>OY856327.1:11538200-14017288 GCA_963693445.1 Agonopterix heracliana
GTCCTGCAGTTCACACTATGACGCGCAGTTAACTGCGTTCTTCATCGACCCGCGAGCCAAGTGATCCACCGTCCAGGGTAATGGTTTTAAAGCGCATTACGCACCGGATTAATGTGAGTTTTTTAAAAAAAAAAAAATAAGTTGAAATTTTCTTAGAACAAAAGCGGCGCGCCACCTCGCGGCGGCTAGCCCCCTTCACTCTAAACCGCATAGCTTTTATAATTTTACGGACACGTCAGCTCTGACTCGGGGCGCGGATTTTCACCCTTCTATGTCTAAACTGACGCGACGCCGACGCTTTCGCTTCGTTCGACGCGCCGCCCAAAAGCGCGCCGTCTCCGGCGGCTCTTAACGGCGGCGCTGACACAACGAAGCGTCAGTCGTCGGATACAATATTGAAATTGTGTTCTGACTGGATTATTTTCGCAATACGCACGTCGATTTAACGGCGCAATACGTTAATGATCCTTCCGCAGGTTCCCCTACGGAAACCTTGTTACGACTTTTACTTCCTCTAAATGATCAAGTTTGGTCAACTTCCCAGCAACGCCGACGGCCGTGAAGCCACCGCGTGTCGGTCCGAAGACCTCACTAAATCATTCAATCGGTAGTAGCGACGGGCGGTGTGTACAAAGGGCAGGGACTTAATCAACGCGAGCTTATGACTCGCGCTTACTAGGAATTCCTCGTTTATGGGGGATAATTGCAAACCCCAATCCCCAGCACGAAGGAGTTTCAGCGGGTTGCCCGGGCCTCTAGGCCAGGGAGAACATGCTGATTCCTTCAGTGTAGCGCGCGTGCGGCCCAGGACATCTAAGGGCATCACAGACCTGTTATTGCTCAATCTCGTGCGGCTCGAAGCCGCCGGTCCCTCTAAGAAGAATTTTAATACGTCGCCAGTGAGTTGCGTGACGGAGCCACGCACACCTAAATGACGACGCCTATTTAGCAGGCTAGAGTCTCGTTCGTTACCGGAATTAACCAGACAAATCGCTCCACCAACTAAGAACGGCCATGCACCACCACCCACCGAATCAAGAAAGAGCTGTTAATCTGTCAATCCTTCCGGTGTCCGGGCCTGGTGAGATTTCCCGTGTTGAGTCAAATTAAGCCGCAGGCTCCACTCCTGGTGGTGCCCTTCCGTCAATTCCTTTAAGTTTCAGCTTTGCAACCATACTCCCCCCGGAGTCCAAAATCTTTGGTTTCCCGGAAGCTGCCCGCCGAGCCATTGTAGTAACGTCGGCGGATCGCTAGATGACATGGGGGTGGGGGTGGGAGCGGGCAAAGGGGGGTAAAGGGGGGTAAAGAAAGGGAGAGAAAGGAGAACAACAGAAGACATTGACTTTAACGAGATCCGTCCACGCTCGCATGTTCGTGTATTAAAATAACAAATTCGTTTATCCTCGCACGTTCGTGTATTGAAAGCTCGTGTTCTTCTCTCTTTCTCTGTGAGAACTAGTGAAGGATCAGGTCAGTTACGTCCTTTTCCCCGAACGTCCATTTCCCGGTTTCGTCCTTTTCCCCGAACGGCCATTTCCCCGAACGGACATTTACCCGAACGGCCATTATTCCGAACTTCCGTGTCCTTAAAATAAAATCGTGGAGCGTTCTTGTATTGCGACAGATCGACGAATTTGGTAAGTTTTGTTTATCCTCGCCCGTTCGTGTATTGAAATAAAATGTGAAATGTCCGAAACTGCGGTTCCTCTCGTACTGAGCAGTATTACTATCGCAACGACAAGCCATCAGTAGGGTAAAACTAACCTGTCTCACGACGGTCTAAACCCAGCTCACATTCCCTTTTGATGGGTGAGCTTGGCGAATTTTGCTTCGCAATGATAGGAAGAGCCGACATCGAAGGATTAAAAAGCGTGGTAACTTTTCTGGCACCTCTTGCTAAAAACTTTTTATTTCCTCCCCATGCGACACCACTACCTCCCTCCCCCACGAATCCCTCCCCAGACCCCCCCCCCCCTTCCGAAATTTTTTTTCTTTCATTTAATCCCCAAGGCCAGTTAACGGCTTGTCGTTGCCCTTCGGCAGGACGATGAGTCGGCCGGTTTTCCAGGTGTCCGGGAACACTCCCTCGACTATGCACTTATAGCATAATAACATAGCAGATTTCGTTCGCGGACGAGCGCCAGGCTTGTTTCATGATTCTTGATGTTATACCGTCTAGTCCTGGAGCCGTATTGGGGAGAGCTCTTATAGTTCAAGCATTCTAGATAACAATGTATGGAAAAATTGGAAAAATTAATTGAGTAGTTTTATCTATTGGGATATGTAAGTTATAAAGCGAAGTTGAAATCTACTTACTCTCCCTCCCCTCCCGGGTGAGCTTCACCCCCCCGCGCCCCCTAATGTGTCCCGAAGCGCGGTTTTTTCCAGTTTTAAAGAAAACCGTACACGACACATGAAAAGTGTGTAAGAATGAAATGATCCTTGATAAATTTACTAACAATCTTTCATACATACAAAATCTATATCAATTATAGTTACCGCGCAATCTGCCACGTAATATGAACATTTTTGATTATTATCGATTATTACCCGACTGAGACAGAAGGAGGGTTATGTTTTTCGAGCGTATGTATGTATGTATGTATGTATGGGTGTATGTATGTATGTATGTATGTATGTCTATTTCTTTGGCACGCCCTACAGCTTAAACGGCTTGATGGATTTTAACGTATGAGGTATCATTAGATTCGTAAAAATCGTGAGAGTGACATAGGGTACATTATTTTAATATGACGTCTGCTAATTAAAAAAGAGAGGGGGAGAGTAATTTTTTTTTCGTAAATAATACAATATGGGTATCAAATGAAAGCTGGTGAAGAGCAGATTCCAAATATATATATAATGTAGTACTTTTATGCTACCATTTTGACACATTTTTTTTTTTTACGTAGCCTCTTCAATGTCCCACTGCTGGGCACCTTTTACTCTCCAATCCTCTCTGTTGTGTGCAACTTCTGGCCAACTCTCCGAGAAGGCATCCATGTTATCTCTCCACCTTTTTCTCGGTCTACCTCGACGCCCACATTACGGTTTTATAATAGTTAGGAAGATATTCTTTGGAGTGTATGTACTTAGCATACAGGGTGGATTTTTGAGACGGGGCAGTAAGGGGAGGAAGGTACCTTAACCTTTGTAGCTACCGCGAAACGTTCTTAAGAGACTGTTCTTAACTTTTTGAAACATTTCGAACTGCATTCACAGATTTTGAAAAAATGTACAAGCAGCAATAAAATTGTCAATTTACACAAAAACTTTTCATTCCTTCCTCGTGGTCAAACTTCATTGTTTTGTGATGATGATGATGAAGATGAAGAGTTTGGGTACAGTCGCCATCAGATCAGAAATATTTAAACACCTTGTATGCTACGATAGCATACAAAGGTGTTTAAATATTCCTGAGCAGTGCTAATGTTCAATAAGTTTTTTACAGTAAATGTTACCAATATATATCTGAATGAGTATTTTGTCATAAATATCGGAACAACTTTATCTTCAATAATTTCTTAATAACACATTTACCTACTCGTAAAGGGTCTCTTATTTGACCAATTTCACTAATCGAATTTCACTCATTACGACCAAGTTATCAAAGTTAAACAAGTTTCAATTGTTCAAGTTCAATGAGACGAAAGAGATCGCACACCGAAGTCTACCCCACAGTGAAGGTGTGATGTTATGGCTAGAATTATTCCATTTCACACCATTTCTTCACGTGGTATGCGAAGTTTTTACTGTAGTTTTTGTGGACGAAAGGTATATCAACCTTTCCCCAACTGCACACTTGAAATATTATAAGGTAGTGGTAGCAAAGTTCCTATAATATCCACCCGAAAGGTCGTGACTCTCGTGACCCATTCGGGGAGGATAGTGTAGTAATTACAATGAAATAAAAAAACAAAATTGCAATAAAATCAGGAACTTTATTTAAGCTATATTTACAAAAATACAAACCTTTCTGAAAATAGACAATAACTAATTAATAATACGTAAGTATCGTTCTAAAACAACAACTCAAGTCATAAGATCTTGTAGTAATAATAAAATCATATCTAACCAATTATAATGCAAAAACTATGCATTTGTAGAAAATCATTTTAGCATTTTATTTTACGGTAGGTAGGTACATAATTATAATTTTCAAGCAGATGCAAATTATAGTTTGATCTATAATTCAAGCTAACTCAGGTTAGCAAATCAGATTGGTTCAAGAGAAATAATAAATGCTTTTTCATTCATTTTAATTAATTTATGTGTCAATTCAGTTACAGAAACGCACATTAAAGTTAATCCTCCATTAAATATCTTGCCGTCTTTTTTTGTCTTGTTGACAAGTAATAGCTAGCAAGAGATTTAATGGAGGATTAACTTTAATGGGCGTTTCTGCAACTGAGTTAATGAAGGACAAAATTTAAGGTAACATCAGGTGATTGTGCAGTAAAGGCACCCGATTCAGTGCTACGTCCCTTTCTAGTTATTCAGAGCCAGAAAGGGACGCAGTGCTGAAGCCTTATCACAGTAAGCACGCGCTTTCTACCAAAATAAACGTCGTATCCATTAATCAATACCATTGAGTCATTTCAAAACAAACTCGATAAATATACAGCATACGAGCTAATAAGTCATTTTAATATATCAAATGTATTGAAAATTTATTATCCTATTCCACTAAATGCCAATAGAGGCCAGAGATGTCGCTACTTTTACAATAATTACGAGAACAATAGACAACTTTTATGTCTGCACAAAATGTATCTAATGTCAAATGAAAACGTCCTAATTAGAGCTCCCTAATACGCGACAATTCTCCCTCGCATTCCACCACATTATGACGTTTCCATTTTCGTAGTCGTTGAAAGCGGCGACTTTGTTACTTAATTGTCTATGAGTGAAAAACATAGATTCCCGTATGTAGGTAAGGTAAAGCCTGACCAGAAATATAAAAAACCTGGATTGGGGGCGCTGCAATCGACTATAACCTTTATTGTGTGTCCGTATAGCTAGCGTACACATAAAAGGGATTCGGCTAGGATCAGTGCCAATAAATAGTGCCTAATTAGTACCTAGGTCAAATAAATAGTGCCTCTGTACTTTACGAGATACCGATTTTTTTACCTGGTACGCTGGCTTGACGTTATAGTAGGGGAGCCCAAGAGGGGATTTCGGGATTTACTAAAGCGCGGCAGATTAATATACAGGGGGATACCTTGTACCCGGTTAAGTACTTCCACCAAATATGAGCCCCATATATATGGCCGCCCGCCAAGGATAAAGGATCAGATTAGTAAAAAAAATTGATCACCTGAAATTCTCGAGCGTGTCAGATTAAGGAAGGGTGAGTTAGTTACATGCTAAAACTTGTATATTCCACTAATCTGACAATTTGAAAGTGACGTAAAAAAGGGGGAGGGCTACAAAGTTGTAAAAAAAACGTCATCTCGACCGTGGCTAAATATTTTTTTATTTTGTAAATTTCTCTTTCTTTTGTATTTTTCTTTTTTTGTAATTTTTTTTTTTTTGTATTCAAGGATTACGAAAAATATATAATCTGACGATTTCCTCGAGCCGAAGTAACTATAATTCATCGATAAAGTTTAATGCGCGCAGCTACGTGATGCCTATATTCCCCTCTCCGCGTTTCTATTCCTCGCTCACTCTTTCTCAATCTATTACTCTCTTACTCTGTCCCCACTCAGAAGTGCGATTTTTGAACATTACGATCAACTCGGCAGTTAGTTCAGGCAACGAATGATTCTAGATGGAAGAGACGAAAGAAGGATTTTTGACTACGGAACTTTATTTGGACTAGTTAGCTAAATCCTGACCCCTCTGAGTTAAGCTCGATGGGGAGGTCAACGGCCCGCGGAAACTATGTCATAGAAGATCTTGGTTAGATTTGGCTAGCGTTAAAAAAATCCAAAAAGCGAAATCCAACATGGCTGCCATGGAAACAAACGCCAAAGCAGATTTTAAAGGTTCACCGAATCGAATTTTCTTATAAATACAAGTATTCTAGTTAAAAAAAAGTACACTTTTTTATTTGCATGCTATTTCCAGAGCTTTTTAATTAATTAAGTTCAATAATTTAAAAAAATAAAAAAAAATATTTGTCAGATTAGGCGAAACCCTCCAGATAATCGTCAGATTATGAGACAGCACTTGTAGGGCCTGGCATAAAGATGAACCATAGAAACCCTTAGAAAATCTGACGCACTCGATGAAAAATTTTTTTTTCAATTTCAACCCTTACGTACGACCACCCCCATCATGGAAACAATCAGATTAACATACGTACATTAACAGGTAGATGACACGATTGTGTCGAGACCTCCGCTTTTAAATACCTAGTAGACAAAGTTGTATTACGTTATGCAATACAACCTGCCCACCAAACAGGCGTTACTTTGCGAAAATCCAAAAGTAGTAGTTCCTTAAATAGTGCCTCTGCGCCAATACGAATATTTCAAGTAAAAGCGTAGTGAAACAATATAAAAAATCAAAGCAAAGTTCTACATACTAAACCTTTAGTTAAATCTGATACCGAGAGATGGCGCGTTATTTTGATTCAAGCGAGTTTCGAGTTAGCTTATTAGTAATTAGGAGTTAATAGAGTTCATTTTTGTGTGTTTAAGCGGTTTTACACCATTGATCTGACAATACATTTGTAGGTAGAACTTTGCATTGATTGTTTATATTGTTTCACTACGCTTTTACTTGTAATATTGGTACTGGCAGAGGCACTATTTCAGACACTATTTATTTGATGTAGTTTTTATAAAAAGAAACGTCTCCTTCTGTAAGAAAAATTGTATCAATACGTGTGTACGCTAGCGCAACGCCAGCTCTGTGTTTTAATAAAAAGACTTATTAATATCTCCGTTCCCTGAAGACCTAGCCTCATGAGATTTTGGATGCCCTAGGGCACTATTAGAGCACTATTTTTTTAGTGTTAAATCGTTGCTGTAATGCAAGCCGTTTTAGCCACAGAAAATGTGTACGCTACCTTGACGTCAAGCTAGCAGCATACCAGGTAAAAAAAATCGATATCTCGTAAAGTATAGAGGCACTATTTATTTGAACTAGGTACTAATTAGGCACTATTTAGGCACTATTTATTGGCACTGATTCAAGCCTGACCCCTTTCATGTGTACGCTAGCTATAAGGACACTTTATTGTTAGTGTTCCAAGTACAAAAATTAGTTCCAATGATTTTCCGCAACATGGCGAGGTTTTTTATTTTTCTGGTCGGGCTTTAATACAATAGAAGAATATTTATATTGTCAAGTTACAGAAATAAATAATTACGATATAATTTTAGCAGCCTAAAATACTAACATGTAACAATTGTCCAGTAATAGTTCAATTCCTACCAGTCAGGCTTATCATTAACCCAATGCACTGGCAAAAAAGACCTTTCTGCTTTACCGTAGAGGTCAATCCTTAATGAATTTGATTATAAATATAATAGGTTATTATATACTTACAAAAAGTTAAGAAAATACTCTACCTAAGGTTGCTTACAAGGCTCATTCCTATCCATTTAAGGCATTTCTTTTCTACAGTAACTAACTTAACATAGTGAGAACTTTTTGATATTTTATCAAAGTGATGGGTTTTCGAGCATTCATACATACATAACTAAATACGTAGCAACTAAAAGGATTGACAAAATATACCATGGAAGTCCAAACTATCGCACTGTAAATGATACTATTAATACAGGTGTAATAAAAGAGGGTAATGGGGTGGTTTAGAACTTTAGACCATCAAACTGAATAACGCCTATCGCCTTGTACTCTGCGCAGCCACAAATTGTACTCTACGCAGACCAGGTCTTGAAGATGTTTGTCGAATATTAAACACTATGTACACTACTAGAAACTGCAAATAAAAAATGTTCTTAGACGTCAAATATATGCATAAATCGTTCCCCTTTTCAATCGCTCACACGGTTGTGATTTAGCTCCGATTCAAAAGAAGATTGAACAGTTCACTATCATTGACATCATTTTTATTCTAGAGAATTTTTTGTAGAGCTTACCGCTACAGATTTCTATTATTTTCCGTGTCGGTTATTGTCTGGTCGTAACAAAGAGAATTGCTCAAAAACCAATCAAAATGTAAAAGATATCATCGCTTACAAAGATGTTACACTAACAACCTACAGTATCAGTCTTTTCGAATATGGAAAGACGGTTTACATACATAAATAATACAATACGTAAGTATAGTGGCAGTCAAGTTACCTACCTGTAGAATTGATATTAATGATTTTTTCGATGTAATTTTTTGAGAGATCGCAATTCGGTATGTCAAGTTTTTTCTTGGAGGGCTGAATCGAAATCAATTTCGAGATAATTGTCTCAAATCTCAATAATCATATTTTCTATGTCTGAGATTTTAAAATAAAAGGATTACAGATATTGTTATTAAAATAACGTCGTTTTTCGGTCCGTCCAGTGACGTCACTGGAATACCTGTGAACTCCTTTGTAAACATAAAATCAACTTAAAATAACTGACCATTAAGAAAATAAAAATTCACAATGCCATTTTTTTTACCCGACTGCGCCAGAAGGAGGGTTATGTTTTTCGAGCGTATGTATGTATGTATATATGTATGTATGTATGTATGTATGTATGTTTGTATGTCTATTTCTTTGTCACGCCCTACAGCCTAAACGGCTTGATGGATTTTGACGTATGAGGTGTCGTTAGATTCTTAAAAATCGTGAGAGTGACATAGGGTACATTATTTAAATAAAATCGGTCAAGTGCGAGTCGGGCTACTCGCGCATCGAGGGTTCCGTACCACACCACCACAGAACACAACATATTAACTTAGAAAAAAACTTTTTTTCTCCGGGACCTTAATCATGAGACCGACTCACACTTGGCCGGTTTTTATTATTTGTTGTTATACTGTAGAGTTTTCTCTATAATCACACCAAGTTTGACGCTTGTATGTATTACCGTTTTTACTGTAGAACGAGAAGAAAAAACGTCGATAAAAACCAGTTTCTTGTTGAGAACCCCCCTTAATTTTATACTTTTTGACATTTTTATTATTTGTCAACAAATCCGCCATAATAACGCATATTTTGTGAAAATTTCAACTATCTAGCTATTGCGGTTCAAAATAACAGCCCTAAATAGGTAGGACGGACGGACGGACAGACGGACGAACGGACGGACAACGTAGGTTTAGTAATAGGGTCCCGTTTTCACCCTTTGGGTAAGGAACCCTAAAAATAAAAGTCACCTGTTCTCTTTCTTACTCTGGAGAGTGATTTTTGAAATTCATTCGGTGAGCGCAGCAGTTGAAAATGTCAAAATTACTATGGAGATACGCATCTTTCTACTGCTGATTTCACTTTCAAAAATCGCACTCCTGAAGTATGATTTTTGACGAGTAGCCCGACTCGCACTTGACCGATTTTATTTTAAACTAGTGTTTTCCCGCGACTTCGTCCGCATAAATTATATACCAGATTTTAAGTCAGATCATAAGCTATCAAACAAAAAAAGTTTCATCAAAATTGGTTCAGTAGTTTTTGCGTGATGCGCGAACAAACAAACAAACTAACAATTTTTTCAATAGATGGCGCTGCACGTTTTTAAATCGCGCTATAGTGTTATTTGAATTTATATGAAGTGAACCGCAACTTTTTTAGTCCTCATGAATTTACGGTTTTAAAATAGTTAAGATTTAGCAAAGGTTTCTCTCCATCGAGTTCGAATGATTTTCTCGCGACCACTTTTATTTACCACTAGTGTTTTCCCGCGACTTCGTCCGCACAAATTATATACCAGATTTTAAGTCAGATCATAAGCTATCAAACAAAAAAAGTTTCATCAAAATCGGTTCAGGCGTTTTTGCGTGGTGCGCGAACAAACAAACAAACAAACAGACAGACAAAATTTCTAAAAAAGGTTGATTTAGAGTCGGGGATACCTAAAAACCATATTGTAATCTTTTTTTTGTAAATATCTTCAATGTACAGACACACTTCAGTTACAGTTTTATAATAGTTTAGATTTAGAGATAACAGTTAGACATTAAATTTACATTGATAAATTCGTTGAATCGCAAATAAAATAAAATTAGTTTCTTAAAATCATGTCTTTTATCTGCAAAAAATATTAAATAAAGAATGAATAAAGACAAAAAATTAACTTGACATGCCGAATTGATTGATCTAGGACATTAACTGCCCTTCCCTTATTAAAATAGAAAAATCTTTTAAAGGCAACATGTTGGGAAAATAAAAAAAGGTATGATACAGTGATACAGGATGTTAGGGGAAGCAGTTGCATTACTAGTGCATGTTCGATCAGCTGATTGCATTTAGTATGGAAAGTCCACAATTTTGTTCATGAATTCTTTTTAGGTTTCTTATGAAAAGTTGTTCAGTATCATGGGTAAAATCACCCTTTAAAGTAATGCAACTGTTTACCCTAACACCTGTAATTCTTGTCAACTACAACTGGCATGAAATTAAAAAGATGTTACATTGCAATTCTGTACCTCATTCACTTCACTATAATATAAATTCTTAAAATAATATTATGTTATGTTTATAGGTACCATCAATTCTACAGATAAATATCTAACGCTGTCTAAGGCCGTACAAAGGCAAAATTTCGCAAAAATGGCGGCTACACTAGCTAGCTACATCGTCCAAAAATATCACACTTACGTTATAGCTACAGTATTTTTATTATTCTTAGGAATGTTATTATTACAACCTATGTATTGAATTTAGGAAGCGATTTTAAGGAATATTTTGAATGTTAAGGCTAACATTGACACTCACTCCGTGTCCCGCACTCCTCCAACCCAAATATGGCGCATGACGTTTATTTGTCACCTCTAGTACAACGTAGTACATAGCTCAGTGGAGGTAGTGTCTAATGTTAGCACTTTATTATTTCGTAATAATATAGAGAATTGATGTTATTATAAGTTTAAAAATACAAGTTTATGGAAAATAGTATGGAAAACTACACGACATCGATTTTGTATGGCAATAACCACACTTTCGGCAGTCTACCAACATTCTCATCAAGGCATTTTTTAATCTCATCACAAGATCATAATATCAATAAAGCTTAAATTCGAATAGACAAAATAACAAACGGAATGAATTTTTTAAAAGATTCGGTTTGTGTTTCATAATGAATTGAACCTTCTAGCATTAAACAACAGATGGGTCTTGTGTAGAAACTCGAAAACTACATGGCGTACTTGACATTTTATTTATCAGATCAGACGATTAGCGTTGCAAGCCTGATTGTAGGCGGTCGTGTATCGGTTACTCTCTGACTTGCCACGACTTTCCACCATTTTATAGTACTTAGCTCAAATGTGTTTGCGTCCATAAAACAAAGTATTAGCAACCAACAAAACAAGTATTAGAAAATATCTGTATCTCAATACTATAAGGTTCATTTTATGTTAAACTCAATTCGTCTTAATCAATGTCTAATCTGAATCTTATGTTGTAGATTTTAAACAACAATTTAGTCAAGCAATAAAATGCCTCTCAATTTTACTTGCATTCTACATAGTGTTTGATAGGTCTCTTCGGTTATCAAAGTATTATACTCTATTGCATTGTAATAGGGTTTAAGTTTCAAAGTGTTTATAAATGCTGGTGACATACGCCATGACCTGCTGCCAGTCGGGGCGCTCCTGCTGGATCATGTCATGGATGTTCTGCAATAGAAGGAACAGTCTCGAAAAGATTCTAAAATAAATACCACTCACATAGAAAACCGAGTTAAGGCCTCCGCACATTGCAGCGATTTTATCGAGCTATATTATCGCTGCGATTTTGCGATATTTATTTCTAGTACATTTTGTATGGTGACGCGCGCGATCGTACACACTGCCGCGATATTATCGCAACCTGACGCAATCTCTTTCGACTACATTCAGTGGTGGGGCGCATGCGTGACGCGAATCGCGGAATCGCTGCAGTGTGTAAGGTGTCGCGATATCGTTGTCGATAATATCGCTCGATAAAATCGTTGCAGTGTGCGGAGGCTTTTATTCCAGCTTTAGGATGGACCACATGTCTTTCCGTGGGTGTCTTATGTATGAGGAAACTAAGGAGTTTCCAAACTTTATAGCTTACCACACTGAGTCATCCACTATGACCATTGGGTATTACCATGACTGAGGACTGGCCATTGGGCCAAGACCAAGCCAGTTTTATAGCAACATACGAGTGTGTTAATTCAGGATCGTAGCAATCAATTGTCTCTGCCTACCCCAATGGGTGAGATTTCACTAGGTGCCCCCCGTGGGAATCGAACCCACGACCTCCGTGTCAAGAGCCCAATGCTCTAACCATTAGACCACGGAGGCAGTATCAAAATAATGAAATTGTTGTTTCAATCTAATTATTTTGTAGTATGATGTTTTGTGTTTATTCATTAATACGTTGTATAAGGTCCTTCTTAATATGCTGACGGTATTTTAAGGGGATGATCAGACCATCAAACTGAACAACTTTCTCTAGGGGACAAAGGTCGAAATCGTGAAAAAAGTAATCAGCTGTTCCATACAAATAGTCGAAGTTGTTCAGTTTGATGGTCTGGTCATCTTCTTTAAAAACTGTCAGCATATTGTTGGATCCTGTATAAATAAGAAAACTCATTGTAAATGTGTGGTAAATGTGTTGTAATTGCAAGTCCAAGCCTTTGCAACATATGACCGTCGCTATCTCTACAAATATAAAGCAATAATAATAAAAATGAATACAAACCAAAGTAGTAGGTATTCCGACGGACTCAGCAGCCGCGAATGCAACGGAGAAGTTAGTTCTCTTGTCGTGTGGCGAGAGAGAGGAGTACGGGACCCTCCCCTCCCCGAGGTACGAGTGGAGGAGTGCGCAGAGCGCCATGCCGTCGTTCCACGACGAGCTGGTGGGTAGAAAACATGGCCCAATTAGCACTACGATCATAATACTATAACTATTATAAAACTGTAACTGAAGTGTGTCTGTACATTAAAGATATTTACAAAAAAAGATTACGATATGGTTTTTAGGTATCCCTGACCCGAAATCAACCTTTTTTAGAAATTGTGTCTGTCTGTTTGTATGTTCGCGCATCACGCAAAAACTACTGAACCGATTTTGATGAAACTTTTTTGGTTTGAAAGCTTATGATCTGACTTAAAATCTGGTTTTTATATAATTTGTGCGGACGAAGTCGCGGGTAAACACTAGTATAGTAAATAATGTAAAAAAAAATACAGTCTTCCTAACACGCAGACGGTTTTTAAGAGGTTGAACAACTTTTTCTATGGAACTAACAACAAAATCGCGGAAAAAATCTGCATCTCATACAGTCGAGAGGTCTGCAGTTTTGTATAGAGCGACTGATTCTTTCGCGATTTTGAATTTCGGAGCTAGTCGTTACTCCCATCGAGAAAATTGTTCAGTTTGATGGTCTGTTGATGGTCCGCGCGCCGGATTGCACAGGATTTCTAGTTATAGTCATCATTACTTTAAATGTTTATGCTCAATCGTTTTTTATTTCGCGACGGAAAATTTCGCTACATGGTGAGAATTTAGAGGCTTCTTTATGCAGCTTGATAATAAAACCGCACACTGCAGCGATTTTATCGAGTGATATTATCTCTGCGATTTTGAGATATTTATTTCTAGTACATTTTGTATGGGGACGCGCGCGATCCTACACACTGCCGCGATATTATCGAGCGATAATATCGCTGCGATTTTGCGATATTTGTTCTTAGTACATTTTGTATGGGGCCGCGCTTGATCCCACACACTGCCGCGATATTATCGCAACCTGACGCAATCTCTGTCGACTACATTCAGTGGTGGGGCGCATGCGTGACGCGAATCGCGGACTCGCTGCAGTGTGTAAGGTGTCGCGATATCGCTGTCGATAAAGGCATATTGCAGCGATATTATCGAGCGATATTATCGACAGCGATATCGCGACACCTTACACACTGCAGCGATTCCGCGATTCGCGTCACGCATGCGCCCACCACTGAATGTAGTCGAAAGAGATTGCGTCAGGTTGCGATAATATCGCGGCAGTGTGTGGGATCGAGCGCGGCCCAATACAAAATGTACTGAGAACAATTATCGCAAAATCGCAGCGATATTATCGCTCGATAAAATCGGTGCAGTGTGCGGAGGCCTTTAGGCTTTCAAGGAAAACATCCCAAAAGGACTATTCTAGGCTAGTTAGCGAGATACCTGCTAGCTCTCTAAATTCTCACCATATAGCGAAATTTTCCGTCGCGAAATGAAAAACGATTGAGCATAAAAATTAACCCTTTAAAGGGTTTTCACTTGATAAAGCATTACCCACATGATCTTTTCGCACTTTGCTCTACTTTGGGACCCTGCTTATTCAATGGTCGTACTCACCTGAAGTTAGTGATATCAATGTTGTTGTACCCCAAGGTGGTCTGCTGGCACCACTTCAACAAAGCGTTTCGTTTTGAACCACCGTTCTTAACCTGCAACGCGTTCAGGGGATCTTTCCGTTCACCTGTAAAGGGCACAATTTTAGTCAGTCGTGGTTCCAAGGTCGTGGTTCAAAACAGATGGTCAGAACAGGTTAGTAGATTAGACACATTTAACATTTAAGGTAAGTTAGCAATGAAATAGTATAGGTTCAAGACAAAACCGTATTTATTTTTTGGATGCATATATTAAAACTTTGGCCAGCAACGGATAACTCTCGAAGTTATGATCCATTGTAGAACTGCTCTATCTTGAATGATTTTTAAGAGAAAAATAAAAGAGCAATTTAAATTTGAACCATATTCTGGCCTGTTCTTCCGCCAGGCTGACATAAGGAGGAACAAAGTGGAACCATCCTTAATAGAAAAGGGATAATCTTCCTTAGCTTAGTTAATTATGTACCTATACCTAAGAGCCTTAGACCATTAAACTATGGATAAGTGTAATTCTACTAACAAACTTGAAATGAAATAACATAAAATCCGCAACCTTGGATTTTATTCCATTACTTTAGATTCTAATGTTGATTGCTAAAATTGTCTCGTGTGTACCCCAAACGAGACTAATTTGAAGTTATTGTTCCGCAATAATAGGCTGTCTCGTTTGTATTAAATAAGTAAATGCACATGATCGATTGATCGTGTAACTTGGCAGAGGGGAATGCTAACGCGAGGCTGGTCCCTACTTAAATGGTCTAAGACCGACAGGAAATTCCTGATTTGCCTCCCCTGAGACCAAACGCTGGCAATGACGTTAACAGGACTCACATATATCGCCGTGGCTGTTCCTGCGCACGAAGGACTCCATGGCCTTCTGCTGCAGGCTGGCCAGCGCGCGCTCCTCGTCCGGGATGTTGTTGCCGGCCGGCGCGCTCTCTGCCCCACGCGGGTTAGATACATCAACGCAAGCACTCCGGGTTTATGCCAGACTAACTTAATAAGATAACATTACTTTGTTTATGTTTTATGTGTCGATTATAACTCGCAGCGTAAGTATTGAAGGTGTATTGCTAGCATGGTGCCTATGAAAACCAATGTCCCCGGATTCTCACAAAATTTCCCACGAATGTCTTGTTTGGTTTTTACAATGTTTCCGCGGGACCACAACTATGCTTTAGTGCGTTATATTCAGGTACAATCAGAAAGAGCATATTTCATATCCATTCATAAGTACCTACTAATAATATCAATTTAACATTTAAATCGGTTTTCGATCATCAAGAAATCATTACATCGTGAGTAAGAGGCAGTAGCATTTCAATTATGAACCTTATCGCAAAGAGTTTTGAGATATAAATGGCTCGCACTCCCCAGTCGGCTGCATAATCCGAATTTAGGACACTGCTTACATTGAACTATGTGGTAACATTTTATTGTTTGTTTTAGTACTGGCATAAACCCATCGATAAAGAAAAATATGAGTAAATATTTTCACTGTCATAAAAGAAAATATTTGTGTTAAGTAACATAAACAATGGAATAGATGTTACCATAATCCATAAATATGGCAAACACTGCAGCATAGAAAGATTTAGTTAAAACAACCTTAATTCAAAAGGACAAAAACGATCTTGAATATTAGTATATTTACTATGAAAAGATGCAAAAGACATCCAAATCTCAGTTCCATTTTCGCGAGTCTATGAAAGTGGGAAAGAGTTTTGACTTCGAATAAAATGTGGGATTCTAGACAATAAATATTCAATCATTATTAACTTTCTTTCTGTGCTATTGCGTCCGCACAATAAAACGTGCTGAAATCATAACCAAAACCAAGCGAAAGGCAAACAGAATTGTCTCCTGAAAACACACACGCACCTTGTGGCCAGAAATCATAACTGTTTCCATAAATATTCCATAAGACCCATCACCTTATTTCTCGAACGGTTTTTTCCAAAGCATAGATCGATTTAATATACATTGATCAAGCATTATAACTCAAACGTTCTCTTCCTAAACAGATTGATCAAATACTGATTAATAATCGACAAATTAAACAACATCCCTGCAGCACGTCTAGTATGATTTCTTTACTCTGGCGCGACTCGACTTGTTTGCATACCTACTATATGTGTCGGCAAGTGCGGATATCACTCTCCGAAAAGCGCAGGCGGGGAGCGTTTATTCGCTAGGGACGAGCGAAGGCGCTTCGCGCGTGTGTAGAGGAATCATACTAGACGTGCCAGGCTAGCATGCCAAGCACGACGAAGCGACAAAACGAGAAAACCGTCATGCGCGCTCGCTTTCGCATACGCAAAGTAACAAAGACAGTTGTCTCGATTTTAATCGTGTTCTCGGGAATGGCAGGCCTAGCAGGCTCACTACAGGATAAACTTACGTTTAACTAGTAATACCGAATATCTCTGTCTAGTGCGACGGGTAGTGAGCCCATCAACACTCATGGGGTCAGTCATCAACACAGTGGGTACAATACATGCATCGGAAATTTAAGCATGCAGGTTTCCTCACGATGTTTTCCTTCACTGAAAAGCCAGTAGTAGTATTTCTAATCGTACATAAATTCACTCATATTGGTACGAGTCGGCTTGGACGGGGATCGAACCAACGGCTCCTGCACGGCAGGCATGGTTACTCGCCACTAGACCACCGCGGCTACAGCTTATTCGAAGTAAACATACCTTACTACACCTAAATAGAGACGCTCAAAAAGGGTCATATAAATAAAAACAAAGAAAAGATACACGCATGCATGTAATAGTTATAAATAAATTAGTGGCAAACAACACGCAAGTTATAAATAAGGCAAGTTTGGCTCAGGCGCCTCTCTCATGCCGCCATGCTGTAAGAGAAATAACAAGCTACTTAGTGCTATCAACGTGGCGGAGGATCGAAATGGGACGATAGAATGGACATTCTATAACAGGCTATAATTGTTTTTTTTTTATCAATTGTATGATCAAAAAATTTTATGTAAACTTCGGCCAATGCGATGTTTTTTACACTGAATTCGGACATGGAATGAGAAATTACTGATTCCATGTCGATAAAGTGCAAAAACATGGAAGTAATAACGTAGGTAATAGCTTTTGGTGCGCAATAAGGTATAATTGATTGATTAATCGTCGTCAATCCCCCGCCATGCATAACACATTATCATGCAGTTTTATTAGTCCTAAGACATTTAAATGTTGAGCTTTGGTTAGGCATTTGAAGGTTTTGAAAAATTTATTAATTGCCGACGGCTGTTTCCAAATCAATATAAATTGAAACACGAAGTACTATGTTTTTAACGGTTAAAAACAGTCAAATACATTTTCAGCAAGTTTCACTATAGCACCACTGACCTATTGCTTATTTAGCGAAATCTTTACTGTAAACCTGCCATGAGTTTTCACTGTACGTGTAGTAGTAGCGGCTCCAATTTTGTATGACAGACTTAGTTCTCAACCACTAGGAGCGCAGTACGAAATTTTATTCAAAAACTGTAGTTTACTACGGTGTAAACTCATGGTAGGCAATGAACTACATAACAAAGTTAAACAAAATGTCACTAACCGTTGGGTATGGGAGATGGCCGGGAGTTGCGCGCCGCGGGCGGCTTGGTCGCGAAGTTGTTGGTCGCCATACCGTTGGTCGGCGGCGCAGGTTGTTCCGACAACCCGTTCTTTATGTTGTTGTTCGTTGTTGCAACGCCCACCGTCGCTGGCACCTGTGGTGGATAAGCAAAGTTGATGTTGTGGGGACACATTGCTTTAGTATTATAAATAGTTTAGCTGAACAAGCAATTACGTCTCAGTCTGACGGAGCGACTGGAGCACTCGCCAGTCGTTCCCTTACCACCGTACCGCTACGTCAAATGTAACTCAAGATTCAGTGCACTTAAATAAATATGTAAATCAAGAACTCTTTTCTATCATCCCACTGCAACAACATCCGTCACCCCCACAATGTCAATCAATCAATCATTTCAGCCCACATTAACCCAATGCTGGGCATAGGTCTCCCTTTTATTGCGCCATTCCTCACGGTCCTGTGTGAAGCGCACCCGTCACCCTCGAACAAAGTTGACATAAAATCTCGAAAACAACAAAAATCACAAATCCAATTTTGATTTGTGCGATTCCCAGCACAGAATCAAGCACCACGCTCTTTCCTGTGGGTGTGTTACGAGGCATATGCATAAACTCACGACCACAATCTTTCGCGGGGTGGTCAGCTTCGCTAAACATACCAACCATTTTTTGAAACGTGCAGTTGTAGGATGCGGAGCGGAGAAACGGAGAAATATTAACCAACACGATTGCATATAAAATCTCCGCGCCAAGATTTTATGCAATCCTATTGGTTAATATTTCTTCGTTTCTCAGCTCCGCAGCGTCGCTTCAGTCGACAGGCAGCCTTAGCATGGAAGTTTTATGATGGATAGTGTTTTCCCGCGACGTCGTCCGCACAAATTATATACCAGATTTTAAGTCAGATCATAAGCTATCAAACAAAAAAAGTTTCATCAAAATCGGTTCAGTGGTTTTTGCGTGATGCGCGAACAAACCAACAAACAAACAAACAAACAAACAAACAGACAAAATTTCTAAAAAAGGTTGATTTCGAGTCAGGGATACCTAAAAACCATATCGTAATCTTTTTTTTGTAAATATCTTCAATGTACAGAATATACAATTCAGTTACAGTTTAATAATAGTTTAGATTAGATGACGGGGCAAGTAGTAATAGCCCACAAAAACACAGCAGAGTAAACCTCATCTCAGACGGAAAGACATGGGGCGGTCCATTCTAAGCCGTAACAACGGTTAGTTAAAAGCTAAACTAACCTGTGGCCATTCCCCTACCGGCGTGGTAGCCGGGGACTGCTTGGCTACCTTAGCTGCGTTCTCTATGCTCTCTATCAACGATTTGACGGACAGCCTCGAGTCCTGCCGACTTACACCTGCAACGTATTGTTTACACATTATGTCTCGTAGGAATCAGGGAATAAAGTTTATTTTTAGTTGAACTGTAGGGCAGATAGGATGTGGTCGGGACTAAATATGTCTGAATAAAAAGACATTGCCCACGTGACGAACAGTATTCGTTTCAAATCGTTGCACAACTAACGAATGAGTATAATCAAAGAACAAATACAAAGAGTATGATAGCTAAAATTATACACAAAACAGGAGGAAAATCATACTTCCCAATTAAACGGAAATTATCCTTTTCTGCAATGGGATTTCTTATAAAATTCTAATTTACCAGTTCTGTATGCGAAACGGAAATGGGCAATGTCTTTTATAATAATTTTCTTTTTAACCAGGGCCATAAAGTCGCCGTTCTACCCGTATTCCATCTGAAATTTAATCTTGTTCAATGTGAATAACGTTCATTTTGCTGGGTACAATTTTTCATCTTAAATGCGCACCACTGCGTTGCATATGAATGGAGGATTGTCTGACAGCCAATATAAAAAAATGTTTTTTTAGCCGTCGGAAAATCCCTTATTGTCAAGTCATTACATTTTTAAACTGATTAAATTAACAACAACAACTTCAATACTGACTGTAAAACTGCATTGTATCTTCTCTAAAATAAAAACAATTTTGCGATTTAGTCTAGGTCCTCGCCTTAAATGTATATTAATTGAACAGGGCCTCACATCTCAAGAATATATAATTTCCTATCCACATAGTAAACGTATCCTCATAGTACGCATCAGTCGTCAGGGCGGGTGGGGCCAGCCCCCGGGACTGCCAACTTATTTATTTCTGTCTTCGCGCTGGTGACAGTTAAACAAATTAAACCCTCGATTTCTTTACAAATCGTTTTAGTATCTAGTGTAAATGCAATATAAAGGGTCCAACTTAATATGCCGACAGTTTTTTAAGATGATGATCAGACCATCAAACTGAACAACTTTCTCTATGGGAAAAACATCGAAATAGCGAAAAAAAATCTGCTTACTCATTTTGGTAGATATGGTTGCATTTTCGTATGGTTTTTTTATCGCGATTTCGACCTTGGTCCCACAGAGATTTCCAATAATAACAAATAGTGAGAATCAGTCCGACGGTTTACCTTTGGTCCGCCTGTGCGAGGCGGCGGTGGCCATAATATCTTGTAGTGAGGCACTGGTCAGCAGTGGTGGAGGCGGTGGTGTTTCTTCCGTCCGCGGCGGCATGGCTGTAGATTCAAAAATATTATATTAATATTGATCTATGATGGATAAAAGGTTTTCATTGACTTATTACTGGTGTAAATAGAAGATTAAAGGATTGGGAGAATTGTAATAAACCAAATTAACAAAGATTTTTAGATTGTTGTTAAATCTGATCTATAAAACATACACCATGTCATGATTAAATTAAAAACTATTTATTTCTGTTTCATTCGATGTCAACGCTAGAAGATTCACTTTATTGTATTGAATCGTAATTAATTAGCCAACCAAAGTGTTATAGTATATTGTTTATTTACATCAGTAATAATAAAGCAACTGCAGGAATTTAACTGTCTTTTTTTTTAACAACACTGCTTTATTTATAGGTAGAAAAACAATGTCACTTCAAAACCTGAAATATCATAACATTGTACACCTTTCCCTAAAAACTTATATTTTAAACTCCAATCACCTAAGAAAACAAGCTGTGACGCATTTTGAAGCTTTTTACGAAGCTGTGCAAATTCATGCTGAAGCTACCATCACCCCAACTCGCCTAGCATGCGAAAAGAAGTTTATCCACGGAATGTCACACACACAAGACAAAATGGCACATCTTTATTCTGTTGTTTTTGTGATAGGATCGTAAAACAGCAATTTACAAAAACGCTCTCTAGAAAGATACTTTTGATTGATTAAAATTTTCAAAAAATTTTAAGAAAAAACGGAGTGCAGTAGAAACTAGGCAACAGTTTGTCTCTCTGTGTACGCTCGCTTGGGCCTTTCTCTTGCCTTCTTGTCTGCTTGTACGTCACGTATAAGTAAGACAGTATACTGTCTTGTGCATTTAGGAACGTATCGTCCACTTCCTATAATGTTGAATTTTCAAAATGTTGTGTGGCATTCTTGACGGGATGGCGTTTAAAATTAAATATAAAGCAATAAATTAAACTTAATTATATGAAATATATATTAAATTGACAACGATTTGTCGTTGGTTGAATGTTTTATTAGTATGGATGATAAGAACTTTTTCAGACTTTACGCATAATGAATATTCGATATAACTGTGGACACTATGTTAATAATGATGTAGATAGTTGCAAGAGACTATGAACTGAATCTTCGTAAAACCATTATCAAGCAAGTAATCAAGCTAAGGTACTCATAAAATCGTGGACAATTGTAATAAAATGAAATCTATATGGACAAACAATCGAGAAGTCTTTCTGGAAAATCAGATCTGAAAAAGTTCAATAGTGCTATACTGACATGATATAATAATAATTTTTACGTATATAGTATTACCTTGTCTTACGTATCGTCAAGGCAAAGCCATATAATAATCAACCGCTACACACTATTACAAGAACTATACACTAAACTTTATTAAATTACTAAACATAGACCTAAAAATACATCAATAAAAGCAGCGACCGTCACCCACACCCCACCACCTCCATGAGAACAAAATCAAAAACAACACATTAAATACGTTTTCCAACAGTTATTTACACGGGACTTCCCACGAGCCTGCACTTACGTAGCGGCCGCGGCGGGGGCGGATCGTTTAGCGACCTGATCGGGTGAGACAGTCTCTTATACTCCTGGGTCTTCCAGTAAGGTTTCTCTCGAGGCAAAGATCCCGTATTAGTCTCAATTTGTGGAGCTTTTTGAGACTGCAGCGATAGTTTTCTTGGTTCTGGATGAGGCGGCTTTTTCTCTAATGCTTGAATCATTTCACCGATTTGCGGTTTTTTTTTCAAGTCTTTGGCGCTTGGGGATCGGGATAGAGATATGACGGATTTGGTTATGCTGGACATTTCTTTTGCTAATTCTGTGGGGTCGTGGTCGGTTATTATTATGGGTATATTTTGTTTCGCTTCCTTTTTTGGACGTCTAGGTTTTCTCGGTACGTTGAGAATTTCTTCTCTTGGAATAGAAAATTCTTCAATTTGGTGCTGATTTTGGTTTGATATTTTGTCATCGTCTGCTACGTTTTTAGCTATAAATGGTATCGTCGGTTCGCCGATTTCTTCATAGAAATTTTCTTCTGATAATCTTCTCGGTTGTTCTATTGGAAAGAATGGATTGGTATGTGGAAGAGAAAGTTGTTCTTTAGGTTTAACTTGCAATACTTTTGGTTTAACAAATGTTTGTTTTGTATTGATTCTAAAAGGTACATTTTCCATTGGTTGATAATAATGATTGTCAATTAAAAATTCTGGAGTTTTAGATAGCTTGACGACTTTGGGTTTTGTGTCAAGGGGTCTAGAAATATTTTTGTTTGGAGATGGTGTTTTTGAATCAGATATGCTTTCGTTGGAACCAAATGTTTTCCAGGAGAGGAAGGGTAAATGTTTTCCTTTGCCGCTCTTTTGGTAAATACCTTTCTTATTAGCGTCCTCCGTTCGAGTTTCTACGTTTGGATTCTTGTTTTCTGTAGTTAATACTTGATTTATATCGTCGTAATACACAGATTTTTGATTTGCTCTTATCTGTTCGAATGTCAGTTGTTGTTGATTAGATTTGAAGAATATCGGTTGAATTAAAACCGGACTTAAAATGACAGGAGATGGTGATCGATCGTTGCTACTTACAAAGCTTGCATTCATTATTTGGATGGGCATGAAATTGAATCTACTGTCTATCCTTTGTGGTGATGCCACCATTGGTTTTGTTTCAGGTTTAGGAACATCTTGGCAGACTAGGTCATTAACCGTATTTATTTTTAAATGATAACTAACGTTGTTGTCTATTGGAGTTTCAGGTTTCGTTGTTGGGGTAGCGATAAGGTTTTCTAGCTTAGTTTCAGTAACTGATGTTGGCTGGATAATAGACGTATTACCAATACTTTTTTCTGTATTTTCTGTAGAATTGTCATCGGAATTTAGGAAGGGATTTGTATTTGCCTTATTATCCGACTCTGATACTATAATTTCCGGGGATATTATAAGTTCATTCCGATTTTTAGCCTCAGTCTTAACTTCTTCGACTTTTTCCGTTTCTTTGAGAATTAACGGTTCTATTTTTGTTTCTTCCACCTTTGATTCTAGTAGTGTTACTTTCGAGTCTACTATTTTCGAATCTTTAACTAAAGCTGCCTCTATTTTTGGTTCCTTCATTATTTTTGATTCTTCTACTGTTTTGAGATCTTCACAAATTTTTCTTTCCTTTGTTTTAGGATCTTTTACTATTTTTGGACTTTCTTGTATTTGTACTTTGTCTATTTTCGGGTTTTCAGTGATATGCGTCTTGTCTACTATTTTTGCTTCTTTGATAATCTTCGGTTCATCTTCTTTTCGCTCTTCCACTACTTCAGGTTCTTCAACAATATCTCTTCCTTTATAGCTCTCTCTTCTCATTTTACAATCCAATATTCTCTGTGGTATTTTTGTATCTGTAAAAGCCGGTACTTCATCATTTTCACTAGTAGACTTATTACTATCAGGTTCTATAAATCTCTGAATGAATGGAAGAGAAGCTCTTCTTTTTATCCTCTGGAATGCAGATTTGAAACTAGTTTTCATTTCTTCATTACCTTTTTTTTCTTTTTCTTCTTTTCCTAGAGATAATATTTCTGGTGCGTCATCTGCAGTGTCCATCAATGATGATCTACGTGTCATTCTATCTATAGCAGATTTAAACGTGGATTTTATCTCGTCATTAACTTTTTTAATATCTTTTTCAAATTTTGTTGGAGTCAAACTATTTTTTTTGGGGAGACTATAAGCGACTTCAGTCATAGAGTCTAATTCAGGCGAATTTCTTGTCTCATCAGGATATGGGAATGGAAGAATAGATTCGGCTTTGACTACGGGAATTAATGTGTCATGATCGTCGTCATCTTTGGTCCTTCTAAAATTGTTAACCAATGTTTCAGAATGTACAAGAGAATCTCTTCTAACATTAGTCGCGTATGTGATATTGTCTTTGTCAAATGTTACGACTTTGTTATTATTTTTCTCAATGGGTGATTGGAACACGCTATCCGAGCCTTCGGTAAATAACGACATTTCACTATTACTATTGCTAATGTTTAGAAAATCTAAACTTGTAGCTTCTTTTAGTGCCTCTTTATATTCTGTGTTCTCATGTAGGTTATCAGTGCTATACGATTTAGGTTTGCCATTATAAATTCCCGATAGATTTCTGCTAAATATGGTTCTTTCTCTTGGCTTGATTGCGCAACTTTCTGATTTAGTGACTAGTTTAGCACTATCAGTGTTCAGGTCTATTAGAATTGTATCTTCGGTAGGCATATCATCCTCGTCATCAAAAGCATCTTGCCTAGTGATGTTTTCATTGCAAAAATCTACTGCGTCCTGTCTTTTAATTTTGTCATTACAAATATCAATAGCATCTTGTCTTTTTATCGTATTTGTCTCAAATGGAAGTAAAACGGCTTCAGCTACTATACTACTTTCAAATTCATCTGTGCTACTCGAAGAATTATCTCTTTGGTAATCATTGGTTTCATCTGTAGTTACATTCCCAATATCAATTTTAAAGTCAACATCGTCAGTATCATTTTTAGAGTCATTAACACCATTTAATTTGCAGAACGCTTGGTCGATTATACTTGTGTCTTTCCATGGATCTGACGCACTATGTACTCGAGACAAGTACCTCGTTCTTATAGTTTTGAAAACGTCTTTAGCAGAACTGTCACTCTGCGAATCTAAGAAATCAGAGTCTTTGGATAGTCTTTTCTCGTCGTCCGAATAATTATGGACGCTGTCCACAGATTCTGACTTGTAAACACCTGTTTTGACACATTGAAGTTATTAGACAAAATTCAAATTATTTAACATTTGTTTACGAAACAATAGCGAACAAAAATAAACATCGTTAGATACCTACAAGCAATGTACTGTAAGTACTTGACTAATCGTCTATATCAGCTAATTAAAAATTGGTAGATTTCTAAAAAATAGTGGGAGGTCCATGTTTATTTTAGTTCATTAGAGAACATTTCAAAGTTAGTTGTAGTGGCGTTACGACTAAATTATCGCAAGCTAAACACAGAATTAGTGCATGAATATGCCTGTTAATTCTGCAGAAGAGATTCAAGAAATATTCTAAGTTATTAGAAAAATATTTACAATTTTCTTAACTTTATTTTATTCATGCATATTCACTTTCCTGTACATCTTTATTTACCAAATATTGTACACCATACAAGAATGTGGATAGGCGGGTCTACAACTTATTTCAGCAACATACTACCCACGCGTAAGTCTCTTTATGTCCTGTATGTGTTTAAATTATATTTAGTAAAGTTGAAAACGAACGGCGACTCAATAACTTTCTTCTAATTGTTTTTATAGAAATGTGTTAAAGTTTTAGACTTGCCTATCAATATTTTAAACCAAATCTCATTAAAAAACCATTCAATATTCTATCTACACACATTATCAGAATTCAGGTATCATGCAATAACCCTCTATCAATCTGTACCTACCATGGCGAAAGACCGGTGACTGTGATTCTAATAATCAAACGGGCTGCCAACTTTGTAGATTAAATTGGACCGGAGTCCGGACGCAGCACGTGACATAGACGTATTTTTGAAACTTTATAAAACCAAGAGAGAAAAGTGTTTTTTTGTTTTTAAATAAACTGGTGGAAGTAACCGTTACTATACATGCAACCCCTTGTATACCTAATAGCCGGCAAACTTCTTGAGCAAGGCCTTGAATGCGCAGAAACAATTTGAAGGCGAAAGCGCTACCAAACACATCCGCATTTTTCAAGATGTTTACCGGGTACTGTACGTAAAAACACATTATGTTGACTTTAAAATAAAATGAATCCTTCAAAATCTACTTAGGAATATCTTGATTTACAAAATTTGTGAGTTGACAGCCCTACATAATAAAAAAAACATTCTATGTACAAAATTACTCGCTGATTAGCTCAATTTATTCGAAGAACATACATTTTAAATCGTACGCTTCCTCATTTAAGACCACCCCATTTCCTTCAATGGGTAAACAAATCAGTTACATATTATTATCCTTATCTCAACCACTAACCTTTAAGTGAATGTATTTGGTCTTCAAGCAGTCTGATGCGGTCCCGCGAGGTCTTGTTCTCGGAGACCAGCCGCTCCAGCTCCCGCTGAGCTTCGGTCTTGAAGTCGTTGGCGACGCGCACCGTCATCAGGAGATCGCTCTGGAACTGCTTCCATTCTGCTTCCTATAGAAGTTTGTTAAATGTAGAAACTAACTCTTCTTAAGCAGTGTTTTTGTGAGCCACAGCCCACAGGCTATCCCCAGCCTTAGATCAAAATAAAATGAATGGATAGGCCTGAAGTGCGGTAAGTTGAAGCACACTACTGGTGCACTTGGTCCATACAAACTAGCGCCATTATCTGTCAAATCTAGGGCACTTGCATACAAGTGACAAGTAAACCTTTCATTAGTTTTGCCTCATTTTTCTGGTTTGAAATGTTCGCGTAAGGCCTATCCATTAATTTTATTTTGATCGAAGTCTCCAGCCCCAGATGTATCAAAAACCTATTTAGCAGTAAGTGGGCACCTATCGCAAAATCAGCTTTAAAACAGGTAGTCTGTACCAGATATTCTGACTATTCCTATAGATGCGGTTTTTATTAGAGACCGTATTGACCGACGACGGGCCCAACAAAAAGCACATTTAGTATAGGCACGCCGCCGGTCGCCATAGGTCAATGTGCCCTGACCCTTAGTTAGAGGATAAATTTTCTTTACTCTATATTGTCGTTGTCGTAAAAAAGGCCAAAGAAATAATCTTGGCTCGTTAATTACGTATGGAATGATGTAAAACTATCTTCAGAAGTGGTGAAACAGGCCCTCAATCTTAATAAATGTAAGAAGCACTAACGTCCCGCTCTCTATCCCTGGCCAGCTGCGTGTTCCTCGCGCGCGCGTCCTGTAGCTGCCTCTCCAGCTCGGCGGCGTGCGCCAGCGCCTCCCCTGCGCGCGTCATCAGCGCCAGCTTCTCCTCCGTCGCCACCTGCACTTGTATCTGGAGCTCGGCTATGTTCTCCTGCAGGGAGTTCACCTCCCCCTGCAGCGCCGTCTTCTCTTGCCGCAGCTGCTCTATCTGGAACTCCAGCTCTGAGATCGTCGACTTGGCGTTGTTGCGCGACACCTGCATACAGAAACGATACAATGTTTAGAGAAATGACTTTCAATCTTCCGTTACCTTATTATGTTGGACCACTACATTTTTCCCGTGACCATTCGTTTGGTCGGCAATGACACTTGACAAATACTTTTCCTTATTTTCATAACAACAATGATAAACTAAGTAAGTAAGTAAGTAAACTAATTAAGTAGGAAGTAGCAGCTCACCAGCGCGTCGTCGTGCAGCTTCCTCGCGTCGGCGTGCGCGCGGTCGAGCTGTCGCTGCGCGTGCGCGAGTCTGTCCGCGAGCGTGTTGGCGCGCGCCTGCGCGGCGTCCGCGTCTCGTCGCGCCGCCGCGGCCGCTGCTTCCGCCTCCGCCGCTCCCTCCGCTACTCCCGCGCGTTCTGCTAGCTGTGGAATATATTTTTGGTAAATTAAAATAGGTTCAAATGTGTCCGGGATCTAAACATAAGGATAATTTAAAATCTGACTACCCATTGGATTTAAAAAGATTTTTATGTAAGTATTCACAAGAGTTTTCACATATCTATAGAATTAGTACCAACTAGTGTTTACCCGCGACTTCGTCCGCACAAATTATATACCAGATTTTAAGTTAGATCATAAGCTATCAAACAAAAAAAGTTTCATCAAAATCGGTTCAGTAGTTTTTGCGTGATGCGCGAACAAACAAACAAACACACAAACAAACAGACAGACAAAATTTCTAAAAAAGGTTGATTTCTAGTCGGGGATACCTAAAAACCATATCGTAATCTTTTTTTTGTAAATATCTTCAATGTACAGACACACTTCAGTTACAGTTTTATAATAGTTTAGAATGCAAGATGTTTGATTTTAGAAATTCATACGTCGGCGTCGACCCAAGAAGATGGGAACTCGTCTCCGCCTTTGAACCCTATGTTCTCTGTTTTGTGGATTCGAAAAAAATTAATCCATCTTTTTTTGACGTTTTGTGACGTGACTGTGCACGAATTGAAATGTGTCATTAAAAAACGTCATCCAAATCAATGTTTACCTTGGCCTTGGCGGCGTCGAGCAGGTCGCTGAGGGTGGTGACCTGGTGCTGCCTGGCGGCCGCTATCTGCCTCGAGGCGCCGGCTTCTTGCTCCCACTGCTGCCTCTCCGCTTCTGATCGCTTCAAGTCGCTTCTAGTACCCTGTGAGTATACAAGTGTTACCTTGGCCTTGGCGGCGTCGAGCAGGTCGCTGAAGGTGGTGACCTGGTGCTGCCTGGCGGCCGCCATCTCCCTCGCGGCGCCGGCTTCTTGCTCCCACTGCTGCCTCTCCGCTTCTGATCGCTTCAAGTCGCTTCTAGTACCCTGTGAGTATACAAGTGTTACCTTGGCCTTGGCGGCGTCGAGCAGGTCGCTGAAGGTGGTGACCTGGTGCTGCCTGGCGGCCGCCATCTCCCTCGCGGCGCCGGCTTCTTGCTCCCACTGCTGCCTCTCCGCTTCTGATCGCTCCAGGGTTCCTTCTAACATCCTGTCGAGTACACATATCAAGTGGTAAAACACATTTGTGGATGAAGAATTCTAAGCAAACGAAGTTTTGGCGTCAAACCATCCTAAAATCTTAAATATGCTAAAATTGAACCTATACTCGAATTTAGTGGTTAGAAAATTGCAGCAAGGTTTCTGACTGGCGGAGTTTTAAGTTTATTAATGTAGGTACATACCTACATGACTACATTGACAGTCCTAGTTGATTTTGATTCTTAAGAACCGAAAAGAAAAAGTAAAGATTTAAAGTCTACAATATTAGGCGAAGCTATAGTTATCGGGATAAACACAGCAGTAGTACTTACTTCAGAGTTCCATTGAATTTAAATAAATAAATAACGCTCGCAGGCACATACATTGTAATGATCCCAAATAAGCCTCAGGCTTTTTGTTATGGGAACCACACAACAACGGCACAAACATATAACATCCATGACCGAACCGGGATTCGAACCCAGGACCCTGGTTTGGCAGTCCGGCGTGGTAACCATCACACCAACCGGGTCGTCAAATAAATAAATAAAATAAAAAGTATTTCTTTCAAGTCTTACCTAACTCTTTCAGTCAACGTATCATTTTCTTTGGTTTTTTCTTCTAATGCTGTTTTGGTTTGCGTTACGTCTGCTTCTAATTGTTCCTGTTTCGCTAATAGATGTCGCCGCTCTTCCTGGGACAACTGAAAATTAATAAATAGTCAAGACTTTAGAAAAACTAAATCAATGGGTTTTATTTGAATCATTTTTATTTGAGTTTTATGCCTTGCACAGGATACAGAAAATGCTCGGCAAATGTTTACTTCTTCGTGTTTTTTATTTATAACTAGTGTTTTCCCGCGACTTCGTCCGCACAAATTATATACCAGATTTTAAGTCAGATCATAAGCTATCAAACAAAAAAAGTTTCATCAAAATCGGTTCAGTAGTTTTTTCGTGATGCGCGAACAAACAAACAAACTAACAATTTTGTCAATAGATGGCGCTGCATGTCATTTAAATCGCGCTATCGAGTGTTATTTGATTTTATATGAAGCAAACCGCTACTTTTTTGTTCCTCATGATTTTACGGTTTTATAATAGTTAAGAAGATTAAGATTATTTTTAAAGGGCTTGCACCTTGCACCTGGTTTCAGGGCACCTGATGGAAAGTGAAGATGAAGCCGAGGATGTAACGCGCTCACCCAGAAAAAGCCTATTAACTCTTTTTTTGTTGATGAAATATCCTGATTGTACAGTGTAAGGGACAGCCCTCCGCAAACTGAAACGGTGAACTCAGACCATCAAACTGAACAACTTTCACTATGGAGCCTACCTTAGGAAACTCGAAAAAAAATCTGCTTTCCCATACAAAACTGATGTACCTACCCGACTCAAATGTATGGGCTCAAATATACAGCTGATTTTTTATCGCGTTCCCTGAGGGAACGTCGGGTCTTAATTAAAACTTTAAATAACCTTGAGAACGGCGAGCAGCTGCTGGTCGGCGTCACCAGACATGAGAGTCTCCGGCTCCACGCCTTCACGGAGCAGCATCTCTTGCAGAGTATCCACCTGAAATATATTATTAGCATTTTTACTAAAGTACTAAAAGTTCACTTGTGACTGGTGATGTTACCTTAGTGCGACTGTCCTCTAGCTTCTCAGTCTGCCGGCACAGGGACTCGAGCAGCACTTGCTCTCGTCCGCTGATAGTGACTGGTGATGTTACCTTAGTGCGACTGTCCTCTAGCTTCTCAGTCTGCCGGCACAGGGACTCGAGCAGCACTTGCTCTCGTCCGCTGATTGTGACTGGTGATGTTACCTTAGTGCGACTGTCTTCTAGCTTCTCAGTCTGCCGGCACAGGGACTCGAGCAGCACTTGCTTCTCGTCCGCCAGCCGCTCGTTGTCCGCGTGAGCGTCCGCTAATTGTGACTGGAGGTCCGCCAACTCCGCCAGCGTCGCTTGCAGTTCTTCACTTGTACTGGAAGACATTAATAATTCGTGATGATTAGGTGAATACAATTTTATAATGTGACCATGGTGATGTAAAATAGTAGTAGCAATAAGATACATTGCATATTATTACTTGGATCACTGCACTAGGCAACGCCTGTATCTCGGGCTAAATACAAAACATTGAAGAGGTCCTGATTTACCTGGCTTCACAGACAAATAAGACCAAAGATAAATCATCTTAGGTCAACATTGCAACGATACCTGAATTATGATAGTAAGTAAATGTATTGAATACCAGAGCTATTTTTCACAATTTCCTTTCTAGATGCAGTTTGATGGTCGTAAGCATCCCCTAAAATGTGTAAGTGTTGAAGTGTACACCCCTTATATTTGCTTTTCTAACTCTTGAATCTGTAGAGAAGCAAATCGTCCAGTTACCTGTAATGGTGCTCTTCCATCTGCAGGATGCGGTCCTGGAGGCAGGCGACGGACACCTCGCTGAGGGACGATGACGAGTGTTTGTCCCATTCTGGAGTACTCGCGTCTACGCTGTCACCTTCACCCTGCAACCATACATGTTCATCAATATCTCTAATACCCTCATCAGCATGCGACTTCACCTCTAAACGTAGTGTTCCATTAGATTTAAGTTAGTGTGCCCTTTCCACCGGAGCTGCAAATAACCTCTTTTTCACCCTGCGCTCTGTGTGAAGCTAGGAAAATCAAGCAATGCTATTTGTGGATTTTTGCCTCGCTCATTGCTTAGCTTCGAAATGACATTCGGTCCCGGGTAGTGTCAATAAACATCGGAATGAAATCTGGTGAAGGGTAAAAAACGGCTCAAAAATAGTAGACTAGAAACTTGTCTGCACCAAACCACGGCCGAGTGGTGGAATATGACTCCCGAGTATTCCCGAGGTGGCAGTGTGACGGGTCGGGTAGCATCTTTAATGATGTACTAACGTTGTGCGCGAGCGCGATGGATGCGGGCGCGGAGGAGTGCATGCGGCGCGGCGCGGGCGCGAGCAGCAGCTGCCGCTTCTCGCTGTCGGAGAGCGGCGAGTGCGCGACGCCGCGCAGCCGCGCGCGCAGCGCTCCGTTCTCGTCCGCGAGCCGCTCCAGCGCCGCTCCCCGCTCCGCTTCCACTGACTGCAGACATACATTGCAACCATTCATATAGTAAAAGATAGATGAATTATATACAGCAAGACATAAAAACGCTACTTGACATATATATTCACACTTATGACAACCATTAGAATAAGCGAGATGTCAAATAGTAAACAGATGCGATCTTGAAACCTTGTGTCACCACGGATCCAATTAGAGCACTACGTTATGTCCTTAGTTTAAGGTTGTTTTACTTTAATTTGCCTAAAAAGTGGTGACAATTGCTCAACTGATATTGCAGGTTTTTAATTGATAAGTCAATCCTTGGAACAATTCAAAAGCCAGACTGCTATAGTCTCCGCCAAATTGGATTTATGATGGTGTCATTTTCTTTTTGACACTCTTCAAGTTTACATTTATTAATTTATTTAAAACAAGATAAAAGTGTACACCTTAATATGAATATAATTATAGACACTCCACTTGTCCAAACCGGTTGAATCGTGTACGCTATATAAATTATCCTCCTTTTGGCTTCGCCGGCTGTAGAATTAAACTAGTTAAATTGAGAATCTCCTTTATGAAATCAATCAACAATTTTAATGAACATGGTAGCGACGCGAAAGAATTAAAATCTAATCGAGATGAGCAGAACACGTAGTTGCCAAACATCCAACCAAGGCAAAAAAAGAACGGGTGTGATTGACACAAAACTGGGCACGGCATAATTGGAAGAGTGAAGGACTATCCACACATTTCTGCTTACGGTGCCATCATTATTTCAGATTTCGTCTCTGTGCCTGTTATCTACATACCTTCAGACGCTCTAGTTCAGCTCGCAGCCGGTCAGCCTCGGTCGCCCGCTCCAGCAGTTCCTCGACCCGAGCCTGCAGCTGCGCCCGCTCCATGGCGCTCGCCTCCAGCGCCTGCCGCAGAGACTGGATCTCCCTGGCACCTGATGCCAGCGACACCTATTCACATTTTATTAGAATTGACTTCGATTTCTTCATGTGGGAATCGAATAAGCAACTGAAGGGCGAAAGGCTAGCCATCTCTGAAACCTTTAACATGATAAAGGGTATTATGGAATGCTGCAAAATTTCTGGCGCAATCGGATAAAAAGTCATTCATACACCGAGCAAGAATCTAGGTGCTGAATTAATTTTTGGCAAACAATTTCATAAGATCCAAAACCGAATAGTTGTAACAATCAGTGCGTGCCGCACCCTATTTTTTTCTTCCCCTCAAATGCCATAAAAAAATCAATTAATATCGGAGATGAATCGTTTGAAATTCCCCTACATTTCAGATCCTCGATCGATAATGAACAATTCCGTTTTCGGACAATATCACACAGCTTTTGTAAATTGAGCCGTAAACAAATAGCAAAGGAAGGTAATTAAACAGCAGTGACTGACCTCAGATGGTATCCTGGGCCTGAGCTCGACCTCCTGGAAGCCCGGCATGTGTTCAGCATTTAGCGTGACCGGCAGGCTGATGCACTCCTGCGACCCTCGCTCGTCTACCGACCCCAACTCTTCTGCGCTCCCGTAATCATGGTGTGTTCTCGCATCCTCATATTCCCCTTCTCTCAACTCTGGGTCTTCTAAAACTGCATTGTTATTACCAATGTCTTTCTTCTTGTGCGCTTTGTGAAGCTTCTCTTTGGAGCCAAAGATTTTAAGCGACTTGTCTCTTGCTGGGGCGACTTTGTGGTGCTTCGAGTCGAGGCTAGATACCGAAGGGGCTCCTTTCAACGTGGATTCCTGTTTCCCCTGACTAGAGGGTCCTCTACGGAACAACGATTTGAATTTCATCATCTTGGCGGTTTATTTCATGTTCGTTTCGTTTCACTGATCGAATAAGTTTGTTTGCATGTTCGTTTGTTTATTATTAACACTTGTTTCGTTGCGATCGGAATGATTTAGCGTTTTTTGGTTCTAAGCTGAAGTATACATGGCTATCAGATTACAAATTAAACCTTTTAATAACACAGATAAGTTAATAGTACTATAGATACTCGTAGATAGGTAGGTGTAGGTATAAATACACGTGCCACTTGTACGGTGATGCTGAGTAAAGTGAACATGACATGCTAACGTTGACTTAATTAAGTAATGCAGTAAGGTTGACTTGTGATGCATATTCACGACATCGTGTACACATTGGTATTTAAGGACAACCTATTATTAATCACATTTTGCTAACCTTTGCTATGACCTTGGCTTTGAACGGATAAAATGAAGGGAAATAGTATATGTTTAGTACAGTCATCTCGTGTTAGGTCTGTACAGAGTTCCGTTACATATTGTATAACTTACTAATATAAAGGGTGAAATTGATATCACTGCAGTTTTGTATGGGACAGATGATTTTTTGCTCCGATCTGTTTGCTCTCATAGCCATAGTTGTTCAGTTTGATGTGTAGACTCTTAGTTTAAAAGGATGCTAATGATATCAATTTCACCCTGTATATAAAAGGCAAATTAACGATCAAGTCGATTGTTTGTGAAAAATGTTCAAGATTATGTTAGAGCGATTGCATTATGTATGAGGAATGCAGGAAGCTTTTATTTAGAAAGTAAGTGCTAGCTTGAACCCAAAGCGTTCACCACACAGCTTAGCATGCAACTCTATCTGTGTTTAAACACAATTACTCGACGTTCGTCAATTTAGCCCGTAATCCCCTAGTTCGAATGGCGGACATGCACCGCCCCTTTCCCGCATGCAAATAGATAGGGGGGCCGCATCTACTGGGGAAACCTTTGTCTTTTGTGTTGGACCTTTATGTCCAAGTGAATTGCTTTCGTTTGGTGAAGACACACCTTGATTGTCTATACTATACTGTTAATAAAACTGTAATAGTTTGAAAGAAAAAATAGGGACGGAAAACATTATTTTGTGTAATCGATTATATAAATATAGGTTGTGTTTTATTTGTAAAAACAATGGAAGAAGACAATATTGCGTCAACCCTAAAATAAAGGATAAATACTCAGTTGCAGAAACGTTCATTAGAGTTAATCCTCCATTAAATCTCTTGCTGTCACTTTTGTCTCGTTGACATGGTAAAAGCAAGCAAGAGATTTAATTGAGGATTAACTTTAACAGCAATCGAGTTTTAGTCATGAAATCTACGAAGTGTTTATTTTCAAAGAAATAACATTTTAAAATTATTTCGTTGTTTAAATCCTAATATAGTCCAGCGTAACCGAAACCATAATGTAATATTATTAGTTCGGTCTGTCCTCTATGAATGGAACTAATCAAAGATGAGCTCATTCATGTTTGTGGATTTGTGAGTAGAACCGTTTACGCAATGTTTTCATTTCTGATGACGTTTTTCCTCCACGATTGTTTGTCTCGATCGTCAGACGTGTTATTATTTAGCTTTTACCCTTTACATCTTAGGTCACATAATAATAGCTTAGCAAGTAAAAACGTACGATGATTGGGTAGGCTAGGTCGGTAGGTACATACACAACACAAGATGTAAACTTAAATGACGATAAGTTACATACTTTATGGGGTGTTTCAGACCATCAAAACATGAAATCAACAAAATTGAAATCGCGAAAAAAAAATGCTGTTTTTGGGTCGAGTCACCATTTTCATTTTTTATGGAACTGTAGGCCTCGCATGCCACGATGCTCGAACGCCATGCCAGAAGACGATAAAAATCGAGATGTGCCTCAATCTTTAATATTTTACGTATGCCAGAAAGAGCGCGCATGACATTTTTCTCGTTTAAACGCTTTGTCGTGGGTGGCATTCTAGCCGTGCTGCTGTTTTTTTTTTACGATTTTGATGTTGGTCCCACAAAGAAAGTTGTTCAGTTTTATGGTCTAACTAAAGCACCCTGTATATTATATGTAAGGCATTTAATTTTACACTCTGTATACTTACTATTTATACTGGATAAAATGTAGGATGTAGGTATTGCAGCACGGTTGAGAAAAGTATAATAATTAAAAACTAAAGTTCTTAGACAAATAGTTGAAAACGTACTTGCATAAAGATGGGATTAAAACAGCCATAACTTCTCTATAATAGTCCCTTAGGCCAGTATAGAGACAAAAAATAACAAAATTTTGTAGATTTTACACTATGGTTTTATAAGACCCCCATAAAATAAAACAAAAACACAAAACCCAACCCTCGCAATGCTTTCACTAATAATTTTCGAAACTGCCTCACCCATTGTCCCAATTAAGCCGCTATATTGAATAGAAGCACGCAACGGGCCTGCGTTACTGCGTTGTATGACTTGTATGTAAAATAAGTAAATGTATGATTTGTATGTGAATGCAGTGCAGCTACGGATATGCGGCTGTTTAGTATTTGCAGCGTTTACTCAAACAATCTTACTGTTTTTACTTGACTGTGCCGGGAGGGTAATGTTTTTATTACCTACAGATCTTACAGTATCTACACTGCTCGGTAACTTTCCGAAAATATGTCTTAGATCAAATGAGTTTAAAGTCTCTAAGTACTTGAATGCTAACGTAGTATTAGAGATATAATTTAAGAGTTTGCTAACGGTACATACAATTTTTTTTATATATTTACTTATTTAAAATATGAATTTTATTATTTATGCAAAACCTGAATACTTTAGTGCTCTTTAAAATACGTAATCAATGTGGAATACTAAGTAAATATTCGATAACAAAACAGATAGTACATAATTTTGGTAGGGGCTTTGTCATCATCACCATTTTCAGTCTCATTAATCCAGTAGGTACTATAGCTATGCAATGACCCCCTTTTCCCCCAGACACACTTGGACGTTTTGTTTTTCAAACTTTTCCGGTCGTGTGCACAACAACCCACCAAATTTTCATCGCAATCGGTCGAATGGTTTAGCCACTATAGAACGTCGGAAGTGGATGGGCAGGGCCACGTTGCATATGGATGATAATGAGCGTTCGACCAGAAGAACACTAGAATGGAGCGAGGGAGAACGTCATGGAGAAATATGGAGCCTATGGAGGCCTATGTACGAAGCCGGGCTGTGATGGATGGATGAAGGGACAAACAGGCAGACAGACATGCCTTTTTTCCAACATGTTGCTTTTACACAGTAGGAAGTCACAAGCAACAATAAAACGGTACTTACGTAGTCGGGACAATGTTATTGTAATATATTCCGTATTGCATTATCAATGATAAATAAAGATTATCTTCACTTAGTTAACAGTATAATGTATCATGAGCCTCTAAAGATAACCTTATCGGAATGGCGATCTCAGACAAGGACGAAGATATCAATCTAATTTTTGTTTCGATTATTATATTAAGTAGATGAAGTTTTGCATACAAATATGATAAGAACAGATTCGAATTAATTAAAGAAAGAACGACGAAGCGTGTTGCAGATATGAAGTATGTATATTCATATACATTTAATTATTTTTGATTAAAGAAAGTACTTTTTGGTAAGTTGATTAAAGAAAAAATAATGATACGAGTTAAACAGATAAAAACAGTCAGCATATTAAGAAGGACCGAGAGGATTTTATAGAAGTTTGAGGAGATTATAAAAGAAGAGGAGTAGTAGAAAACTTGGAACTGAAGTCAACAATTGATCAAAACTGTACCATTTTGAGAGACCAAAACAACATTCTGTTAACTAGATATAATAGCCCCCTATACAGTTAAAGTAAAGATCAGTAGAACTGCCACCCCAATCGCAACCCTATTGGAAACGCGGAGCGACATCCAATTATAGATAAATTGAAGGTTATCTAAATTTAGACACGTCTCGACTCTCCCTTATTTGGAACTAGTTTATGTGAAAAAGTACAAGTTAAAATAGCTTTATATGGCAGAGGATGAAATACAAGGGCAGGAGTGCTAATTTTTAATTTCACACATAATTCATAATCAAAGTGACTTAAACTGTATGGCATTTTGGCAGTTTTCGTTTACGAATTAGAATGTGTGACTTTCAAAAATACCACTCCTGTTTCTGAACGGTATGGATTAATTTTTTGGATTTCATATTTAAAACAGAGTAGCGGTGTGGTTCCTTCGTTCACCACCCTATTACTTCTCGTGGGTGTCGTTAAGTACAAGGCGACTAAGGGATAAGGTTTATGCAGTGTTTTTGGCGAAAAGGTAGCCTTCTGTCACCGCTGCACAAGTAATTCACAACATAAAAAATTCTTTATTTAAGTTTTACAAATTGTAAACTGACAATTGCGGCACTGGCTCCTAAAATAGTCAAGTCTGAAGGTCTGGAGCCAGTTCCATCGTCACCTTTAATATTGTAAAAGTAAGCTTTGCCAGTTGTTTAAAAATTTCTTCGGTAGTTAAAGCAAAGCTTTTGACCACCCTGAAAGCGACTGAAGTGGCGTGAGTTTATGTATGTAAGACCAGAGTAAAAATACTGAAGACTAAAAAGATTAATTGACAGTATAACAATAAATCAGTAAGAAAAAACAGCAGAGAGCATTGTTTCATCCAAGTAGGCCAACAAAACCCAAAGTGACCATTCAACCAAGATTTATAATCTGTTATTTCGATTGAAAAGTATCGAAGCAAGCAACTAGGACGGGTGAACGACCAGCATTGGCCGCGGGGAGGTCACCAAGTCATTCCAATATGGAAGTTGGTACCAAAATCGGTTTTTAATTCTAATTTTAGTATCCGTTGCGTTAGATAATGGTATTTGATTTCGTTACTAAGAAAGATAAAGCTAAAATCGGTCCAGATGCATACATTTTTTATGTTTTTTATATTTAAGATTATAGGTGTTAACTTCGGAAGCATAAAGATGTAAGAAAAGCAAGATAGAAGGTGGCGGGAACTAAAGCTACCCGGGATGAAGTTATCGCAGGACCGGTCTTTATGGCGATCCTTGGAAGAGGCTTATGTCCGCCAGTGGAAGTCTATGACCGGCCGGCTTAGCATTTTGTATTTGAATTTAGACCGCAGCGACTGTTTTACTTACAAAAGCGAGATCAGAATCAGATTTTATAATCTATTTTTTTTATTTGTTTGTGTTCGCACCAAACACCCTACAGGGTATTAGGGTAAACAGTTGCATTACTTTAAGGGGTGAATGCACCCATGATACTGAACAACTTTCCCTAAGATCCCTAATAAAAAATTCGTAAAAAAATCCCATACTAAATGCAATTAGCTAATCGAACTTTTGTATTAGAAGTCTTTTTTTTTGTCAAAGGTTTTTTGGAAAAGTTGCACAGAATTATCAGGGAACAAACACCCCTTAAAATAATACAACTGTTTACCCTAACACCCTGTATAGTTCTAAGCCTCCTTAATCTGATGGAACGGGAAACCGATACGATTAGAGCAGTCTGATGTAGTAATTCTAAGCGTTAACATCACGGTTTGAGCATCAGATATCAATAAATAAATATCTTGGACATTGTCACACAAATTATCTAGTCACATTTAAAGTTCCAGAATCTAGTCTGGACTTGTATTATGATAACTAGACAACGATATAGAATACATAATAATATATAGATAGAAACATCCATGACTCGGGTACAAATATTCATATTCGTCATACAAATATTTGTCCCTTACGGGATTCGAACCCGCGACCCTCGACACAGCAGGCAGGTTCACTACAGACTGTGCTGTCGGGCCGCCTATGTTAGACATGTGTGAAGGGATTAGGCCCAGTATCGACCAAATCGGAGCTGTGTAAAATATTGCAAAATTATCCACGTTCGTTGAAATCAACCCAATAAAAAAACCCACCCATCCATTCTTCCATCCATTTTTTCTAAATAATTGATTTGATTACCCATCAATAAAAAAAAAATCAAGCCCACCCATCCATACCTACCCAAAATAAGCAATTTTTTATTGGTTGATATTCTACAATGTAGAACCCGAGCCCGGAATCCCCAAGCGGAGATGTAGAATTATACATCTCCGCATGGGAATTCCGGGCCTTATTCGCTTCTTACGACATCAATGAGCTCGATGAGCATGCCCCATGCTCCATGAAAACGAGAAAGATCGAGATGTGCATCTGTCTTAGTTTTGCTCATGCTTATGCCGAAATCAATCAACCACCATCATACATGACGGGTTTCTCGTGGTCGTGCGTGGCATAGCACTTGTCGGGGTTGATGCTATTCTAAGTTGGTCTACGGCACCAGATACCCGTGGATTACAGTTACTTCTAAGCTAAAAGAGCAGATCCGAACCACAAATGCGATAAATAATGAATTCACCTGCCTGATACTTTTCCATGGACAAGAAATATTGCTCCTAGATGATCGATGATTTCAGAATGTACAAAGAAGAGAAAGTAGTGCTAGAATTGAATAATATAATGAGCCTTTGCAAGTTTTGTTGCCATTAAATTATAGATAGGTATTCTGATCAAATCAGTTGCGTCCTACAAAAAGGGGAGGTGCGGAGTACTCGAAACCGACGGGCATGTATGAAGAGATGTATGGATGTGAATGAGGCAAAAGAGGTATGTAAGGACGGCGCGCTCTGGCCTCTGCCTACCCCATTGGGAAAGAGGCGTGACGTTATAGATAGATAGGTATTATTGTTGAAAGCAACATCAAGAGAGCTGAGAAGTTGTCGACAAAGCGATACATAGCGTCACAACTCACACGATAACATTAAAACTTGTGTATTCAAGAAATAGAATAGAACGCGTTTATTTACCAGAATATGGTCTTAAGTAAACAAGACACTGCCACACATGGCGGATTGCTTTATAATGTCAATAAGTTAACAATTCAGTCAATAATATAACAAACTAAAATGGACAAATGTTTCTCTGATTGGTATTGACAGCGGTATACAAGACGAAATTCAAATGTCATATCATCACTTGTCCAACAGTCAAAATAGTAATATCATGAGACCACTCAGCGTCACTAGTACGGCCATCATCAAAAACTCACCTTTATTTCTACACAAAAAGGGTTCAGAAGTATTCATAATGGTGACCGTTAGCATTCATTGTACTAACTACCACACCTTGGACACTTAGCCGTCACTTCATACAAGTGGGAAAAACTGACAAGAAGAGGTAAACATGTGCGATATTGAGTGAGTGCGAGTGAGACAGGAATACACCATTGCCTACTATTTTTAAGAGGGGGGGTGAGGTAAAATTGGTGGTGGGCACGGAGTATTGTACGTATTGTATGTAGTACTTTTCTTAGCTGTAGTACGACTGACGTTGATACAGACTGTCCACGACTCACGCATGACGTTTCATCTTGGGTACCTAACTAAACCACAATTAGGCCAATTCAAGCAATATGGCGTCATATTACACCGACATAACAATCCGTATAATATTGTGTAGCTGGCAGTAGGTAAATAGTATGACGACTTTCTCCGATTATCCACTCTGGGACCGCTGACGTTTAGCATTCCTATTTGATATAAACCATAATATGACCAATGTTGTACCGTAGTTTTGTGACATGAATCATAATCTTTACGTTGCTGGATATAAATTTGGATAAAGGAGTGCGATATTTGAATCTCATTCGGTGAGCTCAGCAGTTGAAAATGTCTAAATTACTATGGAAATATGCATCTTTCTACTGCTGATTCGACTTACAAAAATCGCACTCCTGAAGTATGATTTTTGAAAGTCAAATCAGCAGTAGAAAGATGCGTATCTCCAGAGTAATTTTGACATTTTCAACTGTTGAGCTCACCGAATGAGATTCAAAAATCGCACTGCAGGTGCCTTTGAGTATGCTAATTGTTTACAGTTTTTTAAGCTGATGATCAGACCATCAAACTAAACAACTATCTCTTTTTTACTAACATCTAAATCGGGAAAGAAACCCGCCGTTCCATAGACACAAAACTACTCTACCCAAATGTATGAGACGGCCGTTTTTTTTTTTCACGATTTCAACGTTAATCCTATAGAGAAAGTTGATTAGTTTGATGTTCTTATCATCCCCTTAAAATTGTCTTTAGATAAAATTTTATAAAAGACGCCAACCAAAACAATACTTTTCTATCCAAGACTGACTTTGTCGATACATTTATACCTATATTTACAGTCGTAGCAAAGCTATAAACGGTCTATGATACGTGACACTTTGTTGAAATGGAAGTCTGCTGTCTGCCCTCATTAGGAGCATAGTAAACGCAGTAAAGCAAAAGGTAAACGACCAGAGGACTCGACCTAGAAAGGTCGCTTCGGTCGCGTGCAAGCCTGTTTGTCTTAATAGACTCTATTTCTATCTGTGATATGGTTTTAGTTAACCAAATTAAAATGTCGTTACGAGATAAGGATGTTAAGTGACATAATCACTTAACTGTTTTGTCGGTCAGTATTTCTAGGAAGTTTCAATAAGATGCCTCGTTTACTTCGATTTATGACGACGAGGATGGGAAAGTGTGATAGTTTTGTTCTGAATAACATATCAGGGGTTACATATCAAAAAGTCTAAAGTTCATTGATCAAATTTTAAAAGAACTACGGACGAAATACCTAATTTTAAAAGACCAAATGGTTATTTGATCAAAAGTACGAAAGGCCTAAAGTTGAAACATCAAAATTTAAAAGGTCAAAAAGACGATTGGCCGAATCGTTCAAAGGCCAAATGGACGAAAGATCAAAAGGTTGAAATATCATGTTTTATTTCATCAAAAATGTATGAAAAGGCAGATTTTTCAAACAAATTCATAGAAAATGGCCCTACAGTAGTTTTAGACTCAGTCGGTTAGGTTAGCGAGGAGCGAAGCGACGAGCTTGTTAGGTTTCTTGCGACCACAGCGCACGAGCCGAGCGAGCGTAGCGAGCGTGCCGCGGCAGCGGCCGGCGAGTGCCAGAAACGAATTGCTACTGTTTACCTTGTCCACCCAAAAGTATAAGTTTTCTCACCCCCTTCATTTGTATGTTTATTAATTTTAAGGTTTTTTTAACGCTATGCATATTTATGCTATTCAACTAACTTATAAGTAAAAATAGTAATTCATGTTTACCCTCATTCAAACGGGGTGAGAAAACTTATACTTTTGGGTGGACAAGGTAAACAGTAGCAATTCGTTTCTGGCACTCGCCGGCCGCTGCCGCGGCACGCTCGCTACGCTCGCTCGGCTCGTGCGCTGTGGTCGCAAGAAACCTAACAAGCTCGTCGCTTCGCTCCTCGCTAACCTAACCGACTGAGTCTAAAACTACTGTAGGGCCATTTTCTTTGAATTTGTTTGAAAAATCTGCCTTTTCGTAAATTTTTGATGAAATAAAACTTTTGATATTTCAACCTTTTGATCTTTCGTCCATTTGGCCTTTGAACGATTCGGCCAATCGTCTTTTTGACCTTTTAAATTTTGATGTTTCAACTTTAGGCCTTTCGTACTTTTGGTATTTCGTCCGTAGTTCTTTTAAAATTTGATCAATGAACTTTAGACTTTTTGATATGTAACCATATCAGGTACTTCATATTATTCCTGCAAAGCTTACACCTACCTGTGGATATATTACCTATAGTTTTGATACTCGTGGAAATTCACACTAAAAAGCAGTGATACAATCATGTAGAACAAAATGAGGGCCAAAAGAAAACATTGCAAGTTACAAGGTTGTGTTGTGGGTACAGATACTTTCTCTGCTGGCATCTAAAACCAGTTTGTGGTTTGCAATCACATAGCTGGCCTGCAATGTAACAAGCTTTAGTTACTATATGCGTACAGTGATTCAATAAAAGTTCAAGAAACAAGAAATCGTGTTTAATTTTAACTCGGACTTATTATTGAAATTTCATACCGCGATGAAATCATCGAACACATAAAGGACTCTGTTAAAATATTGAATTTCAAAACGGTTAGTGGATACGGGTATGATTAATGAATGGTGGAGGGTTTAAATAAGTCATTAATCGGTAGCACAAGAATGCAGTTCTGGAAAGGAAGGGCACGCCCGTCTGTCCGTTACTTGCCTCTGGCTTGGCGCCGATGCAATCATTACTTGAATTGTTCTACGATACAATACGAATTCTAATAAAGGTGTTGACTAGAGCTAGAGCCCATGAATATACATCGTTATGTAAAATCATTAAATTTTTTGCTTAAGATTCTGTATGCATATTGAAATGTAAAGGCACAGATTAATAATAAGGTAGTTGCTGCAATGATATGTTGTACTAGATACTTTCTTATACTGTCTGTGGTAATGGTTGTTACTTGGACAAAGCGGTGAAGCTTCCAGGGGACATAGCAGAGGAAGATGCTAGGATTAGTAAGATCCATGAAGTGAATTAAATTTTGATGCAACTTTCATTAAATACTGATTTCATTTGAACAACAAAAACAAACAAATTCTTATTATAATATAAATTTAAGTTATAATATAAATTTAAGTATCATCTTTAAAATGAATAAAGTCATATCGATAAGTGATAGGTATATTTATAATTGTTAAAGCGCCCACAAAACCACATGTGCTTACCGAATGCAAGCAATATATGAGTAATACTTCCAATAAACAGAACCCGACACTTTCGCTCCGTAGTCAAACAAAAAGCAATATCGTGAACATATTCTATCGCCATGTAACAAAACAAGACGAGGAACAAAACAGCTACCTTGGGGGACACTTGGACAAACAACACGTTATCGAATCCAGCTTATTGGTCAGATCTGACGCAAGGTTGACTCCGCCACATAATGGACATTACGTATGAGTATGTCTGGGTAGGGTATCGGAAATATTAATTTTGCTAAGTCTGGGAGCGTTTGGTGATGGATGACTAAGGTGTTGACGTTGATTGAGGAAAATGGTTGGTATTTGATCGTCGCTTCAGATTAGTTCTTATGCTTTACATTCCCAATTCTAAGAATAAGAATCGAGCAGTTCAATTACGAAAACTTAAAAGAAACTCATATTCTCAGGGATCAGTTTCCAATTTACATAGATCAGTTTTATCTATTTCATATGATACGTTACACCTCAGTCTCTCATAGGTAGTTGTAAAATGATATTATAAGTAGCATATTCCATTCTTCTTCTTATCGAGTGGGTTGCAAGCCCTGGTGTCAGAGTTTATTCAAACCGCCTTACAGCCTCTGACGTGGTTTTTATGTAACGACTATTACCACCAGAGATAGTAGCCGGGACCAACAGCTTAACGTGCCGTCCGAAGCATGGAATCATATCATATGCATATTCCATTATAACTATACATTTAACGTATTACGCAAATAATATAGCGTCAATTTTCAAACGTAAAGTTTTTTTTATAACTTTACGTTACACCTCAGTCTCTCATAGGTAGTTGTAAAATGATATTGTAAGTAGCACATTCCATTATAACCACGATTATACAACTTTATAGCTATACATTTAACGTATTACGCAAATATATAGCGTCAATCAATTTTTTTATCGTATTAGTTATTCTCATTCAATATATTCTCGTTATCCAAAATTATGAATGCTCTTTAAGTACTTTACGTTTGGAGGGGATAGAAAGTCGTTCAAGTTAAGAATAACTTAAAGTTATCTAGTTTAATGACTTCCTGTAACTGCATGTGTCTTTAAGTTACTTCGAAAGTTACTTAGGCACTCGATAAGTTTTCATGTTTCCTTTACAACTTATACATTATGTATGTGGTAAGACTGAGTTACCAAGGAATATAGCAGAAGCATTTTTTTGTTTACCTCTGAGATTGCCAATCTGACGAGAGTTTAAAGGCCTCCGCACATTGCAGCGATATTATCGAGCGATTTTATCGAGCGATATTATCGACAGCGATATCGCGACACCTTACACACTGCAGCGATTCCGCGATTCGCGTCACGCATGCCCCCCACCACTGAATGTAGTCGAAAGGGTTGCGATAATATCGCGCCAGTGTGTGGGATCGAGCGCGTCCCCATACAAAATGTACTGAGAACAATTATCGCAAAATCGCAGCTATATTATCGCTCGATAAAATCGCTGCAATGAGCGGAGGCCTTTAATTAGATTCCTCTTTCTGTGGAAAGCAGAAGCTCACATATTAGAGAGAGAGTGAGATCATCCCAGGTATCGATCGCTGGAATAACCAGGCACAAAAATATCAGCATGAATTCAGAATCTCAAAATGGTGCGATATGGTATACCATAAAGTACTTCTATGGGAAACCGAGATCCTGGGATCACTAAGCTAAGTTATCAACTCTTTGCATCTTTTGCAGATGGTCTAAAGTTTAGACTCTAAACTGTTGAATGAACTTTTTCTATTGCTATAAAGCCATTTACAATTGATACCAGTCGTAATTCTGATGTTTCCGTTTCGACAATGCATTGCCATCTTCCATTTTCATTTTGTCCAAGCTATTCTTTAAACAGCTTAATATATGCGTGAATTTATGCATTATTTATTAGAAGCCTTTTGTCTGGCAATCTTCGGTAATGTTGGCTCCCTTTTAACAAAAGAATTTGTTATTGAGAATCAACTTGTGTAAATAGGTACGTATAATGCATATGCATATTCGTGGAGTATGGCAGGTAGACCACCACGTCACTTTTCGTTAATGGAGAGCGAAGGTGACTTGTTGGAGTTTTTATTCAGTCGTATTTGCTACAATTTCATGCTTGAAAAGGTTGTTTTTGTTCTGACTGGCAGGGATATGATCGTGAATTCTTCATCTTCAAGTCTCTCAAGGCCCCGTCCCCGTGTTTATTTGGGGTCTACGTAGTAATACGTCATAACCTTCATTTCATATCTAGTAGAACAGTAGAACTCTCTCTTATGGCTATTAGTTACATGATATTTTGTATATTCTTTCGTACAAATTTCCAAACCATATTTTTTCCGTATCTTCGTTGGCTTAGATACTGACATTTTGAGGGGAATAAGAAATGACTCTAATCCAAGCACATGGCAACGTCGGGAACTGCATAATTTTGTGGATGATTGTTTTCGTGTTTTAGTTTGGATGATCTTTTTGCCTTTTTGAATTACCCTAACCACAAGAAAGAGGGCAATGTATTTAAAAAAAAGGGCTCACACTGGACTACACTACAAGTTACCAGACCTGATGGAAACTGCGCTTGAAGACAAGTCGATCAAAGATGTAATGCGCTTATCCAGAAAATGCCTATTTACTAATTTCTTGAAGAGACGCGGATTGTATTCAGCTGGGTAAACTGACGCAAGGAGTTCCATGACTTAGTCTAAACTATTATAAAACTGTAACTGAAGTGTGTCTGTACATTGAAGATATTTACAAAAAAAAGATTACGATATGGTTTTTAGGTATCCCTGACTCGAAATCAACCTTTTTTAGAAATTTTGTCTGTCTGTTTGTTTGTGTGTTTGTTTGTTTGTTTGTTCGCACATCACGCAAAAAATACTGAACTGATTGTGATGAAACTTTTTTTGTTTGATAGCTTAGGATCTGACTTAAAATCTGGTATATAATTTGTGCGGACGAAGTCGCGGGAAAACACTACTAATACTATAAAATTACGTACTAAAATAATTTACGTCAAATCTTTTTGTGAAGCCGCGTCGGATCGTGTTGTCGCTGTAGAGAAGATGCGTAGGTATCTAATAATTACTTAATTTCCGTAATGTTTTTGTTTTTCTCAATCTCGTGTCTTTTATGACTGAAATAAAACTTCCTTCATTCATACAGTGAGTAAAAACCCAGCATTATAATTGGATAATTGCTAGGTATTTTACGTGGGAATCTTCTAGAGGCGTCTAATTAATCATTAAAGCGGCAGTATTGGCATAGATCTTAACTGTTAAGATGACAATAAGCTTCGTGAGAATTTATCCATCTATGAGTCAGTAATTTAACTGTAAATCTATTTCAATAGGAAATGCTGAAGATGTTAACAAATTGGAATAGCCTTAAAACTGAAAGGAAATACAAATAAAATGTACCCAGAACCAACTAACATATCGTAGGTATATGAAGCAAGTTGGATTTCGCAGAGGCGAGAAATGTGTTCTGACGTGTAGCAAGTATTGATCAATTGTCTGCCTACCCCCGTGAGACATAAGCGTGAGTATAGTAAGTGTGTTCCTACGTGCTACGTACGACATTTCATGCTTGATCCTGAACCACTTGAGTAAATAGCCCAGAGAGACAAATCTTCTATGGAGCACACAAAATGAACACGTGGCACGCTCGCTCATAGATTGTCCACTGGCCGAGCCGGTTATTCCACGGGCGACGTATTAGGCAAACTCGTCGGTGTCACGCCCACACCGCCGCGAATTGTAGGAGTAAGTGAACCTATCATACCGCGATTGTATGAAGATTTTTCTCTGTGGGGCATTTACTCATGTGCTTGTACTCTGTGACTTTGGTTAGCAAAGAAATTAGTTATTGAGATGTTTTCGTTTAATCTTAAGAATTTCCCATCGAAAGAGAATATGTCTAGATTGCAGACCAATAGGTAAATAGGTTAACATACCACATTACAATAGAAAATGATAAGATACCAGATAACAAAACAAGCAATTAACGTATACCTAGTCTCAGACTCAGTTCAAATAAACTAGCATGCATGATTAATGTTAGCAATTGAAAGATATAGGTAAAGGTATACTAAGCCAGAAGCGAGATAGTTTGATGTTTTAGCTGGAAAAAAAGCAAGGCAGTGTATACCTACATAATAAAACGGTTGCAACATTAATTAAAGAGCATTCCGAACTATACTAGAGTTAAGAAGGCCCAAGACAGGACTAAAGCCCGGTTTACAATTCTACAAGTTAACTCACTACTATACCTAGTTGTGGAAGTATAAACAGGCTATAAGCTTGTTACAAATCTATAAGTACCTAAGTAGATAATTATATCCATGACAAATCGTCACAGGCCTATATCACTACACTATAAATTTCTAAGAAATGAAGTAGAACAATGTAACGGCATTTACCACAGTTAAATCTATCAAATAAACATTATTTCGTCCACTTTCACGTCCAATAAGTAGGTACCTACGTAAAATCTATTTATCTCCCTTCACTATTCAACGCAACGAGATGAGAAAGCATAGACACCAAGTTAAATTTTTGTTGCACATCTGGTACAAACTCATCTATGTACCCACCGACACTTCTCTTATTTATTATTAAAAACACGTCAATCAATTCCGATCATTAACTTTGAATCACGTCACAGAAAAGCACAAAAACTACACTACAATCTTACTTATAAACTTAGTTCGTTTCTTTTATCACTAAACATTAAAAACAAGTTCGAAAAAACGGAAGCGATCGGCCAAAGGCACGTCACCCGCGGTCCAACGAACCAAACAAACTTGCCGTTCTCGATAAATTCAAGTGCCCAACGGTGTAAAGCTTGTCTTGCATTTCTTTCTATTACACTACCAATTTAAGAACACCGTGCGCTCTTTGAATAGCCCAAAGTACACAATACAATATCATTTTGATCGGGTAGTACGTGGAGGAAAACAACATGCGGGTGGGAAGAGCACGGCAGTAGTTCAGCTGGTCTGTCTAGACAAGGTAGGCAAGTCGTTTTCGAACGTGTTAGAACAAGACAGGTAGATGTACAAAAAAACTGAATCGTCATCACGTGCGCTATTCAAGTAAGACACCTTCGTGTTTTACTCGCACATAAAATTATACTTTAAATCGTTGTAACAAAGTCTAAAATAGTACGGCATGTTTTGTAAAACCAACATGTTTACATTGCATAGTTTGTTCGCGCGAAAATTTGAATGAACTTATTCGATCAGTGACGCTTTAAGTATTTATTTTGACGATTAAATAAATAAATGCTTACCTCCTCAATGGCAGAGTCGAGACATTCTTACGAACTGTTTTTCCCTCGTTAGCATTTGTCCAAACATCATTATTGTTGATATTTTTCGTTAATTTCAGATTAGACTTTTCTGCTACTTTAGGCTTTAAAGATGGCGGTAGGAGACTATCTTCTTTGACAGGGGGTTTGGGTGCTGATTTCTTTATTATTTGCAGGACTACGTTTGGACTTTTCAAGTCATGTTTGATAGGTTTGACAGGTTCAATAGGCTTTGGTCCTCCAGGATTGGGAGTCAAAGGCTTGGCTCGAGTTGGTCGTTCAGGGTCTACTTTAGCAGGCCTTTTAACTGATAACTTGGTGCGTTCTATAGCTTTTCTAACTTTAGCTTTTCCTGTAGATTCTGTTTCTATAGCTGGAAAAAAGAAATGGCTTTGAAAAACTGGTCTATCTCTAATTATAAATGTTTTAAATAAGTTAATTTCGTTTTACCTGTCCTAGGTCTGTTTCTAGTAACAGGTTTGGTCTCCGCGCTGCCTATTTTGGTAACTTCTTCGACGGTATAAGAGGAAGGGGCGGCCGGTACCGCCTTGATGCGAGAGCTGAAGGTTGTCTTAAAGAAATTTGCAGATAAGCCCCTCCGAAGTTGTGTTGCGCTGGTGGGCTGGCTAGAAATAAAAACAAAAATCAAAAACGAAACTAGGGGACACCCGGGTTTGAACCGGGGACCTCTCGATCTGCAGTCGAATGCTCTACCACTGAGCTATATCCCCGATGGACAATGTGTTGAAAACTCGCTTCACATCGTTATCTAACAAGCGCCCTCTACGAAAGTTGTTACAACAGAACTAAACTCGTTCCGACAATTTTAAATAGATGGCGCTAGTAGTATGTTTGAGCGACTTATCTTAACTATTATAAAACTGTAACTGAAGTGTGTCTGTACATTGAAGATATTTACAAAAAAAAGATTACGATATGGTTTTTAAATATCCCGGACTCGAAATCAACCTTTTTTAGCAATTTTGTCTGTCTGTTTGTCTGTTTGTTTGTGTGTTTGTTTGTGTGTTTGTTTGTTTGTTTGTTTGTTTGATCGCGCATCACGCAAAAACTACTGAACCGATTTTGATGAAACTTTTTTTGTTTGATAGCTTATGATCTGACTTAAAATCTGGTATATAATTTGTGCGGACGAAGTCGCGGGAAAACACTAGTACATATTAAAGCCCGACCAGATAGGTATATAAAAAATCTCGCTATGTTGCGGAAAACCATTGGAACTAATTTTTGTACGCCCCGCCCCCAATCCAGGTTTTTTATATTCCTGGTCAGGCTTTACCTATGTCATTTCCGTTGTAATCAATAATTTAATATCATCATCATTCACATCCTGAATCCACCTACTCCTGGGTACATGCTACCAATAACTTGAGATACTTTAAAATAAATACGTAGTTACGTACTGGAGTTTGTTCTTATTAGGCACCCCTGGCGCCCTCTGCTGCATAACCTCCTCGATCTGAAGCAAACAATAAAGTGGATAAGAATCTGGGTTTCTAAAAACTATTTTATTATTATTTTGATGTTTTGCTGAGTGAAGAGAAAAACAAAGTGAAAGGAAATTTCTGTTATCTTATAGGTATCACTTTGGTATCAAAATATGTAACTACATGTCAATTTATCATAATAGATTAGGTACTTTACCACCATAAATCTGTACTCTCTAGTTTTCCGTACTCCTGACCACATCATTCTCAATTCCCGATCACAATAATAAATATCCTAAAAACTGTTTTCGTCGTCTTAACGTTTTTAAATTATTAATGACAGTTGACATTTGTTAAAATTTAAATGTTTTTTTATAAAAAGTACTTATAACAAAAGTCTGTAGTAGGAACACTTAGTTCGATTTTTTTATTTTCTACACACTAGGAGCTAAGAGGACTAGATTCCACCAATCCGCGCTGGGGAGCTCGCGTGGTGGATGGAGTATGGCCTATTCCCACTCACCCTTATTGAGTGAAGGCATTTGTCCTGCAGTGGGATCCTACGGGCTATAGGTAACTTCTTCTGTCTAAAAAGTCGTGGCATGAATGTTTGAGGAACTAATCATTTTATGGTGGTGTGGCCAGGTTATTCTTGATTTTGACGTTCTTACGTGGAGACAGCGCCCTCATTTTTTGCCAAGACTTTATAGACAGACTGTACTTTTATACAATAGGATGGTCGAAGGATGAGAAAAGTAAACTTTCCATATTCGGTGAGATTTCCCTGAAGCGTAGGAAATAATATAATTTTTGGTCGACTGCGCGCTCGCTGCGTAACAACAAAGTTAGGATAGATTTTTATGAGACGAAAGAATGTAATGTACTTACCAATATTTAATTTTGTGAGTACAATACAGAGTGTAACAAAATACCCTTTTAATATTTAATGGAGAGGTTTACATTATCAAACTGAACAACTTTCACTATACTTACAGGGGTGTTAGGATAAACGCGAGCGTTTGTGTAAAAGCAGTTTTTTTTCGAATATCACTTTGTTCCTTTTGATGGTGGTTTAGTATCATGAGTACGATCACCTTTAAAATAATGCAACTGTCTACTCTAATACCCTGTAGTTAGAGACAAAGTCGATCTGCTGTGCCATACAGTTATATAGTTATTAGTGTGTAGACATTTTATTATTAAGATAACCACCAAGTACCCAGTTAGTTGTACGCAGCCCAATTGTCAAAGAAACAAATTGTAATTGGTTCTTCAAGCTTCAAGCCTTGCCTGTATTGATGACCCCCTGGTAACAGTCGATGTACATTTCACCCAAAATGATAGGTTAATCTGTACTGTATTTTAGTTATGTATTATTATTAAGTTCGTTGTTTAATCTTGTTTAGATTTAGTTGGAAATGTACCTACCTACTCTGAGGAGATATAATAAATAATTTTTCATTTTTTTTCCCCATACATTTGAGTCGATTAGGTACTGCAGTCTGCAGGTTTTATTTGAAACAACCGTTTTTTTTTCTTGATTTTACACCCTGTATAGATTTTTCACTGACCTTATTTTTAGTAGGCATCGTCAACGTTAAATTTGTACATGACACAAAAAAAACACTTGAAAAATAATTTTACATGACTGCGCAACGTTTAGTCTGGATTAGCACAGCGCTCAAACACCCAAACACCTACTTCGAATTAAAATGACACCGCAGTTTAAAGTGCGCTGATTTTACAATTTTACTTGTGGTTGTGTGGTGTGGTCCAATTGTGTAGAGACAAGAGATACTTCTCACCGATGCGATCTCCGCTACCCATCCGCCGCGTAGTCCCAGCAACGTCCTATGCCGAGGTTCGAACCCCTCTGGGTGCCCCTAGGTCGGTTACTTAAGTTCATTCATTTGGATCGGTAGACCCTTCGTGGTCCCTCCAATAGTCCGCAGTAACTGCTCCCTGAGCAAGCCTGTATTAGACATTAGAAAAAACAAGAGATAGAGGCAAGATTTATGTAAGTATATTGCATGCTCCAACTTCGCTTCGTTGCTTGCATCTTCGTTCATATGGAGTGCGCTGCAACTGTGACTTCAATTCGGACGATTCGGCCTGAATCGTCCGAGACGAAATGTTCACTTTCCATACTAATTCAGAGTTCGTGTAAGTGTGCGTTCACAGATATTTGAGCCTAGGCGTTGACGGAACGATATCGTTGCTATATCACTACGATGGCGATATTACTGAGATCAATCAGTTTCGCGGCGTTATCGGAGCGATATAACGCTTAGCAATCACAGCCATTCAGTTGCGACGTTGTTGCGGTGCAGTTGCGAAATCGCCGATGCTCAAAAATTGCCCGTGTGATAATTGTGGCTCTTATCAGCATATTCAGAATGTCGATATTTACACTATCAGTGCGCAAACCCTGTGTAGTACTGTACAGACAACGAAGTATAATTTTGTTAACTGTTCCAAGTTCCAACCATTGAGTTATTATTACTAGCGTAATATTATTATTACGCTAGTAATAATAGTTCAATGGTTCCAACCCATTATTGGGCAAAGGTTAAGCTTATCTATGCCGAGTCACAATTTTCCATTTTGCTTCGTGTTATCGTGTTTATGTTTTTCAAACCGCTAACACTCACCACTTGGACCACAAACCGGACCATCCCACACTACACCCTTTATTTAAATAAACAAAAACAAACAGTCAATGAACCGTATTGCAGTGATATCATATACAGTGTGTCGAATGTTTAATAATTTATTTGACAACTCTGCCCTCCTCTTAGGTCTGCAGAAAAAAGATAACAGTCTCCCACACACTGATTCCATTCAAGCCTTCAACTTGTAAAGATATATACATCTATAAAGTCACTTTCGGGGTGGTCAGGGACTCAGCTGCTACTAACAACCACCCAGTGTTGCCACCTTAGTTTTAGTAATGGGAGCAGTTGAAGAAGCTAAGAAGGGCTAGATCGGGCTAGATGGAGCACAAATTAATTACCAAGAACAGACTTGCTGCAAAAAAAAAGGCTAAAAAACACCTTTACTTACTAATGATTTCAATTAAGTATGTTTTTATTTTTAAGTTTGAATCGCAATAACATTTTTCAAAACTAAACTGAATTTGAAGAAAAATTTTACCAATTTAATAGGTTCAAAAATAAAAAATGACACAAATCACGAAAGTTCGATGTTATGGCGATTTTAGCATGGCGCAAATTTCAGATTTTGGTGCAATATTTTTAAGAAAACGAAAAGGGCTAGATAGCCCTTTCCGGGCTAAATCATTAGACAACGAGTTCACCCACAGTAAAAAGAGCTAGATCCTAGATCTAGCCCCAAAAGGGCTAAGGTGGCAACACTGCCAACCACCTGTTAAGCATAGAGTTTTAGTTGTAGGTTTTATAAGGAACCGTAGGTACCTCAAAAGGAAAAAAACTACACTTGTCCGGTTTTATTCAAAATCATAACTTACTCCAGGAGGCGTAGCATGTAGCACGAGATACGGCTATATCATGCCTTTTATCTCGTTCGTTCGCACGCAAATAGAAAGAGAGCGAATATGTGATACCGCTATATCACGCTGCCATGCTAGCCACGCAGCTCAATCGAACCAACAATATAGTCAGCCTTTTAAATGCTCATGTCAGGACGTTTCTAAATAGATGTTCTTAACTAATGTTCTACTAAACATAGGTAATAATGTCGTATCATGAATCATGATAAGCAAAACCAGAAACCCAAAAAACCTCTATCAACTTAACCTTGCTCTAAAATACGCTCATGTTATCTTATCATGTTTGTCTTTATCGTTACGTCAAGAAAATCACCATACCTTTAGAATTTTGAAGGCTCGGCTCTACCAACTTATAATTATAAGTCATTGCTACGGGGCTTTTTTTGTCTTCCCACTACTGGGCGTCTACGTGGTTTCTGGGCAAACTCTTGCCATGCCTACTGAGAAATATACCGAGAAAAATATCATGTAATAAGAAAGATCAAATTTCTCAAACTTGCAGCACCAAATCTATTGATTAATTAATTCAATTCGATTAATTTGTTTCGGAAAACAATCCATAAAATAAGTATTGTAAATAATGCTTTATGGTCGACAGAATTTTTTTTTATAATGTGCGTCCGCCAGTAGATTATCAGCGATTGCTTATTTCCAAAAGTAGTCAGATAAGCAGGTAATTTTCGTGGATGCTGTATTTTCCAGGCGTACCTACCTATACAAATTGTGTCTACTATCCCTATCCATTAAGTTGCTTCATTCCATTTAACACTGGACAGATTATTAATTGTTTATGGTACCTTACTAGTAAAAGTGGTAAACATGTTCCTTTAGTGCAAAATTAAAAGAAGATCCCAGCCTGGTGATTTGTTTTAACAGGTTTTAAATCTCAGTTAGAACCTTTCTCAAACAGCGGTCTCCGCAAACATTAAATTTATTATTGTACTAGTGTTTTCCCGCGACTTCGTCCGCACAAATTATATACCAGATTTTAAGTCAGATCATAAGCTATCAAACAAAAAAAGTTTCATCAAAATTGGTTCAGTAGTTTTTGCGTGATGCGCGAACAAACAAACAAAATAACAATTTTGTCAATAGATGGCGCTGCACGTCATTTAAATCGCGCTATCGTTTGTCATTTGAATTTATATGAAGTGAACCGCAACTTTTTTGTTCCTCATGATTTTACAATTTTATAATAGTTAAGATCACACTATTTTTAAGGCCTATAAAATGACTATTTGTGGATGATTTTTGGTGAGAAATAATCTTTTTTTTTTTCATTTTCACAGTTTGAGCACTGATTATTTTGATTATCTAAATAGTTATGTTGTATTTATAATATTTGACTATACTCTCCCCTCCCATATGCATGCATGTACATTATGATAAAAAATGTCCCTCATAACTCATAACAGAGAAACTGCTTTATTTTTACCCGATTGAAATCGTCAGTATTATATCGTCAGGACCACAGAATACTATAATAAGGTTAGAAGTGCAAAGTAAGCGTGGAACGCGTTCCACGCGGTTATGCAATAATTTGCATAACACCATAAGGCGCGCGGCGTGGAGTGAGCGAGAGAGCATGAGTAGTTGTAGCAACGCGAGCGAGAAGACAAGTGGTGACAGCCGTCTCCGAAACAAAAGCGCTACTTTGTATTTCTAACCCCTCTTATAATGTTCTGTAGTCAGAACCTTAGTCTATTTTCCTCTATTGGGCGTCAGCAAAACCATTTACAAATGCCAAGCTATTATTTAGTGACTTTACGTGCAATAAAAATCCAATACAAATCGGAATTAATTCTTTAAATAACTCGCGACCTACACTATTAACTCCAAATTCGTTAAGCATGACTTCATTTGAGCTATAAAAGTGCTATAAACAACATTTAACTGCATGCTATGGCACTTTTATACAATTTCGAATTGTCTAGCCTTAAAAGTTAGTTTGTATTATTTTGTAATGAAATTGCGTGGGGATATAATTGTTTTATTTATACTAATTGAAAAGCTTTTATTGATTGATATTCCACAACTTTTTTTAATTCTTATTAGAAACGAAAAAGAACAAGAAATATCAATAAACTTTTTTTGTTTCTTTTTTAATTTAGCGAATACACACCTACCTAACATAATAATCAAAGCTATCTATTAAGATAAAGAACTGCCTCCGTGGTCTAATGGTTAAGAAAATTGGGCTCTTGACATGGAGGTCGTGGGTTCGATTCCCACGGGGGACACCTTATGATATGATATATCACTTTGTGCGTTTTTCCCCAGTTGGGTCCCCTGCAATTGGGGTAGGACATTGCAGGCTGAATCACCTGACTATCCGAAAAGAAAGATGATCCCGTGCTTTGGATGGAACTTTAAGCTATTGGTCCCGGCTATTACGATCTCTGATTGTAGTAGTCGTTACATAAAAACCACGTGAGAGGCGATTCCATGCTTCGGATGGCACGTTAAGCTATTGGTCCCGGCTATTACCATCTCTGATGGTAGTAGTCGTTCGTTACATAAAAACCACGTCAGAGGCCGTAAGGCCCACACGATAAGAAGAGATCTATAGGATGAAAGAAAGGATTGGTGTAGTCACATGTAAGAAACTAAAGGCATCTAAAGGGATATAAGGTACCTTAGGTACCTTATATTATTATAACCGTACGTAATCCACCGATAGGAGCCAACTCTTAAATACATTCTTCTTCGTTTTGGTTTTCGTTATAAATAAGACAATTATACCTACCTACTGAAAATGCAGATTTATGTTTTGTTAATGCCGCAGGCGTTTAACAATAAAACTGTGAATGATGTAGCCATTAGCTCGTTTAAAATGGAAAGCGTATCACGATTATTGGATTAGATACGATTTCCAATTACCTTGTCTATCTGTCTCTGCTACACTGTAAACACAAATAAGACTAAAACATTGTTGTTGTTCGCACAGACTATAAATCAAACTCTAATCTAAGCATAAGCACGCCTTAAGGGTGTAAATTTAATGGAAATTCAGACCATCAAACTGAACAACTTTCACTATGGAGCCAACTTCGAAATCGTGAAAAAAAAAACAGCAGTCCCTTACATTTGAGTCGGGTCGGTGCTGCAGTTTTGTATGAAACAGCAGTTTTTTATCGCGTTTTCGAAGTAGGCTCAATAGTAAAAGTTGTTCAGTTTGATGGTCTGAGTCACCCACTCAGGTGTTACTTACTTGTTTCACCCTGTATAAGGTCCTTCTTAATATGCTGACTGCTTTTTAAGGGGATGATCAGACCATCAAACTGAACAACTTTCCCTGTGGGAGAAACGTCGAAATCGCCAAAAAAGAAACAGCTATTCCATACAAAGCTGCAATCCTTCCCACGAGACCCTAATTGTATGGGACAGCAGATTTCTTTTTCGCTATCTCAATGTTGGGTCCCATCAATAGAGAAAGTTGTCCAGTGTGATGGTCTGATCATCCTCTTAAAAAACTGTCTGCATATTAAGTTGGATCCTGTATATGCATACAATGTAAGTATCAAATCAAATCAAATATACTTTATTTTACACCAAAATACAAACAGTAAAATACAGAAAGAAAAAAACAGTAGGCACAAAAATAAGGCGGTCTTATCGCTAAGAATGTTAGAAAGTATGTTATTAGAGATCGATGTAAATTGAAAGAAGATGTTGTGACAAGAATAGGGAAGTGTATGCTTCGTTAGTTCGTACGACGTATTCTGATCAAATCGGTTGCGTTGCGTCCTACAAAACGGGGAGGTGCGGAGTACTCGAAACCGACGGGCATGTATGAAGAGATGTATGGATTAAATCGTTCTAGTATGGATGTGAATGAGGCAAAAGAGGTATGTAAGGATCGTAGCGGATCGATGGCGCGGCCTGGTCTCTGCCTACCCCTCTAGGAAAGAGGCGTGACGTTATAGAAGATATACAGTATGTAGGTACAAATGTTACCTACATTATGAGACTGTCAAGTAAGTTACGTATCCACAAAAGAATCAATTTCTCTCCATCATCCCAACAGTTAATTCCCACGCTCAGTTTGATTGGTATCGGCGACAAACGTAAATAAATCAAGCGGCGATAACTGGAACGATTGCGACACGAAACCGACTCCTACGCATCGGGTTGCAAGTTGCAAGCTGAGCTGATGCTTCGTACGTAATACCTGTTCAAGTGTTATTACTGATATTTATCTTTAAGCTGTTATTATATTAAGATTTTGTTGTTCCATTGAAAACGACACCAACTTAATATGCGGACAGTTTTTTAAGAGGATGATCAGACCATCAAACTGAATAACTTGCTCTATGGGACCAACATCGAAATCGCGAAAAAAACCGTCCCATGCATTATTTGGCTGGAGTAGGTATTTGTATGGAACAGCTGAATTTATTTGCTCTATTTCGATGTTGGTTCCATAAAGAAAGTTGTTCAATGGAACATGTAGGTTTCATCGCCTAAAAAGGCTCCCAAACTGGAAACCTTTGTTTGCCCCATTGGCATATTTTCCAGAGGGGCCCAGCCTCCAGAAGCGTAGCGCAGGTTTCTGTCCCTCGGGGAGTGCTGAATTGTACCCTTGGACCATTAAAATGGTAATCAAAGATTGTAGGTACCTATGATAAATTGATAACATAACAGAGTGAAGCGGTTTTTTTATGTATTTCAATGTCCTAAAGTCTAAATTAAATCTACGCCAACACAATAGACATGACACAAATTGAACGGCAATCCGTACTCGATATAACGATAATTTACAGAACAGAGTTATTGATAGCTAAAGATAACATTTTTCTTGTTGACACTCTACTCGCGTTGTAGATTGTAATCTATAATTGATATTCTGTAAATTACTCATAATGTAATTGTATCTACACTTTAAAATCCTTAAAAAGTAAGTTACATACCTACGAGGGTTTGTATACCCTGTTCAGTTTGATGGTCTCCACCCCAGAAAATTTCGACACGGTACAAAAGTCATCCGGTATAAGTTATAGGAATTACGATAACGCTCGGTTGCAGAAACGCTCATTAGAGTTAATCCTCCATTAAATCTCTTGCTAGCTTTTAGTTCGTCAGTACTGACGTTCGTTGGAACATCAACAAGACAAAAAGTGATTTAATGGAGGATTAAATAAATAAATTGTTTATTTACACACACCAGTAATGTAAAGTAAAAGATGAAACAGTTCCATGACACATGAAAACATTACAAAAGGTTATGGTTAGGATGCTGACTCTCAATATAGGTAGTCCTGAGATTGACGAGTCAGGTTCTTCAATATACAAATAATTCAGATTAACTCTAATGAGCGTTTCTGCAACTGAGCGTAAGTATTTAAAATACAATAAAAATGGATTCTATTTACCCCTTTCTATACAAACAAACAGAACCTACAAAGCACAAGAAATGTCCTATCTAACTTAAATAGTTCTAGTCGAGTTTCATCTACCCTATGAATTTTTCTTTAATCGTAGTATCTACCAGATTGTATCAATATCAATTATTTGATTGCCACTCAAGCGAAGGATGAAAGAAAGTACAGCAGTCATTATAAAGTTAGTGGTCAACATGCTGGCAGTCAACAATTATTATTGAACAGAATAATTATTATGGAAAATGCAACAATGCAATTGCAATTGGATATAGGTAAACAGGAAAATAATGAGGTGACTTAAATTATTGACAATAATAGAATCATCGGGGTACTTATTCGTTAATCCAGGAGTGCGATTTTTGAATCTCATTCGGTGAGCTCAGCTGTTGTAAATGTCAAAATTTCTATGGAGATACGCATCTTTCTACCACTGATTTGACTTTAAAAAATCGCTCTCCTGTAGTATGATTTGTGAAAGTCAACTCAGCAGTAGAAAGATGCGTATCTCCATAGTAATTTTGACTTTTTAAACTGCTGAGTTCAGCGAATGAGATTCAAAAATCACACTCCAGGTCAGAAAAATAATAAGGGGAAGGGGATTTTAAAGACCATTAACTTGCCTCTACCAAAACCATAGACAATATACCTAGGCCAGCTTGCTCAGCCTTCTTTTTTTCTTTTCTTTTTTTCTTTTTTCGTAATGACCAGTATAAAGTAAAGCTCAGGGAGCTGCTACTGCAAATTTAGTTCTCGACCAATTGTTGTTCGACTATTTAACTTTCGGTGTGAACTAAACCCGCTTATTACTGCGGGGAGGGGACCATATCAGTGACGGCGAAGCGCCCTAGTAGGTCAACCGAACCAGTGAAAGAACATAAGCAACCTGCTCAAGGGTTGGCACTGGCAACTGGCAACTGGCACAAAAATAACATATAAAGGGTACAAACCCCAGGTGTTGCTGAGACCACGCGGCGAATGGGATAGCGGGTTATGAGAGTATTTTCAGGCTTCAATAGGACTACAAAAAACACTACAGGGTGTTAGGGTAAACAGTTGCATTACTTTAAGGCGTGATTGTACCCATGATACTGAACAACTTTCCCTAAAAAACCAACTTATAGGAAATTCGCAAAAAAAAATGTGTCCTTTCCATACTAAATGCAATCAGCTGATCGAAAGTTTGTATGAAAAGTCGTTTTTTTTTCTTGAATTTCCTATATGTTTCTTAGGGAAAGTTATTCAGTATCATGGGTAGAATCACCCCTTAAAGTAATGCATCTGTTTACCCAAACAACCTGTATACCTACTTACTTGAAAATCTATTTGACATTGGTATCGATTCGGTATTGCCACGACTTAACTTAACTAAATTTATTCCTGTCATTTTCTAACATTCGACTAAGAAAAGAGACAGAAAACCAACAACTGACTTTAGTGCTGTCAAAGTGACGCTACACGCCCAAAAACGACTTAAATAAGATGGCGTGCATTATGATGCCATCTTATTTTGGGCGTGTAGCGTCACTTTGACAGCACTAAAGTTAGTTCTTGGTTTTCTGTCTCTTTTCTTAGTCAAATGTTAGAAAATGACAGGAATAAATTTAGTTAAGTTAAGTCGGGGCAATACCGAATCGATACCATTACCTTCTTCCTAGCTACTTTTGGCACAGATTGTTTAATGTAAAAACTACGTAACGTCTGTTGACATGTTAGGACATTTCTAATGAAATAGAACATACGATATCTACTCTATACTAGAACTGGTTTAAAATCTTGCTCAAATTACCTTTAGCATAGTGTTTGATTAATAACTTTTGACATTTCGTAAGTAAAATGTTTGATGCTAATTAATTATGCCTTATACGTTACGAGACTATTTAGGACTATGATAAATGGTGGTAAAGTTATTTATTGGTTCAACCGATGACAAATTAAATATGAAAAAGAACTATAAATCTAAATGTTAATGAGCTGTTAAGCTTAATATGATTGAGGAACTTATCCAAATAGCTTCTTTTTTTACGGACATAGATCCAACATCCATTCCCACCACTATAACTCCTGTAATATAGGATCGACAGCGGCGACCAATCACAACACTACACAATGAAGTCCAGCGAGCCCGAGGGACGACTCTAATCTGTCTAGGAATTGGTACTCGCAATGAATTTAATGAAAGAAAATCTTAATCTTAACTATTATAAAACCGTAAAACCATAAGGAACAAAAAGTAGCGCTTCACTTCATATAAATTCAAATGACACTCGATAGCGCGATTTAAATGACGTGCAGCGCCATCTATTGACAAAATAGTGTGTATGTTTGTTTGTTCGCGCATCACGCAAAAACTACTGAACCGATTTAGATGAAACTTTTTTTGTTTGATAGCTTATGATCTGACTTAAAATAGTATATAATTTTTGCGGACGAAGTCGCGGGAAAACACTAGTAGAATATAAATATCCGATTGCTCCATGACCTTGACCTTAGACCATATTTCTTGGGGACCATCCTCGCTTTTGGCATTACCCTCTGCCAAGTTATAAGATCGTACAATTGATCATGTACATTTACATAAAATTGTATACCTTTTTTTTTATAATTAATGGACTTTTGCTTGTGCGTTAGCACTGCATTTCCGCCAGTGTCAAGTAGTTTGTGAGAGTATCTATCTATCTATCTATCTATTGTTTTTGATCAAGAACAAGAATAGGTTGCAGATTGCCGTGCCTCGTGGTAGGCAAAAACGCGAACCGCGCGAACACCACGCGAGACAAGTGCTCGTGTCAGAACCTGCAACGTGACTCTAAGAGCTTGACAGATGCTACTGTCTGGAAGACAGTAGTCTGGAAACGTTTTTGATAAAGCTTAACTATTATGCCATTATAGGTACAAAGCCATATAGGCATAAGCAAGATCTAGATAGAAAGAAGGATCTCTGACATCTTTTACCAGATCAATGCAACGCCATCTATTGTAATGCAATATAATTATCAGTAACATCGGTAACTATGTATGTAACCTAAATACATACATAAATCCACGACCACAATCCTTTTCGGGGCGGACAGAAACATATAAAGCTGCAACTAGGTAGGTACTATATTATGTAATTTAAAGTAACAGGATTTAATAACGTGTGTGAAGTGGTAATTTCCATTTTCGCCCACAAAAACCTTGCTTTTATCCCTTAGTAGCCTCGTGCGACATATAAATATAAACGTGAGTAGTCCATTCAGATAAGCCCTGTACTTAGCAGGTACCTACTTATAATAATGCATCACGTCAAATCTTTCACAATCATTTCATGATTTTTAGTACCATGATTAAAACCAAATAAATAACGAAAGTAATAAATAGGGTTGATACCTGGCTTTAAGGTGCCTAATAGTAATAATAATGGTAAATAAAGAGTGTTTGTGAAATATAAGTAAAGAGGAAAAAAAACCTTAGACGTACCTCTTCGTGACAGTGTTAGAAAATTAAAAAACAATCCAAAATAAACACTTTTAAACTTTGACACAAACGAAAACTGGCACAAAACTAACAACAATAATTAAAAACAAAACGAACCGTTATTTTAAAACACTTTAAATAACCGTTACAGGAACTATTTCATAAAAAATACCGAAACAAAAACTTATCAACGCGCAAAACAAAGCACGAATGCGAGTTATCACTTTATCAAGGAACGAGGTATTTTTTGATAAGGAAAAAGTCGCGTTCACAAATCCTTAAGCAAACTGTTTACTAATTTTTTTAAGACATGTTTTTTTTTTTCTATGCGGCCAACGTTTCGCGCGTTCGATGTATGTGTCCGCAACTCAGCAAGTCAGCACTAACGCGCGAGAATCAAATTGCGTCAACGCAAGTGGGTGTTTGATAAGCTTATGTTGCAAATTTATTTATGTGAAATACCGGTATTTTTAATGAAAGAATAGATAAAGGGGCTGTTTCATACGTTTTCGAGTTAGTAATTTTGTTAGACGCCTTGAAACTTTCACTTGTTCAGTCGGATGGAACTTTTGTTTGAAAACAAACGTAACTTGTGCAATTATTCATTTGAATTGCAATATTTCAGTCTGTCAATGTTGCCTACTTCCATATCCTTATTTAAAAAATAAGTATGTATTGTTAAAGAAACGGTGAAAAAGGATTATTAGAGACGTCGCAATCGCAATTCGGTATCTATGTAATGTTTTTTTAAGGGCTGAATCGAAAACCATTTCAAAATAATTGTGTCAATAACAATATTTTCTATGTGTATTTGATTTGAAATAAAATAATTACAGATATTTTAAATAAAATAATGACTTTTTTCATTAAAAAGTGTGACGTCACTCGTTTAATTTTAAACTTGTAAACTTAAAATAATTGGCAATTTAACACAATTTTGCACTATGTCCAAATTTGACTTTGTCAAACATTATGAAAAAAATATGTTTAATCAGTAGGTTAACATTATAATGTTTTTCCGGTGGGCCATGGTCATTTTGGGGCCAAACCGCCCCTCACACAAAGGCTATACCTACGTGCATAATCGTGGAATAAAGATAAAGTTTTAATCCACGAAGAGGTCGACAGAGATTGAATTTCACAAGTAATAGAAATTACAATAGAATCTAAGAACATTTCCAAAACCTACGTCTACCCAACCAACCCACTCTCCAAGGCATCAATACAAATTGCGATCCCATACAGTTTGCGCAAGCGCACAGTAAGGATAACAATGTGTGTGTAGCACACCCACGGACACACCTTGCTAACTTTGAGCATTTATTTCACTACAATGATGTATGTAGCCATAACTAAATGTCGTGATAGAAATCTTTTACATTTACTATTAGAGGCGTAGCGTGGTGGAACTTTGGTCTTTGAAACTATCATAGAAGAAGCAACATATGGTAGTGTACGTCTTTGTTATGTGTCTGATCGTTTCAATGGTACCTATTTCATCTCGAGACAAAACACTGACATAATTAAACAAAACACGTTCTGATACTTTTTCCTAGCAAAACACTAAACTAAATAAAATACACAGTGTCTGCCGCAGCAGCAAACAGGTTTACAACTCAGCATTATGATTATCTGTGGCATCCAAATACCTGAAGTGCTATTTCTGAAACTCAAACCCCCCAAATCATGGTAGAATGATGAATAATCTCCATAATCATTATGACATTTTCCACTGCTGATTTGAACGCGACACTCTCAAAAATACTACTCCAGACGAAAAACACATCTAAAAAAGAGCGGTATCATGGGAATTGGCGTTAGGGGAACAATTATTCTTCTTTCTTCTTTCGTACCAGCATGCGCCATATCCTTAGACTATTTATATGCCATATCGTATAACAAACTCATGCTGTAGTGGAAAAATTAGCCAGTCAGCAATGGTAGAATCGAGGCTGACTACCCAGGATGCGCCAGAAGGACTCAGGTTTCGTCACTCGGGGAGGTTCTCACCCCAAAAGGAAGCAACGGCTCTTTCCTGAACAATTATTGAAAACTTAGTATCCTGACCACAATCACACCCGTACAAACGGTTTCACACTGACAAGAAGCTAACTCATGTGCCGAGATGTGTGTGTGTGGTGCTCTTCGTGGAATACGGATGACAGAGGAATACACACCACAGCTTACTATCGTCCAACTCCCATACCACCGAGGGGATGAGTTCAGAATTGATGGGGGGGAGTGTCCTTTCCTATTATACACACGCCGGCGACACATCAAGTTACGCAAAACAAACATAAGCTGGCCGCGCGACGTTATACATTACTCTACCTACGCGCGGCCAGCTTATTTTGGTTTTGCGTAGCTTGATGTGTCGCCGGTGTGTACGTAAGAAGTAGTACCTACTCCTTAGAGTATTTAATAAATACTATCTTTCTTATATTAGCCACAGTATACCCTACAGAAACTGAATAATTTATAAGATAAATCCTTAAACAAACATTATTAATCTTTTACAATCAAAGATATCTATTATTCATGTAAGAGATAAGGCCGCATGGTCAAGAAGAAGGCAATACGGGCAATAGGCCATAAGGGCATTATGCCAAACTTTCACTGATATTATACACACCAGTGAGCATTTTATGGCTGTGTTGGTGTTTTTGTGATTCCACTGTGATTCTTTATTACACTTACTTTGATAATGCAAAACATGCTAAAATAAAATATATGAAGTCGAGAGAGTACAAATGAATAACAAACTAAATAACTTGAAATCCGTTTGGACAGAATAGAGAACGTATTTTCTTTCACCAAAGATCCAGTGTGGAGTTTTTGGCGGGCTTTGGTAGCTGACGTTTGGGAGTCCTCATATTTCATCTAATTTTTATTGTTTATAGTGAGTTTTGGTTCGTAAAATTTGTGTTGTTTTGCGTAACAAAGTGTCGTGCAAGTGAACAATATATAGTTCAGTGAAATATGATGGTGCATGGGTCGTAAATAGGAAAAGTGTTCCGTGATTTTAGCGCGGCAAAGCGGTCGGTTCACCTCTTTCCTGTGGACTTTCCTGCTTTTCCTGCGTCTTTCGATTGTCTCCAAAAACTCCAAAGAACCATCAAAACGTCGAATACCAACGTTTTAATGTGAAAGCAGAAGACAATTAAAAATAAAATAAGATATAGCCAAAAGGTCTAGTAACCACGCTAGTAAATAAATTGAAAAAAAAAAAAAAAAGATCCAGTGTCGTTACAATTCGTATCTAACACTAGCTTTAGCTCGCGTGGATATCGGATATAGGTACAGTAGTACCAGGTTTTTATGGCTTACCGATGTACATTTGCGCAGTATAGCCAAATTATATTGACCAATCAGGATCCTTCAATCCGTTTACGCTATTGGCTAATTTGTTTTCGCACCCTTTTCGCTGCTATCCGACTCTGCACTCTTTGATTACTAAATGAGTTCGGGTTTTGTCGGGACTCGGGCCTGCTCTGCGCAAACGAAGATTAACGAACGGCCGTATTTTCCTGGTCGTACTGTAATCCAGATACGATTTTCCATATAAGTTTACACTCCATTTCTCATCCCTGATTTCAAAAACTCCTTTCTCAGTGCACCGCTACTACTTATTCCTTTCATCTATTTATCTTCAGTGGTTTAGGCTGTGCGTTGTCTGTCAGTCAGTCAGTCACGGAGCGTAACAACGACGAAATAGCAAAAAAAAAATAGTTGATAGCAATCTAAAAACCTACTCGACCCATGCAAATGTATTGGACTGATTGTTTTTCGCGATTTAAATGTTGGTCCCATAAACAAAGATGTTCAGTTTGATAGACCGACCATCCTCTTTAAAAACCGTCAGCATATTAAGTTGTATCTTGTATTAAAAAAAGGTCTAACAAAATTAGCTGAAAGTATTTTAAGGGGATGATCAGACCATCAAACTGAACAACTTTCTCTATGGGACCCTTATGGGACCAACATAGAAATCGCGAAAAAAAATCTGCTGTCCCATACATTTAGGTATGTATCTTATCTTAACTATTATAAAACCGTAAAATCATGAGGAATAAAAAAGTTGCGGTTCTCTTCATATAAATTCAAATAACATTTGATAGCGCGATTTAAAAACGTGCAGCGCCATCTATTGACAAAGTTGTTAGTTTGTTTGTTTGTTCGCACATCACGCAAAAACTACTGAACCGATTTTGATGAAACTTTTTTTGTTTGATAGACTTAAAATCTGGTATAAAATTTGTGCGGACGAAGTCGCGGGAAAACACTAGTAGATAATAAATAACAACAAAAATATAACATAATCCGTCACTCTACTAGACAAAAGTATTGTGACTAATGTCAAAGTAATAAAATAAATCAATTAATCACAACATTAGCGAATAATGAAGTTATTGAATACAGCCACGTGGGCGTGAGACGCTTTTTGCCGACAGTGACGTATTATTTTTATGAATGAGTTCAAGAATAACCACTAATTATTCATACCTACGGTCCGTGCGGTTAATGTGGCCACGAAAATAATGAAACTGACAGCAAATTGTACAATTGTACACAACAGCTTTAGAAACAAAAAACATTTTTATTCGGGAAACCAAAAGTCGACAAGCGAATGTTTACTAACTATGGACACCATCATCTTCACAGCCTATATACCTACATCCCACTTCAGGGCACAGGCGTCATGAGTTTGTATGGGTTGTAGTCCAACACGCCACGCGAGCCCAATGCGGATTGGTAGACTTCACATACGCATCAGAATTTCTTCTTCAGCGTATGCAGGTTCGCGATGTTATTCGATGTTTTTATTTTCGCGATTTCGATGTTGGTTCCATGGAAAAACTTGTTCTTGTACTCCTTCAAAAATAATTTTAAATAGTAATTACAGATTCAAAACAAAGCAATCAAAACAAACAAAGATCGTTAGTTAGCATGAAAACATGACGAATGGCAGTAAATATCGCAAGTGTACATGGAAAGGTGTTAGGCGTGTGCGTTGGCGCAACATTCGGGTCACGCCTGGCACGTGGGCTTCATTCCAGTCTGCCGTCTTATTCTGAAACTGTATTGATTGCGATATCGTTTCTACTTTATGCCATCTGGGATCATGTAAAATAATAAACCAAAGAACTTATTTATTTAAGTACTGAGTTAAAACATTACTATAGGTACAGGCACAATGATGAATATTAACAGTGACAAATTACTTTGAGTTTGAGGGGACATTTTTCCATTACTTTTCAAGAGAATACCGACCAGGGTTCAAAAAAATGTTTTGCAAAAAATGAAGATGTTGAGTTCCGGAAACGTGGATGTTCTAAGGTTTCAGAATATCTCTTACTAACCCCCTCGGTGGATATAGTCGTGACCATATGCATGCATGCTATAAATGCAGGTAATGTAGGAAAGTTCTGATTTAGAAGACACTACTTTCGGACTTCGGAGATTTATTTGCAACTATTTACATTTTATCTTGTAACCTCAATAAATTATTTAAACAGATGAATTATGTAAATACCAAATAAGTCTGAATTTGTATTACCTACATAGCAAACAAAATCTGTTACACTGACATTCGTAACTAACTTTGTACGTTTCCTATGGTTTCCTTCAACTCTTCAGTAACCAAAAAAAAATTCAGCCTATAAAAACATTTCTGTTATTAACTTTTTTGTCCGCTTCATTATGTTTTTCGTACCTATTTAATTGGGGTTCAAACAAAGAATAATTCTATCTTGTTTTTATACCGCGACATCGTGTTTACAGAATCAGAATACGCCTGTAAATCCAGACTAGTATGCAGCATGAAGCCTGTCGAGTGCCGGCAGAACATGAGTCAACTTACACGTCCTTCAAGTTAGGGACCCGGTGTACTTGATAAGATGGTAATGGAAGGGAAGGGACTTCACCTTAGAGTATGTACAATTCATATACTCTAAGGACTTCAAAGATATCAATATACAAGGTGTTACAAAAATACTGTATTTAAACAACGATATCAATGTACTAAAGTACTAGATACGGTGATCAGTAGGAACTGCATGTTACTCTTAAATGGGGTGTATGCACCTGATTGATGTTAGTCTCCTTTGCACTAATGAGAATGGCAGACCATCTGTTTGACAATCTGTCATTTTTTACAATAATTTATAAAAATTTATTTCAATATTTTTAATAAATAAAAACCACCTGTAATCTTTTGTAAGGTAAACTACTATTCTAATATAAGGTCAGTATGTAAAATTATAAGGAAATGTTATTATTAATTTAAATTTGCGAAAATAGGAAAGTCTATTAATTTCCTTAAGATTGGGTAAGTCCATTACATTTTGTCTCATTTCGGCACCCAAAAAGTGATATATAAGAAAAAGAGACAAGGTATAATGATCATAGATGAATCAAGAGACTTAAATCAGAGGGCACAAAATAGGCACAATTTATTGAACTTATCGCGGTTGCCGGACGAACATTGAAAATCACGCTAAGATCGTTGATACTTGAGATTATATTTTTATGTACTTACCACTTGTTTACGGGATAGAAATTCGGTATGTCAAGTTTTTTTTTGGAGGGCTGAATCGAAAACCATTTCGAGATAATTGTCTCAATAATCATATTTTCTATGTCAGAGATTATAAATTGAAAGGATTACAGATATTTTTAATAAAATAACGTCGTTTCTCGGTCCGTCCAGTGACGTCACTGGCATACCTGTGAACTCCTTGGTAAACATAAAATTAACTTATAATAACTGACCATTAAGAAAACAAAATACATTCGTAATGTCAGAATTTGACATTTGATGTTGCCGTATCTGTTTCCAGCATAGAGTTAGAAAGAGGAGGCAGGTTTTAATTTTTTTAAATATAGCAGTAGGTAGTTTTTCTCCATGGAGTTCGAATTATTTTCTCTCCACCATTTTTGCACTTGGAGATTACAGATCAAAATAATTTAAAAATTAAATTTATAATTTAAAAATTAAAATTATAAGCCGTGGTGGTCCAGTGGCGAGTAACCTTGCCTGCCGTGCAGGAGGCGATGGTTCGATCCCCGTCCAAGCCGACTCGTACCAATGAGTTTTTCGGAATTTATGTACGATTTGTTACACCACTGGCTTTTCGGTGAAGGAAAACATCGTGAGGAAACCTGCATGCTTCAATTTCGAGGCATGTATTGTACCCACTGTCCATTATAAGTGGCGACGGGCTCACCCCCCGTCACACTGGACAGAGTTTCGGTACTACTGGTGAAACGTGGATGTTCTGAGGTTTCAGAATATCTCTGACTACCCCTTCGGGGAATATAGTCGTGAGCATATGCATGCGTATTGATAAACTCGATGAATCGCAATAAGAATAAAATAGGTGTCTTAAAATTATGTCTTCTATCCGTAAAAAATATAAAAATGATGACTAAAAAAAACTTGACATACCGAATTATGAGAAAACATCTATTTTTTACCTTGAGATGAACAAGATGAAGAAATCAGCTGTTCCATACAAGCAAGCCTACTCGAGCCAAATGTATGGGACAGCCGATTTTTTTTTCGCGATTTCGATGTTGTTGCCATAGAGAAAGTAGTTCAGTTTGACGGTCTGATCATCCGCTTAAAAAAGTGTCAGCATATTAAGAAGGTATACAGGGTGTAAAATTAAATGCGACACTTAGTTAAAGGGGTGCTTCAGTCAGACCATCAAACTGAACAACTACTACTACTACTCTACTAAAGGACCACAATATCGAAACGCGAAAAAAAAATCTGCTTTCCCATACAAAACTGCAAACATAACTTGACTCAAATGTATACACCAGTTTAAGTAGGTATGTGTCGCATTTAATTTTACACCCTATACCTATAAGGCTTTGCTTGGGAAACATTTTTATGTTTGTTTCATAGCAATCTGTTCACAGTTCACACAATCAAAAGTTATGAGTAAGTATTTAATTCTAAAGTTTCAGGTACACACGGCGACACATCAAGTTACGCAAAACCAAAATAAGCTGGCCGCGCGTAGGTAGAGTAATGTATAACGTCGCGCGGCCAGCTTAATATTGGTTTTGCGTAGCTTGATGTGTCGCCGTGTGTACGTATTTCAGTAGTCTGCGCGTAGGTAGTCGAGGGCACCACTAGTATTTAAACAACTTTGTACAAATTCATACACACATTATTGTTTCACAGATAGTAGGTATAATACCTAAGGTACATATGAACTGTCGCATCTGTCTTGGTTAGTGATGCTCTTTGACCAAATTATAGTAGTTTCTGTTTATATAAACTAGATGGCACTAATGTTCCCGAAGAGTTTTTGAACATGTTGTTTGTATGAACGAGCAAGTCTATCGCTAGAGTCTACGTCTATGTATTTAAATTTAATTTTACTCGCTTCGCTCGTGATTTAAGACGAGTCCTGAGTGTAGCGAGGGATTTAAGTTCACCCAAGACTAAGACAGCTTTATCACCGAGGAAAATACTCTACTTTTCGTACCATTTGCGAAAAAATTAACACAATAATAATATGAGATAAGCATTTATTCAAAATAATGACAATTAAAAGTAAACGTTAACATTCGAAACATTGGTCCAATTATTGATAGAGAGAGTAACATTTTTGTTTGAAAGATGTACAATGCTTTATATACAAACTCAATGGTGTAACCACAGATGTAGTTCAGTTCCAAATTTAAATCACATTCTCCCCCTAGAGGATGAATGAAATTCAGTACAATTTTCTTTCCCTGTTTTAATGATTATATTCTCTTTGCCTGTTTTTAACAGATTAAAAATGACTTGTTATGTTCGCTTTTTGTGGCATAGAATGTCACGTTTTGAGCAAGTCGTACGAAAAAACTATTATATTATTCACATGTGGTAAACTATTGAGCAAAAAATTAGGGCTACCACCGCTCGATGGCACCACTAATATTAGAGTAGATAATATTCTTGACTTCAGAAATTTTAATGTACTTGCATATTCCTTTACCTACATACATATTCATATTCTCACGACTCTCCCACTGGGGAGGCAGAGACAACGGAACCCCACCTGCTGCGAGCCTGGCAGACCTCTCTAGCTTCCTCCACATTAATTAGTCCTTTCATTCATGCTCATCAGTTTCGGGTAGATCTACCTGACCTACTAGCTTTTAATACTTAGTGCGAAACTAAGAAAACCGCATTAAAACCGGTTCAGCTGTTCATTTTATCCGTTCGTCTCTCGTTTTAGAGTTAGCTCTTTTCTTATTCTTGCATAATCAAATCATTTTCCACCTCTAGCCTCCCCTACATCCGTGACATACTGAACCTCCGAGGCATACATTTTACTACATACACATACAACGGTACGTGTTACTGAATAAGCGCAAAACCTCAAACACCCCAACTGATTTATAACAAAATAATTAGATTGAAACAATAATTTCATTATTTTGATAGTTAAAATTTTAAGTTATTCACATTTTAAGTTTTGAGGTAACAATTATTTGTTTGTTATCATTCGCTTTTATTCATTGCAGAAATGATAACGTATTTTTATTTTAAGAATCTTGTTATAGGTAGTAAGTAGGGTGCCAGTATCGAGTTTAGTAAATTTGAAATTTTAGAAACAAGTTAGTTAATATTTTGAAAAAAAAAAACCTATGTTCAAACCATGATAATTCGATTCAGCTCTCGATTCTAAACAAACTACTTTCTAGTTTTGCGTTACTTCATTAACATGTATATTCACGCCTATGTCCCATCGGTATAGGCAGAGACACTCGTCGCCTGCTATGAAGCCGATGACTCTCTCACATCTTCACATAAAAATACATTATTTAGAGCTTATTAAATGGTTGTTAGAAAGTATTTTGAAACAAAAACATGATGTGCAGACAACATCATAACTAGAGCATGTTAATATAAAGATGCCGTTAACAAATCGTTAATTAAAATAAAATGTTTGGCGAACATCTAAAACTTTTAATTTTCAGGTACGTTAACACGGAAAAAAATACCTGTGACAACCCTTTTACTATTTGGAAGGCTTTACTATAATAGATGGTTGTTGTAAGTCGATTTTAGCTAAATCTGCCAGAATTCTATTCATAACAACAGAATTTTTAACCGTCAACAAAATAATAGGGTTAATGCGAAATACTTGGCCTATGGGTTAATGTAACACATATTTTTTGCGAGCATTTCTATACACCTTTTTTAGTAATAAACAGTAGGCTACGTCTTTCTAAAAATTAAGATTTTTATTCAATTTATTAGCACCGATGTCGTATTAATTTCGTAATAATCTATATGAACATACTACGATTATTGTATGTCAAAGTATAAAATGAGAAAATAAGTTCAAAAATATATACTTATCACAGTCATTGAGGTCGAGTCAAATAGGTACAAGAAAATCATGTGCCATGTTTGAATTTAAAACCATCGAAACATTATTCTCCCTCCAAATAGGAGGAAAACGGGTAAGTATAATGATAATAAATAAATAACATTCACAAGCACATACATTGTAATCCATCCATTGTAAACATCCATCATCGAACCGGGATTCGAACCTGGTTTAGCAGTCTGGTAACCGTTACATCAACCGTGTCGTCAATAGCGACAAAAGGTCTCCTGAAAATTTCCTATGGAGGAAAATTAAAGCTCTTACACACTAGTGTTTTGACCGGCGATTGCTCAGCGGGGCGATATAGAGACCGCGGCGGGCGCGGGCCTGCATCTGAATGACTTCGCCATCGCTGACAAATCGCCGATCAAAACAACGCCGCCATTGTGAAAGGGCTCTAAATAAACCCTGTATTGGTCCCTTACAATAATATGGATTGTAAGGGACAGCCCTCTACAGACTGAAGCGGTGAACTCAGACCATCAAACTGAACAACTTTCACTATGGAACTTGCCTCAGGAAACGCGAAAGAAAATCAGCTGTTTCATACAAAACTGCTGTACCTACCAGACTCAAATGTATGAAACAGCAGATTTTTTTTCACATTTCCTGAGGTAGGTTCCAGTCTGCGGAGGGCTTTCCCTTACACCCTGTATTTAGAGCCCTTGCACAATGGCGGCGTAAAAAAATCGCCCTTATTTAGGCCGTTTCCCCACTGTAATGCACACATGTGTTACAGTTAAATTATCAAACAGTGGAAAAAAACGAAAAAATTGCTGTCACTACGTTTCCTTTTGTGGTCAGGGTACAGAAAATTGGACTTGCACTTGGTTTCATTATTTGCTTTTATTACTTAAAAAAAAGTTCAAAAGAATACTCACTCATGATGATTAATTTTGTGTCCCCTGAATCTTGATATATTTTAAAACACTGTCCGAACTTTATCACTTTGTTTTGTATATCACAGAAAATGTTTCTTTGGAACCAATCACTGTTTTCACTAAAATGTCTTAAAATATTTTGTAGATTTCTCCAATTGCACAGAGTTTAATTAAAAAGCTAGCTAATGTCTGAAAAAAGAGCGGGATTTATTAAATTTAATCAAAATTAATTCACCTTAGATTCCACTATAGGTACCTAGGTTTCTTATACTTATTATGCCTTTAGCAAAGCCATCTTCAAGAATATGACTAATATAACTACCATATAAAACGATACAGTAATATAAAACGTCATTTTTACCCGACTGCGCCAGAAGAAGGGTTACTATATTTTTTTTTTCTTTTTAATTTGCGTGCTACGGCTGCTATTAGGCATTACCAACCGGACAATCCATTAATGGTTAAAAGTTGGTTAAGTACATATAATACGGCAATTTTTGAAAAATACAAAATAATGGAAAATAGTAAAATAGATACGTCGATCTATCGTTAGATCTCGCAATAACTGCTCTGAGTGCCAGTTAAACCAAACTGCAATGTTTTCTATTCGTAGTGCGTCCATGAATAAATGTTAATATGAACTTTGCACGGAATACTATGATCAAGTTCCAGTTAAGTTTATTGTTAGAATCTTGAGTCATCCGGCTCGAAGGACCGATGAAAATGAAGACCATAGTTTATCAAACGAGATTTATTCTCATTTAGACCAGTACAGTTTTTTCCATACAAACGTATTCCCCTGTTTTCTCCCTGGATAATAACACTAGAGCAAATATTTTTTTATATCTATGTCACCTCTGCCATGTCCGTATGTTTTGCTTTTTTACATTAATTAATGACTGTAGGAATTAGGGGCCTTCGAAAATGACCAAATTTACCGCCCGTTTTCAGACATCCAGTAAACAATTTTGACGATATAAACAAAAAAAGCAAAACGTACAGCCATAGCCAAAGTCTTTCTGATATTATTCTTGAAAGAATTATTAAAATCGGTTTAGTTTTGGAGGAGAAAACAGGGGAATACGAAATGCTGTTTTCGTCGATTTTATGTAAATAAAATCGGTCCTAGCTGCAGTTGTCTCTTTCGCACTCTAGTCATGGGTGGGGCGGATCGGACAAATATGTATACGGTTGGAAAAGTTACCTATTCTCCAAATTAGCATTTCAGACCTTCTATCCTCTTAAATAAATAATACAAATCATTCACACACACACACCGCAGTTAGTGGCTTCACACTGAAAACAATTATCCATCTACTGTACAGTCGATGGCATTTCACTTAAAAATATTCCAGGACAGCATTTTGACATACCATGAGGGATAGCTTTACCAGCAGCGTCCATAACCTCTTTTAGCGGGCAAGGGAACACAGAGGGAGGATATGAGGTTCGCCATAGGCCATAGAAAAAGAACAGAACATATCAATTCTACAATTCATATTATTATGGAAGAGTGTCTTAGGTTTTCTGAATTGTGTTCCTAATTTATTCAACTAACCAACTAAAAGCTTTTTGCCGTCTCAAAAACTGTCAAAACCATGGTCACACCACACCATAACGAGCGTCAACAAAAGAAATCGCGCTGCTGAGGTTATGTCGGACAAAAACAAAATCGCGAGCGGCACTAACGCAATCGCACTTTCGCGGTTTTATTTTACGACAGGTGGTCAAAGAGGGCTACCGGCGCGGGCGCACATACCGGCAGTAGCACGTGAGGCAGGAAGGTAACGAGAATAGGGTTCAAGATTCAAATTACCTACTCATCTTTATTAGCCTACAATTTAAGGGTATATTGAGACAATGAAACTTAACAACTTTTCTTATGGCGAATCAAATCGCGAAAGTAAACGCCAACATAGAAATTTTTTGTTATGATCAATTCGGTTTTTTATTGACGGCAAATTGGATAGTTTTTGTCGCAATTCCATGGGGAATATTCATATAAGTAGTCAAAGGGAATATTAGATACGCTTCGTTTTTTTTTTTTTTCAACATTTTTGGGCCGTTTAATATTCGCCCAAAGATTTGGTCTTCGCTGCGCCACAGAATAATAACTATAGTAACTAGCGTTGCGCTATGACAAAAATACTTTGTATTCGCCTTTCGACAGTTTTTGTGTGAAATGAAAAATTTACAGTCTGTCAGTGATTAATTTGCCAATTTTTAACAGATTACATCAATCAAACGAAGTAGGTAATTAGCAACATGCTTCTTCAAAACATTAGGTACGTACCTCCTAATTAAAAGTCAGCGATCTGCAACTTGCTTCGTCAACTTAGAGAACTCTACACTCTTGCCCCAAAATTTTACTAACCAACTAATTAATTATTTAGGGAAATAATGTACTTAAGTATTACTTGCTTTTAATTACAAAAACAGCTATGTTATGGAGTTAAATCGCATGTTCCGGCAAATAAACAAACGGTTTATTTGATTATGCACGCATTTACATACCTTTCACTTGTCATTAAAATAAGTAATGGTAGCAATTCTGTATAATAATACGGCATTTTCATAAACTGCAAGACGTGAAAGTTTATTTTAGAATTTATCTGGCAAAGTGCACGGAGTAACTAGCATGTACACGTTGAATAGCTAATAAGAAATAATACAGGAAAGCAAGGAAATTGATTCCTTTCACAAGTCTGGGGTTTTATTGTGTAGGTAACTTAAGCTGTGGTGGTCCAGTGGCGAGTAACCTTGCCTGCCGTGGCGATGGTTCGATCCCCGTCCAGGCCGACTCGTACCAATGAATTTTTCGGAATTTATGTACGATTTGTAACACCACTGGCTTTTCGGTGAAGGAAAACATCGTGAGGAAACCTGCATGCTTCAATTTCGAGGAATGTATTATACCCACTGTCCTCTAATAAATGTATGCACACAGCAGACTTTTTTTTTGCTCCGATCGGTTTGTTCCCATAGTTAAAGTTGTTCAGTTTGATGAATAGAGTATGTGGTTTAAAGGTTAATGATACTTTTCCTTACACCCTGTATACTAAGTAATTACTTAGTTATCATTTCCTTATCTACAAACGCCTTCATCATGAACTGTCATGAACATCATAATTTCCTATTACGCAAAAAGCAGGTAGAGTGAAAGAAGTAGGTTCTAGTTCTAACACAGTATAGGTACTAGTAAGTCCTTTGTACACAATAATCAGCCCGTGTAAGGTTTCACTTGCGTCAGGGAGCTGAACCGTGAAGCTACCGACGCTTCCCGATTCTAAACGTTGTGGGACGAGAATGGCGAGATAAATATCTCGAGAATAACTACAGAATCGCAACATTAATATGAGTAGAAGAAACTAAGAAGCAGAATGAACTACTATACTCCATTCCAAATAACAACGAAAAATTAAGGCCATTTTGAATTACAGAAACAGAGATTTGAAACACTTCCTCTCATTTATTCTTAGAACAGCTTTAGTAACGTCCAAGATACGTTGGATAGTATATCTTTCTTATAAATAAATCTTATTTGCTAATCAGAATTGGCCAGAAAGCTATACAGGAATTGGAATATCTTTTCGTCCTTATTTTGAATGCAGTATAGGTCCAGAAGAAACTGCAAAGTTGAGAAGGGCTTAGGTACAAAGAACAGAATTAAAGTAACGAACAGAATCAATCTCAAGGAATACTTAAAATAAATTGCAATGGAGGAACATTATGGAACATAAACGTTGCTTGGAGCAGTTGATATTTAGGAGGTTGGGAAGAGCAGAAGAAACTGCAAGGAGCTGTATAAACTGCAATGGACAGAAGGATTTATTTATAACTAGTGTTTTCCCGCGACTTCGTCCGCACAAATTATATACCAGATTTTAAGTCAGATCATAAGCTATCAAACATAAAAAGTTTCATCAAAATCGGTTCAGTAGTTTTTGCGTGATGCGCGAACGAACAAACAAACAAACACACAAACAAACATACAGACAAAATCTCTAAAAAAGCTTGATTTCGAGTCAGGGATACCTAAAAACCATATCGTAATCTTTTTTTTTGTATATATCTTCAATGTACAGACACACTTCAGTTACAGTTTTATAATAGTTTAGAATAATAATTAGAACTACGAGAATTCCCCGAGATATTTAAGAAAATTAATTGAGGGATCAACCACATGGCGCACGCCTATGCTATGCGAATTGCAATGTCAATAGCAGTTATAACACCTTACAAAGTGGTTGTAACGATAAACATTGATATAAATGATAATGTAAGCTATCTAGAATACCTAATTTCATTTTATTTTTACTTGGTTTAGAGGACTAGAGAAAATAAGTGGTTGATCTGTATTGGACAGGACATTATCTCCGGGTTTAAAACTGGAGTAACTAACTTCAATTTATTCGTGGTCTATTGAAGACCAATATAGACTATCAAAGCTTGAAAGAAATTGTTGTTTAAGCAACCAACTGCATGATTATCTAGGTACCTAACCCTACTACAAGAAAAATTATTGTTCCCTAGGAACTAACTATGAAACTTTGTAAAGGTCAAACGGTTAAAATATTTAAAACGAGAACAACAGATGGTAAAAACGTTAGTTGTAGTAGGCAACAAATTGCCGAATAATAATATGAGAGATTAAAAAAACTGGTCGAGCTAGTTCTGGCCCAGATAAAGAATGTTACAAACAAAATAATTGATTGGATCGAAATCCGGGATAATAAAAACGAATAACCTAATGCTAATAGTCCTTCTAGATCTGTCTAGGTTCACAAATAAGACTAAGAACCGACAGATCGATAACTTTCATAACCTTTAGATAAATAACGTCATAAATAGAACATAAACACAAGCATAAGCCATATAACTACAATGTATTTTACAGTCGAAACAGACGTAAACAAAAACATAAAATAATGCACTATCGATGCGTTATCTTGCACCCAATGCAGTAGCACGACTCACGACCGATCGATAAAACGAAACGCATCAAATTCGCGCGGTTTTTTCACTAAAAATCCCGCTCTTTTTCTGGCGCGAAAAACACAACACAAAAACAATATCAAGAATAATGACTACGTTTTATTACTATCACGATATTCGCGTTAAAATAACACATACAATACAGCCAATGCGGTGTCTACTACGATCGTGGCGTAACTGACGGCTGGATATCAGGCAGGACGCGGCGATCGCCCAAACTATAACCTAGCTAAGTTGAAATAGCGGGGTGAACAGGAGTAGCAACTGAGGGGCAGGTGCTAACAAAAATAGGACGGGTAAAGCCATTCATGGATGCGAGGGGACCGATGCGTAGATAGCTTCCGCATTCAATGGCCGGTCGTACTATAAAAAGTTTACCTGCACCGAACAAATAAACATGAGACGAGGGATCTTTCTTTTTTTGTAAATATTTAACTGTATTATCGGCTACTTTTATCGCTTTCTCATGGAAGGTGTAACGTTATTAGTTACTAAGAAAGTAGTTAAGTAAGTATTCATGATTTCACGTTCTAATTCGTGTACGAAATTGCTACAAAGCTGGCCCTGTAACCGGACTTTCGATTTTCGATATATCGCGACCGTTTCGGTCCGAACTTCATTGTAATAGAGTTGACATTGGACCGAAAATGTTCACGCAATTGCGAAGTTAGACGAACTGCGTATTTGGCGAAATGCCTATTGGACCAAGTGCTACTAGGTCGAATGTCCGGTTAGACCCCCTGACTTTTTAACATGGAATTTAAAAATAGTACTCCAAGAATTAGACATTCGCTATAAAAAAAAGTTATGGAATAAAAGGAAAACGGAGAAACATATTTCGTATTAAAAAAACACAAAAATCTATTTCATACAAACTTTATTTAAATCAAAAAATAAAATCTACAATAATCCTTTACTTTAAAATTAATATGTATAGTAATATTTGTTTTAGCTTCTCAATCTTTAGCAAGTTTGCCATAACCACCATTCTTATCTATCCTTCAAGGCATTTTACCCTTTCTGTATTACCTACTGTTACCATACTTTAATGGTAATCTTAACATTCCATCACTTACATCATGGTTCAAAAAAAAAAAAGTTTCACCATTTTATAAAGCTTTCTCGTCAAGAACTTTCAAGGAAAATAACAACGGCTCACGTCGCCCGCGAGAACAATGGAAGGGTTTTCTCGTTCTCGGCATTTCTCGCCTGTTCTCGGCGAGTATCTATGCTTCCTTACGACACTATTCTTCTATTAGACAACAACAAAGTAAATTGGAAAATATTTGAGAAACTATACTCCATTCCAAATAGCAACGAAAATTTAAGGGCATTTTTAATTACAGGAACAGAGATTTGAAACACTTATCTCAATTATTCTTAGAAAAGCTTAAGTAACATCCAAGATATCTCGGATATTACATCTTTCTGATAAATAAATTATATTTGCTTATCAGAATTGGCCAGAAATCGGAAAATGTCGTCGTTCTTATTTGGAATGCAGTATAGACTGGAAATAATGAATACAAAATAAAAAGATTGCTTTACTTAATTTGATTTGATTGAACTGACATTAAACAGAACAATTATTTGTTGAAATAACGTATTTTTCCTTACTTATCTTACTCCAAAAATTTGGTTTAACTGACGATGATCTTTATATTCAGAGAAAAGTACGTAGAACCAAAAAGACTGTCCAAAATTGATATTTTTCCACATCCATTAAAATTTACAAAATGCCAGACTCAACACGATATGGTTTTAATGTTTAAAGCGATAAAATTGCACATAGAAGGAACTCCAGTTTCTGAATTCCAGAAATCCCTTTAGCCCCCTCTCAATATAGAAGAAAAATACAGGCATTGACTGCAATGCAAACCGATGTAAAATTTATTTACTGAACTATGTTAGTTTGCTATATAGAAAGTTCTTTAGGTACAAGAGACCAGCCGTTTCAAAAAACGATAAGCCGAAAGTAGTTAGAATGAAGACTATAATATATCAACAAAAATGCTGCTTGATACAATAATGGTGAAATCAATAAATAACTATTTTACATCGTATTCTTTGTGTTAAAAAGAAATCACTAAGTTAAATGTTGGTTACATTACATTTACGTAAAAATGCAACAATACGACTTGATGTAAGTGACAGATTTAATTTTACTACAAACCTTTTACACTATAAGCTTAACAAATTATATTAAAATCCTCTTCTACAGCTAAATTACAATGCATAAAATTTATCTTTCTTTCTTTTAATAAAAATACATTATATCTGATATCAAAGAACACTTTACATGTTGTTAAATCGGTAACAAATGAGGCACATTATTTTATTATTACAGTAAATAGATGCATAGATGGGCCAAGTTATTACGGCTTAATATACCATGCATCTGTACATTATTCCATATGGAACATGTACTGGGACTGCAAACAATATTACATAATTTTATTATTTGATTCTTCAGTCCATTCTTAGGTACATTAAATCAAATCATCTAGGTTTTTATTTATAAGTATTTAGCAACAACGCAAAAAACCTTATTTGGTTTTATTTTTAATCAATGGTTTCGTCATCACATTTATATTTCGATATCATTATTCAAAGTGGAAAAGATTATTTATTTAAGATAGGTACTATTGATATTTATTGTGGATAGAAATTGTCATACAGTTTCATGTGAACTTAGTCCTTCCAAAAGTCTAGAAAATGTCTTGAAATGTAAAAAAAAAACAAATGAAACTAAACTGAAATGAAAACCGAAGGTATCTAATTTTCTGCAGTATTTTGTCTCTTCTAGTTTTTTATAGTTATCTTTTATAGAAAATGCCGTTATACATCATATAAGAATTACTGTGTCCTATAATAGCTTACACAGGCAGATTTTAATATAATTCAGGTAATTCATGTTTTTGGGTTTCTTTTTTGTTTACATCGTAAGACTTTTCTAACGGAATAAAATATATTTATCTTTTACAATGTTTGGGACGAATTGCGGTATCCATACATAATAATGACAGTAGATATGTGTATCCATAACCATGTCTTAAACATCGTAGACATACAATCGATTTAAAATAACATTATTTTTGCAATTCTGTATAAAGCTTTGTTTAGGAAGTAGGTATATAAAACAATTCTTTTCCTAAAAGAATAACATCCATTTGTATTTTAGAAATAAACACTTTTGCACAATTTTAATGAAAATTTGGTGATATATTCAAACAAGTGTTTCATACACAATCATCACACAAATTTATTTTGATTAGCACTCTTAATTTTAACATTATTTTTTTGAGAAAAGCACTCTTGGTATATCCACAATGTAACTATTTATATAAAGTATAATTTACACGTTAACAAGATCTCAAAAGTTATTAGTCCGATAGAATCTGATGAAAATAAAGTTTAAATATTTATCTGAAAGGTTAAAAACGTTACAATGTAGCCTCCAGTCCGACAAGAAGTCATAGTAATGAAAATTATATTTCCATATTCTGCCTACAGTTAAATGCAATATTACGATAGTTCACTATAAATATATAGATAAAATAAATATCTATGTGGGCTAATTCAATCCGCCTGGTCCACAAGTTAACCTTACGTTTAATATTCAATATACTCTTTGTACTATTGTTTATCGTCAACTGTGACCGAATGTATCTATCTATAAGTCGGTGCGACAGGTAGGTATACTCGGAGCTCTGTCGCAGACGCACAGCTACCGAACGAACCGAACACCTACAACTAGAGTTCAGCGGATAAAAACAAAACAATCAACAACAGAAATTTAACCGTATACAACGCAGTCATCTTTGGATCTCGGTCTAACTTCGAGAGCCGGGACTCGCGCCCGGCGGAATAAAATATAAAACGTCAAAGAGTACTTTGGCAGTACTAGAAGGCACCGTTATCCCCGCACTCACAGGTAACCATTAAATTACACTAAACTAGAACGGTCGCTACTTGGCGAGTCTCTTGCGCAGGCGGTTGCGCAGCGCGAGCGCCGGCGCCCAGGGCCCCGAGGCGCGCTTGCTGAGCGCCCGCGCGCACCGCTCCGCCTTCACCCCCGCGCCCGCAGCCTCCTCGCAGCGCGACCGCTTGGCGGCCGGCTCCGCGTCGTTGCGCGAGCGCAGCGCGCGGCAGGGCGGGGGAGGCTCGGTCGTCGTCGAGTGCACCTCGGGCTCACTGGCGGCGCGGGGCGGCGGCGCCGGCGGGCAGGGCGGCGCGGCGGCGGGCGCGGCGCGGGGGCGGCGGCGCGCGGCGGCGGGCAGGTTCTCCTTCGAGCCGAGGCTCGGGTCGCGGCGCGCCGCCGGGGCCCGCCGCGCCGGCGCCGGCCCCGGGGCGCGCGGCGAGTTTCCCGCGCGGGCCCCGAGCTCGCGCGCTACGTTGCCGATGCTGCGCGTGATCTTCTGCGCGAGCGGCGTGCCAGTGCCGGTGCCGGTACCGGCCTGGGAGCGCGTGGCGCGGGCTGGCTCGGCGGGGGCGGGGGCGGGGGCGGGCGCGCTGTCGGCCGCGGCGGGGCGGCGCGCCGGGCCGCGCTCCACGCGCACGTAGCTCGGCGCCGCGACGACGGCGGCGCGCCGGCTCAGTATGACGACCCTGTCGGCGGGCGGGGCCGGCGGGGCGGCGGGGGCGAGCTTGCCGCGCGTCTGCCTGGTGTGCGGCCGGTGCGGGGTCTCGTTGTCGTGGTGGGAGCGCAGCACGCGGTCGTTGGGTGCGGCGGGCGCGTCGCGCTTCGCCTCCGACTTGGGACGTCGGCCGCGCGACCGCGGCGGACCCTCGACCGGGGAGCTGGACGACACCTCGTTGATCTGTATGCCGACGTCGTCCTTGTCGTTGCCGTCGGCGTCGGTGGCGACGTCCTCCGGCTCGTCGGCGACGGTCTCCTTCTCGGGGCTGGTCCGCTCGGGGTCGCCGGCGGGCACGATGGTCTCGGGCGCGGGCGCCTCCCTGGCCTCGGACCCCGCCTTGGACGCGCGCCCGTTCACTATCTCCTCGAACACCTCGGAGAGCGTGTTCACGACGCGACTTCTATTCAGCAGACGGGCCATGAAGTAGGACTCGGCCGGGTTGCCGTAGTTCGTCATAGCATCGTCGTCGTTGGTCTCAGAGGTGACGGTAGTCTTGGGCGTTTCGTCCTGTGGTCCTACGGAGAAGCGGCCGTCGAGTGTGGCGCAGGGCGGCAGGGGCGTCCGTTCCGGCGTCTCCGTGGTGGGCGTCGGCTTGTCCACGTCGGAGTACCGGGTCATGATGGTCAGACCATTCTGTGGCACTTGACGATTGTCGGGCTCCGCTGGTGTTTCAGTTTTCTCCTCAACTTTAGTGGTTGCCGGTGTGGGGAGTGCGGGTGGCACGGTGGACTGGGGCTTCTGCGCGGTCCTGGAGCGAAGGACCGTAGCTCGTGGCGGTCCTGGCGGGTCCAGCATTAACGTTACGACAGATGTGTTATCGGCTCTCATTCTAGTGTTCGACCATCTGGAAAAGTAAAATGAAGATTTGAGTAAGAATATTGACTAAGAATAAAAAGAAAAAAAATATGTAACTAAGAAATTTATGAATAATAATAGCAAATGTTTCATGCACTATGGAGATAGAACCACCACCCAAATGGATTAAAATTAAGTAAGACTTACATAGGCAGTCACTGATATCAGTTTCAGTTACAAACTATTTTTTAATGTGTTACGTGCGATAAAAGTTAGTGCGTTACTCCATTTATTCTTCAATGGCTAGACCGTCTTAGGATGGTGTACGTTTAGGGACTATACACACACAGTCTCGTAACGAAAAAGTTATGAAAACACTCCCAACGAAATTTAAAAAAATTATTTTATCAGGAATAAAAAGCTAGATAAACAATCAATGCTCCAAATAGGATACAATAGAGCACTTTGGTTTACGACAGACATTTTTTTTTAATGATTTATGGCCTGGTTACAATGACCTTTGGGCCAGAGAAGGATTTTGAGTGTGACCGATGTCTACGTAAGGTTGAAAAATTTTGAACACGAGAGTTTGAACTAAGATTTGAAAAACATCTCTGAATAAGATCAAATCAATGCATAAGACAGAAAACATATTCCGAAACCACACTCCATGATAGATCGACAAAAGCTTGTGCTATCACGCAAAATAGGCGCTTCAGTCGTCGAGTTGCGGAAAATGAGCCCGCGCAACCAATACCAATACCAAAGCTTGTGCTAGAAATTCTTGGCAGTAAATGCTTACCTCTCAAGAGCATGGTCAACCAAACTCTTAGATGGGTTCAGCCAATCTCTGGGCTGGTTCCCGTTGCCACCAACCAAGGCAGCTTCGTTATGTCTCTCCGTGGCCTGCACGAGGCTCACGGCACCCTCTGGTGATATCATGTTCCACAAGCCGTCGGTACCGAAGATTAGACACCTGGAAATTAAATGGTATGAACGTTAAGATACGGCTTTTAGAGGAGTTAACTTTTTCCATGTGGTTCTGATTCTGAATAGAAGATTTCTTCTCATGGAGATCATACGAGGCCACCAGATATGTGCGAGGTAGCGAGGCGATGAGCGAGGAAACAATCCGCCAATAGCGCGCTCGCTCGGTCACATCGTTGGGAAATTGAAGCACTCTCATTGGCCGATTTTTTTCCTCGCTTACGGCCTCTCTATCTCACACATCTCTGGTGGAAACGCAGCCTTATGGAGAGTTTTTGTGGGTGAAAGGCTACCACTTAAAATCCAATAGTCGAAAAGCGAATATTTATAAACTGCATTGTACTGTCAAAATACGGTAGTTCTAGCAATGTTTTTGCTAGAGCTAAAGAGCTATAAGAGATTATAGTCTAGTACAACACTCAAAACTACTTCATTACCCACTGAACATTTGTAGACAGAAAAGTGGTATTATATTTTCCACTCACCGGAATTTAGATGGGTCTATAGTCAACACACCAACATCGGGGTCTGGGCTGACTATAAACTCATCATTCTGTGGATTGTAACTCCACAAATCACCCAACGATCTGGCCACAGCCAGGAAAGGTATTTCATCCATCAGGGTATTCTTTTTAATTGGTCCTTTGTGACCGAGACGAGGTCTATTCCATACAACTCTCGGGACGCCAGCTTTTGAAATCACTTTGCCACCACATCGTTGAATACGTTCAATTTCAGCTGTTGATTCAGGCTTGTGGTCTGACGTTAACGGTTTTGCTGCCCATTCTTCTGATCCTAGAAATTATAACATGATTTTTATAAACATTGTTGTTTTTCAGTTTTCTAGTAAACAATAACAGAAAAGGAATGTGTTAGACATGTAAAATTTGCACGTAAATACACATTGACTTTTGGAATATCAGCAAATTCCTTTAATGCATTTCAACATAATTTACCTTGTTATTTTTTGCAAATGTTATTATTTCTTTTTAATATGAAACAATGTGTTTTTAGTCGTGAGCTCGACATTTTACTCTGCCTAGCTGTTGAAACTAGTTTGCATCTGATCATCTCTTTAAAAACTGTCAGCGTATTAAGAAAACTCTGTATACACTGCTACCGGGTCTGATTATGTCAAAAATGGTTTGTGTAGATCAGCACGTCTAGTATGACTTGCACGCAACTCGACTATTTTCCATACTACATGTCGCGATAAGCGCGGATTTTGCTCTCCAAAAAGCGTGGGTAGAGGTAATGTTATAATATAACATATTATGCCTTACGCGCGCGCGTGTATAGAAATCATACTAGAAGTGCCGAGACTATACTCCCCATTAAGAATGGTTTGCAGCAGTGAAATACACTGAGATCACTGAAAAGAGATACAATGTAAAGAACAAACTGCCTTGCCTCAAGCGCTTCAAGTGTGAATGTCCTTGAAGTTTTTGTAACAATCATTGTTGTAAAGAGCACATCTACATCTTTATTGTTGGTAATCGGTGGGAAAAGTTCAGATTTTTATAGATTTATCTTTGAAATACTCGGCACTGTTTAATTAACTCCAATCGCAAATTAAATAGCAAAAGTGAATAAGTAGGTTAGAAGTAATAAGTGCAATCTTGAGCTTCCTTACAATTGGAGCTTCATTTTAAGCCAGGGAGCAAACAACCAACAAGCGACCACCCTATAGCAGACCTAAAACGTGACTAACTCATATTTTAACTTTTAATTAAGACCAGTTTCAGTACATCACACATTTTGTTTTAGCCAGACAAATAGAAATAGTTTATTTGCCAAAATACTTTGTTAAAAGGGTGTTTCAAGGTTTCAGGAATCAATTAATTAATAATACCCTTGTATCGAGAGATAACCTGCATACACTGAAGATGAAATTTAGATGCGTATGTGAAGTCTAGCAATCGGCATTGGGCATGCGTGGTGCACTAATGTCCATACACCCTCCTTGAGGGTAAGCCAGGGCCCAGCAGCAGTGTCCCACTGCTGCTGGGCCCTGGCTTACATGGGCCTGGTATACACACGACGGACACAACCTGCGTGTTGTGCCTAGAGCTGTGTCCAACACTATCACTCATACCGCATGTATCCGAACCGAATTTATTGAATAAATATATTTGTATATATATTTGTTATTTGTATACAGGGTGTTACATAAGTAAGAATACATTTTCAAAACTCTTAAGGGGGTTGTTGGGACCGTCAAACTGAACAAATTTCTCTATGGGACCAACATCGAAATCGCGAAAAAAAAACTGATATCCCATACATATTTTAGCTCCAGTAGATTTGTAGAATAAAGAACATAATTTTTTTTTTGCAATTTCGATATTGGTTCCATAGTGAAAGTTGATGAGTTTGATGGTCTAAAGGGGGTGGCCCTTAAATGTTTATTTGTAGTTTTGTAACACCTTGTAAAGGCTGATTATGAAGCTTTGTATTGTATTGTATGGCAATAAGAACATGATGATCAATACGTACCATCTTTCTGATATCCAAGGACTATAGCAGAATCTCCGACGTGTCCAATGTAAATTTTCCCTCGCCGTATAAAAGCAACACTTGCCGTCGTACCGGCAGTACTCGGCAATCCTGTCACGGTTTTGGGCCATTTTTCTGTAATAATTAAAACTTTGGTTTAGTAAATAATATTGTATACCTTATTTGTAAGAAAGCCAGGCTACACAGATGGGTCTGCGGGAAAGCGGTCCAGGGTTGAAACACGAGAAACGAATTCCTCTGGTTCCATGCGGATTTCTGTGTTTTGAAGTGTATGGCGTGCTGTGGTGGTAATGTTACAAGTTTGATTGTATCCTTCGACACAGAAATCCACGCAGGTCTGGAATTAGTCGATTCCTAGAGATACCCAGCGGACTGGTTTTTTGCAGTCCCACCCCTGTGTGGCCTGGCCTTTATGCAGTAGTATGAGCAGCGGCAGCAGGCCTCTGTAACTCAACCGCATACCTACTGTGATAAGTGCCTACACTTACGGGGGAAGCTGGCACTTCCTCGCTTTTAGATTGCGAGCACAAGTGAGTGCTGAAAAAAAAGATGCAGCAAGAAAGAGATGTAATTAAAGCGTTGGAATTTATCATTTTCTAAGAATGTATCCGTTACATATTAAATCTTTAATCTGGGGCAGCAGTGTCAATATACACTTGTGTATTGTAATGTTGTATATGTATATGTATGCTATATATCGGGCATCATCATCATCATCAATCTACATGAATCCTATTCTAATTCTAATTCTAAACTATTATAAAACTGTAACTGAAGTGTGTCTGTACATTGAAGATATTTACAAAAAAAAGATGACGATATGGTTTTTAGGAATCCCTGACTCGAAATCAACCTTTTTTAGAAAATTTGTTTGTCTGTTTGTTTGTGTGTTTGTTTGTTCATTTGTTTGTTTGTTTGTTCGCGCATCACGCAAAAACTACTGAACCGATTTTGATGAAACTTGTTTTGTTTGATAGCTTATGATCTGACTTAAAATCTGGTATATAATTTGTGCGGACGAAGTCGCGGGTAAACACTAGTGTATGATAAATCAATAAACCCAACTATTCTCATACAAAAGAAATCAGATAAGCATATTATGTACCAGGGCCAACAGTTTGATTATGAGTTCTAACTTGTTGATATCATAAAAAGGTGTGAACACTTCCTCAAAAGATTACTAACACCAAGCTAGTTTGTTAAAGGTTTTGCAATGACCTTTTTAACGTAAAATTTTCGTAAGAGGAAACTGGCAATAACCAAAACTGGCATAACTGCTTTCACTTGCAAGTGAGTGGGATTCCCTAATATTAGCCAAAAGATACTTGAATAGTTTCTACTTTAGGACACCTATTACAAACAAAAGCGAAGAAAAAACTAAATAGCCATTTGAAAATCTGTTGTTGAATTCAATGTCAAACCACTAAAGAAAAAAATAATGAGCTGAAACAAGGTCAAGCAAATTCGGACAATCTCCTACGATTCTCCTTGGCTAAACCAGAAGTAGCATCACTTTTATGTTACAAACAACTAAATCTACACTTTTATGCTATGAAATTGTATGTTTACCTAATTCTTTCCACATGTTCAAGTGTGTTAGCATGTACCCATTTCTGATGGCTTTCAGGACGTCCTCGTCGTTATCCGACCAGAACTGGCGCTGTTTCACAATAGAGTCCATCAGGTGCTCCTTCGCGAAGGCGGCTGCTTCACTCCCGCCGTGGCCATCATAAATCCCGAAGAAAGCGTACTCCAAATCCCTTTCATCTTCAGTTTGCTGATAGGCAACGGAAAACAAATCTTCCATATACTTTCTCCCGCCTTGGCTACAATGGCCAGTCACACGCAAGTTAACACCGATTGATGCAGGCATTTTAAAACTATAACACTACGAATAAACGAAAAAAATATTATGATTTCATTGTAACGCAACGTTTCTAGACATTTTGCACTTGCAATTACGCGAGTCGCAACTTGACGATGGGTCACGTGGACATATTGATCACTACGCGTGCCCGGCCGCTTATGGACTCTGCCCTAAGAGAGAAAGAGACTACTATAGTTTCTCGCTCAGGCTCGAGAAACCAGACGCCATCATTATTTCCGCCATTTTCTACAAAGATCAAAATTACTTCTTTTAGAATTAAAATGATATAACTATTTGTGTCTGCCTCTGATTATAATGTATTTTTATATAATAATGACGTTTTAAAATTATAATTTCAATACTATTAAATTTTGATGCTTTTTCGCATAGTAAATATTAATTTGTAAGGAAACAAAGCGGAAATTCTTGAACGGAAACGAGCTCGTTTATTTATTTCATCACTTTCACATAATGGTTTTATCTCTCCATGATTTTTTTATAGACTGATTAGCATTATTTATTATTTTACAATATTTTGGTAAAAGTTTAACTTTAATTTGCAATAAATTCGTCGTTTGCTTCCAGTCGTAGAGACGAAATTTTTTTCTTCCTGCTGTCGTCGTAGCATGGCAGGGTGATATAGTGCTGTCGCGCTATAGCTCTCTTTCTATTTGCGCGCAAGCGAAAGAGACAAAAGGCGTGACATGTAGCCTTATCACCATTGATATCACAGACGTCTGCATGGGTAGCATGCCACCGTGATACAGCGCTATCTCAACTTCGCTCTCTTTCTACTTGCGCTCGAACGAACGAGATAAAAGATGTGATACAGCCGTATCACGTGTAGCATGCTACGACTTCTTACGTGATGTTCGATGTGTAGCATATACTCACGACTATATTCCCCTAGGGGGAGGGTAGTCAGAGATAGTCTGAAACCTCAGAACATCCACGTTTCACCAGTAGTACCGAAACGTTGTCCAGTGTGATGGGGGGCGTCATGAGAATTACTTTCAGAAAATCCCCCAGTTCTAGTCAGGGTTGCCAATTTCGATTTTTCGATTTCGGTTAATCCGGATACCCTATTACTCTTTGGCGGATGCCAAGTAAAGCCTGGCCAGGAAAATAAAAAACCTGTAGGGCTATTGTGTAAGCTTCCGATTATATCGTTTACGAAATCGATAACGTTTTATGACTGTCCTAGCCAATTTTTAAATAATATTTTGTTTCTGTGATCATCGTGTTCATTTTCTGAGATAAGTTAACTAAATATTACGAAGCAAAATCGCCAAGAACTGCTAAAACACCGTGTCGATTTGATACCGATTGAATCGGGTATAGTTACACAATGGTCCTGCTGGTTTGGGGGCGCTGCAATCGACTGTCACCTTTAATGTTAGTGTTCCAAGTACAAAAATTAGTTCCAATGATTTTCCGCAACATGGCGAGGTTTTTTATATTTCTGGTCAGGCTTTAATCGATTTCAACTCGTCGCTTTATTAATTTGATGCACTACTTACACATCAGCATGGGTAGCATGCCACCGTAATACAGCGCTATCACATCTTCGCTCTCTTTCTATTTGCGTGCGAACGAACGAAATGAAAGACGTGATACAGCCGTATCACGTGTAGCATGCTACGTGTGCAGCGGGGCTAGTACGCCAACCCGCGATAGCGTGATATAGCGCTATCACGCTTCCGCTCTCTTTCTATTTGCACGCGACAGAAGACTAAATTTGACAGATGGATGTGTTAAATGTGGTTGGCGTACTAGTTAGCCCCGCTGGAACATAGGTTTTTTTAGCAGCCCGTGTCATCCCACTGCTAGGCAAAGGCCTCCCCTTTTATCCTGCAACCATCTCTTATCTTGGGCAAGCTCTCTCTACATCACAAAAAGCACTAGTACTCACAAATGTAGAGGCACTAGTGCTCAACATCCAAAGAGTAGTTACTTACTTTACTGTATTTCATTCGCACTTCCGCTTTATCCAATGAGCCATGAATCAAGCCCATACAGCCAAGTGCATTCATACAATCACGCATACAGTAAACTCACGACCATTACATTTCTCGTGTGGTCAGAAACTCGGCTAAAAACTTAAAATTATCTGCGAGCAACAGCCGCAGAGAATTTTAATTTGAGTTTGAGGCCCATCTGTAGTACATTGAATGTTTCAGGGTGGAATGATATTGTCAACTGATAGATGGCTAGCCTTTCGTCTACAAAATCTTGATTTTATTTGGTTTGCCCATTTCGTACTACTACTGAGCAACTTACTGTATCCTCCATGGATCCTTGTCTTGATCCAGCTCCATCCACCATCCATTAAAATGAAACAACAAACGGCCTTCTTACGGGTTGCCGCCAAAAAGTAACATTTTCGCTTTTTCTTCCATCATCAATAAGAACTGAACTGCACCACACAGCACATCATCGCATTTTACCGTCGCTCCATCCTTTTCTGTCACTTAGGAATGTCATTTGCTAGAGCATATAAGATAGACGGTGGAAAAATGCGATGCTGTGTTGCGTGGTGTAGTTCAACCCTAATGTGATAGAGCCACAATTTTAGAATATGAATAGAAGCAAACTACGAATAGAAGTCATATTTACTTCGCACTCGTAGTATGCTACACGTGATACGGCTGTATCACGTATTTTATCTCGTTCGTACGCACGCAAATAGAAAGAGAGCGCTGTATCACTGCGGCATGCTAGCTTTGTGGGAGGGCAGTATGTTGCAGTAACTTTCCAGTTTAAAAACTCGATATGCAAGAATTACATAAACATAAACATTTATTCCAAAAAGCGCATGCATTTACATAGTGAGTAGATCAGTAGTCTGTACTGGAAGTTTTCTGCCTCACAGACTACTTTACAAGAACGACTAATAATGAAAACAGGCAAAAACTAAAATCATTTTTTATTAAAACTAAAAACTATTTAACATTAAACCAACTACTTAATAATTTCACTCTTCGGTAACTTCCCATGGCTTTTCAGGTCTGAACTGATCCCAGGGATTGGGTTTCTTATAAATATCAGGTTCTTGTAACTTTATCCCCCCATTTACAACTTCATTCAAGAACTTTTCTACTTTCCCGCCTTTTGAGGGTATGATGTCACATGCCATTTCTGTTATGCCAGATTCTACGCATCTTTGTGCGAATACTTGTCCTAAGCCGATGTAGGCACATGTGTCGGTTATACTGTATAATTGTTTACGGAGAGCCCATTCCGAGGATTTGACTTCGATTATAGGGCCGTTGAGGAAATGAATGACTTGTGCGGTAACGGTACGGTTACTGGCTGTTAGGATGAGCCTGAAAAAATAAAGACATATTTCAAATATCAAATTATTGCTGAATATTTGCTGCAGGACATTGCATCAGTTAGTACATGCATTGCTGATGTGATGACCTACATTGTAGGTCTGCAGTAACCCGTCCCATGGTGCCCACGAGCCACCTGGCGAGTCTACATTGTATCACATTCCATGGTGTGAGCACACAAATCATGATTCATATTTAGAGCTTAGCAGAGAAATGTGTAAATGCTGAAAAAATAAATTGTGCAACTATTTTGGCGAGGCAGAGGAACGATGGGTGGTGTGAAAAATAACATAAGATGAGAAAGGGCCTCCGTGTCAGTTCGCATGAACCAACAACATTCTGACCTCAGCATCCTCTTTCAGTCCACATTTTTCTCGAAACAGTGTAATTAGAGAAAAATGTGGACTGAAAGAGGATATAGTGACAAGGATTGAAAAGGGAATGCTGAGATGGTTTGGTCATGTGGAAAGGATGAGTGACAGTAGACTGACGTATGAAATATATAAAGCAAGTGTAAATGGAAAAGTCGAAAGGGGTCGCCCTGGACGTCCATATGCAGACCAAATTGACCGACCCCATCTTTGTCCTCAGGACAGGATTGAGGTCAAGAGCAAACCCATTTTTAAATAAAAAAAAAAAAAAAAAAAATTGGCAGCATACTTAAGGGCCAGATCAAATGTACCCGAAACCGATGAGCGTGTATGAAATGACTTATGACTGTGAGAGAGGCAAAAGAGGTATGTCAGGATCGTAGCCGATGGCGATCAATTGTCTCTGCCTACCCCAATGGGACACAGGCGTGAGTATATGTATGTATGTATGTATGTTATCATTATACTGAAAATCTTGAAGAAACTTTGATATAGCAAGGAAAAAGTATAGGGAATACCACCGGTTGCAGAAACACTCATTAAAGTTAATCCTCCATTAAATCTCTTGCTAGCTCTTACTACATCAACGAGACAAAAAGTAACAGCAAGAGATTTAATGGAGGATTAACTTTCATAAGCGTTCCTGCAACTGAGTGAAAGAAATTAAAATCATCCATTATCTATTCTATTCTATTTTTTAAAATATGGCTGCCATCTTTGGTTAATGATGATTTTGCCAATGTCGAGTTTTTATAGCAAAAGTGCTTGACGTTGTACGGTTATATTGATATTTTGGTGACTTCAAGGGTTGTTCTGATAAAAGAACAATATCCTGAGCCACCACTGGAGTTCCACTGTAGGCCAGGGATGGGGCAACCGACGCGCACGTGACCGCCCAATAGCAGACCCACAAAGCAACTCCCATCCATTATCATCAGCCTGTCACCATCCACGGTCAATGTTTAGACATTTTTCGTCAACCTCTCCTACCACGGTTAAGTTAGCATGTTTCTAAAACAAAACCCCATCTGCGGCTGAACATAGGCCTCTCCCAAGGTGCACCATAAAATTATATATTTGGATTTACTTGAATCTTTACTTGACTCTGCTACCTTTCTCAATAGGCGCCAAATCGGTCCAGTGGGCCACAACAATTAGTGTCCGACCGAAACTAGTTTTTACAACCGAAAACGAAACCGAAACCGAATTTCGGCTTCGGCTCCAGTTTCGGCCGAATCCGAAACCGAAACCGAAACTTTCTTATCATATAATTCTTCCCTACTTTGAGGTTTTGTTCAATGTAGCTAGTTGCCAATGTGTGTTTTATGTTCACAGAAGCAGTTAATTTGATAAACTTAGTAGTTTTGTTGTTTTTAAATACATTATTTTCTACTGTACATGTACGTAGGTACATGGTATGTGTGTACATATCTATCTATGGGGTGAGGAGAGGTATGTTTTAACTCAGAAAAATAATCAGTGAAATCAGTTTAGAACATCAAATAACGTGGGTAATAAAGTTTTGTATGACCTATCTTTTTGACATTTAAAATTATTTATAGCAAGAATATTTAATTAAACTGCCATTAATTTCTGCATATTTGTAGACTTGAACAGAAACACTGAATACAGGTGCAAATTTAAATGCATTATATAAAGGGTGCTTCAAACTAAACAACTTTTAGTATGGGGACAACACAAAACGCGAAAAAAAAATCTGCTGTTCCGTAGAAAACGTCAACGGCCACTCGGCCCAAATGTATGGAACAGCAGTTTTTTTCGCCTTTTCAACGTTCGTTGGTCCCACAGTGAAAGTTTTTCAGTTTGAAGACACTAATAAGTATGTGACACCTTAAAGTTTACAGCCTGTATACTTCACTTCAAAAAAAAAAATATACCTAATGTTTACCTAAAATTAACTGATTGCAATTTAGTTTATTTGTACACTACACATAAAAATTGTAATACAATGCAATACAATACACATGTAATACCTACATAATTTTTACGCCTGTCTCCCTTTGGAGTAGGCAGAGACAATAGAACAGCCAGACAAATATCAGTTGCTAAAAACGTTATTTTAATCGAAAACAAAATCAAACAAAGTTTACTAGATAGACTACAATAGGTAGGTACCTACCAAACATTGCAAAAACTTCAAACACGTTGCATAAAAATACAATAATTGAAATGAAATTGATTATTTATTAAAAAGGTTAATAAATGTTACCTGATTGGAAATAATATAACAAAATTGAACATTAACCTCTAAATTCACAGTAATTCACACCACAAAACAAACAGCGCAAGACATAAACAGGGGCGCGAAGTGAATTCGACGCTCCCCACTACATCGAAGACCGGGCGATAACTCACGAACGTAGTTTCGGTTTCGGTCGTAGTTTCGGCCGTTTTTCTGCCGAAACCGAAACCAAACCGAAACTCTAAATTTAGGCCGAAACTGGCCGAATCCGAAACCGAAAACGAAACTTCGGTCGGACACTAACAACAATACTATCATTATTTCTCCGAGTCACCTATTAGCACATAAGTATTCTATTCTATTTTTATTTAATGGCGTTTCCTTGTTAGATTTCGTCGTTTTTCGTTTGAGGGAGTGTCTATCCAACCTCAAGGATTGTTTTTGAGTAAGAACAACTGAGAAGGATTTTGGAGCCTCGTGGCAGGCTGAGACGCGAACCGCGCGAACACCACGCGAGAGACAAGTGTTCGAGGCAAACCCTGCAACGTGACTCCAGCACATAAGTAAAAAAGTGGTTCCACATAAGATGGGTATGGAAGGACTTCAGAAACCATTTTGTACTCACTTGTGCCAAAACTTTTTGCCTGGTTTGTCTAAATGATAACCGTCAGGTTTGCGAGCTATTCGCAATCGTTCCAAGTTCCTCGGATTCCTGTTGACGAATTCAGCAGGAGTCGTCGAACTAAATCTGGATAATTGAGGAAGTAGCCATACTTTCTTCAGAGAGTTCATTGTAAGCTTGTATAAGTAAAGCTTCTGTTAGAACGTCGTTTATATTATAAGATATTAATGATATTTTGAAAGAAAATTGTATTTTTATGTTGTTTTTACTACATAACCTCAAAAAAACAAAACGTCAGATTTTTAGTGACTTTATAGGTTGCATTTATAAATATTGTTTGATGATAAAAGATTTTGTTACAGATAAATATTTATTTTGTTTTTACTAAATGTAAAATTTTGAATGCAATGGGTAAAATAAGTTTAAAGTAGAATAGAAATTGAAAATATGACACTGGTAAGTAAGAATAACATTTTTAAGGGCTTACAATGAATGGGAGAAATTGTTATCAAGCTTTGTAAATGAACTTTCCCCACGACATAGACCAAAGAGTATAGTAATTATGACATAGACATAGAACGTAACCTCGTTATAACGGTTTTTAACTCGTTATTCGCTCTTTCCATTCAAATTATTCGTTCACCAATCTCATTCAAGCAAAATGGCAACACCAACATTAAAAAAAAACAAATGACGTACGTTCAGCGTTGCCAATCTGTGGGGAATTCCCCAAACTGCGGGGATTTTCAGTCCGATTGGGTAATTTGTGGGGAGAGCGTTTATGTGGGGAAAATGCGGGGAATTGAGACATTTACACTAGAACTGAACTTAGAAGTCATAAAATTAGTACCCATAAGAAGTAAGTATAATTTATAAATTATATGTACCTATATTTAACTCAACTTATCCGGCAAGTAGGTTTTATAGTATATTTTATGGCAGCATTTACTCGTATGTCCTTCAAATCAAAGTACAACAAAAATTTGAAATACCTAGGCAATAAGCCTATTGCTAGTTCTGCCTTTCTCAAACGCATCTGTCGAAAGAAAATTTAGCGTTCTGAAGAATTTAAAAACAGAATCGTAATCGCCTGCACAATGACAGTAGTAAGTAGCGCTTATGGCCACTAGAGAAGGTATTAAGAAGAATGGAACCATAGATGGAAAGGGAACCTAAAATTGTATCCGTCAAATGAGGTTAACTATGGCGCAATGAAGAGCTGCAATATGTTGATAAAAATTATTAAATACTGAAGTTTAAGTAATAAATATATTAGATTTCTATGAATAGTACTTATTTCTTTGCTAAAAACATGTGGGGAAAATGTGGGGAATATCGATTAGACTTTCCCCAAAATTGGGGATTTTCAGTTAGGTTTTTGGGTAATCCAGACAGTGGACGTTGGCAACACTGCGTACGTTCTTGCAAGCGCCCACCCACACGGCTGGTTTTTGATAAGAAAATATTTAGATTGTTTTTGATTCTGAGCACGTTTTGTTACTATATTGAACATCTAAGATTGTGCGGCTAGTGAATAACGCTGTGCAAGCGCAACTGACACTCGTCCTCGCCAAGTAATTCGATGATGCGTTGGATTGTTGACTGTTTGCATACGGGCGTGATCTGACAGCAGTGCATCCGGAATTATTACATGTTTTGTAATTAATTCGTGCGCCCACTCGTTTATTTGGGCCTCCGTGTTATAATTTCTAGTGTACGTGATGTTACGAGGTTCTAGATAGTGAAGGAAGGTAGATAAGTGTTAAAATGTCCCTTCAGAAAAGTGTTAAAAGTGTGAGTGGGGACAGAAGTGAACAGGCGGACAACACATCCATATGTTCCTCTGTGACGACTCAGCCAGACAGGCATGGCTTCTTCGGAGGTGCTCAGTATAGTCCAGAACCGTAAGTTAATGTTTTGAGTACATAAACTGTAGTAGAACTTGTTTTTAGGTTCAAATATGGTTCTAAGGTCCAGGGCCCTATTCAACAAACGTTACAATTGTAATTTACAATTTCAATTCTGGGTACATTGCTGGTTACTTAAGACGCTAAAGTTGCAGTAGGTAACATATGCCTAACATTCTCAGCAATGTACCCAGAATTGTAATTGTAAATTACAATTGTAACATTTGTTGAATAGGGCCCTGGGGATGCCATTGAATAATTGACTGGATCAGTGAATTGATTTCACGATAGTATCTGTGATTATCTGCTCTGCCTCCGTGCCTCCGTGGTCTAATGGTTAGATCATTGGGCTCTTGACACGGAGGTCGTGGGTTCGATTCCCACGGGGGGCACCTAGTGAAATGTCACTTTGTGCGTTTTTCCCCAGTTGGTTAGGACATTGCAGGCTGAGTCACCTGACTGTCTGAAAAGAAAGATGATTCCGTGCTTCGGATGGCACGTTAAGCTGTTGGCCCCGGTTACTATCACTGGTGGTAGTAGTCGTTACATAAAAACCACGTCAGAGGCCGTAAGGCGGTTTGAATAAACTCTGACACCAGGGCTTTGCAGCCCACTCGATAAGAAGAAGATCTGTGATTATGATAGTGTTTCTCGTTGAAAGGAAATTAAAATTAATGATTGTGTGTGCAACATTGCTATCATGTATTTTAATTATTAATTCAGGCGTTTTCAGTTAGAGTGTCATCTTATTCTATTCTAGTAATAAAACAGTATATAAGAGCGTATTCCCTAAGGGGTGAGACATATTCTAATTCCTTATTTATAATATCATTTTACAAGAGTCAGTTTCATGCATATGCTCACGACTATATTCCCCGAGTCAGAGATATTCTGAAAACTCATTACATCCACGTTTCACTACTAGTACTGAAACTCTGTCCAGTGTGACGGGGAGTGAGCCCGTCACCACTTGTAATGGACAGTGGGTACAATACATGCCTCGAAATTGAAGCACGCAGGTTTCCTCACGGTGTATTCCTTCAATGAAAAAAGCCAGTGTTACAATCTATCTATCTATAACGTCACGCCTCTTTCCCATTGGGGTAGGCAGAGACCAGAGCGCGCCATCTACTACGATCCTTACATACATCTTTTGCCTCATTCACATCCATACATCTCTTCATACATGCCCGTCGGTTTCGAGTACTCCGCACCTCCCCTTTTTGTAGGACGCAACTGTGTCGCAACGCAACAGTGTTACAAATCGTACATGAATTCCGAAAAACTCTTTGGTACTAGTCAGCCTAGATTTGGATCAAACCATCGCCTCCTGCATGTCAGGCAAGGCAAGGTTACTTGCCACTGGGCCACCACGGCTGCTTTTAATAAAATCATTCTGGTCTATTTCACTATTGCAGTAATTCTCAATCATATTCAGTCCCAGAGTGATTTGAGATCCCTGGGTCGAGGTGAACCCTCCAGCGAAGAGGTTTTTTTAAATAAAAAATGTTTTTGGACCAAAATTCAGATTTAGTTGGTTAGTAGTTAGGCAAGAAGCCAATGTTGTTGTTATAATCATACATAAGTTCTCTAAAAGTCATTGGTACTAGTCAGCCTGGGCGCATTAATCCATCACCTCACCCGAACATGGTAGGTGAGGCTACTCGCTACTAAACCACCACCACTTTGTGCAAATAAAAATGAAATTATAACTGAATCACAAAAATGAACGCTCATATTTCTTGTTAGTAATATTCTAATCATCAGATGACTAATATAAGTGGTATTGAATTACTAAAAGGCAATCTGGTTAACACTCAAGCCATCTGTTAATGTGTTTTGTATTTGGTTGATTTAAAAAATAATGATCCAAGTATTTAAAGCCAAATGCAACCTTTGCTACAATTCATCATAAAATTGGATGCTGTATGATTGCCATGTTGTTCTTGCTTAAACTGTACCACCCTATTTCTTCCGTGGGTGTCGTTTGAGGCGACTAAGGGATAAGGCCAAATTAAAGATTTAAAATTTTTATATCAAACAAACCTGCAATCAGCCAATCTGGCTGTCTTCATCATCAGCGTATACAGGGTTAAAGGAAAAGTATCATTAACCTTTAAACCACATACTCTACCCGTCAAACTGAACAACTTTTACTATGGGAGCAAACCTATCAGCGCAAAAAAAAAACAGCTGTTTCATAATAAACTGCAATGCCTACTCAACTAAAATGTATGAGGCAGTTGTTTTTTTTTGTTAATGATTCATTTCCGTACATGTTCCTAGTGTCCGACCGAAACTAGTTTTTACAACCGAAAACGAAACCGAAACCGAATTTCGGCTTCGGCTCCAGTTTCGGCCGAATCCGAAACCGAAACCGAAACTTTCTTATCATATAATTCTTCCCTACTTTGAGGTTTTGTTCAATGTAGCTAGTTGCCAATGTGTGTTTTATGTTCACAGAAGCAGTTAATTTGATAAACTTAGTAGTTTTGTTGTTTTTAAATACATTATTTTCTACTGTACATGTACGTAGGTACATGGTATGTGTGTACATATCTATCTATGGGGTGAGGAGAGGTATGTTTTAACTCAGAAAAATAATCAGTGAAATCAGTTTAGAACATCAAATAACGTGGGTAATAAAGTTTTGTATGACCTATCTTTTTGACATTTAAAATTATTTATAGCAAGAATATTTAATTAAACTGCCATTAATTTCTGCATATTTGTAGACTTGAACAGAAACACTGAATACAGGTGCAAATTTAAATGCATTATATAAAGGGTGCTTCAAACTAAACAACTTTTAGTATGGGGACAACACAAAACGCGAAAAAAAAATCTGCTGTTCCGTAGAAAACGTCAACGGCCACTCGGCCCAAATGTATGGAACAGCAGTTTTTTTCGCCTTTTCAACGTTCGTTGGTCCCACAGTGAAAGTTTTTCAGTTTGAAGACACTAATAAGTATGTGACACCTTAAAGTTTACAGCCTGTATACTTCACTTCAAAAAAAAAAATATACCTAATGTTTACCTAAAATTAACTGATTGCAATTTAGTTTATTTGTACACTACACATAAAAATTGTAATACAATGCAATACAATACACATGTAATACCTACATAATTTTTACGCCTGTCTCCCTTTGGAGTAGGCAGAGACAATAGAACAGCCAGACAAATATCAGTTGCTAAAAACGTTATTTTAATCGAAAACAAAATCAAACAAAGTTTACTAGATAGACTACAATAGGTAGGTACCTACCAAACATTGCAAAAACTTCAAACACGTTGCATAAAAATACAATAATTGAAATGAAATTGATTATTTATTAAAAAGGTTAATAAATGTTACCTGATTGGAAATAATATAACAAAATTGAACATTAACCTCTAAATTCACAGTAATTCACACCACAAAACAAACAGCGCAAGACATAAACAGGGGCGCGAAGTGAATTCGACGCTCCCCACTACATCGAAGACCGGGCGATAACTCACGAACGTAGTTTCGGTTTCGGTCGTAGTTTCGGCCGTTTTTCTGCCGAAACCGAAACCAAACCGAAACTCTAAATTTAGGCCGAAACTGGCCGAATCCGAAACCGAAAACGAAACTTCGGTCGGACACTACATGTTCCATTGCAGGGCACAGGCCTACCGCTCATGGAGGAGATTGTGTGTATGAGCGTTAGTCCACTAATACCTTCCGAATCTTTCAACCTTGTAATGCTAAGAGTGAGCATTGCTATTAATTGGAACCTAAAAGGGTGTTCGTTGTATAAAGGTTTCTGACCACCCAAAGAAGAGAATTGTCTTGAGTTTATGCATGTTCCTATGCTTGTATGTTAAGCTAATACAATTTAAGTGTTAACAACAAGATTGCAATCACATCTTGCCTCACAGAGTGACATGACACACTTTGTGTAGACAATCACATACTAAAGTGTTTTGAAATAATAATAATGCTACTAATTTTAAATTTTTCTTTTATACATGTTTTAGTTTTATAGGTTTGTTAGTTAAGTAGGTGTAAAATTGTTTTGTTTAAAAAGTTTGTTAATAATTTACAGCCTGTAGGATCCCACTGCAGGGCAAAGGCCTCTCACGAATTCCGAAAACAAAAAAAACTGAATTTATAACATACTGTTTCAGAGGTCATTAAAAACATGAAAACTGTCTAAAATGGTGGAACCACACATTTGCAAACCACTTTATAATAACCACAAATAAAACTAAATTATATCTAACAAAATTTACAACACTTTCAACCTTATCTAGTAAGCAATAAAGTTCATAACCACATGTTTCCTCACAGTCTCACACTTATAAACTCTAATCAAAATAATCTACAGTCAGAAAAAAGGAAGTAACATTACTGAGAAGATTGCTATGCTAACCACAGTGACAAAAATCAAGCAATTTTAGTACTTATGTCATTGGTACAGGGGATTTTTCTGTTGATTTCTATGAACTGCTCACGTCAGCCTGTCTGTCCATAATACATCATCATCAACCCGTATGCATATTACGTAGAGTGCAGGGCACAAGCCTCCGCCCCATTTTGCCATCCTTCTCGGTCTTGCGCCAATCGTGTTCAGGCCTTACCAACACTTCTCCAGATGTCGTCAACCCAACTGGCTGCTGGACGAGGACGACCCACTCCTCTTTTGCCTATAATATGCATTTATTATCAGAACATTATTAAACTATTTTCAGCATTCCAAAAAAAATATAAAGCCTTTGGATTTAGACAATGCATACTCACACCTAAGTCTGTAGGCAGGTGACAATTGTTCACCACCTGCTACAAAATGGCGTTCTTCTTCAGCTTATGCAGGTCTCCTCATGATGTTTGCCTTCTCCATTTGAGAGCGATTGGTATTACATACATAAGTTACAAACTCTGTTGTCTGTGAGCATTTGCACCCGGTCAATCATGATTGAGTGTCCATGTTTTGATGCAACATGCCGCTCTTATTTACCCTTGAAATTAGCCTTTATACATCCCATTACCGGACACAGGCCTATTCTCAAAAAGGGTCCACTACACATGCCGAATGCGGATTGTTAGACTTCACGTACGCATCAGAATTTCTTCTTCATTGTAGACAGGTTTCCTTATGATGTTTTCCTTCACCATTTGAGAGCAGTCGAAAGTATTTACGCAGTTTGAAATCAAAGTAGGTTTTTATCAATGTGTTAATTTATGGACTAGAAGGAACAGCAACGTTCAGTTAGTGATTAAAGTGAAGCCTGGCTGCTAATTAAACAATAATTAATGAGGAAATTAGAAATTGTTTACTGCATTGTTGTTACTGTGGGATTTTATACGTAGGTATGTAGGTGTGGTTGTGACGAAGAGTGGGTGATTTGATAACTGAATGTTTATGAATGGCAAATAAATTACATGCTTATACTCACGACCGCATTCCCTTTCGGTGTAGATATTAACTTTGATATAACTAGTCTACCTACCTACCTCTACCTTTCTATTAAATAGTGCATTTGTATAGTGCATAGACCAAATGGACATGTTTACTTTTAAAATTCTGCCAGACTTAAAAATAATAAAAACCCAAGATGCTTTTTGAGCGTTGATCCAGTTGATGTAAGTGTAGTTTCTTATTCTTATTCTTGATCAAAGATTTTGGATTATTTTAGGATTTTATAATTTAGAAATTTACATCCTAAAAATCCAATTTATTAATCATGCTTTTTATTAGGCTTAAAATTGCACTTTGCTTATGCACAATTTAGTTTTGGCAAAGTTGTGTCTACCCCAAGTTTAATCTTAAACTCAAGTTAATAGTCCCGAACAAAACCTAAACAACTATGAATTAGTATTCAATTCAGCTGCGCTATCAAGCTGAGTAAATGGCACTCTTCATCAGACTGTGACTGCTGTGGTGCTGTGCTGTGGTCAGACACTTTCACCAGTTTTGTTAATGATAAAACGACGAAAATAAAAATTTAGAATTTAGAAAAAATGTTTTGTTTATGAAAGCTAGTTCATGCTAATGTTTAAAGAATAAAGAACTCTTAAGTCTTGCTTTAAGAGTGAATTTACAATAAAATGTTGAATGTAGAGCACACTAGTCATCATTGCAAACATCATTCATATCTGTATCAAATGCACAATGGATGATGGACTTGTCCGTTAGCAAATAAGATATTTTCTTCATGACTTGCACATTCTATTGTGGCTTTCCACAAAACTGAATGAAAGATGGTTGCATTTTATGTGATAAATTGTAGAGAATCATAGATAAGCCCAAAGACATGACTACATTGATATTTATCACTTGTACTTGCCTATCATCATGTATTATTGCCTGTTCTGTTCCGTTTTTCAATATTCTATCTAATTCTAATTTTAGCTCTATTATGTTAACAAATTGTTTTTCCAATGTCAAAGTGGTCTCTGCTAATGATCAGAGGGAGACATGGAAAAACGCCCACACCCCGTGTCAAGTTATTCGCCGTTACCCGGTGAAATCCCACAGGAAGAAGTGACTAACAATCGCCCAGGGTGCGACAAAGGGACCAGAAAGAACCAGGGCGTCACACGTGCAGGCTACTTGACTTGACACCCTAATGTCGTATCATTTGGCGCGTAGCTCTGTACTGCCGATATAAGTGCCGTGGCTTTGTGAACAGCTACAGAAGACTTCACATTGTGCACGGCACTGACAAGCATTCTATTCTATTCTAATTTGAAACATGTGGCGTTCATCTTAGTCTCGATGATTTTGCCTAAGTCTAGTTTCTTTTGTGAAAATTCCAAAAACACGTGTCCATAAAGGCATGGAAGTGAATCTTGGGTTCTTGGGTATGGCAAAAGACGCACGAAATTAGAATTAACGCCGTGGAAATGCGCTCATTGAGAAGTATATGTGGTGTAACTGTGATGATGGACAAATTGAAAAATAGTTTAATTAGAGAATTATTGTGGTTTGAAAGAGGATGTAGTGACAAAGATAGAGAAAGGTATGTTGAGATGGTTTTGGTCATATGGAAAGAATGGATGAGAGCAGATTCACAAGTGCAATCTATAAGGAAAGCATAAGTGGAAAGTTGGAAGGGGACGGCCTAGACGTACATATACGGGCCAAATTAGCGACGTGCTTAAAAATGGTCAGGTCATATCTACCCGAAACCGATGAGCATGCATGAAAGGACTAATGAATGTTGGAGGTGGAGAGGTTTGTCAGAATCGTAGCAGGTGGCGTTCCGTTGTCTCTGCCTACCCCAGTGGGAGACAGGCGAGTTTATTTAGCAAATGTGCTTGATGTTGTACAGGTACTTAATAAGTATTTGGTGACCGCAAGGGTTGTTTTTCGAAGAAAAACTCTGGGTTGAGTGAGACACCAATCAATTGGAGCTTTGTTGTAGGCCAGGGAGCAGGCAACCGACACGCGACCACCCAATAGCTGACCTACAACGTGACTCCCTTGACGATCATATTCTCATGACTATAGTCCTTGAAGGGTACCTCAGAGACGTTCTTAATAGGTTGGCGTTAAAAAGTATTTCAGAATCTAACTACAATGTAATTTCATACTAATATTCTTCAAGCTTATCTTTTGGTACATAAGTAAGTAATAGAGAATGGTAGCATATTTTTATGATCATGTATTTTCTGGTATTTACGGAGTTTAGTCATAATTCAACAGATCTTTAAGGTTGTTTGATCAGCTGACATTTGTGCTTAAATATTGCTATGAGATACCATGAGTCATAATGATGACAATCATATTAAAATTATTTCCATAAATAATGACAATTTGAACAAATATTTCATTATTATACTTAGTTTTGTTACTGCCCACTTTTGGAACCACTGCAGTTAGTGTCTAAAATAGAACGGATTTGCTATTTAAATGTACCTATTCAATGAATAAATTAATTAGCTAGTCCATAACTCTGTATGTGTACACAATAATTATAATTAGTGTGATTTCACTTTACACTATTATAATAGTTAATGGAACTGAGTGCTTTTTCATGATGCAAATTGAGTTGATAGACAAGCATTTGGCTTAATCAAGCAGAAGCCGGGACCAGAGCGCAGTAGACCGGGTTTTTTTATTCTTCTACTTTGTATGAGGCATTTTTTTTTTTTTTTTTTTTGTGTAAAGCGGCTATTCGAGTCTACTCCAGACTAGTATCACTTCGACCTTATGTAGATCTTTTGTGATCGCCACAATAGTTACAGTTCACTGCTAATACCCACTTCCTTGAGGAATTGTAGGATTTCTTTAGCAGTGAAAAATTTTACTTCACTCGGATGAACAGAGTGTTTACCCAAGCGAGTATATCGTTTGTGCATTAGTGGGCCACATTCACAAAGGATGTGAATGGGGGTTTCGTCCTCCTCCAGACAGAATCTGCAGAGTTTCGAGTCCCTTATGCCTAGGGTCGTAAGGTGTTTGTTCAGCCTACAGTGTCCCGTCAGCGCCCTTACTATGATGCGCAAGTTTGTCGTGCTGAGCGCGATTCTCTCCTTTGCCATTTTGCAGTCGAATGCCGCAATTAGTGCCTTGGAATGGTTTAATCCTGTCGTATTCATCCAGTGATCAATCGATTTTTCTAGACATAGGTTCCTAAGCGTTAAATTGACTAGGCTTTTAGGGACTCCACAGAACGGCTCTGGTCCATACTGCGTGCCACTAGCCCCATCTCTCGCCAGCTCGTCGGCCCTTTCGTTGCCTACGATGCCCGAGTGCCCAGGAACCCATCTTAGAATGACCTTGTTCAATGCGCCCAAGGTATTGAGGAGAGTCAAGCAGTTGTCCACTAGCTTCGAACTTATTGTGTCCGAAGCCAGCGCCAATAACGCTGCTTGACTATCGGAGTTTATATAGATAGTATGGTTGACGTAGCGCTTTTGCAGATTCGCCTCCGCGCACTCTAGGATGGCATATACCTCTGCCTGGAATATGGAGGCATATCTTCCGAGGTTTGTGCTTTTTTTGAACCTCGGACGCTCTCCATATACTCCACAGCCTACGTCATTTCTAGACTTGGAGCCATCAGTGAACCAAACAAGGCTGCCGGCTTTCCAATGCACATTGTCATTTAGCCAGTCAGTTCTGGATGGTAGCTCCACAGTAAAGTGTTTTGTATATTTGTTCTTAGGCTGCATAACATCTGTTATCATGCCTAGAGTGGGAATTCCCATGACTGAGTCTTTAAAAGATCTCAGTCCTTGCGAAAGCCAATTCATTGTCGTCTGAGAGGCGACTCTATGCATGCCTGCCATTGCCACTCTTTGCACATGCAAATGCAAAGGTGGCAGCCCCAACAGTGCATTAAGCGCCTCCCCAGGCGAGGTCGACATGGCTCTAGTTGCTATTAAGCAAGCGGTTCTTTGTAGACTGCTTAGCTGGGTAATTGCAGTCCTCTGTTTGGTCTTCTTCCACCATACCACAGAGGCATATGTTACTACTGGCCTCACAATGGCAGTGTACAACCACAAGGCTGTTCTGGGTCTTAGCCCCCAATTCAGCCCTGCCATACGACTACATGTACCCAAGGCAATTTTGGCCTTCTGCAGTACGTTTTCTAAGTGTCGGTTCCAAGTAAGCTTCTGGTCAAAGGTTACGCCCAGATATTTAACTTCCGTGGAAAATTGTATCTGATTGCCATTCAGAGTAGGCTGCATAAGCCTTTCAAGCTTTCGCTTGTTCGTAAACGGCACTATAACAGTTTTACCAGGATTGACCGATAATTCGTTTTCTCTACACCATGCACTTATGGTGTTGAGAGCTCTTTGTATGATGGATGATATCATGTGTTGGCAGTTACCCCTTACTGTGATCACTAGGTCATCAGCGTAGCCTTGAGTGTCAATTCTGAGGTCGGCCAACTTATACAAGAGCTGATCCACAGCAAGGGTCCATAGTAGGGGCGATAATACACCTCCTTGCGGACAACCCCTTGTCGTGGCCACTTCTAATGTGGTAGAGTGAAGAGTAAGTTTTACTCTTCGGTTTGAGAGCATCGACTTAACCCATCTGATCGTGATCGGGTCTACCTGTTTTAGTTCGAGTCCCCTGACCAGTGTTCTGATAGGTGTATTGTCAAAAGCGCCCTCAATGTCTAGGAATGCACAAAGTGCAATTTGTTTGTCCTCCAGTGCCCTTTCTATTCTGTCAGTAAGGTCGAGCAGAGCAGATTCCGTAGATTTACCTCTGCGGTAGGCATGTTGGTTAGGGTGGATGGGTCTGTTATTTAGGGCCCCATCTCTAATATGTCTGTCCAGTACCTTTTCCATCGTTTTCAAAAGAAATGAGGATAGGCTTATCGGTCTAAAAGATTTCGGCAATGAGAAGTCTTTTTTACCAGCCTTAGGTATGAATAGAACTATGACCTTACTCCACTGTTCCGGTATGTGACCACAGGCATAGCTTGCTCTGAAGATCTTGACCATGTATGGGATTAGGATATCACTACCCTGCTGTAAAAATACAGGCAGTACTCCATCATCTCCACATGTTTTGTAAGGTTTGAAGGAGTTAATGGCTGCCTCAACTTCTTTCGGCCTTATAACCAGAGCGGCCCCATTCCAATCCTCATTCCGAGGTCTTAGCCTAGGAACGCTCTGTCTGTCAGAATCACCCTGACAGCTAGAGCCTGGGAAGTGAGTATGCGCAAGTAACTCTAATGTTTCCTTTTCGTTTGACGTAAAGGAGTTGTTTGGTCTCTTAAGAAGCCCAATTTGATTAGTCTTAGCTTTAGAGAGCATCTTATGGATTCTCGCTCCTTGAGGCAGACTATTTATTTCCTCGCAGAGTTTCCTCCATGACGCTCTTTTCGCTTTCCTAATTTCGTTGTTGTATACAGTTAAGGCTGTTTTGTAGACCTGCCAGTTGCTGGTCTTTTTAGCCTTATTAAAGAGTTTCCGTGTCTCCGATCTAAGCTTATCTAGCTTTAAGTTCCACCACGGCACTCTACGTTTCGAGGTTTTGGTTTTTAAGGGACTGCTATCCTCGTATGCGTCCCTAATGCTGGCAGTTATTATTTCAACTGCCAGCTCCAAACTCTCGACATCTTTAATACTTTTAGGCGCTTTTTCAAGGTTTCGCCTTAGTTTGTCTCTATAGACATTCCAGTCGGTCGCCTTTGGGCTCCTATAAGTAACGGTTTCGATAGCCAATCTAGCTCTAAGTTCGAAATATATATGTTTATGGTCTGACATCGATGTTTCATTACTTACCCTCCAGTCGTTGACGTGCCTGGCTATGTTGGTAGTAGTGATGGTGATGTCCAGAACTTCCTGCCTAGCACTTGTTACAAAAGTCGGTACACATCCTTTATTTAACGTGTGAAGACAGTTAATTGTGAGAAAGTCGTAAAGCAACTCACCTCTATCGTTGATGTTCGTGCTCCCCCATGAAGTGTGGTGGGCGTTCGCATCACAGCCCACTAGAAGCTCGGCGTTTTCTGCCCTGGCGAATTCAACCAGGCGCTCTAAGTCTTCTGTGGGATTTGGTTTCTCTCCAGGTAAATAGGCCGAGCATAGGATTACTCTTGACCCATTCCACCCTTTGAGATCAACGTACGCTGCCACCAGGTCGTCCAAGCAAAACTCTGGAACAGGTAAAAAATTAATGTTCTTGTTGAAAACAATACAAGCTCTGGGTCTGTTGCCCGTGCCAGCGTTAGCAAGTAACTTACCAGCAGAGTTTAGACCTAGAATGGTTGAGTGTGATACCCAAGGTTCTTGGATGAGGGCAATGTCTGCTTTTCCTTCAACAAGGCAACACTCCATCACCGCGGACGCAGCCGTGGCGTGATGGAGGTTTGCCTGTAGGACCCTCACCGATTCCTTTTGTACAAGCACTGTTTGTTTTTTTTATTGCACATTGGGCCCTGCTCCACCTGCCCGCGGCTTCCTGCCTCCACGGCTGGTTTGGGCTGCCCTATGTGCATTCCCTCTTTTGAGGCCACCCCTTTTCGTGGCCCTTCCCCCATCAGCGCGGCCACCGGGCGCAGAAGTTCCCTGCCCCAGATTGCTCTGGGGACCTGTCCCTCTCTGCGTTCCGGAGCCTCCCGCCGTCTGTGAGCTCGGCCCCGCCTGGGGTGGTTCCTCTATGAGAGGGGGGCACTCAGTGCTACTCTTGATTTTAAAAAGTATCTTTTTAAAACCAAGAGTCGCCCTGCACACCATTGCTCTGAGAGCCTCCACAGAGGGTTCGTCCAGAGAGAAGGTGGCTATCCACCCACTCTCTTCCTTCCTGCTGTGGAGCACCCTCCAGTGCTCAGTGTTGAGCCCCTCGTTTTGCGCCCCAAGTACAGCTAGGCTTTCCACCAAGGACCGCGCCTCACTGCTGGGTATAAAAGTTGTGGCCACTGCCGGCTTTGGAAGCTCGCTCTCCGACATAAGGGAGAGCTCAGCAGTCGGCCACGGTCTTAGTTGTGGGATTTTCCCCGCCAGCCAGTCTGCCCCGGCCTGATCTTCACATGTGATCAGAGCCCAGCCTGGCCTGTGGTTGAATCCCACAAATTTAGGTGCAGTTCCTTTTTCCAAAATCGCAATTTCTGCAATTAAGGCGTGATGGACCTGCACCATCTCCGCGTCGCTCATGGGGCTCGAGTTGCGGATCCCCACTCGCATGGATCCAGCTACCTCTTTGTAGCTGGGTCTCTCACTCCCCGTCAATTTGGGAGCCTTTTTTGGCTGCCCTTGGGGTGATTCCTCCTCGGAGCGGTTTCGCTTCAGCGTCTTCGGCTCCGGGGTTGGATTCGGCCTCGGAATTTCAGCCCAAGTCTTTTGGCACAGTGACAGAGCTTCTTCCGCCCCCATCCCAGTCGCCATCAGTTTCTTGAGCCGCTTCCGAGCAGCTCCAGACAGTTTTAGCCGTTTGGCTGCCCTGTCCTTACCCTTCGTTCGCTTGTCCGTCATAGGCACTTCGGAGTCACTGCTGATCTCCCTCGCCCTCTGACTTCCAGTCGATCCGGAGGGTTTTGTACTGGGCACTTGGAGGGCGCTAAATGCTCCTTCCAGCCCAGCAACAGTTCCTCCCTGGAGAGACTCCAGAGAGGAAGAAAGTAATAAGTTTTCTTCTGAATTTGGTTCCATAAAAGTCCCACGAGTAGCTAGGGAAAACAACATCGCCACCGACAGAGCCCCGCATGCCGGCAGAAGAGAAAAATACTCCCGGAGTCTCTCCGGTATCCGAGAGCCACCGTTAACGACTGGACTCCCCTCCAGCCACGCATCCATCAGCACGGTACGAATGACACTTTGGATTGGGGGTAACTCTTTGCCAACGACTAGCAAGAACCTGAACTAAGTCTAGATATTTACTGAGTTCAGATAGTTACTAGCCGTTACCCGGGATGCACCCGTGAGACATCTTTCCTTTCCAGGAGAATACTGATATTCCACCTGGAAAGACAAGCTGTATCACATTCGTGGAGGTGATTACCTTTGCTCCCTTGTATGAGGCATAATAATTAATGAAACATTCCAAATTCAGCACTTTTATCACAGCTTTTAGTTCTAAACTTGGAATATTTTTACCTTTGTTAGTGACATACACAGAATTAAAACTCACGACACGACGATAACTAAACTCGCAGCATATAAAGCGATTATACTGCCTCTGCTGCTCTACGCCTCTGAGACCTGGTGCCTCTATAGAGGGGATATTAAGCGCTTTGATAGTTTCCACATGAGGTGTCTTCGCGCTATACTGCGGGTAAAGTGGCAGGATCGAGTTCCAAACTCTGATGTACTCCGACGCACCAATCTGTCGGGCATGGAGTGCCTGTTGATGAGGGGCCAACTGCGATGGTGTGGACACCTTGTTCGTATGGATGACTCCCGTCTACCGAGGTCTGTCTTCTACTCGGAGATCACTAATGGAAAGCGGAAGCCTGGAGGCCAGTATTTGCGGTACAAAGATGTCCTGAAGCGTCAGCTGGGAGAAAGCGGCATAGCCTCGAACTCCTGGGAGAAACTTGCGCAGATGAGACCTGAGTGGCGAAAAGCTGTCAGGGAAGGGACCGAGTACTTCGAGACTGCAAGGCTGGCAACCCTTGAAGCCAAACGCCAAGACCGCAAGACCCGTCACAAACCAACATACAATTAAACGTACAACTCGACTGGGCAACTGTACTGTGCTGCGTGTAACAGGGTCTTTAAGACAAAACTCGGATGCTCCAGTCACATTCGAGCTCATGCCAGGAACCAATGAGGGTCGCCGTCGACGGATACCTCCTCCACGGGACATCATCATCATCTTTTTAAATGTACATCTGTGGTAAGATAGCATATTGAAGGATGGAGTGAGAGATCCTTCAAGCGGTGATTTTGGTGGCTCTCGTTTCGCCCACTTATACACTAGCATATTGAAGGATGGAGAGAGCGACGCTTCAAGCGGTGATTTTGGTGACCCTCCTTTCGCCCTTCCAAATACACAAAAATCCTTATCCCTTAATAGTCTCGAAGGACTCACGGGACGACATGGAGTGATTTATTCTAAAGATGTAAAGTAAAGAAATCCGATAACGGCAATTAAGTAAATAAATTATAGTGTTTTAAATCAGTCTATAGTCAACTAGGGAGAGAGTGTGAGAGTTCTTGGGAACTCTAATTCAATTCACATTAACTTGCACATGGCTTTGTTTTTATTCATTTCGATTGTGTCTAATCTTTGTAATCTTAGCTGGAATGAAAACTAGTTTTTAAAGGGCATTGACCCACCAATAAATCCTTTACCTCCGGTCGAGGGGGAAAGACGGACTTTTTGTCCGCTTTTTGAACTTGGAACTTGACAGATTTTTGACCGCCGTGTGCGTTACTTCCCAGAGTCCCATGCTGTCTATTTTCACGGATATTGTCCAGCGGACAAACTGTCCCTTGTCTGCGCCTTATCTAATGCTTCCTTTTCACGCTTGTGCGAGGTTACGTGAGCCCGCCGTACATTGACGCTTCTATAAAAACTGTTTTTTTTCATTTGTTTTTTTTTTACTATAAATGGTTTTGCTCTTTGGTGTAGTAGCAATCGCTGTATAGACGAGTCGATGTAAAGCATCAGTGCTGCATTTACCTAGCCTCATACTCTTTCTAATTCTATGCTTACGTCGAACTTACCTATAGTCTTCTATAATATTATTAAATAACACAAAAGCTCTCCAGCGGCCGTAGCATGTCCGCGAAAAGGCTGTATCACGCCTTTTGTCTCGTTTGCTCGTTGCATATCAAACCATTGTAGATAATTGGGAAGTTACTGGTACACTCACATACCTGTAAGCGTTCACTGTTCTATTTAATTGTCTAACAGTTAGACTCTGTAACAGTGAATTAACAATGGATACGTAAATTATAAAAGCAAACAGTGAAAGTGCAAAATGGTATGTTAGACTTGGAGGTCTGTAGTTTAGAAAATTTGAAATAGTTTTAAAATTTAGCTGACCTTAATTTGAATACGGATCGAACAAAAAAATGTACCGCAGTCTCGTAAAATAAGAAAGAATCTTATTTCAACTAAAATTCATGGATTTAACACGGACTTGAATAAAAGACGGACGTAATGTGACACTAAAACCATGTGAAGCATACAAGCAAGGTCCTACATATTAGTTTCTTCAAGGGACCTACACTCACACAGATGCACCAGTTCTAGGCGTAGGTCCTACAACCCGCCACCATTTTGTACCGCGCGACAGAGCGTCAGCACGCACACAAATATAAATGGGAGCTTCACTCGTGATTAGACGTGATTACGTCCATCTTTTTTTCAGGTCCGTGGGATTTAAGATAATTTTATATTGTTAAATGACCCTCACATTCCTGACCATCGTTTTCTATGAATGTCAACAGATTTTCGACATGGATAGGTAGATTTTGACAGTTCCGTTTTCGTACACCAGTGTGATATTTGTCACCATTTTTCCCAAGGCGCACAAATGTTTAGCACACATTACACTTATCCTGAATAGGAGCCTCTTGAACGGCTAATTCGGTAGTTATTGCTTGCATTAAGCGGTGTACTTAAAAATAGAGAGAGTAAATCAGGTAATGGATGCAAAATCAGCCAGTCAGCAGTCGTTCAGGATAACTAAGGTGTGCCTATGACTTAGGGTGGTTTGCACCAAAAAGTATTAAGGGTTTTTACGCCCTACGTTTTAAAACATATTTAGTGAACGATCTGTCTCTCACACTGCTCACACTAATAACAGTGACACCATAATCTAAACTATTATAAAACTGTAACTGAAGTGTGTCTGTACATTGAAGATATTTATAAAAAAAGATTACGATAGGTTTTTAGGTATCCCTGACTCGAAATCCACCTTTTTTAGAAATTTTGTCTGTCTGTTTGTCTGTTTGTTTGTGTGTTTGTTTGTTTGTTTGTTCGCGCATCAAACAAAAACTACTGAACCGATTTTGATGAAATCTTTTTGGTTTGATAGCTTATGATCTGACTTAAAATCTGGTATATAATTTGTGCGGACGAAGTCGCGGGAAAACACTAGTGTTTAAAATAAATGTTTAAACCTAAATACTTTTTGGTGCAAAATAGCCTCAGGGTATGATACAGTCTCTATCATGTGACTGTAGGATTAACTCTTGCTTGAATCATAAACACGTATTAAGTTATTCTAAACATCAACACATAAACGATCTTCTGTAACACATGTTGGATTTAAATACTTGGTCACGGTTAGCTAGGTGCAGTATAGTTATGCGCTTGCAATTAGCAGTTTACCGACCTCTGCCTCGAAGGTTGCTTAAACAATTATTAGACTGTTGTATGCGGAGTGCGGACTAGCGGTCCACAGTTTATGGTACCTAGTGGGGGCCTGGGCGTTTGTAACCTTGCTCGCATTTAAATTAGAAAGAGGAAAGATCAGAGTCGGTTTTAAGAAACTACTTCGAAAGACTTTTACATTACTTTATTGTACTTTGGCAATGCATAAACTCGATACAACTTCGATAGCACTCCAATCCAATCTTCCTTCCCTTATCGCATTACTTGGGGTTGTGGCAATTCATCTCTTTTTGCTGTCATTTCCTTTTTACACATTTAATTTTCATCTTTCATACAATCCATCCATCCCTTTGCCTCTCCATTTTTATTTATATTGAACACTGTATACATATGACCGTCATCTCTTCGCATAACATACCCATGCCACGATAATCTATTACTGCGCAGTTTTTCAATTACAGGCGCTGTTCAAACTCATTGCTAATCCTGTCCATTCTAGTTTAGTGTGTCTAGCGACTCACGTACCCGGGTGGGGTACTAATACTGCACATCCATCTCAATATTCGCATCTCATCTGCATGCAATCGTTTTTTTGCATTAGAACCACCTCTTTCCCACATATAAATAATCGTAATCTTCCAGAAGCGACTTCGCCCAAATTCCTTAGTAGTTACAAAGGAATGTTGTGTCCTAATTTCGTGATGCTAGGTCCAATTCATTAAGTTGAACGTTGATGAGTCACTTATCATGTCGGTGCACCTTATTTTCATTTATAAATAAAGATAAAATTTGAATGACCCAATTTCTTCATCAAATAATACCTTGATGATAAGTTTATAAAGTAGAATAAATTTTGATTATTTAATAAATGACGTTACGTACGGCGCGGCGTCATGTCTTCGACATTGCTGTGATCATTTATTAAGCTTGTCTGTAAACTTTTTAAGTATGTATGCATATGCTCAAGGCAATGTCTCTAACTACCTATTCGGGAATACCCCGAGGACATAATCAGGGGTCATAGGTACCATATTCATAATATCCATTTTAATGGCAGTCTAGTGGCGAATAACCATGCCTGCCGTGCAGGCAGTGCGTTCACTGCATGCCCACTGTCCATTAGAAGTGGCGACGGGCTCACCCCCTGTCACACTGGACAGAGTTTCGGTACTACTGGTGAAACGTGGATGTTCTGTGGTTTCAGGATATCTCCGAAAACCCCCTCGGGGAATATAGACAAACTCTGCAAAATAGGCCTCTGTGGCGGCGATGACCTCCTCATTTGATCCATATCTATTCCCGGCGAGTGATTTTTTCAGATTAGGAAACAGAAAGAAGTCACAAGGGGCCAAATCTGGAGAATACGGTGGATGGGGCAGCAATTCGTAGCGTAATTCGACCAATTTGGCCATGGCAACGGCAGACGTGTGAACCGGTGCGTTGTCGTGGTGAAACAGCACTTTTTTCTTCGCCAGATGGGGTCGTTTTTTCTTTAATTCGGCGTCGAATCGGCCCAATAAATCGGCATAGTAAAGCCCTGTAATTGTTTTACCCTTTTCGAGGTAATCGATGTAGATCACACCTTGTGAATCCCAGAAAACGGTGGCCATAACTTTTCCGGCCGATTTTACAGTTTTCGCCTTCTTTGGAGCACGTTCCCCGGTCTGGATCCATTGTTTTGATTGCTCCTTGGTCTCTGGTGTGTACCAGTGGATCCAGGTTTCATCGACGGTCACAAAACGACGCAAAAACTCCGCTGGATTCCGCTTAAACAGCGCCAAACACGTCTCCGATGTGGTCTCACGGTTGCGCTTGTTTTCCGGTGTGAGTAAACGCGGCACCCATCGCGCCGACAGCTTTCTCATGCCGAGTTCCTCGTGAAGAATATGATGCACTGTTCCTTCTGAAATGGCTACAGTCTCAGCTAGCTCCCGAACCTTCAATCGGCGATCTGCCAACAAACCACAGCGCCCTCTGGCGATGAGGCTAGGTACTTATTGAATGCACCTCGTATAAACATGAAACCGTAGCATGCTACACGTGATACGGCTGTATCACGTCTTTTATCTCATTCGTTCGCGCGCAAATAGAAAGAGAGCGAAGATGTGATAGCGCTATATCACGGTGCCATGCTACCTATGCAGGTACTACTGTACTATGCTATTCTTAAAATTATTTGTCTATATTCCAGAAAGCGGACTGTATCACCGAGCACGATACTGAAGAGGGAACAGAAGTGGTTGCGGATGCTGGACAACTGGGAGGCTTTCATGAGCAAGAACTACAAGAAGGTGCGGGAGAGGTGCCGGAAAGGTGAGTCCATGTACTTTGACGCAGGTCTCGAAAGAGAGTGCTGAAAGGTGAAATACCTATAGGTCGTCCAGATAAGTGAGACCAAGCGCGCGATGTTACAGGTGCGCGGGGCGGGGTGATGGCGAACTGAAGTTACGGAAAGAATACGCCTTTCGTCCGCATCCCGCGTCGGCACCTATGTTGTCACGCCCCTATACCATAAGAATCTTAACTATTATAAAACCGTAAAATCGTGAGGAATAAAAAAGTAGCGGTTCACTTCATAATAAACTCAAAAAACACTCGATAGTGCGATTTAAATGACGTGCAGCGCCAACTATTGACAAAATTGTTCGTTTGTTTGTTTGTTCGCGCATCACGCAAAAACTACTGAACCTATTTTGATGAAACTTTTTTTGTTTGATAGCTTATGATCAGACTTAAAATCTGGTATATAATGTGTGCGGACGAAGTCGCGGGAAAACAATAGTAGTTAATAAAAGTACACTATAGAATGGGGTTAGTCCACCAGTGGAATCGCATATGTGCGTGCCTCAAATAGCAGGTGGTGATCTGTTGTCTCTGTCTACCCCAATGGGAGACGTGCTTGAGTATATTATGTATTTGTTGTGAGCAAAAGGATAGCCACTTATCAATTCACACGTCTTTCCATACCCATCCTGCCTCTAATATGCTAAAGGTCCCCCTTTAGGCTCCCGCCTTGCTACAACTGCATGCATTAAAAGATAATTTGTAGAGGTAGCAATGTTCCTGACCACCCCGAAAGACATTACGTTACGATCTTGATTTTGCATTTAGTGTGTTGTCAATGATTTAATAGCGGATGATACGCTGCATATTTTTCATAAAAATAAATAATGCAAGGTGATAACGAAATATGCATTAAATTCTTATAAGGCCTATTACATAAAAGCAACCGATAGCGTGCAATTTGAAATACATCGACCGGTTAGTTTATCTTAACTATTATAAAACCGTAAAATCATGAGGAATAAAAAAGTTGCGGTTCTCTTCATGTAAATTCAAATAACATTCGATAGCGCGATTTAAAAACGTGCAGCGCCGTCTATTGACAAAATTGTTAGTTTGTTTGTTTGTTCGCGCATCACGCAAAAACTACTAAACCGATTTTGATGAAACTTTTTTTGTTTGATAGCTTATGATCTGACTTAAAATCTGGTACATAATCTGTGCGGACGAAGTCGCGGGAAAACACTAGTTTAATATAAACTTGAAACATAATACGCCGACGCAGCAATGTACATTCAAATTGCATGCTTTCGGTTGCGTAATCTTATGAGCCTATTAGTCTTACGCGAGTTTTAAATGAACTGTGACAGAGTTAACTAGGTAGTTCTTTTAGCGATTTCAAACGAGACTGCGTAAAACCCGAAATGTCACGGTGATTCATGTATGGGCTTTCACAAATTCCAACAGAACATGAACTTTTACAATGACTCATGCTAAATATGTCTTTAAGATTGATCCCTGCGTTTTATTCTACCATAGATTATTTTAATAGCTTGTACTCGTACCCTACCCCTTTTTACCCGACTGCGACAGAAGGAGGGTTATGTTTTTCGAGCGTATGTATGTATGTATGTATGTATGTTTGTATGTCTATTTCTTTGGCACGCCCTACAGCCTAAACGGCTTGATGGATTTTAACATAGGAGGTGTCGTTAGAATCGTAAAAATCGCGAGAGTGACATAGGGTACATTATTTTAATGTGGCGTATGCGAATTAAAAAAGAGAGGGGGGAGAATAAAATTTTTTTCGTAAAAAAATACAATATGGGTATCAAATGAAAGCTGGTGAAGAGGAGATTCCAATTATATATATATTATAGTATTTTTATGCAACCATTTTGACACAAGACTAAAAAGTATGAAATAAACTAAATTATTTAGAAAAACAAAAAACCCGACTGCATAAAAAACTATTAACTGAAAAGATAAAAACAAGCTCCTTAAATCAGCTATAATAACTTTGCTTGAGCAAATTAATACAATTTGAATGTTATTACTTATTAGGTAGGTATTGCAGGCGGGGACAAACCAATAACCAACAAATAGGTCATTTTTCTTTGTCCCCGTTTGCGATACCTACCTAATAAGGAATAACATTCAAATTGTATTAATTTGCTCAAGCAAAGTTATTATAGCTGATTTAAGGAGCTTGTTTTTATCTTTTCAGTTAATAGTTTTTTATGCAGTCGGGTTTTTTTTGGTTTGTTGTTTTTTTTTGCTTTCACCCTACAGTGGGACATAGATAGGCTGTTGACAATGCGGTTAATGGGGTCATGATCACCTTCCAAAACATTATAAAGATTCCTGGTTTTCTACGATTCTCCCGTGCGTAACACGACACTCACTCTGATCTTTAAGGTTTTTTGGTATGATTGTGAAACATACCCAAGGCAGGACACGCGTCTGCCGATAATAACTCTTCTTGAAATAATTTATCGCATGTCCATACGATTGACTACCAATAACGTGTAAAACCAGCGAAAAATTGCCGTCCGTAATTAGTATTCGTCCGACGTTTCGCAAGGTCTCTATATGGTAAACAATGTAGCTTTTACACTTAAATGCATTACAATTATATCCTTGTGGAAAGCGGCACAGAAAGCGAGGATAGCGGCGTAGACTTAGTAAATAAAATATTGTATGTCGTCTTCCTTATTAAGAGATTTGCCGTAACCGCCTCGCTTGGCAGGTGGATTGATGGAGGTAATTCCCATAATAAGTTTAAGTTATACTGCCTTCACAAACCAATAAGCCACAGGACCTCGCATAGCCGCAACCGCGATAGTCGAGCGTAAGTTGTACAACTGCGTACTTACCGCTCAAAATCGTTCTCTAATTGGTTTGTCATGTCCTTAAACAAACCAATTAGTGATCGATCGTTGTCCTGTCACTATACGCCACCCTTCGGTGATTTCGTTTTCGAACGGCAGTCGATGAAAGCGACGTCTTTACTATGGTAAGGAAACTAGCACTGGAAAATGCCCATGGTCACGCTAAATCACCCTTCATCCATCTAACTAAGGGGTACAGTAATATTATTTATTGACAAGATTTCTTGCAACATTATAGTTTTCTGCGGTTCGATGGCGTGTCATTGAGTTATTTACCATCGTGATGAAGAAATTTTTCAATCAACCTTAGGCGCGGTTTATACAGAAGAGACGTGTGGCGGTGGCGGATAGTCTAAAGTAACACAATATTAAACCTTATAGTACGTAGCATAGCGTCGTTTTTGTCGTAAAGGAGAACGCCGCCACACGTAAGAGATGGCTCTACGCTAGCTAAGTGCCAAGGGTAACCCGGACGTATACAGGGTCAAACATAATATTATGCCGGCTTTTTAGGGGGTGGTCAGGCTATCGAACTGGACAACTTTCTCGATGAGAACAACATCACAAAAATCGGTTGTCCCATACATTTGGGTCGAGTACGATTGCAGTTTTGTATGGGACAGCCGGTTTTCTTTTTGCTGATTTCGATGTTAGTCCCATAGAAAAAGTTGTCCTGGTTGATGGTCTGATCATCCAACCGTCAGCATATTAAAAAGTTCCCGATGTGCCGGTACACTTACTTAAAACCAGCCTTCGATTCTGCAGGTATACCAGCGTCAGTACGTCCCAAAGCGTGGCTGTACCTCTGCGGAGGGCAGCTGCTTCTCGCCCGGCATCCCAACGAGTACGAGGAGCTGCTGCAGGCGCCTGGAGACCCCAAGTGTATGGAGGACATCAGGAAGGACCTGCACAGACAGTTCCCCTACCACGAGATGTTCATCAGAGAGGAGGGGATTGGGTGAGCTATTTCCGAATACGAAAATTTACTATTTTTTGGGGGTTTATAAGACGAGGTTAAATGCCGGAACTATCACCGAGACGAACTAATAACTTTTTCATTGTGTCAGGAAAAGCTGTCCATTGGTTAAATGCAGTGAAAAAATGTTTGGCTTATGAATGCTTTCAAACCCAAGTACACGTTAAAGGAAGACATGTAAAAAATTCAAAATACTATTAACTATACATCCCCCAAAGAGTAGTCAGTGATATAATAAACATATCCATCAATCTATCCATCACAGCCCTTGATCAGTCCGTCTTCGGACATAGGCCTCCTCCATATTTCTCCATGACGTCCTGTTCCTCGCCCTCTGCATCCAGGTTGGGACCCGCGTGTCTCCTAATATCATTAACCCATCTTTCTGGTGGGCGGCCTCTACCACGCGTGGTTTCTCTGGGCCTCCACTCCAGTGTTCTTCTGGTCCAACGCTCAGTATCCATACGTGCAACGTGACCTTAATCTAATCTAAACTATTATAAAACTGTAACTGAAGTGTGTCTGTACATTGAAGATATTTACAAAAAAAAGATTACGATATGGTTTTTAGGTATCCCTGTTGAGTTGAGTCGGTTGAGTGAGACACCAATCAATTGGAGCTTCGTTGCAGGCAACCGACACGCGACCACCCAATAGCTGACCTACAACGTGACTCGCTTGACGATAATATTCTCATGACTATAGACATATCCTTGAAGGGTACCTCGGAGACATTCTTAATAGGTTGGCGTTAAAAAGTATTTCAGAATCTAACTACAATGTAATTTCATACTAATATTCTCTATCTAATCTAAACTATTATACAACTGTAACTGAAGTGTGTCTGTACATTGAAGATATTTACAAAAAAAAGATTACGATATGGTTTTTAGGTATCCCTGACTCGAAATCCACCTTTTTTAGAAATTTTGTCTGTCTGTTTGTCTGTTTGTTTGTGTGTTTGTTTGTTTGTTTGTTCGCGCATCACGCAAAAACTACTCAACCGATTTTGATGAAATCTTTTTTGTTTGATAGCTTATGATCTGACTTAAAATCTGGTATATAATTTGTGCGGACGAAGTCGCGGGAAAACACTAGTAAACATATACAATTCAGAATATCTCTACATTTCACTAGTGGTGCTCAACCAATCTGATCCATTGTGAAAGTTAGTGATCCCGTCGCCACTTTTACTGGGCAGTGGACATAATCAAACTCCTACATGCAATTCAAAATTAAAGCATGTAGGTGGTTTCCTTATGATGTTTTCCTTCACCGAAAAGCCATTTTATTCACTTAATATTGTACCGTCACTTCCTTAAAACCAATTCGTTCGATTAGACCTGAGCGGGGATTAATCCATCACCTCCTGCACAGAAGGCAACGCTAATAACATAACATAACATAAATATTCTTTATTTGCACACCAAAAACATACAGCAACAAAAACAGACTTAAAGAAAGTAAGGGTACAAAGCAGGGGGCAGCAGGGTGCTAATCGCCACTACCATTACTTTTTGTAGTATAGTAATATTGATATTAATTAAATAACAAAACTACCCACCCTCTTTTCCAGCCAACAAGAGCTCTTCTCTGTCCTGAAGGCGTATTCGGTGCTGAACCCCAAAGTGGGTTACTTCCAAGCGCAGGCGCCGGTGGCCGCGTTCCTCCTGATGCACATGCCCTCTGTGCAGGCCTTCTGGTGCCTCGTCAGCATCAGCGATAAGTACCTGAGCGGGTATTACAACCCCGGACTTGAGGTGAGTCGGTTTTGGACATTTTGGAGTATTCTAATAATGACGGCGATTGATTAGTTAGATTGAATGACGCGTTGCGAAGAGGTATGCAAAGTCAATCTTGAGGTCCGGGTTCGAATCCGCACGGACGACATGCCATGTACCAATGAGTTTTTCTAACTGCACGTAATACCGACTACTCTCAAACTGTGAAGGAAAACATCGTGAGGAAACCTGCATACGCTGAAGAGGAACTTCCGATGCGTATGTGAAGTCCACCAATCTGCATTGGGCACGCGTGGTTGACTAACGCCCATAGACCATCCTTGAGAGTAGGCCTGTGCCCTGCAGTAGGCAGTATATAGGGTGATGATGATGATGACGATAGCCGATACAAACGTAGAGCTTGAGATCCGATCTGTACATCGTTACGATCAAATTTTCAAATACTTATGATTATGAAACTCCACCGCGTATCCTTTGCTGGAACTACTATCTTCTTGGTTTTAATACTGCACAGCTGTTGTTTCGTACATATTTTAATTACCGTTTTACCTTATTGTTAATGATGAGTAAAATTACGAAAATGTCATTGACTGCCTATGACGCAACCGTCAAATCGGGGAATTTTGCTATGCAGTATTTTATCAAATGATGTCATTAAACGCGGGAAAGCGCATTGATCTGTTATGTCCTACGTTATAAAGGTGACGCAAAAAAAAAATAACGTCATGCACCACATGTGGGTGATAGAGAAACTAGGCAATTGCATGGGACAGCGTAGTAAAACAAGAGTCACGTAACAGGTTCTGACACGAGCACGTGTCTCGCGTGGTGTTCGCGCGGTTCGCGTTTTTGCTTGACACGAGGCTCCGCAATCCGCAATCTCTAAGAAGAGGTTGATTGTTCTTGATAGAAAACAAACCCTGAGATTGGCATAGACACTACCACAAACTACTTGACACTGGCGGAAATGCAGTGCTAACGCACGCAAAAGTCCATTAATTGTAAATAGAATAGAAACGTAGTAAGCAGTGGCGAATACTCTATAGAGCCACAAAGACACTGCCTACCCTAGAAAATAAAACACTGAACGCATTTTTAATATTCAAACAAACAAACAAACTTCTGATCATTTACATTTCGTAATTAAAATATTTGGTTTCGAAATTAGCAAGAACGCCACCTCTCGCCATTAATCTGAAACTGTATTACCAATACCCAATACTGATTTCGCGCTGCATCAGCGCCTCTAGCGGAATAGACAAAGAATCAAAAGCTCTAAAATTATCCATGTGTGCCTCGTAACGTACACGATTACAGTGTAGTAGTGTTGATGTAAATACTTGGCTCACAATGAAATAAATCACGCACACAAGCCACAGAAAAGACACTGTCTTAACCAATCACAGCCAGCCGAGCGTTGTATTATGCGACAATTTTAAAAGCGGTATTGTTTCTGCACTTAAGTGCTAATTACAATACTAACACTTTTATGTCGTATACATTTTAGCAAACATTTTATTATTTTTTTTGGGAAAGTCGCCATTGCTCTTGTGAGTTACCGATATTGCAGTCAGGAAAAGTTTTCTAGAGTTTTGATTTGGAAAGTTTCGTTTTTGTGTTCTATTATATTAATTAATCTATTTCTTTTCTTTGCTATTCTTAAAATGGAAAGTTGTGAGAGTTGTTCTGGTACGGGTAATGTGTGTTTACAAAAACTACAAAAAAGTGCATTTAAAAACCTTTCATTTGACGCTAAAAAAGAAGTAATCGCGAAAGGCCGTTGCACGCCGGAACTGGAGGGATTACTTCAAGTGAAAGGTAAAGTGACGCGAAAATTTAATACAAAACAATATGATTCATTTACTTGGTTAACGGGGTGCAAACATTTGAACCGATTATTCTGCTTCCCCTGTTTATTATTTACTAATACTCAAAATGTTTGGAACAGTACTGGTTACACAGATTTACACAATTTCCTTACCGCAGCAAAAAAGCATGATCAATCTGAAATGCATTTAGAGGCGTCTTTAAAATTTAATACATTCGGGAAAAATCGTATTGAAACGCGTTTAAACTCGCAGATACAAATAGATATAGATAGGCACAATGCTAAAGTGGACAGGAATCGAAATATTTTTCAACGATTGATAGACATTGTATGTTTCCTAGGGAAACAAGAGCTCGCTTTTCGTGGTCATGATGAATCTTCTTCGTCAGTTAATAAAGGAAACTACCTTGAGATGGTAAATTTACTAGCAAAGTATGACGGAATTTTAGAAAATCACCTACAAAATTCTACTAGTTCTTTTACTGGATTGTCGAGTAGGATTCAAAATGACCTGATAGCGAGTGTCGCAAGTGTGATGACGGATAAAATAAAACAGGAAATTATTGCTACCGATTTTGTTGCGGTGATGGTAGACGAAACTCCAGACGTGAGTGGAAGAGAGCAATTAGTACTTATTTTAAGATATTTTAACAAATCTGAACTCGTTGATCGATTCATAAAATATATTGATGTAAGTTCCGACCGCACCGCAACAACTTTGAGTAGTATTATTCTGCAGCACCTATCAGAATTTAACTGTTTGTCGAAATTAATAGCTCAGACATACGACGGTGCAGCAGTGCTGTCCTCTGAATTGAGAGGCGTTCAGGCATTGGTTCGACAACAATGTCCTGAAGCTCTATTCGTTTGGTGCTCAGCACATGTTTTAAATTTAGTGCTTTCCAAGTCCTGTGAACGTATTAAAGAGACGAAACGATTTTTCAATATTATTAAAACAATAGCTAGCTTCTTTCATAATAGTACCAAAAGGCAGGCTCGTTATAATCAAATTGCCAATATGAAAAAATTACCTCGCGTTGCGGAAACACGGTGGACTTATAATTCCCGTACGGTTAATGTCATTTTCAACTCTTGCTCTCATTTAATACATTTGTTTGAGGATATGGCCGAAAATGAAGACTCTTGGGATGGCGAAACTTTAAACCAAGTTACAACATTGTTGTTTAATCTAAAAGAGTTTGAATTTCAGTTTTTCCTCCATATTTTCAACGAAATTTTTGCTGAAACTGATATTCTATATGAAATTATGCAAAAAAAAACATCAGATGTAGCCTATTGCGTTCGAAAAATAAATGAGTTCGAATCGTTTTTAGAGTCATTTAGATCTAGGTTTGAGATTATTTACGAAAACGTGAAAAAAATTACCGGACCACCAAAAAGAAAACGTAATATCGTTGACGCAAAAATACATTTTAAACGGATTTTCATAGAAATCGTAGATAATATTGTTAACGAATGTCACGACCGCTACAAAAATTTGAAAGATTTGAAATTTTTTGAACTACTTTCATGTGAAAATTTCAATAAATATCATGATAATTTTCCGGGAGATTTACTTGTAGAGTTCGTAAACTTTTATAAAACGCATAATTTTAACTTAGACCGCCTCATGAATGAGCTTAAATGCATTTATAAATCAACAGAATTCAGAGAGCTCAGTATTTTCAAAATTATAGAACATTTGTATGAAAATAACATAAACACAGTTTTTTCCGAAGTACTGCGCTTAGCTAAATTAATCGTCACAATTCCCGCGAGCAGTGCTTCAACTGAAAGGTCGTTTTCGTCATTGAAACGTATTCACACATATTTGAGAAACACGCAAGGCCAGCAACGACTCACAGAACTATCCATGATTTCAATAGAAAAAAACCTTCTTGCCGAAATTAAACGCGCCCCCAGTTTCTACGATTCCATTTTACAGATATTCTTACTAAAAGATAGACGTGTAGATTTAATTTACAAATAAATTAATTAATTAGAGACAAAAACATGCAGCGCGTATTTTCGCGCTTCGCGTTATCATTGTAAATAGATACCTAAAGGCTGGGCCACACAGAGTCCGGCTGCGGGCCGGAACGGAACAGCGACGGACAGCTGCAGACCAGCTCGTGACACACAGAGCCTGCAGTTGCCGTTCTGCAGCCGGTCCGTTGCTGTTGCTAGCTGCAGCAGTTTGATGTCGTATTTCGATACTCACATTCTTCAAGAAATAATCAAGAAGTAATACTTTTGATTCACGAAATCAGTCATTCTGTTTGTAATTCGGGACGAGCCGGTCGGCTACTGTTCCGCAGCCGTGCCGGACTGCATTCAGTCAGTGTGACACCGCTCGCATATAATTCCATAGTTTACAACTACTGCCGCTGTCTGCAGCCGTTCTGCAGCTGCACTCTGTGTGGCCCAGCTTTAATTGTTCACCGAAACAGTCATCACGGTCTAGTATGACTTCTCTATACGCGCGCGACGCGCCTTCGCTGCATACAAAAAACCGTTCGCGCGCTTTTCGGAGAGCGAAAGCCGCGCTTGCCGCGACATGTAGTATGGAAAATAGCCGAATCACGCGCGTGTAGAGAAATCATGCTAGAGGGTCTGATCTCGGTATTTTTTATATATTTTTTAAATATCTTAATTTACTTTCTTGACTGCTATTATTTGTAAATACACAAACAAACGGCCTTTTTAAAGGCCACTTCGGGTATCCGTAAATTGATATGTCTATAAAATCAGTCAATTTATGGATATTTGAGGTGGCAAGCACAAACATCGTTGACATGAGAAGGGACAACAAACAATACTCAGTAATTTTTTGGTAAGTTAATTTTTTTTAGTATTTCGTAGTAGTTAGTGTTTTGTGGTGGCTGACAAACGACCGATGATGGCTGGAATGCCGCAGACTCCGACCATCTCTATGGTGTAGCAAATACGTCCCGTAAGTTTGTCTTGATTTTTAGGGTTCCATACCCAATGAGTGAAAACGGGACCCTATTCATAAGCCTACGCTTGCCATCCGTCCGTCGTAGCTTCAGAGGGCTGTATCTTTAGAACCGTAATAGGTAGCCGGTTTAAATTTTCACGAAATACGTATTATTTTATTGTATTTGATCAGAAATAATAAAAACACAAAAAGTTAAAGACTAAGGTACAAGAAACTATTTTCTTTCAATGTTTTTTCTTCTTGCTTTTTCGTAAAAACGGTAATACAAACAAGCGTGAAACTTGGTGTGATTATAGTGCAAACTTTAGAGCATAACAACAAATAATAAAAACTGGCAAAGTATGAGTCGGTCTCGCGTTAAGGGTACTGGGACAAAACAAAAAATTTTTGAGTGTTAAAATATTGTTCGGTAGTACGGAACCCTCGGTGCGCGAGTAGTCCGACTCGCACTTAGCCGGTTTTTTACTTTCTGCCTACCCTATTCAAAAACTCTGTGCTCGCCACTGGTAGTAAGTAATAGCAAGCTTTTATTTACTTTGACGAGAAATAAGTAAATTATTTTTCACCTCACAAGCTCGGAAAGATTCTGTTTATCATTCGAAATCTGAGTGCAAAAGTGAATTTTATCCGCTATCGTGGAAAGAGTTTTTGAAATTCGAATCTATCTATTCAATATTTTTATATACCGCCAATCCACTGAAAATGCTTAATAACTATTTCATGACACTGGCCAGCACGAAAAAAAATCTTTTTTAAATGTTCTTTTTAGTCACTTTTTTTCCTCGCTGTTGTGAGGTGAAAAATTGTGTGTTTCGCTCGGCTGCAAAGTTATTCTGCGTCTCGTACCTTTGAAACCTTCGCTGAGCGCTCAGGATTCTATTATTTGAACCACTCGCTTCGCTCGTGGTTCAATCCTAGAATCCTTCGCTTGCTCAGGTTTCAATAAAAGTACTCGCTCCAAAAAGCAACTTTGCAGCCAAGCATAACAAATAACTATTACTAATGCAGTGCTGAATTCTGTTTGTAAGTGGAAATAGTTAGCTTGGGTGCAATATATAGTAAGCCTGTCGCGCATGAGTAGTTCAAATAGGCGAGAATCACAACAATTCACACGACAAGCTCAGTCATACATAATAATTATGTATCACTGTATGAAAACCAGAAGATCCATGAAGTTTTCAGAAATCTAGCATCAGCGAGCTTATTGAAGGACCATTGTGTTTCTTTCTCTGTTTTTCTCTATTTCGGTATGATTGTCTTGCCTCTTTCTATAAACTTATTCATAAATAGCGGAGCTACGAGAGCTGACTAAGCAACAATGCCGAACACATCGATCGAGTCGATGTAAACAGAGATCTATCTAGGTCAGCGCATGCGACCTAGCACGTCACACAGAAGACAGCCAATCACAATATGGATCTGTCCAACGCATCACAGCTCATTACGAATAACAACCAATCATATGGCGAGTCCTGAATCGCACTATCGAAGTTAGCAAGAGACTTTGCATATATACAACATCCAACTAAGAACTGTTGGACCGCGGTCCCGGGCATTCCAACTAGCCCGTGGAAGATCTTCCCTTTACCTCCAAAGACTATATTCTAAAATCAAGACAAAATAAAAAATAAAAAAAAATGGATAACGAAGAATGTAGGTACTTATTACATCTTTGAAATACATAATACAAAGTAAGTAAGTTATAGCCTGTAGAATCTCACTGCAGGGCAAAGGTCTCCTCTCACGAATAAAGGGGAAAGGGAGTGGGCCATACTCCAGCACGCGGGCGCGGTAATACATAATGATGAGTAAATTATCAACAGGTCCTACAACGCGATGGCGACATCCTCCACGCTCTCCTCAGAAGAACAGCGCCCGCAGTCCACAGACACCTGGTCAAGCACAAGGTGGAGCCGGTCCTGTACGCGACCGAGTGGTTCCTGTGCGCACTGACCAGGACCCTGCCCTGGGACAGCCTGCTGAGGGTCTGGGACTGCTTCCTGTGCGAGGGCGTCAAGGTACTGTCTTCTTCTAATCGCGGGAGTGTAGTGTCTGCTTAAAAGCAATGTCTAGCGAGAATATTCAATCAACAACAATTGATTAACCAATCATGAAGACCTGTCCAAAGTTCAGAAGCGCCCTAAAAAGTAAGTAAGTTAAGCCTCTAGAATCCCACTGCAGGGCAAAGGCCTCCACTCACGAATAAGGGTGAGAGGGAGCGGGCCATACTCCACCACGCGGGCCCAGTGCTTGTTGGTGGAGGCAAGGTAGTGGTCAACTTGTTGTCAGAGAATTTTCAAGCTGCCTTAATAGGCCTCTGACCTGGCTTAACGAATAGTTACAACGCCATCTGACGGAACTATCCGAGACCAACTGCCTAACGTGCCTTCCGAAGCACGGAAACGCTCGAGATGAAATACCACTAAACGGTCACCCATCCAAAGACTGACCGGACCTGACGTTGCTTAACTTCGGTGATCGTTTCCAATACCGAAGCTCCACTACGCCTATAACCTATTTAAAATTTAAAATATCCTTTTTAACCTATAACCTTCTCACAGGTACTCTTCAAAGCCGCCCTGGTGGTCCTAGCTGGAGCCCTAGGGCCGGCGAAGGTCCGCAAGCGCGCCTGCGGGCTCTGCGAGACCCTGGAGGTCCTGAGGCACCCCCCGGAGAGCGTGCTGGGCGAGGAGTACCTCATGTACCACATGCAGCGCCTCAACCTCACCGAGGAGGACTTCGAGTTCGAGCACCAGCGGCAGTCCGCGAGGCGACGCGCTATGGCTAATAGGAGGTGAGTGTTATTTATCTCCCTCATCTCCAAGAGCGTAGCAATTATTTTTTGCTAGAAATAAACCCGATTTTAACAGACTTAAAAAACTAATTTGATCAGTCAAGTCTGTGCTAAGCAGGGATCGGAATACCGATACTTCCGTGGTATCGATATCGAAATATCGATATCAGTACCGATATTTTGGTATCTATTTATCGGTATTGGTATCGGTATTTCATTTGGGTTTATTAATATCGATACTTTCCTTTTAGTACTACAGCCACGGGACTTTTTAATTAGTTAAAAGATTACCGATCGCCGTTTAGAAATTGTAATAAGGTACAAAATTACTAATATAAAAACCTAAGTCTAAGATCACAACACGCCGTAACAATAATAATAATAAAAAAAAAAACTTCGTGGTAACCGTTTTTTTTCTATACTGTCATGTTCTTCACCTTAGTTCAATACCAAAAAGTACAAAAATGTATCAAAACTACCAAAAGAACGAAAAATAAAAAAACTACCAAAATCTACCAAAAACATCCATCCAACAAGCCAGTTTTGCTGTCGGGCGCGCGACTCGGCCGCACCGTTGCCACTTCGCCTGTACACGCGAAAGCTGACAACGTCGCGAGTATCGGTATCGAGTATCGATATAATTGTCGATACTTTTATATCGGTATTCAATATACCGGTACCAAATATCGATATTTATCTCAAATATCGATACCAGTAGGCCTCGCATGCCACCCCCGAGTAAACGATAAAAATCGAGATGTGCCTCCATCCTTACTATTTTACGTACGTCAGAGAGAGCGCGCATGAGGATTTTCTCGTTTAAACCCTTTGTCGTGGGTGGCATGCTAGCCCTGCGGTATCGGTATTTTAAGGAAAATATCGAAATTTTCAAAATATCGGTAACGGTCCCTGGTGCGAGGTGTGATTCGGGAAGCGAGAGAAGACGAGAACGAGACTATGGCGGTTTTCTTCGACCTTGCTTCGAGCCGGTAACCGATGTACAGATACTAAGATTTACAGGTTGAACCGAGTCCGGTTGAGCGAGGTTCTGATGATGCTACTCCTAGCCGATTTCGGCTACGGCGACTGCCTCTGATCCCTTCGTTTTTGTCTTTCGTGCGCTTTTTTTGAGAATGTACGCGAGCAAAGAGAGCACGTCAGGACACCATTCTCATAATTATAATTTACTAGTGTTTTCCCGCGACTTCGTCCGCACAAATTATATACCAGATTTTAAGTCACATCATAAGCTATCAAACAAAAAAAGTTTCATCAAAATCGGTACAGTAGTTTTTGCGTGATGTGCGAACAAACAAACAAACTAACAATTTTGTCAATAGATGGCGCTGCACGTCATTTAAATCGCGCTATCGAATGTTTTTTGATTTTATATGAAGTAAACCGCTACTTTTTTCATGATTTTACGGTTTTATAATAGTTAAGATTGTCGCTGGTGGTTGGGCCTTCAATTCATCGCGCTTGGCATCAAGCTCAGAACGCCGGAGTGCCTCAAAGTCACAACTTTATCTCTGACAAGGGACCGCCACTCCTAGCGTTGGGATGCGAGTAGGGATTGCAATCCTAGTTTCTAATCTAGCATTTTTTTTTCAGTGGCAGCTGATTCAGCGACTGCTCCTACAAGCGATATTCAAAGAATAACGCTCGGGACCTCTTCAATACTCTATGAGTATCAAACAGACTGCCTGCTATGTATATAACTATGTATATGTACTCTATATAGTGATCAGTGCAAATAGTGCTTCGAGAACTGACCAATAACGATAACGACTGGGCTGGAAGTGATTGTGTTTGTGCGTGTGGTGAGTTTACCAATTATATATCTCACAGCGGTATCACAATCGTGATTATCGAGCATTATATCTCTAGAATTTTCTTTCTGTCTCTCTCCTGTGAGAGGAAAAGAGAGTGTTTGACTATCGCGATTGTTCGTGTCGCTAAGTTTTTCGACAATGATTAAAGATTATCTAAAGTATCATTGAAATAATAAGAAATGGGCAGCGTGTCCGATACAAAATTCACGAAAAAAGTATCTTAAACCTATAATTAGTCCTATAATAAATGTTGAGTCCGGCGAGCGTTAGAATTTTTTTACTAGTAATTTCTTGTTATCTGCGACCGGTCTTATGATTATTTTGGTTCGAACACTTTAGACCCGGCGTCCATTTTTTGGTACGTCAATGACCCTATTACCTTTCTTATTAAGTACTAGTCCTTGTATTTCACGACTGTGCGTGTAGCTTTCATGTAGTTGCGCAATTATACGTGTTTTGTAAAGTCCACCTAATTATATTATTAACGGTTGTACTGTTCTAACGCAAGCAAGATAAGATAAGCTCTTCTCACCTATATTTGGGTACGTGAGCAACGTGTGAGCGAGAAAAGCATTTCTCATGCGTGTGTTAGAAGAGAACAACCGTTAATCTAAATATATTAAATTGATGTTGATATATCGCCGCATTGCAACACATGCCGAGCATAGCTAGTATAATATCTTTGATAAGTTATATGTCAAGATAGACAGTCGAAGCTACGAATGCGTCGAAAAAAATTTCAACCTGCATAGGTAGCATGACACCGTGATAAAGCCCTATCACACCTTCGCTCTCTTTCTATTTGCACGTGAACGAACGAGATAAAAGGCGTGATAAAGCCGTATCACGTGTAGCATGCTACGAGTGCAGGTAGGGACGCTAAACCCTATGCATAAACACGCACACAGAGATAAGTTGTATGACGCCTCACGCACACGCATAAGAAAGTTGTTTTAGTACGTTAGAAGCGTGAGGTTTTATCTTGACATATAATTAATCAAAGTATAATCTATGTATATTATAGCTACGTGTGTGATTAGCTTAAAGGCCGCACATTGCAGCGATTTTATCGAGCGATAATATCGCTGCGATTCTGCGATAATTGTTTCCAGTACATTTTGTATCGGGACGAGCGCGATCCTACACACTGCCGCGATATTATCGAGCGATAATATCGCTGCGATTTTGCGATAAATGTTTCCAGTACATTTTGTATGAGGACGCGCGCGATCCTGCACACTGCCGCGATATTATCGAGCGATAATATCGCTGCGATTTTGCGATAATTGTTTCCAGTACATTTTGTATGGGGACGCGCGCGATCCTGCACACTGCCGCGATATTATCGAGCGATAATATCGCTGCGATTTTGTTCCGACGCAATCTCTTTAGACCACATTTAGTGGTGGTGGTGGTGGTGGTGAGCATGCGTGCCATATCGCTCGATAATATCGCTGCAATATGCGGAGGCCTTAAGTGTGCGTATGGGCTATTGCAGGCACGCACACTATTGCAAACTGCGAATATTAGTCACCACATGGAAGCTCGCGCAATCGCGAGATGTAAGAGCTGTTTTGTAGATATAAGTTTTCGTTTAATTCACCTACTTATTCTCGAATTATATTCTCAAGGTTTCGAAATTATTCGAACATCCATCAAAACTATTTAAAAAAAACTGTTCCTTAAGATCTGAAAGGATTTCTTCAACACTGAAGTTAACTATGCATTAGTTATAAAACTTATTACGGTGATTCTACACTAACCTGAATACTTCTAAATCAATTTCTATAATAAATTAATCCTCTAATGTTAACATTTTCACGGATATCAGGATACAGTATAAAGGTAAGCGCATTTAATGACGGGCCGCATCGCAGCGGAAAATGCGTACTTCGCACACTAGAGCGGGCGGGTCGCAACGCATTCACGGATGTTTAGTTTGACGTTGTAAAAAGTTCTGCTTTGGATAGCAGACTACGACAGACCGCAGCGGGGCGGAGCGGACGGAAATCCGCCGCGCAAAAATGAGATTCGCTCCGCTCCGGCGTAGTATGAGTTAGTTCACATAGATTCGGTTAGGTATGTCAATTTTTTTTTGAGCTGGCTGGCTTGGCTGAATCGAAAACCATTTCGAGATAATTGTATCAAACAGTGTTTTATATTTTAGAGATTTTAAAATGAACGGATTACAGATTTTTTTTAAATGTTAACTCCTTTTTTAAAAAAGGCAGGCGATTTCATTTTTTAAATTAATCAATTGTTTTCCATGGAGTTCGAATGATTTTCTAGCGACCATTTTTGCATTTAGAGTTTGTAGATCAAAGTAAATGATATATTAATAAGCACGATGAATCGCAAAAATATTAAACTAAGTGCATAGTTTCATAAAATTAAAAATATAAAATAAATACAATAAATTTATGTGACATACCGAATTGTATAGAAGCAATTTGGACAGATCTTTGCGCTGCGGCCCTATTCGACCCGCTGTAATATGCGCTTACCTTAAGTTGCATTGCTTTTAGAAGCATTGACAGTCCACAAATTTGTTAACAAAATATTGCAGTATTTAGACTGAAAGTCGTCAAATATAATAGGCGAAAGGGAGAAAGTATTATGTGTGAGTGTGTTAGATACATTATACTTGTGATTACTGACGTAAATAGACAATAATTTTAGTTTTACTTACTACTGGAATATAAAGAGTTTAAAAAAAAAACAATGCATTGACATTATGGAATCATTACATAATGTAATTATAGCAAACTAGTGTTTTCCCGCGACTTCGTCCGCACAAATTATATACCAGATTTTAAGTCAGATCATAAGCTATCAAACAAAAAAAGTTTCATCAAAATCGGTTCAGTAGTTTTAGCGTGATGTGCGAACAAACAAACAAACTAACAATTTTGTCAATAGATGGCGTTATTTGCTTTTATATGAAGTAAACCGCTACTTTTTTGTTCCTCATGATTTTACGGTTTTATAATAGTTAAGATTCAAATTCAAATAATTTATTGCTTTATATAAGGTCTAACAAAATTAGGTGAAGCTATTTTAAGGGGATGATCAGACCATCAAACTGAACAACTTTCTCTATGGAACCAATATCGAAATTGGGAAAAAGGAAATTGGGTCGAGTAGGTTTGTATGGAACAGCGGATTTTATTCGCGATTTCGATATTGGTCCCATAGAGAATGTTGTTCAGTTTGATGGTCTGATCTTCCCCTTAAAATAGTTTCAGCTAATTTTGTTAGACCTTAAAGATGTTACAAAATATAATCTCAAATCAAAAGCACTTGTTATTTTTAAATTGGAAATCTCGCTCGCACTTTTCGCTTGTCTATTTCCGTCAGTAACCAAAAGTATTTGATTAGATATATTTGATATTTATCATTACTTATGTAAATCATATCTTAACAACTTATTTATTATTCGTTCAAATAATAAATACTTTTTATATCAACATTAGGGTTACTAGACTTTGTATTAACAAAAATACGCGAAATTATTTCATAATACAATGTGATAAGGTTTGTAATTGTTAAATTACATATCTCATAATAAAGAGTGTAAATAAAATACTTTCATGAGAGAGTACAATTAGTAATTATTTCTAAAAATCTAGACTTTCTCGGGTCTCATATTGTGTGCAATCATTTCTTTTTTAACTCTATATCTATAGATTTGAAAATAATCTAACGAAAGAAATAATTGAAAAAAAAAGATATTTTAAACTAAAGACGGCTGTAAGGTCTTATGATCATCGGTCCTAACATGTCCAAAAGAAAAAACAATAATATACATGGCCGCTAATAGATTATACGGACGGATTCTAAAAATTATTTATATTGGTTTATATCTGATAAGAAAGGCAATTAGAATAAAAATTGTTGATGTAGTTTTTCTTAGACACACTTCTAGACAACGAATAGAGCAATAGCTGGGCAGATCTAGCGCGATGTTCAATCAGTTAAAAATAACGAAAATGAAATACTAAAAATAAGGTCATCAGAAGGCGTAGCATGTTTCACGTGATACGGCTATATCACCCCTTTTATCTCGTTCGTTCGCGCGCAAATAGAACGAGAGCGAAGGCGTGATAGCGATATATCACGCTGCCATGCTAGCCATGCTGGGGTAATAGCCGATAATGGAGCAAATTCAACAAATAGTGGGTTAATTGAGAACACCTAAAATGAATTTCACAAAAATAAGATGTCTTTAGAGAGAATAATACATATCAGTGGCGAATACTCTATAGAGCCACAAAGACACTGCCTACCCTAGAAAATAAAACACTGAACGCATTTTTAATATTCAAACAAACAAACAAACTTCTGATCATTTACATTTCGTAATTAAAATATTTGGTTTCGAAATTAGCAAGAACGCCACCTCTCGCCATTAATCTGAAACTGTATTACCAATACCCAATACTGATTTCGCGCTGCATCAGCGCCTCTAGCGGAATAGACAAAGAATCAAAAGCTCTAAAATTATCCATGTGTGCCTCGTAACGTACACGATTACAGTGTAGTAGTGTTGATGTAAATACTTGGCTCACAATGAAATAAATCACGCACACAAGCCACAGAAAAGACACTGTCTTAACCAATCACAGCCAGCCGAGCGTTGTATTATGCGACAATTTTAAAAGCGGTATTGTTTCTGCACTTAAGTGCTAATTACAATACTAACACTTTTATGTCGTATACATTTTAGCAAACATTTTATTATTTTTTTTGGGAAAGTCGCCATTGCTCTTGTGAGTTACCGATATTGCAGTCAGGAAAAGTTTTCTAGAGTTTTGATTTGGAAAGTTTCGTTTTTGTGTTCTATTATATTAATTAATCTATTTCTTTTCTTTGCTATTCTTAAAATGGAAAGTTGTGAGAGTTGTTCTGGTACGGGTAATGTGTGTTTACAAAAACTACAAAAAAGTGCATTTAAAAACCTTTCATTTGACGCTAAAAAAGAAGTAATCGCGAAAGGCCGTTGCACGCCGGAACTGGAGGGATTACTTCAAGTGAAAGGTAAAGTGACGCGAAAATTTAATACAAAACAATATGATTCATTTACTTGGTTAACGGGGTGCAAACATTTGAACCGATTATTCTGCTTCCCCTGTTTATTATTTACTAATACTCAAAATGTTTGGAACAGTACTGGTTACACAGATTTACACAATTTCCTTACCGCAGCAAAAAAGCATGATCAATCTGAAATGCATTTAGAGGCGTCTTTAAAATTTAATACATTCGGGAAAAATCGTATTGAAACGCGTTTAAACTCGCAGATACAAATAGATATAGATAGGCACAATGCTAAAGTGGACAGGAATCGAAATATTTTTCAACGATTGATAGACATTGTATGTTTCCTAGGGAAACAAGAGCTCGCTTTTCGTGGTCATGATGAATCTTCTTCGTCAGTTAATAAAGGAAACTACCTTGAGATGGTAAATTTACTAGCAAAGTATGACGGAATTTTAGAAAATCACCTACAAAATTCTACTAGTTCTTTTACTGGATTGTCGAGTAGGATTCAAAATGACCTGATAGCGAGTGTCGCAAGTGTGATGACGGATAAAATAAAACAGGAAATTATTGCTACCGATTTTGTTGCGGTGATGGTAGACGAAACTCCAGACGTGAGTGGAAGAGAGCAATTAGTACTTATTTTAAGATATTTTAACAAATCTGAACTCGTTGATCGATTCATAAAATATATTGATGTAAGTTCCGACCGCACCGCAACAACTTTGAGTAGTATTATTCTGCAGCACCTATCAGAATTTAACTGTTTGTCGAAATTAATAGCTCAGACATACGACGGTGCAGCAGTGCTGTCCTCTGAATTGAGAGGCGTTCAGGCATTGGTTCGACAACAATGTCCTGAAGCTCTATTCGTTTGGTGCTCAGCACATGTTTTAAATTTAGTGCTTTCCAAGTCCTGTGAACGTATTAAAGAGACGAAACGATTTTTCAATATTATTAAAACAATAGCTAGCTTCTTTCATAATAGTACCAAAAGGCAGGCTCGTTATAATCAAATTGCCAATATGAAAAAATTACCTCGCGTTGCGGAAACACGGTGGACTTATAATTCCCGTACGGTTAATGTCATTTTCAACTCTTGCTCTCATTTAATACATTTGTTTGAGGATATGGCCGAAAATGAAGACTCTTGGGATGGCGAAACTTTAAACCAAGTTACAACATTGTTGTTTAATCTAAAAGAGTTTGAATTTCAGTTTTTCCTCCATATTTTCAACGAAATTTTTGCTGAAACTGATATTCTATATGAAATTATGCAAAAAAAAACATCAGATGTAGCCTATTGCGTTCGAAAAATAAATGAGTTCGAATCGTTTTTAGAGTCATTTAGATCTAGGTTTGAGATTATTTACGAAAACGTGAAAAAAATTACCGGACCACCAAAAAGAAAACGTAATATCGTTGACGCAAAAATACATTTTAAACGGATTTTCATAGAAATCGTAGATAATATTGTTAACGAATGTCACGACCGCTACAAAAATTTGAAAGATTTGAAATTTTTTGAACTACTTTCATGTGAAAATTTCAATAAATATCATGATAATTTTCCGGGAGATTTACTTGTAGAGTTCGTAAACTTTTATAAAACGCATAATTTTAACTTAGACCGCCTCATGAATGAGCTTAAATGCATTTATAAATCAACAGAATTCAGAGAGCTCAGTATTTTCAAAATTATAGAACATTTGTATGAAAATAACATAAACACAGTTTTTTCCGAAGTACTGCGCTTAGCTAAATTAATCGTCACAATTCCCGCGAGCAGTGCTTCAACTGAAAGGTCGTTTTCGTCATTGAAACGTATTCACACATATTTGAGAAACACGCAAGGCCAGCAACGACTCACAGAACTATCCATGATTTCAATAGAAAAAAACCTTCTTGCCGAAATTAAACGCGCCCCCAGTTTCTACGATTCCATTTTACAGATATTCTTACTAAAAGATAGACGTGTAGATTTAATTTACAAATAAATTAATTAATTAGAGACAAAAACATGCAGCGCGTATTTTCGCGCTTCGCGTTATCATTGTAAATAGATACCTAAAGGCTGGGCCACACAGAGTCCGGCTGCGGGCCGGAACGGAACAGCGACGGACAGCTGCAGACCAGCTCGTGACACACAGAGCCTGCAGTTGCCGTTCTGCAGCCGGTCCGTTGCTGTTGCTAGCTGCAGCAGTTTGATGTCGTATTTCGATACTCACATTCTTCAAGAAATAATCAAGAAGTAATACTTTTGATTCACGAAATCAGTCATTCTGTTTGTAATTCGGGACGAGCCGGTCGGCTACTGTTCCGCAGCCGTGCCGGACTGCATTCAGTCAGTGTGACACCGCTCGCATATAATTCCATAGTTTACAACTACTGCCGCTGTCTGCAGCCGTTCTGCAGCTGCACTCTGTGTGGCCCAGCTTTAATTGTTCACCGAAACAGTCATCACGGTCTAGTATGACTTCTCTATACGCGCGCGACGCGCCTTCGCTGCATACAAAAAACCGTTCGCGCGCTTTTCGGAGAGCGAAAGCCGCGCTTGCCGCGACATGTAGTATGGAAAATAGCCGAATCACGCGCGTGTAGAGAAATCATGCTAGAGGGTCTGATCTCGGTATTTTTTATATATTTTTTAAATATCTTAATTTACTTTCTTGACTGCTATTATTTGTAAATACACAAACAAACGGCCTTTTTAAAGGCCACTTCGGGTATCCGTAAATTGATATGTCTATAAAATCAGTCAATTTATGGATATTTGAGGTGGCAAGCACAAACATCGTTGACATGAGAAGGGACAACAAACAATACTCAGTAATTTTTTGGTAAGTTAATTTTTTTTAGTATTTCGTAGTAGTTAGTGTTTTGTGGTGGCTGACAAACGACCGATGATGGCTGGAATGCCGCAGACTCCGACCATCTCTATGGTGTAGCAAATACGTCCCGTAAGTTTGTCTTGATTTTTAGGGTTCCATACCCAATGAGTGAAAACGGGACCCTATTCATAAGCCTACGCTTGCCATCCGTCCGTCGTAGCTTCAGAGGGCTGTATCTTTAGAACCGTAATAGGTAGCCGGTTTAAATTTTCACGAAATACGTATTATTTTATTGTATTTGATCAGAAATAATAAAAACACAAAAAGTTAAAGACTAAGGTACAAGAAACTATTTTCTTTCAATGTTTTTTCTTCTTGCTTTTTCGTAAAAACGGTAATACAAACAAGCGTGAAACTTGGTGTGATTATAGTGCAAACTTTAGAGCATAACAACAAATAATAAAAACTGGCAAAGTATGAGTCGGTCTCGCGTTAAGGGTACTGGGACAAAACAAAAAATTTTTGAGTGTTAAAATATTGTTCGGTAGTACGGAACCCTCGGTGCGCGAGTAGTCCGACTCGCACTTAGCCGGTTTTTTACTTTCTGCCTACCCTATTCAAAAACTCTGTGCTCGCCACTGATACATATACTTAATAGATAAATACATACAATAATTTGAAAGCGACCTGATAAATTTTATAATGAAGTTGATCCTTTAGGCTCGGCGCAAACGAGCCACCGGCCACGGCCACCGGTGTTCGGTTGTCGCGACTAGTGGTCGTTTACTTAAGTGAGGATGAGAAGGGACGGAGCGTGTCAGTGGTCAGTCAGTCTGCGTTTTGTGGGGCCTGTGGCGGCACACGTGTGCGGCGAGTCCCTACAAAATGAACTGCAGAACTGCTTGTGGCTCGCTTGCGCCGAGCTTAAGCTCATGGTCATGAAAAATTAATCAAACTTCTCTTAGTGTCAAACTTTTAACTCCACCTCCACTTGCCCTCTCTATAGATAATATAACTTTGTAAAGCAATAAATAATATTCTAAATAAAATCAGTATTGTCTATTTTACATTCCCATAGTAATAGCATAGTCTTCCCATCGTCCTCATACGTACAATTGAATGATTGTGACAGAACTATTGTATTTTTAAATACATTTTACCTACATAAATCCTATTTATAAAATCACTGCCTATTTTTTTATCATCTCATTACAATATAGGGTCCTTATTAATTTGCTGACGGGTTTTTAAGAGGATGATCTGGAGTGCGATTTTTGAATCTCATTCGGTGAGCTCAGCAGTTGAAAATGTCAAAATAACTATGGAGATATGCATCTTTCTACTGCTGATTTGACTCTCAAAAATCATGCTTCAGGAGTGCGATTTTTGAAAGTCAAATCAGCAGTAGAAAGATGCGTATCTCCATAAGTAATTTGGACATTTACAACTGCTGAGCTCACCGAATGAGATTCAAAAATCGCACTCCTGAACACCTAATGAAATAAAAAACCTATAAAATACCTAATGCGACCAAGGCCGAAAAGAATTTGCTGTTTCATACAAAACTACAATCCTATTCGACCCAAATGTATGGGACAGTTGATTTTATTTTGGCGATTTCGATGATCGTCCCATAGAGAAAGTTGTTCAGTTTGATGGTCTGATCAGCCTCTTAAAAACCCTTCAGCATATTAAGTTGGACCATGTATAGCAGATTTTTACACCCGTATTCTTAGTTACTTGCTCGATATTCCCTCTGTCGAGTTGTGATCAAGTCGAGAACATTTTTGACATACAAAAAAATTACAAAAAAGTATAAGAGTACAGGTGTTTTTAATTAAGATTGATGAACGAGAAATGTTAGTATTTGCTACTGTACCTAATATTTAAAATGTTACGGTTTTTTGTGTCAAGCTCAATTATTACTGGAGGAGCCGACAGTTTTGATTTATTGACTGCAAATTGACAAAAAGCTCTGTAATCGCAAAATATTGTGATATTCAGCTACTGTTTTTGGCACCGCCTTAGGTAGGCTAGAGGCGGAAGAGGGGTAGAGACAGTATGTTGAATGATGCGCCAAATGTGTCTGCACCATAAAAGTGCTAATAGAGGGACTGATAGCTGAGAGAGCGAGATGTACCTAGCGGCACCACTGTATAATAGAAAGAGATACCTGACGCGAGGCAATAGAACTTTTTTGGGATCTTATCGCAGGGTAAAAATTCGGTTTCCGTGAATAATTGCGAATCTAAAGTGAAATCGTAAATAATTTTGTGAAATATACTGACACTATTTCATTAATTTATCCACGATTTCACGTTAGACTCACAATTATAGACAGTGCTTGAATTTTTGCCTGCCGATAGTCTCCTAAAAATATCCAAAAACGGTGTCATTTGACAACTCATGTCAGTTTCTCTACTCCTGTAAGGTATAATAACTTTATGGTCTGCAGTAGCCTGCACCTTTCCTCCCGCTCGCCTACCTAAGATGTCGCCATCGAATCGCGAGAACTTTATACAATATCAGCAAAGAAAAAGTTGCTGTACTGTACTGTATATCTCTTTTCTGGGATATTAGCTTGCTTATAAATTGCTCGGGATAAAATGCTTCGATATTTAGCAATAGCAATAGCTGTCGGCTGTCGCTTCCAGATTTTTTCCTGCCTAAATGTCCTCAATATATTTGCGAATGTAGGCTATGATTTAGTCATTAAGTCCTATACTGGTGCATAATGTTTCTTTTTTTATCCTAATTTTAATATTTTAGTCGTATAACTTGGGATATGTGTATCGAGATTTTGAAGTAGAAGTTATTCAGTATTTTGACACATTTTTGTTGAAAAACGCATTGTAGCTGGCTACAAAAAGAATTTCTTTGTTGTTAGCAGTTTGTCTAAAATGTTGTTAGCAATCTACCAAAAAGGTAGTTAGTTCCACTAGCAGGGTTTCTGACCAGTCCAAAAGGGGAATATGTTCGTGAATTTATAGATGTAACTTTTTGCTTCAAAATCCCGTTAAAAAGAAATTTAAGTATAAAAGAATGATTTAAGTAACTGTATTTGAGTGTTGTGTGATCTTTGTTTAACTTTGATTGGAAAACTTTAACTCGATGTTATTTCTAGTTTCTAGACTTATATTATTGTAATAATACTTATAATTATTTATGTTGTTATCCGCTAGACATTTTCAACGATTACTTTTAATAAGTTTCAGAATATTTTAATTTCTTTTGCATAATTGAAAAGAGTTTTTTTGTAAAATCCGCTACATTCCGTTTCAGACTAACTGGTTCAAGATAATGTTTATATTTGGCTTCAGATCATGAATATTTTTGTACAGTCGAGATTCATGTTGCTGCAATATTCGTGTTGTAAATAAAATTAAAATATAAAGTTTATTCGTATTTTCTTTTCGTAATTATCCTCGAATATACATGGTATAAAAGACCCTAGTAATATGTAATGGGGTGGTTTATATTAGACCATCAAACTGAACATTCACAACATCCAACATCGAAATAAAGTTTAAAAAGAGTCACGTCGCAGGTTCTGACACGAGCACTTGTCTCGCGTGGTGTTCGCGCGGTTCGCGTTTCTGACTGTCACGAGGCTCCGCATTACCTAATCTCTTCTTGTTCTTGATTAAAGAAATCCCTGAGATTGGGATACACTCCCACAAACTACTTGACACTGGCGAAAATGCAGTGCAAACGCACAAGCAAAAGTCCATTAATAATCTATACATATAATAAAATTCTAAACTTGGCGATGATGTACATTGAAGATATTTGCAAAAAAATTAATTGGGGGTGTTTAGGATACGTAATGGAATACATTAAGACCATTTTTAGAATTTTTGTCTGTTTGTTTGTTCGCGCATCACGTAAAATCTACTGAACCGATTTGGATGGGGTTTTCACTTAAGTATAGGGCATGGTTTGGTTTAAAATATAGGCCATGTTTCATCGCAATCGGTTCATTCAATCAAAAGTTACTTAAAAAGTACTTAACCGATTTTAATGGGGGTTTCAGAAAAAGATAGGGCTTAGTTTGGATTAACGTGTAGGCTTTATTTCATCGCAATCGGTTAATTCAATCAAAAGTTATGAATATTTAATATTTAATTAATTTAATATTTAATATTTATTTATTATTTAATATTTAAATTCTTAATATTTTTAAGAACTTTTCTGCGCGTACGAAGTCGCGGGCTCAGCTAGTAAATAAATAAAATAGTTTTGATGATACATTGGTGTCTACTCTGTACTCGGAAACTAACTTCTACAGTTTTGTGTGAAACAGATTTTTATATTTTATTATTCCAATTCCAAAAGTTGTTTAGTTTGATGGTCTATCATAACCACCCCTTTAAATATTTATACTTGGGGTCTTTTGTTACACCCTGCACATAGTCACGATTCAGCAGTAAAATAACACATTTCACAATATTATAAAAGAAAGCGAGTGTACACACGGCGACACATCAAGCTACGCAAAACTAAAATAAGCTGGCCGCGCGTAGGTAGAGTAATGGATAACGTCGCGCGGCCAGCTTATATTGGTTTTGAGTAGCTTGATGTGTCGAATTAGTTAAAGCCTGTTAACTATATGTTGTTAAGGCTCAGTTGCAGAAATGCTCATTAGAGTTAACCCTCAATTAAATTTCTTGCTGTTGCTTTTTGTCTTGTTCACGTAGTAAAAGCTAGCAAGAGATTTAATGGAGGATTAACTCTAATGAGCGTTTCTGCAACTGAGCGTAAGACTGTCAAAATCGACCAAGTATGTTTTGAGAAAGATCGCGAGGAGAAACTCCTTGAGAGTCGGTTAACAATAAATAAAACACCAATGAGACTGTATAAATAATTGTAATTAAATACAAAATCGTAATAATTACCACTCTTAGGTACAAAACAATACGGCATACATTATAATACACACTATTAGATTATTAGGCAGAAAACACACCTATGGGACTCTCATTTTCATCAGATTTCCTCTTTTTTATGTGCGGATAACATCTTGGCTATTGATAATGTTAGTTTACTAAAATCGTGCTTAATGGATATTTTTATGTAATTGAAATGGTAGCCACGACATTCGTCAAATTCTTGTTTCGTCAAATACTACATTCGTCAAGTCCTTGTTTCGTCAAATTCGCTTTTCGTCAAATCTAAGTACAGTTATGTATAATAGATGACCGCGGCGAACTTCATACCGCATTAGAATCTTGCCGACACACACTTGGCCGTTTGACTTTTGGTAAATCATAAAGGAAATTCGAAATTGCTTGCCGCTTGTACTGTGCGGGATCCAAATGTATTATGTAGGTATGTACCGTTATAACTAATTCATTTGTAAATTAGGCAATTTATATTTGTAGAGAAAATAAATATACTTACAGAGTAAATAATCAACTTTCTATGCATATTTACAAGAAAATTATTAAAATTGTATACTTACTTTAATAAGTAAATATAAAAGTAGGTAATATGTCTCATCGCTTTCTTTTCTTATTGATTAATTAATAGACTTTTGCTTGTGATTAGCACTGCATTTCTGCCAATGTCAAGTATATTTTGAGGGTTTTGCCCTAGAACGATGGTAAAATTTTGCCTCAATCTCAAGGATTGGTTTTGAGCAAAAACCACAGTTGAGAAGCGATGTCGTAGCCTCGTGGCAAGCTTAAACGCGAACACGTCGCGAATAAGAAGACCGCTCGCGGCAAAACTTGTTTCCCATACATAGCTTTGGGCAAGCGAAGCGCTGAGACCTTAGACTATTTATATATGGACAAGCTACGCGTTTAATTCTAATTACAAACTTTTCTGCCACTTTTTGCGGGGGGCGAGGTAGTATGAAATTCGCAACTTTGGACTTTATTCCATTAATTTAGATTCTAATTTTGAATTTTAAAAATCATGAAAAACAGTGTCGTGTGTACCCAAAACGTGATAAGTTCGAAGTTATTGTTCCGCAATTATAGGCTGTCGCGTTTAGTAATCTTAACTATTATAAAACTGTAACTGAAGTGTGTCTGTACATTGAAGATATTTACAAAAAAAAGATTACGATATGGTTTTTAGGTATCCCTGACTCGAAATCTACCTTTTTTAGAACTATTGTCTGTCTGTTTGTTTGTTTGTTTGTTTGTTCGCGCATCACGCAAAAACTACTGAACCGATTTTGATGAAACTTTTTTTGTTTGATAGCTTATGATCTGACTTAAAATCTGGTATATAATTTGTGCGGACGAAGTCGCGGGTAAACACTAGTAAGGTATAAAATTGTAGGTATGTAAATGCTAAAAGATTTTTTTATCTAGTACGTTGTCAGAGGAGAAATACTAACGCGAGGCGGACGGGTCCCTATACAAATCGTCTAAGGCTAAGACGCGTTAAAAATATGTAGCTACCACTAAACAGCCTAATCTGTTTCATGTCCCTTTCGGTGACGAAAGAAGAAATATGTAATCAAATTGTAGGGGTAGTGTAGAGAATGCTTCAGAATTGCGGTGTATCGCTAACTTTATCATAGCCAAGATGTTAGTCGCAATTATAAATATTGCCGCTTAGATCCAAGTCTAAGTTAGCGTAGTATACAGCCGTACTTTTAAAGCAGGGATTATAAAATTGGTCTAAAGCCGGATAGGGCGGGAAATCTGATCAGCAAGTCAGTAAGTACACTATACGCGGCGTGATTCGTTTATTTAGGTAATTTATTTGGTGATTTTTAGTCACTTTCCAAATTTCTAGGGGTGGTGCAGACCATCAAACTGAACAACTTTTACAGTGGGAGCAAACCTGAAATCACCTCTGAAAATTTGGAAAGTGACTAAAAATCGCCCAGAATAACGGCTATACGGCACTTATAAGTTTTAAACACAGAAATCGGCACTACATGGTGTAAGGAAAAGTATCATTAACCTTTACACCACATACGCTACCCAACTGAACAACTTTTACTATGGAGGTATTGCAGTTTAGTATGGGACAGCTGATATTTTTTTTTGTTTTGACAGGTTTGCTCCCATAGTAAAAGTTGTTCAGTTTAATGGGTAGAGTATGTGGTGTAAAGGTTAATGATACTTTTCCTTACACCCTGTAGTGCCAATTTCGATGTTTAAAACTTATAAGTGGCAATAGACATTTGGCAAAGAGCAGAACAGTAGTTTTTTGAGACTAGACAACGTAGATAAATGCCAAAGATTAGTAACAAATAAGCACCATGTCAGACGCTGCAGCGCCGCAACGCAACAATTATGTCGAATTAGATGCAATTTAGAGTACCATCCAATGCGACGTGAGCAGTACCTAACGTGTGGCTTCGGCCTTAGTGCAGTTTTTTTTTTTAAATTAAGCATTAGACTTTAACCGTACGTATGGAAATCGCGCAACAAACATGTGATCTGAGGCTTTCTTATTTACTGTCCGAGGTTAGTATACTATTTTTCTCTTCGACGGAGGTGGAAAGCGACAACTTCTTTTAGCGCAGCAGGACGACAATTGACGCTTTCCGACCGGAGGTGAGAAATAAAAATTTACTGTTTCTATACATTATTGTCGTCATTCTTGGTTTTTGGAAGTGTTGTAAAATTGTAAGAAATACAAAATTTCGAAAGCTAATGAGCTCAGTCGGCTCGGCGCCTATCAATGTAACCCGCTAATTATCTGTTCTACTCTTTGCCAGATTTTTGAGACAAAAAATTCTGGATATCTTTAATTAAAACTCCAAATATTTTACAAGCATATCGGTCGCCTTGCCTATACAATTTCTGTGACGAAAATCCAGATTTTCCTTTCAAGATGCATTCTTAAAGAGTAGAATAATTCTAGACGATTCTACATAATTTGAGCACCAAAGATCTCCATACATCGACAGAAAATAGTTAAAACTGCACTTTCCAGTGTATTTTAATACAATATTTATCACTCAGAGCATGCAAACGTTTGTACATTGCCAATGTCAATTGCTTCGTAGTTTGTTAAGGTGAAACGTTACTTGCTTAGTATACTTATAGATAAGAAAGAAATTAATACTTATAATATAGGGTGTTTGACTACATTAAATATATTTCATTTTTTCTCTTCAGTAAAATGGATATTAGAAAAAAAACACTCATTTTCAGTTATTTTTAAGCTTAAATATTGTTTTTATAACAGGATAAACTATAAAAAGTAGTGAAACGTAGATGACGTCACAAGAGTTTTTTTAGAGACCGCGCCACCAGAAAAAATCACGCGATAAACACCAGGAACTAAAAATATTTCACATATTCTTGGACATACAAAACTGGTTACATACAAAAGTCACACTGTGGCATAATTTTTTTGTCATTAATTTTAATAACTAGAAAATATAATTATGTACATTTATACAAGGTGTAGGTCACAAAACACTAGTAATATTTAAAGGGGTGGACCATCAGACAAAACAACATTCACTACGGAGGTCGAAAAAAAAAAAAACTGCTGACCCTACATTTGAGTCGAGTAGGTACTGCCGTTTTGTATGAAACAGCCAAATCTTTCTTTAATTTTTTCTCGATGTTGTATTGGTTCCGTAGTGAAAGTTGTTCAGTTTTCTTAAGATATTACTAGGGCGTTTTGTTAGGGGAGGCCTGTGTCAAGAAGAGGGTTGACGTGGGCTGATTTGATTTATTTATTGATTTGTTAGGCTGGATTTAGTGCTCGACCGACGGTCAGCGCTGACGGCGGACTAACCAATCAAGGGATGCGGTTTAGTACAGCGCTGACGAAATGCACGCCGCTAATAGGTTAATCCGCCGTGAGCGCTGACCGTCGGTCGTGCACTAAATCCAGCCTTATTGTTACATCCGATATAGAAAGAGGCAAGACGGAAAGATGTCTACCGATTGCAGCGCCGCGCCTAAAGGACTTCTTTGGTGGCGCGGACTAGTACAATTTTTATACAAATCGCACGTTTTGACGTTCGATAAATAGTTGCTGATTTGACTAGCTGTCACATAGCCTATTCGGAGTGGCAAGTGTTATTAGGAAAGGAAAAAAATTGTAAGTACTTATAGCGTAACTTATTGAACGTCAAGTGTACAGGAATCGTGTAAATAAGGCATTGGGTATAAGTCCACAGTTTTACTCTACATGTTTGCGACGCTAACGACCAACGGCCACAAGATGGCACGAGGGATGTAAAGGGTGAAATTGATATCATTGGCATCCTTTTCAAACTGAACATCTTTTATTATGGGAGCAAAACGTTAGGATAAAAAAAATGTTCTGTCTCATACAGTTGAGTCTAGTAAGAATTGCAGTTTAGTATGGAACAGCAGATTGTTGTTCAGTTTGATTGGTCTTAGTTTAAAAGGTTGCCTATGCTATCAATTTCTCCATGTAAAGATTTGATGTTCTTTTTATACAGGTTGAAATTGATATCATTAGCATCCTTTTTTTAAACTAAGACCCATCAAACTGAACAACTTTTACTATGGGAGCCAACCGATCGGAGCAAAAAAAAACTGCTGTTCCATACTTAACTGCAGTGCCTCGACTCAAATGTATGCAACAGCAGATTTTTACCCGACTGCGATAGAAGGAGGGTTATGTTTTTCGAGCGTATGTATGTATGTATGTATGTATGTATGTCTATTTCTTTGGCACGCCCTACAGCTTAAACGGCTTGATGGATTTTAACGTATGAGGTATCATTAGATTCGTAAAAATCGTGAGAGTGACATAGGGTACATTATTTTAATATGACGTCTGCTAATTAAAAAAGAGAGGGGGGAGAATAATTTTTTTTTCGTAAAAAAAATACAATATGGGTATCAAATGAAAGCTGGTGAAGAGCAGATTCCAAATATATATATATTGTAGTACTTTTATGCTACCATTTTGACACAAGACTAAAAAGTATGAAATAAACTAAATTATTAAAAAAAAAAATATTAAGATAAACAAAAAACCCGACTGCATAAAAAACTGAAAAGATAAAAACAAGCTCCTTAAATCATAATAACTTTGTTTGAGCAAATTAATACAATTTGAATGTTATTACTTATTAGGTAGGTATTGCAGGCGGGGACAAACCATAACCAACCGGTACGTAATTTTTCTTTGTCCCCGTTTGCGATACTTATCTAATAAGTAATAACATTCAAATTGTTTTAATTTGCTCAAACAAAGTTATTATGATTTAAGGAGCTTGTTTTTATCTTTTCAGTTTTTTATGCAGTCGGGTTTTTTGTTTATCTTAATAATTTAGTTTATTTGTTATGCTCCGATCGGTTTGCTCTCTTAGTTTACTAAGAGTTTGATAGATGGACTCTTAGTTTAAAAGGATGCTAATGATATCAATTTCACCACTTATTTGATGGCATAAGGGTTCTGTCAGAAGTTACTTTGATCGAAGGTCAGTAGCCATCCTATGTGAAATGTAGTATACTATTTATATACGAATATAAAAATGACAAGCAGTGTTGCGATGTATACACAGAAAGCGCAGTAGATAGCGTATGCCCGACAGTGGGATGGAAGGCTGATAATGAGTAATCTGAACTAAAATATTTCAGATTCTCGGTTTTAGTCTTTTTGTTGAAATTCAAAGACAAATTAGTTCTTACATAGAATAAAAACATCTGATTATTGAAACTAAAAGGCATTTTTGTTACATGCTTTAACAGCTTTGACTACTTATATGGTCAAAGTTGAACAGTTAAAAAACATAGTGACATGATAAAGCCCAACAGTATAGCTTTATACGAAAGTGGCGCCCTCATTTTTGCCAAACTGTAAGGACATTTCAGACACAACAGAATGGCCATCAGTCGTTTTTGCATGGAGGTCGGCATGTCTACTTTCCGCCATCTTGAAACTTTTATAATTTTGTGACTAAAATAAATAAAAAAATGATCTTTAGTAAAACGTTCTACAACATTTAAAACAGATAATCTCGACAGATTTAGCTTAAAACTTGAATATCTCAGGTTGAAGACGTTTTAGATTCTACCAAAAGAATTATTATCATTCCGTCGTTTCGGTACTAGTGAAACGTGGATGTTGAATATCTCTGACTACCCCCTTGGGGACTATAGTCGTGAGCATATGATGCAGTAATAATCTTAAAGTTTTCATACATACATATACTCACGCCACTATCCCACTGGGGTAGGCAGAAACCACGGCTCGCCACACACTACGATTCTGACATACGTCTCTCGCCTCATCCACATTCATACATCTCTTCATGCACTTCCGTCGGTTGAGGGTGCTACGCACTTGTCCTTTTCGGAGAAGACCATTTATTTCCTCTCGACTGTTCCACTGATATTGGATCGATAAATCTCCCTAGTGAGTCTACTCTCATTCATCCTCTGTACGTGACCGAACCACCTAAGCATACCTCTTTCAATCCTGGTTACCACATCATCCTTCAACTTACACCGATCTCTTATCACACTGTTCTTGATTCGGTCGGTCACTGTAACACCACTCATACTTCGTAAGTATGTAACTGTACTTAAAGTTTTCAAGATGGCGGTTATTAGGTGCACTGCATACATAACTTCTGTCCAGGAGTGTGATTTTTGAATGTCGAACTCAGCAGTAGCAAATGTCAAAATTACTATGAAGATATGTATCTCTCTTCTGCTGATTTGACTTGCAAAAATCATACTTCAGGAGTGCGATTTCTGAAAGTCAAATTAGCAGTAGAAAGATGCATATCTTCATAGTAATTTTGACATTTTCAACCGCTGAGCTCAGCAAATGAGATTCAAAAATCGCACTCCAGGCCTATAATTAGTTTTTAACACGGATCCTTGACAAACCCGTACGAGAGTATAATAAAGTTATTGGCAGTGTGAGGGAAGTGAACATTATGCACTCTTTGAAAACTAAAACAACGCGTGAAAGAGTCAGAAGATTAGTAATCGCTTAAAGCGTGAAGGGGAAGGAAGATTTAGTATTAAAATTGTATTAACACTATACAAAATGTCTTGGTCTATTGACTATATTCTTGATTGATTGATGGATGAAATAATATACTCAAAAAGTCAAGTTTAATAAGACCCTTGAACGTTTCATTCTTAAATGGGGGATTTTGTGACAGCCAATTAATTGTTCCAAATGTCTGATAGATGGCAGATGGTTCTGCAAAAGCATGGCACCTTTCTGTTAATAAAACATCAATAAAATAGTAAAAAATAAAATTTTGTCTTTAATAAGCATGTAAACATGACGATTCTTCGTCAACGGATGCGCCAGCTATCCGTATCACGTCAAGCAATATTTTTACGTTGGTTTAACCTTATTAACAACTATTGTTTTCCCGCGACTTCGTCCGCACAAATTATATACCAGATTTTAAGTCAGATCATAAGCTATCAAACAAAAAAAGTTTCATCAAAATCGGTTCAGTAGTTTTTGCGTGATGCGCGAACAAACAAACAAACTAACAATTTTGTCAATAGATGGCGCTGCACGTTTTTAAATCGCGCTATCGATATGTTATTTGACTTTATATGAAGTGAACCGAATCTTTTTATCCTCATGATTTTACGGTTTTATAATTATTATAGTTATAATAGTTAAGAAGAAGTCATGTTAAGTCAACGCTATGCATAGATTTTAGGCATGTAGAATTATTTTTGAAATTCGCTGTAACAATATCTCTTAATTTAAAATTTGACTAATTTGTGAATAAATACATTTTGAGGGTACTTTTTTGTTCATAGGAAAAGAATATCACGTTATAAAATACTACGTCCGCTATAATGTTAAACAAAAAGTTCTATCATTTTATCCATCAACCAAAAGACAAGACCATAACCCCAATAAACTAATCAAGCAGTAGTGAGTATAGAGTGCCTGAAACGAAAATATCTGCACAAGGCTGCGAATGCTATACTATCATAATAGGTTTCAGAATGCGCCGCTTTTAATATGTAGCTCTATCCAATTTCTATACAGACACTGATCACTACATTATTGAGCTAAGTTAGGGCCGTATCATACAAGCGATTTTTGAGTGAGCGACATCGCCGCCTTTGATAAAGTTATATGTGTCAGGATTGACAGTCGAAGATACGGAAGCGTCGAAAAAAATTGGAACCAGTACTGGCCCCAAAACCCTATCCATATACCTACATGCACACATACATAATTTGTATGGCGCCTCACGCATACCAACCTATGAAAGTGGCCCCTTTTGTTTTATACGGGATAACCGTGAGGATCATTCTAATATACTTTTTCTAAGATCGCCGCCATATTTCTGAAGACGACGGAAGCGCCGCGATAACGCTCTTAAAGCTGTTTAAAAAATCGGAGGCGATAAAGTTGCGACATCGCCTACGCTCAAACAAAGCTTGTGATAGGCGTCTTAAGGTTCACTTCCGATCCAAGCGGCCGATGCGACTGACGCGTGGTTCTGTCATGTTTTCATAGTAACTATCGGCCGTCGGCCGCGAGCTTACTATGAAAACGTATGGCATATATGACAGAACCACGCGTCAGTTGCATCGGCCGCTGGGATCGGAAGCGAACCTTTAATTAGTCATTATCTCAATTATATTGCCAATCTTTTTAACTGACATAATTGACAATTCGTGAATTAGACTGAACAAGTAGTCCAATCATTTTAGGGTTTGACCCTAACAATAATTCATCTATCGCTGAAACTTTGCAGTGTGATAAAGTAAAGTATACAGATTACGGTTGACAAATAATCTAGGACCGGAAAAAAATCAACCTAGATTATTTGTCAACCGTAATCTGTATACTTTACTTTATCATACTGCAAAGTTTCAGCGATAGATGAATTATTGTTAGGGTGTCCATACAAGGAAACTCTAAAATGACTGGACTAAAGCTTGTTTTCGATTGTATGCTGAATAAATGTTATCCTTAAATTAAGTACTCTTATAATATAAATCCGTATTTTTTAAACAGCGGGAATTCTGTTAAAATGTTATCAGTCCAATCTTGTATTTATGCGAACTCTTTTGCGAACTTCGATACCGTGATATCTGGTACGTTTCCACTGAAGGAGAGCGAGCGGAGCTGTGTGAAATCAACCAATAGAATCACTAAAGTTTACTCGCTTGTCAGAATCAAGCTGTTTATTGATTGATTTTCATCTCCGCTCCACTTCGCTTCAGTGGAACCGCACCCTATGTCGCAAACTTTGTCGCATGACTGGTTGAAACTTCTGACATACAGTTTTGTTATGATCTTTTGCGATTTAATATCACTACCGCTTGATTACAATATTAAGCCCTAACCAACTATGTACAAGATATGTATTTTCAATACGATAAAACAAATGCACCAAAACGATCTAAGGCCACTTTCACTGCACTAGAGTTTTCAGATACTTTGATTTCTTCTTGAGTATGTTCCTAACGTCATTCACCATTTCCTGTAGACCGTTCTTTAGTTTTTGTTCGACGGGACATTGGTATTTGTCTTCGATACTTAATTTAGCTAGCTCTTGTTCTAGTGTTCCTTCGAAGTTGCTCTTGGGCCATGTCTCGAAGAGATCCTCGAGGAAGGTGATGGAATTCTGAACGGTTTCGTTCAGGTTGTTGAGAAGTTTGCTCGTTTGTAGTTCGTCTGGCGATTGGTTTGTCTTTTTCTTTGATTTTTTCGTGTGTGAAGATGATACTAGTTCGTTGCAGGCGCCGAGGAGGAACGTTATGATGCCTATGAACTGGAAAAGATAAAATAATTATAGTACTGTACTGTAGTAGCTGTACAATTGAGCGTTTACTAAAAAAGAGGTTGATTATTAAATAATGCCGCTTCCTGTGTCTTAACGGTCTCTGAGAAAAACGCGTATGACAGACGAACGGACGAATATACACAGAGGTGATTCTGCAGGAAAAAGTGTTAAAAATTATATATTTCTTCACCAACCTTGGAATATTTAAGTAAAAAATAAAATACACATCAAAATTCAGATACCTTGAGAGTCATGTTTGGATGCTGTTAAAGGTTATGATAAATATCTGTAGAATCAAGTTATCAGATCCTTTATCCTCGACCGTCATCCCATGGCGCCAAAAAACTATCCTCGGTCTTACTCATCCATTCGCTCCCACATCCAGTCATATCCAGTATTACTTCACATCATCCTGTACCATATAGGTATTATACCAGGAATAGAGGAACATACAGCTGAGAGAGCGAGATGTACCTAGCGGCACCACTGTATAATAGAAAGAGATACGTGACGCGAGGCAATAGAACCGTTTTCTAGTCACTAATCAATTTTTACAATTCGGTTTCCGTGAATAATTGGGAATCTAAAGTGAAATCGTAGATAATTTTGTGAAATATACTGGCACTACTTCATTAATGTATCCACGATTTCACGTTAGACTCAGAATTATAAACAGTTTTAGAATTTTTGCCTGCGAATAGTGTCCTGAAAACATCAAAAAACGGTTCCATTTGACAACTCATGTCCCTGCCTCTGTAAGGTATAATAACTTTAGGGCCTGTACACACCACGTCCCACCCGCGTCCGTCCCGCCTGTACGGTATAGGAACAATATAAGTAAGAGCCATCATTCTCTTGCCCATTTCCCATTATCTGTGGTCGGCGAAATATGTCATCCTCTTCCATTCATCTCTCTTAGCCTTCATTTCAGCAGTCACTCCTTTCTTACACATATCATCCTTCACACAATTCATCCATCTTTTCTTCGGCCTTCCTCTCCTACCACAGTCATCCACATTCATACTTAACACTCGTCTCGTAATATGACACTCGTCTCTCCGCATCACATTCCCGTACCACGATAATCTATTACCCTGTAATATAAGTAAGAGTATGATACTAAATACAGTGTGAACACTCCCTACCAATATTTACCTCACCCTCTCGTGAAAAAAGCGTGGAAGACGACACTAAGTGTAGTCCATTCTCACTCGCAAACACTCAGTATAAATGTGCTTATCTCTTCTGTAGGTCTACCACGAGTTTTCACCGTACTTTACTACTGTAGTTACGTCACCAATTTTGTATTGAATTTCAGACAGCGCTCCTAGTGGTTACGTTGAGAACTAATTTCTGTCATACGAATTGGCGACGTAACTACAGTAGTAAAGTACAGGGAAAACTCATGGTAGGCCCATCAATTTTTCCAGCCTATTCAGGTGGAGCAGGTGTCACCAAAAGCGGGCAGGGCCGGGTTGCAGTTGTTGTAGCGTTGTTGGTGTGTTACCTCTAAATAGTTGGAGACGCTCTCGAGTGCCTCCCTCGTCCCCCACTCGTCCACGCCGGCCGCCTCCCCCCGCAGCGCCTCCTGCCCCTGCACCACAAGTCGCACCACTCTCTCACAAAGTCGCCGCGACTCCGCGCTGTTCCCGATCGACAGCTCGGCCACCATGTGAAGAGTGGTCGAGTAGAGCTCTCTGTATGGTACCGGTGAATTTACGAATGCTGGAAGAAAGACAATTTTACATTAATACTAGTGTTTTCCAACGACTTCGTCCGCACAAATTATATACCAGATTTTAAGTCAGATCATAAGCTATTAAACAAAAAAAGTTTCATCAAAATCGGTTCAGTAGTTTTTGCGTGATGCGCGAACAAACAAACAAACTAACAATTTTGTCAATAGATGGCGCTGCACGTTTTTAAATCGCGCTATCGAATGTTATTTGAATTTATATGAAGAGAACCGCTACTTTTTTTTTACCCGACTGCGACAGAAGGAGGGTTATGTTTTTCGAGCGTATGTATGTATGTATGTATGTATGTATGTATGTATGTATGTATGTATGTATGTCTATTTCTTTGGCACGCCCTACAGCCTAAACGGCTTGATGGATTTTAACATGAGGTGTCGTTAGATTCGTAAAAATCGTGAGAGTGTCATAGGGTACATTATTTTAATATGGCGTATGCGAATTAAAAAAGAGAGGGGGGAGAATCATTTTTTTTTCGTAAAAAAATACAATATGGGTATCAAATGAAAGCTGGTGAAGAGCAGATTCCAATTATATATATATTATAGTATTTTTATGCAACCATTTTGACACAAGACTAAAAAGTATGAAATAAACTAAATTATTTAGAAAAACAAAAAACCCGACTGCATAAAAAACTATTAGGTAACTGAAAAGATAAAAACAAGCTCCTTAAATCAGCTATAATAACTTTGCTTGGGCAAATTAATACAATTTGAATGTTATTACTTATTAGGTAGGTATTGCAGGCGGGGACAAACCAATAACCAACAAATAGGTCATTTTTCTTTGTCCCCGTTTGCGATACCTACCTAATAAGTTATAACATTCAAATTGTATTAATTTGCTCAAACAAAGTTATTATAGCTGATTTAAGGAGCTTGTTTTTATCTTTTCAGTTAATAGTTTTTTGTCTCAATGTTTCATACTTAGTCAAAATTGTAAGAAATTTGGTAGGGAGTATGGTACCGCTGAGATCTACGGAATACCGGACCTACCTGCATACCCGAGAAGGTAAAGGCAAACCTTTCCCTTCCCCTTCAAAGAAGGGCAAACATTGGGGAAGTTCAAGGAAGGGCAAATTGATTATGTGAGTAATTTTAAATTTAATTTTTAATTCAATTAATAATAAAATTTTAATTAGTTTCAGTTACCTAATAGTTTTTTTTATTCCTCATGATTTTACGGTTTTATAATAGTTAAGATTAATATATGCTGGGCGATTACGTTTTGGGGTGGTCCGAAACATTGCTTCAACTACCAAAAAAACACTCGAATATTTACACAGAGTGTAAACTATACTTTTGCTTAAGTTATGATATGAATGAATGAAAAATCCAGCCAACATTATTTCACATAATGCCTGTCACCGGTTCCCAATCCCAATGGTGTTATTATTTATTTTTAGTTGACGGCGCCGGCATCCAAAATGGCAGCCGGTGACAGGGGTTTAAACCACTTTTGACTGTAAAAATCAGACAAAAGTGGTTTTGACCGATGCCCTTATATTCTACATGCGAAACAATAACGAAAGACACTCACCAATAATCCTAGAAGGGAAAGGCGACGATATACTAATCTTCTCTTTCTCACAATACAATTCTTTACACTTCTCCATTGCGCTGCTAAACGCTTCCACACAGGTCTTTAACTCCTCATACTGTTTCCTCTTTTCCTCAGTCGGTCTATTGTCGGCGGACTCTATGCACAGAGCTATGGACGAGACCAGGCCGTCTTTGAGACGGAGGTAGGCGATGTCCTGATCAAATGTTCTTGATTTGAGGTTGAGATCTTGAAACTGGGGAGGTTCCCAGTTTACTATGGCGTTTAGGTCTCGGTTGTCACTGTAAATGAGAAAGAGATATTTATGTAGACGACGACAGGAGTGAGGTTTTCATTTTATAACCGGCTTAAACAAAATTTGATTTTCTGTGACAAAGCATTGCGATTTCCAGGTTTATTTGAACAAAGAAGCTATTTCAAACATTACTGATTATTAGTTCGCTTTGCGATTCAGTTGGAACGACGCGGCGGTGCAGGTGCAACATCGATTGTACGATAGGTCTCATAGCTTCGGTCTGCTCGCCGTCAAGTCTCTGCAGGGTGGCCTGCTAGCAGCGGCAGGGCCAGCAGGGCTCCACAGTGTGTACTCACGTGGGCGCGGCGGGCAGGGCGCTGGGCGCGTGTAGCGGCGCGGCGGGACCTGCCAGTAGGGCCAGCAGGGCTCTCTGGCGGGCCGCCTGCGCGCACCAGGCGCAGGCCTCCAGGCGCGCTCCCCATGCGTATAATTCCACCAGCTTCTCGAACGTGCCGTACTTGTACGCGTAGGTGAGGTGCTCCACGCTCTGAGGACAACAATCATTTGTTATTAGGCATTGCTTTGCTACGGGTTCTCATACAATGAGCGATTTCTACAAGAATTTTATATTTAAGATGGCTGCGCTATACAAATTAAAACATCATCATCATCATCGTCCACTGCTGAACATAGGCCTCTCCCAAGGCACGCCACAAAACTCTGCCCTCAGCCTTCCTCATCTAGTCGCTCCCCGCTACTTTTTTTAGGTCGTCTGTCCAGCGGGTAGCAGGCCGTCCTACACTACGCCTACCAGTTCGCGGTCTCCACTCTAGAACTCAGACACCCCATCGGTTGTCAGTTCTTCAGCAGATATGACCAGCCCATTGCCACTTCAGTTTGCTAATTGTTTTCGCGGGTGGAGGCGCAGCAGGCGGAGAGCCCTGCTACACATGAGTACGTACGTCCTTGGCGTGGTGGGTGTGGAAGGCGCGCGTGTCCGCCAGCAGCTGCAGCGCGCGGGTGGAGGCGCAGCAGGCGGAGAGGCGCGCACCGTGGAGCCAGCCCAGCGACACCAGCTGCACGTGCTTCACCTCCAGCCGCTGGTAGATGCTGTCCGCCGCCAGCGCGTTGCCTGCGTCAATCAATCAATCTATATTATCCAGATAATCGTGTCGAACAAACATATTAGGCTCGGCGACCGGCTACAGCCACCGTAGGCCAACGAAATGCAGTTCACACGCCTTTTTGACTGGTGGCCGCTACTCGCTACAGCAGCGTCCGCGACCGCCACAGTGGCCGGTGGCTGGTTTGCGCCGAGCCTTAAGATTGTACGGAACCGTCAAGGCGCGAGTCCTACTCGCACTTTTCCGGTTTTTTTACCGTTCTGTTTGTTCCATAACAAAGTTAGTAATAATAGTACATTATGATACAAGTTCGGTAAGTTGATAATTACAGCCGAGGCGTTATTGCTATACCGAGCCGTAGGCGAGGTCTACGAGAAAGCCTAGGCTGTAATTATCAAACCGAACGTGTGTCATACGACGTTTTATAACATATTTGCGAGGAAACAAGGAAATAAATAAAACTCGGACATTCATAAACTAATAAATTAGACTAACCTTTTCCGCTGCCTCTGAGAATTCTGGCGGCGTCGAATTAATAAATTCATCACAACTAACGGCATTTTCAAATCAAAACAAAAAAACGTAACAAAAAATAGCGATAAAAAAGCGTGCGGAATAATTTTTACTTGTTCACAAACACAAACTAATAGGAGAACTTCACAAATTAGCGATGCGCGCGCATCAGCGCTTTCTTTTTTCTTATTTTAAGAAATAAGAAAATGGCAAAGGTACAAAAACAGCCAGTATTACTAATAAAGTAAATTAATATTGTTTGTTTTGGTTTCACATAAATGGTTGTAATTTATTAAATTAAAGAATTAAATGTTTACTTTATTATATTTTATCTCCCAAAGTTAATTTTATTCATAAAATGTTGACCACTTTTCTGACATAAAATCTCTTTGCTAAGATTTAAAAAAGTACCGTTCGTTTTAGACGCAACCGTCCGTTTTACTTTACATTACCGCACTAGGTCGTAATGAGATACATTACGTTAGTGAAATTGGTCAAATAAGAGACCATTTACGAGCAAATGTGTTATAAAATAGATAACATACCCAATAAATGATACAGATTGACTAGAAGCAACTTGGCGTGGAAGTTGGCGGGCGAGTGGTGCAGCACCAGCTCCAGCAGGCAGAGCGCCTCGACCACCGGCGCCGTGCTATGCTGCCGCATCGCTGTAACAACAAGTATTCACCACGTTACTATTATTATAATAGTGAAGCTAAGAAAGGGCCGGCCAAGCAATAATGACGTCGCGCCAAGGCACAGAAGAATACAGGGTGTAAATTTGAATGTGTTACATACTTGAGGCCCAATAGTAGGACGAAATACCTTGGAGGCATCTTTTATTTTTCATTTTTCGACTAGATTTATGAAATTTACCGAAACCGAAGTTATACCTCAGTATTCTTGAATAGTTTATCTAGTGAAATCAAAATTGAACACACGATTGGAACTACTTTACTCGATAGAAAATCGTCACAAAGATGACGTATTTTCATGTATTTTTAAACATTTTTCTCGTTTCAATGGAACAGCTGATATTTATTGGCGATTGCACCTTTAGTTCCATCGTGAAAGTTATTCAGTTGGATGGCATGTTTACACCCCTTACAGTAAGTAACGCATTTACAACATTTAAGTATTTTTTAAATTTATTCATTAGAGATTACAAACAGTCACATACAAAATTATAAAACAAACAATTTAACAAACAGACCTAGAGTTCCACAACTTAATAACAAACACATAATATTGCAAAATTTGCCCAACCCAATGAGAATCTAAACAGATAAGAAATCAAGAATCAAGATGTCGATTGTAGTTGTCCAAAAAACGTCCAAAGATGTATGACCAATTTGTATGACACAGTTTACTAAAGAAAAGTTTTTGAACGCAAGGAGTGTCAAGGTGGGACTCTTAAATCCACTTTTTCTAATAGAGTCGAAGAGTCTGCAATATTTTGTAAAGACAGAGAGCATCAAAGTATGACCTTCGACTCTACAAGGAATTTGAAACATTTAAGCAGTGGATTGTCTTAGTGGATTGTTAATAATAATTTTCTTTCTTTATGTTTCTCTGGATTCCTCCCTGTTATAAATTTGTTTGTTCAATTTTCCATAAAAAATCGGTGAGCTGATAGATTTTAGCGTCCGTCGAGATGGAAATGGGACACTTTCTTTCCCGAAACTAAAGCCAAGCTTTTAAAGCCTTTTTGTTAGACTGACTTTTTTGACCGACTGTGTCACCCGAAACTAAATTGGCTAAATTATTATTTAATTAGTAGGTTTACTAGCATAAAAACCAACCTACCAGCATAGAAATAATGATGAGCGGCAAGCAGCCCGTACCCATCGGCAGCACAGAACTCGGTGATGGTGGCGGTGACTAGGCCGTTGTTCAGACACCTCAGGTAGTGCCTACGTAACGTCGTGGCCAGAGCTAGCGAGCCCTCGGCCGGGAAGGGGGTGGCTGTGAGCCGCCAGGCTGACATGCACGAGATGTGACGTTGGATGTCGTCCGTCTGCAAACGTTAGGGATGTTTAGAATATTTTTAAGATTATAATTTATTGATTTGTGTTATTACAAGATTATTGTAAATTTCGATTCGATTATTTCATTTTTGGAGAATTTACTGCTAATTAACAATTTGGTAATTAGCAGTAAATTAACAATAAATAACAAAAGGACACAAGTCTTGATAGATGCTGACAACTACTATGTTCTAGTTTAGTTAATAATATTTGTAGGATATAGTGGTTTTGTAGTAGAATTTCTGGCTGCAGTTTTTCTACAACCATAACATTCAATGCAATGGTAGATTCACAATCTGAAGGCACTTCAATAAATGATTTTGAATAATTAACGAAAGGGAAAATTCCTTTTTTTGTGTAAAGCATAAATTGTGAAAAAACATAGCAAAAAACCTCAGGATATCTTGATGATAAAAAATCTACTCATAATAATTTGCTTATTTCATCCCAATGTTGGAAAAAGGCCTCCCTCTTTATCCTCCATGTATTGCTGTTTTGCGCCAGCTCCATTTATTGAAGGATCATTACAATACTATATCTGACAATTCTGAATTAATAAACAAACAGAAACAAATTTCTTATTAAATTAACTTGAAAAATTTACTCACATTATCCGGCTCACTATTCTCATCAAATCCAAGACAAGTCAAGAAATCCATGCAATGCTCCTCTCTTTCCTTCTGCGGTATCATCGTCAAATAAGGCCTCAAGTCTGGCACGGCACATGGCTTATTAGCAAACACCCTTAAATACTGCACACATAAGGCCACACCACTGCCTAATAAGGCCGTGGGATCTCCATCCCCAGACAACCGCTTCCAAAGCTCTAGTCTCGCCAAATAAGGCCCACGTAAAGTACGTCCGGAAGTCATACTTTCTACTAAAGAACAGATGAATTCGTGGCATTTTTCCGCAGTATCATCAGCTGAGCTTTCTTCGTTATTCGCTACTTTTATCAATTGGAAGACAGAGTCAAAATATGGAAGATAGTAATCCCATCTGTCCTGATTGTCCCATAACAGTTCTTTACATAGAATATTCAGTCGTTTCCATTGGCCGAGTTTTTTCATATACGGTATGCATGCTTGAGCGGTTGAACCAGGTACGAGTTGAGAGTATAAGGGGCCTTCAATGAACTTGAGAATGTCTTCCCATTTGTCTTGAAGCTCTAGGATCATTATGTAAAGTCTTGCTTCTTGTTCGGCCTCCATTTTGTTTTCCGTTATAAAGTTGTCTATCATTCTTTGAGCTAAGGCAAGTAGGATGCCTTTTTTTGTGCTGTCATCACTTGTTTTCGCCTGTTGATAATTTTTGTTTGTTTAAATGATTGTTAAATAAGTAAACAATAACAGCTAGTTTTATTTGTCAAAATACAGAGTGTAAACTTAAATCTGTTAGGCACATTTAAGGGGTTCTTCAGATCATTACACTGAACACCATTTACCATCGTAAAATTAAAAGTGCAAAATACCTAATTCTTGTGTGTCATACACTTAGTAGGCATTAAGATTTTCTATGGAACAGCAGATTTTTATTGTTACGAGATTGTTGGTCCCATTATAATGAAAGTTGTTCAGTTTGATTTCTGTATTGTTTCGAAGGTCCATTCATATTATGTAACAGATTTAAATTTACACCCTATAGAAACTGTGTATAATGTGTATTTATTTACTGCCTCCGTGATCTAATGCTTAAGAGCATGGGCTCTTGACACGGAGTTCGTGGGTTCGATATCCATGGGGGACACCTAGTGATATGTCACTTTGTGCGTTTTCCCTAGTTGGTTAGGACATTGCAGGCTGAATCACCTGATTGTCGGAAAAGGAAGATGAGTCCATGCTTCGGATGTCACGTTAAGCCGTTGGTCCCGGCTACCAGTCTAGTACTCTGGTGGTTGTTACATAAAAACCACGTCAGAGGCCATAAGGCGGTTTGAATAAACTCTGACACCAGGGCTTGTCCACACGATAAAAGAAGAAGATTTATTTACTTAGGGCCTGTTTCACCACTTCTGAATAAGTTCTTGTAAGCTTATAGCTTATATTTTGACATAATTTCATACAAAATACATATGTCAAACTATCTGTCGGTAAAGCTAACAAGAACTTACCCAGAAGTGGTGAAACAGGCCCTTAATATTTGATTATGTCTAAATAAGTATTCAAAACAGATAGGGTCCTTGTTAATAATGCTGACGGTTGTATGTATTAAGGGGATGATCAGACCATACAAATCTGCGAACCTACTCGTGCTATATGTATGTATAGGACTGATAATTTTTCACAATTTCAATGTTTGATGGTCTGATTATCCCCTTAAAACCAGCATATTAAGTTGGACCCTGTATATTTTCTTGAATAAAATTTTAAATAAACATGAGGTGAAGTAATTACCTGCAAAATAATGCTCATGACAGCCCAGAAGTAATAGGGGTTCTTAGGAGCAAACTTGTACAAGGCCATCGCGGCCCGCTGCTGGGCCCGGTAGTCCCCGATCCTGACGTACGACATGAACAGGTGCGAGTGCAGCTCCTCGCTGGTCGGCTCCGATTTTATGGCCGCCTCGTATAACGCACACACTTTGTGCACTGTGGAAGTTTTTATTTTACATGAAAAGCTTCATTATAGAGAAAAGAAATGAAAATAGAAGAAAACTATTTTTGTTTAATTACTTTTTATTAGTTAAAGGTCAATCAGCTCACTTCCACCCACTGCTGGGCATAGGCCTCATTTTTATCACATCCTTCCTCTCAGTGCTGTGCTAATTTGAACCATTTTGCACCTAACAGCCTCATAAAGACCATAGTCTGATCAATTTACTAAAAATGTATGATAGCATTTTAAAGCACAGAGCTAAATCCATTCTGATCTTATTGGAGTCACTCTAAACCTCAGAAACATCCTGGACACTTTGCTGTCACTTCATACAAATGGAAAAACAGACAAAAAGTAAGCATTTCTAGTACCTACTACTTCTTCTTATACTGTCTCAGTCTATCTAGAAGTACCAGGGTAACATATTCTCAAAGGACTTACGTTGCTGCGATTCGCGGTACGATATCGTCATCGCCTGCAACGTCGTATCGTCGCTCGGCTTCTCCTCCGCCAGGGCATCGAGCACGGCGTGCGCCTCCGGCCCTTTTCCTAACCTAAAAAGAGCCAGCGCCTTCAAAGCCCGGGCGGCTTGCAAAGAAGGACTCTTTTTGAGCACTTTCTCCGCCTCCTGCAAAGCTTTCTTATTGTTCCCATTGTCCAGCCAGTCTGCAAAATAATATATCCTCTTACTATGCCCGAAAAAAGGCACCCACTGCGGGAGGAGTTCGGAGTAATTTCGCTCGAGAATTATGTGAAGTTCTTACCGTATATTGGCCGCAATCGACGCTCCACAATACCTCCGTCGTGCATGTGCTGTGGTCGTACCGCCATTTTTCATTTAGGAAAGTCTTTTTCCGAAAATAAATGCGCTTTCGGTACTTTTTTGGCTTTTTAGCAGCAGCAGCACGTTTGTTTTGCGATTTGTCTATGGTTTGGTCAATTTGACAGTGACATTGACAGATAGTGCGGTGTTGCCAGTGATAAAAAATTTAATTGTGTCTATGGCCGTACTAAACGGAAGTTCCTTTTGCGGAAGCGGATATCGATGATGTAAGCTTCACGACATAGATGGCGTTAGGTATTCGTAAAAAGGTAAAAAGTTTCGTAAAATAAAAAAAACAAAGTTTTTCAACTTATTTTTTGGTTAGAGTTACTTATTATGTTCCAAACACAGAGAAATTACACGCTCGTACTGCCATTCTATTCAATCTATCGAATAGAATCGCAGTAAGGGCTGTAATTAATTCATTATTATTTATTACCTCTATTGTATTGTAGAGCGAGTAGGTAGCAAGATAGTAAGCAAAGAACCTATAGTAGTAAATTATTTACCCCAGTTCAAGACTTTTTTTAATGCTTACGTTATGTACACACGGCGACACATCAGTTTACGCACCCTATATACCCATAACTACACTAGGTACAAAACACAAAATAGTGCGGTAGAGAGCCTGCATCGACGCGGCTGCCGGCGCGGGCGCATCGTGCCGTGAGACGAAACAACAACAACATACCGCACCCTCTCGCACGATTCGCAGCGTTCAACTTCTAATAGTTCAAAGTTCAAACAGGGCAGCCTGAGCTGACGCCGTGTGTACCTACCATTCCTTCGCATTTAATTTTTTATTGTGACCTTCATTATTTGTGACCTACTACTACCAGACGCCGTAGCATGCTACACGTGATAAGGCTGTATCACGTCTTTTATCTCGTTCGTTCGCGCGCAAATAGAAATAGAGCGAAAGGTGTGACAGCGACAGCGCTGTATCACGGTGGCATGCTACCCATGCAGGAAGGTAGCATAGGTAGTGTGTGTCTCCTACTCCTACTACTGTCTCGTTTCACTTAAAATTTGAAGTAAAAAATTACAAATGGACTACTACTATAGGTACCATAATATAATCTATAAAAACTCTAAAAAGCAACCTTTTAAAATACAATTTCAAAATGAAAATTACTATTTGACAATTTTTCAATAACTTTACTCCACTTAGTCCACTTTACGCATTATTTAATCTTGAAACCTTTCTACATAAACATGCAATGTGATCCTTGTTACAACAGCATGCAAGACTGCTGTTAGTTATAGCAATTGGGTTCTGACCAGCCCTAAAGGGCGTATGATGCTCGTGAGTTTATACATATGTAGGCTTAGAAAAAGTATGTCTAGAATGAGCCTCACTTTTTTACCGTATAAAAGGGGCCAAGTTTCATAGGTTGGTGTGCGTGAGGCGCCATACAAATTATGTATGCGTGGTATATATGTATAGGGTTTAGGAGCCAGTACTGCATAGGTAGCATGACACCGTGAATCGTGATAAAGCGCTATCACACCTTCGCTCTCTTTCTATTTGCACCTGAACGAATGGACCGGGGGCACCAGGTGAACGCCGTGTACACCGACTTCAGCAGTGCATTTGACAAAGTCAACCATTTGGTACTATTGCACAAACTAGAGCACCTTGGTGTGCACGGCCCACTCCTGTCCTGGTTCGGCTCATACTTGGAGTGCAGACCTCACGTTGTTGCTGTAAAGGGCTATGAGTCTTCAATGTATTATGCCCAATCTGGCGTGCCACAAGGGTCCCATTTAGGGCCCTTACTCTTCATAGCATACATTAATGACATCACTTCACACATCTTGCACTGCAAATATACTCTGTTTGCGGACGATCTCAAAATTTACAGGACAATAGAGACACCCCTCGATGCAACGCTGGTTCAGAGAGACCTCGACCGAATCAAGCTCTGGTGTGACTCCAACAACATGGTCCTGAATCCAGTAAAGTGCTCATCTATTTGTTTCTGTAGAAAAGTCCGGTGTCTGCCTTCAGAGTTCAGTATAGACGGTGTTGCTTTGCAGAAGGTGGATACGATCCGGGACCTCGGCGTTACACTTGACTGCAAACTCAAATTAACTTCACATGTCTCCGAGGTGGTTAAGAAGTCGGCGCAAATGTTGGGTTTCATAAAGAGGAACACCAGGAATTTCAGTGCTAAAACTAAAATAGTACTTTTCAAAGCTTTGGTTCGGAGTCAACTCGAGTACGCCAGCGTTGCATGGAATCCTATGTACTCAGTACACTCCCAGCACCTAGAATCTGTACAAAGGGCTTTCACAAGACATCTCGCATTTTTCGCTCAAGGTATCTCCCATAGATGCCCTTACGACCAACGTCTGGCCTTTTTTGAGATGGAGCCGTTGAGAGAGCGTAGAGCTCTGCACGACTTCACATTTTTGCACAAAACTGTCAATGGACAGAACAAATGCGAGCAGGTTCTCGGCAGCATACAGCTCTCGGTTCCTTACCAACTTCCGAGAAAGCCAATTACAAAGACCTTTCACCCGCCCGCCAGCAGAACTAACATTGGCAGTCACTCACCTTTTGCTAGAATTTGTGCAGAGTTCAACAGAGTCAGTGCGGGGCTGCCGGATCTGGATATCTTCTTTGACTCGACCAATATATTCAAAAATACAATACGAAGACATCTCACCCACTGACTTCAGTTCGGAAATTCTAAATAATCATTATTATTGCTTGCTTATGCTTGCTTTTATAAATGTCATCTTCTTCCTATTTGTTATTTTCTAATTGTTATTTTCTGATTGTTCCAAATTTTATTATTATTTTAATACGATGTAATTTTTGAATGTTGTGTATACCTTTAACTGGCCTATGTATTAGCGACTAGATTTATATGAAAACTTTGTTTGTAATGCGAAATACGTAATGCTGTTGGTGTACCTATTAAATAAATAAATAAATAAATAAACGAACAAGATAAAAGACGTGATACAGCCGTATCACGTGTAGCATGCTACCAGTGGGTCTACCATGAGTTTTCACAGTTCTTTACTACTGTAGTTACGTCACCAATTTTGTATCGAATTTCTAACAGCGCTCCTAGTGGTTACGTTGAAAACTAATTTCCTGTCATACGATTTGGCAACGTAACTACAGTAGTAAAATACAGGGAAAACTCATGGTAGGCCCTCAGCATAGGTAGTGCTGCACAGCACTCGTAGCATGTTACACGTGATACGGCTTTATCACGCCTTTTATCTCGTTCGTTCACGTGCAATAGAAAGAGAGTGGAGGTGTGATAGCGCTATATCACGGTGTCATGCTACCTATCATGCTGGTTCCAATTTTTTTCGACGCTTTCGTATCTTTGACTGTCAATCTTGACATATAACTTTATCAAAGTACCTACTTAGTGTTTTCCCGCGACTTCGTCCGCACAAATTATATACCAGATTTTAAGTCAGATCATAAGCAATCAAACAAAAAAAGTTTCATCAAAATGGGTTCAGTAGTTTTTGCGTGATGTGCGAATAAACAAACAAACTAACAATTTTGTCAATACATGGCACTGCACGTTTTTAAATCGTGCTATCGAATGTTATTTGAATTTATATGAAGAGAACCGCTACTTTTTTATTCCTCATGATTTTACGGTTTTATAATAGTTAAGATAAGAAGATAAGATTAAGATGTAGGTTAGGCATTAGATTAGGTAATGGTAAGTATCATCATCTTATTTAAGCTACGTTCTTGTCGGTGGAATGCTCTGAATTGTTCCCGAGGTCCGCATCAGCGTTGCCAATCTGTGGGGAATTCCCCAAACTGCGGGGATTTTCAGTCCGATTGGGTAATTTGTGGGGAGAGCGTTTATGTGGGGAAAATGCGGGGAATTTAGACATTTACACTAGAACTGAACTTAGAAGTCATAAAAGTAGTATAAGAAGTCAGTATAATTTATAAATTATGTACTTATATTTAACTCAACTTATCCGGCAGGAAAGTTTTAGAGTTTATTTTATGGCAGCATTTATGTCCATCATATCAAAGTACAACAAAAATTAGAAATACCTAGGCGATAAGCCTATTGCTCGTTCTGCCTTTCTCAAACGCATCTGTCGAAAGAAAATTTAGCGTTCTGAAGAATTTAAAAACAGAAAATCGTAATCGCCTGCACAATGACAGTAGCAGCGCTTATGGCCACTAGAGAAGGTATTAAGAAGAATGGAGGGAGCCAGGGAACCTAAAATTGGATCCGTCAAATGCTATGTTAACTTTGGCGCAATGAAAAGCTGCAATACGTTGGTTAAAATCAATAATACTGAAGTTTAAGTAATAAATATATGTGATTTATATGAATAGTACTTATTTCTTTGCTAAAAATATGTGGGGAAAATGTGGGGAATATCGATTTGACTTTCCCCAAAATTGGGGATTTTCAGTTAGGTTTTTGGGTAATCCAGACAGTGGACGTTGGCAACACTGGTCCGCATCCGAATGCATTAAGTATTAGGTACTTAGGTAAAATAATAAAGGCAACAAGGGATAATTTAAGAAAGACAACCAATTAAATTTTAACATTTAATTTAAAAACATAAATATATTTTACAAATTACACTTAATGCTTAACTTAATCAGATCGGAAGACCCTCACTGGATCACATGCGCTCAAAAAATCACAATCACTCAAAAAACATCGATTACTCAGAAAAAATATCACTATCTACGGCAGTGGTAGGTTATATACAACTAATTTTCACTTAGCTCTAAGATCTACCGTTTCGAAACCAGATTCGGGGATGAATTTTGGCGGTGAAAGTTCCGGTGGGTGTTCTCTTGAAAGAGACGCTCTCTTATGCCTTGGAGGAGGAACAGGCGCTGGTGGGGCCGCTTTCGATTTCAGCAAGCTCTTTATTCTCATGCCACCCCGGTAGTAATACAAGTAGATGCCCGCGAAAACTCCGACCGCGACCAGAAGAGTAACAATAGCAATGACCACGCCGTACCAAGAGCTTCCAGTGGATTCCTCTGGTGTAGGTACAGTTGGTCGTTTGCTGGGTGGAACGTATGCGGGTCTTGGCTTCTTAGTTGTAGTGGCATAGCGGTCAGCGATAGCGATGTCGGCGCATGCTCTGAATTCTTCCTGAGGTCCGCATCCGACTGCCCCGGTTCCGTTTTCACAAGTACCCCAGTTATTACCAGCTATATACCTCCACTGGAGTACACAATGTGCACATTCGAGATCTTCGGGCAATCTGTATTTCATTTCATAGATTTTATTACCATCTCTAGGGTAGAATTTCGTGCCGTCACGCCCATCGATTTTCAAAACATTTTTGTCTAAGCACTCCTGTGTAGTTCCTTTAGGTTCATCACAGACTCTAAATTCAAAATAGCCGTTGTGGTTGGCTGTTAGATCGACCTTGATTGTCACAGCGTCGCTTGGTGCGTATTTCCGTACGATGATTCCCTTGTAGAAACGTCCGCCGACTTCATGGGGTCTTGGTAGCTGGGCGTCCCAGGCGTCTCCGCAGATGCCGCATTTGCCGTCGTTCTTGTTCCATTGCCTGGAGAAGCCCCCGCAGAAGAGCTCGTGGTCGTTGTAATTGTGGGGGGTGTCGAAGCCGAAGCGCCAGGCGGAGGCTCTGGAGGGGGGCTCGACCAGTCTACCGTGGCCGCTCGTGCCTTCCCAGCAGGCTGCGAGCAGTAGAAGCCAGCACCATGTTACCTGTAAAGAAAGAAATAGAAATTAGCGTTTGTTATGTACCTAATAAAAAGTTTATTGTGGAAGAAATATAGAGTTTACAGTACGCAAATAATTTTTGTTTATTTTTTTTAATGCATTTGTATTTAAGAATAAAGTCTACTCTAATCATTAAATCGTTATCAAGTGAACTACCTATACTGCTTATGTGTATTAATTTAATTGTCCCAGATTAAAGTCAATTTGAATAAAAACCTTGACCCGCTAATAGTAGAAAACAGCTGTAGTTTATTTGTTATATTTCTTTGAAATTAGGTAGGTACCTGTCTACAATATTTAATTGTTATTGCAATTAATCTGTATTTGTGATAATGGACACCTGGTGCATTGTGAACATGGTGGGTTAGTGACAGTATGTACCAGCTTGCCTTCCGTGCAGGAGGCGACTGTAGTCTTGGGGAATATTATAGTCATGAGCGTGAGCATATGAGCAAAAATGTATACCTAACCTTTAAGAGGTATAGTTACCTTAACTTTATAAAAAGTACAAATAGAATAAATATGCAGTGTTCCACTTTATTTAGATCTAGTTCACAAGACATGCCTCATTATAAATTTTCACGCAATTATCTATTACGTTATATTACGACTGCATCAGATCGGATTGGTTTTAGTCTAGAACTTAATTCTGCAACGCATGGGCGATCTCATCATTCACGCTTCTTCGCTTATTCAAATTTAATGTCAGGTTTTGATATTACGAAAAAATTGTAATTTGAAGCTCCGTTTTTAGCGAACATTGGAGGTCGATAAATAGAGGCATCTTATCGAAAAAGACAAAAGAGAATAAAACAACAACAACATAGATAAGAATCAAGCCACGCCAAACTGCATACATTACATGGGATTATGGGATTGGCAGCTCTAGACATTACCTATAATATTTTTTTCACCTCACAAGCTCGGAAAGATTCTGTTTATCATTCGAAATCTGAGTGCAAAAGTGCATTTTATCCGCTAGCGTGGAAAGAGTTTTTAAAATTCGAATCCATTCGAGTCCAGATAAAAAGATAGTAAAACCATACGTGCGAGAAAGACAAAAAAATTATGTTGCTAACATAACGACTATGCATATATTGGTGCATATTATTGTGTTCTCTTTTTCGCGTATAAGTTTGTCCTTCACTATAATTTATTTGAGTGTCAACAAAGAGATTATAACTAAATATAATCCCTTTGAGTAGCAATATCTCTTGTCTTCTCTTTTTCACGTATAGATTTGTCCCTATTTGCATTTGCATAGGTATAATTATTTTTCCAGTGTGGGATAAAAATATCATTTAAAATAATACTTATTTAAAATGCATTTTAATAATTAATTCATCTTGTTCACCTATGAGAAGTTATTCTTTTACATTTCCTTACATTTCCTGAATTATTGGCGCAGTGTCTCAGTACACACTACACACCAGGACATTTTTTATGCTGATCAATTGGTTTTCAATCAAACTGCTACACGTGACCGCAGTGAGACAGTGACTAAATGCAAGAGTAATATAGCCGCAATAGAATGGGACAACGTCATGAAGCGCAATGTTTGCTTTATACATCTAAACTCAGTGCTTGCACCTAACATTTTCCTCGCTGTTGTGAGGTGAAAAGTTGTGTGTTTCGCTCGGCTGCAAAATTTTTCTGAGTCTCGTACCTTTGAAACCTTCGCTACGCTCCGGATTCTATATTTGAACCACTCGCTTCGCTCGTGGTTCAATCCTAGAATCCTTCGCTTGCTCAGATTTCAATATAAGTACTCGCGCCAAAAAACAACTTTGCAGCCTAGCATAACAAATAACTATTTCTATTCTGCCTTTCTTTCAAACTGTTCCTTACGGGATGCAGTATAATCAATCTATTTACCTAATTGCACTTTCACCAAAGAGCAAAAGGGAGCTAATGAATAACTCCTGGTCAGCGACCAGGATGAGAATAATTTAGTGGTCAAGCTGTTGTTAAGAGTATTTTCAAGCCGGTTCAACAGACAATAATTAAACATCGAATATTTTAATGGACAGGACATCGCCTACTGTGTGGCCACAACCGAAGCGATTTCAAGCTTCAATGCTTTTCGGATCGGAAATAATTACCTATGATGTTAAATTAACCATTTCAAATAATTTCCTTTTGGAAAATAGTCGGCGACTGCACTAAGTAAAGTTTTTTGATCTATTCATTGACTAGAATGCTATACTTAATAGGTACTATTGGAAACTAATCAAAATGTTAATACCTTTACATTAAGTAGGTATAAACAGTAGGTAATAAAGTATATACTTAGTACTCTGTGGTAATATGTAGCAGAGAGAGTAGGTACACGATTATTATACTACGACTACTAAGGGTACCGTTGGCGCGCTCCACACAAACGTAGTCTGGTTATATTTTCAACACTAACCAATTAAAGTCAATGAAATTTTTCAGAAACAATCTAGAAACTAATCTCTATGTTTGTATGAAGTCAGATTTTCGTTAAAATGTATGGTTTTAAAATTACAGCCCATAAAAATCTTAAATTAATCCTAGCATTAAAACTGTATATTTTAACGAAAATCAGACTTCATACGAACATAGAGATTAGTTACTAGATTGTTTCTGATAAATTTCATTGACTTCAATCGGATAGTACCTATTGAAAATATCACCAGACTTCGTTTGTACGCTGCACGCATTTTCAATCTCGGAATAACTTCTAATAACTTCTCTTAATAAGTATACTTATACATCTGTATCTATCTACAAAAATTACTACTGTATCTATCGGCAAAGATATGATGACAATAGAAACTTTTAAAACACGCAAGATCGATTGATTAACAATAATTTTCGATTAACTTGTCTTTTGTATAACTACGAGAGTTCTAATACAAATCAGAAAAGAACAAAAATATCATAAAGCAGAAGGCCATCTTAACCCATTGTATTTAAACACCATAATTACCTAACTGTCTAAGTATCGAAAACTACAAACACGTAAGATAAAACTAACATAGTAAGTACATACATACAGACAACACAATGAGCTGATAGGAAGCTTCAACACAATCACTGCAGGTTAATGACTAGGTACTTGAATTAATTACGGAGATACAAGACTTCAAACACGGTTTTTCTTACTATTTCCATTATTTTCCATTCACACAAGCGTCTTTCGACATGATTAGCATTTTGAAACTCTTCTAATAAGTCTGGTGTCCTCTAATATAGGAAGGTATACCTAACTATTATACTAGAGGACACTGCCTTATCATTATTATTAATTATTCTTTATGTATTATCTATCTTCATTATTAATTTATTAGCAACTATTTCATTTCGTTCTTCAGATTAATTATTTTATTGTCACCCTGCATACATGGTCCTTCTTAATATGTTGACACTTTTTTAAGGGGATGATCAGACCATCAAACTGAAACAAGTTTCTCTATAGGACCAATGTCGAAATCACAAAAATAAAACAGCTGTCCCATACATTGGCTCGAGTAGGTTTGCAGTTTTTTATGGAACAGCTGATTTTTTTCGCGATTTCGATGTTGATGCTGTACAGAAAGTTGTTCAGTTTGATGGTCTGATCATTCTCTTAAAAAAGTGTCAGCATATTAAGAAGGATAGGACATAAGTTTTCTAACGACATCGACAGCAAATTTAATATTTGTTCTTCAATGCTTAGATCAAAATAAAATCTTCAATGCAAAAAAGTTTTAACTTCACATTACATTCCGCAAAAAACAGTCTTCCATTTAGCACTATTTAGTTTTAGCTTGTTTTTGGCAATTGTACCTAAGTAACTTCCTACAAGTTTGATGAGCTCAAAACCTATTTTCCTACACTCAAATTGCTCGCGTAATCTGATTTTTTTTAATACTTAGATTCTGATAGAATGACTGACTTAGTTTACTGTTATGATTTACGATTATGCAAAAGCGCTTAATACATTCCATGACTTCGCTATTCTGTGATCATGACATTGGCCGTGGAACTAACTACATGCTTGTTCCACTTGATGTCCCGCGTACCACTTTCATACTTATCTCGTCGCAATAAGACTTAACAAGGTATGCACAAGATTTCCATGTACATGCTCTTCGTGCCGGAATAGCAAAGTCATGGTAATGTGAACATGCCTTTTTGGAAGAATCGTGGCCAATTTACTATGTTAATGCTTTGTAAAATAGTTCGCGAAGTTGTAAGATGGAGATTAGGCATGTTTTTTGGAGGAATGCTAACGTTAACTATAGTAACATCTAAAGACTGTGACTATTCGAATATTCCCATATTTACCAACTATTATACAGGCGAATACAGGCGTAGGCCATGCGCCGTGTGCGCAAAATCGGACGAATTTTATTTCCCTGGTATCGATAATACGTAGGTACCGATCTTGGAAACGATATAATCAGAAACTCACACGAAATAGCCCTACGGTTTTGACTAATCCAATGTGTCACTAAATACCTACCTACCTACCTATCTCACGTACACACTTAGGTAGACCACAGTGCAATAGGTAAACTGTGGTTAGATCAAACAATACAAACTTTTAGATTGTCCATTGCCCCAAATGTATCATTCGCGCCTGTAATTTCTTTGAGAAATTCAGTCCTTTTGAGAAAAGTAAGCCTACGTTCTGCCTATCATCCCCTTGGTAGAATAGAGCGTGCGTATATGTATGTATCTTTGTTGTGGATCTTAAATAAATAACCGAGTGGAAAATGAACAAGACCGAATATAATGGCAATTCAAAAGAATCATATTTACACTAAAATGGAACACAGACTTCATCCTCTCTCAGCAACAGTACATCAACCATGACCTGGCACGTATCTATTGGAAATTGAAACAAAATGTAACATTATTCTCACAGTTCGGCATTATGTTTATAAGATGATGCAACGATATCTGCTCCCATAGTACCATTTCGTACGAGTTGTTGAGAAAGTAAACAAGGCTTCTCGTGTTTTACAGACGGAGTTTAAGTGATATGAAAATTACCTTCATCGTCGTCTATTACAAAAATAAAGAATGGGAAAAGAAGGTTGTCGTCTAGCCAGAGATACCTAGTCGTGTGTCGTCGGCCCTTAAGCCAAGACCCCGGGGTTCTACACGCAATTTAGATATACCATCGTTCGTTCAAATGTCAACTCGATATGGTCCAAAAATAGGACCTGACATTCAGCTATAGTCGCCCCTTGATCACTGATTGAAAGACATAGTACTTAAGTAGAGTTAAAATGCTAGCAGGGAATGGAATAGCATTGTTATCGTCGCTAATCGCTTCTATTTGTACCACAAACTTCAAAATAATATCAATCTCATCGTGAGAACTGTTGCGAGCAGAGATCTGCCAGTATTGTATCTGTTTGGTCCACATTTTTTATCTTTATCCGTTTCTATATTCGATCGCTAATAGTAGTTCATCTAAATTGGTTACATTTTGTGAGAAAAGTTCGTGATCTCGAATCGAAATCCATTCGTAGGTTTCATCATACGTAATTTGTGAATATTAGGAGAATAATGATAGTAGAAATGATTATAGGGTTATTGTGAACGAATGGCTGAATCGTCCGCGTGTTGAATAGACAGTGAAAGTTTATTTATCATTGTTTTGAATAGATAGAGGCGCTCGTAACATAATAATAGAGCTGCGGTGTTCAAAACTTAACGTCGATGTTAAAGCCTGACAAGGAATTTATAAAACCTGGTTTGGGGGCGCTGCAATCGATTGCAGTGTTGCCAACGTCCACTGTCTGGATTACCCAAAAACCTAACTGAAAATCCCCAATTTTGGGGAAAGTCAAATCGATATTCCCCACATTTTCCCCACATATTTTTAGCAAAGAAATAAGTACTATTCATATAAATCACATATATTTATTACTTAAACTTCAGTATTATTGATTTTAACCAACGTATTGCAGCTTTTCATTGCGCCAAAGTTAACATAGCATTTGACGGATCCAATTTTAGGTTCCCTGGCTCCCTCCATTCTTCTTAATACCTTCTCTAGTGGCCATAAGCGCTGCTACTGTCATTGTGCAGGCGATTACGATTTTCTGTTTTTAAATTCTTCAGAACGCTAAATTTTCTTTCGACAGATGCGTTTGAGAAAGGCAGAACGAGCAATAGGCTTATCGCCTAGGTATTTCTAATTTTTGTTGTACTTTGATATGATGGACATAAATGCTGCCATAAAATAAACTCTAAAACTTTCCTGCCGGATAAGTTGAGTTAAATATAAGTACATAATTTATAAATTATACTGACTTCTTATACTACTTTTATGACTTCTAAGTTCAGTTCTAGTGTAAATGTCTAAATTCCCCGCATTTTCCCCACATAAACGCTCTCCCCACAAATTACCCAATCGGACTGAAAATCCCCGCAGTTTGGGGAATTCCCCACAGATTGGCAACGCTGATCGATTGTCACCTTTAATGTCAGTGTTCCAAGTACAAAAATTAGTTCCAATGATTTTCCGCAACATGGCGAGGTTTTTTATATTTCTGGTCGGGCTTTAATAGAAGTTGAAAGGTGTACGTAATATTCAAATTCACGTATACAGAGTCCGGCTTAATATTTTTTTCACCTCACAAGCTCGGAAAGATTCTGTTTATCGTTCGAAATCTGAGTGCAAAAGTGTATTTTATCCGCTAGCGTTCAAAGAGTTTTTGAAATTCGAATTTGTCTATTCAATATTTTTGTATACCGCCAATGCACTGAAAATGCTTAATAACTATTTCATGACACTGGCCAGCACGAAAATAAAAACTTTTTGAAATGTTCTTTTTAGCAATTCACTTTTTTTCCTCGCTGTTGTGAGGTGAAAAATTGTGTGTTTCGCTCGGCTGCAAAGTTATTCTGCGTCTCGTACCTTTGAAACCTTCGCTAAACGCTCAGGATTCTATTATTTGAACCACTCGCTTCGCTCGTGGTTCAATCCTAGAATCCTTCGCTTGCTCAGGTTTCAATAAAAGTACTCGCGCCAAAAAGCAACTTTGCAGCCTAGCATAACAAATAACTATTTCACACCACCCGCTCGAAAATGGCCAATTATATGTCACGTATATCTAACCTAAAGCAAGTCATTATAGCCCTACGCTGCGCCGGGTCATAATGTTGTACTGAATTTCATTATAACCCGCCGGTCAATAAAGTGATTTGAATTTGGAACCGCATCCACAGATTATTTATAGTTACTACGACCGCAACTTAAAATTCCTAGTAAAATTCGTATGAAAACTTATCATGGAGACCTGCACCAAAAAGAACTTAATTCGAAAATAGAACTGACCACCACGAGCATAGAAAACAAAAAAAGAAAAAAGGCGCAAATTTTGCAAATCACGGTATTGTATTATAGAACGATTTTTATAGCAAGAAATGAATACTTTATTGTTATTTATACTCACATTCAAATTATAGGCATTTTTAAAGAGGAAATCGGGAAGGTCATCGAGCGAAGAAATCAAAAGTATCTATATATAAAGCTCAAAATGTAGAAACTATTCTAAATGAAGCACCTGACCACAGTTTTCTTGCCGTAAAAGTAAGTACCTACCTACATACCTACTGATTGAATTTTAGGTTCCTAAAATAGCTACATAATATAAAGTATATATACATAACATATTATTTGTTACAGAGGTGGCATTGATTTTTTGGATAAATGGCGCTTGTCGTGGAAATGAACTCTTAAAATATAAAAAGCGAAGATATCGAAAAACTTTCAGATGAGTTACTGCTGGTAAACAAGCCAACTTACAAATAATGTATTCTAAATACTATACTACAATAATAACTCGAATACTTTGTTATAACTCTAATAAAATACGTTGTTTCTAATAGTGTTGCTTTTAATTTTCTCGCGGAAGGTGTGAAAAGTAGAGTATGCTCCTCGGGGATAAACGTGTTTTCGTCTTGGGCGAGCTTGAACCCCTCGCTTCACTCGGGATTCTAGTCTTAACTCCCTCGCTACGCTCGGGAGTTAACTCTAAGCTCCCTCGCTGCGCTCGGGAGTTAACCCTAGAATCCCTCGTTGCGCTCGGGATTCAATATAACGCCCGTGACGAAAAGCACTGCTTTATCCCCTTGGTGCATAATCTACTATAACTTCTGACGAACTGATCAAACTGAACCACTTTATCTGTGGGACCAATTTCGAAATCGCGAAAAATAAATCAGCTGCTACTGCAAAACTGCAATCTTGCTCGACCCACAAGAATGGCACAGCTGATTTTTTTTAGCGATTCGACCAGTGGTGGGACAGTGGCCTTATCTGTCAAATTTACGTAGAAAACGACGCCATCTTTTACATTTTCCGGACATAAAACTGACAACCAGCAGTGCTAGCATGATACCCCGCGACTTCGAGTCTCTCTATACCATATCTCTATTTTGGCGCGGCTTCGCCTCTGTCTCTACAGTAGCTAACATGATGCGCGCGACTTACGATGACGCGAGCGCCCAACTGTCATTCGTAGACTCTAGTCTACAAATGCGAGCATGATCACCGTTCGGTAGAGTTTGTGGCTCTACGTTTGACGTTTATCTTTAGAGATATATGTCTTGCACCGATGGGGTCCGCGACTGTTGTTTTAAGTGGACTTTTCAGTAATAATTCATGAAATTTGGCAGTGAAAATAATATTTTTATGGTATTCATTCACTGTGGCGGCTCAAATGACTTGAAAAACACATTAAATATAAAAGATTGCATTAATTAAATCAATGATAAAATCCGCAAGTAAACCTAAGTTTTGAAATGAACACACACAAACAAACAACATCTCACCCTCAAAGCGTATTACTCCATTCCGAACATGGGCGTAGCAATGATTTTTTCCCAGGGTGGGCCAGGCCCAGGCGAGGTTGATGTAATAAAAACTAAAACCTAGAGCGAGCGAAGCGAGCTCGAGATTTCACTTAATCCTGGAGCGAGCGAAGCTAAGTGAGCTCGTGACAGGGCCGTAGCTAGGGGGGGGCATCGTGGGGCAATGCCCTACCTTAAAATACCAATGCCCTACCTTAAAAATCACCCAACCATTACTTCTTTCCTACATGGGCAACGTCTTTACTATATGGGCAAGTAGGGCATTTGCTCCCTTACAAAACTGACAGAATTCTGGTCACAACAAAGTTCCAGTGCTGTGAAATTTCGGGCTCGCTTCGCTCGCTCCAGCCTTTTAATTGTTTTTTTAAGTGAACTCGGACTGACATTGTTTTTAGACTTGGTGTGTGAAATTTCGAGCTCGCTTCGCTCGCTCCAGCCTATGGTATTGTGCCGTATGAGTTACCAACACCGTTTTAAGTCCTGGAGTGTTAAATTTTAAGCTCGCTTCGCTCGCTCCAGCCTATGATTATTATGAGCGTAGGTAGGCTAATGGAACACAAATGCCAACACCGTTTTGAGTCTTGGACCGTGAAATTTCGAGCTCTCTTCGCTCGCTCCAGCCTATGATATTATTATGAGCGTAGTTAGGCTAATGGAACTCATACCAACACCGTTTTGAGTTTTGGAGTGTGAAATTTCGAGCTCGCTTCGCTAGCTCCAGCCTATGATATTATGAGCGTAGTTAGGCTAATGGAACTCATACCAACACAGTTTTGAGTTTTGGAGTGTGAAATTTCGAGCTCGCTGCGCTCGCTCCAGCCCATGATATTACGAGCGTAGGTAGACTAATGGAACGCATGCCAACACCGTTTTGAGTGTGAAATTTCGAGCTCGCTTCGCTCGCTCCAGCCTTTGAGTGGTGTCGAAGGGGAGGATAGGTAGGCTAATGGATCTCAGTATCACCATCGTTTTGAGACTTGGTAGTTATGTTCTTTTCTCATCTCATCCAAAAAAACTGCTCTTTGCTTCCGCCCTACCTTAAACCTCCTATGCCCTACCTTCAATCCAGTCCTAGCTACGGCCCTGGCTCGTGATACACTGCACTGCGTCTAGGTCTTTGTGATACAATCGTAGCCAGGAGCGAGCGTAGCGAGCTCAACATTTCACTGAATTTTTTCATCAGATTTTACTGCAATAGTTATAGTGAGATCAGTGTAATACGATTTAAATTCTGGAGCGAGCGAAGTGAGCTCGAGTTTTTTACGACCTAAAAGCTGGAACGAGCACAGCAAACTCAAGATACCTACTACATGTCTACTTCATGAAAAGATATACGATCCAATACCTAGAGCGAGCGAAGCGAGCTCGACATTTCACCCAATTCTGGAAGCGAGGGAAGTGAGCTTGAGATTTTACTGCAAAGTGTCTAGCCAGAAGCGAGCGAAGCGAGCTCGAGAATTTAATGCAATAGGTATAGTGAGATCAATGTAATACGGTTTAAATTCTGACTCGAGTTTTTTATGACTTAAAAGCTGGAACGAGCACAGCAAACTCAAGATAACTACTCTATGAAAAGATATACGATCCAACACCTAGAGCGAGCGAAGCGAGCTCGACATTTCACCCAATTTTGGAGCGAGCGATGTGAGCTTGAGATGAGATCTTACTGCAATATGTCTAGCCATGAGCGAGCGAAGCGAGCTCGAGATTTTACAGCAATATAAATAAGATCAAAGCAGTACGTTCTAAAAACAGGAGCGAGCGAAGCGAGCTCAAGATTTTGATTCAAGATTTGCAAGATTTTGCGAAAGTACATTCAGACCACATTAACTTTTCAAGAAAGTGGACATGAGAAACGTAAAACAAGAAATTAATGTCGTGTTTATTTATCATTACCTATTGATATCTCTTATTTTTAGTAAGTGATTCATTTGATTTCTGGGGTGGGCCAGAAGGATTCTGGGGTGGGCCGGGCCCACCCGGCTCCCCCCCTTGCTACGCCTATGATTCCGAAGTGAAAAAAGAAACCCAAGCACGGTCAACTAGCTATGTGCCTTCGCAGAGTTCCCCACAATATTGTTCTGCTCCAACAACAGGCCCTCAGCAGTCCATGTACAGAAGCTACTCACCGTCTCACCGAACACTATCAAAAGAGCCCAAGCACGGTCAACTAGCTATGTGCCTTCGCAGAGTTCCCCACAATATTGTTCTGCTCCAACAACAGGCCCTCAGCAGTCCATGTACAGAAGCTACTCACCGTCTCACCGAACACTATCAAAAGAGCCCAAGCTCGGTCAACTAGCTATGTGCCTTCGCAGAGTTCCCCAAAATGTTGTTCTGCTCCATCATGAGAACCTCAGCAGTTCATGTACAGAAGCTACTCACCGTCTCACCGAACACTATCAAAAGAGCCCAAGCATGGTTAACTAGCTATGTGCCTTCGCAGAGCTCATGTTGTTCTGCTCCATCATCAGGCCCTCAGCAGGTCATGTACAGAAGCTATTCACCGTCTCACCGAACACTATCAAAAGAGCCCAAGCACGGTTAACTAGCTATGTGCTTTCGCAGAGTTCCCCACGATGTTGTTCTGCTCCAACATCAGGCCCGCAGCAGTTCATGTACAGAAGCTACTCACCGTCTCACCGAACACTATCAAAAGAGCCCAAGCACGGTTAACTAGCTATGTGCGCAGAGTTCCTCACGATATTGTTCTGCTCCATCATCAGGCCCTCAGCAGGTCATGTACAGAAGCTACTCATCGTCTCACCGAACACTATCAAAAGAGCCCAAGCATGGTTAACTAGCTATGTGCGCAGAGTTCCCCACGATATTGTTCTGCTCCATCATCAGGCCCTCAGCAGGTCATGTACAGAAGCTATTCACCATCTCACCGAACACTATCAAAAGAGCCCAAGCACGGTTTACTAGCTATGTGCTTTCGCAGAGTTCCCCACGATGTTGTTCTGCTCCAACATCAGGCCCGCAGCAGTTCATGTACAGAAGCTATTCACCGTCTCGCCGAACACTATCAAAAGAGCCCAAGCACGGTTAACTAGCTATGTGCCTTCGCAGAGTTCATGTTGTTCTGCTCCATCATTGGGCCCTCAGCAGGTCATGTACAGAAGCTACTCATCGTCTCACCGAACACTATCAAAAGAGCCCAAGCACGGTTAACTAGCTATGTGCCTTCGCAGAGTTCATGTTGTCCTGCTCCATCAGAAGGCCCTCAGCAGTTCATGTACAGAAGCTATTCACCGTCTCACCGAACACTATCAAAAGAGCCCAAGCACGGTTAACTAGCTATTTGCCTCCAGAGAATTCCTCACAATGTTGTTCTACTCCATCATCAGTAGACAAGTGACAGAGAAGGTGTTGGTTCTTCACGGTAGTACAATAATAAAGCGATTACTATTGTCAAAGAAAAACTCATATTTTATTAAAGCAACAGATTTTATTAAAATTTTTAATATCCCGGACCCAAAAAAAATAAAACTTCAAATTGGTATCTTTATTGCTATGTTAGGTACAGATAGGTACATAATATACTTTGAAAAATCTATGCAGTTTCATTGTCACGTGCGTAAGTTGATATCCTTAAGTCAATAAAGTAAATTAATTACTTACAACTACAGGGTGAAATTGATAGTAGCATACTATTAAACTAAGAGTCTACCCATCACACTGAACAACTTTTACTATGGGAGCAAACCGATTGGAGCAAAAAAAATCTGCTGTCCCATACTAAACTGAAACTGCTAAAATGCCTACTCGACTCAAATGTATGCAACAGCAGATTTTTATTTTGCTCCGATCGGTTTGTTTCCATAGTAAAAGTTGTTCAGTTTAAGCTAATGATATCAATTTCAATAATAAACTTCCAAAAATTAACTTACATTACACACAAAGAAACAGGTATAACCACTTATAAATGATGAACAACTAGTTACTACATTACAATAATTAATAACTAAATGCACTGATGAACAATGATGATCAACAACATTGCAACAAATGAAAGATTATAATTATTACAAATAAATACAAGAATATAACTTATAAGGTATTACCTAAAAATAATAAGGTAGTTTTAGGTATGGTTTAGAGTCATCACTATGACTCCCATGGGAGATAATTTGGTACAAATTATATCAATGGCTACAACATCAAAATTGTGTCCTAGTGACCCGGCCCCAGCTCTGCCCGGTTGGGGGTAAATAATACAAGTAAATATACCTACTATGAGAGCTCAGTGGCCCGTTGCGGACAGGTATGGACTCTCAATCATGAGGTCCGGATTCGAATCCGCACGGACAACATGCCACGTACCAATGAGTTTTTCTAACTTATGTTCGTATTACTGACTGGTCTCAAACGGTGAAGGAAAACATCGTGAGGAAACCTACATATGCAGAAGAAGAAATTCTGATGCGTATGTGAAGTCTACCAATCCGCATTGGACACGCGTGGTGGACTAACGCCCAAACACCCTCCTAGAGGGCAGGCCTTTGCCTGCAGTGGGACGTATATAGGCTGATGATGATGATGATACCTACTATACACATAAATATTTCAGAAGAAATTCTCTGACAACAGTCTCGACTGCTGTAGCAGTTCTGTCATATTGCATCCTCAGCGCACGACCATGCCCTTAACGACATCTTCCAAAAGCTTGCCTTCAGGCCTCAGCCGCACCAAAAGTAACAGGCTTGACGGCCTAACTTTGACGCCCTGGCAGAAGGGCAAGCGCCTCCCGTGGGATGCTACATGCATCAGCACCATCGCCGCCAGCTACCTTAGCCGCACCTCACGGACCCCTGGAGCAGCTGCAGAGAGTCTGGTACTCAAGACTTGAAGCACCAATATCTGTTTGTTCCGGTCACAGGAGTGTGGGGAGCCTGAAATCGGGCATAAGACTTAGGGAGAGGAAATGTGACCCCCACTCTGGGTGGTTCTTGATGCAAACCATGGCCATAGCAATACAACGCGGCAGCGGTGCTAGCGTTATGGGCACTTTTGCACCTGGATCGATACAGGGCGGGCTATTTGATTAAGTTTAGCTGTGAGTTTCTTTTCTTTTGTTTCTCTTAATTTGTTTTGTTTATTATGTTGTATATAAAGGATTTAACACATTATACCTTTATTTAGTATCTCCTAAACTTTGTTCAAAAGACTAAGATGACATACTTACATGGTTACTCCTAGATTGTATGACTTAAGGTAATTCTGATTCTTCCACTGGTTTATCGTTGTTGGAACATGGATACAATAAAAGCTTTTTATAACTGTATCAGTATCTTCTCCTTTGCCTTCAGTTAAAGACAAGTAATCCCGTATATCCGCCAATGGTGAAGTCTTCAAATTGTCTGAAAGTTTATTTGCTCTCACTGTGCTTAGATTTCTGAAAATTAAATGTAAAATTACGTTATAACGTGAAATACAAGTAGGTAGAAAGTCGGAAGAAAAATGTATATTTGACATCCAATAATACTTACATAACATTGTTTTCTTTAGCAAACATGCTGACGTGACGATTATTTACTGAAAAACAGCTTTATTTCGCCATTTTAGTTGTGTAAAACTGTTTATTCTTGATTTTTACAAAATAAAATTTTAGTTTTCAAATGTCAAACATATGTCAAGTGAAAAAAACCAATAGCTTTAATTTAAGAATAAAACATAACGTGTAAGCGAGACGTCGCTATACCAACAGTATCTCCTTACTCTTTACTCGAAACATAAGCACTCAAAGCACGCAACGAAATAGGCAAAAGAACGAATGATATTGGGGCAGCTCTAATTACCGATTCGGTGATACCATATTTAAAAATGATCGTTTTAACCGTATGGTATCCCAGCGAACCCGCGCCGCGACTCTGCTTTCTCTCGGTAGAGTGGCTGACGAGCTGTCAAATCATGCTCACCATCGCGGGATAAATGACAGGTGCGAGTTTGATTTTCAAACCCGCAGGCGCGCGTCAAGCGACTAATCATGCTAGCACTGCAGGTTCTTCTTCAACACAAGATGTCGTTAAAGTGCAAGTATGGGTATTCTACTTTTTTGGGGTAAATTCCCTCTAGTAGGGGGGTACTTTAATATGTTGTTATTTATTGTATATTTGTCAGTTGTTATAGTAATAAACATGAGTAGAGGGATTAATATTAAAATAAACAAAAACACAAATTATTTGAAATTAAAAAGGACCGTCCCTTAAACGCTATGACAGTATATTTATGAAATTACACAATAGTATATTCAGCGCAACTGTTGTTATTGAAATAAAAGTATTTGCACACTTTCAAATATTTTTTATACAGCATCTAAGGGTAATTTATACAACAGCATAGTAAATTTGGTCCTAGCTACTGGCAACTCTCATTGTATCAAGATGCGGAGCTGCGTGTTGCGTGTGGAATGATTGTGTTTTGTTATTTGTGATTCTTCAAAGAATGAGTTCTGTGTCTGCTTCTCATTTCGAAATGTGACTTTAAAGGATACACTAAGGTAGGTACTTTAAAGAGACATTTCAAAACCGAGGCAGTACCTATATCCATTGAAATAAAGTAATATTAGGCATATATACCTACCTATACCTACGTATATGTATAGTAATCAGTCAACCGTCCATTGGTTATCTACCAACCAATCAACTGAAGGGGTAATTTGTGATAAGGATAGATGATTTCAATTTGGGTCACCAGAAACCGCGCGAGTAGGTTCTCTTTTCCTTTTGGTATAATGAGCGTTTTTCTTTTTTTTTTAAATGCCGTTTTCTTATAACTCAATAGATGGCAGTAGTGTCTGTACGACAAACTGTCAAGCAAAAACTTCCTCTGCAATGTCACCTATAGACTAAAAAACGTAGAGATTTCATTCTCTTTGGTTCGGATTTGGAAGACGTCATCAAAAAAAAATTGAAATTATTTTCGATTTCTTTCTTAGCCAAAAATAAAGTCCTTTTTCGTTGTTTTTCAGAAAAGCAGTTTGAAGTAAACTATTCTATTCTATTTTTATTTATTGGCGTTTCCTTGTTAGATTTCGCCAGTGTCAAGTAGTTTGAGGGAGTGTCTATCCAATCTCGAGGATTGTTTTTGAGTAAGAACAACTGAGAAGGATTTTGGAGCCTCGTGGCAGGCTGAGACGCGAACCGCGCGAACACCACGCGAGAGACAAGTGTTCAAGGCAAACCCTGCAACGTGACTCTCTGAAGTAAACTAACAAACACGACAAAGTAAATGCTACGATACGAGTTTGATTAACAATGACATTTGACAGCTCAAGTTTTCTTATTGCCAGTTCAATTTCAGATTTTGCCATAGGCCAAGTATTTCGCTTACGCTGATAGACGGAACATCAGTGTAACCGCGTATGAGACAACGATAGTCATAAAATCCTATACAATTTGTATGAAAATAGATGTCTGACTCCGGAGTCAGATAGCCGTCGTAGAACAAAAAAGTGGCTACGTCGATAAGGACAGCAATAAGTAGCGATCTCCTTTTTTAACTAGAGCGAATTTGCTATGTGCATCTCTTACTGAGTGATATGACAAGACATGTGCTTCGTTCTAGTTCCTTCTCTTTCTACGGATTTTGCCTTATGATCAAAGAGTTTTTATATTTATTTTAGTCAAATTGTAGTCTTGTATCACCTTAAAGAGTAAATTAGCATAAGAAATATAGTTAAATATAATTAAAAAAATATGTTCCAAAAGATTTTTGTTTTTTTTTCACTTCACTTTTACCCTCATTTCGGGGAAAGATAATTTTTCAGTGTTTGACATAGATTCGTATAGACCGTAGCGTCATCTATCGATCTACTATGAAACGAAAAAAAAAACGCTCATTACTATACTCTTTGGATTCGACCTTGGTCCCATAGAGAAAGTTTACAGTTTGATGGGTGGCAGTCAGCATTAACAAGGACCCTGTATTACTTTTATGGAAATCATATCATGGACATGTATGTCATGGGGGTGTGATAATTTTACCTAAGTGAGACAGCAAGTGAAAGATGCATTCGATTGGCGACAAATGTTTTAGGTATTTCGGCTCGAATTTCGATGTTCAGTACACAGACTTAAAAGAAGAACCAGACGTAGTCTCGTCTAATCATGAGTGAAGCACCCATTTCTTTTGTGTGCGTGCTGTCACGCGGTACCTACATAAGGTGACGGGTTGTAGGACCTGCGCCTAGAGCTAGTGCATCTGTGTGAGTGTAGGTCCCTTGTAGAACAAACGATATTGTATTACCTTGCATGCTTCACATCTTTTTAGTGCAATATTCTGTCCGTATTTCTTTCAAGTCCGTGGTTCAGTACAGCTTTTATTAAAAGTGCATGAAGTTGCCTGAGTTGCTATTACGTCCTTCCGTTCAACAATTTAAAATTCACCTTATAGTCGACCCTATGGAGTACGTAACAAAGCGTTACATAAACCTATTTATAGTCTACTCGCCCTGAATATAATCGCATAAAATGCCTATAGCGATGCATGGGTCGTACCATAAAGTTTACTCTATGGACTATAAACTGACACAAATATTTGCTATGCAGCTATATAGGGTCCAACTTAATATGCTGACACTTTTTTAAGGGGGTGTTCAGACCATCAAACTGAACAACTTTCTCTATGGGACCAACATCGAAATCGCGAAAAAAAAATCAGCTCTTCCATACAAAACTGCAAACCTACTCGAGCCAAATGTATGGGACAGCAGTTTTTTTTTTCGCGATTTCGATGTTGGTCCCATAGAGAAAGTTGTTCAGTTTGATGGTCTGATCACCCCCTTAAAAAAGTGTCAGCATATTAAGAAGGACCCTGTATATATAGCTATATAGCTAATAGTTAATTAAACTGCAACTGCATCTACCATCAGCTGTTCCAAACATTTGGGTTGTCGTTTTCGTCATTTGTTTTATGTTGGTTCATTTTGAGATATGTAACGCATTAAAATTTTAGTTTCGGGACTCGTGAAAACGTTTTTGATTCAATTTATTTATTTTGATTTGAATAAAATATTATAGGTACGATACCTATCTAGTTGGGGATAAAGTTAACACCCCATCCTACACTTTATAGGTATGGGATATTCGAAATTAGTACCATAACAAAGCATGCGTTACGCGGTATCGATTTAATTTAATTTATAACACATTTGCTCGTAAATGGTCCTAGTTTTATTTATTTCCTTGTTTCCTCGCAAATATGTTATAAAACGTCGTATGACACACGTTCGGTTTGATAATTACAGCCTAGGCTATCTTGTAGACCTCGCCTACGGCTCGGTCTAGCAATAACGCCTCGGCTGTAATTATCAACTTACCGAACTTGTATCATAATGTACTATTATAACACATTTGCTCGTAAATGGTCTCTTATTTGACCAATTTCACTAACGTAATGTATCTCATTACGGCCTAGTTCGGTAATGTAAAGTAAAACGGACGGTTGCGTCTAAAACGAACGGTACTTTTTAAAATCTTAGCAAAGAGTTTTTATGTCAGAAAAGTGGTCAACATTTTATGAATAAAATTAACTTTGGGAGATAAAATATAATAAAGTAAACATTTAATTCTTTAATTTAATTAATTTTGACAATAAATTACACCCATTTATGTGAAACCAAAACAAACAATATTAATTTACTTTATTAGTAATACTGGATGTTTTTGTACCTTTGCCTTTTTTCTTAAAATAAGAAAAAAGAAAGCGCTAATGCGCGCGCATCGCTAATTTGTGAAGTTATCTTATTAGTTTGTGTTTGTTTTGTGAACAAGTAAAAATTATTCCGCACGCTTTTTAATCGCTATTTTTTGTTACGTTTTTTTGTTTTGATTTGAAAATGTCGTTAGTAGTGATGAATTTATTAATTCGACGCCGCCAGAAGTCTCAGAGGCAGCGGAAAAGGTTAGTCTAATTTATTAGTTTATGAATGTCCTAGTTTTATTTATTTCCTTGTTTCCTCGCAAATATGTTATAAAACGTCGTATGACACACGTTCGGTTTGATAATTACAGCCTAGGCTATCTTGTAGACCTCGCCTACGGCTCGGTCTAGCAATAACGCCTCGGCTGTAATTATCAACTTACCGAACTTGTATCATAATGTACTATTATAGGTCAACAAAGTTCCATGACGTCCTATTTCAAAGAAAACTGTCAATACTTTCCACCCTATTGTTCCCACGACCGTCTGACTAATCAAATGACTAAATCATTGACTAAAATGGTAAGTAAGGTCAGTAATTTGTGAGCCCGTGGTTGCACACACGATTGTGTGGCCACAGGCACAGGTCACCCCGTACGTGAGAGTCGTGCTAATATGTGCCGTACACTTTATAGACATAAATTAGACTATTAAGTTTTATGACTTAGGCAATTTGTTGAAAAAGATACATCTTGTCTACAAATCATCTAACCTAATTGTAAGTTGTTATTTTAAGTATGTTTTTGGAAGATTTCGTAAGACGTCCATTACAGTTTAGAAGAAATAAATAATACCTTTCCTATTTACGTAGACTAGAAGGCAAGGTTTTAATATTTCGACTCAAAACTTGGGATAACTGGTATTGGTGGTGACAGTAGGCTCACTCAAGGAAGATGGATATTTGGTAAGTATTACATAATATAGATAGACGCTTAATGTAATGACTAGTCTTTGAGCGGATAGTCAGATATATTCAAAATAAAGCATTCAGAATATTAATTTCCTATACAAAGTCTGTCCAGTGTGACAGGTAGTGAGATCTTCTATCATTATCATCGGGCTCACTACCGTCATGCATGTCACAGTAGCCAGAGTTTGCACTGCTAGAGAAATGTGAATATTCTGAATACTTTATTTTGAATATCTCTAACTATTCCCTCAGAGACTATATGAGATATATGAGAATATGCGTCTACATATTGCAGTTAATGTAATTTCAAAAATGCCCAGGCTACACTTATTTTAATACCAACTTAATTATTCAACTTTAAGTTTAACCTGTATATTTTTTGTATGAAAAATTCTAATAAGCAACTGTGCACTTGCGAAAGAAAACCCAGCTGTGTCTAAACATTTTACAATAGTAACAATAAAGCAAAACAGCTGTATTCACACAGTGTCCGAACGAATTAGTATGCGGCCGACAATGTGTAACTTTCGTGCACAGAATCGTAGAGGAAAGTGAAACCGTTTATCGTTATAACGGAACTTTCCGACAAAATGTCCACTATTAGCCGTATTCATAATTTCTCTCCAACTTTTTTATTTTGAGTGTTTAATTAAGTTACTTTCTTGCAACAGTAAATGTCGAAAGTCACGCCAGATCTGTGTTCTGGTATGCATCTCACTCAAGGCATTTCAGCTGCAAGTTATAATGTCTGAACATTATAAAGTCTCAAAACAAACTTAGGAATAAAACATCAAAAGAACTTATATGAATATGATGCTTTTCATCTCATCATCTCAGCCGATAAAAGTCCACTGCTGGTCATAGGCCTCCCCATGGGATCGCCACAAAGACCGGTCCTGCGCTGCCCTCATCCAACGGGACGATGAAAGCTGACGATGATTTTCATTTAGTTTCCTTTAAATTTTAAATATCAACTCTGTTTGAACTGTTCCCATTTTTTAAGACCTGGAGAGCTATTTTTTGAATTTCACACAAGTAGTTCGTGTACCTATAGAATTTACGCCAACTTCGCAGGACTTCACTTCTTATGCAGGGCACAGGCCCTCAAGGAGGATAGGCGTTAGCTAATCCAGCAGGCGTGATTTAGCTACTTTATTTGACATTAAATTGCATAATGGCAGTAACGCCATTTATTCCCCGTCAACTTGTTTTTTGAAATGATTGACTGACTGAATCTCATTACCATGACGCAATGCGTCCACAAAACAGTTGAGAAAACATTAAATAAGTTTTCTCTATAGAACATTTCTTACGTCAATAAGAGCACATGCATTGAAGCCAGCCATCAGCTGTTGATGACCCGGCCACGATGTTTGCAAATGAGTCCATTTCTCAAACGACAATGTTCTTACTTTCACTTCGTTGCCTCTTGAGGGTTTTGCAACTAGAGTGTTATGGGATTTGGTTTAACCAAATGGCACTTAAGCAAAACGATAAGATTACAATAAGTTATGTTTGAAATTAAAATAATGCTTTGGTGTAACCACGTAAAATAGCACAAAATTTTAATACAAATATCTACTAAGTACCATAACCACTTTTACCTCCGTTTGGCTTACTTAACTTAGTAATAAATTATACAAAACTGCTACTAGTAAAATACTATCACTTACAATCTAATTAACGCCCAAAAGTGAAAACTGAACGTGTATCAAAATTCAAGCTCCCTGCCCGTAATTACCTTACAACAACATTAATGTTAAATTTTATTATTGATGTAATAAATTAAACTTAGTAGCGAAAGTGTAGCCCTGCGGCACCCCTACTTTTCAAACTGGTACGACGACTTACAAATGCTCGTGAAAGGTCATGATCGACTCCAGTGAAAGTTCTGCACAAACAAAATATGTTTTTACGATTATTTAATGTTACACTAATGTATTTTGTTACAAAAAAGCCAATTATGCAATGGTGTACGCTATCGAACGCCTTTGTTGATTCAAGCGCAAATTTGTTATGCACAGTTCTAATCTGCGGGCGTAATTAATGCATTTAATGTTTGATTCATTGCGTCTATTGAAGGATTTTTTATGTTCTTACAGCGTAGATCTCTAATAACAAATTGTTGTTGATGCCTTATTTAGCACTAATTTACTTGCTTCTTTATTACGAAAAGTGAGATAATCATCGATTATACATGGTTACGGGAACTTTTTGTTTTTGTTATACTTCTACATGCCTTTACCATCTAGAGCAGTAGCTTGAGTAGTTACCTAGGCACTAGTTTTTCTAGCATACCGAACGTATCGAATGCACTAGGCGCTGCTCAAAGTGATATAGTTCAAGTTATTTATGCAACCTGATACGTTTGTTTGTCGGTAGTAAAACTTTGTGCTTGACCTCCCGATAGTATTCTTATCTATTCTACGTGTATGTTCATCTAGTCTAGATTGTAGATGAACAATGATATGTGTTCTTGTTGTGTGTTTGTTGTGTTGTTGTTGATGAGAGTATTGTATTTTGTACCTAATTACCTATTGTGATTTCAATGTCTTACAAAGTTTCATCGAAATCCATCCAGTCGTTAAACGCGTAGCAAGCAGTAGGTATATTATAACAAGCATTAATACAATCCTACTTTGGTTTTTAGCAAAGTTTCTTATTGCATCAATAAATTGTTAATAATTTTATGTTTAAGTAAAACAGGTTCGCATTTTCAGTGTTAAATTGTTTAATATTATTGTGACTTAGTAAAATAAGTGTTGTATTTCATAAGTAACAAGGACTTGAATAAATTCTACCATGAACTGATTAAGCTGTCAGGCAGCGAGCAATCTACTTTAGTTGACCATAAATGGTGGAACTAGTTTATAAGTTGAACTGACTCGTTACTTTTCCTGCTGTGTCCTTTCCGTCCTTTCTCTTTGCTGGATTTATGTTTATTTCAAAAATATACTTAGGTTTTTGCTCTGAGCCGATGGGTTTGCAGCCCGCGGAGAGGGGCGTGGGCTACAGTTCCCAGTTACATCAAGAAGTTTTCAGTCGGGGTACCTCTAGGTTTAAAGGGGTATTCAACTATTTATGAATAGTTGAATACCCTATTATATTGTGATAGAATAACTAAACCAACCAGGTGGGTATTCAACTATTCATAAATAGTTGAATACCCACCTGGTTGGTTTAGTACCTACCTAATAGATCTCTTTTTACTATCATAGCTTTTACTTTTTGGATAGCCTTATACCTAACTGTAATTCTATCACAATATAAATGATTGACAGCCCCTTACTGTCGCCTTAACTGTTAATAGGTGTACGTATTTTACAAGGCGAATTATGTAACTTATAATTTACACGTTGTTATTGACCTTGCTAGTGGAAAACACTTTAAGTATATACTTTATTTCTTTCTCTTGCATAATTTATAAAACTATTAGATAAGGCAGTGCATGAAAATTTTTACTCGGAACATAAAAAATGCTTTATTTACAGATAATTTGATCCTGATGAGTAAGATTGCAAATATATAAAAATAAAATAGTAAAAAAGTTTGCGGAAACAATGCTCCAAATAATGGGATGTAGGACCTAGTAAGGTCTACTTAATTTTTTTTACATTTGTAAATTTTTATGTTTTACGCGTTTATATTCAAACTCGATAACGACCAGCAGAGTCGTATAGAGTGTGGCTGGTAAAACAGTAGTGATTTGTTGTAGATTTCTAATGTTCTCGAGAAAACCACTGTTTAGTACGGTTTCTAAGCTGCTGCGAGCACGGGAAAGATAGCAGTTAAGTCGGCGAGTAATTTGTGGTCTCGTAGAAAAGTTGACTTTATGTGACCACAAATTAATAGTCACGATTCTGATCTTTGACTTTTTAATATGATGATAAAAGTTATGGTTCTTTGGACTATTTGCACCACGAATGGTTAAATCTAAATACCTAGTAAAGTAAGTTATAGCTTGTAGGATTCCACTGCAGGGCAACAATTTCCTTTAGCTCAAGTAGATTTGCAGTTTTAGTATGGAAGAATTGGAAGAGCAGATTTTTTTCGTGATCTCGATGTTGGTGCCATTGAGTTGGTTCAGTTTGATGGTCAGGAGTGCGATTTTTGAATCTCATTGGGTGAGCTCAGCTGTTGAAAATGTCAAAATTACTACGGAGATACGCATCTTTTTACTGCTGATTTGACTTTTAGAAATCATAATTCAGGAGTGCAATTTTTGAAAGTCAAATCAGCAGTAAAAAGATTTTTGACATTTTCAACAGCTGAGCTCACCGAATGAGATTCAAAAATCGCACTCCTGATCATCCCCTTAAAAGTGTCAGCATATTAAGAAGGACCCTGTACAGGGTGAAAATATTGATATCATTTGCCTTTTAAATTAAGAGTCTACCCATCAAACAGAACCACTTTGACTAAGTGGCAAAAAAAAATCTGCGGGTCCATACTAACCCTGCAATGCCTACTCGACTCAAATGTATGCAACAGCAGATTTTTTCTCGCGATTTCAAAGTTAGTTTTCCATTTTTTTTACTATAGGTGGGTTAGCTCTTGACCTCAATCTAGTCCTCAGGACAAAGATGGGGTCGAAGATGTAGCGAGCTTACCCAGAACTGCAGCAAGCTGCTTGGCGCCAGACTCCGGCAGGAACCCTCCTCCTTGCGGAGCCTACCACACCGCTGTGGGGGATCGTTCAGCCGCTACCACAAACTTGCTAGCTAGTGATATGCCGTTGCCCGGTGCCCGTATGCCCAGCGGGACCCTCGGTCCTAGGGCTTTAAAACCTAGCTAATCATTTAGTGCTCAAAGATAACGGAGTTATATCGAATCTAAGCTAGCCTCCGCCCAGCGGGGCCCTCCTTTATTATGGACAAACCGGGGTGGACCGCTAGTGGAGGACCCCCCTCCCCATCCCATAGTAAAAGTTGTTCAGTTTGATGGTCTGAAGCACCGCCTAAAGTATGGAACGCATTTAAGTAACACCCTGAATACGAGTACGTCACTGCAGTATGCAGGTCACAGAGGTCTACTCTCGTGGGCGTTAGTCCACCACACGTGCCCAATGCGGATTCTTAGACTTCATACGTAGACGTCGTACCTACTTGTTTAAGCTTTAATGCGTTTAAATACGACGTCTACCTAAGAATCATAAATTTCATCTTCATGAGTAGGTAGGTGCTGTTTGTAGGAATCTCTGCAAGACAACCTTTCCTCTCAACATTTATTTGCATGACAAGCTTTAAGGAAATTGGTTTCACTGGTTTATAGCCTTTGGTACCTACCTGCATGCAGTACACCAGTGAGAGAATCAAACCTAACATCATACTGACAACTTAGGAATATGATGTATCGTGACACAAAAACTTTTTGAAATGTTCTTTTTAGCAATTCACTTTTTTTCCTCGCTGTTGTGAGGTGAAAAATTGTGTGTTTCGCTCGGCTGCAAAGTTATTCTGCGTCTCGTACCTTTTTCTCTCTTCGCTCGTGGTTCAATCCTAGAATCCTTCGCTTGCTCAGGTTTCAATAAAAGTACTCGCACCAAAAAGCAACTTTGCAGCCTAGCATAACAAATAACTATTTATTTTCGTGCTGGCCAGTGTCATGAAATAGTTATTAAGCATTTTCAGTGCATTGGCGGTATACAAAAATACTGAATAGACAAATTCGAATTTCAAAAACTCTTTGCACGCTAGCGGATAAAATACACTTTTGCACTCAGATTTCGAACGATAAACAGAATCTTTCCGAGCTTGTGAGGTGAAAAAAAAATTACTGTAGGTTTTTTGAATACTTACAGATAAACTCTAAATAGGAAGGCAATCATGAAGTTATACCTACGAAAAGTCATAACATAAAAATAATATTAGAACCTATGTGAACGCTGATGGCTTTATTTCAATTAATTAACCTAGGTACCGACTAGGTAGTCGACAACAATTAGTTTTATCAAATTATTTTTTATTTCTTTGATTCCAATTACTGTTTCATTTGTTACAAACGTCAAGTCACAAGAATACCTTTTGGGTAAACACTACAATGTATAGAGGGAAAATATTTTTAGGAACATGTTTTGTAAGTATTTGTACGATACCTACTTTATGTAAAGTCGAAGAATAGGTAACCTCAAGATAGAATGGCCATCAGATTCCTTAGTTTAATGCATAAAATAACACTCGCTGGACTTCGAGTTTCTACACAATTACAATACTTTTTTTTACTTTTCAGTTTATATTATCAAGCCACACATCAAGAGCAAGCAACGAAGTCTCTTCGTTTCAGCTGGTAATTTAACTTAATTTTAAAAATAGTTCAATGTTTTCTATGTGTAGAGACGTATATATGCGCCTAAAAGTACGCAACAACCTACCTACATGAAAGCTACACGCGTTATTGCAAGATGCAAAAAACTGTAGCATGGCATTATTTCTCTTAAAATATTAATACTTTTTTAAAATTAATAAATTTATGGCTTTTTGCTTGTGCCTAGCACCGCATTTCCGCCAGTGTCAAGTATAGTTTATGGGAGTATCTATCCCAATCTCAGGGATTGTTCAAGAACAAGAAGAGATTGGGGATTGCGGAGTCTCGTGGCAGGCAAAAACGGGTCGCACGAAAACCACGCGAGACGTGTGCTCGGGTAAACGTGCAACGTGACTTTCAATATTAATTCTTGTTATTTTATTTGATTTCAGCTCGCTCGTTTGTCATTCCCAACTGTGGATACGGTGAGATATTTGCAACTTTTCGTTCTCCCTGCTGACGCAAAAATACCACAAAAACAAAAAATCTACAGATTATCAAGACATTACCTACTAAAATTTTGAAATAACGATTTTTTTCACATGAAGCTAAATTAGGTACCCGTTATACAATACAATGTTATAAGTAGTTAAAACGTATAGGTATGCAATGCAATGTTAGCTACTATGACCAAACGTTAATGGGAAACTTCATGAACATTAAGATTTAAAGAATTTTTTTGCTTAAATCTAGACGTATTGAAGGCTAACGGTCCGTATGAAAATCCAATTAATTTGTTAAAATCTCTATCACATCTCTGGGTAGTTTTTTCTGTAAAATGTATCTTGTTTCTGTATAAGTGGGATCACACACGATGACGCACTGACGTCAGTCCGTCATTTGCGAAGCAAGGAGTTGTATGAAACCGCACGTAGAAGCACACACGGGGCGTCAATCCGTCACCGTGTGCTTCTACGTGCGGTTTCATACAACTCTTGCTTCACAAATGACGGACTGACGTCTGCCGCTTCGTCAGTGCGTCATCGTGTGTGACAGCTCTAAGGAGCATTATGATTTATTAAAAATTTAATATAGAAACCGTACAACATGCCGCCTGCCACCGAGATAGACCCTAAGCATAGCTACTCGGACGAAAAGTTCGAAAAACTTCAAGAATACTACAGCTACATGAACGGGAGGATGAAGGAACCCCACAATCCGGTAAGATGCATAAGCATATGCTCACGACTATTTCCCCCGAGGAGTCAGAGATATTCAAAAAACTCGAACATCCTCGTTTCACTAGTAGTACTGAAACAGTCCAGTGTGAAGGGGAGTGAGCCCGTGCACTTTAATGGACAGTGGGTACAAAACATGCCTCGAAATTGAAGCATGCAGGTTTTCTCACGATGTTCTAGGCAATGGAACTAGTGCGAACGAACGTTTCCTTCACCGAAAAGCTAGTGTTGTTTCAAATCGTACATAAATTCCGAAAAACTCATTGTTACAAGTCGGCCTGGACGGGGATCGAGCCATCGCTTCCTGCGTATAACCTACGTACCTTTCAGTTGTATGAAATTCCGAAATTGCACTTCAGATCGAGGAAGATCTGTAGAATGATCATAGGATTATTCTATTATTCAATGAAGCATGGAATGCATAGAACGTGACAGGCATTGTCCTAATTGGCCATCGCTCGCGCGATCGTGCGATCGCACGAAATCTCGATCAAACATATACCTATCTCCATCGATCGACTGTAGATTTGTATGCGGGTTATTGCGGGTTCGTTCGATTGTTATGCGACCGTCGCACGAGCGATGCCCAATTAGGACCTCGCCGCCACATAGAGTTCAGATTTCTAAAAATAATCGAGACTTTATTATAACAGACAGAACGCCGCGATATCCTGGAGAGTGCAGAAAAGAAGTTGTTCGCATTCATCGACACGCACGTCAAGGACCTAAAGCGGCTTCTGTTCGCGACCGACATGGCTCTCATGTCCATGGTCCTGCTAAAGCTCAACAAGAAGATGGACGCATCCGAGGCAAAGATCAAGTCCACTCAGGCCAAGATTCCTTTTGGGTTATACACTAGTCCTGGTAAGTGACAACACATAAAAGGGCAGTTTAGGACGGAACAGAATTGGATCAAAAAGATTGTAAGAGCCATAATCCACTAGCGATTTTTGAGCGTAGACGATGTCGGAACTGCATTGTAACTACGTCGTGCCTACACAGCCCCGACGTCGCAACTGAATCGAACAATTTTTACTTACTGACCGTTGTCGCCACGACATCGCCGCATTCCCGACGCGACACTTTTTTGATCTCCAGATATACCGCGGTGGGAACGCGGCGATGTCGTTCCGTCAACGTAATAATTTGTAACATTACAGAATTCAAATGTCTGGGAACATCGTATTACATTGCGTCGGCGCACAACCAGGAGGATGCCCAGATGATCTTGTCCAGTGAAAGGAAGCCACACTGCTACACTTTTAGGGGTAGGTACTGTCAAGATAACGCAGACCTTTCATATTAGCTAGCTATCAGCCTTTTTATCGAGAAGGCAATATTAATAGTAACACCTACGGTGCAAGCTTGAAATGTATACTCAGCTACCTCCCAACCCACTCGACGAGTTTTTTCACACTGCGGAAATGGGAAGCAGCATTCACTTTGTATATCAAATGCGATCGCCAATCCACCTACCATGCCAAGTGCCAAACATGGCGAATGCACTTTGTGAGAAGCCATTCACGTCCAGCAGTCAACGTTTTTTTATCTTCTGCTGATTTAAGAGCACAATTGAGACTAAACCAATAAACCCAATTTCTAACCAGGTGCATTCGCCTTCATCGCGTTCTACCACCGTCACTCTGAGACCACCTACGTGGGACCCCACGCTGAGCAGTTCCAGACCAACAACCCGAGCCAGGGCCTGTACTGCCACTCTGATGACAGCTGGAGCGATGTCCAGTGTATTTACAAGTTAGTAGGAACAGAGGGTCTACTCTTGAGTCGATGACTTGTTACCGGGTTTGACATCCTGGGAGAGATTTTCAAATCTGCATGACACTTGCTGATTGTCGGGGGTGTACTCGGTTTCATTGCGTTTCTGGGTACCGGAACCCGAAACTAATAAACAATGAAGAGATTGATGAAAATGGAGAAAGCAAGAGAAGTCTATTAGGATCGTAGCAGGAGGGATTCAGCAGTTTTTGCCTACCTCAGTTGGAAACAGGCGTGAGAATCTACCAAACTACACGCGAACGAACTTGTTGGAATTCTAAAGATCACGTAGTATTAGATTCCCAAACTAGATGAAACAAGAATCTGCGAAGATAATCTCAGATGCAGGTTTTTATGTACAGAAGCAATGATGTGAGACAAGTTATGAAGAGAGGATGCGGCATTTGCGGTATTAAACTTATATCATTGCAGTGATCTTGAATCTGAGTTTGTTCAAGCAAACCCCTCTTTAGTAAGTAAAGTTATAGCCTGTAGAATCCCACTGCTGGGCAAAGGCATCCTCTCACGAATAAGGGGGAGAGTGAGTGGGCCATACTCCATCACGCGGGCCCAGTGCGTGTTGGTGGAGGCAAGTTAGTGGTCACCTTGCTGTCAGAGAATTTTCAAGCCGCCAATAGGCCTCTGATCTGGACCTGTAACGAATAGTTACAACGCCATCTGACGGAACTATGCGAGACCAACTGCTTAACGTGCCTTCCGAAGCACGGAAACGCTCGAGATGAAATACCACTAAACGTCACCCATCCAAAAACTGACCGTACCTGACGTTGCTTAACTTCGGTGATCGTTTCCAATACCGAAGCTCCACTACGCCAACGAGCGCTATACTATACTATCTTTAGTAGTTTAACCTTTATTTTTCACTCCATCTCCACAGGATAAATCCTCGTGAAGAATTCCCCGAGTCAGTGGAATATGAGCCGAAGGTGTCGTACTGGTGCGGCCCGTACCGCTACTTCATCCCCGCCACGACTGACGTCCGCTGCATCTTCTCCATATTCTCCATGAACTTCATATTGAGGTTCGGCTACGATGGGGTCACTTATAAGAGCTCGGATCTTTCATTTGTAAGTAGTATTTCAGTCTTTTTGAAAGATAGAGGAAGATAGGAAAAATTTTCTGGAGCATCAGCGTCGACTTGTATTGGTTGTATTTTGGTGAAAGTGTGACTTTTTGAAGGTCGTGGGAAACTGATGGAGTCTAAATCGATCGTTGTTATCATCATTTGGTGACCTACTATATTTCATTCTCACTCCTAGTTCTTTGGTGAGTAGGTAATCTTTGTAACAATCGGAAAAAGTTTGTACCAACAGCAACACCTGAGTCCATACGCAATAAGGTATATTTATCATTATATTTCCAAGATATTGTGGTTTGCCTTTTCGGTGGTAACCTAGTCCAGGGATTGTGATCGTGAGTTTGGTGTTTTGTGTTCGCAGATGTATCAGAACGGGCAGGTGTTCTACACGGACGAGCCGTGGGCCGGCATGTCCTGCTGGAACTGGGCCTGCAAGTGGCGCCACAACCAGAACATGAGGTCCAACGAGTTCTTTGTCAATTAAATATACCTATCTATTGAGCATTCCGCATGTTTTATTGTTATTGTGTTTTATTTAGTCCCGTTATCAAATAACATTTAGAATGACAACAAATACAAAAATTTTATGTTGTCCCTAATTCGGCCGTAAAGCAGGATATTTCGGTTCTTGTATTGAATCTATTTTAGCTTACTACACTCTGGACAGAGATTGGGTACTAGTGGATAAACTTTAGGATTTAGAATTCCACAGTTATCGGGGAAAATAAATCTGGAAACTATGTGCTCCTGACCGATTTCGGCCACGGTGACTGCTTCAACTCCGTTGTTGGCGTTAATGAGCTCTCATGTGGCTTAAGTCGATCTTCAATAGAGAATAAGTACACCTACATGTGCATGAGCGACAAAATAAACGCCTTTCAAAACAACTCTCACAAGAATGCAAAAAAATTCCCACACATTTTGCATTACAAGTTTGAACTAAGAAAATGACCAAATGATTTCATAACACGAAATCGGAAATAAAAATTACCTACGCTTTAAGAGTGAAAGTAAACCGTCTTATCCAAATAAACGTAAAATTACTACTAACTATGGGAAGTCCACTAAACACATTGTGATTGCCTTACTTCCTGAGATAAAGACCGAGTGATAGCGTGCTGCTTTCAAGACAATGGTACGAAAGCTTTTAAGAAAAACATTGTGTAACTTTTGATAATCTTAGTGGAGAATGTGAAAAACACGCAACTTGTAAATGTGTAAGTACGTATAAACTTTTTGTAAGGGGTCTGGAACTTCTTTAGGGGTGTAAGGGGTCTCGAACGTTGTCATGGGTGTAGGAGTCTCGAACATCATCAGGGGCATAAGGGATTTAGAACAACATCACTCTACATGACTCAAGTCAACCTCACCGTCATGCATCCTGCTGAAAAACACGAGACTCTGACGACCCACCAACCCGACCTTGTAGCTGAGGTCCTGAGTAGGTACGTCGAAATTCGAGGCAGCAGCCTTATTTGGATCAAATGTCACTCTCGAACAATGCTTGGATTTTCTGTATCCATGTATCTAGAGGATGATGGTCCATGCCGCCTATCAAAAACGCCCATAAAGTGAAACAACGCAACGAATGCAACTGCATGCTTGAAGGAATTACAAAATTACACATGCGTCTTGCACAATCGAAACGCGACTTTATATTGTCAGTAATTAGAGTCAGTTGCACAACATATAGGCTGGTCAGTCACGGTAGCCAGGCCTGCATAACTGTCACTTGTCATGCACTTCCTTGCACACTCTCACTCTACTAAAATAAGGAAGGCATCATCAAAGTTAACCTGTGTTTTGGAGCAAGACGTCTAGCAAAATAACGATTTTTTAAGTATAATGGGACTTGGCGCTCTTTGGCGTTGTGAGCACCGAAGTTAAAGCAACGGATTTGGATGGGTAACCGTTAAGAGGAATGTCATCTCTAAAGCCGTACTTAATGATCTCTCAATTTGTCAAGCCAAGTCAGAAGCCCTTTGAGGAGGCCTAAGGCGCGGGCCAGACAGAAGGGACGTGAGACGAGGACGGGGCGCGGACGCGGAGAGTTTCGTATGAAATGTGTCAGTGCCAGACCTCTTTAAGAAAAATTGTATGCGTCCGCGCCCCGTTCTCGTCTTACGTCTCTTCTGTGTGTCCAGTGCCTAAAAATACAATTTTATTATGAGTACTTACTAGTGTTTACCCGCGATTTTGTCCGCAGCCGCACAAATTATATACCAGATTTTAAGTCAGATCATAAGCTATCAAACAAAAAAAGTTTCATCAAAAACGGTTCAGTAGTTTTTGCGTGATGCGCGAACAAACAAACAAACATACACACAAACAAACAGACAGACAAAATTGCTAAAAAAGGTTGATATCGTAACCTTTTTTAACCGACTTCAACAAAAGGAGGAGGTTCTCAATTCGACCCGTATGTTTTTTTTTTTTTTTTTATGTTTGTTACGCTATTACACCGCCAATTGAGAATTGATTATGATGATTCTTATTTTGTTTGGTAGCTCATAATTCCGAGGTGGTCCCACGAAATTGATTCAGCGCTTGTTGAAAAATTCTGCAAAATAACAAATATGTACACAGATCACGGACTTGAAAAAAATACGGATGTAATGTTACACTAGAAAGATGTGAAGTGTAAACGCGTATGAGATAGCGATAGTCATAAAATCCTATACAATTTGTATGAAGCTAGATGTCTGCCTCCGGAGTCAGACAGCCGTCGTCAAACAAAAAAGTGTTACGTCGATAAGGACAGCAATAAGTAGCGATCTCCTTTTTTTAACTAGAGCGAATTTGCTATGTGCATCTCTTACTGAGTGAGTATGACACGACACGTGCTTCTTTCTAGTACACCTTCTCTTTCTACGACGCAAACACAATATAATACATGGGTGCTTCACTTATATAATAAAAGGATATTACGTCCGTCTTTTTTTCAGGTCCGTGACACAGATGACGTTTTTGTTTGTCGATTCTCTTCAGGAGTGCGATTTTTAAACATCACACGTTCAAGTCAGCGGTAGAAAATGTCAAAATTACTATGGAGATTACGTATATTTCGTCTTTCTACTGCTAATTCGAACGTGTGATGTTCAAAAATCGCACTCCAGCAATGTTTTGATGGGGACTGTCAAACTATGTTTTTTTTTACTGTCATAACCAAAAATCTTTATATGCCTATCAAGAAGTTTGGAATCCAGATCCATGATGCCTATATATTTAAAACTTCTTGGTCATACTGTTGTGTTTAAACGTATAATAACTTTATGGTTTAAACTTCATGGATATAGTTACCGAAACACATAGATTTAATTGATGGCGGTCGGAGATGTTCGTCGTTTTAAGGGTTCCGTAGTCAAACAAGGAACCCTTATACTTTCGTCCATTCTGTCTGTATGCCCCGCCTCATTAACTCGCTCATTTTTGCATCTATTGAATCGAAATATGGCATAAAGACTGATAACAGTAACCCAAAAACAGAAATGTTGTACGAAACATGGGTTGGATTTTCTTAAATCGAGTTAGGTGTAGAGCGTACACCGTATCCTTTGCATTGAAGTACTTATAACTGCTTAGTCGAACTAATGTATTTCACCTAGATTTCAACACTGAAAAGTTTGAAATAAAAAAATTTTAACAAAAAATTAAAACCGACTTCAAAACTAAAAAGGTACAAATAATAATATTGCAGTCGTTGACTTTTGCATTCTAATCTATAAGAACATTAATTTGTTTTATTGGAGTCGGTGTCAAGCCAAGCCAAGCCAAAAAATTACTGCAAGCCCAGTTGCGAATCGTACCGGCTTGACACCGAGTCCATAAGACAATAGTTATTTGTTATGCTAGGCTGCAAAGTTGTTTTTTGCCGCGAGTACTTATATTGAAACCTGAGCAAGCGAAGGATTCTAGGATTGAACCACGAGCGAAGCGAGTGGTTCAAATATAGAATCCGGAGCGTAGCGAAGGTTTCAAAGGTACGAGACGCGGAATAATTTTGCAGCCGAGCAAAACACACAACTTTTCACCTCACAACAGCGAGGAAAATGTTAGGTGCAAGCACTGAGTTTAGATGTATGGAGCGTGTAATTTCTCTATGGAGCGAACATCGCGCTTTATGACGTTGTCCCATTCTATTGCGGCTATATATTACTCTTGCATTTAGTCACTGTCTCACTGCGGTCACGTGTAGCAGTTTGATTGAAAACCAATTGATCAGCATAAAAAATGTCCTGGTGTGTAGTGTGTACTGAGACACTGCGCAAATAATTCAGGAAATGTAAGGAAATGTAACGGAATAACTTTTCATAGGTAAACAAGATGAATTAATTATTAAAATGCATTTTAAATAAGTATTATTTTAAATGATGTTTTTATCCCACACTGGAAAAATAATACAATAATACAATAAATTATATGCAAATGCAAATAAGGACAAATCTATACGTGAAAAAGAGAAGACAAGAGATATTGCTACTCAAAGGGATTATATTTAGTTATAATCTCTTTGTTGACACTCAAATAAATTATAGTGAAGGACAAACTTATACGCGAAAAAGAGAAGACAATAATATGCACGAATATATGCATAGTTCGTTATGTTAGCAACATAATCTTTTTGTCTTTCTCGCACGTATGGTTTTACTATCTTTTTATCTGGACTCGAATGGATTCGAATTTTAAAAACTCTTTGCACGCTAGCGGATAAAATGCACTTTTGCACTCAGATTTCGAATGATAAACAGAATCTTTCCGAGCTTGTGAGGTGAAAATTTATGTTCTTATAGATTCGAATGCAAAAGTCAACGACTGCAATATTATTATTTGTACCTTTTTAGTTTTGAAGTCGGTTTTAATTTTTTGTTAAAATTTTTTTATTTCTAAATATTATCTTCAATATACAGACACACTTCAGTTACAGTTTTATAATAGTTTAGATTGACCGTTAATTAGTCGCCGTCAAACCGTATTGGGCGCGTCTCCCTCTTATTTGAAAGAGGCCTGCACTGGTAGCATGCAGCACGTGATACGGCTGTATCACGTCTTTTATCTCGTTCGTTCGCACTTAAATAGAAAGAGAGCGAAGGTGTGATAGCGCACTGCGGCATGCTAGCTATGCTGTGCTCTGCAGGGCATCGCCAGGGTCCACTGCAGTGGTACTCTTCTTAGGCTTCTGGTGATGAACCGGCTTGCGTTGAGTTAGGTCCCAGGCTCAATTGATGTTAGCCATCTATGGAACCACCCAGGATTGAGCCCCAGGTATATCAACTACTTAGGCAGCAGCTTAAACTTGTTTTGACGGCGAGAGTAAGGCAGGGATATAATAAATAATAATAAAATAAAAATAACTTATTTCTGAATTTATGAAGAGCTGAAGGCCAACCTCTAGTAGGTAATGGAGAAGAACCCGAAGAATATGAAGAAGGTAGCAAGCTGATGTCATTATGACATCGATGATTTGCGACCTGGGTAGACAAAGTCAAACAATAGTTTAAGCATTAAGTTTTAATGAGGATACAGAAGACAATGGGACTATAGGAAATAGGATGGAATGCTACTCACACAATTCGGAAGTGATCGAGTTGACCTTTACGTCTGAATGTACGGCGAGCATGTCACGTTACAAGTGGACGTGATGTAAGTGGAAGGTACGATAGACAAATAGCGTTAAAAAAAACTGGATTCCTTCCTGAGGCAGGGATTTAATAAAAAGTACTTATATATAAAATGATGTCGTAAAGGTTTCCATATTTTATTTAACGTTTTGTTTTTAATTACCTTATCTTAAGTATACCTATTACTGCCGCCCGCTCCCTCAATTATTCACTCAGGAGAGGAGGGCTCAGTGTGATAAGGTACTCTTGACTTATAATATAGGCTGATGATAGTTCGTGGTTATGGACTACAGTCCACAATTCATATTAGCTTACAACTGATGGAACTGAGTATAAGTTTTATTGAGTAACAACTTAGTGTTCTTAGCAATCATCCTATCGAATGCGGCAGAACAAATAGATTGTACAAACATTTGTATTTAGTTGAAGAGAAGTTGGGGGACGGATGGGTGGCGCTTTCCGAATTAAAAATTATTGAATAAAGGATACTGTAAGACTACTGTAATTTGAACCGACTACCTATAAGTTGAACTGACAAAAATAGTCTCACTTTTCGTGGAAAGTAGATTTTTTGTACCTAAATAAAAACTAATCTTCTCTTCTCTTTTTGTTTGAAAGTTTGGTTCCTACCGAACGCATATTGTTAACAAAACAACAACTTCTTTTACAATTCTCTTTTATCTATCTACAATACTTACTTATATTTGTAGAAATAAATTCGTTAGAACTTAAAAGTAAAATCGATCAAATGATGCAATGATTGACTTTATCTCAAAAAGATAGAAAGTAAAATTTATTTATTTTATTACTTTAAACGTTTTACAAAACGTTATAAATTACTTAAGATTTCACTGTTGAAAATAAAATAAAAGATTCCTCTAATTTCGATGTGAAGAGGAATTGCATTTGCATCCGCGAGATAAATTCCAACCCGCTAAATCTCAATAGGCGGGACTAAACCGCTGTCTCGTCTCTAACCATGATGGGTATGTTCTACTCGTAGATACTCTATCTTATACTATGCCATGGGCTAAAATCCTGCTCGCTGACTCGCACAGCAGTTACTTTTTTCCATATCGGGGATGGTTTTGATTTCATGAACCTACTACGTACCTACCATAGAGAAATTACACGCTCCCCTTGGTAGAGATGGTGTAACAAAGTTGCACTGTAGCCACCAATTGTGCACTAGTTTGTACTGCGACCATAGAGAAATGACACGCTCCCCTAAGCTTTTTGTCTCCCCTCGCCCGTCCCTCACCCCCTTTGTCGGCGACATAATTTTCTATAGAAACAAGCCGATATGCCATCTCCTCTTACTCCATGGTACCTACCAACATGCATGGCTACATGTCTGTCTTGCCTGTAGGGCTCGCATGCCACCCCCGAGTAAACGATAAAAATCGAGATGTGCCTCCATCCTTACTATTTTACGTATGCCAGAAAGAGTGCGCATGACGATTTTCTCGTTTAAACCCTTTGTCGTGGGTGGCATGCTAGCCCTGCTGTCCTCTAATATGATTTCTCTACTTGTGCGCGACTCAGCCTTTTCCCATACATACTATACAGTCTGTCCCGTAAATCAACGTCAAGCCGGAATCGGGTGATAGGCCAATCATAATAGTTACCAGAAAAATAAAAAATAAAATCTAAATACCTACTTAATAAATATTCTCGTCTAGACAAAAGTTTAAACAAAATTTGATGAGAGTTTTAGAGGTTTCATAGAATGTTAAAAAAATTCACTACCTAGGTTATTCATTATTAACAACAACTTACATCACAACTTTATTTAAGAATTTTACTCTTATCGAAACAACAAAGATCAAAGTCCCCTATTTGAAACTAATAATGCTGAAATTTGCATCTAAATCCTGTGCACGATTCCATTCATGAGAATAATTTGTGAATGCAGCTAGATCATTATCTTTCTGGTCTAAAAACTGTGTGAAATTCATTCAAATTGGACGGACAAGTTGCGTAACGTTTCAATTGCTATTGTCATTCAAAATCACACATTAAGCTTTAATTTTCAAACAGTTGACCATAATGTCCATAATATAAAATTACGTGTGTTTTTGAAATCATTGAACGAAATGGCACTCCTCTCAAAACAATGAACTACTTTATGTTATGAAATAGAGTTTAAGAAGCTTAAAGTTTGTTTAAACTAGTATAGTAGTTGGTATCACCATCATCATCTCAGCGATGGACATCCACAGCTGTGCATATGCCTCCCACAAGGATCGCCACAACGACCGGTCCTGCGCTGCCCTCATCCAACGGGTTCCCGCGGCCTTCACCAGGGTCGTTGGGCCTATAGTTTGTATATAGTTAACATTTTTTTAATATAATCCCATAGGCCTTCCTTTTTTTAACAGCAAAACTCTATCTCTTGTAATCCGATTCCAAAATAATAGCTTTGATTTGCTATGGCCATGCAGATTTTCAGTACCTGTAGGTAGGTACATGAAAGGAATTGCATGAAGACCTGTTACACATAATTTAAATCATGAGCGACCAATATCGATTTAGTTATTTGAAGAAAAGATCGAATCACTATTATGTCTTGATCAATCTTTAAGTAGGTAGGTAAACTTGTAAAGTATAGTTATCTTATGATCACGTTGATAGAATCATGACGAAACCAACTAGACATCAAATTTGAATATAGGACGTAATTAGTTCTGTAAAGATCACAAAGTCACGAATCACGATCCAGAAACGACTTCGTTTTGACTGCGGAAAACCGTGATAATAAAAAAACTTGACAAATCGCTAACTCAAAGCTTCAGCCTATGAGAGGTAGGTATCACGGCAAAAAGATTTAAGAGAATATTATTCCGAGAGCGAAAATGCGCGCTGCATACAAACGTACTATGGTGATATTTTCAATACTAACCAATTAAAGTCAATGAAATTTTGCAGAAACAATCTAGAAACAAATCTCTATGCTTCTATAGAGTCAGATTTTCGTTAAAATATACAGTATCAATGCCAGGATTAATTTAAGATTTGTATGGAAATCTTTGAGGCACTATAACTTGAAAACTATACATTTTAACGAAAATCTGACTCTATAGAAGCATAGAGAGTTGTTTCTAGATTGTTTCTGCAAAATTTCATTGACTTTAATTGGTTAGTATTGAAAATATCACCATAGTACGTTTGTATGCAGCGCGCATTTTCGCTCTCGGAATAATATTCTCTTAAGATAGGTAATTTAATAAAGAGTAGAGTGTCGGTGGCGCGTTGCGTAGAGCTATGGAAACTCAATCTTGAGGACAGGGTTCGAATCCGTACGGACCACATGCCTTGTACCAATAAGTTTTTTAACCTATTCAATACCGACTGCTCTGAAACGGTGAAGGAAAACATAGTGAGGAAACCTACATACGCTGAAGAAGAAATTCCGATTCGTATTGTGAAGTATATCAATCGGCAGTGGGCACGCGTGGTGGACTAACGCCCATATACACCCTCCCTGAGGGTAGGCCTGTGCCCTGCAGTGGGACGTATGTTCTATTTTTATATAATGGCGTTTCCTTGTTAGATTTCGCCAGTGTCAAGTGTTGAAGATATGTTTATTAGATATTGTACGATAATAGGATATGGCGATCTCAAAGCAACACCTGTGTTTTGTATCTTTTTACTATTACCTATTCTGTGATATTTATAAAGCTTAAGAACCTACGTCCCTTAGGCTAGCCTATTCCAAAATGACAATTAGTCGAAAGTGGTGTCGGCTTATGCTTCCAGAGTGCCTGCTTTCCCTATTATAGGGATAATGAGTGTGAGTATGTACCACCAAATGAACTACAAAAAATGAATGAATGAAATGAATGAATGATCCACTAAATGTTCTTCCAAGTTTCTTCATTATACCCTTCGATCAAAATAAAATGAATGGATAGGCCTTAAGCGAACATTTCAAACCAGAAAAATGAGGCAAAACAAATGAAATTTTTACTTGTCACTTGTATGAAAGTGCCCTAGATTTGACAGATAATGGCGCTAGTTTGTATGTACCAAGTGCACCAGTAGTTTGCTTCAACTTACCGCGCTTTAGGCCTATCCATTCATTTTATTTTGATCGAAGATTATACCTATATTAATCACATTTTGCTTAAAGAAATCTAATTATATTTAATACCTAATGTACCTATTAGTATTTATTCCGTACAAGGTTGCAAACCTTTCACTTTGGGTTGCGTGACAACAAGTGACGCCGGGCATAACAAAATACTAGTTACGAAGTATCGGTTTCATTGATTATTGATTGATTTATACTTCCAATTATGTAATTACAAGGTTCTAAGAGTCTGAGACATAATTTCTCTGATTTATTTAATAATAGAGATAATAAAAAGGATTTTATTTTGGGAATAGACCTCCATAAAACCGCTGATTGGTGTGCCCTGCACAATGGGTAGGACGTATACAAGGTGTTTCATAAGTAAGAATAAATTTTTAAAACTCTTAAGGGGGTTGTTTAGACTGTCAAACTGAACAACTTTCTCTATGGGACCAACATCGAAATCGCGAAAAACAAAATCCGATATCCCACACATATTTTAGCTCGAGTCGATTTGTAGAGTATAGAACATAATTTTTTTTTTCGCGATTTCGATATTGGTCCCATAGTGAAAGTTGTTCAGCCCTTTAATGTTTATTTGTATTTTTATAACACCTTGTATACACGTAGGTACACGTCACATACAGGGTGTAAGGAAAATATCATTAACATTTAAACCACATACTCTACCCATCAAACTGAACAACTTTTACCATGGGAGCAAACCTGTCAGCACAAAAAAAAAAGCTGTTCCATACTTTTGACTCGTGTAGGCATTGCAGTTTAGTATGGACTGGAACAGCAGATTTTTTTTTGCGCTTACTGGTTTATTCAGTTTGACGGGTAGAGTATGTGGTTTACAGGTTAATGATACCTTTCCTTACACCCTGTATACGCGAATGGAAATGCTGAACCGAAATGATGATAAGGTATTCTACTTCATCATATCATCATTTCGTGAAAAATAAAGCATAACTCGGGAATAAACTTAAATGCGTCACATAACATTACCGTTTCTTTTTTTCGCGATTTCAATGTTGGTCCTATAGTGAAAGTTGTTCCGTTTGATGTAAGTATATACCTTATTTAGAATATCCACATACCAATCAGGAGCAGTGCCCTGACTGCCATGTGACTTGTTAGAGACTTCTGGTAACGCCTCTCGACACCGTATATGCACCTGGCACCCCTACCACAATATTCAAGATTTATCTATGATGAAAAGCCAAAACGAAAAAGTGCTACTCCATCTTATCTACTACGAAAAGGCCTAAAAGCTTTTTATACCTATACAGAGTGTAAGGAAAAGTATCATTAACCTTCAAACCACATACTCTACCTACCCATCAAACATAAAATCTTTTATAGTAGAATCTACTATACTATGGGAGCAAACCTGTCAGCGCAAAAAAGAAATCAGCTGTTCCCTACGAATAAGAATAACTGCTGTTCCAAACTAAACTGCAATACCTACTCGACTTCTCGACTCTCAAACGCATGGAAGAGCGTTAAGGTTGTCTGGAAGAAATCGCTTCTTAGCGATAAGACCGCCTTATTTTTGTGCCTACTGTTTTTTCTTTCTGTATTTTACTGTTTGTATTTTGGTGTAAAATAAAGTATATTTGATTGATTGAAGAGCAGATTTTTTTTGCGTTGACAGGTTTGCTCCCATAGTAAAAGTTGTTCAGTTTGATGGGTAGAGTATTTGGTTTAAAGGTTAATGATACTTTTCCTTACACCCAGTAGGTATAGGTAAATTTCACATTGAGAACTCTTAAATATTGTAACGAGGGCGCCACTGAACGGTAAAAGGACTTTTAAACAACGGGAATTCATTATCAAACATAAGCCTAATGTCCGGAACAATAGCGCAAGCGTTGTTCAGCTTTATTTAATGTGAGAAGCTATAATTTGTGACCGCAAACTAAATTAACCACTGATCGAGCGTGAAATATTCGCTTCCACATAATTTTGTTAGTATTATAAACTTTGTAAATGAACCGTTGGGTTTCTTGTTAAACTAGTTTAGCTCGTATTTTATCTGCTCCAAATCCTTTGGAATTATCACGAAAAAACACTTAAACGCACGACCGCTTTCGAGGTTGTCAATATGCTACATTACCTACTAAGGAGAAGCCTATTTTTACGGTCATCAATTACGTCCCACTACTCCCACAGGGTGGAGTAAACTGCAGGGCACAGGCCTGCCCTTCCATCAGGGAGGGTGTACGGGTAGAGTCCACCACGCGTGCCCAATGCGGATTAGCGTAGTCAGAAAATAAGACCCATGAATGTGTTATGTTATGAATCATTGTTAATAAGTACAATATCCGTTTCATAATCTAAACTATTATAAAACTGTAACTGAAGTGTGTCTGTACATTGAAGATATTTACAAAAAAAAGATTACGATATGGTTTTTAGGTATCCTTGACTCGAAATCAATCTTTTTTAGAAATTTTGTCTGTCTGTTTGTTTGTATGTTTGTTTGTTTGTTTGTTCGCACATCACGCAAAAACTACTGAACCGATATTGATGAAACTTTTTTTGTTTGATAGCTTATGATCTGACTTAAAATCTGGTATATAATTTGTGCGGACGAAGTCGCGGGAAAACACTAGTATTAAATATAGGTAATCAATGCAGGTAAATGTTCGGACAATAGGGTTGTTTTCAATTGAATGCGTTAGCAACCGCAGAGTGAGTCACTTAGTGACAAACGTCTGGCATTTGATTACTTAGATTTATAATGCGGCCAGTTCCACCAGAAAGGGATGGGTCATGGACACTTCGAAAGGATAGAGCAATCCCAACCGTAGAAAAAAAAACGCTCCTAAAAATTATCAAATGACTCGCATTTTCTTGTAAGCCATAACGTAAAGTTAAGGTGGATGTGGTGGAGTCTTTAATCCCTTAGTCGTCGCCTCGTACGACACCCACCCATGGGAAGAATGGGGTGGTCCAGTCTAAGCCGAAAACATGGCGATATTTTATTACCTATGAAAAACCTGTCTTATTTTATGTCTATAAGATACGTTTTTTACCCTCTCGACCTTATTCGTGAGAGGACTGAGACCTAGTGTATCCACGTGTAACTTACAGGGCTATATATACCTTCTTAGGTACTTAAATGCATCACGTTAATGGTAGGAAACTATAAAATAAAAAATAATGTAATAATGAATCTATTATTACAGGGTGTTAGGGTAGTTAATAGGTGACGTTCTCATGATTCTGAACAACTTTCCCAAAGGAGCAAAGAGAAATTCGCAAAAACCATTCAACTATTCATACAAACGTTCGATTAGCTGATTACATGTAGTATGGAAAGGCCAAAATTTGTTTTTTCTTATTTCCTATGGGTTTCTTAGGGAGTTGTTCAGTATCATGGGTAAATCACCCCTTATAGTAAAGCAACTGTTTACCCTAACACCCTGTATAATCAGAAACAGGAAATTCGAATGTTTTCATAAATTGATGAGTCAACTTCACAACTTTTATACTTCCCACAATTTATGTGTACCTCGGTATCTACTTAGTTAGCATTAGTTTATTTATAAATCAGACTTCAAAGTCAATGACTAATATTGGTTATCGCTAAAATGAGTAGAGGTGAACAGAACATTGGTTTCCTAACATAACTATAAGAATGCTTTTGTTTTGTTATCATTATCACTGGTATACGAAACATAGTTACTTATGGCATGTTTTCTCCCAAGTGAAAACTGTTATTTTTCTCGTTGATAAAGTAGAGTCGATAAACTGCTGAGCCAACCTTGATAAAACGAACCAAATATGAAATAACTTACGTTCATTTTCCACTACCGCAGTTTTCAAGGCACTTCAGTATCCCAGGCGTTGACCTTTCCTCATTAAAAAAAAATTAGCACAGATCACATCAACGCTTTCTTTTGCGGAATTTAAAAAAATATAAGACACTAGAATTTTAAAAAGTAAAATCGCGGAACCGGTTCCGCTGTAGCTAATATTTTTATCTGTTATTTTACGCGCGTCGCTCCGACGTGGGAGTTGGGCCGCAACTGGCTAGTTGGAATTGGCTAAAAAGAGAACTTTCTAACCGGCCCGCTTTGGTAGCTTGGAGAGACTTTGTATATGCCATTATATGGCTCTTTAGTGTTTACTTGAAACGTTCTATTGATTAAAGTAGCTACTTCTGATTCTGCGTATTTCTGCATATCCTTACGACTTAAAACTGCAGTGTGAGTTGCAGTGTATGTGACCTACCTACCTAGAATTTGAAAACTTTAAAACGCGACACGCACGACATGATATTTAATTGCAGAGTCTATTAATTTAATCGGACATATACCTGACGATGACGGGTAGACCCACTTTTTGTAGAGTTCCTCAATCTTATAATTATTTTAAGGGTATATTATTCGGAGCGCGCTCCATACAAACATACTATGGTGATATTTTCAATACTAACCAATTAAAGTCAATGAAATTTTGCAGAAACAATCTAGAAACAAATTTCTATGCTTGTATAGAGTCTGATTTTCGTTAAAATGTATAGTTTTCAAGTTACAGTGCCTCAAAGATTTCCATACAAATCTTAAATTAATCCTAGCATTGATACTGTATATTTTAACGAAAATCTGACTCTATAGAAGCATAGAGATTTGTTTCTAGATTGTTGCTGCAAAATTTCATTGACTTTAATTGGTTAGTATTGAAAATATCACCATAGTACGTTTGTATGCAGCGCGCATTTTTGCTCTCGGAATAATATTCTCTTAAGTAAGTAAGTATGTCAGTTTTGTCAGAAACGGTTTTTTATAAGTTGAAAATAAAGGTATTTTCTCTAAAAAAATATCTACCGGCCAAGCTGGTTATTACGGGTAAAAAGATAGCAAAAAGATAGGTACAATCTCAGATCACAGTGATCTGTGGGTACAATCAATCCTGACAGACAGAAACGGCGGCTTTGGGTACATCATCGTCTTTATCTCTGCCAATGGACGTCCACTGCTGGACATAGGCCTCCCCCAAGGAACGCTCACGCACCATGTGCTTTCCGGCACGCGGTCGCCACTCCAGAACTTTTCGGCCCCATAGTCCATCAACTCTGCAAGCAATTTGTTTGGGTAAGGACACCTAAAAATTTTACCACCACCACTAATCTGCACTGAGTTTCGTGGTGGAGTGTGGCCCGTAACCTATTCGTGGGAGGAGGCCTGTTTCCAACAGTCCAACAGTGGAATACATTATTATACCTTTAAATTGGCTCATGATGACTTATTCGTGTCCCATACGAATCGTGAGGATCCACCTTAACTGTAATTCAAATCATCACAATAACGAAGCAGATACCAACTTATACTTAATTGTTAGTTGTTAAAACATTAAATTGTAAACACCAATAACAAGGTTTGCGTGAAAAGAACGGTCAAACTTCAGCGGAAGTCGTGCATTGTTTCGTATCGATGCTTTTTTCATTCTTCGGTCACCCAGTTGTGTTCAATATTCTCGGTAATTTACAGTTACTACATCATGATTGAACCTATCACACAGAAGGTCTGTGACCTATCACGATATAGGTATGGAAGATATCTATCGCGAACTAAAAACTAGTTCCAAAATTCAAGGTACCTAGGTAGGTTTATTTTTTCAGTATAGAAGCTTGTCTTGTGATCAAAGAATATAATCACAACGTCTTCTCGGTAATCAAATGTAACAGAGGAAACAGAATGAATTATGCATTTAATTCGTTTACGGAAATTCGATGAAGAATGCACAAATAAGTAAACTATTCTATAGGAAATCCTCTGTGTAACAGGAATGGTAGGAAATACAAAGGTTTAAATTACATTTCTTAAATTCCAGGAAGTTCTAGTTCTTTACAAGCCTGCAGTTCGTCAGCAAATGTTTCTGACCACCCTGAAAGGGGAGGGTCGTGAGTTTATTTCGATGTTCTAAGAACAATATAGGAAGGACGTCATGCTTGGACAGCAAAGCGTTTGGCAGTCTACCGAACCAAAGAAATGATAATCATGCCGGGATCAGGGCACTTGGAAAATCGAAGAATCTCTAGTCGGATATAATTTTAATATTAAAAAAAAACGCTTTTTTGACTTCATATGCCCAAGTTTCAGAGAAAAATTCGTGAGATAGACGGAAGAACAGAGGTGATTCCATAAGTGTTCCGTTTTGACAATTTTGGAACGGAACACAAAAAATCGAGTTACATCAGTATTAAATGCGCACTGGTGGTCTATTTACTTTAATAACACGAGGCTTGCTTCATTGAAAGTATTGGAAAAACAAATGCGGTTTCAGAGAAATTTTAAAGAGTAATCGTGAATGCACGAATAAGAAAACTTGGAGATAAGTAAACACAGTGATGAGCAAAAAGGTATCTAGGTTTACAACGGCTAGAAAGTAGCACGCCTTGAAGTGGTAAACATTTATAAGTTTCTCTAATGCGATTCGAACGGACATGGACATTAGCCTATAATTTTCTCGTTCATTTAGTTAAGTTGCATCCTAGACTTCGTCTGTCGCCCTACTTACACGCACGTAGGTAATGTTAACTAACGGAAAATCAATTATGTGGTTTACTAATTGGCTAGAATTTCGGACTACATCCACAGAATAGGTATATAGTTCTACACACAGAACGGCCACTCTGTCTTGAGATACCCCTCTTCACCTCACACTTTTGGGAACACTTTAGGGGAGCTGTGCGAGGGAAAGCAGTTATTCATCAGCAGCAAGCAGCCATCCATTTCTACCGAAATTAAACTATATTCTTGATTGAATGTAGTATACAGAGTGAAATTGGTATCATTAGCATCATTTTAAACTAGTCTTCCCAACCAACTGAACAACTTTTACTATGGGAGCAACCCGATAGGAGAAAAAAACGCATACATTTGAGTAGAGTAGGCATTGCAATTTTGTATGGAACAGCAGATTTTTTTGTTCCGATCGATTGTCTCCCATAATCACAGAATAGGTAATAGCATATATATCGTATAAAAGTTGTTCAGTTTGATGGGCAGACTCTTAGTTTAATGGGATGCTAATTATATCAATTTAATCTTGTAGACGAAATGTGTTTGGATTTTAGCCACTTTACGCACATCGTCGCGCCATCTAGTAGGTCCCAACACAACGTCTGCTCAACCGCGTGGTCTCCACCCGTTACTTACCAGCAAATCAATATCATTTCATCTTGAAACCTTCAGTAATGCTAAAAGTGAGCGTTGTTACAACTGCATACAAAACAGTTGCTAGATGTAGCAATTGACCACACCAAAAGGGATAATGGTCGTGAGTTTCTGTGTGTACTGTACCTGCCAGGGAAATTTAGAAAGAATCTGCTTATCGGGGAGCCTGTCCCTCTGGTATGATTTCTCCATGGAATTTATAACTCAAACTCAAAAATTTTTATTCAGAGTAATATCACATGGATGACTTTCTGACGTCATTTTTGATTCTACCACCGCTTCGGAAGGTGTTCCGTTGTAAAGCCTGACCAGAAATATAAAAAAACCTGGATTGGGGGCGCTGCAATCGACTATAACCTTTAATGTCAGTGTTCCAAGTACCAAAAATTAGTTCCAATGATTTTCCGCAACATGGCGAGGTTTTTTATATTTCTGGTCGGGCTTTAGAGAAGATGCGGCCAGAAACTCTACAACTCTACTCTATAGGAATTCAAAATTTATTTCTTCGCTCCATAGACAATGACCACTTCGTGAGCTTTGCAAACGTCGCGCTTGCAGCGATAACTAGCATGGAAAACACAGAGTCGCGCGCAAGTAGAGAAATCATACTAGACGAGTTGGTTTTCTGCTACTATCGACTATAAATTAGACGCCAAAAAATGTGTTCGAATATTTTTGTGTTCTAATGATTTTCCGAAACATGGCGAGGTGTTTTATTTATACTCCATTATTCTGTTCAGGCTTTAATGTTATGTAGGATGTAATAAAAAAAACAAATAACATCCCGATTCTATCATTTATTGATAACAAAGTAGATAAGATACTAACTACAGCTTATTTCATATAGGCATCCAGCAGTTTTTAATCAAACAATGCTTAGTACATTTAATTTAACATTTCAGCGAGTTACATACAAAAATCAACTGTATTTTCATTACATAAGGTCTATAATTGTTACAATACGCATTGAATATAATGCATAGTAGAATTTATACATATACAAATTGATACTTTACGAGTAACCGAATACTGTAATACTGTATGCATAAATGAAATTTAACAAAAAAGCCGCTATTGTAGAATAATCATAATTGGTATTGATGCGTTTTTAGAATATTCAAATATTTGGGATTGGGCATTGCCACTTACAGGAAAGCCCAATAACCTGCTTAGGCTGAATAATATGAATCCGATATTGCCAAATATGTCTGTTTTACCCAAATATTTAAATATTAATTGTACAGGCAGAACATTTACCATATACGCGATCACTATATTATATACGATCAATTATTCTAAACGACACTTCAAGCCCCTAAAAGACGGCTGCCCAACAGTGGGACATTATATACCCCTAATACAAAAGGGGTCACGAAGCTATTTGTTCTGCCAGTATAAAAATAGCATGATACTTATAACATCGTTTAATATGGATTATATTATTATCAGAGAAAAATGGATACAAAACATATCGAGTTGGAAATATGAAGCTATATGAATGTTAGTAGATAAAAAACATTGAGTCGATTAAGAAACCACGAAATAGTGACTTTCAGTCGAGAGTATAAAGACAAGCTGCAGGGCATGGTAGCGCGGCATAGCAAAGTTGTCCCGCGCATCATTCTAAGTCCTCTGGTCGAAGTACACGTTCTATTATTAATTGCATTGCCCGTAATAGGCAAAATTTACAGATGCGACTATATTAACCCAAGGCAAGACCTGACGACAGAAATCATCGTGTAGATCAACGTTCATGCAAGATCTCGATGATACTTGTCTTTGTTTGTCTTAAAACTCGAGAAGTTTATCAAAAAAGAAACAAATGTACATGACAATAGGTTACGTTGTTATTTGAAAGCAGACCAGCAATGTTAATCCAGTATTCATCACCAGATGTCTTTCTAACGAACCAAATAAAGGTTTGCCATTTTATTGATCATGTTTACTTCTCGGTGGGTTGTCTTCTTAAGTTTTTCTACATTGGTTTGTCGCTCTGTAGCTTCGATGATTCATAAAAAACTAGATTCACTATAGCTCCAAAAATGACAGATTTAAAAGTGTCAAGTGCCCTCAGATGAATAACAGAGGCATTGACCAAGATGTCTCGCCTTAGCTTGTAGACAGAACTTCAACGTAATCGCGTATGAAACAGCGATATAAAGTTGGAGATATACAATTTACCCATCTTGGATGGGCACATGTGCCCAGCTATAATGCATAAATATGGTTAAGTCGATAAGGACAGCAATAAAGTAGCGATCTTCTTTTTTAACTAGGGCAAACTTGCTATATTCATGTCTTTTAAGAGAATAGGACGAAACACGTGCTGATCTCTATGTATTTACTACAATCAGAGGTCATTTTGGTCTTAGAATTGCGCCATCAAGCTTTCAGCAAACATTCGGTAAACAATTTGCTAAGATTTGACACGAGACTGTGCACCTAGTTGTTTTATTAATGATCGATGCAGTGGTTTCTGTAAGGACTGAATGTTAGTATGATAATAGCGGGTAGAAAGGTACATAACTCTTTTACGAATAAGTGGATAATGTCATTATTTGATGTTTTAACGCCTGGTGACGGGTTGCCACTCATCACCGTCCGGGTCGCGGGCTGCAAGAGATATTTTGATAATTACATGATTGGATTGGAATTAATTTGAATGACATTGGAAATGAATTGTTAATTTCGAGCCAAGAAGATTCAAAGATGCAGGCCACTGTCTCTCTACCAGGAAACCATCTGTTTTAGACAAAAACTAGATTTTATCTCCCGTCGCAGCGAGATAAATATACCAGTTTTTAAGTATCAGCTATAAAACACAACAAGTTTCATCAAAATCGGTTTAGTAGTTTTTGCGTGATATCGGGTATCACGTAAAACAAACAAAAAGACGACAAAAAATACAAAAATCGGATTTGGAGTTACAGACACAAACACCAAATTGTTACAATTTTTGTAAATTTGAAAACATGAAAAAATATGCTTTTCCAGGTTTTTAATTCAACGTTAATAAATATCAATATCCTTTATTTTTATTTCTTTTGAAGTACGAAAAACAATTTTTTTTTTTATTTTTTTATTTATTTAACTTCACTTACTTTTATTTACTTTTAGAACAAGTAAATAAAAACAAAAGGAATGTAGTGGTGTTAATTAACACAGATTCCCCAACAGTAAGGAAACCTGTCGCGTCTAACCACTGTGATCTACCTCCGAGGCCTACCATCGTGTGGTTTTTGTGTAACCACAGATGGGATTTATGTCGGAGGCATGTCTCTAAATGTAATTAAATAACAAACAATACTTTGAAATTTCGATAGGATTCGAACCTACGACCTTTGAGTCAGGAGCGAAGGTTGTAAACCACTGAGCCAACAGGTAACTATATAAATAGATCTAAATAGTGGTATGTATCTATACATCATGCCCTTGAACTTATGATTGTGTATGCAGTACATATAATTTTGTCGGACATTCTTTTTTTTTGTCGGTGGTTAGCGTATGAGTGACGTCATAATCGTTTTGTTTATAAAATTATTTTTATGCCCTACAATATAGCACTCTTGATGTATGATTTTTTAAGTCAAATCATCAGTAGAAAGATGCATATCTCCATAATAATTTTGACATTTACAACTGCTGAGCTCACCGAATGAGATTCAAAAATCGCACTCCAGGAGTTCAGGACCAACGCTCAAATGGCGAAAAGAAAGTCAGCAGTTCCATACATTTGGGTCCAGTAACCGAAGATTTTTTTTATGGAACTGTTTTTTTTAGTGATTTTGATACCATAGACAAAGTTACTCAGTATAAAACAGGGTTCGAAATTATCAAGATAATTATGACCATCAAACTGAACAACTTTCACTATAGAGCCAACCTCAGAAAACGCGACAAAAAAATCAGCTATTTCAGCACATAGACAAATTACTCTAGTTTCAGCACAAATGTATTTGACAGCAGATGTTTTTCGCGTTTCCTGAGGTAGGCTCCATAGTGAAAGTTGTTCACTTTATATCTCTTGTTGACACGAAAGTAGAACATTTTATTTGACGACGACTGCAGCTGACTATCAAATATTGAATTATAGCGTTCTTTGAAAACATAACGAACTAAACTATAGCAGATAATGTAAACTTACGTTTCTCATCGCGACGTGGCGGCGGACGACGCGGTGCGTCGCGGTCGTCACGACGCGGTCCGTCGCGGTCATCGCGACGCGGTGCGTCACGGTCATCACGTCGCGGTCCATCACTGTTGGGGCAAACATTTCAAGTTAATTGAATGTGGTGGTCCTTCTACTTCGAAGCAAACCGTGAAGCGCGTCGAGTGCTAACTCCGCGGAATGCGATACAATCCGGCGACTCACCTGATGAGTCAGGTGAGTCGCCGCTATACCACTACAGACCTACGACGTAGGTCTTCAGCAGTGAACGTGTTAATGTGCTGGCGGTTTTTAAAGGGGATCAGACCATCAAACAAAACAAATTTGTCTATGGGCTCCAACATCAAAATCACGAATAAACAGCTGTCCCATAGAGAAACAATTTGTATTTTTGTACGTTACAGTTGAATTTTTTCGCATTTTCAATGTGGGTCCCATATTAAGAACGATCCTGTATAATATGTGTACACACGGCGACACATCAAGCTATACAAAACCAACATAATCTGGCCGCGCGAATGTCGAGTAACGTATAACGTCGCGCGGCCAGCTAATATTGCTTTTGTATAGCTTGATGTGTCGCCGTGTGTACTATATCGTTGTCTAGTCATCATAACACAGGTCCGGTCTAGATTTAGGTATTTTACTTTATGGGGCTAGAATCTAACCCAATATTTAGCGGCTAAATGTGGGCTAAACAGTCACAGATTATTTACTACATGACATCATCATCAGCCTGTCGTCGTCCACTGCTGAACATAGGCCTCTCCCAAGGCGCGCCACCAAACTCTGTCCTCGGCCTTCCTCATCCAGGGTACATGACAATGTCCAAGATATTGATTAGGTATAACTGAAAAGATAAAAACAAGCTCCTTAAATCAGCTATAATAACTTTGCTTTGGCAAATTAATACAATTTGAATGTTATTACTTATTAGGTAGGTATCGCAAACGGGGACAAAGAAAAATGACCTATTTGTTGGTTATTGGTTTGTCCCCGCCTGCAATACCTACCTAATAAGTAATAACATTCAAATTGTATTAATTTGTCAAAGCAAAGTTATTATAGCTGATTTAAGGAGCTTGTTTTTATCTTTTCAGTTACCTAATAGTTTTTTATGCAGTCGGGTTTTTTGTTTTTCTTAATAATTTAGTTTATTTCATACTTTTTAGTCTTGTGTCAAAATGGTTGCATAAAAAAACTATAATATATATATAATTGGAATCTGCTCTTCACCAGCTTTCATTTGATACCCATATTGTATTTTTTTACGAAAAAAAATTGATTCTCCCCCCTCTCTTTTTTAATTCGCATACGCCATATTAGAATAATGTACTCTATGACACTCTCACGATTTTTACGAATCTAACGACACCTCATATGTTAAAATCCATCAAGCCGTTTAGGCTGTAGGGCGTGCCAAAGAAATAGACATACAAACATACATACATACATACATACGCTCGAAAAACATAACCCTCCTTCTGTCGCAGTCGGGTAATTATTAATGAATAGGAACTTACCGGTCGTCCCTCTTGGGTCCGTCCCTGTCGTCGCGCCTGGGGAACCGCTCGCGGTCAGCGCCGCGGTCTCTGAAGCCCTCTCTGTCGCGCGGCGCGTCCCTGAACCTCTCGCGGTCCTCGCGCGGCCCGTCCCGCCCGCCGTCGCGAGGGGGACCGTCTTTGGAACGCCATGCCGACGAACGCTCCTGGAATGGAAGACAAAAAAATGTCTTAATCCAAATAACTATAAGTATTTGCACGGCGTTGAGTCCATTATTATTATTGTGTTGTGTAAAGGATGCAAAATTAAATACGTAATGATTTGGGACTGCTTCAGACCTTTAAACTGAATTAATATGTAACGTATTTAAGTTAACATCCTGTAAAGGTAATTAAGATACATTTTTATAATTAAATGACCTTACCTCTTTTATATGCCATTGATTCATCATCGATTTGTGAATGGTTTTCTTTATTTAAATTTATTAGGGACAATGAGAATACATTTATTAGCATATCAATAAGCTCTTGATAAAATGAGATTACCACAAATAAGAATATGCATATTGAAAATTTTCGCTGCAAAGATCGTAAAAGCCAAAACATTGTACTTGATAAGAACCACCGAAAACAAAAAATCTGTTATGGTCCCTTAACATTTTGCCTTTATTTGCACTCGCTCGGAGTCTTGCTGATCTCTATTATAACAATCTTAGGTAGCAAGAAATACTATCATCGTCTGTCGGACGAAACTTTTTTTACAATAGTTTCTGACCTTTGTAGTGAAAAGAAGATATATAATCAGGTACTTACAGAAGGTGCAGGGGGTGGGTCGGCAGGACCTCGGCGCCAGCTGGCACTGGTGTCCGGACCACTGGACCGTCCTCCGTAACGGGGCCTGAAATATGAAACATTTGCATTTGCACTTTCCATCACATATTACTAAATTATTTGAGAATCATTTCTCTTTTCACTCTTTCCCCAAAGAATTATTTGCTTTTGTACAATACCTGTCTCTGTCAGCATCCCTGCTAGGCGCGCTAGAACGCCATCCACCATCATCCCTAGGTCTGTCGTCACGCGGCCTGTCGTCGCGTGGGCGATCATCTCTGGGCCTGTCATCTCGGGGGCGGTCATCTCTCGGCCTGTCATCTCGGGGGCGGTCATCTCTCGGTCTGTCGTCACGTGGGCGTTCTTCACGGGAGTGGTCATCGCGCGGGCGGCGGTCTTCGCGTCTGGAGAAATTAAGAGTTGGGCTTGTGTATTGTGGTATGTACGTACTAAACCAAAGTATATGACTGGATGAGGAAAACCGAGGACAGAGTTTTGTGGCGCGCCTTGGGAGAGGCCTGTGTTCAGCAGTGGACAATGATAGGCTGATGATGGTGAAACCACAATATAAGAAAGAGTTCAGATTGATTGATAGAAAAGGATTGAAAGTAGATAATATAGTAGTCTATAGTTGTTAAAGGATAGATACTGGATACTTGTTTCTTGTAAACCTCTTCGATAAAATTTTTTTCTTGACAACTTGCATCAACTGTTATGCAACTTGTCATTAAATATATTTATTTTTCAACTTATAATAATTCATTTCGTCTCATAAGATTCTGTGATGTTGGCCCGCGTTTCGGCACACGCATTGGCTTATAGCTGTGGATGTGCAGCGGAGCATAGTAATCACCTGTCATCCCTGACGGGCACGTCCCTGGACGCGCGCTCTCCCCGCGGTCTCTCCGGCGAGCGCGCACGATCCTCACGCGGCTCCTCACGGGCACGAGCTGAGTACACACAAACATTTAATCATTACTATTCGTTATATACGGACGGGTTTTTAGACTAGAAGAGAATCTATGATCTGAAACACATTAAAAACCTAAAGAAAATCGCGTCGCGGCGCCAGCTCGACCCCGTGCTGGTCTTCTGCTCATCCAGCTCGCGTTGTACTAGTGTGTGTACTCACTGGGTCTCCAGGGCTCCTTGGTGTCGGCGGGCGCAGGCTTGCGCCAGGCGCTGGCGTCCTCAGAGGCGGGGGCGGGCGCGGGGGCGGCGGGGCGGGGCGCGTCGCGGCGCCAGCTCGACCCCGTGCTGGTCTTCTGCTCCTCCAGCTTGCGTTGCACTTCCGCTTCCTTGGCGCGCGCCTTCGCTTCCACGCGCGCTAACATCTCTTGGTGCTCCCTGGAAAGTTGCATTAAAGGTCAGACAGTTTGTTGACGACACGATTCATGCTGAATTTAACTCTTTTCATAAATGATGTGACTTGGTTATTTTGATAATAACCAGAAAACACCACAAAGGTGCACCTTATACTGGCAGCAGCACCGCCTTGCACGCCTAAAGCAAGCATTGTCAAAAGTGTTACGCTGAGGTAAGACTACATCCACAATAAATTGAACTGAACTTTGTACAACGCCAGCATAACAGTGCCGGCTGAAAATGCCAAATATGACACCAAGTCCGCAGTAATGATCTCTGCAGACTTTGCACAAACTGCCTGTACAATGTTAACTATGTACGAACATTGAGATCCTCTGTCAGCCACTGTGATCACATGTCCCTACCTCTCCTCCTTCTCCTTGCGTTCCTTGAGCGCGGCGAGCTCCTCCTGGCGCAGTCGCTCCCGCTCCTCCTTCACCTTGCGCTCCTCCTCCTCCTTGAGGCGACGAGCCTCCTCGGCGGCCCGCTCCTCGGCCTGGTGCTTCTCTGTTAGCCACTGTAACCGAACAAGTATTATTTGGTAGAGGACTATTGTGAACCCGTACAGAGGTAGTACAGTAGTAGGTAATAGCCGATAATTGGCTCGCGCGGTAGCCACGCGCAATAGTCGGATTTTTACACGGTCACCTTTACTTACGCGCAATCAGGACGGATATTGTATCGTGAACTTAGTTCGCGCGCAACTAGGTTGTATACGTCTGAAAATTGATCTAATACTGAACTGATAGTCGAATCTTCTGCTGCACGCGGTAGTAGAGCTGTTTGAAATGTCGTGCTAAGGCGGAGAAATGTTGAATCAACTAGTAAATAAAGTAGTTCGATTCTGACATTCGAGCAATTCAATTGATTGATTTTACATAGTGCTCCTCTCCACTTTGGAGGATACTGGGCCTAAAAATGGCGAGGTTTGCCGCATGCGGTAGCAGCGCTTAACATTTAAACTGCTGACGACCTGAGTCAGCGACAAATGGGCCGCAGTGCAGAATTGTATAGCATTCCACAGTAATAGATACTACAAAGATGCATTTAATTAGCTCAGGAGTATACTACATGTCCATTAAATTTTTTAACAAACTCCCTGTATATATTAGAAATATACAAAAGGCATCACTGTTCCACAAAACTTTAAAAGACTTTTTGATAGATAAATGTTTCTATAACATAAAGGAATACTTTGAATACAAAGATTAGTACACTGGGATACAGAAAAATTTAATTCTTATTTGTTTATTAAGATTTTTTGTTTTTAGATTTTATGCGTTGTTTTTATTAGTTTTAAGATATTGCTGTGCCCTTCCAGGGTTTATGTGAGTGCTATACCATATTTTTAAGACCTTATGTAAAACCACATAATGCAATAAATTATATGATTATGATTATGATAGCACTGCGTGAGTATCATTGTTTTGAGCTTAGCAGCGAAAGTTTTAATATGGTGCTCAATAGTAATGTCACAGAGGATTATATTGTACAGAGTTACAGCTTCAAACAACCTCGCAAAAGCGGCGCATCACTACATGCGCAGTATGATTGTGTGCGCGTTCACCTACGGGGCTCACGAACGAGGCCGAGGGGACACTTTGGCTATGCTTCGGGTGGTTACGGCGTAACGAGGGTGTGAATTTAAGGTGTGAGATATTGTCCATTCTTCCTTTCGGAAAGAGATTGGAGCCACTGACCTCTGTTAATATTAATATGTCTATGGATTATTTTCTGTTTGATCGTCACTGTCATTGTAGAACGTCATGTCATGTGAATTTAAAGTGTGAGATATTATTATTATCGTTCATTTTACTCGAGCATGTTTAAAAGTAGTTTAATAATATTAAACGAAATGGTTAATAATTGCACTGTGTGCTTTAATAATACCTACGAGGAGGAACACAAACAAAAACATCTTCTTCATATACCTACCTACCCCGTAACCCCAAAGATCGTGACAGGTAAGTCAATTTCTGAGTCACCCGCGTAAAGCGGCGGATCGGGTGGCAACGTTTTTTAAATTTTAACTCATTTTATTCAACTAAATAACTAGTAATAATTAACACAACAAACAACAACAACAAAAAAGAAAAACAATATACCTACATATTATAAAACATTATCCTTCATACTTCAATTAAATTTACTTCCTTTTAGACAGCCCTACAAGAATCGGCTAATGTAATCGAAGCTCCTATGAAGCTGTTGATCTGTACAATATAATCCTCTGTGGTAATGTGTTACCTCCTGTCGTCTCTTCTCGACGCGCTGCTTGCGGCGCTCGGCGAGGCGCTTCTCGCGCTCGGCGGCGAGCTTGTCCTTGAAGGCGGCGAGGCGCGCGAGATGTGCCGCGCCGCGCTCGGTGCGCAGGCGCGACATGAACTCGTCGCGGTGCGCGTGCATGCGCACCATGCGCGCCGCCGTCGCCACGTCGCGGGTGCGCGCCTCTGCAACATTAGGGGCTTGGTTAGTGGCTTCTTCATTGACGTTTATGTGGTCCTGGCATTATTGTTACCTATTTACAGGAATACAGCCGTGAACTTACTCACGACTGCTTGCTTATGCTTATTTAAATACTTTTCTTTGAATCGAGTTTGTGTTGAATCGTTATGCAATGGCCTTAAAGCAAATTTTCCCTTAGTTTAACTATAGCTGGATAAAAAAAACGTTCTCGTTGTCAACTAGTCAACATTTTTTAAGTATAAGCATATGCTCACGACTATATTCCCCGAGTCAGAGATATTCTGACACCTCAGAACATCCACGTTTCACCAGTAGTACCGAAACTCTGTCGTGTTGACGACTGTGTGACGGGGGGTGAGCCCGTCGCCATCGTCGTTTTTTGATCTAGCGAAATTTTAACTTAGTGAAAATTGATATGGACCAGTAACAGAAGCATCCTCAGATATTCGTTTGATGACAATTTTGAATCTGCCATACGGCAATTTCCAAAGTCTGCCTTACACCCCTGGAATAATTTTCTAAAAAAACTAATTACACTCATATAGAACAAACTCGCTCACTTGCCCTCTTCATCTCGTGTTACATGTTCAATGTACTTACCGATGAGTTGTTGAATGCGTTCCTTCTCCTGCTGTTCCCAGAAGGCCTTGTCCTGCACCTGCTTCTCTTCTAGACTCTTCTGTAGCAGAGGAATCTCTTCCAGGCGTTTGGCACGCTCGAAGTAATCAACCTGTTGTTCGATAACGGTTAGAAAGAGGTTTCCAAGTTTATTGATTAACAGATACAGCCATAATGGTGCCTTTTCAAATAAAATAAAAGATTGAAAAATTTAGAGATTGAGGGGCAGGGGCTATCGACATTATAGTCTCGGTCGCTTAATTGGACGAAAGCACAGCTCCGGTTTATGGTCACGGTGAGGCGTCTAAATAACAAAAATGAATATCCTTCGATTTTAACGCATGAGGATTCAAGATATTTACTCAACATAATAATAATATTGGAAACCACGAACTAGCAGGCGTAGGTCATCCGGCGCACCAACGACCCGAGACAGCTAGCGGGGAACAACTGGATAAAGGAAGCCGAGGATAGTTTTGTGGCGCGCCTTGGGAGAGCCCTACGTTCAGCAGTGGATGACACGCCATTATAAAGAGTAGGTTTCGAAAGACAAAAGTAGTCTGATTACCTTCTTCTCCTGAGACTTGAGCCTGGCCTGAAGCTCGCGGCGCTCCTTCATCAGCTCCTCAGCCTCGCGCTGGGCGATGGCGTCCGCGTCCATCTTCTTCAGATCCTGCAAAACACAATATCTTTAAGAACATGTACATTTAATTGTTGGGTCAAAGTTACCCTTTTCAAAGATTTACATGAGTAAATCTACACTCATTGCTTTGTTAACATGTCATGAACAATGTAAATTGACTTGTTAATGAAATTTCTTTATACAGTACCTCCTCATCCAGCTTCTGGAGCACTTTCTTGCCGACGTTGGTCTGTGAGATGAGGACCATCCTCTCGCGGAGATGCCTCTCCCGCATGAGGGCGAGCTCGGACGCGTGGCGACGTTTCTCTCGTTCTTCTCGTTCTTGTTCGAGACGGCGCGCTTCGGCCGCTGCCGCAGCACGGAGCTGCTCTTCTTGACGTCTGTTGGTTAAGAAAAGGTATAAGATTAATTTATATTGAAAGTTTAGAAAATATTTCCCTTATGAGTGTGATAATCTGTCTTGTATATTTGAAAGTCAATCAGAATATAATTAAAAATTGCAATTGCAATTTAAAAAAAATATTGTCCCTTTTTCATTTGCAAACGTGTTATCTAAAAAAAGTGAACTTTGCATTTTTATTTCGGTATCCTTTACTCCTTGTTATGGTATAAGTAGGTTTATTAGAATATTTCAAAATCCTCTATATTTAAGAATCCTTTAGATTCGGATGCTTTAGATGCCCGAGGACAGAGTTTTATGGCACATCTTGGAAGAGGCCCACTATAGCAGTAGATGATATTGGACTAATGATGGCAGCGCAGGACCGGTCGTTGTGGCGATCCTTAGGGGAGGCCTATGTCTAGCAGTAGACGTCCATTGGCTAATGAACTGATGATCTGAGGGTACCTGTTCTCCTCCTCCTCGCGCGCAGTGTTGAGCCTCTCGATGTACTCCTTGCGCTCCTCGATGATCTTGTGTCGCTGCAGCACGCGGTGGTGCTCGGCGTGCTTGTTCTCGTGGTAGTGCTGCACCATGTGCGCGCGCGCTCGCTCGCGCTCGGCGCGGCGCCGCTGCGGGAACAGCGTCGACACTGCGCGGGAGAGGACTTCGGCCGCGCGGACCAGCTGCTCGCGGACCTGCGTGACGGAGGAAAACAGATAATAGTAGATTACACACCGAGGGCAGGAAAGTAAGAAAGGTCTCAGATCTCATGCCGAGGTCAACAAACAAGTGATAGTATACTATTTTTCATCTCGACGGAGGCGAAAAGCGACAACTTCGTTTAGCGCAGCGGGACGAAAGTTGACGCTTTCCGCCTGGAGGGGTGAAAAAGACGTAAACAACTATAGAATTTGAATAAAACAATCGTTTATTGTTGCATAACTCCGATCGTTTAAGAATTTTATAGAAATATTTTATTACATACCTAGGTCAGCTAAATGCTGACAACAAATCTCAAATGCTCGCGCTGTTTAATGCTCATTCTCATGAGTATCTAAACTATTATAAAACTGTAACTGAACTGTGTCTGTACATTGAAGATATTTACAAAAAAAAGATTACGATATGGTTTTTAGGTATCCCTGACTAGAAATCAACCTTTTTTAGAAATTTTGTCTGTCTGTTTGTTTGTGTTTGTTTGTTTGCTTATTTGTTTGTTTGTTTGTTCGCGCATCACGCAAAAACTACTGAACCGATTTTGATGAAACTTTTTTGGTTTGATAGTTTATGATCTGACTTAAAATCTGGTATATAATTTGTGCGGACGAAGTCGCGGGAAAACACTAGTACAAACTAAAAACTCGTCTATTGGAACTCACAACTTTTACCCATACAAATAATTATGCTTTATTAAACAACATCCTAGCTTAAAGAACGTGTGGTTTGGTATAGTTCCAACAGCCTCCGATAGGAAATGGTTCCACAAGTAGAAGAAGAAATAATAGTAATAAACGCGATAGATACCTGTTCGGCGGGAGTAGCTTGCAGAATGGCGCCGCCGCAAGCCTCGTCAGCGGTCGAGCACCACTCGCCGCCACCTGCTTCCACGCCGAAGTGCACGCATCTGAAGAAGAAATGGTTAATTTTATTATAGCAAAAGGGGAAATGTACTGGCAAGAAAACAAAACCCGACAATCCGCTAACTCCCACCACGCTATTCGTGATAGGTCTGCAGTGAGGCGTATTTTGATGATAATCAGTAATTGTCAGCCATCATGATTAGATCAAAGTAAAATTAAGGTGGTTTCCGTCCATACAAAACGTTGTCGTATAACACTCGTAGACGGTGTTAATAAAATTAATGTTTTATATATGGAAAAATAGCTTAGAAAATCTAGTTTGCGCATATCAAATAATATTTACAATTTATAATATTATTACGAAGATATCACGCTTTGAAATTATTCATACAAAATTTCAAACCCTTATATCTTCGTAATTATATTACAAATTGTAAATATTATTTGATATGCGCAAACTAGATTTTCTAAGCTATTTTTCCATATAATAATAATAATAAAGCCTCTTTATTCCTTAATTTCAATTACAATAAATTCAAAATACAAAATAATCATCTTATTAAATTCATTTAGCATGCATTAATTAAATTATTATTTCAATCTCGTTATAAGTTCTATTACAATACATTTCATTTAATTAAATAATTTACACACATTACACTTAAAAAAAAATTATTGAATATTAATCAATTAAGGACCCCTCTTTGGGTAAAGGCCTCCTCCTTTTGGATCCAATTTCCTCTTTGTTGAGCTTTATCTATCCAATTTTCGCCGGCTAGTTTGGAAATTTCGTCTTTCCATCGTTCCTGTGGTCTTCCTACGGATCTCGTTCCTGTCGGACCGTGCAAAGTAGTTGAGAGCTTGGTCCACCTCTGGTCTGAAAGGCGCGCTACGTGTCCAGCCCATTTCCACTTTAGTCTATGAGTGTGTTGCAGAGCATCAATAACCTTGGTTCTGTGGCGGATGTCTTCGTTTCTTTGTCTATCATTCAGTTTTAGGTTTAGGATGCTTCTTTCCATAGCGCGTTGGCACGTTTGTATTTTGTTTCGTACGGTCTTGTTCAGCGTCCATGTTTGGCAAGCATAGGTCATTTTTCCATATACAAAACATTAATTTTATTAACACCGTCTACGAGTGTTATACGACAACGTTTTTTATGAAATTGACAGCTCTCCAACCACCTTAAGGGATGGGCCTTACGCGAACATTTCAAACCAGAATAATGAGGCAAAACAAATGACAACATATATGTACCGAGATGAAAGACAAGTGTGCCAGTTTGTATGGACTAAGTGTACCAGTAGTGTGCTTCAAATTAACGCGCTTTGGGCCTATCCATTAATTTTACTTTAACCTAAGCCATCATGAGCCACTTTGTAACTAGTACAACGGATGTGACAATGAGATGTTCTGCGGAAGAACTATCGGAGAGGAGTATACGTTCACGATTGGAAACAATTAACTGACAAAAAGTAGTTTTCGACCGACGACCTAAGGGCTCTTACAGACCATCGACACATTGCGGTCGCAAAGGGTCGCGCGACCGTAAAGTCTATGAGTGCGTCGCGCGACTCTCTGCGACCGCAAAGTGTCGCTGGTCTGTAAGAGCGCTAAGACAGATAGATAGCGGCTGGATGAGGAAGACCGATAACAGTTTGTGCCGCGCTAGAACTCTGTTTAGCAGTTCATCAGCAAACGCCCCATGCGCTTACGGATTTTCACTACTAATTTCGCTGCGACCAACAGGATACAGGCATTATCAGTTGCATCAACTGCCTGCCTGATAAATAATAATAATAATAATTTCCCAGTCCACCCAGTTCACCCCCATAACCCGAGTAGTTTTTGTCCTTTCTACAATAGTCTCTGCACCGAACGTAGTATGTCTTCTGGTGCATTTGCATAATGCATTCAGAGATAGACCACGGTTGGTTCATCCCATCGCATTCAGATAAAAGTGTCTCAAAGGGGCCTCTACGTGTTGGACCTGTGTCCCCACGCAAGCCTTCTAAAGTTCCGGGCTACGGCTCGTGAAATACCTCAAGAGATAATAATAATAATTTGAAGGTTTAATTGGTCTACTGACTTGTTGGCGTGGTCGATGCGTATCTGCATGTCGTTGTGCCGCACGCAGTCGACGAGCAGACGCTCCAGGTGGAACAGGTCGTCGGTGCCGGCCAGCTCCAGCAGGCGCGAGAACTGCACGCAGGCGTAGCACTGAGCTGTCTGACGGATCAGCCGGACTAGAGCCACGTCCGTTAGAGCCGTCGTGTATTGGGCGAGCGGGGAGTCTGTAAGAGCGATTTATACGATTAATAAAGAACTTTCATCAAAATAAGTCTAGTCGTTTTTGCGTGATGCTTGAAAAACAAACTAACAAATAGACAAAAAAAAACTAAAAATCGGAGATGCTTTAATTTTATGATTATACTAGTGTTTACCCGCGACTTCGTCCGCACAAATTATATACCAGATTTTAAGTCAGGTCATAAGCTATCAAACAAAAAAAGTTTCATCAAAATCGGTTCAGTAGTTTTTGCGTGATGCGCGAACAAACAAACAAACAGACAGACAACATTTCTAAAAAAGGTTGATTTCGAGTCAGACATACCTAAAAACCATATCGTAATCTTTTTTTTTGAAATATCTTCAATGTACAGACACACTTCAGTTACAGTTTTATAATAGTCTAGAAAAGTGCTACCAACACTATTGGATATTTGTTGTCCATTAAAGTTTACTCTTTCTTTATTTTTATCCACTCATTTCAATGTGGAAGACCACATTGAATCGATAGATCCTGTGCAATCTTGGAAGATAAATAAATAAATATCTTGGACAGTGTTACACAAATTATCTAGTCACATTTAAAGTAACAGAAACTAGCCTGGACTTGTATTATGATGACTAGACGTAGACAACGATATAGAATACATATATAGATACAAACATCCATGACTCGGGTACAAATATTCATATTCATCATACAAATATTTGTCCCTTACGGGATTCGAACCCTCGGCACAGCAGGCAGGTTCACTACAGACTGTGATAACGGGCCGTCAGAAGATACCCGGGATGAAAGGTACACAGTTTTTAAGATGGACCATTCAAAACTCTGTTCTGTGCCCCCACAGTTTGCCACGCAGCCACTTGTGGAGCGGCACAGCCTTTGTAGGCAGACTATAGAATAGAATGACAAATAAATAAATACTAACTGGGCTCCTCCTGCAGGAACTTGACGACGGTCTTGACGTTGTGGCTGATGGAGAGGGGGTCGAACTCTACCTCGAGCCACGAGTACAGTTGCTGCAGCTGCGGCGACGCCAGCGCCACCACGTTCAGACGCACCACGTCTGCAAATAGAATTATTTATTAAAGGGTTTCATTCACAAATACTCAGTATAAGCTTCCATTAAAATACGAGTTGGATAAGTAAATGATTACGCCAAACAGGCGGATCACGACGAATTGCATGCAGGAAACTGAGAACTTAGAGTACCCGTTAGTGCATCTGTTGAGTGGGTTAGGTGAAAACAACTCTACATAATATAGAAACTTGTGCCCTATGTCTTGCTGTCTCCAAGAACTAAACCATAAATCATAAAAGAAGAACACATAATTTGGTGTCAGACAAAAATCAGGAACATGTTTGTTGTTTACTAGAACTTCTGATTTTTTTTTCCTCTTATGTCTTTATTTTTTGGTATGTAAAAGTAATTCAAATTTCCATAATTTAGTGTACGTCCTAACGATCATAACTTTATGTTAATACATTCAATTTCATTTTAAAAACGTGACTATAATACCTTTGAGCAAGTTAGCCCTGGTCGGTGGCTGGGCCAAGCCGAGCAGCACGGCCAATCGCTGGGCCTTCTCGACAGGAGACTTGTCAGTCTCCACGAACCGGTCGAACTCAGGGTGCAGAGACGGCAGCGGCACTGAGAGCACTGCTACCAGGACGCGGCATGCCATTCTGTAAGATATGATAAGTCGTTTAAAAGTTTGTTTTCATCACACTAGCTCGAAAAGTTCTTATTGCAATGCTTTTAAGTTCATAATGCAGCTTATAAAACGTGCTATTTACTTTTCACTACAGCACTTAATGCGCTTGCACGGGACCTATAAAATCGGGTCTAAAAATCGTCACGTCGGGTCACAAGTCAGGACTATGTCACAGCTGCTAAAATTGAACCTTGTCAAATAAAAACGAGTATAAAAAGTAGATAAGACTATAATGTTCAGGCTTCAAAATAACACAGAGCACGCATGGGGCGTACCCTGCCGCGTCAAGCCGGCTCGATTTACCTCCGAGGCCTACCATCTCTTAGCCAAGTTGTCGCTAGAAATGGGATTTTATTTCGGAGGCATACATAATAAATAATATAAATTACTTATACTTTAATAGTGATAAGCATTAATTATTGCAAATCAATTTGCAATGTAGGCTGGGCCCTATTCAACAAACGTTACAATTGTAATTTACAATTACAATTCTGGGTACATTGCTGGTTACTTATGACGCTAAACTTGCAGTAGGCAACATATGCCTAACATTCTCAGCAATGTACCCAGAATTGTAATTTTAAATTACAATTGTAACGTTTGTTGAATAGGGCCCTGATGATGATGTTTGTAATCCTTCAGTTACAATTGGCCGGTCCTATGACATGTCATTTCATCAAGTGAAATGTTTCAAGATGAAATGATGATGTTAATAGTGAGCCTGGTTACAGCTGCATGCAAGACTGCAGCTAGTCGTAGCGATGTTCGTGTGACCCCGAAAGGGACAATGGTCTTATTAAAAAATTTCTAATGTTTAGTAAAAGTTGATTTTTTCTGTTTTAAGTCTCACTAAGTAATGACAAAGTTTGGATGATTAGGGCTGGCTTGCACCAAAAAGTATTTGGCTAAAACATGTTTAAATATGATGCTGTCACTGTCATTAGTATGAGCAGTGTGAAAGACAGAACAATCACTAAATATATTTAAGCCTAAATACTTGTTGGTGCAAGCCGGGCTAGATGTTTGTCACTCTATCACACAAAAAGGCCTAAAGTATTTGGATTATATTTCTATCTATCTATCTATAACGTCACGCCTCTTTCCCATTGGGGTAGGCAAAGACCAGAGCGCGCCATCTGCTACGATCCTTACATACATCTTTTGCCTCATTCACATCCATACATCTCTTCATACATGCCTGTCGGTTTCGAGTACTCCGCACCTCCCCTTTTTGTAGGACGCAACTGATTTGATCAGAATACGTCCTACGAGGGCGACCTCTGCCGACACATCCACTCATTTTAGCTCCACATATCTCTTTCGTACATCTGTCGATTATATTTGGCACGCAGATATAATATGTTCTGGATTAAATCAGAGAGACGCGGTCAGCTTCTAGTTTTTTATATACTTGATCATAAAATAAAACTCACTTCTGCAACTCCTCCTGCGTAATATTCTTCTTCATCTCCCTGGAGAGCTGGAAGAGCTTCAGCAGTGCGGCGGCGTGGAACAAGCAGTGGCCGGCCTTCCAGAACACGAGCGCCAGCTTGCCGTAGTAGTTGGCCATGGTCTTGGCTACCGGGGTCTTCTTCGACATGTTCATCAGGTTGTGGATGTCCTCGATCGCTTTGTAGGCTTCCTGTAATAAAGAGTTGTCGTGTTAGTAACGGCGATAACCTCTGCTGCGGAGATGCGGGAGGCGACCTTTATGCTTTGTAGGCTAGTTCAGGACCTCGTTGTTGCTCCGTGCATAATTAAACCAGCACAAACCTGCCACAGCTCCATCTGTATAGCGCTGTCCAGCTGGAAGAGACGGGTCTCCAAGTTGAGCTGCTGTGTCTCCGGCTTGGAGATGCTCACGTTGCCGGTTTGAACCTGATACAAACAAATTTTGATTACAGATATTTTTTTAAGTTTTGATCACCCTGATGCCACATGGTGTTCAGTTTTGGTATAAAACATGTTTTTTGGTTTTGTTATGCAATAATTTCGACACGCCATGTACTGAGAATATTGAACATATAGTATAATCATAGAGAAATTACACGCTCCTCTTGGTAGAGATAGTCTATCAAAGTTAGCACTGAAACCACCAACTTGGGCATGACGTCATCTAGTTTGTACTGCGGTTGTTGTATACCATAGAGAAATTACACGCTCCCCTAATGCTTTTTGACTCCCCTCACCCCCTTTGTCGGCGACATAATTTTCTATAGAAACAAGCCAATATGCCATCGCCTCTTACTCCATGAGTATAATACATAAATAATTTTTTTTCATTTTCTCATTTAATTGCAAAACTGTTTTTGATGCAGGTTCTTTTATGGTAACTAAGTAATGAATTTTTTATCTTAAAAGATATTTTTTTACCGATTATCATTGACAACTCAATTAAAATTACAAATAATTCGAAAATGAAGCATTTTTGAAGCTTTCCTTTGCAAACTATGTTTACTAAAAGCCATAGCAGTTTTTGGCCAGCTTTTTGGCAAAGTTAATGCATATCGTCAGAAACATAGTGTATTCTGTTCCAATAAACAAAACCATCTGAAAACATTACACTCCTTCTGGGGCAGTCAGGTAATAACTCACCGTAGGCTTACAGATATCTTCAAGATGTTTCCTCAGCTTATCGCATAGCTTCCTGAACTCCGTCTTGCGGGAGTATTTCAGACAGAACTGGAAGGCCATACGCGCGATATCGTGGTACAGGGTCTCCACGTGGGCATTGGTACGGAGCAGCTCAAGGCACTGGCAGTATGACTCCCAGAGGAATTTCACCTGAAATGAAATAATATGTTGACATGTTAGTTGCTTCCTGATGCATAGAAGACAAGAATAAATCATCTATCCTGGGCGTCTTCTCTGGACACTGCACTGAACAGGATGCTCGCAGGTGTAGCCAGGTTGTCCAGGTCATCTGTGTCGATGACGGCCTGCGTTGACTGAGCTCGTGCGTTTTTAGTTTCTATCCCTTTTAACTTACCCATGGTGTAAGAATAGTCCGATCGGATCTATCCTGGGCGTCTTCTCCGGACACGGCACTGAGCAGGATGCTCTCAGGAGTAGCCAGGTTGTCCAGGTCATCTGTGTCGATGACGGCCTGTGTCGACTGAGCTCGTGCGTTTTCTGTACGCTCTTCTGCCATGCGGAGGTAACCCCTGAAAAAATTTTGTTATTTATTTGTAAAATGTGACTAGACAAAATTAATTATCCATGATTAAGATGATTCCATAGCTGTTAAACTATGTTTTTTTTTACATAACCTATTCAATGTCCCACGGCTGGGCAAAGGCGTTTTACTCTCCAATCCTCTCTGTTGTGTGCAACTTCTGGCCAACTCTCCAACTGTCTTTTTTTTTTGTTAATCTATGGTGTAAAATTTAAACCAACCACCACTTTGTATTGAATTGTAAACCAACACGAGATTTGTAGGCGTATTTTGACATATAACGCGGGAGCTTCGATTCTATAGTGTACTAGTAATAACTATTCATATGGATACAATAACAATGTATCAAAACAATTACCTTATGACTTGTTCCAGTGATCCAACGTTCACAGATTGAAACATGTTCCTGTACTGAAACAGGCCTTCCTTCGCGATGTGGGACTTGCGAAGGTCGACACATAGCTCCAAGTACTTGAACATGATGGGTTCCAGGACAGACTCGGACCAGTTGTAGGCCCATTTCTTATTTCTGAACACCTCCTGGAGGGTGTCCAGAGCTCTGGCTGGTTTTTCCAGGTCCATGAACTCTGTAAGGATGGAAAATTATCAGCTGTGATGTTGTGGTTATGAAACATTTTTATCAGAGTTATGTTTGTTTATATGTGAAAATATTGCAGTTTGAATGCTTCTCGTGGAGAAAAACAATGGTTTCGGTCTAAGTGGAAGCCAGAAAGGACGTTTTTTCATGACGAAAGTTCGCCTCGTAGAGCGTGCAACGTGGAATGATAGCATCAATTTGTACTAACCATTTGCTCTTTTCAGAGCATTTTCCGGTCTCTGACCGTACCGGGCCATGTTGTACCGCGCAATTTTGCCGTCCTTTTATATAACTTCTGTCTCAAAATATTGTTTGGAGGAATAAAATAAATTTATTCCTCGACACCGGGCCTGTCACTTGCAGGGCAAATTCAAAATGGCCGGATCATAGAAAAAATATATGCAAGATGGAGCCAAAGACTATAGAGCTCGGAGCACAGAGTACAATTTTACTTTTTTTATAATAAGCGTTTTTTTTTTTTTTTTAAATGCCGTTTTCTTATAACTCAATAGATGGCAGTAGTGTCTGTACGACAAACTGTCAAGCAAAAACTTCCTATGCAATGTCACCTATAGACTTAAAAACGTAGAGATTTCATTCTCTTTGGTTCGGATTTGGAAGACGTCATCAAAAAAAATTTGAAATTATTTTCGATTTCTTTCTTAGCCAAAAATACAGTCCTTTTTCGTTGTCTTTCAGAAAAGCAGTTTGAAGTAAACTAACGAACACGACAAAGTAAATGCTACGATACGAGTTTGATTGACAATGACATTTGACAGCTCAAGTTTTCTTATTGCCAGTTCAATTTCAGATTTTGCCTTATGATCAAAGAGTTTTTATATTTATTTTAGTCAAATTGTAGTCTTGTATCACCTTAAAGAGTAAATTAGCATAAGAAATATAGTTAAATATCATAAAAAATATGTTTCATTATGTTCCAAAAGATTTTTGTTTTTTTTTTCACTTCACTTTTACCCTCATTTCGGGGAAAGATAATTTTTCAATGTTTGACATAGATTCGTATAGACCGTAGCGTCATCTATCGATCTACTATGAAACGAAAAAAAAACGCTCATTGTGGCTTGGTAACAGAGACCAAAGACTTTTGAGCCAAGTCTTAATTTGTACGTTTTTGTATTCACATCACATCGTTTCCGTTCGCGCAAATAGAAGGAGAGCTAAGGCGCGATAACGCTATATCGCGCTGCCATGCTGCCGGGTATAGGTGCGATAAAGTAATACACAAAAGAAAAATATTCAGATCGATTGTGTCCTTCTTTCTAAATCTCTACCATATCTCTACCTATGCCAGAGAAAAATCTATCCGATACATCATCATCATCGATTGTCAATTGTCATTGTCATATGGTTAGGTTACTGTCATGTCACCATCGTCACATCTTTTTTTTTTTTGTTAACACTGACAGTGTTGCCACCTTGGGGAATTTGTCGCTAGATTTAGGGAATTCTGCAATAGCTCAAAGATTTTTGCATTTGCTATGTCACTAGATACAGATTTGGTGCTTTCTCAAGACGCAAGATGCCATATAAAACATCAATGAAGTTTTCCGTAAAATACCGGTATAAATACTCTTACGTACATAATTAGTATTTTGATATCCCTGTCCGCCATAGATAGTTTATCAAAGACCCGGGATTTCCCCTGCAATAACCATGCAGTTTTTTTTTAGATTTTTTTCGTAGTTCATTCTTATTCATTCGCTGTGATACATTTTTTTTTTGTAATTCGTTGTCGTTGTGTGTGAATAAGTAAAGCTTTAGTATGGATATGCCTTTGAAAAAGAAGGTTTACGGCCAAAAATATTGGAAGGAATAGGAAACGATTGAGAATTTTGACTGAATAGGATCTAGGGAATTCTAAAGAATTTTTAATATCCTGATTTCTCATAATCTAGCGAGATTCGATGGTACTTCTAGTGACTTGTCGAAATTGAAGGTGGCAACACTGCACACTGAAAGGTCTAGTAACCGGGAGTTTTTGGCGGGCTTTGGTAGCTGACGTTTGGAGTCCTCATATTTCATCGAATTTTTATTGTTTATAGTGAGTTTTGGTTCGTAAAATTGGTGTTGTTTTGCGTAACAAAGTGTTGTGCAAGTGAACAATATATAGTTCAGTGAAATATGATGGTGCATGGGTCGTAAACAGGAAAAGTGTTCCGTGATTTTAGCGCGGCAAAGCGGTCGGTTCACCTCTTTCCTGCGGACTTCTCTGCTTTTCCTGCGTCTTTCGATTGCCTCCGAAAACTCCAAAGAACCATCAAACCGTCGAATTCCAACGTTTTAATGTGAAAACAGAAGAAAGTTAAAAATAAAATAAGATTTAGCCAAAAGGTCTAGTAACCAGGCTAGTAAATATATTAAAAAAAAAAAAAAAAAAAAAAAGGTCTAGTAACCCATAGATTCATAATAATATAGATCAGCTAATAGCGTATACCCGTAAGGGATGGAGATAAAGTACCAAAAATTTTGGGGTTACCAGTCGTATCAAATTTTACCCTTAAAAAGCTGCAGATTTATGTAAAATGTGATGTGAACATTGTGATTTAAAACTTTTCATTTACGCTGAAAGATAGAGCCAGGAATTAAACCTTATGTAAACAAAAAAGAGAAAACATTTTTTGTTTCGGTCACCGTGGCCGGTTTTTGTGTTTGTCAAGATGTCATGTGCTGCCACGTTATGACTTAATCTAATCGGAAAGCGTAGAAAGAAAAGGAACTAGAAGGAAGCACGTGTCTTGTCATATCACTCAGTAAGAGATGCACATAGCAAATTCACTCTAGTTAAAAAAGGAGATCGCTACTTATTGCTGTCCTTATCGACGTAGCCACTTTTTGTTCTACGACGGATGTCTGACTCCGGAGTCATCATACAAATGTATAGGATTTTATGACTATCGCTGTCTCATACGCGGTTACACTGATGTTCCGTCTATCAGCGTAAGCGAAAAATACTTCGCCTATGTCAGAAAGTGAATTTATAAAGCCAGCAGGGCTAGCATAATACCCCGCGACTTCGAGTCTCTCTATACCATATCTCTATTTTGGCGCGGCTTCGCCTCTGTCTCTACAGTAGCTAACATGATGCGCGCGACTTACGATGACGCGAGCGCCCAACTGTCATTCGTAGACTCTAGTCTACAAATGCGAGCATGATCACCGTTCGGTAGAGTTTGTGGCTCTACGTTTGACGTTTATCTTTAGAGATATATGTCTTGCACCGATGGGGTCCGCGACTGTTGTTTTAAGTGGACTTTTCAGTAATAATTCATGATATTTGGCAGTGAAAATAATATTTTTATGGTATTCATTCACTGTGGCGGCTCAAATGACTTGAAAAACACATTAAATATAAAAGATTGCATTAATTAAAACAATGATAAAATCCGCAAGTAAACCTAAGTTTTGAAATGAACACACACAAACAAACAACATCTCACCCTCAAAGCGTATTACTCCATTCCGTCGTGAAAAAAGAAACCCAAGCATGTTTTACTAGCCATGTGCCTTCGCAGAGTTCCCCACGATTTTGTTCTGCTCCAACATCAGGCCCTCAGCAGTTCATGTACAGAACGCATGTATGAAGTTACCCACTGTCTCACCGAACACTATCAAAAGAGCCCAAGCACGGTCAACTAGCTATGTGCCTTCGCAGAGTTCCCCACAATATTGTTCTGCTCCAACAACAGGCCCTCAGCAGTCCATGTACAGAAGCTACTCACCGTCTCACCGAACACTATCAAAAGAGCCCAAGCACGGTCAACTAGCTATGTGCCTTCGCAGAGTTCCCCAAAATGTTGTTCTGCTCCATCATGAGATCCTCAGCAGTTCATGTACAGAAGCTACTCACCGTCTCACCGAACACTATCAAAAGAGCCCAAGCACGGTTAACTAGCTATGTGCCTTCGCAGAGCTCATGTTGTTCTGCTCCATCATCAGGCCCTCAGCAGGTCATGTACAGAAGCTACTCACCGTCTCACCGAACACTATCAAAAGAGCCCAAGCACGGTTAACTAGCTATGTGCGCAGAGTTCCCCACGATATTGTTCTGCTCCATCATCAGGCCCTCAGCAGGTCATGTACAGAAGCTATTCACCATCTCACCGAACACTATCAAAAGAGCCCAAGCACGGTTAACTAGCTATGTGCTTTCGCAGAGTTCCCCACGATGTTGTTCTGCTCCAACATCAGGCCCGCAGCAGTTCATGTACAGAAGCTACTCACCGTCTCACCGAACACTATCAAAAGAGCCCAAGCACGGTTAACTAGCTATGTGCCTTCGCAGAGTGCATGTTGTTCTGCTCCATCATCGGGCCCACAGCAGGTCATGTACAGAAGCTACTCATCGTCTCACCGAACACTATCAAAAGAGCCCAAGCACGGTTAACTAGCTATGTGCCTTCGCAGAGTTCATGTTGTCCTGCTCCATCAGAAGGCCCTCAGCAGGTCATGTACAGAAGCTATTCACCGTCTCACCGAACACTATCAAAAGAGCCCAAGCACGGTTAACTAGCTATGTGCTTTCGCAGAGTTCCCCACGATGTTGTTCTGCTCCAACATCAGGCCCGCAGCAGTTCATGTACAGAAGCTACTCACCGTCTCACCGAACACTATCAAAAGAGCCCAAGCACGGTTAACTAGCTATGTGCGCAGAGTTCCCCACGATATTGTTCTGCTCCATCATCAGGCCCTCAGCAGGTCATGTACAGAAGCTACTCATCGTCTCACCGAACACTATCAAAAGAGCCCAAGCACGGTTAACTAGCTATGTGCGCAGAGTTCCCCACAATATTGTTCTGCTCCATCATCAGGCCCTCAACAGGTCATGTACAGAAGCTATTCACCATCTCACCGAACACTATCAAAAGAGCCCAAGCACGGTTAACTAGCTATGTGCTTTCGCAGAGTTCCCCACGATGTTGTTCTGCTCCAACATCAGGCCCGCAGCAGTTCATGTACAGAAGCTACTCATCATCTCACCGAACACTATCAAAAGAGCCCAAGCACGGTTAACTAGCTATGTGCCTTCGCAGAGTTCATGTTGTCCTGCTCCATCAGAAGGCCCTCAGCTGTTCATGTACAGAAGCTATTCACCGTCTCACCGAACACTATTAAAAGAGCCCAAGCACGGTTAACTAGCTATTTGCCTCCAGAGAATTCCTCACAATGTTGTTCTACTCCATTCTAATCAGTAGACAAGTGACAGAGAAGGTGTTGGTTCTTCACGGTAGTACAATAATATTTTATTAAAGCAACAGATTTTATTATAATTTTTAATATCCCGGACCCAAAAAAAATAAAACTTCAAATTGGTATCTTTATTGCTAAGTTAGGTACAGATAGGTACATAATATACTTTGAAAAATCTATGCAGTTTCATTGTCACGTACGACAGCTAGAAATTTTACAATAAAGAACATTAAATACATTCAATAAATCTAATAAGTACAATTTAGTTGATATCCTTAAGTCAATAAAGTAAATTAATTACTTACAACTACAGGGTGAAATTGATAGTAGCATACTATTAAACTAAGAGTCTACCCATCACACTGAACAACTTTTACTATGGGAGCAAACCGATTGGAGCAAAAAAAATCTGCTGTCCCATACTAAACTGAAACTGCTAAAATGCCTACTCGACTCAAATGTATGCAACAGCAGATTTTTATTTTGCTCCGATCGGTTTGTTTCCATAGTAAAAGTTGTTCAGTTTAAGCTAATGATATCAATTTCAATAATAAACTTCAAAAAAATTTACTTACATTACACACAAAGAAAACAATAGGTATAACCACTTATAAATGATGAACAACTAGTTACTACATTACAATAATTAATAACTAAATGCACTGATGATCAACAACATTGCAACAAATGAAAGATTATAATTATTACAAATAAATACAAGAATATAACTTATAAGGTATTACCTAAAAATAATAAGGTAGTTTTAGGTACGGTTTAGAGTCATCACTATGACTCCCATGGGAGATAATTTGGTACAAATTATATCAATGGCTACAACATCAAAATTGTGTCCTAGTGACCCGGCCCCAGCTTTACCCGGTTGGGGGTAAATAATATAAGTAAATATACCTACTATGAGAGCTCAGTGGCCCGTTGCGGACAGGTATGGACTCTCAATCATGAGGTCCGGATTCGAATCCGCACGGACAACATGCCACGTACCAATGAGTTTTTCTAACTTATGATCGTATTACTGACTGGTCTCAAACGGTGAAGGAAAACATCGTGAGGAAACCTACATATGCAGAAGAAGAAATTCTGATGCGTATGTGAAGTCTACCAATCCGCATTGGACACGCGTGGTGGACTAACGCCCAAACACCCTCCTAGAGGGCAGGCCTGTGCCTGCAGTGGGACGTATATAGGCTGATGATGATGATGATACCTACTATACACATAAATATTTCAGAAGAAATTCTCTGACAACAGTCTCGACTGCTGTAGCAGTTCTGTCATATTGCATCCTCAGCGCACGACCATGCCCTTAACGACATCTTCCAAAAGGCTCTATTTTCTGCAAAGATATCATGCGTGCCTTCAGGCCTCAGCCGCATGCTACATGCATCAGCACCATCGCCGCCAGCTACCTTAGCCGCACCTCACGGACCCCTGGAGCAGCTGCAGAGAGTCTGGTACTCAAGACTTGAAGCACCAATATCTGTTTGTTCCGGTCACAGGAGTGTGGGGAGCCTGAAATCGGGCATAAGACTTAGGGAGAGGAAATGTGACCCCCACTCTGGGTGGTTCTTGATGCAAACCATGGCCATAGCAATACAACGCGGCAGCGGTGCTAGCGTTATGGGCACGTTATGGGCTATTTGATTAAGTTTAGCTGTGAGTTTCTTTTCTTTTGTTTCTCTTAATTTGTTTTGTTTATTATGTTGTATATAAAGGATTTAACACATTATACCTTCATTTAGTATCTCCTAAACTTTGTTCAAAAGACTAAGATGACATACTTACATGGTTACTCCTAGATTGTATGACTTAAGGTAATTCTGATTCTTCCACTGGTTTATCGTTGTTGGAACATGGATACACGAAAAGCTTTTTATAACTGTATCAGTATCTTCTCGTGCCTTCAGTTAAAGACAAGTAATCCCGTATATCCGCCAATGGTGAAGTCTTCAAATTGTCTGAAAGTTTATTTGCTCTCACTGTGCTTAGATTTCTGAAAATTAAATGTAAAATTACGTTATAACGTGAAATACAAGTAGGTAGAAAGTCGGAAGAAAAATGTATATTTGACATCCAATAATACTTACATAACATTGTTTTCTTTAGCAAACATGCTGACGTGACGATTATTTACTGAAAAACAGCTTTATTTCGCTATTTTAGTTGTGTAAAACTGTTTATTCTTGATTTTACCAAAATAAAATTTTAGTTTTCAAATGTCAAACATATGTCAAGTGAAAAAAACCAATAGCTTTAATTTAAGAATAAAACATAACGTGTAAGCGAGACGTCGCTATACCAACAGTATCTCCTTACTCTTTACTCGAAACATAAGCACTCAAAGCACGCAACGAAATAGGCAAAAGATTGAATGATATTGGGGCAGCTCTAATTACCGATTCGGTGATACCATATTTAAAAATGATCGTTTTAACCGTATGGTATCCCAGCGAACCCGCGCCGCGACTCTGCTTTCTCTCGGTAGAGTGGCTGCCGAGCTGTCAAATCATGCTCACCATCGCGGGATAAATGACAGGTGCGAGTATGATTTTCAAACCCGCAGGCGCGCGTCAAGCGACTAATCATGCTAGCACTGCAGAGCCCAGAAGTGAGATTTTTGAAACTCACACGTTCAAAATTATCAGCAGAAAATGTCAAAATTACTATGGAGATTGTGCATCTTTCTACTGCTGCTTTCAACGTGTGAGTTTCAAAAATTGCATTTCTGACCAGGAAAATAAAAAACCTGCTTTCGACTATAACCTTGATGACAATCAAATGTTTCGAGTCGAAAAATTAGTTTCAATGATTTCCGCGTGGCGGGGTTTTTTATTTTTTTGGTCAGGCTTTATACAAGGTGTTACAAAAATACAAATAAACATTTAAGGGGGTGGTTTAGACCATCAAACTGAACAACTTTTACTACGGGACCAATATCGAAATCGCGAAAAAAAAATGATGTTCCATACTCTACAAATCGACTCGAGCTAAAATATGTATGGAATATCAGTTTTTTTTTCGCGATTTCGATGTTGATCCCATAGAGAAAGTTGTTAAGTTTGACGGTCTTAACAACCCCCTTAAGAGTTTTAAATATATATTTTTACTTATGTAACACCCTGTATTGAGAGTATTGAGATTTTTAAGAGAGAAAATTGTTATCTTTCTCTTATTAAACAGGTGGAAATAAAACAATAAATAAAACATTTTCAGTTTTATTAGAATATTTATAATAGGTATAATTTAAAAAAAAAAACCTGCATAGACTTACTATAGGTAAAAATCGTTAAAACCTTATGATCATTTGTAAAATATCATTGTCTAGCGTAGACAGAGAAACCTATAGACAAAGAGATAGCTTCCATCGCATTCACAAAAGAACAACTTATGGCTACGGCTTGAACATTTATTTATTTAGGTACTAGTGTTTACCCGCGGCTTCGTCCGCACAAATTATATACCAGATTTAAAGTCAGATCATAAGCTGTCAAACAAAAAAAACTTCATCAAAAGATAAGAACCTACACTTTGGCGCATCCATCGATGCGCTTAACTTGTTTCTGCCAGTCGCGCCCGACAACTGCGAACAAAATTAATAACATTACATAAATAATTTTATTACCTAAAAGTAAAGTAAGTTATAGCCTATAGAATCCCACCGCAGGGCAAAGGCCTCCTCTCACGAATAAGGGGTCTCTCACGGGTGAGAGGGAGTGGGCCATACTCCACCACGCCCAGTGCGTGTTGGTGGAGGCAAGGTAGTGGTCAACTTGCTGTCAGAGAATTTTCAAGCCGCCTCAACAGGCCTCTGACCTGGCTTAACGAATAGTTACAACGCCATCTGACGGAATTATCCGAGAACAACTGCTTAACGTGCCTTCTGAAGCACGGAAATGCTCGAGATGAAATACCACTAAACGGTCACCCGGTCGGTTTAATTACCTATCTACTATTTAATAAAAATATTGTGAATCCAAACACTTCGTTAAAATTCCCCATATTTGGGGTAAAAAAATTATCACATGCTGGTAACCTTACAATCAAATTTAACCAAATAAAATTGATTTTAAATAATGCTTTCTCATTCTCGTTCGTTATAATCATATAGATTACATGAGTGGAAAGGATATAGATGTCAGACGTAGACAACTTAGCCGGCTTATACTAACCTCTAATAAAATTATTGAAAAGTGAGAAAAACTCCTGATTTAATCTTAAAAGTACAAATAAATCTTAGTTAAGAACGCGAAAAAGAAGTTCAGTTCATATTTATGCAAAATAATTCAAGAATTGTATACGTAATACTTACGCGTGATAAGTTATGTTCTCATTTTTCTGTTCTGAGCGATGTTTACACCCTAGAACACTACAGGACACCATTTTATTTCAAGAAATATGATCGCACAGTCCTCTTGCACAGTCCTTAACACGTTCAAAACACTTTTCTTCAAGAAAAACCATCAAATTCAAGTGCGCGGGAAGCATTTGTTTGCCATACTTGCAAGTATGGCAAACAAAAAAATCGCATACGCAGAAAGGGACAGACAACATAGATTTTCACTCGCTCACTCAATGCGATTAGCGTATAAAGCTGTCTCGTTTTCGCGACTATTATTATTTTAATGCCTTTTCTATCCATTCTCTTTCTACGTAGTAACCAGCATAGCTAGCATGCTGCAGTGATACAGCGCTATTACACCTTCGCTCTCTTTCTATTTGCGTGCGAACGAACGAGATAAATGACGTGATACAGCTGTATCACGTGTAGCATACTACGAGGGCTGGCTAGTAAATATATTTATAAAAAAAAAAAACAAGTAAGTCACATCACATCGTCTCCGCATTTTTCAATTTATCGTGATTTTGCTAAAAAAAATTGTCATATCCTAACCGAAATAATGCAATTAGTAACTAAAGTTCGCCTATTCAGAAGCCCATACACAATCTGTTATATATCCGAAGAGCATTTTTTACTGCCAAACGAACAATATTACAAATCTATCGGAGTAAATACAGGGGATTGCTGTGAAATTGACTATGAATTAAGAGGGAGACCACTAAAGTACACTGCCAATGCTTTATTCCTGCAACCGTTTGTGAAGGAATGCTTGAATTCGGAAGCTTACAGGTTGAATGTGTTGACGCATTTGACAGAACTGTCTGGCTACCCTGATAATGGAGTGGTGTTTTTGAAACTTATTCTGAAGCCACCGGATAAGGAAGTTTTAGATTATGCCTGGTAAGTCGAAAAGTCTTTAGCTATAGCACATAATAAGAAGAGTATGTAGTACATATAGCAAGGACACTACCTGTCCCCCACCAATTCGGTATGTCAAGTTTTTTTTTGGAGGGCTGAATCGAAAACCATTTCGAGATGATTGTCTCAATAATCATATTTTCTATGTCAGAGATTTTAAAATGAAGGGATTACAGATATTTTAATAAAATAAAGTCGTTTTTCGGTCCGTCCAGTGACGTCACTGGAATACCTGTGAACTCCTTGGTAAACATAAAATCAACTTAAAATAACCGGCCATTAGGAAAAAAAAAATACATTCACAATGTCAGAATTTGACATTTGATGTTGCCGTATCTGTTTCCAGCATAGAGTTAGACAGAGGAGGAAGATAATTTTAAGTTTTTTTAATATAGCAGTAGTTTTTCTCCATGGAGTTCGAATTATTTTCTCTCCACCATTTTTGCACTTAGAGATTACAGATCAAAATAAATTAAAAATTAAATTTATATTGATAAACTCGATGAATCGCAATAAAAATGAAATGAGTGTCTTAAAATTATGTCTTCTATCCGTAAAAAATATAAAATAAGGACAAAAAAAAAACTTACATTCCGAATTTTTACCTCACCCCCTCTGGCAGGATCGTTGCCGTAGAAAGAGAAGGTACTAGAAGGAAGCATGTGTCTTGTCATATTCACTCAGTAAGAGATGCAAATAGCAAATTCGCTCTAGTTAAAAAAGGAGATCGTTACTTGTTGCTGTCCTTATCAACTAACAACACATAACAACTTTTTTGTTCTACGACGGCTGTCTGACTCCGGAGTCGAACATCTTTCTTCATACAAATTGTATAGGATTTTATGACTATCGCTATCTCATACACTACACTGATGTTCCGTCTACCATGGTAACCGTCAAAATTTTCTTAGCCATGACCGCACGCAACTATGGTTCTTTTGAGCCCTAGGCTTAGTTTTTCGTGTGCTGATGACATTTTGTCACTTTCTGTCCTTTGTAGGCAATGGTATCGATTCGGTATTGCCACGACTTAACTTAACTAAATTTATTCCTGTCATTTTCTAACATTTGACTAAGAAAAGAGACAGAAAACCAACAACTGACTTTAGTGCTGTCAAAGTGACGCTACACGCCCAAAAACGCCTTAAATAAGATGGCGTGCATATTATGATGCCATCTTATTTTGGGCGTGTAGCGTCACTTTGACAGCACTAAAGTCAGTTCTTGGTTTTCTGTCTCTTTTCTTAGTCGAATGTTAGAAAATGACAGGAATAAATTTAGTTAAGTCGTGGCAATACCGAATCGATACCAGTGTCATAAGAACCAAATAGATATTAGTATGTACAGTACATGCTAGGATATAAAACATCTTAAATATTTCCAGGAATGAAAGAATGCTGAGAATAATCTGGAGTAGAGTAGAAATAGAGAATGCTTTCTCTTGGCTCTCTACACTGGGTGGTGCCTACTCAGCGCTGGGTGACTATTTCGACCACTGTGTAAGTTGCAATCTATTTTTTATTTGTACAAAGTTGTGACATTTGACTTCGTGTACATGCAGACCTATGCCTTTCCGTAAGGATAAATTCTGATAAATTATTACTATGCAATATGTACAATAAAATGATAGAGTTCATAGAACATAACTTTTAACTTAAATTCAAATAACTCCTGATTGGCGAGCTGATTGCTGAGAATATAATAGTAGATTGTATCACAAGGGCGTAAAATAATATTTTTAAGGCGAGGGCGCTATTTTGAATCCAGAGCATAGCGAAGGATTCTTGAGTAGAATCCCGAGCGCAGCGAGGGATTCTAAAGTAGAATCCTGAGCGCAGCGAGGGATTCAAAGTATGCCGCCCGAGGAAAAAATAATTTTGCGGCCGAGTGATACACTCTACTTTTCATCCCCCTCTATGAGGAAAATAAATAAAAGGCGCTTCTAGTTTAATATTTGCGTTCGGTCTCTTTGGTCGCGGACCTATGTAGCAAAAATACATGTTCCAAATTCAAAACTCATCATTGCCCGCTGTAAAAGTCTCTTAACAAAAAGTGCAACTTTAGGCGCACTTAAAGAGGACTAAAGTGACACTTTTTGAATAGATGGGATGAAAAAAGGTTTACAACATTGATCTCATATAAAAACTACAGGTCTAGGCACTTAACTGAGTATGAACTGTGATGTCATATTGCACCCATTCCTGCACCGCTACTGCAGGCACCTATTTAGCTGAGCGCCTATAAATGCTCATGTATAATCATATGAAATTTTAGTCCATTTATTTTTTGTTTACTGCCAGTAAGTTGGAGAAAGACTAAAACAAAAGTGGTCTCAGATATTCCTTTCAATTTGCTAATATTGCCATTTTTGGAGCATTGATTGTTTATCTAGTTTTTTTTTCTTGTTCTAATAGCCCAGCCACATCGCCACGGCGTGGTACCATGGAAATTCACGGCGCCTTCTAAACGTGAAAAGTTTCGGTGCGATTGTGTTCTGTTTAGTTAGATTTTTGGATTAAACAAACTTCTTTTGTCCCTCATCCAACATGGATGCGCGCGCGCCGGCGCCGTGAATTTCCACATTACGGCGTTATGATTCGGTACGGCGAGATGATACGGTACGGCGCCGTGTCGTGGTTAAAAAAAGTTCACTTTCATGACTGTTATTTATTCTTCATCCCTTTCACATTGCAGGCTGACGAAGCAGGCAGGATATCAGTGCGGCAGTACAAACTGTCTATGATGCTCGGCGACGATGCCCTCGCCGCTAGAAGTAAGCTTTACTCCGCTCTGTCGTACGCGCAGAAAGGCAAGCTCAAGCTAGCGAGGCATATTGTGAGGAACGTCGCGACGTTCGCCAGGTAAAGTTTTTTATGGCTTTTATGGTGATTCGGCGATTATTTGTTAAGTAATCCAAGTCAGAATACTTTTGGAGTGCTTCAAGAATACTTGTGACATCTAAGTAGCCCATTGAGCCCACCAATCTGCAATGCTTTCTTCCTTCATCCTCATAAAATGGAGGTCCTTCCACGGATTTCATAAATCACACAGTCTCTACCATCCAACCTTCTTGGTGTGAAATAAAAAGAATTAAACTTACCAAGGAGATTGTGCATTGTTCTGGCTCTGGCTGAAATTGAAGAAAAAAATTGTTTCTAAAGCCATAAGATAAAATTAAAAAGATTTAGATTTTTCTTTTTTAACATTTAAACGGCGATGTTCTAAATTTTTTCGACAAAATTCAACCAGTGCTGGAATTATTTTGACAAAGTTTTAATCATTGACCAAGAAGTTTCAATTACGGTTTAATAAAGAGTATAGTTTTGTTTTTTTGGCAGAGAAAGAGATTATAATCACTACGTTATAAATGTAATATGTATGTTTTTAATTCCAAAATAAATAATACATTGGTCTGAATACTTATTATTTCATGTTTCACACAGTTAAATTATGTGCTTCCCAAATAGATAGTTATTTAATCTAGAATTAATTTTTTTAACGGGTTCTTACCGCGTCGTTTTGGTAAATGATTAATATTCTTAGGGGGGTATTACAGAACGACACTCAAGTGGAAATATCTTCTTGAGTATAGATAGAAAAGGATGCAAATACATACAACATATACTTGCATCCTTGTCTATCTTTACTTCTGTATACCCCCCTTAGATTGTTATGTTTATGAAATTCCTCTTAATTTTCAGGGAAACAAATGACAGACGGCTAACAAGGATGTGCCAAGGTGTTTGGGTGAAATTGAAATATTTGAGGGAAATAAGGAATAATTCTGTGTCACAATTGAGTAAAGTGGAAGGTGTTGAGAATGGTAAAGTGTTGATAGAAAATTAATGGTTTGGTTTGGTCATTTAGTGGAGGTGAGCTGGAAGTTTCCAGTGGGGCGGTAATCTAATGTAGCGACACATCTGCCGAGTTTACGCGGCGTAATTTCGGCGCTTACTAGAAAAAAAGGAGTGTATTGCACTTCTCTCTCTCTGGATTTCTCTTCCTTCGAGCGACTCTGCTTTATTCCATACTACATGACGCCGCTTTCGCTTTTCGAAAAGCGCGAGAAAAGGTCATTTTCTATGGAGCAAAGGCGTCGCGCGTGTGTAGAGAAATCAGACTAGATGCGCTGTAGGCCTAGTATGCCACCCCCGAGAAAACAATAAAAATCGAGATGTCCATCTTTGGTATTTTACATTCCTATGCCAAAAAGAGCGCGCATAACATTTTTCTCGTTTAGTTGTTGGTGGCATGCTAGCAGCGGGCGTCTTGCCGTTACACAATTTTCTTCGTTTGTGTAGCGACACATCTACCGAATTTACGCGACGTAAATTATGTTATTTGAGCAATTACGTTGTAAAACACTTGTCCCTGCCCAATCCCTGCCTAGCTTCCCACAAGTACAATGAGGAGTTTTCTGACAGCTACTCAAACGTAGTTCATCATACCGGCGATAGATGGCGTTGATCAGAGAGGGGTCCGAAGACGAACATTTCAGGCTAAAAAGTAAACAAAAATGCACGTCACTGAGTCAGACGCATCCGCTGACGAAATATATCCTCATATTTTGTTGCTTACTTAAAACACAAATTATTACTATTTTATTTGTATTTTATTATCTGGAGTGCGATTTTTGAATCTCATTCGGTGAGCTCAGCAGTTGAAAATGACAAAATTACTATGGATACGCATCTTTCTACTGCTGATTTGACTTCAAAAAATCGCACTCCTGAAGTATGATTATTTTTGAGAGTCAAATCAGCAGTAGAAAGATTTGTATCTCCATAGTAATTTTGACATTTTCAACTGCTGAGCTCACCGAATGAGATTCAAAAAATCGCACTCCTGCAAGGTCGCTCGCCCCTGTCTCGTCAACGCCATCTATCGAGCCATTAGGAACTACTTTTTCTTTTTTAATGGCTTTCTCAAGCAATTAAGCAGAACCCAGTGTGTGGGTACCACAATTTCACTGAAGATATTCCTCATTACTCGTTAGTTTCCTCCATACATTTAAAAACAATCGAAATATCGGTTTTGGTGTCCAAAGTATGAATAAAAACAATAATTCAAGGAGTAAAAATATAATTATTATTTTTTACAATTTACATGAAATACTAACAAGGTATTCACAAATTACACAAAATAATAGGGGTTGCGACACATTGATCGACGAGGAACGATGGCTCGTCCATACAAAATTGGTATGGGACGTGTTCGGCGCGTTCGCCGTCGATCAATGCATCATAACCCGAAGGCCTCGTTCAAGGAGACGCGGGGCGTCAGGCGCCGCGGTGTGCGGAGCGGGCTGCTGGAAACACAAACATACGGCGATGTATAGAGCGTTCAAGGAGAAGCGTTTTTGCACGCGTCAAATTGTCATAGATTTATTGCCCACCCAACGCGCCGCGTCTCCCTGAAGGTCTAAGGCGTGAGAGTACCAGCAAAATTTATCTAGACGCAGAATAGACACAGAAAAACAATTAAAGGGTTAGTTTAGATTGGGCAGAAAATGCTCGAGCATGTTCTTACCGGCCATTAGCTCCGCTGGATTCATTGACCAAGAATTTTTCGCTCACGCAGCTACGGCTGGATTAGATTTAGATTTTCAGTAGTGCTCGAGCACTTTTCCGTCTAATCTGAATTGGCCCTTATGAATGTTAAAAGGCAGCCATATTGGAAAATGGCGACATTCGAAAATAAACAAAAAGTACCTAGAACCTTCGATCAAAATAAAATGAATGGATAGGCCTTAAGCGAACATTTCAAACCAGAAAAATGAGGCAAAACAAATGAAATTTTTACTTGTCACTTGTATGAAAGTGCCCTAGATTTGACAGATAATGGAGCGCCATTATCTGTCAAATCTAGGGCACTTTCATACAAGTGACAAGTAAAAATTTCATTTGTTTACAAACTTTTTTACAAACTAGCGAGTTTGTATGTACCAAGTGCACCAGTAGTTTGCTTCAACTTACCGCGCTTTAGGCCTATCCATTCATTTTATTTTGATCGAAGCCTAGAACGCCAAAAGCTAAACTTGATTTGTAGCTGCCATCTTGGATTTCCAGTTTTACCGAGATTATTAAATGTTTAATAAATATAAACTATGTACCATAATTGGATGATAAAATAAAAATGAATCAATATTAAACTACTGATAACTAAAGATGGCGCGTTCACAATCACACCAGCGTTTTTCACTGTCACTGCGTCCGTGCTTGATATATAATCTTTTCATTATGCATCCAGTGAGACAAAGGCATTGCGTAAATGTGTGGCACGCGCCAGCTTTAGTTAACCGACCTGTAACTTTTTTAACTTATTACAATATATGGACATTTTGGTAACTTTAAAATGAACACAATTTGTTAACTACGGTAGGTTTAACTAATCGATTTTAACGTCAGTTCTCGTATCGTTTTAACAAATGGAAATCGTTTGTAAAGCCTGACTAGGAAAATAAAAAACCTGGATTGGGGGCGCTGCAATCGAATGTCTCCTTTAATGTTAGTGTTCCAAGTACAAAAATTAGTTCCAATGATTTTCCGCAACATGGCGAGGTTTTATATATTTCTGGTCAGGCTTTATATTTAAACCAGCGGCATACCCACTTCGATCTAAGCATACCCACGGCTTTCACGATTGAAATTAATCCTTAAGGGGGTTGCAGAAGACGTTCACAGGCAACTAGATGGCGCTCGGGAGCATTATTCATGATTTTGTCACATTTTATTTTATATCTTCGAAATTATGTTATAAATTGCAAATGTTATTTGAGAAGCGCAATCTAGATTTTCTAAACTATTATTCCATACATAAAATATTACTTTTGTTAATACCGTCTACGAATGTTCAACGTCAAAGTTTTGTACGAAATTGATCAAAATTAAAATGTATATCAAATTCGACTGAACAATAAAATTACTTTAACTTGTAGCTAGATCAGTAAAACATAAACACAAGTGCGCGCTTAATTGAAAATTTTGATTGAAATCATCACAATTACGAGATATAAAATAAAATGTGATAAAATCATGAATAATGCTCCCGAGCGCCATCTAGTTTAGTGTCTTGCCCTCTGCAACCCCCTTAATTCACAGATCACAGATTAAATACAATTTTTTCTCGTCTGAAATGTTCGCGCAAGGTCCAGGCGCATATTTCTTGGCGCGTGAAGATTGTTTATCATATCGCCTGCCTTAACGTAGAAATGGAAAATAATGAAAATAAAATGAATTAAATCATCAAATAAGTTTAAAATGTATTACTTAATCCTTAAAAACAACCACAATTAATTAATTATAACATAAATTTAAATAGTGGGCTAGCTAGGGCTGGCACAAGGCCCTGAAATAAATAAGTGTTATTCGTCAGAGCATAGCGGGCAGGCGAGGGTGCCCATGGGGTCCCAAGCTGGCAACACTTTGGCCTTCTGTTTGAACACCTCTAGCACATTGTCAGGTACATATTTCTTGTCTACCACGACCTGTAAGCAAATAATTTTGATTCATGTAAGGCGTTATTGTTCACAGACATATTTTAGCCACGGTTTAGGCTGCTTTTCCACCAGAGATGTGCGCAGTAGCCAGGCGGTGAGCGAGGAAAAAATCGTCCAATAAGAGTGCTTCAATTTCCCAATGACGTGATCGAGCAAGTGCGCTATTGGCGGATTATTTCCTAGCTCACCGCCACGCTACCTCGCACATCTCTGGTGGAAACGCAGCCTTCAACAGAAGAGACGTGTGGCGGTGGCGGATGATCTAAGTAACACAATATAAACCTTATAGTACGTAGCATAGCGTCGTTTTTGTCGTAAAGGAGAATCGCGCCCGCGCCTCGGTGACGCCGCCTGGAGGCGCGGACGTAATTCTCCAAACGACGCTATGCTGCGTACTGGTTTATCATTGTGTTACTTTGACTATCCGCCACCGCCACACATCTCTTCTTTATAAACTGCGCCTTAGCGAACGACCTTGTTTGAGTTGATTTTAAAAAGTATCCTGTGTTACTCAAATCCGTTCAGCCGTTTATGCTTGATTGTGTCACAAACATCCAAAAAGTGTCAAAAACGTCGCAATTATAATATTAGTAGGATAGCATGAGTATACTATCCACGCTGCACCTTCCGGTTCGCAGTCGCCACTCAACAATTCTTCGGCCTTATCGGCCATCTGTTCTGCGAGCGGGATCCCACCGTCCACCTTTTGGGGGCCTATCCGCCTACAACGTTTATTCAATACAGTTAGATAAAGTAAGTTGTTACCTCGAACACAAACTCCCTGAACCAAGGCTCCGTAAGCAGTAGATAACCCTTGTCGTACTCCTTGTCGCTGTAAGAATTTTCTACGCGGAACTTCTTCGGGTTGCCTTGCTCCTGTAACAATAAAAACAATCGATTTTTATTCTAATCATTCTGTCCAGCTATGATGCCGTCAACTTCAGAAAAACTCAAAATTCTACAAAAAAATTTAAATGATGAATACAAATTAAATCTAAAAAAAAATGCTCCTTTATTTTTAACCATCTCGTTATTATCTTAACTATTATAAAACCGTCAAACCACAAGGCACAAAAAAGTAGCGGTTCACTTCATATAAATTCAAATGACACTCGATAGTGCGATTTAAATGACGTGCAGCGCCATCTATTGACAAAATAGTGTGTTTGTTTGTTTGTTCGCGCATCACGCAAAAACTACTGAACCGATTTAGATGAAACTTTTTTTGTTTGATAGCTTATGATCTGACTTAAAATCTGGTATATAATTTGTGCGGACGAAGTCGCGGGAAAACACTAGTTTTCAATAAAATGCGAAATTAAACAAATGAAATGTTATCCACAGTGGATTTCATATAGGTTTTCTCACGATGTAGTTTTTGAGAGTTAACGATGTTTTTCTTCACCATTTGAGACAGATGGTTTACGTTTTGTTTAAAGGTATGAATGTTTCAGCATTTGCCTGGCTGTTCCTTACACCTATATTACGTCCAAAAGCACAGAGACTGGTAAAGGTATGGTAGAATGCACATACGCATCATAATTTCTTCGTAGGCGAACGCAGGTGTGTACATAAGTTAAAAAAAGTCATTGGTGCACGGCATGACGTCGGTGCGGGTTCGAACCTCAACATGCTACCGACGCTACATTCATGCCTTTTACTCAGAGATTTTTTTAATGCCCAAGCTGGTCTTGGTACTCGTACGTCATCCTAGGTCTGCCTCAACCCTTAGATCAAAATAAAATTAATGGATAGGCCTAAAGCGCGGTAAGTTGAAGCAAACTACTGGTGCACTTGGTCCATACAAACTAGCGCCATTATCTGTCAAATCTAGGGCACTTGCATACAAATTTGAAGTAAACCATTCATTTGTTTTGCCTCATTTTTCTGGTTTGAAATGTTCCCCTAAAGCCTATCCATTCATTTTATTTTGATCTAAGCCTCAACCACTATTTCCTACCACGCTAGATTCAATAGATGATATGAAGTGATACTAACATCGGTGCCGACGGCGGTGAAGACCATGGCGTGGGTCATGCAAGAGTCCCCGTAGAGCAACCTGTCTGCCTTCGGGAGCCCCACCTGCACCTCCGTGTTGAACACCAGCTTGTAGTCTTGTCTGAAATATTACAAACATTTTTTAACATTTAAGAGAATATTATTCCGAGAGCGAAAATGCGCGCTGCATACAAACGTACTATGGTGATATTTTCAATACTAACCAATTAAAGTCAATGAAATTTTGCAGAAATAATCTAGAAACAAATCTCTATGCTTGTATGGAGTCAGATTTTCGTTAAAATATACAGTTTCAATGCTAGGATTAATTTAAGTTTTGTATGGAAATCTTTGAGGCACTGCAACTTTAAAACTATACATTTTAACGAAAATCTGAATCTATACAAGCATAGAAATTTGTTTCTAGACTGTTTCTGCAAAATTTCATTTACTTTAATTGGTTAGTATTGAAAATATCACCATAGTACGTTTGTATGGAGCGCGCTCCGAATTATATCCCCTTAAAAAAATATTACAAAAAAATAACATTTAAGTAAAACAAAAAAAGTATGTTCACTGCTGGACAAAGTCCTCTCCCAGGATCGTCACAACGGCCGGTCCTGCGCTGCCCTCATGCCCGCCGCCTTCACCAGATCGTCGATCCACCTTGTGAGGGCTCACTATCTACCTACGCTACGCTTTCCGGTATTCGCGGTCGCTACTCGAACGAACTCTTCAGCCCCGTCGGCCATCGGTTTTGCGAGCTATGTGCCAATGGTCACTTCAGTTTAGCAATTCTTCGGGCATTGTCACCTTGGGTCTTCAGCGCATCTCTTAATTTCTGCTTCGTTCCGCGCGCAGGGACCTTTGAGTGAGTTTTAGCCTTTTTGTGAGGCTTTAAGTATGGTTTTATTAGGCTCTCAGTTCCGAATGTCTTTCGTCTTGAGACGCTGTGGTATTTGGCACCAGAAAATACAATGTAGCTTCCCGGACGCTGTCCAGCCGATTTAGTACATAAATAATATACGTACCGAAATATACGATACTCACGCATCTAAGTCTTCTAGCCCGTTCTTACGCTCGAATCTCTTGGACACTTCGCAGCCGAACCACACCGCCTCGCCGCCCGTTATACTGCCCTTCACTACACTGCAACGCGAAAACAATTCATTAGGCTTTATTTCCTACCAAATAAGAAATAGATTAGAAAAGTAATCCTTTTTTTTATGCCTGTAAAAATATGTTTAGAATTTCTTATCTTTTTCATACTAATGTTAGCATTTCACCGCAATTTTTATCTGCTGCATGATTTCCTTTTTTCATATTTTTTTTTAATTATTATTAATGCAAAAGACTCTTTAGCCCTTAGCATCTAGTAAACTCAAAACTGCAATTGAAATTGCTATTATAGAACCTACGAATAAGAATAACTATAGAAGAGTGAAGTCCTCCGCACATTGCAGCGATATTATCGACAGCGATATCGCGACACCATACACACTGCAGCGATTCCGCGATTCGCGTCACGCATGCGCCCAGCACTGAATGCAGTTGAAAGAGATTGCGTCAGGTTGCGATAATATCGCGGCAGTGTGTGGAATCGAGCGCGTCCCCATCCAAAATGTACTGAGAACAAATATCGCAAAATCGCAGCGATATTATCGCTCAATAATATCGCGGCAGTGTGTAGGATCGCGCGCGTCCACATACAAAATGTAGTAGAAATAAATATCGCAAAATCGCAGCGATAAAATCGCTGCAATGTGCGGAGGCCTTGACTCTAAACAAAATCGAAATAATTTTTGGCACCCAATGAAAAATTACATGTATGAGTTTTGGCGGCTAGGTACAGTTTTTAAAGAACAAATTTAGAACACGGTACACTTTTTTGGTGCCACTTTTTGAGCTTCATTTACACTTCTATACATTCTTATTCGTAGTATAGAAAAAATGAACCTTCTTAGTGTTGCACGCTTAATAATACGTTTTAGTAGTTGTAGTTCAGTGTCTAATCACCCTAAATCATATAAAAAAAAAATCTCAAAAAGTATACACGTACCGTCTTAAGTTCTCCGCTTATTAATCCAAATTCATAGTTGTAAACTGTTTACTTTGCACAAAATTATAACCAAAAGAAGCTATATTTCATCACAAACATGGTGCACTACTCAACCACCTTGTAGTTCGAACACATGAAGCACAACCGTCAATGATAGAAAACTTATCAACATAATTTTTGATCGACCGCGGCGGAAGGTGGTAAGAAAATTTTTTCGCATTACCTACCGACCGAGCGAGTCTCCGTCGTGCGGGACCTTTATTACCGTGCAGTTTCTACTCATCAACACGTTTCGCCTAGTACCTACATACGATCCTGCTTAGAGGGCATTTATTACGGTGCTTTTTTACCGAGTAGTTACGTCACAACAATTTTTAAATACAATGGCGTGTTGTGCATGCAATGATGAAATATTTGATCAGGATGGGTTGACTTGCTCGATATGCGCTCTGGAATATCATTTTAAATGTGTCGGTTTCGGCGAAGATAAATTTAGAAAAATGCGCCCTATGGTCAAATCGGCCTGGATTGGAACTTGTTGCAAGAAGACTCCTGCGGGAAATGCTGGCCCTTTAAAAGGTAACCCCAAGCCGAAACCTGACCAACGAAATTCAGGGGATAGTCAAGGCCCTCTAACTGGCAATGATATTCGCAGTATAATTCGGGAAGAGCTCGACAAACACAAATCAGATATAATGTCAAGGATTACACAACTTATCGCTGACAAAATTAAGCCAATTGAAGAGGAAATGGACCACATTATATCCTCAATGTCAATGATCAACGATCAGTAAGAGAGCTTCAAGATCGAGTTTGAAGAACAACTCTCAACTATTAGCACCTTGAAGAAACAAAATGATTCCATGCAATCAACAATATCGGACCTTACGTATCGCTTAGCACAATCCGAACAGCATACCCGATCGTCCAATGTAGAGATTCAGGGCGTGCCTGAATACAGATCTGAGAATCTCCAAACGGTTGTCTCACAAATAAGTAAAACTGTGTCTTGTAATATAAAGGACGGTGACGTTCACAACTTCACGAGAATCGCAAAGATCGACAACACAAACCCCAGACCGCGCTCTATTGTGGTACAGTTTTGTAGTCCACGTGTAAGAGACGAATTTCTTGCTTCTATCATCAAATTCAATAAGAGCAACCCTAATGAAAAACTCAACACGGCGCACCTGGGTATAGCAGGGGAAAGAAGACCAGTTTACGTGGTGGAACATTTATCTCCGACCAATAAATCTCTACATGCAGCTGCGAGATCTACTGGCAAAGAATTGGGCTACAAGCACGTATGGGTCAAGAAAGGGAAAATCTTTATGAGAAAAACCGACAATTCTCCGTTTATCTTCATTAAAGACATGAATACGTTGAAAAATTTGTCTTAATTCTTAGCTGTTTGTTAAATGTCTTAGTATTAACTTGTTAAAATTCAACTCGCTTAATGTCTACTACCAGAATGTTAGAGGAATGTCAACTGTGCCAGTCCTTTAAGCAAACTTGATCTCTATCATCCTGCTGTGGAGTTTTCATTGCATCGCGGCAGTTATAAGACGCTAGATGGCAAATCAGATCCCAAGTACAATTTCTTCAAGGCAGATTATGAAATGGTTAATAGAGATCTTGCATCAACGGATTGGGATGCAGAATTTTCAGAGTGTTCGACTGTGGACGACATGCTGGCTAAATTCTATGGCATTCTCAATAAAATAATAAAGAAAAATATTCCCATAGCCAGGCCTCGCACCTCCAGGTGTCCTCCATGGTTCGGCCGTGATCTGATCCGTCTCTTGAAGGAGAAGCACAGACTGCGTATCCGTATCCGCAAATACAACAATCCATTGGATGTTGTGTCAGTAACCTTGCTCAAGGATAGATGTAATAAACTAATGTCTTCTTCTTATAATGGTTATATAAAACGTATTGAATCGTCCATTACCTCAAACCCAAAAATTTTCTGGTCTTATATCAAAAACAAACGTAGTGATTCGTCGGGCTATCCATCTGAAATGACTCTTGAGGACAGGGTTGCGAATACGGGTTCTGAAATATGTAATCTTTTTGCTTCTAGTTTTTCTTCAATTTATAATTGTTCGCACCCTCAAAATCTGGCAGTTCAGGAATCTTTTTTGGCTGATACTGGTATCGTACTAAACTCTGTATTTTTCACTAAAACTGAGGTTTCCAGAGCGTTGAAGAGACTCGACACTTCTAAGGGTGCTGGTTCGGATGGCGTCCCTTCCATCTTTGCCGTTAATTGTGCAAAAACACTCTGTACGCCTTTACATCGAATTTTTAACAAGTCTCTCGATTCTGGCGTGTTCCCTACTCTTTGGAAAGAGTCCTTGATAGTTCCAGTCTTCAAGGCGGGTGATAGAAAGTCTGTCGAAAATTACCGACCAATCTCTATTCTATCTGTCTTCGCCAAGCTGTTTGAGTCTCTTCTCTTGCCTTCGCTATCATGGCATTTAAAATCAAGATTAACACCGCATCAGCACGGTTTTCTAAAAAATAAATCGACAAGTACTAATCTGGTCTCGTTTCTAGATGAAGTAATAAAAAATGTAGATTCCCGTACCCCTGTCGATGTCGTGTACACAGACTTTAGTAAGGCATTTGACAGGGTGGTGCACTCGATACTCATAGGAAAACTTTCCGCATCCGGAATCACTGGAAGCCTTCTGGACTGGTGCAATTCCTACTTATGCAAAAGAACCTCGAGGGTTGTGGTTAAAGGTTATTCCTCTAGCCTTTTTTACAATACATCTGGTGTCCCACAGGGATCACACCTTGGTCCCCTATTTTTCAATGTATTTATCAATGACATATCATCTTGTTTCATTCACTCGAACTTTTTTCTCTTCGCCGACGACTTAAAAATAATGAAATCCATTGACTCGCCGGATGATAGTGTAAGGCTTCAGGAGGACATCGATAGATTTGCAACGTGGTGCGGGTGCAACGCTATGTCTGCTAATGCTGCAAAATGTTATTCCATTCGATTCAGCCGGAACATGAACGCTCCTCATCACAGATACACACTTGACGGTCAGACTCTTAAAGCGGTGGACTCAATTCGTGACCTCGGAGTCTTGCTTGACAGTAAATTACGATTTCACTTACATATCGATAATATTGCGACTAAAGGGCTCAAGATGCTTGGCTTTGTTTTGCGCAACTGCAAACCTTTTAAGAATCCATCTTGCAAAATATCACTTTTTAACGCTTTGGTTCGTAGTGGCCTTGAATATTGCAGTGTTGTCTGGAGCCCCAATTATGATGTCTATGTAAAGCGTCTGGAGCAAATTCAAAAGCGTTTTCTATGGCATCTGTGTTAGAGTTGTGGCGTTGCCGAACTATTGCCACACTATGAAGACCGTCTGAAATATTTCAAACTCAACAGGCTTGAACAAAGAAGAGAATTTTTGGACCACATGTTCTTGTACAAAATAATAAATTCTAAAGTCGATAGTCCCCACATATTATCCCGTATCAAGATTAACGCTCCATTTAAATTCCCTCGTTTCACAAAGTATACGCCGTTTGTTGCAGCTACTGCGAAAACCAACTTGGGGCAATACTCAACACTAAATAGATTGCAGAAACAGTACAACGCTTTGTATAAGGCTTTGCCAGATCTGGATATATTTTCTCAGTCTGAATATAGCTTCAAAAAAACTGTCCTGGCCTCCTTTGATATTGTGTAGATTGTTGTTTTTGTGTTAATATAACATTCACGATATCTGTATTTATTAATGATCATAATTATGTAAACTATTGTTCTTCCGTGCTCGACGTACCTAAACAATTATCTTAAACTTAACCGAACGTAGGTACCTAATTAGGCGTAAAATAAATGTAACTATCAACTAATTTAATTTGTGTAGGTACCCACATTTTCTATAGCGGTAAGACTTAACATTGTATAATTTTAATTTTCGTATTGTATACTTAAGCTACAATGTATGCTGTGACAGCCTGTAAGGGAAGTAGCACTTTATTATTAAGTTAAAATGTATCCAAAATGTAATAGTGTATACTTTGTTGGCAGTCCTTAAATAAATAAATAATAAATAAATAGATTACACCTTTCGGGTCATAATGACAAAATTAACTCTTCCCAAAACGTGAAAATAAAACAGTCTGTATCTTTTTTTTTCTCGAAAATATTTTGATGCCCTTTGCACACCATGGACGTTATGGTATCCTCTAACGGTCCCTGACTGTGTCATAGCTTTTGGACCAGTGGCCATTGTGTTTTAAATGAATAGAAGATGAGTACTAACTCCATGAGTGTCTCTATGGGCTGGTTGTTGTACGCCGTCTGCCTCCCTCCGACCACGTTGCCGAGGCAGTGCAGGGTGTACAGCTGACCAAACGGGTTCGATTCACGGGGATCACTCACCAGGCACACCTGCAATGTTCAATATTCATGTTATTGAAATTCTGACCGCAGGAATGAGCAAAATGTTTCACTAAAAGGGTAATTAGTGCTCCATAGCGTATGCTGTGCGGTGGGCATCGATCACAACCCAATGATAACACGACGATGGAAGCCAGGGTCGGGGCACACCAAGAAAAAGATGGCGCGACGATCTGGATGCTCATGAATCTGGATGGTAACTGATCTTAGCCCAACAAACGGACGAGATAGGTTGAAAAGAAAAGCTCATGCTACATTTACACCAAAATAAAAAATCTATCAAAATCAATTGTTTGTTCAAAATAATATCAATTAGATAACTTTCAGATGTGGTCATTTTTTTTTAACCTGACGTTCGGCTCTCTACATTAGAGAGAATGAGCGTGATGTAAACTTCAATGCATTATGTTTTTCAGGAGATGGTTTAGATTAGACCATAAAGGTATAATACCTTTATGGATTAGACCAAGGCATAGACCATCAACTGAACAACTTTTATAAGGGAATAACATTGGAATTGCGAATTAAATCTATTCCATTTGGGTCGAAAAACCTTTCTTAATTTCAATTTTGTTTTCCGCGTTTTCGCTGCTGGCTGGCGTGAAAGTTGTTAAGTTTCATAGTCGGTTCTAAGTTTACACTTTAATATGTTATTGAAATATGAATTTATTCAGCGGTTGCCTTTGCACAATCTGATAACGAGAGGTGACGGCGGGGGTCTATTCCCATAATCGTGGTGAAAATAGCAAAAATGTTTTGCCAACATACCTTGTCGTCAACATCGTAGAGCGGCCGGACGTGTTCGTTGTAAAACTGTTGCGGTGTGAGACAGCCGAACGTGTTGTACGCCTTCTCCTTGTTGTAGTATTCGTACACGAACTTATCTGGTGGGGTACCTGTTACAATTTCAAAAATAAAAGTATGAGTACTCATGTATCTACAGTTCCTGTGCTGCCCAGATAAAGTACCCGGGAAACAACCTGAAAATGGGCATAGGGTATGCGCAGTAGCGCTTTCACCTTTTCGCGGATTTTTTTTTTCGCGGTTTCGATGTTGGCTCCATAGTGAAAGTTGATCAGTTTGATGGTCTGAAGCACTCCTTAAGTTTAAACCACAGAATAATGACTAGTAACTAGCGTTACAGAAGCTTTACTTCGCAATGGTTTTCAAAGAAATATGTACTTAATCTGATAAACAATATGATTTAATTTAGCTCGCGTTCTAGCCGAGCACGTGTTCATTTACATACCTAACAAATTTTTTTGAGGGAATATGGGCCTTAATTCACTGGACTACGGTTCATAATAAGTTATACGTGGTTATACGTATTGAAAGAGTTTATTGCGGCAGCCTACTAGATTGGCCCTTGCGCAATGGCCGCCGCCTGTAGGTACCTACACGCGGAGTGACACAAGCCTGGTATAACCTTAGATCAAAATAAATTAATGGATAGGCCTAAAGCACGGTAAGTTGAAGCAAACTACTGGTGCACTTGGTCCATACAAACTAGCGCCATTATCTGTCAAATCTAGGGCACTTGCATACAAATTTCAAGTAAACCTTTCGTTTGTTTTGCCTCATTTTTCTGGTTTGAAATGTTCGCGTAAGGCTTATCCATTCATTTTATTTTGATCGAAGGGTATAACTAGGGTGTTTTGTTACACCCTGTACATGGTGCGCTTGAATAACCTACCAACCGTCACAAGTTCAAAACGGCGCGCGTCATCATCATCATCATCATCATCAGCCTATCATCATCCACTGCTGAATATAGGCCTCTTTCAAGGCGCGCCACAAAACTCTGTTCTCGGCCTTCCTCATCCAGTCGCTCCCCGCTACTTTTTTTAGGTCGTCTGTCCAGCGGGCAGCGGGGCGTCCCAACGGCGCGCGTGCAAATTAAAAATGAACCGAGTCATTAGAAATGAAAGCTTCCTTTATATAATCTCCAATCTTTCATTCTTTCACGGTTTTCAAGTCTCGCAATTACTTACAAAATGGCGGCAAGTCTAATGAGATTTGACCAAGAAGCTTACACGCTATACCTAGCCTGTTGCCATTCACCCCTCGGTGGGGATCGGCCGTCAAGCGTACCTGAGCTGTGGAGTGAGATAGGCCTGTAGTTCTACCAAGCTGCATGAGTTTTTATCGTACTTTACCAATTTTGTATTGAATTTCGTACAGCGCTCCTAGTGGTTACGTTGAGAACCAATTTCTGTCATACGAATTGGCGACGTAACTACAGTAAAGTACAGGGAAAACTCATGGTAGGCCCTCTGATTGTAGTGACATATGGAACTTACCTAAGCAAGTGGCGACGATGTTGTAAATGACAGCTACTTGCTTGTAAATTGTTTCCTGTAGTTCAACGTCAGTCGCATTGGCGGCTACTTTATCCCTTAGCACTTTAGCGAATTCACGGAGCTGTAATCATAATAATAAGAACGTTTCATTTTAATATTCGATTTATTAGGTCTTCAGAATAGTGGTGATTGTAAGATTCTAAGCGCGCAGACAGACGACACGAAAACTTTCTTGCGACGGAAGAAAATAAGAATGCGGTTAAAAAATCTTCTACAACAATGGAAACCTACCTTTTTGGTGCCATACATAAATTTGTTTAGTTTGATGGTCTGATCATCCCCTTAAAACAGTTTCAGCGAATTTTGTCGGGCCTTATTATTTGGTTTTTGGAGGTTGGTTATTGACAAAGCTACCGTGACTTGGACAGATCTATTGTAGCTATCACCCTTGACCTGAAGGTCATTTCCTAGGCCAACGGACTTCAAAAACCGTGTTATGCTTTTGGAGGGGAGATCCCTAATGTCAGTAGGTGTTACTACGTATCCACATTAATGGCGACTCCTGCTGTGAATGAGAACTTCGCATTCGCAGAGGTTTATGAGCATTTCCTCTGCTTCACAGCAGAATCTGCAAGTGCAATCTACAAGATACGACCAGGCACGTATCCAGACTTTTGTTTCGGGGGGGGGGGGGGACATTAATTTTCGGGGGGGGGGGGGATTTTCATAGAAAAACTATGAAAAAGACAGTACTGTAATCACTTTTCCATACAAATTTTCGGATTTCGGGGGGGGATAAATCCCACCTATCCCCCCCCCTGGATACGTGCCTGGATACGACGTACGTTGTTTTCATAAAATGGTGATTCTGGCTATAATCAATTCATCTCAAAGTGTGGCGTAATGCTTTGGATTCTTACCTTAGTTTTGATAATCGCGTTCATGTGCATACTCTTCCTTGAGCTGAAGGACTCGGGGAAGCACTTTTTGGGCACCACTCCGTACTTGTTCACCAGGTTCACTATCATGTCCCACTGACCTCCGTCGTTTATGGGGTCCTGTAAAACAAATTAACAATTCATTAATAAATAATATTACACGATCTGTCTCTTTGTCTTATACAGTTTCGGAGTGGTATGGATTTTCAATCATGAGTCAGAATCCGCACGGACCACATGCCATGTACCTATCAATGATTTTTTCTATCCTATGTACGTTATACCGACTGCTCTCAAACGGTGAAGAAAAACATGGTGAGGAAACCTGCATACGCTGAAGGAGGAATTCTGATGCCTATGTGTAGTTCATTAATTAATAAATTGTCACAAATAATAATAAACTGGGCACGTGTGGTGAACTGATGCCTTGAAATGGGCGATGGCTAATTTAATATGTATCCATCACGCCAGACGCCAGGCCGATAGCGTGTTCGTCAAATGGTTTAGTTTGGCTTTGTTCGTACTTACAAATGCACATACTATGCTCTTTCTAACGCACGAAAGAGACTGGATCCTCAACATACGTTGATAATCATCAGCCTATCATCATTCACTGCTGAACGTGAACATAGGATGATAGGACTCAGCGCGCGCCACGTAATTCTATGCTCGGCCTTATTCATCCGGTGACACAACTTAAAGGATTTGTTCCGGATTCGTCGCGTTCCGGACTCGTCGTGTTCCGAACTCGTCGTATTCCAGTTTGGTCGTAATACGTACAGTCAGCTTCAGAGAAACGTGACCCCTATCTAAATCGGTCAAGCCGTTTTGGAGATAAATGGGAACATTGGATGTGCACAAACAAACCTCTCACCCTAAACGCATACACGTTCTCCGTTCCGTCGTGGGTAAATAATAAGGCATCGACTGTATTACGACGAAACTGGAATACGACTAATCTGGAATACGACGAATCTGGAACACGACGAGTCCGGAACGCGGCGAATCCGGAACAAATCACTTAAAAGTAATCTAGGGTCCTTCCATAATAATAATAACATATATTTTATAGAAAATTAACTTTTTAGTTTTCCCATTTCTTTATTGCATCGCCGCGCCAGTAGAAAGTACAAATAAAATATTAAGTGTGTACATAATCCGATGTCAATGAATTATTCACAAAGCTAAATGCGTTCAACATGTTTCTACAGTTATCAGTTTGCAAAATAAACACCTAGGTAGGTACTTCATGCAATAGATTGCGTAATTGTATGAAAACAAAGGGGCGGTGCAATTCCAAACAATGGTAGGTACAGTTAAGTAATATCAATATGTGTCCAGATAAGAAATAATGATGTACCTGTGCTCAAGAAACACTAATTCATTGCAAAGCGATAAGAATATTACTATGAAGTAAAAAAATAGAATGTAGTTCAAAGCAAATTATGTTTTAAGAAACGAGATTTTATTTATATTTAGGGGGCGGGTGCTTCTTAACTAAGAAAATGTTCCAAAATGTGTGATGTCATCCCAAACAAAGAATGGCTGATTTTGATGCAAGGAAAAGAGCCTGCCCAAATTACGAATTTGATTTCATCTGACGGACCCTAGACAGTCAGCCTCGATACCACCATTGCTGACTGGCTAATCTTTACACTACAAGCTACAGTATGAGTAATTGTCATGTGATATACTCATGATGACACGAAAGAAGAAGCATCGTTTTAGTTATGCTTACCGTACGCACCGACGGTACGAACCAATCAAACCGTTGCGTCATCGGAGAATTAAACAGCCCCATGAGCCCATAGATTTCAAGGCTTAAGTCTGCTCATTCCTGAAATCCCCCACTGACCCGACCTACTGCTGAGAAAAACGGGAGGTTTTTCTTGAAATCCCTACTGCTTAAAGCACGCAATTTCAGTGGGCATTTCATAAATAAATCATTATCTCCACTAAATTGAAAGTGTAACCAAAATAATGTAAAACCTATCAACTTAAGGTGGTTGGAGAGCTGTCAATTTCATACAAAACGTTGTCGTATAACACTCGTAGACGGTGTTAATAAAAGTAATGTTTTATATATGGAAAAATAGATTAGAAAATCTAGTTTGCGCATATCAAATAATATTTACAATTTGTAATATAATTACGAAGATATAAGGGTTTGAAATTTCGTATGAATAATTTCAAAGCGTGATATCTTCGTAATAATATTATAAATTGTAAATATTATTTGATATGCGCAAACTAGATTTTCTAAGCTATTTTTCCATATATAAAACATTACTTTTATTAATACCGTCTACGAGTGTTATACGACAACGTTTTGTATGGACGGAAACCACCTTAACCAGAGAAATAGATATTGGCGGAAAAATATATACTACGCGTCATATGGACTGCAGAAAATAAAATGTTTGTTGTCATTACGCCCACTTTGTCTCTACTGGCCGTCCGTCCATACAGTTCGTAAAGTCACATTTATGAGTGTTATCGTATTTTGGATTCTGTCCAATTTTTTTAATCATAGTTTAAAATATCACCACTGACTTTTTATTTAGGTACTTACTTTAGATTTATGGGCTGACTTTCAATTTTTTAAAGTATTAAAGTCGAGATAGAATTTTAAGAAGCCTTGTATTAGACATTGATCTAAGTATTATGAACTACGTTTCAGAGGTGACATGACATACAATGGGTGAAAAAGATAGCGACAGAGATTTACTAAGGGAAGTGCGGTGATATCGCTACATTGAATGGTACAGTGTCGTGACGTGCTGTGTCATCTTTAGTACATAGTACATTATAGCTATATGGTATGAAAATTGTGTGTCCTGCCAATGGAAATTCACCATAGGCGGCGTGCGATGCAAGATATGTTCCCGCACAAAAACACTTTCACTGAAAATGTCTAAGGTCGGTCATTCGTTTAAGTTACTGTTAACCGACTTCAATTTATTAGTATTAGTCGTAAATATTCTTTGAATGGTATGCTAATAAACAACAGTACGAACCTTGAGTAAGAAGTTGACCAACCGGCCGTCTAGTTGTTCGCCCTGTTTAGCGGTCGTAACTATGTTGTTCAGCCAGTAGTGGGAGCGCTCTATCTTGTCCCAGAAGAATAGGTAGCTGCAAAATAACATTATATTATTGTCAAAGCAGAACAAAAGACAAAAAATATTAAATAACAAAAAGTTCATCACTTTAATCATCATAATATAAGCCGATATACATCCACTGCTGGCTGGAGATAGGCTACCAAACCAGGACCAGGCCCAAGGATTGCCACAACGACCGGTCAAGCGCTTGCTCTCTACTAACGCGTTACTGTCACCTTCACCAGGTCGTCGGTCCACCTTGTGGAGGGCTCACTATCATGCAGCACAGCGCCTTTCTGTACGCGGTGGCCACTCGAGAAATCTTCGACCCCATAGGCTGTCTGTCGCTCACTCTCAATCTCGCATACTATTTTTACTATCTGTCAACTCGCAAACACTTCACACGCTCCATTCCATAGAGGTATTATACCAGGAATAGAGCAACAAACATGAGTTGTCAAACGAAACCTTTTTTGGATGTTTTTTTGGAGACTATTCGCAGGCAAAAATTCGAATATAGTCTATAATTCTGAGTCTAACGTGAAGTTGTGGATAAATTAATGAAGTAGTGTCAGTATATTTCATAAAATTATCTACGATTTCACTTTAGATTCGCAATTATTCACGGAAACCGAATTGTAAAAATTAATTGGAGACTAAAAAAACGGTCCTATTGCTTAGCGTCACGTATCTCTTTCTATTATACAGTGGTGCCGCTAGGTACATCTCGCTCTCTCAACTGTATGTTCCTCTATTCCTGGTATAATACCTCTATGCTCCATTCATATCACGTGTGCATTTCGGTTAATGATTGTGAATAATATGAGTCATAATTTTTTCTGAAACTATCAGCAGGGACTCGCAGAAAATAGAAGAAGGTGGAAAAAGAAAAGGACTACTCATGGCGAAGAACGTCATAGTTCGCACATCTGGCACAGAAACGTGACAGAAGGCATAATGCTTCCACAATCCCGCCGACATCCGCCGGTGTACAGTTCTGATGTCGAGACTGAGGACGAAACACTGCTTAAATCATTTGCTACAGACAGATGGTTAGGCCTATGGTGATAAGCACTCTACAAATTTCAGCAATATGATTCGTACCTCTGTGAAAACTCGAACTCCTCGATGCCGTGTTTCTTCATGAAAGGCAGCCGCATCACGTTGAGTGCAGCGAATAGCCAGCACCGCCCCGAGTTCTCCTGGTTCGTCACCGGCTTCCCTTCCGACTCCAACTGTTCCAACCAGTTAACAATCAATTTAGGCATCAGACTCGCCAAATGACGCCCATGTCTTCTAGACTTAGTCCTATTTGCTGCTAGAAAGAATTCACTTCGAGGAGTTAACGACCCGGTTGGTGTAAAGGTTCCCACACCGGACTGACAAACCAGAGATCCTGGGTTCTAATATTGATGTTCTAAGTATTAGGTTAGTGTCGTTGCAAAAGATATCTAAAGAAGACTTAGGGCCTGTTTCACCACTTCTGAATAAGTTCTTGTTAGCTTATCCGAAAGATATTTTGACATAATTTCATACAAAATATGTCAAACTATCTGTCGGATAAGCTAACAAGAACATACCCAGAAGTGGTGAAACAGGCCCTTAAGCTCGTTTGCTTGTAAACTGGTTTTTAGAGAATAATCGACATATAGTCTCAAATAGGTTGCAGATTACTTTCACAAAAGATTACCTTGATATTGTAGACATGCAAAGAGCTATCGGCTTTCCGTCTGCTGATGGCGACTTCGAACGGGTCGAAGCGTGTGCAGGCATTCTGAGCCAGCTCATTCTTTAGGTCCGCGTGGTAGTCCTGACGGAGCTTGTTCAGCTTCTCTAGGGTTAGAGGGGCTGCAAGGTAAGGAAACTACGTTTAGTTCAATGACGTCATCACATCACCTGTCGGGCGAGGACTAAGGACATAAACCTCCGCAACACAAGTGGCTCATTTGAGCTTAATAAACTTGGTCCGAAGCGAAAAGAAGATGCCAGCTGTAAGGACTGTAGTTTTTCCAAATTCTGCACCCTGTTCTGAATAGATTATGTACGAAAACATTATCCTGAATGCAGCCCGTCAGGAAAATAAGCAGCTAATGATGTCGTGTCGGTTAAACAAAAGTAAAATTACCCAATTAAATACTACATATCAGCTTCGAGATAAAGAATGCACATGATTAGAGTTATTAAGCCAGTGGAAACTTTGAGCTAGTAGAACACAATGAAATTACTTGAAATAATTGGTTCTCCGAGCATTCCTATGGCTTTTGTAACAAGTCTACTAATAACTAGCCCGTAGTCTAGTCTAGAACTTCTGATCTCATATCTAGAATTGAAAAAGGGGTGCAAAGAGCCGCCTCTCGTGGCAGAACCGGATTTCGTCTGATGCACCCTGGGCAGTCATTCTCGATACGACCATTGCCATATATATTCCGTGCCATTGCAGATAAAATCTTTGTGATTTTCATATATAGCTCATGATGACACGAAAGAAGAATTCTGAAACCTGCCTCATCGTCAGCCTGTAAACATTTGTCTCTGCTGCTACTCTCCCATTATTAGGCCAAATCTACCATGCGGGTAGGTTGAGGCAAGTTTGTGGTCCATTTCAAAATGTTTTAATATTTGTTTAACAAATACTGATGAGATGGACTAAAATGGTCAAGTCGTGGAATTTTTCAAAAAAAGTTATGAGGAAAAAGACTATAAAAACCATTATCAGAAATGTCAAGGAAACATGATGTCACTATCGTTTCGAGTTGATTAGGTAGTGGGTGGAGTGCATTCGACGAAGTAGCCTTACTAGTGGTCTAGCAAAAAACAAAGTCGTGAGACTCCAATGCATTTAACAGTATCAAATCAGATTGAATCATAAGCCTTTATGGAACTGTAGTGCTAATTTAAGCTAATTAACATCTGAAAGAAGACATAGGACTTCTTGTTTACGGAGTTTGCTCGAGTTATGGCGTTATGCCTATGAGTAGTGTCCATGATTGATGAATCAGAGTCCATTGTTGGTGGAAATGTATTGTTTGACAGTATGACACATGGATGACATAAGAGTATAAGTGCTACATAGAAATCATTGTTGTGGTTTTGAAGCCATATTACGTTGACGTAGGATCGGTTGAACAAGCATCAAGGAAACTAAGTTCAGAGGTAATTTTACGACTTGTTCAAGTAGATGGGTTATGCATAATGTACGAACACCCTCGTTCAGCTACTATTGATAATCTTTCCAGGATTACCAGGACTATTATGATTTTATTGATGGTGCCTAGTAAATCTTAACTATTATAAAACTGTAACTGAAGTGTCTGTACATTGAAGATTTTTACAAAAAAAAATAACGATATGGTTTTTAGGTATCCCTGACTCGAAATCAACCTTTTTTTAGAAATGTTGTCTGTCTGTTTGTCTGTTTGTTTGTGTGTTTGTTTGTTTAAAATCTGGTATATAATTTATGCGGACGAAGTCGCGGGAAAACACTAGTAATATAATATTACTGAAATTAGACAGCGCAGGACCGGTTGTTGTAGGTATCCTTGGGGGAGGCCTATGACCAGCATTGCACGTCCATCGGCTGAGATGATGATGATAGTAAGAACTGAAGACGATTTATAACATATTGGTATTAATTTTACGGCAAAATATTAATGCGTGTGATGCCCCCCTGCTTCTGGTCTCTTTGGAGAAGTCCGAAAGGAACAACAGTGGGTATGGGGCCCGAGCGCCCTAAGCATTTATCAGTGACTTCTCCATGGAGATCTCATTGGCTTAGTGCAAAGAAAGAGGCTCCTCGAGTGACGAAACTTGAGTTCGTGTGACGCACAACTCTACATTATACAGGGTGTAAGGAAAAGTATTATTAACCTTTAAACCACATACTCTACCCATCAAACTGAACAACTTTTACTATGGGAGCAAACCTGTCAGAGCAAATAAAAAATTTGCGGTCTCATACCATTTAGCTGATTATTTTTTTAAATGAATAAAGGTGTTAATTTGCACGGGTGGGGCGTTATCTTTAAAAGCAATACAATGCACTTGAACACGGTAGGTACAAACTATTGCAATAAATTACTGATAGTCTAGATAATTTTTTTGTAGGTATTAAGACTGAACTGATAGACTTGGTTATCCTGCAGCATGCATATGTGAATGTATGCTTTATTTATATAAATTCCAGACTACAATCCTTTTTGGGGTGGTAAAACACTATACTATAAATAAAAAATAGGTTTAAACCTATTTTTATTCACCATATACATTTTAGGGGTGTATTCAGATATAGGTACGGTAGGTGTAGGAGTTTCGATAATACTAGTGAAACGTGGATGTTCTGTTTAAGAATATCTCTGACTACCCCGCCGGGGAATACAGTCGTGAGCATATGCTATGCGATTCAGATAATGAAACTAAACAACTATCTATCTCTTTGAAAGTAAGGAACAAGTGTCGAAATAAAAAAAATCTATGAATTGCAATTAGCCAAATTTTTTAAGGATATGATCAGACTATGAAATGGAATGTCCATGGGACCATAGTCCCTTATCTGTTCCATACAAAACTGCAATCCTACTCGATCAAATTGTATGATGTATGACACAGCAGATTTTTTTTTCGCGTTTTCGATTTTGGTCCCATACCCATACAAAAAATTGTTCAGTTTGATGGTCTGATCATCATCTTAAAAACCGTCAGCAATTCAGCATATTAAGTTGGACCCTGTACTATCTTAACTATTATAAAACCGTAAAATCGTGAAGAATAAAAGAGTAGCGGTTCACTTCATATATACTCAAATAACACTCGAAAGCGCGATTTAAATGACGTGCAGCGCCATCTATTGACAAAATTGTTTGTTTGTTTGTTTGTTCGCGCATCACGCAAAAACTACTGAACCGATTTTGATGAAACTTTTTTTGTTTGATAGCTTATGATCTGACTTAAAATCTGGTAAGTATATAATTTGTGCGGACGAAGTCGCGGGAAAACAGTAGTGTGTTATAAATGTTAAATGTTAATACAGTTGTGACCATATGCATTTAAATAGGTACGAAATAGTAAAACAACTATTTAAATTTCTCAATAAGTTAATGACTTCATGTTGACCTTAGATTATTTGTTAACTAGTATTGAAAAATATTTTAATTAGTGCCTAAAATTGTATAGTCGATTAGCAAACTGTAGCTATTCATCTTCATTTCATATCATAGCACCTTCACATTATACAGGGTGCAAGGAAAAGTATCATTATCCTTTAAACCACATACTATACCCATCAAACTGAACAACTTTTACTATGGGAGCAAACATGTTAGAACAAAAAGAAATGAAATTCATATGTTTGAGTCGAGTAGGCATTGCAGTTTAGTATGGAACAGCAGATTTTGTTTTTGTTTTGACAGGTTTGCTCTCATAGTAAAAGTTGTTCAGTTTGATGGGTAGAGTAACTATATGGTTTAAAGGTAAATGATACTTTTTCTTACACCCTGTATTTACTATACCTTGACACCGACTTCCCAATACCTCACTAAAACTTTTTTTTACCTGTACTTTTAGATTTAAAAAACAAATAACAGAAGTTTCATAATAATTTACATGGCAGAGCTCTGCTTTAAAAAATTCCAGTACCTATTTCATTTAAACTATTATAAAACTGCAACAGAACCACAAGAATAGATACGACTAGAAGTAAAGCTTCTTAAAGCGCGCGCAACCGCGCTAGACGCGCGAAAAAAGTTGTAATCCATTGTTTTATGGATCAAAATGGCGTGTTTACGAGTCTAGCGGCGGTCTCCGGCGCTGCGCCCCGCATGTATGAAGCTCCCGATCCTACGGATATTTAATCATGTGACAGTGTGTCTGAAGAAGATAGAAGAAGAAGAAGAAGAAAGAAGAAGAAGAAGAAGAAGAAAGAAGAAGAAAGAAGAAGAAGATATTGAAATTATTTACAAGAAAAAGATAATGGTTTTAAGGTATCCCTGACTCCAACTAAACTTTTTTTAGTCTCTTTGTTTGTAACAGCATCACTCATAAACTACTAAACCGATTTTGATGAACTTTTTTTTTTTGAAAGCTTATGATTTGACAAATTTGGTGTATAATGTGTGAGGATAAAGTCGCGGGTAAACTCTAGTTTTAAATATTTTTGGCCGTAGATTTTGAATACATCTTTACTTCAACAATATCATCATAGCAGCTGTCATACACGGTGTTTCATAAGTAAAAATAAATATAAGTAACTCTTAAGGGGGTTGTTAAGACCGTCAAAATGAACAACTTTCTCTATGGGATCAACATCGAAATCGCAAAAAAAATAATCTGATATCCCAATTCCCATACATATTTTAGCTTAAGTCGATTTGTAGAGTATGGAACATCTATTTTTTTTCCAGATTTCGATATTGGTCCCATAGTGAATGTTGTTCAGTTTTATGGTCTAAACCACCCCCTTAAATGTTTATTTGTATTTTGTAACACCTTGTATAATATCCCTTAGGTAGCGATATAGTAGATCCATAATATCTTTATTATTTTCTGTCTCCCGTTTGCAAAAGAGGGAAGTTGAATATTTCTTTTTCCTACTCCTCCTATCGTCTTTGATTAATTCATTGCGGGTTCCAAGACAGATTAGAGTCATCCCCGGGCTCGCTGGACTTCATTGTCTAGTGTTGTGAATGGTCGCCGCTGTTGATCCTGGTTCACAGGAGTTACAGCGGTGGGATTGTGTGGTGGGCCTATGCCAGAAAAAAAAGATAGTTTGTCCTAAAGTAAGCGGTCGAGTATAACTGAATACGAACCGGCCATTTGGATCTTAGATTGATCTCCATCACTGAAAGTATCCAGTTTGATCCAATGAATATTCTCTACGGTTGATTTTATAATCACGGACCTGTAAGTCCGTTTATAATCTGATTGGTTCTGATAAATCGAACTCACTTGGATGAAGCTTCACTTCACAAGAATATAATCTTATTAATTTTGTGAACACAGTCTTACAAAACGGCGATTTGAGTATGATTATTTTATTCATTTCATGATGGTAAGATTAGTGCAAGGAATATAATTACTCCCTGGCGGGAGGATTAGTGAGAATTTAATTTATTTGTCGTATTGTACCGTGATTGTACCTATTTGGATAATTTTTAAACGTCAAAATTTGGCAGATGACAGTGTTTTAAAATTAGATTGTTACTTTTTTAATTCATAAAAAAATGAAAAATATGAAACCCTTTTTTTGCAACTCTACTCTGGTTGACCGGCCAGTGTGAAACTATTGAAATAATAAAAACAAATGAGTTTCCTGTTTAATTAAAACAAAATTGTACTTGCCTAAAAAGGACAGCGTTTAGAATCAATTGTAGGTAAGTTAGAAAATGTATTTATTTATTATTTATGTGAAATGCAATGATCAACAACTTACATGATGCCATGGCTGCTGACGACGATACAATGAAGTTTGAAGTGCACTTCAGTAATGTAGAACCAATCGTTTTCGCAAGCATTTATTAGCTAATGTAACACAAAACCTAGCTATTTCATAGGTATGGAATATCACCGGCAAAACAAATACCTACGCTGAATCTGAAATGAAACAGAGGTGGAGGTGGGTAATGACCTCGAATTGTGCGAATGCGACACGAATACACGATTGTTCCACGATTATGAAATTAATGAATGAATGATATATCTTTTTCTCGCTCATTCCATTCGTTGAAATCCCGTTCATTTCATCGGACATTGAACTTGAAGCAGCTGATGAGGGTGAAATTGGGTTGCTATTTAGGGAAGGTACCTATTGATTTAAAATACAGACACGGAGCGTTTTTCTTTTCTGTTTTAAATTTAGTTCCTAAAAAACTCGACAGATGGCATGTTTATCGCCACATAGAGCCGTTTTCGCGAGATCCATAGATTAATATGTATATTGGTTATAGATAGGTAAGTCGCCTTGGATTTTAGGACGTTTAAATTATTGGCGTTGCCTCATATTAGCAGCAGGGGGAGCCCCAGTATGAAATAAATTGAAAAAAGACGGTCGGCTGACACAAGGCTCGAACCATATGCACCCGAAACGTGAGCCGGTTGTCTAGACCACTAGACCAACAAGACAGTGGTTGATACGGGCGAAATCTCTCAGTATTACAGCGCAGCGGTGAGGTGTAGCGCGCTTTCTCTACACTTCAGAATATACGATCCCAAATTCAACACTTAGTACTTCGAAAAGTAACCGATAGATGGCGGATGCTGTCTATGGAAAATAGCGTTCCACCTAGTTTGTAAGATATCACAGCAATGGCGAGATCCTGTCAAAATCTTGTCAAGACTGTGCCTGCCTTTTTTGGAATGCCAAGGGATCGAGCTCATACAGCCATGTCACAGTCTCAGGCGTAAAAGTTTAGAATTTTCGATTAAAATAATTAGTAAATAATGAAATATGTCATTAAAAGATGTGTTGGCATCACAGATCTGTGGTTGGCATCTTCTTGATCATCTTTTCACTCTTTATTATTATAAAGAATCACTTTTTGAAATGTTGACGTTTCTTCGCACAGACCGTACCGCCATCTATCGATCCCCTAGAAAAAAACAAAAAGAAAAACGCTCAATGAGCGTTATTAAAATGTCTTACATTACAACTACTTTGTTAGTAGGTACTCTCTCTCAAATATAATGCGTATATTGGAACGAAGTCTAGGCGCGCGATTTTTAAAAAACTTGTGATTTGAAGATTTTAGTTGAATTTATATTTTAGGCATTTATTCTAAATGCGTTGTATTCTGAATATTATAATTATTGAAATTATTGTTAACAGATATTTAAAAAAAATACTATTTCGCTTTACTTAACGTAAAGCTAGTTTTTGACAGAAAATCAATAGTTCGTCCGGATAACCCTCCCGTGTTAAGATGCAGTTAAACTCCGTACTTCCGACCTATATTCAAGATTTTCATCATTTTCCTGAACTATAAAGGCTAGTTATTATTTTGGGTCAAGGCTTAAAGACAAAAGTGCCTAAAGAAATTAAAAAATAAAACAGTAAAATGTCGCTAAAAGCGTACGAAGATGCGTGCACGAGAGCGGAGTTATTTGGCCAGCCATTACCAAATAAGGAGGAGTTTTTGGAAAATCATAAACATTTGGACATCGTCGAGTTTGAAGAAGTCGAAATTAGGACTGCAGAGGTAAGTATCATTTCTAACGTAGACCTATAGAATTAATAAAATGCGTCAAAACAAGTGACAGTTTGGATAAAACTTATAGTATATTCTATGCAAAGTTTCATTTACTAGGTATACCTTTAGTTATACATACCTTCTATCCTTCTATACAGGGTGTAAACTTAAATGCTTAGCATACCTACTTACTTAAGGGAGCATTGAGCCTAAGTTACTATATCGTATGGTTTGTTTTAAAAATGTATAAAGAATTAAGTATTCTTAACAACAAAATTTCCAAAAAAACAAGAATGTCACATTGCATGATTGTAGTCACTGCTGATTTTCAAATTATCTGTTCATTGCGTCTCACAGTCTTTTAGAATCGCTTGGGAGCGGACGTGTTTTTGTTAATTAGCTATCTTCACTAAGCAAGTCATTCTTAGCAAAATGCTAAAAGTAACCCATGGTCTATCTTCAACGGTTTCAGAGAAAACAATATTTAAAGTTGCTCATTTAGTGATGGTCACGAAACGAAGAAAATATCTTTTCTCTTTTTCGTTTGAGAACTTAACATGATTTTGTTATTTGAGTGATAACGCATAAAATAACGATTTAAGCTATACCTCAAGTGCCAAAGCTTCACAGATACGAAGAAAACGTAAAATAAGTGATTTTTCGTTTTTATTTTATAAAATTAAAATCGTACATTTTTGGCATTCAATTCTTATTGCATGTGACATAGGACCTTTTGATTTATTTAGGAATAAAAAATTATCTGCCTACGTGAATATCTCTGATGCACCTTCACGTTTTTCTCGTTTAAACGCTTTGTCGTGGCTGGCATGCTAGCTGTGCTGAAGTATGATTTTTGAAAGTCAAGGCAGCAGTAAAAAGATGCGTATCACCGTAGTAATTTTGACATTTTCAACAGCTGAGCTCACCGAATTCAACGAAAATAGTTTCGTTGAATGTAAGAGTTATAATTTTAGAATATTTTCAGATTTTTCACTGTATAATATTATGACGAATGCTGTAGCGCAACAAGTGTTGAAAAAAATCTAAAACCCGTGACACTTATGGGTTGAACTACACCACGTAGCACAGCATCTCATTTTTCCGTAGTTCCATCCTTTTCTGTCACTCAGGAACGTCATTTGCTAGAGCATATAAGATAGACGGAATGGAACAGCACGGAACAGCACGCCGCGTGCGATCGCGTTTTGTCTATCTTATATGCTCTAGCAAATGACGTTCCTGAGTGACAGAAAAGGATGGAGCGACGGAAAAATGCGATGCCATGCTTCCTGATGTAGTTCAACCTTAAATGTTAAAAAAATATTTTCTCGTCTGTTACTAGATGGCGCTGACCAAAATTTATCGCACTATCGATTGCCTTTGAATGGGTATTTCCTGAACTGGGCTATTATAACACGTAGTAGGTAATCTGCCTAGTGAAATGTTATACTTAACTATAGTAAGTATTTTGTATAAACTTTTTATACAATGACTAAGGAACCATAACATGGGGAGTCCGACACGTTCCTGACCAGTTTTTAGGAATCTTTTTAGTTTTTAGGTGCCACTGAGCGGTGAAAGCCATCTCAAAATTAAGGGACTACTGACTGCACCTGCATTATTATTTGATTTTTCTAATGAAATAAACAAAAATTAGGTAAAAGCAGGTAAGTAACAATTATTTAATGCACAACTTTTTATATTTTCAGGACACAGCAATGCTAGAAGACGCCCTGAAAGAAGCAAGTGGTGGCCTGGCCGAGTTAAACACGCTTTTAAATTCGACACAGACAAAGATAAACAAACTGAAGGTAGGTAACTAACTACCTATGTTTTAATATAATATTAAAATCTCACTTGATAGATCTTTGTAAAGTCGGACAAGGAGCTAATTGTTGTGATTTTCAGGGCGTCTGCGGCAGCCTCACAAATTTCTTCCGCGTAAAACTCAACGCTAAGGACAATATGTCATATTCTAGCGAGCCAAGCTACGTTGGTCAGACCAACTATGATAAAGATTATGTTCCACCGACTAACATCGAAGCAGGTTCAATAAATGAGGGCCTTGGCCCAAACGACAACGAAATGACGCCGCGAGCGGGAAAATCACAAGATGGCGGCCATGCCGGCGTTGGCGGGATGAGTGGTGCTTTGGATGATCTCGATACAATGCAGAAAACTGCAGATGCATCTTTATTATTTGGTAAAGGTGCAATGACAGATATGAAAGATAAGGTAACATCGCAAATAAGTAAACTCGACAGAATTATTATGCAGGCCGATAAGGCTCAAACATCTTTGCAGAGTCAAAATAAAGACATGAGAAAGTTTTCGCGATAATGCGATTGACGTAGCTAAAAATCTAATCTTGATCTTATGCAAATTGTGCTCAGTTATTGTTGTGTTGTGTGTTGTCTATAATTATATTGTACCTATAACCAATGTTGTCTGAGCTTTTTGCCAATGCCCAAAGATTAAATGGTTGGTTGGTAGATGGTGATGGTTCTTGAGCATGACAAGTTGTGTTACTAACAATGACATGTTATTAAAAACTAGGTAGTTTACTAGCGCTATTCTGTCATCTGTTAACAATATTTCTTTGGTACTTGAAGTAATATCTTCATTTGGGAACCTACTTACATCTTGTAATAATAGATAAGGTACTTGGTAAATCAAAAATCTGCATGTATTGGGCAAAGTAAGCAAAAAAATATAAAGAAGCATTGACAAATAATAACATTTAGGTAAGTGAAGTATATACAGAGATGACTGCCAACTTCCAGTACCTAATGAAGAGGAACCCGTAGAAGAAGCGAAGTAAGTATAGGTAACTTTTTGTGGGGCTTTATTTCCGTTCATAGTTAAAAATTATTAGTGATCTTAGATAAAGTATATGTCCAGAATGAGCCTTACGCTTCTACCGTACTAAAATAAACGGGCCCAACTTTCTTATGTTTGTGTGCGTGACAACATCATACAACTTATCTCTGATACCTAAGGGCGGAGATGATTTATTAGCCAACAGTGGGCTGCTATTTTTTTCGACGCGTTCGTAGCGTCGGCTATCCATCCAGAAATATACTTCATCTATGTTAATGATATTATAATTAAGTATAAGTTATTTTTCTATACTTAATGATGACGATACCTGCACTATGCTAGTAGTTAAACTCTCCAAGTCCAAGTTAGGCAAATTGAAAAATACCCAAGTAATTAAAAGAACAACTATGAAATATATTTAATTACCTCTACCTAAGGTAAAGACAACATGTTTGATCGTTCGAAGGAAATGGAAAGAAGTTCAAAAGAAATACGTTTTGTAGCTTTCGAATTTTATAATAATTCTTAAAAAAACCTTTTTTGGTGCTTTGTTATTCGAAGTTTGGCGAAATTGTAAAGAGTAACATAAAAAAAAAGCATGACAATATTATGTAGGACTATATTGTGGTAGGTATACACATAAAACTGTACAATTCATCTACTCTATGTAAACGTGTTTCTATAAATAGATTTTTCTCTTAAATTCTTGTTGTTCCAAAATAATCTTGTAATCTTGGTACCTACCTAACTAGAAACAAGGTGTTAAAAAATGAACGCAAAACGAAAAGAACATTAGCAATGCAATTGAAAAAAAATTTGGAGGGGTGGTGGAGGGTTCGAAAAGTTACATTCGGTAAATTTCTTCTGTGGTTTCGCCGATTTTCGTCCTTCGTCGCACGGACGGCATGCTATGTACTAACTAATGAGTTTTTCTAACTTATGTTATACCGACCGTAATGCCGACTGCTCTCAAACGGTGAAGGAAAACATCGCGAAGAAACCTGCAATGTGAAGTCTAGTCTCAGCATTCATTCACCCTCCCTGAAAGGCCTGTGCCCAGCAGTGGGGTAATATCTACGAATAAAGAAATAAATATGGAACGATAACTCCGAACAAAATCTCCTTAATTTTTGGCACCATGAGTTTTGGCGGCAAACGCCGTAATTGGAGTCGCCATAATGATTGAGTCTTGCGCGCTTGCGTGGTGTACACCAAAGTTCGTGGGGTCATTTTTTGACGTGAATTATATTTCCATATTTATTTCCTTATTCGTAGGGTAATATGTATACAGGTGATTGATAGGCACCTATGAAAAGTTGAAAAAGAGATTGCTGATTTTTAATTAAGTACCTATAACTACTTAAGTTTTGTAAAAAAGGTCTTCACTTCAGGTTTTGCGTTCATTGGTTACGTCGTACTTAATAATAAAATATCGCTTACCCTTCCATAATCTTTAAAAATGTTCCACTCTATTTTGTCGGCAAAAATTTAGAATTGTGATATTAAATGTTGATGTTAAAACACGAATAAACTTATTTTTGCGTGTTATAGCAATATCGAATGAAAATAAAGCTGTGATTGATTAAGAATTTTATTGTTTCTATTTCCTTATTATAGCCCGACCAGAAATATAAAAAACCTCGCCATGTTGCGGAAAATCATTGGAACGAATTTTTGTACTTGGAACACTGACATTAGAGGTGACAATCGATTGCAGCGCCCCCAAACCAGGTTTTTTATATTCCTGGTCAGGCTTTACCTACCTAACACAATTTTTTTTTTCGCAAACTTTTATTGAAGCCATTTAAGGTTCATATAAAATAACAAATTAAAAAGGAACCGGAATACCCCCTGCCTCTGCCTACCCCCCCGGGGAATTTTTGTAACAACATTGATTTTCTCCTCCGTCACTAGAGGGCGCTGATCGTGCAGTCGAAAGGATTTGCATAAGTACCTAAGAACCAACTGCCTCGGAGTACTCCATCCATGGAAGAGTATTTCTGAACCTTTAGTTTCACATCACCTTCTTGCATCTGTCAGTGCACCCTACTTTGAACACTATGACGTTTCCATATTCAATTCAATTCAATTCAAAATCATTTATTTAATATAGGAGCCTGAAGCACACTTATTAAACGTCAATTCTTTTTTAAGCTACCACCGCGTCGGAACGTGTGCGGAACGGAACATATCTTCATCTTCAGTCGCTGATAAGCTAGTACCTACGAATAAGAATAACTATAGAAGAGTAACTATGAGATTAGAAGAAACCATTTTTTATTTGTGCTGGAAATTCGTCTGAATAGATTTGAATTAGTTTAATTGACTAACACGTCAATGTTGAAGCAATAAAACGATTACCTACTCAAAAACAACGTTTCTAAACAAAAATGTTAAACAGGAACCTCAAAACGGAATCTAACCGAAAATCGAATACAATTAACGAGGAAAGAATTCCTCTATCCACGATCCAAGAGTGGCATTGAAGTCACGCCGACGACCACGGCCAAATAAAAAGTAAAGCGTCCGAACCGTGAAATCAAGTTATATAAGAATCTGATTAATGTACCGTGACCTATCATTCCTCGTCCAACCTTTCGCGATGTTACTTGCACTATTTACCATCACACATCTAATTATTTTGACGACAGCCAATCCATTCCATAAGTACCCATTCGTGTTCCTACTAGATGTCGGTAATGAAGAACTTAAGAAGACTAATTCGGAACAAATCAGAGTTTCCATACCAGGAGGTACTCTGGCTATAAGATATCCAGCGACTGGAGACGGCGATACTATAGCTCATGTGAGAGTGAGCGGCATTGATTTTGGAACAGATTTGAAAGCAAATATTTTGGACGGTGGTCCTGGATACAAATACGTTGTTCTTGTATTCATGGGTAACCCTGGAGCTCCTTACGATGCTGTTGTGACTGTACAAACAATACTCGACGATAAAATCGATGATTACAACCAAGACGTAAGAGATTTGGACAATAATAACTTAAATGAAGTTGAAGAAGACGCAAATAATAGTGCAGAAGATACAAGTGATGATTCAGATGTGCAAATCAGTGATAAATCGAATACAGAAGTAGTGCAAGCTAGTTCAAGCGTTTACAGTTACACACCAAACGAAGTAATTGATCCTGCTGAATACAAAAGCGACCAACTAGAGTATCCCGATGATGTAGATGTACAAGCTGACAATTATAGAGATATACACGATGTGTACAAAGAGGATTTAGAACGGAGTGACGGGCAAAATGTGGAAGACAAAGATTACGTTGCAGGTGATTACGAAGACGATCAAAATCAATACAGTGAAGATTCTAAGCCCGACCAATACAGTGTCAATGATGACGTAACTGACTATGACGATAATAATAAGGCAGAAGAAGTTCGAATAGAAGACAGTAATGTAAATGACAGATTTCAAGTTTTAAGACCTTCAGACGAATTAAAACCTGAAGAAGTAGTTGAACAGGATGATAATGTAGAATCAGGGTATGAAGAAGACCCTGGAGATTCGGACCAGATGTTTAACGATGAAGAGGTATTCAATGATGCAGATAAATATAGAGATACTAATAATAATGACAATTTCGATTCCGATGATAGGTCGGCTGTAGCTTATTGATGATTGTATTGTATAATATTATTTAAAAAAAATAAGTTATTAGCAAAATTAAATCCTACGATTAGTATGATGTAGGTATTGTGATACATCTGTAGGTATATAATATTACTTAAAAAAATTAAAATTAATGGCATAATTAATTAAATCATACTAATCATAATATTAAAGTTTATTTAAGCACATTGATTTTGCTATTATTTCAAATTTCTTTCAAACAAGACGTCATAGACATTAGAAAATGCATAGGGTCCTGATATTTAGGAATCCTTGGTTTATTATCAAAAATTGCACGATGAACAATATTTCTTTTAGAAACTGCCTGCTAATTAATTAATAAAATTAGGTTAAGTATGTAATATTTTTATTATATGCTTATACTATCTAACCACTGAATCACAAATTATAGGTAACGTAAGGAACTTCAAAATGTGGTGGTAGGTAGATGGCAGATGGTGGTGGTCTGTTCAAAGCTATGGCACGGAATAAGAGGTACCTACACTATGTCACACCCCGGACAAACTGCCTACAAAAAACAGAAATTGACTTATGACGTCAGTACATGCGATACGGAGTCCTCATGTCAGGGGTCTTCATACAAGAAACTCGTTTTTTATCAACAGTCTACAAAAGTCAATCTACTAGGACTACTAGTTACTACAATCTTGCTCTATCGCAAAAACCAACCGTCAAACTTGGTGTGATTATAGAGCAAACTCTACACCGTAGATTCTACACTCTACAGTATAACAGCAAATAATAGAAACTATAGAATTAGTTTTTCACATCACAAGCTCGGAAAGATTCTGTTTATCATTCGAAATCTGAGTGCAAAAGTGCATTTTATCCGCTAGCGTGGAAAGAGTTTTTGAAATTCGAATCTGTCTATTCAATATTTTTCTATACCGCCAGTCTACTGAAAATGCATTAATAACTATTTCATGTCACTGGCCAGCACGAAAAAAAATAGTAGATTGTTCACCAAGGGATGAAAGTCACCCATTTCACACGAGATGTTTGGCGCCCCGAACGAACGTGAGGGGCGCCATAATTCGAGTGTGAAATGGGTGACTTTCTCCTTAGTTAAACACTCTGCTTTTCATTTCGAATACGAGGAAAGTAAACAAAAATTAGATAATGCAAAATCAATTTCTGAAGCACTCGATGAATTCATTTTAGGTTACGTTTCAAAACGTTTGGAAATAACTCTGGTTGCCAAAACGAAGGAGAAAAAAATATACTTACGAAGATTGTGTATACTAGAGTGAGGCAGATAGTCTTCCCGGGTGATTTTCACACGTTTTGAAATGGATCCGAAAAATTAGCAACATTTCCCTTGCTAAAGAGAACAACATTTTAAAAAGTTTTTTCATCTGTCATACTCTGAAAGTAGGTCATTGTTTATCTATGAAGCGGGTTGAAAGTGATACATTTCTTCCCTAGGGATGAAAAGTAATTTAAAAAAAACCTACGTCTATACTGGGCCAAGGCAGAAACCTATACAGCCATACTTCCATAAAATTATATTAATTCTTATTTGTTTATAATGATAATGATCAATAAATTTGAATTATAATAGATGTTAATTTAAATAACAATATTTTTTGTAATTTTGAGCCTTTTGTAAAGATTATAAGCAGAAAGAAAAAGTTATTCCGATTAAAACCTCAAAACCGAGTCAAAAAAACGGCGGGCTGGCTTAAAAAAAAAGAGCCAGATGCGTGAAAAAGAAATTATTTCTTTTTCACGCATCTGGCTCTTTTTTTTTGGAAGTATTAATATAATTTTATGGAAGTATGGCTGTATAGGTTTCTGCCTTGGCCTAGTATAGACGTAGGTTTTTTTTTAAATTACTTTTCATCCCTAGGGAAGAAATGTATCACTTTCAACCCGCTTCATAGATAAACAATGACCTACATTCAGAGTATGCGAGATGAAATAGTAGATTGTTAACCAAGGGATGAAAGTCACCCATTTCACACGAGATGTTTGGCGCCCCGAACGGAACGTGAGGGGCGCCATAATTCGAGTGTGAAATGGGTGACTTTCTCCCGAGTTAAACACTCTGCTTTTCATTTCGAATACGAGGAAAGTATACAAAAATTAGATAATGCAAAATCAATTTTCGAATCGCTCGATGAATTCATTCAACACGAAGGAGAAAAAATATCTTACGAAGATTGTGTATGCTAGAGTGAGACAGATAGACTTCCCGGGTGATTTTTGCACGTTTTGAAACTGATCCGAAAAATTAGCAATATTTCCCTTTCCCTCCCTTTTTTTCTTTTTCGCGCATCTGGCTCTTATATTTTTTTAAGCCAGCTCGCCATTTTTTTAATCGGTTTTGAGGTTTTAATCGGGATCACTTTTTTCTGTCTGCTTATAATTTTTACAAAAGTCTCCAAATAACAAAAAATAATGTTATTTAAATTAACATCTAATAAAATTCAAATTTATTGATCATTATCATTATAAAGAAAGAAGAATTAATATCATTTTATCGAAGTGTGGCTGTATAATTTTCTGCCTTTTCCCAGTATAGACATAGGTTTTTTTTTAAATTACTTTTCATCCCTAGGGATGAAATGTTTCACTTTCAACCCGCTTCATAGATAAACAATGACCTACTTTCAGAGTATGAGAGATGAAAAAACTTTTTAAAATGTTGTTCTCTTTAGCAATTCATTTTTTTCCTCGCTGTTACAGTGTGTGTGTGTGTGCGTGTTTCCAACAGTGAGGTGAAAAGTTGTGTGTTTCGCTCGGCTGCAAAGTTATTCTGCGTCTCGTACCTTTGAACCCTTCGCTTGCTCAGGTTTCAATACAAGTACTCGCGCCAAAAAAACAACTTTGCAGCCTAGCATATATACATAGCATATAGTTGGTGGCCGCAAATAACTATTTTTCTAAGTTTTGTCTTTGTTGTGGATGTTCTGAGGTTTCAGAATGTCTCTGACTACCCCCTCGGGGAATATAGTCGTGAGCATATGCTTATGCTTATGCTTTGTCTTTGTTGTATGACTGTGTGGTACGGAACCCTCAGTGCGCCAGTAGCCCGACTTTTACTTGACCGTTTTTTTAAGTAGCCAAATAAAAGCCTGATTGTAGCTACATAGCAATATGCCAGTTAAATAAAATCGTGTTATTGTTTACGTAGTAGGCGTACACGAGTCTTACGAAAATGAAAATAAAATAAAATCGATGTCAAAATGGTTAATTTATTTATTAGGTTGGTTCCACGTGAATATAATTGGTCGTCTCAGTCTCAAGGATTGTGGACCTCATGGAGTTCTTATTTAAACTATTATCTCAGCAGGTTGTGCGGTTCCAAGAAATAAATTATATAAGTATTTTTTTCGACGGTTTTACACGTGGATTGACTTTACAGTCATAATTCCAGCTTAGTCCTATATTATAATAATTGTTTTATTAAACAAATCATGAACATAAACAAAGAATTTGCTTGTGATTCCTATACAGCTATTTTTAGTCAAACTGCAATACCTACCTAGGTACGGGTAGGTCCTTCTTTATTTTGCTAATGATTTATTTTCGTCATTACGATGTTAGTTCTTTAAAGAAAGTGGTTAAATTTGATGATCATCCCCTTAAAAAACCTTCAGCTTATTAAGGGTATATTATTCGGAGCGCGCTGCATACAAACGTACTGTGAAGAAATTAAACTCCGAAAGACTTTAGAATACTTTTGTAATTTATTAAATTTTACTTTTTACAATTTCACTGAATTTAATTAAAATTATTCTAGAATTACAACTATTCACTTTGAGTGTCCGCCGAGAACTGGAGAACTGCCTGTTCGATACCTTTTGCACCACTTCCACCGTTTTCCCTCCATTTTTCAGTGCGCTGTACCAACCAAACGGCACAAAAGTCAATATTGCCACCTTAAGCATATATTTAAACGATTCTGACACAAATTTGAACGGCTCTGGATACAAGTCATTTTAAGCCATTCGTTGGTTATTTTTCAGTTAATTTGAATGTCATAGAATATTAAATGTGTTGCTAGTACAAACACTAAGATTTAGTAACAAAATATCACGAATCACGACAGTACTATGGTGATATTTTCAATACTAACCAATTAAAGACAATGAAATTTTGCAGAAACAATCTAGAAACAAATTTCTATGCTTGTATGGAGTCAGATTTTCGTTAAAATGTATAGTTTTCAAGTTACAGTGCCTCAAAGATTTCCATACAAATCTTAAATTAATCCTAGCATTGAAACTGTATATTTTAACGAAAATCTGACTATAGAAGCATAGAGATTTGTTTTTAGATTGTTTCTGCAAAATTGCATTGACTTTAATTGGTTAGTATTGAAAATATCACCATAGCACGTTTGTATGCAGCGCGCATTTTCGCTCTCGGAATAATATTCTCTTATGTTATCCAAAAAAATAAAGATGTGCTGAAACGCCACATGAAACGGTGTAACATTGATCCCGCGCAACGGGAAAAGCTCGCATCCCAACGCCAGGAGTGGAGGTCCCTTGTCAGTTTTTGACTTTGAGGGTCTCCGGCGTTCTGAGCTTGATGCCTAGCGCGATGAATTGAACCCGGCCAAACCACCAGCGACTATCAATTATAATTATGAGAATGGTGTCCTGACGTGCTCTCATTGCGCATTACATTCACAATAAAGAATATTTCTATTTCTATTCTCGAGAAAATCTGCTTTAATAAGCCACATTAGGGTGCATGAGCGCCAACGACGAAGGGATCAGAGGCAGTCGCCGTAGCCGAAATCGGCTAGGAGTCATCATCATCATCATAATAATAATGTTAAGAATGAAAAAGTAATAGGGAGGTCGTAAAAGGGTTAGCTAGACCATAAGCTGGCTCCGAACAGACTCCAGACAGCCAATATGCAGCATTATCTTAGTTTACAAGTTGATAATAATTACCTAATTAAATGATTTCGTTCTTCCTTGCGAATGCGTACGAAAAATCATAGGTGCTTCATACCCACTGCCACAATAACCAAAAGAAGTGGGACCGCATGTTTAGCAGTAGGTACAGTCCGGTACAAGGCCAGTCGTCTATACCTACTTAGAATTAAAAAATTCAGTTGATTATCATCACCATGAATGACAAACGAGATAGACTTTTTTTTATTTATTTATAACTAGCTGTTTCCCGCGACTCCGTCTGCGTGGATCTTAAAAAAGTATCCTATGTGTTAATCCAGAACATATTCTATCTGTGTGCCAAATTTCATCCAAATCCGTTCAGCCGTTTTTGCGTGATTGCGTCACAAACATCCAAACATCTAAACATCGTCACAAACTTTCGCATTTATAATATTAGTGAGATGAGATTAATGGCTTTTTCCTTGTGCGTTAGCATTGCATTTCCGCCAGTGTCAAGTAGTTTATGTGAGTATCTATCCCAATCTCAGGGATTGTTTTTGTTCAAGAACAGGAAGAGATTGAGGATTGCGGAGCCTCGTGGCAGGCAAAAACGCGACGCGCGAAAACCACGCGAGACGTGTGCTCGGGTCAATTCCTGCAACGTGACGCCAGATAGACATTTCTAGACTAGACCGTTTATTCAGTTCCAGCACATTTGATAAAGTAATAAACGCTGATACTTTTTGATTTGAATTCTTTAATTTTAGACCCAGTGAAGTAACTATATAGTGGCTGGCAGAACTGTAAAAATGCAAAGGGGCCCAGGAACAGAAGGCCCGAAAACCGAATCTTTGTAAAAGGACGAGCTTTATAAAACAAAGAAAAAAATTGCCGATTTTGAGTTCGATTGAGGGAGGCTCTTGGCTTTACTATAAAATTTAGCCAAGGGCCTAACACAGTGCAGTTAATGGCGTGCCGCCGTGGTCTAATGGTTAAGAGCATTTTGAGCTCTTGACATGGAAGTCGTGGGGTCGATTCCCACGGGGGACACCTAGTGATATATCACTTTGTGAGTTTTTCCCCAGTTTGTTAGGATATTGCAGGCTGAATCACCTGATTGTCTGAAAAGACAGATTATTCCGTGCTTCGGATGGCACTACTATCTCTGGTGATAGTAGGCGTTACATAAAAACCACGTTAGACTTTATTATCTAAACGTTCCATCTGATTAGGTAACATGGAAAGTCCAAAATATTTTTTGCGAATTTCCTATTAGGTTTCTCAGGGAAACTTAATTTTATTTTTTAAAATATAAGTAAGTAGTAGTATAAAAAGTTCATGACCGTGTCATTTCTCTGTGGTACAATCGTACAATCGCACCTCTTCAAGTACTGCATGCAAGTATGATGTTGTCGGAATTTCAAGTGAAATATTTTATTACCTACCTATTTCTTAATTGTTTAACCCTCGATGCAAAATTGGTGTTGTAAAGTTAGAAGCATCTGCCTGTCTGTAGTTTCAGACCGATTTCGATACGGTTTTTCGTAATTGAATAAATGCATAAAATAAAACAATTAGTATGTAGGTACATCTTACGTAGTTTATTTACATAGGTAAAAGACAACAGAGATCACAGCTGCGCTGTCCAACCAAATATCCCGGGATTTTGTAACAATTTTCCCCTTAAATATAATACGGGACTCCAGTTTCTCAAATAACAGCACAACATTTAAATTTGTTTGTTCCAAACATAAGGTCGGAAAAAGGTAGGTCCTATACCTACTTAAGTCCTTTCCTCATAAGATGTCCTCCAGAAAGAACTTCATGGCTTAAATAACGAGTCTCCTCAATGTGGATATTGGATTTTAAGATCAGTTGAATCGCTTTATACTTATTTATTCGGTATTCATATGCAGTATGTTTGCATTCAATTCGAAACGTAACTCGGTGTTTTCATTAACATTATTTTGCTACAGTTATTGGATGTACCTATAGCACGCTCTAAATATGTCATTTTGTTTCTGAGAATTTAAGATATAATGGGACAGGAAAAAAATTCGTAACGGTTTTTTAAAAATCAATGACATGATTGCATGAAAGATTTTCGTGGAAAAAAACATGTTGATCATGGAAATGGGTGTCGATTTTCTCCGCTTCATCCTTTTTGTGTCATGTCCGTTTGAAACATTTGTCGTGAAAAGTATAGGTGCTTATATAACTAATTATAAAGACAGTGATTTATCCAGGAATTAGCCTGTAGGCACGGACCTGAAAAAAAGACGGACGTAATCTCGTCTAATCACGAGTGAAGCACCCATTTCTTTGTGTGCGTGCTGTCACGCGGTACATAATGGTGACGGGTGTAGGACCTACGCCTAGAGCTAGTGCATCTGTGTGAGTGTAGGTCCCTTGTAGAACAAACGAAAATGTTGGACCTTGCATGCTTCACATCTTTTTAGTGTCAAATTACGTCCGTCTTTTTTTCAGGTCCGTGCCTGTAGGTTCAACTTCTTTGACCAATGCAAAGGCATTTTATTGACTATTTATCTGACTAATGTGTCGTTAGTAGTGTTTTAGTTTTTTAACCTGTGAGAGGAATACAAAAAACATTAGGTTTACCTAAGAGGTTAGGTAGGTAGGTACCTAATTAACTTCTAAAGTGAATGTCAACTTAAATCGCACAACCCACTTTTGGAAAGGACTTAGGACAAAGCTTTATTATTTACCTCAACAAATATTTACTTACATTAAATTTAGGTCATCCTTTACAAAACAACGTAAAACACAAGAGAACAGACTATTTTACATCTGCTCCATAAAACAAGATACCAATTTCGATTCTGACAACCGACAAGCCTACTTAGCACAAAAACGGTCGCATACGCATACGATTCGAAATTCAAATGACATTCAAAAATAGAGCGTTGGGAGAACCGCTATCGAATAAATTGGTCACCTCATCGGTCACCATCAGTTTATTTTGCAGTTGTGATGCTGACACAGAAAGGGAGCAGAAATATTTCAGTTAGTCAGAGATGGGTCAACATTTACAGTTACATTTCGTCGACTGAAAAGAGGGAATAGAGTCTCTTATTATTACGTAGAGCTATTCTTTGTAAAGAAAAGTTGTCATTGATTTTTTTAAATTAAAAACTAGGTAGATACCATATTATGTATGTGTGCGTGTATATGTATAGGGTTTTGGAGCCAGTACTGGTTCAAATTTTTTTCGACGCTTTCGTATCTTCGACTGTCAATCTTGACATTTCACTTTAGGTAAATTACTTAGGTACTTAACTAAGTATACTTAGGTAAATTTTCTATGGTGATACATATCAATATACAAGGTGTTACAAAAATACAAATAAACATTTAAGGGGGTGGTTTAGACCATCAAACTGAACAACTTTCACTATAGGACCAATATCTAAATCGTGAAAAAAAAAATGATGTTCCATACTCTACAAATCGACTAGAGCTAAAATGTGTATGGGATATCAGATTTTTTTTCCGCGATTTCGATGTTGGTCCCATGGAGAAAGTTGTTCAGTTTGACGGTCTGAAGAGTTTTAAATATTTATTTTTACTTATGAAACACCTTGTATAATAACTGTATACATAACGGTATTTTTTATGTAGGTTTGGTTTTTAGTCCACAGTTATATCTTACCACGGTAATATACTATTTATCCTCTTTAGTCCATAGTTACATACCACGATAATTTGTTACTTTTCGTCTTTAGTCCGTTACTCTTTAGTCCATGTTCGTATTGTTCGTTATTGTTTTTAACAGAAGAGATTATTAGCGTAGCAAGCAACTAGAAGATCCTAAACATTTGATTTAGTTCTAACTATAAAATATCAAGCCCGGAAATTAAATACTACTATAATGCCTGACCTCATTCCTACAAGAATGTTTTTGCTACCGGCTATGCCAAGTTGAGGAAATTGAATCTAGATTTCGTCACATTATCGGACCATCCTGGTCACAAAATCAGGTCGTCACAAATCTTGGTGGATAAACTTTATAAGTAACTAGTGTTTTCCCGCGACTTCGTCCGCACAAATTATATACCAGATTTTAAGTCAGATCATAAGCTATCAAACAAAAAAAGTTTCATCAAAATCGGTTCAGTAGTTTTTGCGTGATGCGCGAACAAACAAACAAACAAACAGACAGACAAAATTTCTAAAAAAGGTTGATTTCGAGTCAGGTATACCTAAAAACCATATCGTAATCATTTTTTTGTAAATATCTTCAATGTACAGACACACTTCAGTTACAGTTTTATAATATATAGTTTAGATGTCATTGACAGGGTCCAGTGTGTCGGAATATCTAGAGAGGCAAAATAGAACTAGGTTTAGTTTACAGAGCAATATAATTTAACTGCGAACCCTCTTTCAAGTAATGTAGGGTAGAGCTACATAGCCTACATGAGATTGAAATGAGGCAGCATGATTTTAGGTAGGTATACCTAGACTTCTAAACAACTTGCCCACAGAAATAACCAAGAAACTCAATTTAAAGAACATTAAAAACGTACTAAAGAAACATATGGTTCAGTGTAGTTAGCGGACCTACCTCCCGCGTCCTCCGCGTACAACTTGTAAAATTATAATCACTTACCTATTTATCACTAAGAGGGAGCAACCTGTATTTGCGCTTCGCCAGAACTGGTTAGGTAAACAAGGCGCATCACTGTCACTAGTGCAAACGCATTATATATATACATTATATGGATATGGCTCGTACCACTGCGCTGGTGTGTGTTGTTTGGAGTGCAATTGTTGAAAGTCGCACGGTCGTATCAGCAGTAGAAAATACTGAACTGACATGGAGATTATGCATCATTCGATCATGATTTTGATTTTAAATCTCACGATTCAAAAATAGCACTTCTGGACAACCTGACGACGACACAGCCGGCTAGTGTGCCTAGCAAGTATCACGTAACCATGTAAAAATAATAAATATGATAAGTACTACTATGTATTACGGTGTAACTGTAGAATAAGTGTACCAACTACTTTATGATGTATTTTTATTAAGACGAGTGTGCAGTGTCAATACAAACATTGTAATGTTTTAATGACACCAAGTATCATTGTGACTGTATTTTCCTTTATATAAAATAAATAAAAAAAAAAAAAAAACCTACTATATTATCAATATAAAAATTTTTGCCGCAACCTAGAACGATTTTCAATTATTCTAGGGTACTTTAGTAGGTAAGTACCTACTTTTTTCGTCCATTTCCAAAAGAATTCAAATCAAAATAAATTGTTTTACTTACAGCTTATTTTAATTTCTATTCTTTGTATCATTCATGTGGGAATATAATCTTTCTTTCATTAACACGGTGCTAAGGTGCGGTAGTTGAGACGAGCTCGAGTCTGTGTCCACCTAGAGTAGGTAGCTAGGTACAGTTAGCAACGACAAGATGTGTACATTTTTGTTCCACGTCGTAGTACTGTTTACATTTTCGTTACTGGTTGTGCCAAGAGTAGGTACAGTCAGCATCAAAAGTATCTGAGCATGTTAAGTGTTCATAAATATCTAAACAACTTTACGATAACAATAGTTATTTGTTATGCTAGGCTGCAAAGTTGTTTTTTGGCGCGAGTACTTGTATTGAAACCTGAGCGTAGCGAAGGTTTCAAAGGTACAAGACGCAGAATAATTTTGCAGCCGAGCGAAACACACAACTTTTCACCTCACAACAGCGAGGAAAATGTTAGGTGCAAGCATTAACTTTAGACCATCATCAGATACATCGCGCTTCATGACGTTGTCCCATTCTATTGCGGCGATATAGTACTCTTGCATTTAATCACTGTCTAACTGCGGTCACGTGTAGCAGTTTGATTGAAAAAAAAATTGATCAGCATAAAAAATCTCCTGGTGTGTACTGAGACACTGCGCAAATAATTCAAGAAATGTAAGGAAATGTAAAGGAATAACTTCTCATAGGTAAACAAGATGAATTAATTATTAAAAAGCATTTTAAATATTCTTTTAAACGATATTTTTATCCCACATACTAGGAAAATAATATGCAAATGCAAATAAGGACAAACCCATACGTGAAAAAGAGAAGACAAGAGATATTGCTTTTCAAAGAGATTATGTTTAGGTATAATCTCTTTTCTTTCCACTCAAATAAATTATAGTGAAAGACAAACCTATACGTGAAAAAGAGAAGACAATAATATGCACGAATATAAGTATGCAAAGTTTGTCTCTAAGCAACATAATCTTTTTGTCTTTCTCGCACGTATGGTATTTACTATCTTTTTATCTGGACTGGCAGTATAGACAAATATTGAATAGAAAGATTCGAATTTTAAAAACTCTTTCCACGCTAGCGGATAAAATGCACTTTTGCACTCAGATTTCGAACGATAAAAATAATCTTTCCGAGCTTGTGAGGTGAAAACCTTATTTCGACTCGCAAAGAAATCAAATTAATTTATCTGTCATGTTATTATTTGTTAAGTTGAAAACAAATGTTATCTAGTAGGAAATAAGTTTTATTTTCGTGTAATTGTTCATATGTTTTTGAACGCCTGACATGTTTAGATACTTTTGATGCTGACTGTACATAACTACTTCATCAATCGTTCTCCGTCTTGGATTAATTACTGCACCTAAAACATCGACCACTACCGGTAGCCTTTGTCTGGACCTAACTCATAACATTAGAGTTTACAAACTCGGTTAAAACTAGCATGTTGTGAACTAATAACGTTATAAATGAAACTATCCGTGTAAGGAGCGTGTAAGGATCTGACTCAGCTTTGTTTATATCTTTTGGTACAGTTCCAATCAAATCAGACCAAATCAACCCACTGCTGGGCATAGGACTCCCTTTTATTGCCACTTTCTTCACGGTCCTGTGCTAATCTGATCCAATCGAACCTGTCAATCTCACAATGTCATCGGACAAAACGGTGATCTGCCTGCAGACCTGCCACGACCGTATTGTCAGTCTTATTTCGTCCAATAGCGAAAGTTTCATTCGTCTATGTTACATTTCATCTAAGATTCATTACAACTAAGTTTCACATAGCTTAATTACTTCATAAGGCTTGGTCTCCTCAACGATCTTCTTCAATTTTGTTCTGTTCTCCTTGGCCTGGCTATATACCGGTCTCCCTTAATTAACCAAGATGTTTTCCTGCCTATACTCCTCAGATCTTTACGGAAACAATCCTTTCATCACTTTCCTGGGTCTTTTTTGTTGCGGGGTCCACTTTCAGATGGCTTTGACAGCTCTGATGCTGTCCATTCTTTGCCGATAGCCAGCCCATCTAAGCCTTTGTGACTTTCAGAACCTGACGATCTTTTCTTTATGAATCAATGCTACCAGTTCATGATTCATCCTTATAGGGTACGACGAAGCCGCTTAATTGAGGTGTTTTGTTTAAAGGGTTTTTACAAACATCGTCATCATCTTTGGGTTTTTATTTTCTTTATTCGTAGTTTTTTTTTACCTACTTATTTAATATTTCCTCACATTTCTTATTGAATTAATACACATTCATTTAAAAGTGTAATGATCGGTATTCTATGACAGGATTTTATAACAATTATAATTTTCCTTCCAGAAACGAGATCTGTAAATGTAACCTACTTGTAGTGTTTTAGAATGTACAAACCTAATAATGTTGTCCTTGACATTAAAATTGTAGTTTTACCCAGTTTTACAGCGGCTCGTGTTATCCCAGTCTAAACAACAGTGTGCCGCGAGCAACAAATCCAAGTTTAGAGTTTATAAAGTATTGTAGACCGCGCGTGACGAGAGTTGCTCCTTAAAACTTTAATGAGCCATAATTTCCTGCCATTGCGCATAGGTATATTACGCTTACAAGACTAACAGTCTATAGTTCTTACAAGACGAACACACCGCAAAATAATTAACACACAGCTCCATGTTGCGTCGCCGTAATGATCGAGGTCCCCGTCGTCGCCACGGGGGACAGTCGCGACTCGCGATCTCTGCCCACTCCATTTTCTTCTGGCGTCTACAGAAGCTACTGTAGGTCTACAGTAGGTTCTCACTGATCCCCACTACCCAATCCGCCGCGTAGTCCCAGCAACGCCCATTGCCGAGGTCCGTACCACTTAGGGGTGTCTTTGGGCAGGTTGCTTAAGTTCATTCACTGGTTCGTTTGACCTACCAGGGCGCTTCGTCGTCACTGGTGTGGTCCCCCCATAGTCCGCAGTAATAAGCTCCTAGTAGTCGTTCCCTGAGCAATGCTGTATTTGTGAGTAGAAATAAAAACAAAAAAATAATATTAGTACCTGGACGGGTCGAGATTCGCTAGGCGTCTTCCAAGTGAATCTAGATGGGTTTCATCTCTGAGAAAATCAATTTTCACACAAAAAAAAATACCTATACATACATACGCTCACACCATTGTCCCATGGGGGTAGGCAAAGACCACGGACCGCCACACGCTACGACGGATCAGGTCAGTTAGACTCTGACACACTTCTTTATATGTTATAGCTATATTATACTAAAATATAATATTATTTATAATCTAGAATTAAACATTTTAACGGGTTCTTACCGAGTGTTACAACTACCATGATCACGGGATGACTCATTCTACTAATTCTAGATTAAATAATAACCGCGTAACTCTCAAATACTGTATTATAATATTATAGCCCAAAATTCAATTTAAATTTATTATTAATGTCAATTTCTATGTAATATTCTAGTTTAATATTGCAATGTTTTATATAGTACTAGCTGTTGCCCGCGACTCCGTCTGCGAGAACCTTTAAAAAGTATCCTATGTGTTAATCCAGAACACCTTCTATCTGTAGGCCAAATTTCATCCAAATCCGTTCAGCCGTTTATGCGTGATTGAGTCACAAACATCCAAACATCTAAACATCGTCACAAACTTTCGCATTTATAATATTAGTGAGATTAGTGAGATATCATTATGAGTAACTGATGTATTGTCGTGATTTTTAAACAAATGAAAGTTGTGTACATCTGTTATTGGCATGTGCATTAGATAAGATACCGCATGCTTATATTATAAATTTAATAATGTAATATTGCTGTTGATGTACCTTAATAAATAAATAAATGTTTTCTTCTATTTTCTTACATTGTGTTCTTTGGTTAGGTTAGGTTGAGAATAGCAGTAGGCTGAAATGTCTACGCTGCCTAGCGTGAGCGAACTAAAAAACACGCTCGCTCTCGCTTTCTCGCTTGCTAGGTCTTCTGCTGGACTCGACATTGGAAACCCAAGGATCGCATCGACCGGTCATGCATTGACCTAATCCAACGGCTTCCCGCCCCCTTCACCAGGCCAAGTCGCCAAGTCATAATATACCTATATAAATAAATTAATAGAAGTGTCGCTGACTTGTTATGCGGACTCCGTCTGCCTCAAATTGACCGTAAAAAGTATCCTAAGTAATCCAGAACATTTTCTATCTGAGTGCCAAATTTCATCCAAATCCGTTCAGCCGTTTATGCGTGATTGAGTCTCAAACATCCAAACATCTAAACATCGTCACAAACTTTCGCATTTATAATATTAGTGAGTTGCATACACACATACATACATAAACTCAGGACCGTAATCCCTTTCTGGTTGGTCAGAAACTCAACTACATCTAGTAGGTATAATAGCCTTCTTTAGATAGTCAGGGATTCAATTAAATAATGCAACATTATAAAACAGAGAATCAAGATTACAGCCTTGTGGCTAGCCTTGTTGTGCGCGGTATACTTGTTTACAATTTCAGCCCACATTTGACTTTGTAACTTTTCTTAAGGATACAATTTTATGAGGTTTCGTGATTTTAGTTTGTTTTGCTCTTGCCGTAGGCGACGAAAAAGTTTAGAAAAAATCTTGCCAAACCTTCGGCCAGTTTACCACAAAGACATTTACCTCTAGCGGTGAGTTTTTTTCACCACCTATGCTCATGCCCCACAATCGGGGATCATGCCGCATTGTCTGCGTGATTGAAAAACTCCGATTTCACTATTTCTGCCAACTTTTTTCTAGCGATTTTTATTGAAAACGGAATCAAATAGTAAAATCCTTTAAAACAGACAAAACTTACCCTAAACTTAAATCTAATCATTCTAAACATCGCCAAAGAATAAATACTGGTAAGTACCTATACTTCTTACATAGTGTAACTGAACATACATTCATAATTGCATATTACTATTATCTAGGAAGGTAACTGCTCTTATAATGCGTCCTATTTTTAAAACGAAATAAACTTTGTAGTACATATTTCCAATGGTTTTCAAAATTTGGGATAGTAACCCTGGGACTATTAAGCCCATATACATTGCCATCGAAGCCTATTCACTTTCTATCCTTACTAATTAATACCTTATTAATCATACAGGCAAGCAATTTAATCATATAATAATAACCGTAATCTTACAGGAAATATAAATTCAAAGGTGTAACAATTATTTAGAGCGAGGTTGTTCAATGGTGTTGGAAGTGTGCATTAATGCCTGCAGTTCGTTCCACTAGCTCCTAGACACAATTCTTATTCTAAACCGAATAAGTAACAAAATTCATTGATTCCAGGTTCTTCTAATGTGGATCGAATTGTAACCTCAAAGAATTCTTTCGCACAATTTATTGTTTTGCTCCGTTTTGTTACAATGACCTGGATAGTTAGGTTAATTTACGTTTGTGGTAACTCTTTGATGGTAGACACTTTGATGGTACACAGGACGTCAGTATAAAGTCATGGCCGGGAAACATCCGGGCGTGGCGAGGATTGGTTTACATCAGATCAGCACCGCAAAGAAATCTGTTTTATTGGAACATTTTTCAACGCTCCACCTCCATCACAAAACATTGCCAAAGGAATATTCATTGCGGTGTAATCTTGTAAGTTGTCGATCGTTAACACAGAATGGTATGTGATCATTGATCGATAACAGGAATGTACCTATAATGTCACACCCTGGAAACTTCGAGGCACAAGATGCTACAATCATCATAATCATCATTTTTAGCCTGTATCTACCCACTGCAGGGCATAAGCCTCCTCCATATTTTGCAATTCTTCTCGGTCCTGTGCCAGTCGCATCCAGGTCTTGCCTATACTTTTCCAGATGTCGTCAACCCACCTGGCTAAAAGATAGATAATCCACCTAGATGCTACAATACAATCAGGAAAATAATTCCCCTCGGCAATCTTCGTTTGCGCATAGTTCCCCGACGAAACCCGAAGTCGTTTCGTAATCATAGGGTGCAAGCAAAAGTAGGATAGCAGCGAAAAGGGCGCGAAAACAATTATGCAATTATCCCATATTGGCAAGGGATTGAAGTTGGCACATCCTAATTGGTCAAAGATCGACGATATGCCATGTACCAATGAGTTTTTCTAACTTATGTACGTAATACCGACTGCTCACAAACGGTGAAGGAAAACATCGTGAGGAAACCTGCATACGAAAATTAAATTCTGATGCGTGTGTGAAGTCTACCAATCCGCATTGGGCACGCGTGGACTGAAGCCCTATTACACCCATCCTGAGCGTAGGCCTGTGCCCTGTAGTGGGATGAATATAGGCTGATGATGATGGTGATGAATATTATTTCTCTAACTCTCGAGTTTATCGAATAAAATCATCACCAGCCTCTATTGTGCCCACTATTGGAGCACAGGTTCATGGTTAAGGGTGCATGGGCGTTAGCAGGGACGTATCCAGGGGGGGGGGGGGGGGGGAAGGTGGGATTTATCCCCCCCCCGAAATCTGAATATTTGTATGGAAAAGTAATTACAGCACCTACTTTTTCATTGTTTTTCTATGAATATCCCCCCCCCGAAACAAAAGTCTGGATACGTGCTTGGGCGTTAGTCCTCAATGCGGATTGGTAGACTTCACATATGCATCAGAATTACTTCTTCAGCGTATGCACTGAATAATTGGGTAAATCTCACTGTTTCGTGGTTTAGTTTTGTTAACAATAAATCAGTTTGTTTGCAAAACATCTAGAAGTTTATTAGAGCGCATCTCTTTGTCTAAAGTTACGTTATTAATTTACAAAGTCCTATATTTACTGCGGTTTGGCTCATTACCTCCTCGTGGACAGATGTAATGGCTTGGTTAGTACTAACTGTTACTAATAAATGGAGTACAGGACGTCCGCTCGATTTTACGGATGACGCTCGGCGCTCGCAAGATTTATTATGTAGGTACGAGAAATAGTGTGTCGAGATGTACCTGTAGTGCGATTTTTGAACATCATACGAGCGGTTCGGCAGTAGAAAGATGCATAATCTCCATAGTAATTTTGACACTTTCTACTGCCGAACCGCTCGTATGATTTTCAAAAATCGCACTGCTGGCTCCTAGGCCTATTCGTTCTTGTGGTACTAAAAGACAAGGTTTTTTGTATGTTAAACTATTCACCTTAGGTACACGTCGTTCACTAAATAAGCTAACACTGCTTCTGATTGAAAGGAAAACAGCTGTAAGTTCATAACTATTTTATGTTGTAAATATTATGTTTCTAGTTGTATTCAATCCAATACAAATGTCTCTATTATGCAAGTACCAAAAGCAAACTGTACCCTAAAACTTACTAACATAAAATCACAAAACGCATGATACTTTTTGAAAAATATTGTTTTGACTTTTTGACTTTTATAGGACTAGAATAAAAGTTATGCACCGCTGACGGTTTTTTAAGAGGATGATCAGACCATTAAACTTAACAATTTTCTGTATGGGACCAACAAAGAAATCGCAAAAAAAATCTGCTGTCCCATGAAAGATCGAGTAGGATTGCAGTAAGATCCTATGATAGAGTGTACCTTCTGTAGCTCCTCACTCTATTTCGCAACACCGGTGGTAATGAAACGAGCACGCAAAATTGAACCTTAAAATAACTGGATTTAGCACAGGAAGAAAGGGTGTTAGTAGATTTGTTATCCAGCTATTTTAGTAACCCACTTTTGTCAGATCCACGAGGAAAATGGCGAGATTAGTTTGTTGTGGGCAGATTTGTGAAGTGGATTTAAATGAATCTACTGCATCCAGACTTCCAGATGCGTCATTGAAAACTCGGGTTTTCCAAGTTCTTATTTGATAAACTTAGGCCTGTTTTCTCAGCCGTGAGGAAGTTTTTGGGTAGACTATTATTTTCAAAGGATGCTAATGATATCAATTTCACCCTGTATAGGGAGAAGAGTTTTTGTCGGGTCTGTGGTGGACCTTGAAAGACAATGAATGATTGGATTTACTAGAATAGGTACCTGATCGAGTTTTTGCGTGATGCGCGAACAAACAAACAAACAAACAAACAGACGGACAAAATTTCTAAAAAAAGTTGACTCCCGTTACAAATAATTACATTATATTGAGTATGTATGATATATTGAGTATCACCAAAAGATGTTCTTGGTCAATGTAAAATACTCTCAGATATTTTGTGAAGTTGGAGAAATTCGATCGACTACTCTTTATAACATTACATATCATGTTGAGGTTATTTTATAACACTTCCGACTTCATCATTTGGCACCTCAGTCATCAATGTGAAATCCAATGACAAAATACTGACACCCCTTTTCATCAGCGTCCTTCCATCGCCAACATTTCCAGGAAAGTGCTCCAGACAGTGTACCAACTTTTCAACGAATGCACATGCGTTTAGCAATTAACTTCAATTGCGTCCGGAAATACCGCGTGACTCAGAACCATGCCTGCTTTAATAAATATTATTTTTCGAGTGTTTTGTTTGATGATTGCAAGGCAACTGGGCTTTATGGGAGAGAGAAGTAGGTAGTCGAAGTCTTCGTGTGATTACTATTTCGTAATACGTAATAACTTGGAGTATGTACCTACTATAAGCCAGCTACGTAATACACTTCAAAAGGTAATGTGCGAGATACCAACCCATAGAAAAATTGCTTACACAAAACCGCAACCGCAAAAATGAGGCAATCAAGAACATAATATTAATGTGTGCTGTGTTAACTTTCTGTGCTACGCAGAAAAACGTAAGTACTTATAAATTATGTAGATTTTTTATGACTAGGTATATCTAGGCTTTCTTGGGATTCAATCAAAATAAAATTTCAACAAAATTCTATAAAATAGGTTTCGCTTTGAAAATGTAATAGAGACAGCCAGAAAAGTAATAATGTAAGAAAACTAATATAACATTTAAGGTAAGCAAAAATTGTTATCTATTTAAATCTATTAAATTTAACATGTGACAATTTTTCACTGTGACCGAACTACACTAACTCATATTTAGAGGGATGGTTCGCAGCATCATTCATTATCGAGAAAACGTCGAACGTAAACATGTCCCATACATTTGAGTCGAGTAGCTAATGCAGTTCTGTATGAAACAACTGATTGTTTCTATTTTTTCTCAATGTTGTTTTTAATCGTCTAACTAAACCACCCATATAAATGTTACTAGGGTGTTTTGCTAATAATCTTTTGTTTTTAATTATAGATAGTTCCTGAATAAAGTTTCTCCAGAAAAATGAATGAAATATACATTATAAGATGAAGAAGAGGAACTTCTCCAGAAGAGTGGTAATTATTGAAGAGAGGTCCATTTCTCTATAATATTACTCCCTTTCCTTTGATGGTAAATTAGTGAACATTTGCTTTGCATTGCCATCATGCCGATTACACACTTCACATAGTTACAGCCAATGTAATTTCCAAGATTACAATAATCACGATCGTAATTCTTTAGTCATCGACAGAATGTCAACAATCCCTGCCAAAGTTTAATAACAAGCAACGGCCGCCCTTCTCCAGATTTAACCTGGAAACAGCGCCTTGAGTCCAGCTGTCCAGATGTCTGTATTGGTTCACTGAACTAGTAAACCAAATGTTTGTCTTTAAGCAGGTCATCGGGTTGAATATGTTACATTTAGCTGCTACTTTTCTCGCGTGGGTTTGTTTTGTTTTCGGGGTAAAAGAAGCATGTCTTTTCTTGCACACTACCACTTGACACACTGACGACACTTACCGGCCAGGAGGGCTGCCAAATATCCGGATACCTATTACAGAGTGTAAACTTAAATGCATTACATATTTTAAGGGGAGCTTCAGTCCATCAAACGTTTAGTTTGAGGGATGGACTGAACTTTCAGTAGGTACCGGACCATAATAGAAACCGCGGAAAAAAATCTGCTGCTCCATACATTTGTGTAGAGCCATTTATATTTTCTATGGAACAACCAATTATTTTCGCGATTTAAATGTTGGTCCAATAGTGAAAGTTATTCAGTTTGAGCACAGATTATATAAGAGGGTCTAGATCTGCTCTATAGCACACCCTCTAAGACTAACGCATTTAATTTAAGTTTACACCCTATATAATTAGATTACATGTACAATTGTACAATACACGTAAACTCACGGTCATACTCCCTTTTGGGATGAACAGAAACTATAGCAATCACATTGTAAACAAGAGTTGCGATTGTAGGTACCTATTTATAAGCAAAGTGCTCTATATTAAAGTTAGATTTCAGTACCAAATAAAAATAATAGCATTTATAAAAACATTCAAAAAGAAAGAAACCTTATTTCTTAACAGATATGTAAGTACTTATTCTAAAGTGGGTACCACATTAGCTTTTATTTATTTGATTTATCTGGAAGGCATAGAGCGTGCCTACAAAAAAATAAAAAAAACTTTCCACGATGTTGTAACATTTTACTGTTTTTCTAGAACCCTTTCTTTCAGATTCAGACTGTTATTACGACTGTAATATGTACACAAGTCTGTAGTGGACAGCTCGGGATGACGCAAACAACTATGGTCAATGTTTTGCGTTTCACAGAATAGGTAATATACTTAAGGGAAAGCTAGAAAAATGTTAACTTATTAACGATTGTACATAGGTCTAATTAGATAGAGTTTTTATTTTCTACGAGCATTTGCCTTGAACTAAATATGAGGAACAAACTATTTTTTTTCATTAAGAATAAATAAATAAATAAAATAAATAAATATCTTGGACAGTGTCACACAAATTATCTAGTCACATTTAAAGTTCCAGAATCTAGCCTGGACTTGTATTATGATAACTAGACAACGATATAGAATACATATATAGATACAAACATCCATGACTCGGGTACAAATATTCATATTCGTCATACAAATATTTGTCCCTTACGGGATTCGAACCCGCGACCCCCGGCACAGCAGGCAGGTTCACTACAGACTGTGCTGTCGGGCCGTCGGAATAGTACTTAGGTACTGAATTATTTATTTACAGTTAGGGTGCCAGTGTAGTTTAGCTGACCATGTAATTCTGGTAGCACTAGTTCATATAATAATTAGGTACATAGTATAATTCACGTAGTTCAGCCTTTTTATTATTTCGCCGTACGTAATTAAAAAATAATTGTAGTACCTACTACGTACCTACCCTACCCTATTGTTTAGTATCAACTTATAGTTTTATCGGAGCGTCTGTAGGGCCACCCTCTGTGGTAGGGCTTTGTATCGACTCTCAATCATAAGGGTCTGGGTTCGAATCCGCACGAACGACACTCCATGTACGAATGCGTTATTTTAATTTAGGTTATTGTACTATCGCGGACTTTTCCGACTGGAGTGCGATTTTTGAAACTCAATCGTTCAAATCAGCAGTAGAAAGATGCGAAATCTCCATAGGAATTTTGTCATTTTCTACTGCTGACTTCAACATGTGACTTTTAAAAATCGCACTCCAGATCACTTAAATTTTTGTTCGAATAATTTCGCGCATAATTTATTGTTTGGAAACTCTCTATTCGTTGGTCTATTCGGCGGGGATAGACAGCGCTTTTATTTTTTAGTATGCAAGCATAAATGACCCTAGTGGTGGTCAGGCGGAAAAGTCCGCGATAGTGCCTATGTAGTATACCGACTGCTCTCAAACGGTGAAGGAAAACATCGTGGGGAAATCATAAGCAGAAGAAGAAATTCTGATGCGTAATGGTGTGTATACATATACAAGGTGTAAGGAAATGTATCATTAACCTTTAAACCGTGCTCTACCCATCAAACTGAACAACTTTTACTATGCAATGTAAACCGATCGGAGCAAAAAAAATTTTGTCAGGTAGGTAGTGGAGTTTAGTATGGGAAAGCTGACTTCTTCTGATCGCTGTTTTATCGTAAAACAATGGCTTCCCCTTAAAAGCATTAAATAACGTGTCAATAACAAAGATTTCAGATTCACTTCACATTTTAGAATGAACAAAATGTATTTAATCTTAAAAATTACCTGCTACGTTGTTTGTCTCAGGATATTTTAATTTTTTTTTTAATTTTTCCCTCAGCATAGGCCGGATTTTCAGCGAAAGTGAGATTCGTCCTGTTGTCGTGGGTTTTGGGACTACGTGGCTGATTGGGAAAAGACGCGCCTCGACGAGGGCTACAAAAAGTTAAAAAAAAATTGAAATTATCTCAAACACTTTTTTGAAAAGAATCGAATAAAATGAAACCTACCAACCTGAAATGTTATGGGATTGTATAGCGCGATTTCATTTAAGTGCGAGTAAGACTTATAGGTTGTAGAAGTCCCGACTTCTAAAATTAAGTCTGGAGCCTTTTAGTCTCCACGTTTCTTATATAATCTTTGTTTTAAAATAAAACAAAAATATTGATAACGTGCAAACAGCAGCTGACCTAAATAACAAAACAGATTTAATTAAAAAGACGTTTTTCTTCATCAAAACTTCCTTATTTATCTTTTTTACACCAATTTACTTTTTCTGTTTGTAAACAAATTAGAAAAAAAAAGTTCTTCAAGCTTCAAGGCGCCAACGAAATCGATCGATTTAACTTTTTGTGCGTCTTCCTGGATCATCTTAATGATTTTCTTTTGTTTTTCCTTGTTTTGTGCCGCGACAAGAAAATCAAGGTTGATTTTCTTTCGATTAGAATCTGTATCTACCAGGATGTTGAAGAATGTACAAACGGTTCCGTAAACAATGTTTTTATTGTTATTTCCTATTCTAAAATGTTTTTTATATTAAGTAATAGTTTTAACCGTAAAACTGTTATGTTCCGTAAAGAAAAACTATAGCTTCTAACGTAGGTAGGTACTCGTAGGTAGGTACTCTAACGCGTTTGGTAAAATATACGAGGAAATATTTGTGTTGTTTGTTTTTTGTGTTTGGTGTTTGTATTATATGTGTGTGTTACTTATCCATAATACCTACTTCAATTCCTTAGAATTCAATTCATTATTTAAATTTATATTTTTGACGTTACCTTCCTACTTCTTTTGGCGCGTTAAGAGAAACAGAAGTGGTAATTTTGAATCACACTTTTTTTAAATCAAGACCGAATGATGTCGAGTTTGAATATCAATCTTTACATTTTCTACTGCTGATTTGAACGTGTGACTTTAAAAAATCACACTCTGGGTGTATTTTCATTTTGCGTTACCTACATACTTCTGGGGGTGCTTCAGACCTTTGATAAAGTATATGTCAAGATTGACAGTTGAAGATACGAAAGCGTCGAAAAAAATTGGAACCAGGACTGGTTCCTAAACCCTATACATATACACGCACACATACAGAATTTGTATGGCGCCTCACGCACACCAACCTATGAAACTTAGCCCCTTTTGTTTTATACGGTAAAACAGTGAGGCTCATTCTAGACATATACTTTTTCTAAGCTTCAGACCATCAAACTGAACAACTTTCACTATGGGACCAACTCTGCTGAAATCGCGAAACATTTTTATAGCGAAAGTGGTTTAGTTTACTGGTCTGAATCACCCTGTTCTATATGTAACGCATTTAATTGTACATCCTATCTATCTATCTATCTATAACGTCACGCCTCTTTCCCATTGGGGTAGGCAGAGACCAGAGCGCGCCATCTACTACGATCCTTACATACATCTTTTGCCTCATTCACATCCATACATCTCTTCATACATGCCCGTCGGTTTCGAGTACTCCGCACCTCCCCTTTTTGTAGGACGCAACTGATTTGATCAGAATACGTCCTACGAGGGCGCCCTCTGCCGACACATCCACTCATTTTAGCTCCATATTTCTCTTTCGTACATCTGCTATCACTCATCCTCTCCACATGACCAAACCAACGAAGCATACCCTTCTCTATTCTTGTCACAAAATCTTCTTTCAATTTACATCGATCTCTAATCACACAATTTCTCACTCTATCTCTCAGCGTAACTCCACAGATGCTTCGCAAGGAACGCATTTCAACAGCATTAATTTTACTTTCATGCTTCTTCTGCCATACCCAATACTCACTGCCATACATAAGTGTAGGCACCAACACACCATTGTGTATAGCAAGTCGCGCCCTTTTGGACACCAATTGGCTAGCCACAATGGTATGCAAAGCACCGTTCACTTTATTTCCCGCTGTTACTCGCCTATGCACATCACCCTCAGATTTCCCGTCTCTAGTAAACATACATCCTAAATACACAAACTCATTAACTTGTTGCACTTTTTCATTCTCAATCTTTATACAACAATCAGTCACACATTTATCCCTCTCCATTACCATTACCTTCGTTTTATTCACATTTACTTTCATACCTTTCTATTTCAATGCTTCATTCATTAGAGTTACCATGTCCTGTAACTCTCCCGCCGACGATGCAAGTATCACTTGATCATCAGCGTATAAGAGGCACTTGACTAATAATTCTCCCATTCTTAAACCATTTTCACATTCTTTCAGACCAGTCAGACAGCTATCCATATACAGGTTAAAAAGCCAAGGGGACGCAACACATCCCTATCTAACACCACTGGTGATGTTAAACCATTCTGAGTGCGCCCCGTTGACCCTGACACAGGCACTAGAATCCTTGTATAGAGATTTTAGTGCCTGCACCAAGTGGTCGTCAACACCGTATATAGATAGCGTAGACCACAGTTCATCCCTCCATACTCGATCATACGCTTTTTCCAGGTCCACGAAGGCACAGTATACCTTCGCGTTGTACATGCTGTATAACATAAATAGACATTTTGTTGTTGTTAAGTACCTACATACTTATTTTACTACGACAAATAATAAAATCAAGAGAAAACTATCTACCTATTTATTCCAGATCCCGATTATTCAATCAGATTTCTCTAAAATACTGTGCACCTGTTTATAACCGAAAGCGCATTTGTCCTGCAACATTATTACGGTAACCGACATATTTGTTTACAAACTGCAAACTTGGCTCCTCATGCACTTCCTGACCTGATTTCTGAATCCAGTCGTTGTTAATAATCTGCTTGTATTGGATTGATGTTTACTGAAATTGGGCTTATATTCGTTTGTAAGATGAAGGTGATTCTACCTATTAAAATCCAGAGTTATAACTATTTAACTCGAACAAAATATTATAAACATAGCTCATAACATCATCATCTCAGGCTATAGACGTCCACTGCTGGACATAGACCTCCCCCAAGAATCGACACAACGACCGGTCCTGCGCTGCCCACATCCAACTCTCATAGATTCCCGCTAGGTACCCAATCCGCCGCGTAGCCCCAGCAACGTCCTATGCCGAGGTCTGTACCCATTCTAGGTGCCCCTAGGACAGTTGCATAAGTTCATTCACTGGCTCGATAGACCCTTCGTGGTTCCTCCAATAGTCCACAGTAGGCAGTAGCAGCTCCCTGAGCAATGCTGTAATTGTAAATTCGAAAAAAAAACTCATTCAACGGGTTCCCGCCACCAGATCAACTATATCCAGGTCGTCGGTGCACCTTATGGGTGTATATTTGAGGCCCACCTATCACTAATTTACACGTCATCCCATCTTGAGATATTCAATTTGCTAAAAGTGAGCGTCGCTACTACTGTAGGCCTACAGTTGGCTGTTGTAGCAATGCTTCAGACCACCCTGAAAGGGATTATGGTCGTGGGTTTAATTTATGTGTAGGTACAATTTCAAATTTAGTTTTTACGCAATCTGTCTGCCTAATTCTTCGTGAGTACATAAATGAGTTTGGCATGAGTTATTAATTCGTTTGAAAATCTTTACTGAAGAGTTAATGAAGGGCAAACTACAAGTTAACATTACATGGACTCTAACAGGGCTGTCTTTAGGCTTAATATTCAGTTTCAGTTTCATAATTTAATTTACTAGGTACACAAAATTATAATAATTATTGTAGGCACATATCTGAACTGGTAAGCTATGGAGATTCAATGTGTAACAATAGTAGATTAACCACCGTGGGCAGGAAAGTAAGAAAGGTCTCAGATCTCATGTTAATTGGTGACCGAGGCGAAGCCGAGGTCAACAAACATGTGATCTGAGGCTTTCTTGTTTACTGCCCGAGGTTAGTAGGATACTATTTTTATTATTTACTAGTGTTTTCCCGCGACTTCGTCGCACAAATTATATACCAGATTTTAAGTCAGATCATAAGCTATCAAACAAAAAAAGTTTCATCAAAATTGGTTCAGTAGTTTTTGCGTGATGCGCGAACAAACAAACAAACTAACAATTTTATCAATAGATGGCGCTGCTCGTTTTTAAATCGCGCTCTCGATATGTTATTTGACTTTATATGAAGTGAACCGCTACTTTTTTATTCCTCATGATTTTACGGTTTTATAATAGTCAAGATTGATGTTTAAAAAATCTGTCTTTTCATACATTTTTCATGTACTATACAGTCTATACATGAAATCTGAGACCTTTCTTACTTTCCTGTCCTCGGTGTGTAATCTACTATAAATGCCCTTCATAAACTTTGAAAGGTGTAAGTAAAGAAGCCGTGCTCGGGGCGTACCATGCATGGCTTCAACATTAAATTTTGGTTAATTTTCTGGGGTAACTCCACATCAAAGAAATTAATTTTGCAAGCATAGCTTAGGGTTTCTCGGTCGGTCTTTTCCTTCGTTCGCCGAAAACCAGTGGTGCTTCCTATCTACAAATAGTACATATCATAGCATAGCATATGCTCACGACTATATTCCCCGAGGGGATAGTCAGAGATATTCAGAAACCTCAGAACACACACAAATAATACCCACATAAAAGCCCAAAACTCTGAATATGACTTGACCAGTAGGCCTCGCATGCCACCCTCGAGAAAACGATAAAAATCGAGATGTGCCTCCATCCTTCTTATTTTACGTATGCCAGAAAGAGCGCGCATGATGTTTTTCTCGTTTTAACGCTTTGTCGTGGGCATGCTAGCCGTGCTGGGTAGATACTCTTTCTTATAGGTATTACCTACTGTAACCTGGGTGAGAATCGCACCATTCGTGACCCCTACATGGAAAACATTTAATAATACGTTTTAGTTCTCGTTTTTATCTGTTATGCAAAAATCTGAAATCAGAAATTATAGGTGCCTAACCTAACCTAAGTTATTGTTACTTATTACGTACCTTATTATGTAAGTCTTAGTTATATGCATGTTTCAAATAAATAGTTTTTCATTTTCATTTTCATTTTCATTTTCATTTTCATTTTCATTTTTCATTTTTCATTTTACATTTTTCATTTTTCATTTTCATTTTTCATTTGTTACAAAGAAACGTGAAAAATTTCCTTGAAACAGCGATTCTATGTTGTAAAAAAATTCGAACAGCAGGTTCAGCAGCAGTTATGGCAAAGCTTCAAACGACCTAGTAACGACCTAAACGACTAGCTTACAGTCATATAATATTTGTATTATTACTTAATAGGTGAGAGGCAGCCCTAATTGTTCAGTATTCACGAGGCTGTTGTTTTCGAAAAAAGACTGTGCCCAGATTCGCCACACTTCTTAGGGGAGGGTAAATGACTAAGGGATAAGTTTTCTTTTCAAAGGCTGTATTAAAATAATAATATAGACATGCAAACAAACACAAATCAGATGTTTAAATACCTACAGTTTTACTAAGAAACGTACTCAAATGTCTTTCTTTGCCTTGTGCAAAACCTCGTGGCTGAGTGCTGTAGGATTTAGATCAATGTGTTCTACGCTATAGTATCGATAAAATAATGTATCGATAAACTAATGTAGGTATCGATAAACTACAACTAGACTAGCTCCACTCTGTATCTTAACTATTATCCGACGACCCGGTTGGTGTAATGGTAACCACGCCGGACTGCCAAACCAGGGTCCTGGGTTCGAATCCCGGTTCGGTCATGGATGTTATATGTTCGTGCCGTTGTTGTATGGTTTCCATAATAAAAGCCTTTAGTGCTAGTTTGGGATCATTACAATGTATGTGCCTGTGAGCGTTATTTATTTATTTATTTTCAACACACTTGCTCATAAAATGGCTCTAATTTCACCGCAATAAGGCACATAATGACACCTATAATCAAACTGTGACTTTTTCATTACTATTATTCACTAGTGAGTTATAGGTTTTTTTTAATTGGTTGAGTTGCTTTGTTCTTAAAAAAGTTTCGATACAAAAAAGATCGCGTTCAATAGAAATAAAATAAGGTTGCTTCCTCATTTCATGCAACTTCGTATTTAAATAGATAATTTGAACTTGTACGTTTTTAATAAATAAAACTTTCACTCAAATATAACTTTTGTTTTCTCTGTAATAAAGAAAACTTTAAAATCCCCATTTTGTACGTGGCTAAAACGCTATCCGCGAAAAGCCAAAAAAAAAGAAACCTCATTCTTTTAGTCTATGGACGATCGCCATTGCTAGATGCGCGCGCATAGGAAAACTTATTATTTATTCCCGCCATTGCGTTTTTTTTTTCACAACTCGTTGTCACTGTTAAAATTAATTACTTATAGTTATTTATTAATTAAAATGTCTACAAGTACTAACTAGTTATGAAGAAAACGATTTATGTTGTATACCACCCGATATAAGATGTGAAGCCCTTAACGTTATGGAAAGTTTACTATCTACCTGAAAACTCCAAGGACAAATAGGTACTTATCTATTTTAGTATTTTTTTATTCACAAGTGTGTTGAAAAACGTCGTATGATACACGTGTGTATTGATGATTACCGCACTCGGCTCTCTTAAGACCCTCGCCTACGGCTCGGGTCTCAGTAGCGCGAGCGCCTCAGCGGTAATCACCAACATTACACACTTGTACCATAATGTACTATTATCTTATAACTATTATAAAACTGTAACTGAACTGTGTCTGTACATTGAAGATATTTACAAAAAAAAGATTACGATATGGTTTTTAAATATCCCCGACTCGAAATCAACCTTTTTTAGAAATTTTGTCTGTCTGTTTGTCTGTTTGTTTGTGTGTTTGTTTGTGTGTTTGTTTGTTTGTTTGTTTGTTTGATCGCGCATCACGCAAAAACTACTGAACCGATTTTGATGAAACTTTTTTTGTTTGATAGCTTATGATCTGACTTAAAATCTGGTATATAATTTGTGCGGACGAAGTCGCGGGAAAACACTAGTTTATTATAAAACCGTAAAATCATGAGGAATAAAAAAGTAGCGGTTCACTTAATATAAATTCAAATAACACTCGATAGCGCGATTTAAAAACGTGCAGCGCAATCTATTGACAAAATTGTTAGTTTGTTTGTTTGTTCGCGCATCACGCAAAAACTACTGAACTGATTTTGATGAAACTTGTTTTGTTTGATAGCTTATGATCTGACTTAAAATCTGGTATATAATTTGTGCGGACGAAGTCGCGGGTAAACACTGGTTACTTATAGGTTTATGATATTTCTATGCTCTTACATGGTTGAGGTGATGTGTGGTGCCTACACCACGCGAAAAGAAAAAAAAAGAAAGAAAGAAAGAAAAAGAAGAGAAAGTATTTTTTAGATTTTATGCATTGACATTTTTATGCTCAAAAGTGTCTGCTGCTGCTGTTCTGCAAGAATTTGTTTACGCAAGCAAAATAAAATTAGAATTTCATCAGTAACCTTCGATCAAAATAAAATGAATGGATAGGCCTTAAGCGAACATTTCAAACCAGAAAAATGAGGCAAAACAAATGAAATTTTTACTTGTCACTTGTATGAAAGTGCCCTAGATTTGACAGATAATGGCGCTAGTTTGTATGTACCAAGTGCACCAGTAGTTTGCTTCAACTTACCGCGCTTTAGGCCTATCCATTCATTTTATTTGATCGAAGTCAGTAACAGTATTTTTATTAATTGGATTGTATTACTAACACGTAGGTACTTTCGTTTATGTAGGTTTGTCTGAGACACTTTTTTTTTAGAATTTTGTATTAGTCCCGGCGTCCAAAAGCAAGTAAGTCAATGATGTTATGTTAACACATAAATGTTAATAAATTGTTCTATTTACTCAGTCGCATTAAAAAACATTCAAGCAATTTTTAACAACATTTGTGTACTATATCCGCTATGAACATCATCGGTAGCCGTGGTGACCTGAACACTTTTCATATTTCTTCCATTCAGAACAGCATGAAAGAAATGACTGATTTAAGAAATAAGGAATTACTCCTCAGGTAGGTAATTGGGAAAAATTCATAGAAAATAGAAATGACGCTAATGAGTGTCGCTAACATATAGTTTACTGTATAGTATCAATTATTTAATTAAATAGACTATGTATTACTGTATACATAACCGTAGCATAAGAATTTATATTGTAATAGTCATTAAGTCGTGTTATGCTGTAGAGTTTCTGGCCGCATCTTCTCTACAGCGACAACACGTTCCGACGCGGTGGTAGCTTAAAAAAGAATTGACGTTTAATAAGTGTGCTTCAGGCTCCTATATTGAATAAATGAGCTTGAATTGAATTGAATTGAATTAGTTAGAAAATTAAAAACATCAACACAAACCAATAATTTATCGATAAGATAAACAAGAGCAACGTTGGAACATCACTAGTTCGATAAAAGCACCATTACTGTTGATGCAGTCCGGATCGTTCGAGTGTTTTCAGTCTACAGTCCATTCCGTAGTTATTCTGATTGCTGGTTACAACATCGCTTGGAAATCGATACTCGACATTACCTATATTTGTTATTGAATAATTGAATCACTGAAGGAATGCGACTAGAAAGGCATTATTTTCATTTTGTTTTCAAGTTCGTTGCCCTTGTGATCTTCTTATCGAGTGAGCTGCAAGCCCTGGTGTCAGAGTTTATTCAAACCGCCTTATGGCCTCTGACGTGGTTTTTATGTAACGACTACTACCACCAGAGATAGTAGCCGGGACCAACAGCTTAACGTGCCATCCGAAGCACGGAATCATCTTTCTTTTCAGACAATCAGGTGACTCAGCCTGCAATGTCCTAACCAACTGGGGAAAAACGCACAAAGTGACATTTCACTAGGTGCCCCCCGTGGGAATCGAACCCACGACCTACGTGTCAAGAGCCCAATGCTCTTTACCATTAGACCACGGAGGCAGGTGTGCCTTAATACCACCTGTGACCACGGAGCCTTGTGATGAAATATTTTGAGTCTGAAATTGCAAACATAAGAATCAAATTAAAGATTGACAAATTAAGTCTTGGGCGGGACTTGAACCCTTCCAAACCGGAAAATTGCGTTATCCAATTTCGCCACCGAGCTCACTCACTACCCAGTGAACGAAATTTTCAATCTATTGCGTCTTAAGGGGCGACGTAGTCTGGGTCGCCGAGGGACAAACATGAAGAAATATGGAGGAGGCCTTTGTCTGAAGACGAACTGATCGAAGACAGCGATGCTTGATGGAAAATAATTCCAGAATCAGCCTCCAAACCAAAGATTGCATCCGCGTACTCTGCGATCGCCTTGGAAGCATTGCTTTTGACAGTGAGCGCCGGTGCTCAGTTACAAGGACTTAGTCACGTTTTGTTATATCGGCCAGGGATGAGGCTTTGACCCATTTGAGTTCCTCAGGATACATACGAATACATAACTACAGGGTAAATTTTATATCACTGCGGTTAACTTCAGCATGTACATTCTACTCACCAAACTGAACAACTGATACTATGGACGAGCCAACATCGAAATCGCGAAAAAAAAACAGCTGTCCCATACATTTGAGTCAAATAGGTACCTACGGCAGTTTTGTATGAGACAGCTGATTTTTTTTTCGCGATTTCAGTTGTCTCCATAATTAACGTTGTTCAGTTTGATGAGTAGAATACATGCTGAAGTTATCCGCAGTTTCGGTATAGATAAAAACCCCGCTTCAATTATACCAATTATAGGAACATCCTGCTGTGTAACTGCAATGTCTTGGCAGCTATACGCAGTGCCTCCTTGGAGTTGGATATCCAAAACCAGGTTTCTTCCCCTGAACGGTATTGCCTCCCTATTTATTTACCATGTGTGGAAGAAAATAAATTAGTGTGCATTGCTTGAATTTGAAGGTGGGGTGGAAAGATGTGTGGTGTTAAGTGCCTTTTTTATTTTATATTTATTTTTATTTCTACTTATAATTTTAATGAATTTTTTTACTACTTATAATTTACAGAATTTATAAATACAACAGTGGAACTGAATTTAATTAGATAGGTCGTCAGGTGCATCTCCGCGGGACATGGTCCTAAGCATGCTGGCATTCGTTCCAACTTTTGTAAAAAAAAAGTGCATTTCGCATACAAATATTCTGTTTAGTCGCCTTGCAACACATACTCCGAGAATTTTCAAAAAGTACTTAATGGTACAAATAGATTTTCGGATCATTATGTCAATATGGAAGCCTTTGCCCTGCAGTGGGATCCTACAAGGCTATTAGTTACTTACTTTTATGTCACTATATATAACTACTACAACGCATCGCAGTAATCTGACGACAGGCGTTGTTAAGGGTATATTTTCGTTTGTGACGTCATCACTTGCTGTCAAATTTCAATAAAAAATGTTGATAATGTTTTGTAAGTTTTCCGTGACCTTTTGTTTGAGCTCCCACCATCGATAAGAAAAGTGTTAAGTATTTTTTGTGAAGAATACCTAGTTAGTAGGTAGGTTTTTTTTTCACACAATAAGAAATTCATTACTTAACTAAAACATTTTAAATTAACCAAAGTGGGAAGTTTCGGTTAATTTAAAGTGTAACCTACATACATACCACTTTTTTCAAACTAAATACGATCATCACTGTGGGCAAAAAAATTGTGTATAGAGATACAAAAATTATCATTTCACAATATGTAGAGGAACGGAATATGCCTACATAACTAATTAAATTTATTAAACACTTATTTTTTTTAATATTTTTATAGTTTCAAAATTACACATGTGATATTTTTTTACTAACCGACAAGGAGGAGATTCTATGATATATATACCGCCGGTATTCTAATTTTGAACATACTGAAAAAAAAAATCACCGACTTTTTCGTCAATTCGGTATGTCACGTTTTTTTTTGGGAGGACAAAATGGAAAACCATTTCGAGATAATTGTCTCAATAACAATATTTTATATGTCAGAATATTTAAAATGAAAGGATTAAACTAAATATCAACTTAAAATAACTGGTCATTCAGAAAAAATATGTTCAATGTGTCAGAATTTGACATTTCATGTTGCCGTTTCTGTTTCCAACATGGAGTAAGAAAGAGAAGGCAGGTAATTTTTATTTTTTAAATTAAATTTTTAAACAACAAAATTAACAACGTGGAGTTCGAATAATTTTTTCGAGCCCACTATTGCCATTTACAGATAAACTTCATGAATTGAAAAAAAAAATGTTTCTTATAATGATATCTTCTATCCGTAAAAAATATAAAATAAAGACAAAAAAATGCTTGACATACCGAATAATTGTGTGAATAATATAGTAGATTACCTACACACCGAGCACCGAGGGCAGGAAAGTAAGAAAGGTCTCAGATGTCATTTGATTGCTGACCGAGGTGAAGCCGAGGTCAACAAACATGTGATCTGAGGCTTTCTTATTTACTGCCCGAGGTTAGTTTACTATTTTTCTCCTCGACGGAGGTGGAAAGCGGCAACTTCGTTTAGCGCAGCGGGAAGAAAATTTACGCTTTTCGTCCGGAGGGGAGAAAACAACATTTTCTATTTTTTTAAAATATAAGGTCGTTTTCGACCAGGAGTGCGATTTTTTAATCTCATTCGGTGAGCTCAGCAGTTGAAAATGTCAAAATTACTATGGAGATTTGCATCTTCCTACTGCTGATGCGACTTTCAAAAATCATACTTCAGCAGTGCTATTTTTGAAAGTCAAATCAGCAGTAGGAAGATGCATATCTCCATAGTAATCTCCATAGTAATTTTGACATTTTCAACTGCTGAGCTTAGCGAATGAGATTCAAAAATCGCACTCCAGGGCACTATTCAATAAACGCGACAATTACAAGTGAAAGGCGACAGGCGAAAATTCGACAATTATTTACAGTTCAATAAAAATGTACATTGACAAAATTGTCAAGAGCATTGAGTTCTGCTTACGTAGGTCGTGGGTTCGATTCCCACGGGGGACTCCAAGTGACATGTCACTTTGTGCATTTTTCCCCAGTTTGTTAGGATATTACAGGCTGAATCACATGATTCCATGCTTCGGATGGCACGTTAGGCCGTTGATCCCGGCTACTATCTTTGGTTAGGTACATAAAAACCACGTCAGAGGCCCGTAAGGCGGTCTGAAAAAATATCTGATACCAGGGCTTGCTGCCCACACGATAAGAAAAAGTGTTTAATAAAACAAATACTTATGTCAAGTTTTTCAGGACAAATTGTCATTATTTATATTCTATTTTTATTAAATGGCGTTTCCTTGTTAGATTTCGCCAGTGTCAAGTGTTGAAGATAAATTTATTAGATATTGTACGGTAATAGGATATGGCGATCTAAAAACCCCGTTTTTAAACAAAAACACACACTTTAAACCACCATAAAACGGCGGAGCCACTTGGGCAATCAAATCGCAAGCCGACGACACGTCTACTTGTTACCTCCTTAGCCACGCGACTCCTCTGTCGCATGTCACCTGTCAGGAGAAAAATTATTGAACAGAAATATGTCAAATTGTCGCTACAATCCGACAAATTTCTTTTCTCAAACATGCTTGGAAATTTGAGCATTATGTTGACAACCTTCTTTGAAATAAATCGAAATTGCTGTACTATGCGAGCAGTGGCCGGTAATAGCTGTATGAAAATCTATATCGGCCAAATAAATTACATAGTAAACTTATATTATGACGTGTAATTTAAAAATGGAACGATCTTTTACTCCGAAACATGGCAACCAAGGAGGTAACTTATCAAAGGTTTGGTTTAAATTTTGAACTGGCTTGCAAATAAAAAGCTTTATAATGAAAAAAAAAACGAATGGACACTTTAACCACAGATAAGTTATAAGTTACTAGCTTTATCGCAGGAAAAATTATTGTTGTTCGTCATTGATTTTGAAAAGTTGATTAATTTTCATTTCCGCGCATTCATAATTCATAATTCATAATATTTATTGCATAATCATAATAATAACATAATAGCATTGTTTGAGAAAAGCACTATACAAGCCTTGGCCACAACTAGGCATTGATGGACTTACGTATGTGTGCCTTGGCTTCGCCTCGGCCCACATTTACACGTTCGTCCATCGATGCGTCTTTTGCTGGCCACTGCAGTAATGTACTATAATTTTCCACCATGACATTTTGACGAAATTATCAGATTTTCCACCTGTAATTGTCACGTTTATTAAACCGGGCCCTGTAAACTCCTCGGTAAATTTGAAAAGTACATAAAATAACTGGCCGATAAGAAAAACAAAATTATAATGTCAGAATTTGACATTCTAGGTTGCCGTTTCTGTTTCCAGCATCGAAGTAGAAAAAGAAGGAAGGTGTCTTTTTTAGATTAGCAAAGTTTTTTCTACATGAGTTCGAATGATTTTCTTGTGACCACTTTTGCATTTAGAGATTACCATTCAAATTCATTTAAAAATGTATTTGTATTGATAAACTAGCTAGCTTTTACGGTTCGCTTTCATTGCAACAAACTATCTTTCATAAAAAATCCTTATTTTATAACTGTCTCCCATAATCTGTATATTCTTCTGTCTAGCCCCACACCAAGAAATGGTGGTTGGGCAAAAAATCTCGAGAGAAATATATCTCAAGACAATAATTATATTACTACTATTGTATTGTATGGTATAGTCAAAGTGAATTTACGCTATGGTATGGTGCTAAGGGACCCTCCGTACGTGAGTCCGACTCACATTTGGCCGGTTTTCTTTAAATATAGTAGTTTACTTAACAAAATTTTAAAAATATTGCTTCTATGACTAGTGGAGAAAAATTAGCCGTGGAATTTAAATATTCCCATTGTTTTGGCAGACGTGCCTAAACCACTGAACCGATTTTGATGGTTGAAATGTCATTCGACTGCAATTTAAGTCTGTGATTGAGTCATAATTGCAAACATGACGTGGATGTACATTGAAGATATTTATAAAAATGTTAATTGGCGGTGTTTGGAATAGGTACCTACGTAATGGAATACATTGAGACCATTTTTAGAATTTTTGTCTGTTTGTTTGTGCACACGTTATTTTAAAACTACTGAACAGATTTGGATTTCACGAAAGCATAGGGCTTAGTTTGGATTGACATCAAACTAGTACCTACCTAAGTAATAAAATCTTTTCTGTTCAATTATTCATAGAAATTAGTAGGAAGCATGTTTTTAGTTGTTTTGATATTATTTGCAGTGATTTAATTTCAGAAGTAAATAAAAATTGCATGATTTTCGTATCAAGAATTTTATACTACGTAGGTAATTTAATCTTCTTGCTTAGAATTTATTTGAAACTGTGCGCGACTGTATTGGTAATTGTATATTGAAAAGCCGACCAAAGAGAATGGTCATAGATTTGGTATACGCTACTTAGACGACACTGACATAATTGAAGTCATTTCAATTTGATTGAACAATATGACGAAAATTATCCTAGAATTCGTTATTTTTTTTTGGAATACAACATAATTTTAGCTTTAGAAAAATACAAATAATGAATTATTCCATTCAATTACCTTTGTGTTTCAGTCATCCACAGACGGATCGAGAAAAAAATTGTCGCAAATTATTTTTAAAACATTTGACGCGGACGTGCTCCAGTAACGGCATTTCGCCGTACAATGAAAAAAATCAGAAACAAGGATAATTTTGCAGTTGTCACATGATGTCAAAAGCTTGAATTTGTTCGCCATTTTGTATGGTAATCACAATATTTGATTTTAAATAATATGTTTTCAAAAATATTAGTGTTTCAGACTGGTATTAAAAAAAATCGATTCATTATGTTTTTTAAATTTATATAAACTTTCTTTTTACGTAAACTGTAAATTCAACCGTGTAGCGTAACCCTTCTAAAAATGTTCCTAAAGTAACCCCATTTTTAGCAATATTTCGACGAACAGTGTCCGGATTTTATGCGATTACTAAAATAAATTATATGAAACATACAAAAAAACGATTCATTACATTTTTAAGTAAAGGCAGTTCTTTCATAATAAATATAAAACACTGGATATGCAATAGCATATCACTGAAAACAATGTTCCTAAAAGTAGGGGTTTTAGAAAATATACCCTTAATCCTGTCGATTTCAGGATATTCGATGCAGTGTAGGTTAGGTACCATATAGATTAGCTGATAGAATATTCGATGATGAGAAGATGTGAGTGTTGTGTAACTATTGATATCTTAACTATTATAAAACCGTAAAATCATGAGGAACAAAAAAGTAGCGGTTTACTTCATATAAAATCAAATAACATTCAATAGCGCGATTTAAATAAGGTGCAGCGCCATCTATTGACAAAATTGTTAGTTTGTTTGTTTGTTCGCACATCACGCAAAAACTACTGAACCGATTTTGATGAAACTTTTTTTGTTTGATAGCTTATGATCTGACTTAAAATCTGTTATATAATTTGTGCGGACGAAGTCGCGGGAAAACACTAGTAGGTAATATATTTGGTAAATGAGCCATCCTGTATCAATAAGTGGTTCTATTAATTCGGTATTCTACAAATTCCCATTCTCTCGGTTATACCATCGTTAAAACAACCTTTAGTTTTCCTGCTGATGTCTTAATGATTGTCCATCGATTGATTTCCTCAACAGCTATTCATTAAATCGGGTAAAAACTTAACCTATGGGAAACTTGTATGTATTTATGTTACAATAAAATTATACCTAAGGTTGCAGGTAAATGCCTCGTGACTTCCTAGGCATCCTGGATATTATACCTATATACTAGATTTAATTAGACGTGTGATGATATACCATTTTTAGTTCAGGAAATTATTAAATTGTAGTAATAAAATCATAGCAATAAATGGTAGACTCTATTTCTGTAAAGCTAATGATCAATAAAAGTTATGGTTGACCCATAAATTGAGTAAGTACTTAGTATAGATAGATATATACAGGGTCCAACTAAATATGCTGACACTTTTTGAAGAGGATGATCAGACCGTCAAACTGAACAACTTTCTCTATGGGGCCAATATCGAAATTGCGAAAAAAAAATCAGCTCTTCCATACGAAACTGCAACCTACTCGAGCCAAATGTATGGGACAGTTGATTTTTTTTTTCGCGATTTCGATGTTGGTCCCATAGAGAAAGTTGTTCAGTTTGATGGTCTGAACATCCCCTTAAAAAAGTGTCAGCATATTAAGAAGGACCCTGTATATATGGATAGAGACCTTACCTAGTTTCTGGTTTCCTATCGTTTTTTAGACGCTAGTTAAAAAACTAAAATAAGTAGTAATAACTATATTAAAATAGACAGGCGCGCTACATACAAACGAAGTCTGGTTATTTTTCAATACTAACCATATACTAATTATAGTAGGTACTCTGTGCATATAGGGTGTGTTGGGGTAAGAACGTATATTATGTTAAATATCTACCGATTCTATGATTATGTTTTACTAGTGTTTTCCCGCGACTTCGTCCGCACAAATTATATACCAGATTTTAAGTCAGATCATGAGCTATCAAACCAAAAAAATTTCATCAAAATCGGTTCAGTAGTTTTTCCGTGATGCGCGGACAAACAAACAAATACACAAACAAACAGACAAACAGACAAACAAAATTTCTAAAAAAGGTAGATTTCGAGTCAGGGATAGGTATCTAAAAACCATATCGTAATCTTTTTTTTGTAAATATCTTCAATGTACAGACACACTTCAGTTACAGTTTTATAATAGTTTAGATACTCGCAACATAGCGCTAGACTCCTTTTTTTTTACTCCCTTCAGTCCGCATCGGTGATTTCGTCGTACCGATCGTCTGTTATGACTGGGCGTAAGATTGGACAACGAAAATAACGAAGTATAAGATCGGATGTTTTCTTTTTATGAACCTTGTGTTCTTTGCCACATGAGTGATTTTAGAGAGTAGTCCGTTCTTTCCCCAACACCGTCCGATCTTTCCCATGTATTTTTAAATGTATGTCTATACTTTAATCTCCCGTAACACAGCAGTCGTTAAATCTATGCAAACATTAAAATATTTTTTGATAGATTGTTTATTGATTATCAGATTCTACTTTATATTTGACTAGTGTTTTCCCGCGACTTCGTCCGCACAAATTATATACCAGATTTTAAGTCAGATCATAAGCTATCAAACAAAAAAGTTTCGTCAAAATCTGTTCAGTAGTTTTTGCGTGATGCGCGAACAAACAAACAAACAATTTTGTCAATAGATGGCGCTGCACGTCATTTAAATCGCGCTATAGAGTGTTATTTGAGTTTATATGATGAACCGCTACTTTTTTGTTCCTCACGATTTTACGGTTTTACGTATAATAGTCAAGATTACGCTAGCTGATATAGATTTTGAGGGAAAAATTAATTGCCATCTTCTTATGGATACAGCTAAAAACCATCCGAACTTACCCCAACCAACGCACCAATTAAGTCAATGATTTTTTTCAGAAACAATCTTAAACGAATCTCTTTGCTTGCAGATATGTTGTCAGATTTTCGATCAGAAAATTTGGTGGTGGAGACCGTGGTGGTCCAGTGGCGAGTAACCTTGCCTGCCGTGCAGGAGGCGATGGTTCGATCCCCGTCCAAGCCGACTCGTACCAATGAGTTTTTCGGAATTTATGTACGATTTGTTACACCACTCGCTTTTCGGTGAAGGAAAACATCGTGAGGAAACCTGTATGCTTCCATTTCGAGGCATGTATTGTACCCACTGTCCATTATAAGAGGCGACGGGCTCACCCCCCGTCACACTGGACAGTGTTTCGGTACTTCTGGTGAAACGTGGATGTTCTGAGGTTTCAGAATATCTCTGACTACCCCCTCGGGGAATATAGTCGTGAGCATATGCTTATGCTAAATTTGGTGGTTGTAGCAAAGTTTCTGACTACCCAGAAACTGATAACGGTCGTGAGCCTATGTACGAATGTCGTCGCAATTAAAGGTCAGAGAACAAATGCTAACCTTCAACGAATTGAAGTCACGTTCTCATTCAGGGACAAGAGATCTTCTGACGACAGTTATTTTGTAATTAAGTAGAAATTGTAATAAACAACACTTCCCCAGTGCACGCACTTTCTCGCTAGATTTCTCAGCAGCTGAATTAGAAACTAGAAAACCGTAAGTACAACGAACTTTCAACGAGATGAATTCAGGCTTTAAGAGTCACAATATTTAAAGATTTCTCAATAAAGAGTATAAATTAAAAAAGTGTTACACCAATTTACACTTTATAATAGTGATTAGGGCGCCACTGAACGGTGAAAGGAGCCTTAAGACGCTGTTATCCCATCGAGGCCGTTTTTTGAACACGAACGAAAGTGTTTTAAACTGTGTTTTAAAGTCTGAAAACCAATTATGTCTTATTTAAGGATCTGGCTGATAGGCGACCGTTCTCAATTACACGATTAGATTAAGTTTAATACATAGAAAAAAATCCCAAAGTTACCCCTCTTTGTTATGTTTTTTCAATACTATGATTAAACTGCTGATGCTTTAACTTTTTATTCTTGCACTTAACTAAATACATTAAATATTTCTAGTGAACTCCGTAGAATTTTGAGCTAAGAAACACCCATGAGCAAAGATATTGATGAAAAACACGTTTTTTTGCGATCCTGCTTTCAATTGGAGCAGGATGGCTAATTACAAACTTATGCTTGCAAGAAAGAGATGCTTGCACTGGGATAACCTGGCCTTAAGACTTTGGACATTAAAGTTGTTTCACCGCCACTGCTTTCCTTCTTTACCTAGACCAGATCAAGGACGCCATTAAAAAATTCCATTGTTAAAAGCAGCCTAAATCGACGGGAATGTATAACAAGATGTATGGACTTAAAGGAAGCAAGAGAGGTGTGTCAGAACCTCCCGAAATGGAGATCCATAGTCTCTGCCTATCCTCCTGGGAAAAGGCGTGAGTTTATGTACGTTTGTATGTATGCCACTGCTTTCTGATCAAGCCAAAAGGAATACTTACGGTCTTCAATTTGCGTCCATGGAAAATTGCAAACGCTGTAGATGAAAATGTGTTCCGAAAACAGCTGGGCTATCTCGGTGGACAATTTCCTTTTATTGTATTTTGTTTAAATTGGTATGGTAGCTCGAAAGTACAAAGTTTTTATCAAGGTTTCAACGATGATGACCTCCCGAACTGTACTTGAAACAATCAAGACTGTATACGTACCTACTGATTATGTTGAATACATGAGTGAAAAAGGAATGAAAGTGAATGTTAATAAAACTAAGGTGATGGTGTTTGAAAGGGATGAATGCATGACTGGATGCCGTATAAAGATTGGGAATGAAATACTGGAACAGGTAAAGGAGTTTGTTTATCTGGGAAGTATGTTCACTAGGGATGGGAAATGTGACGGGGATATAGAAAAGAGAGTAAAAGCGGGAACGCAAGTAAAGGTGCCACCAGCGCACTTGTGGGTAGCCAAAATGTATCTACCAAAGCTCGTTTGGCTATCCACAATAGTGTGTTGGTTCCGACTTTGATGTACCTATGGGAGTGAAAGTTAGGTGTGGCAGCAGAAGAATGAAAGCAGAATAAATGCAGTGGAAATGAGGGCTTTACGCAAGATGTGTGGCGTGACTATAAAGGATAAAATCAGAAATACTGTGATTAGGGAACGTTGCGGTTTGAATGAAGATGTAGTAACTCTACTTTAAGTAGAGAAGGGAATGCTTCGATGGTTTGGACATATTGAAAGGATGAATGAAAGTCGACTTACAAAACAGATATATAAAGCGTGCGTGAAAGGAAATATTGGTATAGGACGACCTAGGAGAACGTACCTAGATCAGATCAAGGACGTCATTAAAAAATGCCAGGTTAGAAGCAGCCGAAATCGACGGGAATGTATGAAAAGATGTATGGACTTAGAGGAAGCAAGAGAAGTGTGTCAGAACCGCCCAAAATGGAGATCCATAATCTCTGCCTACCCCTCTGGGAAAAAGGCGTGAGTTTATGTATGTATGTATGTATGAATTACAAATCTATTTTAATTCTTGGGCTGGACTATGGCTGTACCATTAAGTTCTATGGAATTGATGTACGGTTGTATTTATTTATCATGACAACACTAGCTCGGCGGTAAAGGAAAACATCGTGTGGTAACTTAGCAGGAAACCTGCATACCCGAGAATAAAAAGAAAATACCATAAAGTCCGGAGTTATGTGTAAGAATGTAGATGAGCATGGTGCGAACACAATAGACCAGCAATGGTCGCAGTGTTATAAGACTTGGCTTGCAATAGCCCTCCCAAAATGATACAGATCTATAGGGTCCTTCTTTAAAAACAGCTGTTCCATACAAAACTGCAGACCTACTTACAGCTGATTATTTTCGCGATTTGGATGTTGGTCCTATAGAGAAAGTTGTTCAGTTTGATGGTGTGATTATACCCTTAATAAAATTCCTCTTAACTATATGAGGGACAGGTATTATGACTCCTGGAAATAGGGAAGTCAACTCTAAGGTCCTTCTCAAATTGCTGACGGATTTTTAAGGTGATGACCAGACTATCAAACTGAACAACTTTCTCTACGCGACCAACATCACAACCGTGAAAAAAAATCTGCTGTCCCATACAAATCTGCAATTCTACTCGATCTAAATGTCGTTAAGGGACAGCAGATTATTTTTCACAATTTCAATGTTGGTGCCATAAAGATTGTTCAGTTTGATGGTGTGATCATGCCCATCAAAACCCTTGGACCCTGTATAGTTATATACATAAGATCCTCAGAGTATCCTTGCATTATGAAGGTAGAGTTCAATTACACCGAACTAGGACAAGGTAAACATTTGTAGAGGGATGAAGTTGGATCTTTGGGTAGGGTAGGATGCTTTTGTTTCCGTATCAAAGTCCCTTACATAAGGTATCCTATTCAATAGCAGTTACCGTCGTAGTTAGGTAAGTACCTAAACAATGAATGAGCTATAAGTATATCAACGTGTAAGATAAGCTCAGGATCTCGAGCCTTATATGAAACTGCAAATTTGAAACATTTGTGAACAATAAGCACGTTTCTAGACTTTTGGAGGATAGGATAAATTGACACAACAACATGAAAAAACAGTCTCTAAAAGTGTAAGAAAACACTCTATAATCCATTTCAAATAGCAACAAAAAAATTAGCCAATTTTTTATTACAGAAACAGAGATTTGAACTAGGTACCTACTTATTCTTAGAACAGCTATAGTAACGTCTAAGTTAATAATAATTTGTCGGATAGTACATCTTTCTGATAAATGAATTATATTTGCTTTCAGATTTGGAATCGGAAAATCTCATCGACGTGGAATATGATGTAAGATTCAAAGTGGTGATTTAGTTCCCTTGTTCCTCGTCGTACCACTGAATGATTATTGCTCTAAACCACGAAGTACAAATGCTCTAATAAATAAACAACTTTCATTGACTTACTGTTAATAAAAAATCGGATGTCCTTTACGCGATGTTGGGTCCATTGAAATGTTTTTATTAGTTTGATGGTTCAAACTACACCTTTAAAATTACTCTTTTTACCCGACTGCGCGACGCAAAGGAAGGGTAATGTGTTATGCCTATGTATGTATGATGCAAGTTTGTACCTTTGTGGTACACTAGATACCAAACGCGAAGGCCGATTTTGATGATTCTTACGTTAATAGATTTGTCTTAATCTTGCGAGTGTCACTAAAGATACGACAGTACTCAAAATTCAATATGGCGACTACCAGACGCCATAGAGTGAAAAAAAAAAAAAAAGTTGAACTATGTCGAGTGGGGTATCATTGAATAGGTATTTGAAAATCATCTTTAGGTTTCTCATATAATTTTTCCCATTTAGGATCTATAACGATTTACAGTCGAAAAAACTAAAAAGTGTAAAATTTTTCAGTTTTTATTTAAAGATCACTTTTACGCAGGCGGGTTTTTTGATTGATTAAATTTACTTTTGTTACATCATGTAACTATACCTAATCACTGAAATATATACAATCCTCTGCGGCAATATACCCCAATAACCAAACAGTTTATATACAGGCAAAAGCCGTGAGCTAAATAAGTTAGTCCCATGGATCAAAATCATCATAAAGGATAGCACTCCTCCTTACAAGCATTGATACAAGAAAATTTGACGTTCGTCTCCGTCGTCGATATTTCCAATTTTACGTGCGTCCCTTTCTATTCCAATGACGTCACAATTACATGAACGACAATTGAGTGACGTCATGCGTAGACATACATTAGAGAGAGACAAAGTTAACGTCACTAAAAACCACTACGGAGAAGAACGATCATTACCGACCATCAAGGAGTATTATCATGTTTTCCCTCTTGTTAGGCAGTCTGTGCTCCACTATAGAGGATTCCAAACTTCTTGGTTTGTCCCTAGAACGATCTAACGTCCATTACAAAAAGATTACAGACATCTAGAGATGCATCACTGACATGTAACAGATCTTAAAATAAATGCGTCAATCAATTTAAAAGAAACATCGATAATTGAATTGACGCTTTTCAAAGAAGGAAAATTGTCCTATTGTTAAACGGAATAGCTATTATTTCCGTACATTCCCATCCTATACATTCGTTATCTTGTAATTACATACGCAGGTAGATTGTAATTACGTATTTAATTACCGGATGTAAGATTTTCCCCTCACAATGATTTTCTCTATATCCAAGGATCACTATAATTATTATAGTGATTGAATGAGATAGTAAATGTTTTATGATGTCCTTTTCAAGTAAAATGTGTACCTATGTGCGTGTGTGTACACACCAACAATACAAATAATTACGTACAGTGCGTGAGCACTTAAAATAGGACTCAGCTGTCGGGTAACATTTGTTATATTCATATAAAAGATAAGATCGTATCCAATGACAATCTTCTTGAACTCAGTAGGTAACAATTAAACTCCCAAAATCATATCCATATAAGTAAAGTACCTTGTCCTATGACGTAAGCATGCCTTACAAAATACAGAAAATTTTCCATAAACCTTTAAATAATTACAAGATTTTTGCTATTTTAGTAAAATGTTGATTATATTCATTTGAATAAATCATACATTTAGCCTATTTAAGACATTAAAAAACTATGACTTCAATTTCGTCACTGACATTTTGTTTGAAAAACAACCGATTATACCCGACAGCCGAATCCTATTCTTAGGGCTCACGGACTTATTTCGGAAACGAGTTTCTTGCTCGCTCTCCTTCTTTCATCCTCTGATACACACTGATTAAGACGCTGTTATACCGTCGAGGCCATTTTTTGAACACAAACGAAAGTGTTTTAAACTGTGTTTTAAAGTCTGAAATTAAATTATGTCTTATTTAAGGATCGGGCGGATGGGCGACTGTTCTCAATAACACGATTAGATTAAGTTTACTCGATAGAAAAAAATCCCAAAGTTAACCCTTTTTGTTATGTTTTTTCAATACTATGATTAAACTGCTGATATTTATCTTTTTATTCTTGTACTTAACTAAATACCTACATTAAATATTTCTAGTGAACTCGAGAAGTTTTAGCTTAGAAACTCCCATATTGACGAAAAACACGTTTTTTTGCGATCCTGCTTTCAATTGGAGCGGGATGGCTAATTGTAAACTTATGCTTGCAAGAAAGAGACGCTTGCAGTGGGATAACCTAGCCTTAATCTACTACTTATCGTGCATTTCCATCTGCCAAACGATTGGCTGTCAACCCCACGAACTGTTGGCCACCTCTATCTGCTCCCAGACGTTTGTTATTTAGTATCAGTATTTACAGTAACAATTGTAACATTCCTCTCATTCCAAAAGAATGCAACCTTGACCTAAAAACAATAAAACGTGGACTTGCATCATAGTAAACTGTCTATTTATCTGATTTTACGATTTACAATTATTACTTTTGGATGACCAACGTAAACTGACCTTTTCTATCTCCCTTTGGGTATTTTAAATTAGAACCTTCCGGTGTTTTATAGCTTGAATGGAAGGTCTGATTATTCTGGTGATGCATTTGCTATCAATCTCACAGTGGCATAGTTGAGACGATGCCAATTTGGTCCATGCATCTCCCGCATGAATGAACAGGAATTCTGAAAATCTTGTTGAATGAACAATAGTAAGAAGGTAGGTGTCACTGACTTGCCAACGAAAAATTATAAATGTCTGTCAAGTACATTCAAGTCATAACGATAATGAAAGCTAATGAAATTATAAATGAACCAAAAGCCATCATCATCATCAGCCTATACAGTCCTTCTTAATATGCTGAAACTTTTTTAAGGGTTCAGACCGTCAAACTGAACAACTTTCTCTATGGCACCAACAACAAAATCGCGAAAAAAAAACTCCTGTCCCATACATTTGGCTCGAGTAGGTTTGCAGTTTTGTATGGAACAGCTAATTTTTTTTCTTGATTTCGATGTTGGTCCCATAGAGAAAGTTGTTCAGTTTGATGGTCTGATCATCCCCTTAAAAAAGTTTCAGCATATTAAGAAGGACCCTGTATACCTATACGTCCTACTGCTGCAGGGCACAGGCCTACCCTCTAGGTTGTATGGACGTTACCGCTTACCACGCGTGCCCAATACTTTTTTTTTTTTTTTTTGGATTGGTAAATCTGCTATCTCAACTAACATTAAATTCCTATCGCGCAAAATGGGAGAAGATTTTTTTTGAGATCACTTGGTCCCAAATAAAAGTGGTTCATATTGATGGTTACTTTCACCCCTTTGAGTTTTCGGAAGCGGTTCCCTAACGCCCTGTAGAATAGTGCCTATTATTCGAGAATGTGTGGTTTGAAAGCTTTGAAAGAAGATGTTGTGACAAGGTCTGAAAAAGGTACCTATGTTGAGGTGGTTTAGTCACGTGGAAAGAATGAGCAAAAGTAGGATAACGCATGAGGCAAGTGAATGAAATAGTTGAAAGGGGTCGTCCTATATTAATGCAACATACGCTGATCAAGTCATTCAAGCGTAAATAAAGTACCTCAAAATGTTCTCTATCTTTCTCTCTTTTGTCTACTTTGCTGTATTTTATTTATTTTAACGCTTCGTAAAATGTTAAAATAAGTAAATAGTTATTTTCTATGAGTAGGCTACCTATATTGAAGGCGTCTTTTCAAAGGGCATGTATTAAAATGTCTAAAACAGGATAGAAAAGCTAAAATTAGCTCATGAACGAATGCTCACATACCTAGGCAACACGAGATGTTTCGCATCTGAATGTGACATATTATTGTATCCCCCTTCACTCTTCACGTGACCAACGGGTCCAATAAATCTTACTACAATCAACATAAAATCAATCGATTTCCAATTGTCTGTTTACGTGCGACATTTCTGCGATAATTGATTTGGAGGAGTTTGATTCTTGGAGAATAATTCGCCATTTTGACGTGCTAGTTGACGTAGGTGCAGTTCCTACAAAAAGGTAGAAACCAAGCACGTATCCAGACGTTTTGTGTGGGGGGGGGGGGACATTTAATTTTCGAGGGGGGGGGGGGTTTCATAGAAAAACAATGAAAAAAGAAAAAGTAGGTGCTGTAATCACTTTTCCATAAAAATATTCACATTTCAGATAAATCCCCCCTCCTGGATACGTGCCTGTTAGAAACAGATTTTACCTAATAGGTTTTGTTGTTTATGTGGTTTTAGAAATGCGCAATAGAATGAATGCCTGGCTGAAAAAGGAGTTTCTACCTTAAATACTTCGATGTGCCCGATAGACAAGCTCCGGTAGGCTCCGGCACCACATGAAAAAAAGAATAATAATATAATTTATGACCACTGATGTTTATTAACACTGGCTTTTCGGTGAACAACATCATGAGTTTATTCATTTTGCACTTCACTAAATAAATGTTGCAATTTCAGGGCGGGTTTGTCTTCACTGAACATTAAAAGTGGCGACGGGCTCACTCCGTGTCACAATTGGACAAAATTTGAGCACCATCATCATCGTCTCAGCCGATAGACATCCACTGCTGGACCTTCTACAAGGATCATCGCCACAACGACCGTTCCTGCGCTGCCCTTATCCAACGGGTAGGCACGCATCCAACGCAGTTTGCGTATACTTTAAAGATAAGTAAGATTTCTGAATATGGTGAATATGTATACGGTATGTAGATTATTTAGAATATAATTATATTTATAACTAGTGTTTTCCCGCGACTTCGTCCGCACAAATTATATATCAGATTTTAAGTCAGATCATAAGCTACCAAACAAAAAAAGTTTCATCAAAATCGGTTCAGTAGTTTTTGCGTGATGCGCGAACAAACAAACAAACACACTATTTTGTCAATAGATGGCGCTGCACGTCATTTAAATCGCACTATCGAGTGTTATTTTGAGTTTATATGAAGTGAACCGCTACTTTTTTATACCTCATAATTTTACGGTTTTTTAATAGTTATAAGATAATCTGCATAACGTGATTCTGTGTACCCTCTTATGGAATATAGTCGTGAGCATATGCAATTTAAATTAGGCTTCCGTAACCATTTGACCTTCTATCTATGCTTCTCCAGACGAATGTAATTTCCTAGATAATTTCTGGCATGTTCAATTCGTTGAGCAATGTTGAGTGCATTTATCTCGTGCAATGCATCTCGTATAACTGTCTGAATGAAGACACGTCAAGATGGACATCTCATGGTCGCTTCATGTGCTGAATCCTGCATTAAGGGGCCATAGGTCCAGACGAATATTTTCTATGAGAAACGCGATTGCCGAGCGCTCCGAAAAGTGTGTGCGTGAGCCGTATTTTCGATTAAAAACAACTAACCAAAGTACTTTTTCTAGATTTTATTTATGATTGCACTAGTTAAACTAATGGTGAATATGTGAGTATAAATATCAACAATCGGAAACTATTTTAAGTTCTTCTAAACCGAGATTTTTTTTTAAAAATGTATGAAAATACGTCATCTTTGTGACGATTTTCTATCGAGTGAAGTAATTCCAATCGTGTATTCAGTTGATGATTGCACTAGATGAAATATCCAAAAATACTGAGGTATGACTTTAGTTTCGGTAAATGGTATAAATCTAGTCGTAAAATGAAAAATAAAAGATGCCTCCGAGGTATTTCCACCTACTATTACGTCTTAAACTCTTATCGCGGGATCACACACGATGACGCATTGACGGAGCGGCAGACGTCAGTCCCTCATTTGTGAAGCAAGTAGTTGTATGAAACCGCACGTAGAAGCACACACGGTGACGCATTGACGCACCGTGTGTGATTCTACGGGCTGACGTCTGCCGGTCAGTCAATGCGTTATCGTGTATGAAAGCGCTTAATTGAATGAGGCGTGATGATGATGATGAGATTTAGAACAAACGTTAGTTCTTTGTTGTTCTTTAAAAACTTGTTGTTGTGTCATTTCTGTATGCTTGTGTCACACTTGACTGACTCTGACAAGAAGGTTAAAGAATAAGTGCGAATTGCGATACAGAATGAGTGCGTGCGAGACAGGAATACACCATTGCCTACGCCTACACTGTTTTCTGCCACGCTTCTAAGAGGAGGTGAGGTAAAAATTGGTGGGGGGCAGGGAATGACCATACTATGTAGTACCTACCATACTCTTTCTTATACTTACTGTGTGTATGTACTATCGCGAACTTTTCCGTCTGACCACCACTAGGGTCATTTTTGCTTGCATACTAAAAATAAAAGCGCTGTCTAGCCACAGAGGATTATATCTAGCCCCGCCCTATTGACGAATAGACCAATGAATGAATGGTTTCCAAACAAACAATTACGCGCGAAATTAGGCAAAAAAATTTTTTTAGTTATCAGGTGGAAAAGTCCGCGATAGTAAATAGGTACGAAAAAAAAAATCTGCTATCTATGGAAGATTTGAGTCGAGTAACCACTGCATGGAACATCAGATTTTTCAAATTTTTGCAGGTTTGCCAAACGATTTCAATTTCACGCTGTATATCTATCTATTTACCTACTGATTGTTATGCAAGTTTTATTATATTAGTTCATCTTTACCAAGTTATTTTTAAATCCCATTATCTTACGGCTTAACTGCAAACTCTAAGTGAAATCAGATACGTCTTACCCTGTCTTAATGCTTAGCTATACATTTTAATGTGGAAAGAAGATTCTATTAGGAATTTATTAAGCAGAATAGTTCTAACCAAACTTACCTCTACGCGAAAAGGAAGAAATTATTCGGATCTACATACCTATATATGCACCATCCTTCATTTATAGATGTATGTAGATAATATGTTTTTCTCAGAATTAATAGCAAAAATTTGCTTTCGATTTCAATAACTGTATCCAAATTGGTTCTCCTCTTTCGCCTTTAGGTGGAACAGAAAAAATTTACGGACTAATAATCTCACACATATACACATAATAATACACACACAGACTCGTTGAACTTATAACACCCTCTTTTTGCGTCAGGGGATAAAAAACGGGAACTCGATACATAAAAAGTCAGCAATATATTAAAGGTTGGCCCAACACAGTAGGTAGCATTCTTAAAATCGAATTCTTGGTCGCTTTCCTTTCGATTTCGATTCGAGATGAACGACATACCATCAAGTTCTATGAAAACGACAACGATACCATCGTATAGTTAGATACACTAGGAACTGCTAGATACATTTATCTCTGATGTCTGATCTAGACATCTCATTTTAATTCAGTTTTCTTGAACCGTTCGATATCTTAGGTGCTGTGAATGAAGTTTTAATTTAATGTCCTTCGTCATATCGCTTTTAGTTGAGATGGACAGTGACGGGTTAAGGCTAAGGCCAAGAAAGGGTAAGAAAGAAACGTTCTTGGCCCCATTTGTGTCGTCTGTCGTTCTGTTGATTGATGAATCAATTATTAATTATTTATACTTTATTGCAGACCAAACTCATACTTTCACTTACAAAAATAAGTAGGTACAAAAAAAATCGGAATTGTTTTGCGCTGACACGTTTACTCCCATAGTAAAAGTTGTTCAGTTTGACTGGTAGAGTATGTGGTTTAAAGGTTAATGATACTTTTCCTTACATCCTGTATATGGAGATCTCCATCATCAGGGTTTGACAGGTTTATTTAGTTGAAAACCGTAAATCCCTTTCGCGGGTTCGGTTGGTCAGAAACTTTGCTACATTAGTTTAAGAGTGTCGTTGTAGCAATGCTCAAATTTAGCAATTCATGTTTTGTAATGACCTTGAACCACTAACAAGATTTTCTTAAATTATTTAAGGTAAGTATAAGAGAAAGATGTGGGAAATAAAATTAATATTTCATTTTCAATCGAGACGTTTACTGCAAAATTTTACGGTTTGTTTGGTACTAAAGTCTGGAGAGAAATTATTGGAACGACATCCGTGTAGGCGGGAATGGATTGACGTCCGCCATTTTGTTCGTTCATCATCTTCAAATGACTGCCATTCCTGTGGTATGGGTCTTCGAAGCGCGCACTACTGGTGCACTTGGTCCATACAAACTGGCACACTTGTTCTGCCATCTTGGTAAATATTTGAAGGACCTGTTATTTGTTTTGCCTTATTTTTCTGGTTTTAAATATCCATTAATTTTACTTTGATCGAAGGTATGGGTATGTGCTCAATACCTACATTCATCAAACAGTCCCTACAGAGTCTTTTGCCATGTAGTCGAGAGAATTTCTAACGCTCTAACACCTACAAAGAGCTTTATGAGTCCCATAATTCTGCCTTCTTTATGAGTCTATGAACAGTTAATTCAGCCCTTCTATGAGTCCATAAACATTTAATCCAGCCCTCTTTAAGAGTTCATGTATATTAAATTCAGCCCTCTTTATGAGTCTATGTATATATTAAATTGAGCCCTCTTGTTTGAGTCCATGAACATTAAATTCTGCCCTTTTTGTGAGTCCATTAATTTTTATTCAGCTCTCTTGTATGAAGCCATGAACATTTAATTCAGCCTTCTTTAGGAGACCATAAACATTCAATTTAGCCCTCTTTATGAGTCCATGGACATTTAATTCAGCCTTCTTTATGAGTTCATGGACATTTATTCAGCCCTCTTTATGAGTCCATGAAGATGTGGCGTGTAAACGCAACAAAGTCACAGAATATAATAGATGCTACAGTTAAATATTCCAGGCATTGTTTATCTTTATCTTAACTATTATAAAACCGTAAAATCATGAGGAGTAAACAAAAAACCCGACTGCATAAAAAACTGAAAAGATAAAAACAAGCTCCTTAAATCCTTCGATCAAAATAAAATGAATGGATAGGCCTAACGCGAACATTTCAATCCAGAAAAATGAGGCAAAACAAATGAAAGGTTTACTTCAAATTTGTATGCAAGTGCCCTAGATTTGACAGATAATGGCGCTAGTTTGTATGTACCAAGTGCACCAGTAGTTTGCTTCAACTTACCGCGCTTTAGGCCTATCCATTAATTTTATTTTGATCTAAGCTTAAATCATAATAACTTTGTTAGAGCAAATTAATACAATTTGAATGTTATTATTTATTAGGTAGGTATCGCAAACGGGGACAAAGAAAAATTACGTATGGTTGGTTATGGTTTGTCCCCGCCTGCAATACCTACCTAATAAGTAATAACATTCAAATTGTATTAATTTGCTCTAACAAAGTTATTATGATTTAAGGAGCTTGTTTTTATCTTTTCAGTTTTTTATGCAGTCGGGTTTTTTGTTTATCTTAATAATTTAGTTTATTTCATACTTTTTAGTCTTGTGTCAAAATGGTAGCATAAAAGTACTACAATATATATATATTTGGAATCTGCTCTTCACCAGCTTTCATTTGATACCCATATTGTATTTTTTTACGAAAAAAAAATTATTCTCCCCCTCTCTTTTTTAATTAGCAGACATATTAAAATAATGTACCCTATGTCACTCTCACGATTTTTACGAATCTAATGATACCTCATACGTTAAAATCCATCCAGCCGTTTAAGCTGTAGGGCGTGCCAAAGAAATAGACATACAAACATACATACATACATACATACATACATACATACATACATACATACGCTCGAAAAACATAACCCTCCTTCTGTCGCAGTCGGGTTAAAAGTAGCGGTTCACTTCATATAAAGTCAAATAACATATCGATAGCGCGATTTAAAAACGTACAGCGCCATCTATTGACAAAATTGTTAGTTTGTTTGTTTGTTCGCACATCACGCAAAAACTACTGATTCGATTTTGATGAAACTTTTTTTGTTTGATAGCTTATGATCTGACTTAAAATCTGGTATATAATTTGTGCGGACGAAGTCGCGGGAAAACACTAGTGATTAATAAAGCAACTAAATTAAATGCACTATGTAAATCTCCAAAAATTCGGCCAATGAATAAAATTCTCAATTGGACCAACATTAAACATGCGAAAAAAATTAGACTGTTCGGACATTCGGGTTGAGCAGACTGAGCGAGCAGCCATTGAATATTTTTAAAATTGCAGTGCCTCAAAGATTTCCATACAAATCTTGAAACTGTATACTTCAACGAAAATCTGACAACATACAAGCATATATATTAGTTTCATTGACTTTAATAGGTTAGTATTGAAAATATAACCAAACTTCGTTTTTATGCAGTACGCTCTATGTATTACATATCTCCATAATTTTCCTTCACTTGACTAGCATCAAATGCTTTTCAGGTTTACGTGTTTAGTTTTCTCTCGTCTTTGAAAATTACTTGTGAAAAAGTTTCTTGGAGAGAGTGATGCGACCAATCAATCATACGTGAAACGGCGAACGCGTGCACAAACCTGCGTCATTAAACATCCATACAGAAATAGCAAACGATCGAGCATCGGTCGTTGTCCAAGAGTGGGTAGGGTGTGTGCAGGGTGTGGGCAGGGTGGGTGCTGGGTGTGTGCAAGGTGTGCACCGACTGGCAATTGTTATGTGGTATGGTCAACTCTGTTCATACATAAATTAGCTTTTTAATGAACTGGCTAGACCCCTTTGATTTCCAACGCTTGTGATCTCGAGCCGAGCGATCTGTGTGATAAATGTGATATGACCTATCCTTAGTCTTTCGAAAAGGCGCACCTTTGCGCTGCAATGGGATAACTTTGGTTTGGTCATAATGAACGTGAGGACACATAGTATTTGAGTAGTGTGTGGAGGGAGGTTTAAGTCGTGGAGTGGTTAACTTGTCTAAGGTTTGGTATGAGTTTTCTAACCAACCCTAAAAAAAATGGTAATGTGATAAAAAAGATGTGGAAGATTTAGAGGAGACCTTTGCGCAGCAGTGGGACGAAACAGGTTAAAAAAAGAGATAAAGCTCGTGAATATTTAGGTAAACAAAAAATGTTAACAGGGTTAATTTTGTTCAGCAAAACTAGAAATGAAACAAAACTTTTTTGGTGAATAAAATATAACCCTTTAAAGTCCAACTATAAGGACAACAAAGGCCGTAGCATGATGCACGTGATAAGGCTATATCACGCCTTTGCTCTCTTTCTTTTTTCTCGCTTACGATATAGGTATCACACTGCCATACTAAGGCCGCAGAAGTCCTTAAATTATCGTCGATGTTATAGCGATTATCGGATTGGAAACGGCGACAATTATGGTTAACTATTATGCTTCTACTAGCTGACCCGGCGAACTTCGTACCACCTGAGAATTAGTTTTTTCCTACACACACTTGGCCGTTTTATATAGCCTACGTTACTCAGGGATAATGATAAACGATTTTTTTATTTAAATGATCACAATGCTTGGGTCTGAGGTCACTAACTTATAGTTTATTTACATTACTGTATAGTATCAATTATTTTATTAGATAGACTATGTATTCTTTACTACAGTGACAACACGTTCCGACACGCGGTGGTAGCTAAAAAAAGATTTGACGTTTAATAAGTGTGTGACTTGACTTTGACTTTGACTTTGTAGCATTCTAATGGTGAAAGAAAGAACGAAGTAGTTTTTGCGTGAAAACGTAACAAACAAACTTAAATTCGCATTTATGTATTTATTACTTCTTCGAATTTAGAATCAGGAGAATTGATCTCTCAAGAGACATATCAGAAACTATTCATCAAAGTTATTGAACCTACAAAAGGTAAGAGTGGAAAAGTTTAAACAAACAATTTGAAAACATTAACGTCACATACAAGTGAAAGACCCTTGTGGTAATTTATCATGGAAATTTTAACTTTGAAAAAGGAAACTAAAAACGTACAGTGCCTAAACAAACACATTTGTCTTGCCGGGGAATCGAACCCGAAACTTGGCAGACATCGCACGTCAACTGATTGTATATATCCAGTGTAATTTCTTGTATAAATATCTCTACACCTGTCTCTTTATGCGATTTACAGATATTTTAGATCCAACTACAAATTTATAGCTAACTAGTGTTTTCCCGCGACTTCGTCCGCACAAATTATATACCAGATTTTAAGTCAGATCATAAGCTATGAAACAAAAAAAGTTTCATCAAAATCGGTTCAGTAGTTTTTGCGTGATGCGCGAACAAACAAACAAACACACTATTTTGTCAATAGATGGCGCTGCACGTCATTTAAATCGCACTATCGAGTGTCATTTGAATTTATATGAAGTGAAGCGCTACTTTTTTATTCCTTATGGTTTCACGGTTTTATAATAGTTAAGATTTACAAGACACTAGACCAGCGTTGCCAACTTAGCCCTTTCGGGGCTAGATCTAGCCCTTTTTATGCTTCTTCAGCCCTTAAAATAATTATTTAGCCCCTAGCCCTATTTCTAGCCCCAAAAACGTGTAAGGAAACTACACTGGCACACAATTTATATTGAGCAAAGCTGCCCCTTCATCAGGGCCCTGATGAAACAGATAAGGCTCAACTTCAACGATAAGCAACTACGTCAGCACAAAGTGGGAGTGAAATCTTGTGTTCGGCACGATTTCGGCATACATTGCCTGATTTGTTCTCTCTATTTCAAAGTGTAGCGTTCAAAGCAAGCAATGTATACCGAAATCTGCCCTAAATGTCTGGTAATGTAATCGCTGCGTTAGACATTTAAGTGTTTGTTTTAATTAAGTTTGTTAAATTTTTGATTGTGCGTTTGAGTAAATCTATTTAATAAGTTAACAATAGTTAACAAGACTCACTTTTTCATAATTTTTTATAAATAAAGCAATCTAGCCCTTTTTTTAATTTATTGGGCAAATCTAGCCCTTTTTAAAGCTCTATTTAGCCCGAAAACCTGATACTGAGTTGGCAACACTGCATGACATTTGTTATGACATTTGAGTCGAGTAGCCATCGCAGTTTAGTATGGAACAGCAGATTTTTTTTTCTCTGGTCGTTTTGCTCCCATAATAAAAGTTGTTCAGTTTGATGGGTAGACTATTAAAAGGATGCTAATGATATCAATTTCACCCGGCATTCCAATGTTTATTCTTATCGTCTTCTATTATCGTCTTTTTCAGCTGTCCCATACTAAACTGCAATATCTACTCGACACAATCGTATGGGACAGCAATTTGTTTTTTGCTCTGATCGTTTTGCTCCCATAGTAAAAGTTGTTCAGTTTGAAGAGTCTGCGGTTTAAGGGTTAATGATACTTTTCCTTACACCCTGTATAGGCTGACATTGAAATCATTGGCATCCATTGAAACTAAGACTCTATATGCAAGAAACTGAACACATTTTACTATGGAAGCTATACAGTATACAGGTTGTAAGGGAAAGTATCATTATATTGAAACCACAAACTCTACCCATCAAACTGAACAACTTTTACAATGGGAGCAAACCTGTCAGCGCAAAAAAAAATCTGCTAAACTAAGTACCTAATGGTATCGATTCGGTATTGCCACGACTTAACTTAACTAAATTTATTCCTGTCATTTTCTAACATTCGACTAAGAAAAGAGACAGAAAACCAACAACTGACTTTAGTGCTGTCAAAGTGACGCTACACGCCCAAAAACGCCTTAAATAAGATGGCGTGCATTATGATGCCATCTTAGACTATATAGACAGAGCAACAAGCGGGCGAAATGGTCCCAAAAAAAGTAGGTAAAAACCGTACTCCTTTCAAAAACCTTCCAATAGTCTCAATCATGACGCGAAACGGAACAGACCTCCTGAATCCAAGATAAAAAATTCCGAAAAAATAACTTACGTGATCAAATTGTAACAAATTCACAAAAATATGCACTATCAAAAAAAGATTAACATGTTTCCCACTTATAAATTAATTTTTCACCAAGATTTGAAATACAATAAGCTGATTGAAAATTTCAAAAAGTTCATAGGCCATTTTTAAAGAGTGGTCAGATTTTTCTTTCTAAATTTCCCGCCATTATGCCTCGATCAATAGACGTTTCGTTTTTTCATTACTATTTTTATCAACTAATAGACAAAGGTTTTTCGTTCATACAACCTAAAAGAAAAAAAAAAATATTTCACTTTATTAAGTCTTTATTTCTTCCGAACGTTATTTCTACTAACTATGGTGTTGAGAAGGAACATATTTATTAGAGATCGGATGCATATTTACCTAAACTAAACAATTTTTTTCCACGGAAACTGAATATAGATTATGCCTTTCTGAATAAAGTTAATTAAAAAATTGTGCCACACGCATTGTTTTGTCACACTTATCCTCACCACTATGATATTCCGACAACATGAACAACTCGTACAACATGAACAACTCTGACAACTTTGTCAACCTGACCAACTGAATTGACTTGATAAGGTTGTCCAATTTGTCCATGTTGTCAAATTAAGTACTTTTGACAACAAAACAATTCTGACAACTTGGTCAACTCGGACAACTCTGTCAACTCAGACAATATTTTATAAGTTGACCAAATTTAGAGTTGTTCATGTTGTCCGAGTTGTTCAAATGCCCGAGTTCTACGATATTTTTTATATAGATAAATCTTTTAGCAATCCTGGGACTTCGGAATGATCCTGGGATTGCTTCATAAAATAAAAAGACGCGTCCATATATTATTCTTGTGAAAAATGAAGTTTAGGTAAAATATGCATCTGAATATCCGATCTCTAATAACCACTGTTGAGATAATAATTCGCGTGCATGATAGTCTTTGAACAACTTTCTCTATCGGACCAAGGTCGCAATAGCGAAAAAATCAGCTGTTTCATACATTATGGTCGATTAGCTATTTTTTTATTAGCCCCTTTCATCCCATTGCTGGGCAAAGGCCTCCCCTTTCGAGTAACTATGGAACAGCAAATTTATTTTGTGCTTTCGATGTTGGCTCCATAGTGAAAGTTGTTCAGTTTGATGGTCTGGAGCACTCTGTTCGATATGTAACGCATTTAATTTTACACCTTGTATAGTGTAATTCACTCCCAAAGATGACTAAATATTTCACAGATTCTAAGGGAGATGGAATTCTGCTGGTAACACAAACACTCACACACTGAAAGGTTTAAACATGCGTAGAACGCAGCTGTCACGCACACATCTGTCAAAAAATGGAACCATTTTCGTTTTGCATTTGTGAGGCGACGTTCCATCTAGATAATCTAAGGATGCCATCTTATTTTGGGCGTGTAGCGTCACTTTGACAGCACTAAAGTCAGTTCTTGGTTTTCTGTCTCTTTTCTTAGTCAAATGTTAGAAAATGACAGGAATAAATTTAGTTAAGTTAAGTCGTGGCAATACCGAATCGATACCATTGTCTACTTGACTAAAATCTATGAGACAGCTGATTTTTTTTGTTCTGACAGGTTTGCTCCCATGCCTCCCATAGTAAAAGTTGGGTAGAGGGTAGAGTATGATACTTTTCGTGTAGTATGCACCATGTAGTGTATGAAAATGGCTGTGTAAAATAGCAAAATGATGAATGAGACAAACTGCAAGAATTTATGGCAGGTGGAAGCATTACAGCAGTAAACTCATGATATCCATTATTCATAAAGATTGCAGACTTTGTCACTGCGATAAATAGTGTTGTCTTTCAGTACGAATTGGCATGATTGCAAGAGTAAATTTAAGGTGTTTTTGTAAATTGTAATTACCAGTGATTGGAATAGGCAGTGACATTTTGCGGGATTTCATAGCATATCTATCACAGTAGTAGGTATACTGTCATATTTGCATAATTTCTCGGGTGTTCGGGAATAACAAATTCGGTAAGTATACAGGGTGTTTCATAAGTAACAATAAATATTTAAAACTCTTAAGGGTGTTGTTTAGACCGTCAAACTGAACAACTTTCTCTATGGGACCAACATCGAAATCGCGAAAAAAAAATTTGATGTTCCATACTCTACAGATCGACTAGAGCTAAAATATGTATGGGATATGAAATTATTTTTTTTGCGATTTCGATGTTGGTCCCATAGAGAAAGTTGTTCAGTTTGATGGTCTAAACAACCCCCTTAAGAGTTTCAAATATTTATTGTTACTTATGAAACACCCTGTACACCAGTTATGTTTTGTTATTATATTTTATTTTATTTTATATTATTCGGAATGCTAACAGCCTCTTTTACAAAATAATGTACTTAAAATAAGAAACCATTAGCCATTTACAAGCATCCACATATAGATGGGTAAAATGCATTAATGCATACAGGGTCCATCTGCTGTCCCATACATTTTGCTCGAGTAGGTTTGCAGTTTTGTATGGAGCAGCAGGTTTTTTTTTCGCGATTTCGATGTTGGTGCCATAGAGAAAGTTGTTCAGGTTGATGGTCTGATCATCCCCTTAAAAAAAGTGTCAGCATATTAAGAAGGACCCTATATGCATCGTTTCAGTAAACATACAAAACATACAATATTCTAAGGACATTGATTACAAGGTTAAAGATTATTAATATAAACCACGCCTTTTTCAATCTTGAATTTTATTAGAAGGTAGAGTCAAAAAAATTACGTTAGAAAGCTACCTACTATCTGGGTATGTGACATTAATTTAATTTTGAGTTCGAGTTGAGTTGATAAATATTCCTAGGTACACACCAACAGTCAAGTGGAGAGGATGAGTGATAGCAGATGTACGAAAGAGATATATGGAGCTAAAATGAGTGGATGTGTCGGCAGAGGGCGCCCTCGTAGGACGTATGCTGATCAAATCAGTTGCGTCCTACAAAAAGGGGAGGTGCGGAGTACTCGAAACCGACGGGCATGTATGAAGAGATGTATGGATGTGAATGAGGCAATGTATGTAAGGACCGTAGTAGATGTCGCCCTCTGGTATCTGCCTACCCCATTGGGGAAGAGGCGTGACGTTATAGATAGATAGACACACCAACAGAATAATAAAATATACTTAGATTTAACATAGGTAGGTTTTTAAATTAAACCGATCGATCGGATCGGAGTTTCTATTATCCAGGCGTAGATCGGTTTGCTCCCATCTGCGATCAAATATAGGTAGATGAATAGTCTCATACAAAATCAAACCCGATCTGCGGCCCCGCGTCAACTCTTACATATACAGATATAATAGAAAATATACCTCTTCAGCCTTTCATTTTGACATAGACCTTAATGCTCAGTAATAACGCCGTAAGCCGTTTGTTTCAGTTTTTAATTATTAAAAATATTCATTTTGAAATGACCCTTACCGTATAACAATAAGGTACAAAATCGATACAAAGGATATGCGTGTAACATCATTTTTGAACTGCGCTTATCAAGGTCGTCGCCAACAGCCGTTATCGATATACTTTTCTAACGCAGGCAAGTTTCTTATTATTGCCTTCTCACCTTACACGCAGGAACGAGACATGTCGCTTATAAACAGCGTACGCGAGAGGGAAAGGGATAGGCGGGATTGCCGTGAGATTGTAAATGAACAAAAATATTGAACAAATGCGATTAAATGCCATGATATATGACAAATATTAAAGATAATGTAATTACAAATTGATACTTATTGAAAGTATGACACACCATCTTTTTTTTGCACTTTTCGTGTATTGTTTTTGCAGTTTTTAACTGCACACTTCGGCATTGTTGAGCGTCACACGGTTAGCGCGGTCAATTAGCGAATGAGAGCGAAACAAGGCGCACTGTCAGATTGCGCCTTGTTTTGATGGTTCCATTTTTAAACCAGCGTTTAAAAATCTACCTATATTTGATCGCAGGCTCCCATAGTAAAAGTTGTTCAGTTTGATGGGTAGACTCTTAGTTTAAAAAGGATGCCAATGGTATCAATTTCACACTGTAGACTGTGCGGGTTTAGTAAATATAACATATTGTCCATTATTGTCGCTTACGCTGTTCTTCCTGAAAACGCTATCGTTAGGCCCAAGTTATTTTCCACATGTGATGCCCCACACCCATGCAGTTAACCGGTCATTCGCTCTGCCATCAATGTTTGTACGACACACAGGGGGGCGTGGCCCTCGAGGCTGGGTGAACTGCAGTGGAAGAATATTGCAAATGTGGAATTAACCTATTTACTATGGACTGTTGTTACTGATGACGTAGATCACCATGGAAAAATGACGCTGTTTAGGAATCTAACGGTTTTTTTTATTTACACTCATACACACAAGATGTAGCATAAAATTCTTCACAAAGGTGAGATAGAGCGTGAAGAAGTGGTAAACGCTTTTCAAAGCTTGACGTAGGGTACCTTTCTTAAAATTGATTACCTATGGACAACGAAGCGGAATAAACACCTGTATGTACCCACAAGGTTTAATGTTAAGGCGGAGAGCCAGGGAAATGGGTAATTAAGACGTTCGTTGACATAATTAATCTTAGTTTCAAATTAATCACGACATGAACGTTCCTTTTAGTGTAAGATCCATCAGTAACATCATGTACCTACTCGTTTACATTTGATTGAAATGCGATATACAATAAAAGCTTTTTTTAAACGCAATTAAATGCTCATAGATCGTTCTGAAGGTGTTGTATTAGGCGATTAAAGGTAAGCGCATTTTAAGACGAGACGCATTAGAGAAAAAATCCGTTCTAATAGTATCCGAATAAAATAGCTTCTATACAATTTCATAAGCATAAGCATATGCTCACGACTATATTCCCCGAGGGGGTAGTCAGAGATATTCTGAAACCTAAGAACATCCACGTTTCACCAGTTGTACCGAAACTCTGTCCAGTGTGACGGGGGGTGAGCCCGTCGCCATTTATAATGGACAGTGGGTACAATACATGACTCGAAATTGAAGCATACAGGTTTCCTCACTTCTATACAATTTATGTGAACAAACTTACGCATCCGGCGAATCGATCGCACAAACGGAAATCCGCCGCACAAAAATGCGATCTGCTCCGCCCCGATGCGGCCCGTTGTAGTGTGCTACGAAATAACATGCAGAACGTTTTGCAATGTTTGCTTTTTACAAGTATTACATAAAACAAAAAAACCCTTTAATGCGTTGCGATGCAGCCCGTTCCAGTGTGCGAAGTTCGCATTTTCCGATGCTATGCGATGCGGCCCGCCCTAATAAAAGTATACGCAAGAATAAATACTATTACTACTGTTTGTATTGCAATGTTTTTATGAGCAAAATACTAGCCACTATTATTATCATCTAAAACGTATTCACGTAGGTAGGTTTATCGCATTCATTCGTGCACGTTCTATAACTACATTTAATATTAAATGAAGTTGTGCCAAGATTTTACTAGGTACCTAATATGGGTACAATGCTCCTCAAAACAATTTTATTTTAAATCCTGTTTCAATGATAAATGAGATTGGATATAAATATTATAGCCGGATCCTGCACTATTATTTCTGGATACTTCTTACGTTTCTTCGTACCGTTTGACTTGTGATGTAGCGGCAATATTACTTATTTTTACATTTCTTATTGAAATAGAATTAACATTTAGAAAATATATATATTTTTAAATATTAATGGTCTTTCAAACAATTTTGAAGTAAAACTTCTTTACGCACGTTTGACTTGGTGAGTAAGCTGGTGATTGCGTGACGAGAGCGTTACGAAAAGTGTTCGGGCGAGGCGAACGGAAGCGGAAGTCTTATGACGTAGTGATATATGTACCTATTAGTAGGTACCTCCTTGCGAATTCGAAGTTGGCTCCATAGTGACAGTTGTTCAGTTTGATGAGTAGAATACATGCTAAAATTATCCGCAGTGATATAAAATTCACCCTGTATACTATTACCTACCTATTCTGTGGAAGAACTAAACTCACCGGCCAAAGTCTATAGGCTTTCCACAAAAACGCCTAACAACAGTAAGTGCCTGCAACACGATAAATAACGAGCACCTTATGCTATGGTTAAGGAAATACGACCGTTGCCAAACATTCACGCACCGTTGCTTGTCTTTACCTACAAAACTGTAAACAATGTGACATATTGACTATGTACAGTGGTTCCATATTGCAAACACGACACGTGTCGTGGGATTCGGCGCACAATGTCACATTCGCAAACTGTCACATTCGCAAAATGTCACATTCGCATAATGTCACATTCGGACTCTATTCGGAAGCGTTCAGTTGTAGCTCGGCTTATGCTCTCAAACGGTGAAGGAAAACATCGTGAGGAAACCTGCATAATATACGCTAAAGAAGAAATTCTGATGCGTAAGTAAAGCTTACCAATGAACCAATCCGGATTAGGCACGCGTGGTGGACTAACGCCCAGACTTCGTCGATTCGATAGTAGGCTGATGATGAGAAGATTAAGGCGGAAGGAAAAGGCTACTAATTTTTGGAACTGCCATCTTAATTCAGTGAAAACGTCTTGCTAGACTGTTAGTATTTCGGGGCCCTAATAGAAAGCAGCATTGAAAAATACTAGCTACGGCCCTACACCTGCACACGGAAATAATTCACGCCGTAACTATAACAAAAGATATCAAAAGCGCATCAAAAGTAAATTGCATTGGCAATTCGATCAAACCTTGTCTCCAAAGTAATAGGTACTTGTTCCACTGTCTGCTAGATTGCTAAAACTGTGGTTAATGAAGAGTTGGTTTTAAGAAACAAGAGTGACTTGCCGACTTGTGACTGACCTGAGAGAGATGAGGTATGCACGAACTCCTGCGCTTTGGCCAGGTTTGACCAGGTTTGGTTTTAGTTGTGCTTTGAAAACGAACTTTTTTTACATTATGTATTTTTTTTGTAAATTTTCGAATGACACCAATACTCGAAAGAAGCAGAAAAGTATTTAGGTACTGTACAAGTGTACACCGTTTTTGAGCAGTACTCACTCCTTTGAACAACTCGTATAAACTTGGTAACCCGTTTGTCCATGTGTTCATTGTTCAAGGAATCGGATTGCTCTTTCTCTACTCTATACTCCTCGTCCGCACACGTTTCCACATCAGTAGAACAGTAGTCTCACACAGGACGCCCGGCAGTAGTGAAACTTCTGCAGCTGTCAAATTTAAATTTCTAACTTCCTTCGCAAGCAAAGGTTGTGGATCCGAATTTCAAAGCTCTATGGGAGGGCTTTCGTTCGAAAAGTTTCACTTTAAAAAGTTACGTGTTTCTTCTTGAGGGAAAAGTAGGTATATTCGTTCTCTATAGAATCATAAAAAAAGTATCTAAAAGAGTGCCTGTCCACTGTCATAATAAGTTCGATGCACTTTTTCTCAAATAGTGGATTTCTTCTTCGCATATTGCCTCGCTGCCTTCCGCAGCTTCAGCCTTAGAATCGCAAAAGATTCCAATGAAAGCCGCGCTCTATTTACCTTTGAGTTAAAAGCTCCAGTGAAAGCTTGATTATTGCAGGGCACGTGCAACTGTACATTGTTGCATTTCTACGCCTCACGTTCTAGAATACATCATCGGTCGTCACTCACACTAAAATCTATCTATTTTAAGCTTGCTTTTATTTCGTGATTTCTCGATGAAAATCTCTCTCCTGATTATTATAATTTTATTGTGTATAAGTACAAGGTGTTACAAAAATTCAAATAAACATTCAAGGGGGTGGTTTAGACCATCAAACTGAACAACTTTCACTATGGGACCAATATAGAAATCGCGAAAAAAAAAGATGTTACATACTCTACAATATGTATGGGAAATCTGTTTTTTTTTCGCGATTTCGATGTTGGTCCCATAAAGAAAGTTGTTCAGTTTGACGGTCTGAACTGAACAACCCCCTTAAGAGTTTTAAACATTTATTTTTACTTATGAAACACCTTGTATAGCTTCATAAAAAACCATAATCATGCCATTAACACTGGCAGGAAATATGGTAAGCCCAAGAAAATACAAATAATTCTACCCTGAAACATGAAACTCGTAATAAAACTATAACCTTGCTAACACGCTTTAGAAAGACATTTGTGGGAAAGATTCTGTACCACCTCGAAAGGGAATAACCTCGTGGGATTAGGTATGAAACATGTTGCACAATAGTTCTGTAAACGTTAGAAAGATCAACGACCAATCCCGATGGCACGCGATTTAAAATAAGTATTTCTCGACTTATCCCTCAGAGAGAGAACAAATTTAAAACCAACTACATACGTTGTACCATACATTGGCTTTGTAAAATTAAACAAGCCAGGGGTAGTGAACTGTTACTCGTGTTAGAAGCCATCGCGTGTTACAATGATCTGAGGACATGGGTTGACGACACCTGCCAGGATGAACAGAGGCAAAGTTAAAGATGTAAATGATTTTTGCTATTGATGTTTGTTATCGTTCATTGATCTTAATCAAGTAGCGAGAAATTTATTTTAGGGTGTGCCCAGGAGAGCCATGTCTGACTGTCTTTCATAGTTCATCTAAATTTAAAATACAGACAATTAAAGAACGTCTAGAACAGGCACTATACCTACTATTTATTCAGTGATTATACGAAAAGATTACATTCTTCCAAAGAAACTATCATCATCATCTCAGCCGATGGACGTCCACTGCTGGACATATTCCTCCCCCAAGGATCGCCACAACGACCGGTCCTGCGATGCCCACATCCAACGGATTCCCGCCGCCTTCACCAGGTCGTCAGTCAACCTCGCTGCGCTTTCTGGTACTCGGTTGCCACTCGAGAATTTTCGGCCCCATCGGCCATCGGTTCTGCGAAAGTTTACATTCTTCCAAAGAAACTATAAGAAAAAAATACATGTTGGGAGGATGTTATAGGCCAAGGCCTGAAACAACAGGGACCATCGGCTAAAAAATAAAATTGCCATAAATACAATATTACTCGAACTGGTTTTTTTCGTGTCACACGTCTTATTTAAAAATAGTTTATTTATTTGCAGTTTCCAGCAAAATTAAATTTAATATGATGATGATGACACTATTATTACTTTCGCACTTGGCATTGAACAGATAAAAAAAAATCAACGAAAAAACAAATTATTATGCAACAGCACTTCAGTTTTTCAGCAGTGCGTTCATTTTGAGTGACATCCTCATTGGCATACATCCAGGTGCGTAAAAAAGTGAGTGTTGTAAAAAATTCAATTTCCGAAAGCTTTTAGTGATAATAGTTTGTACACCAGAAGGTGATTGATACTCTAGTTCAAAGCTATGTTTGTACATTAACATTGTTTCGTAGAAACTTTTAAAACTTTATTACCAACTAGTGTTTTCCCGCGTCTTCGTCCGCACAAATTATATACCAGATGTTAAGTCAGATCATAAGCTATCAAACAAAAAGAGTTTCATCAAAATCGGTTCAGTAGTTTTTGCTTGATGCGCGAACAAACAAACAAACAAATAAACAAACACACAAACAAACAGACAAACAGACAGACAAAATTTCTAAAAAAAGTTGATTTCGAGTCAGAGATACCAAAAAACCATATCGTAATCTTTTTTTTGTAAATATCTCCAATGTACAGACACACTTCAGTTACAGTTTTATAATAGTTTAAATTTAAGTGAAAACTAAGCAAATTCAAGTGGCAATGGGTTGGTTAGATCTGCCGAAAAATTTACAATCGTTGGGGAGTCCGAGGTCTAGAATGGAGACCACAAACTGGCACTGGATACCACTGTTGTAGTGTGGTACGCACTACGGCTCTGAACCGATGACCAGTAGTGACATAATTGCAAGTCACACGTTCAAATTCATCATCATGTGTGCCAATGTGTGTGGTGCAATATTTGCCAATCCTGTCTCTATTCTCTATTTTTATATCTTGGACAGTCCGCTTGTCTTGAGTTTTTGAAACGACACGAAATCTATCATTTCCTTCACTTGGGCTAGATAACTCTGTCTGGGTCTTCCTCTGCCTCTCTTCCCCTCTATCTTCATTCCAGTATTTTTTTAAAGAAATTGTCGTTTCGTATCAAGTGTTCGATCATATCTCTTTTCATTTCTCTTTTCTTTAACCATTATTAACACCTCTTCATTTGTTATATTCGTTTTGTCTTACTTCAAATTAGCAGTCAAAAATGACAAAATTATCATTCGACAATGATTTAGAAAGTGTGAGATTTAGTTAGGGTGCTTGTCCAAGAAAAAAATTGTAAACCTTTAGAAATCATGACTATGGCTTGAAACTTGGTACAGTTGCTCAGGGGGTCAAAAAAGACCGATCAAGATCGGTACCCCACGGGAGCCCCCCCTCTGGGGCGGGAGGGGGGGGATCAAAGGGACGCTCCGACCGGACAAACTCAAACAGTTGCAAACGATAGAATATAGCTATCAGGTTAAGTTTGGTATCATTTTCGTATAAATTAAGGACGAGGAATTTATTTCTGGCATTTTTATTTCATTTTGTGAAAGTGGTTTCCGAATAAAACATAGAAACGTCAAAAATTTTACCTGGAAAAATACGTTTAAACAGCTATAACTTTACAACCTATAAACAAATTAATATTTTAGAAATACTTAAATATAGAATATTTTATGTAGATCCAGAAAAATATACCATTTATAAAGATAATCTTACAAAATTACGAAGAAAAATTATCTTGAACGTTGCGCCGCGTAGTTAAGTGAAATTGCGCCACCAGCTCTTGCAGCAGAATCCAGACAATTTTCTTAAAAATTCGTATTCGATGCATGAGAATGAAGTGACCAAAAGAGATTTCTTGGTTAACTTCTCTAATTAGGTAAGTATTTCAATGTCTAAAAGGCTATGAAAGAGAAAAAAAATACAATTTATAGTTTTTTCGCAATCAATGTATTTCAAAATAAGAAATATAGAAAGAAACATTTATTGTTATCTTTTAGACGCACTTTCCTTCACATAATCGTTCGCTCCTCATCCAACCTAAAATGCATCGTAGCTCTGTGCATTTTAGGTTTGTTTTTTTACATTTACATCTCTGCTGAAAGCCTGCCTTGCATCTACAGCGAGTAGCACATTTTGCGCTTTGAACGTTTTACGTATTGAACATTCTGCGTGTAGAACCTTCTGCCACTGCTGGCTTGTTAGTCCAGTAGGGAGACCATTCGTTTCTATTTTTCCGCCAGCCCCAAGACGCTGGATTGGGAAGGTGATAAAAGGGCTTTAGCACGTGGCCCCAAATATGGAATCCCTGATCCACTGCTCTTAGTGTGTGTGATACAAGGCCGCGACTGAGTAAGTGGTATGTTCTCTAATCGACGATCTTTTTTGGTGAATATAGGTGTTTCCTACATTCATTGACTGTTGTACATTGACTTGACCTGTATAAGAAAGAAGCAATGTTGAATCTGATTAACAAAGTAAGAGGATTATGTAGGCAAAAAAAATAGTAGGAATAGATAAGTATAGGTATGTACGTACCCGTCATACATAGTAACGACATAGCTTTGTATGATAGAATCAGCTTCCTCAATTTTCCCTTCCATAAGGAACTTGAATCCAGTGGTCATCATCATCTTATTTAAGAGCTCTTGTCGGTGGAGTATTCGCCAATCCGGTCACTTTTACGAGTGTCTTGAGGTCTTGATACGACACGACATCAACCTTTTCTTTCACTTGGCTAGATAACTCTGTCTGGGTCCTCTTTTCCCCTCTGTCTTCCCTTCCAGTATGGTTTTAAAGAAATTGTCGTTTCGTACCATTCTTCCTTTTTTCCTATTCAAACCCAGCGGTAGACCGCAGTAAAAGAAACTAGAAATTTAGATAAACAACGGTTTAGCTATCGTTTTTTCTATAACTATATCTGTGGATGTGCCATTGACGTCTTATAAGGATATGCACTCAAAGTCTCAAATGCTGTCTTCTTTCCTCTTCCATTAAAGCAGGAAACCGTGTCGCATCCCGTGAAGGCGTGGAAACGGCGTAGGTCCTTCCCCTTTTCCACGCCTTCATGGGATGCGACACAGTTTCCTGCTTTAATGGAAGAGGAAAGAAGACAGCATTTGAGGTTTAGAGTCCGTATACACACTCCACAGGCATAGTTATAGAAAAAACGTTAGATAAACCATTGTTTATCTAAATTTGTAGTTTCTTTTACTGGTCACGCATTTCAATCCGATAGTGGCATCTTGCGGTGGATTTTTTCTTTATAAGTACAAGCATAAAACGCGTGTATATAAAAACATTATAACCGCTTGGTTAAAATCGTTAATAACCGGCTTCAATCAATCATACTTCCGGCTTCGTGTATTTCCACAGGCCACCACTGGGTTCAAGTTGCTAATGGAAGGAGGAAAATTGAGGAAGCTGGTCCGTTCATACAAAGATAATGTCGTTACTATGCATGTCAGGTACGTACCTACTTATCTATTCCTACTATCACCACCTTATGTAATCACATGAAGCAATAAACTATTATGACTATGACTATGACTACTATTTTCATTGCCTATAAATCCTCTTACTTTGCTAATCAGATTCAACATTGCTTCTTTCTTTTACAAGTCAAGTTAATGTACCTACAACAGTCAATGAATATAAGAAACACCTATATTCACCAAAAAAGATCTGCGTCTTGGGGCTGGCGGAAAAATGGAAACGAATGGTCTCCCATACTGGGCTAACAAGCCAGCAGTGGCAGAAGCGTGTAGAGGGACTTAACTTAGGGGCTGCAGATGCAAGGCAGGCTTTCAGCAGATATGTAAATATAAGAAAACAAACACAGAGCTACGATTATGTGAAGGAAAGTGCGTATAAATAGATAACAATAAATGTTTCTTTCTATATTTCTAATTTTGAGTTACCTACATTGATTGCGAAAAAACTATAAGTTGTATTTTTTCTCGCTGATAGCCTTTTCGACATTGAAATACTTACCTAATTAGAGAAGTTAACCAAGAAATCTCTTTTGGTCACTTCATTCTCATGCATCGAATACGAATTTTTAAGAAAATTGTCTGGATTCTGCTGCAAGAGCTGGTAGCGCAATTTCACTTAACTACGCGGCGCAACGTTCAAGATAATTTTTCTTCGTAATTTTGTAACATTATCTTTATAAAAGGTATATTTTTCTGAATTTACATAAAATATGCTATATTTAAGTATTTTTAAAATATTAATTTGTTTATAGGTTGTAAAGTTATAGTTGTTTAAACGTATTTTTCCAGGTTAAATTTTTGACGTTTCTATGTTTTATTCGGAAACCACTTGCACAAAATGAAATAAAAATGCCAGAAATGAATTCCTCGTCCTTAATTTATACGAAAATGATACCAAACTTAACCTGATAGCTATATTCTATCGTTTGCAACTGTTTGAGTTTGTCCGGTCGGAGCGTCCCTTTGATCCCCCCCCTCCCGCCCCAGAGGGGGGGCTCCCGTGGGGTACCGATCTTGATCGGTCTTTTTTGACTCCCTGAGCAACTGTACCAAGTTTCAAGCCATAGTCATGATTTCTAAAGGTTTAGCGGCTAAACGCCCTAGCTAATTCAAAAAACTGGCCAAGTGCGTGTCGGGCCACGCGCAGGGTAGGGTTCCGTAGTTGCCCGTCACAATATACGAACTTAGAAGGGGGCTTTTTGTTTTATACTACGGTTTGACGGCTAATAAAGTCTAAAAAGTACTTTTTTTAAGTTGGTCGACTATTACTCGTTAACTTGTAAAGCTAACTTAGCGGTGATAGTTTTCCTTTTAATTTCATTATATACACTTACTGCCATGAATTTTTTCACATATCTAGAAACAACCGTTTAGCTGGCAGAGGGGGGGGGGACACTCGACTCTAACAAAAATTAGCACCTTAAAGCTTAATATTTCGCTAACGGATCCCTAAATCGAAAAATGGTTTTCCCACACCCACCGTATTTTTAAAAGACCTATCCAACGATACCCCACACCATGGGATAGACGAGAAAAAAAAATTGCGTCCCCACTTCACGGGTAGGGGAAGTACCCTAAAAAAAAATATTTTTCAAAATTTTATTTTACCACTTTCTCGGCGTGATTAATATGTGCACTCATGCCAAATTACAGCTTTCTAGTACTAAGCGTCTCTGAGCTAAGCCGCGGACAGACGGACGGACGGACGGACGGACATGGCGAAACTATAAGGGTTCCTTGTTGACTTCGGAACCCTAAAAATGATACTTTCGTCTGAGAAAGGCAGCGGGGAGAAATTGGATTCGGACTTCTTAGGTTCTTCTTCATCGACTATGGTCTGCAGTGACAGGCTGAAGGGATGTAATGATGGACTACACAGTAGCATAGTGTCTGATCAAGGATTCACTAAAAGAAAATAAAATCATGTGGTATTTATGTACGGATTGTTGATAAACTATCGTGTTTCAATAGCTCGAGTAGGTTCAACTTTTTAACCGACTTCAACAAAAGGAGGAGGTTCTCAATTCGACCCGTATGTTTTTTTTTTTTTTTTTTTTTTTTTTTTGTATGTTTGTTACGCGATTACACCGCCAATTGAGAATTGATTATGATGATTCTTATTTTGTTTGGTAGGTCATAATTCCGAGGTGGTCCCATGAAATTGATTCAGCGCTTGTTGACAAAATCTGCAAAATAACAAATATGTACACAGATCACGGACTTGAAAAAAGTACGGACGTAATGTTACACTAGAAAGATGTGAAGTGTAAACGCTTATGAGACAGCGATAGTCATAAAATCCTATACAATTTGTATGAAGCTAGATGTCTGCCTCCGGAGTCAGACCGCCATCGTCAAACAAAAAAGTGGTTACGTCGATAAGGACAGCAATAAGTAGCGATCTCCTTTTTTAACTATAGTGAATTTGCTATGTGCATCCTTACTGAGTGAGTATGACACGACACGTGCTTCTTATCGTCAAACAAAAAAGTGGTTACGTCGATAAGGACAGCAATAAGTAGCGATCTCCTTTTTTAACTAGAGCGAATTTGCTATGTGCATCTCTTACTGAGTGAGTATGACACGACACGTGCTTCTTTCTAGTACTTACCTTCTCTTTCTACGACGCAAACACAATATAATACATGGGTGCTTCTCTTATATAATAAAAGGATATTACGTCCGTCGTTTTTTCAGGTCCGTGACACAGATGACATTTTTGTTTGTCGATTCTCTTCAGGAGTGCGATTTTTAAACATCACACGTTCAAGTCAGCGGTAGAAAATGTCAAAATTACTATGGAGATTATGCATATTTCGTCTTTCTACTGCTAATTCGAACGTGTGATGTTCAAAAATCGCACTCCAGCAATGTTTTGATGGGGACTGTCAAACTATGTTTTTTTTACTGTCATAACCAAGAATCTTTATATGCCTATATATTTAAAACTTCTTGGTCATACTGTTGTGTTTAAACGTATATTAACTTTATGGTTTAAACTTCATGGATATAGGTACCGAAACACATAGATTTAATTGATCATGGCGGTCGGAAATGTTCGTTGTTTTAAGGGTTCCATAGTCAAACAAGGAACCCTTATACTTTCGTCCATTCTGTCTGTCTGTCTGTATGCCCCGCCTCAATAACTCGCTCATTTTTGCATCTATTGAATCGAAATATGGCATAAAGACAGATAACAGTAACCCAAAAACAGAAATGTTGTACGAAACATGGGTTGGATTTTTTAAAATCGAGTGAGGTGTAGAGCGTACACCGTATCCTTTGCATTGAAGTACTTATAACTGCTTAGTCGAACTAATGTATTTCACCTAGATTTCAACACTGAAAAGTTTGAAATAAAAAATTAAAACCGACTTCAAAACTAAAAAGGTAAAAATAATAATATTGCAGTCGTTGACTTTTGCATTCGAATCTATAAGAACATTAATTTGTTTTATTGGAGTCGGTGTCAAGCCAAGCCAAGCCAAAAAATTACTGCAAGCCCAGTTGCGAATCGTACCGTCTTGACACCGAGTCCGATAAGACAAATTAATGTTCTTATAGATTCGAATGCAAAAGTCAACGACTGCAATATTATTATTTTTACCTTTTTAGTTTTGAAGTCGGTTTTAATTTTTTGTTAAAATTTTTTTATCTCATTCGATTAGTTTCTTCATCGTATCGAATGCATCGAAACAATTGACTGTTTGTGTTTATAAAGTAAGGTCTCTATAGACGGCTTATTATTAGCTTTATTTTTTATAGGCTATTTGCAATTGAAGGAAATCTGATGTTATGACAAATTTTTCCTGCCACTTTGTTTTCCTTAGCCTACAATCTACATCATCCAAATAAACTTTACTTTATTATTATGATGTATCTCGGTAGCCACGAGCTGATATTTGAAGGGCCGTAGCCCGGATCTTTGGAAAGCCTGCGTCCACAGGTCCAACACGTAGAGGCCCCTTTTAGACACTTTTATCTAAATGTGATGGGATGCACCAATCGTGAATCTGTTCCATTATCCAAATACACTCATAGACAGACCACGCTTGGCGCAAAGACTATTGTGAGAAGGGTATAATTTTACTTGGGCTATTATTATTATCCCACTGCTGGGCAAAGGCCTTTCCTTTAACTCTCCATCCATCTCTTTTTTGGGCAAGCACTGCGCTTGTCATCAAATAATCTATCGTTTCTGGCAACTTACCCTTGGTCGCCCATTTAAAAAAATATATATTGTAAACAGGTTTTTACAGGTGTTTACAGGTTGTAAACTTAAATTCTTCAGACCATCAAACTGAACAACTGAAAAATAAATCTGATGCTCTATTTTTTTTCCCGATTTCGTTGTTAGACCCGCCCCGTTCTGAAAGTAGTTCAGTTTGATGGTGTGGAGCACCCTCTTAAGAATGTAATGCATTAAATTTACCAGTAAAAAAAATTTTGTAATCCTGAGGATGCAGTATTATTGAATCAATGAATACAATAAATGCATGCTCAGGGACAGATCACAGAGTTCATAGATGCGTAAAATGAGTTTACCATACCTGCAACTGAAAATTTAGTTTTGGAGTTTTGAATTCGTTGTTCCAAGAAACATCGATCTCAAAATCAAATCTGTTTTATTAATCGTTCGAAGCGTTCTACAAAAGAAAAAACATTGATTAATTAGCACAGCGCGTGTATTCCTCTATCTATCAACACAACACGTAGTCCGATAACGTGATGAATTTGTTCCAATATTTCTCGGATCGGAGTGCAATAATAAATATCTAGGACTTTCATCCCAGGCGCGTGTGGTGCAGCGAGCATTGCGGGTTATTGACCACCACGCGTGTCCGACAGGCTTATGCAACTATACCCTCGGGGTTACGGTAACCAGATGACAGCTCGAGGGAAGGATACAATCAGGAAACAGGGTGAAGGTCCAGAAAATGACTGAATGACCTGCACGGCTAGCAGAACAAAGCGACAAAACGAGAAAAACGTCATCCGCGATCTTTTTGGCATTCGTAAAATAAATGGAGGCATATCTAGATTTTTATCGTCTTCTTGGGTGGCATGCAAGGCCTACAGTTTGTTTAATAAATGGGTTTTTGGTTGCAGTGTCGTTTTGCCAAATCAAAGTTCTGTCTTGGATGTGATACGTTTTGTTTGATCGTGATGCATATGCTCACGACTATATTCCCCGAGGGGGTAGTCAGAGATATTCTGAACCTTAAGAAAATCCACGTTTCACCAGTAGTACCGAAACATACAATACATGCCTCGAAATTGAAGCATGCATGTTTCCTCACGATGTTTTCCTTCACCGAAAAAGAAAATGGCGTGTGTTTAATCGTGATGCGGTTTCATAATGAAGGGTTCAACTCTACACATATCATTTTAAGACTTTGTCTTAGCCTGGATCAGAATCCAGATCCTGATCCAGAGATCAGAACAATATGCAAAACATAAATTAAGTTCTCCACGATACCTACTCTTCATGGGGGTATAGTTGGCCTTATAGAATAAAAATGCTTTTATGGATGACAGATTAGTTGAATGCGAAATCATCCATCGCTAAATCATCAGCAATTTCTAATTTATTCTATTCTTAATTAATGGCGTTTCCTTGTTAGATTTCGCCAGTGTCAAGTGTTGAGGATATACTAATTAGATATTGTACGGTAATAGGATATGGCGATCTAAAAGCCCCGTTTTTAAACAAAAACACACACTCGAAACCGCCATAAAACGGCGGAGCCACGTGGCTGCCAAAATTGCAAGCCGACGACACGTCTACTTGTCACCCCCTCAGCCACGCGACTCCATCAGCAATTTCATTTTTCTGGAATATCGAGGGATAATCATACATTGACACCTGCATAAAATGATATGTAAGGTTTATCATAAGCTATCTAATAACAATTAATACTATTAATACTTATAAGCGTTTTTTAATGCGGCTTGGCAGGAGGACATAGTGTGCAAAATCAGGATTTGTCTTTCTAAAGGTATATGGTATGGTTACCCTACACGGTACGAGAAAACTAGAAAAGTTATGATTAGTTGAATGAAAAACGTGATACTATTACCGTCACCCGATAAATTTTAACAAATATCGTTACAGGAAGTTAAAAAATACGCTATAAATCGAGAACGCATACAATATTTGAGGATAATAAAGTTTTACGAGAAAGTGAGTTTACGAGAAAAAGAAATTGTTTTAAGAAATAAGTTTTTTTTCAGACAGAAAAATAAAACGGTATGGAATGATAAGTTATTTTCTGGCCATGATGAAAGAGATTATTGCTCTTAGCAAGTACGATTCGCGATTGAATGGTGCAGGGTTCCATTTCGAAAATTTGCTTAATGTTGTTTATAAAAGTGTAGGTACACTCATGTAAATTAACTAACATAACGATTACTATTATTTAAGAGTGTTATTGTAGAAAGGTTTATCTTTGGGTACTTACTCAGGATATTTTTAAAAGTATGAAATTTTGTCACACAATGAGTTAAAGGGAAATATTAGCATAGAATAACTATTAGGTATATATATCTTAACTATTATAAAACTGTAACTGAAGTGTGTCTGTACATTGAAGATATTTACAAAAAAAGATTACGATATGGTTTTTAGGTATCCCTGACCCGAAATCAACCTTTTTTAGAAATTGTGTCTGTCTGTTTGTTTGTTTGTTTGTTCGCACATCACGCAAAAACTACTGAACCGATTTTGATGAAACTTTTTTTGTTTGATAACTTATGATCTGACTTAAAATCTGGTTATAATTTGAGCGGACGAAGTCGCGGGAAAACACTAGTTACTATTATAATATTAGCATAGAATAACGTATTCTTAAGATATTATTGTATTTACGCCGAGAGGGTCGATGGCGCATAACGGAGAGGTACAGACACTCAATAATAAGGGTTAGGGTTTGAATTCGCATGGACGACATGCCATGAAGCTACTGTAAGTTTTTCTAACTTGTGTACCTACGTATTACCCAACTGCCTAGCCAACTGCTCTCAAACGGTGAAGGAACCCATCGTGAGGAAACCTGCATAGGTACGCTGAAGAAGAAATTCCGATGCGTATGTGAAGTCCACCAAATAGGACCTAGAAACTAGTATTTCTGCCTTTTGTCAGATTTTGGTTAAATGTAGGTATAGTTTTAAAGTTACAGATTCCATATACAAATCTTAAATCAATCCTAGCATTGAAATTAAATATTTTAACGGAAATCTGACTAACATAGATTAATATCTAGATCGCGTTTAAAACTTTTCATTGACTTCGATTGGTTAGTGTTGAAAATGGGATCTAACTTCGTGTATGCCGCGCGTTTCGGGCGCACTGCAAGGACTGTCTTCGTATTTTTGTTGGTGATCATGTCACAAAATTATCTATTTATGCGCATGCGCAAGCATCCTTAGATGCTTTGTCTTGTTGAGGTTAAGATACTAGGTAGGTACTGCACCTTGGAAATTTGGAACATGTACTTTTTGTAGTCTGATAGTTTTTCTTACAGTGTAACGGAATCCTTCAGCCTCCATGGTCTAATGGTTAAGAGCATTGGGCTCTTGACACGGTGGTCGTGGGTTCGATTCCCACGGGCATGGTGTCCTATCCCATACAAATGAAATTTTTGTTAAAAAAATGGCAATATATGGCGTTATGGTATCGATTTGTAATTAATGTTTACGTAAAAGTGTAAATTGTTACTAAAAATACATGATCTGACTACAAAAAAATCTCATGAGCCTCGGAAAATCAAGCAATTTACTTTGCCCGAAGACTGCCCGCGTTACGGCAGTCGCGTTCCATTGTTTGACGTTGGGCATCTGTACTGTATAGTATTATATAATCTGTGCCACGGGGGACACTTAGTGATATGTCACTTTAATTGACCTTACCTGAATCACCTGATTGTCTGAAGAGAAAGATGATTCCGTGCTTCGGATGGCACGTTCAGCTGTCGGTCCCGGCTAATATCTCTGGTGGTAGTAGTCGTTACATAAAAACCACGTCAAGGGCCCTAAGGCGGTTTGAATAAACTCTGACACGGGCTTGCCCACACGATAAGAAGAAGACGGAACCCTAAAAGGGGAAGATTGAAAATCCAACTTTCTATCCCCAGTTGTAAAACTATTAAACTCAATCCGAGGAAAATTGCGATATTCAAAGGAATTTTTAAAAACAAAAGCCTTTCAGGTACGTTCAACCCTGTCCAGAGGCTTTACCGAGATTGTTGAAAAATAAAACAAGAATTAATTCATCAATCAATGATTTTATATTAGTTTAGTACCTAGGTACTAAAACATTTCGATGATGGCAATAAAATAAAATAAAAGTCCGTTAATAAATGTGTCAATATACCTATACCTAGAAATTAAAAAGTGACTAGGTACTAAAAACAGTTTTCTGGGTTAAGCCAAACCGTTTCAGAAATAACGATGGAAGGCATAGCATAGCATAGCATATGCTCACGACTATATTCCCCGAGGGTGTAGTCAGAGATATTCTGAAACTTCAGAACATCCAAATTTCACCAGTAGAACGATGGAAGGACTAACTATTATTACTTCGACGGTTTTTTGATATCTTTATAATTATTCCTACTATCTTTGTAATTATTCCTGATAGGCGCTGATAGGTAAACCATTACGAGGAAAAGCTCCGACCGACACCCTTGTAAATAGTAAAGGCTTCCGCACATTGCAGCGATTTTATCGAGCGATAATATCGCTGCGATAATTGTTTCCAGTACATTTTGTATGGGGACGCGCGCGATCCTACACACTGCCGCGATATTATCGAGCGATAATATCGCTGCGACTTTGCGATAATTGTTCTTAGTGGGATTGATACTCTAGATCAACATTCATAAGATCAACATTTAAAATATCAAGTTTGGGGACGCGCTCGATCCCACACACTGCCGCGATATTATCGCCACCTGACGCAATCTATTTCGACTACATTCAGTGGTGGGGCGCATGCGTGACGCGAATCGCGAAATCTCTGCAGTGTGTAAGGTGTCGCAATATCGCTGTCGATAATATCGCTCGATAAAATCGCTCGATAATATCGCTGAAAGGTGCGGAGGCCTTAAATCAGTTTTTATTTAAATCCGCTGTCACTTTCCAAAGCGTTTTACATATCGAGTACACTCTACTGGTTCTAACGTCTTCTGACAGGCTTTTACGTTTAACTTGTATTTTTCCGTCCGACACACTTTCAGCTATTGCCGTTCAAGGTCAGGAATACACGAGCGAACATCATGTCCTAGCCATAAAGTTACTAATAGAGTGACTGACAGCTGAGAGAGCGAGATGTCCTAACAGCACCACTGTATAATAGAAAGAGATACGGGACGCGATGCCATAGAAACGTTTTTGGGGATCTTATAGACGGGTAATAATTCGGTTTCTATGAATAATTGTGAATTGAAAGAGAAACCTTTAATAATTTTGTGATATACAGGGTGTTTCATAAGTAACAATACATTTTTAAAACTCATAAGGGGGTTGTTTAGACCGTCAAACTGAACAACTTTCTCTATGGGACCAACATCGAAATCGCGAAAAAAAAATCTGATATCCAATACATATTTTAGCTCTAGTCGATTTGTAGAGTATACAACATTTTTTTTTTCGCGATTTCGATATTGGTCCCAAAGTGAAAGTTGTTCGGTTTGATGGTCTAAACCACCCCCTTAAATGTTTATTTGTATTTTTGTAACACCTTGTATATTACTAACAGTATTTCATTAAATTATCCAAGATTTCACGTTAGATTCAGAATTATAGACAGAGCTCAAATTTTTATTTGCCGATAACTCTTGAAACCTCCAAAGACGGTTTCATTTGACAACTCAAGTCAGTTCTTCTACTCCTGTAAGGTATAATAACTTTAAGATAAATCTTTCAAAATCTGTCAGTGTCGAAGTGTGTTCAATGAAAAGGCAGTGCACGCCCTATGTATATACTCACAAATGTATCTGATTAGCACAGGACCACATGAGTAAATACCACACAGAGAGAAAGCTGCAACGCAATGGCGCTAGTTGACAAATCTATGGGAGACGCTGGGCGAGCGCGTGACGTGGTGACCGTTATGTGCGCTCCTGCACAGCTAGCATGCCACCCACGACAAAGCGTTTAAACGAGAAAAACGTCATGCGCACTCTTTCTGGCATACGTAAAATAATAAGGATGGAGGCACATCTCGATTTTTATCGTTTTCTCGGGGGTGGCAAGCGAGCCCTACTGCCCACACATAGACAAAGCTTTTAGGAGAGAGCGCACAAAATTATGAAGTGAAGCGCTGCCCCAATGTCTCCCATATATTGTCCAATAGCGCGATGGTGTCGAAGCTTTCTCCCTATGGGTATTTACTCATGTGACAGGACAATGAAATGAGGAATGGCGCAATAGTAGCTGGAGTACGAGTTTTGGGTGGTATTATAAGCCGGGAACCACAACCATACAAGCATCTTTAAACTTTTTTAGCTACTCAGTAAGGAACGAAAGAAAAATATGTATGTTTTTGTTCGATAAAGAAAATAAAAGTACACTATACCTACTCATAACGAAGCCTGGTTTACACATTTGACCGAGAAACATGACAGAAGGCAAAAGGCTGCCACAATACCGCCATCATCCACCGATATTTTCCGGTATATGCATAACAACAGAACTCTGTTGTTGATTTTGCTGACATTTGTGTTGTGTGCCGCCCTTGTATACAGGCATGAGAAAAATTCCTGATCATCGCAGGCCTCACCATCTACTATTTCAAATGATTTAAGCCTTAAATCATCTAAATCATTTGAAACAGTAGACGGTCAGGTCAGCATGGCTATTTGAGCCCTGCATCCAATCCGAAAAAGTTCTGTTTCGGATTGAACTGTCAAAATCTACGATCCGTGACCGTGGTCTCGGAGGCAGTGCACAAGCGCCTTTATAATCTAAACTATTATAAAACTGTAACAGAAATGTCTCTACATTGATGATATTTACAAAAAAAGAATACCATATGGTTTTTAAGTATCCCTGACTCCAAATCAACTTTTTTTAGAATTTTTGTATGTCTGTTTATCTGTTTGTTTGTTAACAGCATTACGCAAAAACTACTGAACCGATTTTGATAAAACTTATTTGTTTGATAGCTTATGATTTGACTTAAAATCTTGTATATCCCTGTTGCAGTCAACAATCGTAGTAAGTTGTACATTGGAGCATTCTAGGGGCACAGTCACATAGACATAGATATGGTAAGTCTGATGCAATTTTGTCCAAAATTATTTCAAAGTTGAATTTACTGCCATTGATTTATTCAGGCAATTACTTTTTATAAAATTCTACAATAAATTTCATTGTGCGTAAGCCATTTTATTACGGTGCGGCGGCGGCGTGATTGAAATTTATTGTTCTGGCCACTCATTACTTAATAAACAAAACACGTCTGTCATTTAGTAATGATTAATTTTAAAGGTCAGTCAGGCTTTGGACACTGGACTTTGTAATATTTGTACAGTCAAAACTAATTAAATGTTCAGGCAATGTACCTACTATCGAGGACTTTTCCGCCAGACCACCACTAGGCTCATTTTTGCTTGCATTCTAAAAAATTAAAGCTCTGTCTAGCCCCGCCCTATTGATAAATAGACCAATGAAAAAATAGGTAGTTTTTAAACAACAACAACAAAAAAATCTATAAAATTTTTAGGTGATCAGGCGGAAAAGTCAGCGCTTATTATCTTGCCTTCACTCTTCAGTTATGATTCTCATGAATATAAGTATCTATAGTTTTTCCTAATCAACTAATCGAATTAGAGTTGAGGCACATACCTACGGACGGCAGGCATACACAAAGCTATACAGGCTATACAGCTATACAGGTCCAACTTAATATGCTGACACTTTTTTAAGGGGATGATCAAACCATCAAACTGAACAACTTTCTCTATGGGACCAATATCGAAATCGCGAAAAAAAATCAGCTGTCCTATACATTTGGCTCGAGTAGGTATGCAGTTTGCAGCGGCAGATTTTTTTTTCGCGATTAGATGTTGGTCCCATGGAGAAAGTTGTTCAGTTTGATGGTCTAATCATTCCCTTAAAAAAGTCTCAGCATATTAAGAAGGACCCTATATAATCTATACCTATAAAAACGTTTGTCCTGACTGATTCATCATTGCCCAGCCCAAACCGCTAAAGCTACAACTATGAAATTTTGACAGTAGTTACGTATAATGGCGTAAGCACCCACTAAGGGATTTTTCGAAATTCAACACCTAAGGTGGTAAAATGGGGGGTAACAGTGAGTATGGAAATACAATTTTTTTTTCACCTCACAAGCTCGGAAAGATTCTGTTTATCATTCGAAATCTGAGTGCAAAAGTGCATTTTATCCGCTAGCGTGCAAAGAGTTTTTAAAATTCGAATCCATTCGAGTCCAGATAAAAAGATAGTAAAACCATACGTGCGAGAAAGACAAAAAGATTATGTTGCTAACATAACGAACTATGCATATATTCGTGCATATTATTGTCTTCTCTTTTTCGCGTATAAGTTTGTCCTTCACTATAATTTATTTGAGTGTCAACAAAGAGATTATAACTAAATATAATCCCTTTGAGTAGCAATATCTCTTGTCTTCTCTTTTTCACGTATAGATTTGTCCTTATTTGCATTTGCATATAATTATTTTTCCAGTGTGGGATAAAAACATCATTTAAAATAATACTTATTTAAAATGCATTTTAATAATTAATTCATCTTGTTTCCCTATGAGAAGTTATTCCTTTACATTTCCTTACATTTCCTGAATTATTTGCGCAGTGTCTCAGTACACACTACACACCAGGACATTTTTTATGCTGATCAATTGGTTTTCAATCAAACTGCTACACGTAATATCATTGGCTACACGTGACCGCAGTGAGACAGTGACTAAATGCAAGAGTAATATAGCCGCAATAGAATGGGACAACGTCATAAAGCGCGATGTTCGCTCTATACATCTAAACTCGGAGCTTGCACCTAACATTTTCCTCGCTGTTGTGAGGTGAAAAGTTGTGTGTTTCGCTCGGCTGCAAAATTATTACGCGTCTCGTACCTTTGAAACCTTCGCTACGCTCCGGATTCTATATTTGAACCACTCGCTTCGCTCGTGGTTCAATCCTAGAATCCTTCGCTTGCTCTGGTTTCAATATAAGTACTCGCGGCAAAAAACAACTTTGCAGCCTAGCATAACAAATAACTATTAGTCCTTCTTTTTTGAAACTTAGTACGCATATTTAAAAGCAAAAATAAAAATACCCTTGTTTCAGAATTTTTCAATTAAGCGTCATTATCATTCTACGCGGACGAAGTTGCGCGGGTAAAGCTAATATTATATAAAATTTTGTATGGGCCCGCCGTCTGTCGCCGTCGGTAAATGTGTAGTGGCGCTAATCTTGTGTAGTAAGGTTAATAAGTAAGTAGTGGAAAACGACTTACTAGACATTCAGCGCCAAAGTATTTAATTCCGTCGACTGTACTCATACTTTCGGTGTGAATAAGTGGTTAATGACACTCATTATGACTTAATAGCACTGTCACAAAGTTAGTTTGCATGCGCAAGGCGTATTGTTCGCCATTATTTGCGGCCCAAACATAGTTTGCATGTCTTCACATTTTGTTTGTTATTTTTCTCTAGATACTTACGTTGAGATTTTTTTGGAAATGCTGATACAACATTTATTAGATTATTAATTGTAAGTTGTTTTATGTAATACTAGTGTTTACCCGCGACTTCTTCCGCACAAATTATATAGCAGATTTTAAGTCAGATCATAAGCTATCAACCAAAAAAGTTTCATTAAAATCGGTTCTGTAGTTTTTGCGTGATGCGCGAACAAACAAACAAAGAAACAGACAGACAACATTTCTAAAAAAGGTTGATTTCGAGTCAGGGATAGGTACCTAAAAACCATATCGTTTTTTTTTTTTTTATAAATATATTCAATGTACAGACACACTTCAGTTACAGTTTTATAATAGTTTAGAAAACGAGGATTTGCGTTCAGGAGAGCCCTATAATAGAGAGCCTACCATATACATGGTCCTTTTAGGGCTCCAGTAAAAATTTGCAAAACGGATCATTTTAGAATCTCCTCGGTGTCTGTCCTTCCTTCCGTCTGTCACAATCTTTCTTTGCCTCCGTGACTCGGAGGTCGAGGACGGAGGTTGTGGGTTCGATTCCCACGGGGGACACCTAGTGATGTCACTTTGTGCGTTTTTCCCCAGTTGGTTAGGACATTGCAGGCTGAATCACATGATTGTCTGAAAAAGAAAGATGATTCCGTGCCTCGGATGGCACGATAAGCCGTTGTTCCCGGCTACTATCTCTGGTGGTAGTAGTCGTTACATAAAAACCACGTCAGAGATGGAAGACAGTTTAACTAAACTTTGAAACCAGGGCAGGCTTGCCCATGCCCAAACGTTAAGAAGAAGAGGAACTCTTTCTTTTTTAAATAAAATAAAATGATAACTATTAAAAATGTTCGTAGTATTCGTAAGTTTAGCTTTACGTCTGCGTTTTAGGCAATGAATAAGTCGCAGTCGAATCGTAGAATTCACCGTATTACACAACGGAAAGCCGTTTTAAAAAAGAGAGCCTAAGAAAATTCAGCAATCTGGCTGTGACAGGTACATTAACTGGACTGCCTATGGGAGATTAATATGGCCTATGGAATAAAAAAACAGCGTGTGTAATCTACCAACTGCCATTCTTCGTCGATAGGCGTGGATAATAAACATTTGCGTAGATATGATACGTAGATATAATAGAGAGTTAATTCGACCCAAAAATGACTTGCTCCAAATTTACATAGATATTCGTTTGACGTAATTTTAAAGCATACATTAAAGTACATGCGTCTTTCACTTATTTACTTGATTGAATTTAATGTATGTTAATAAAACATGAAAGATAAACATTGTCGACGTAAGTCCCAAGTCCAAAATTATTTTATTACATAGGCATACTTACCTATGTTCGACTCGCATTTTCATAAAGCTTTGAAGATATTGTAGAAAAACAAAAGTTTTTACTCTTTCTGCCCCCCAAAACTGAAATCCATTATAAAAATTAAGGTTTTTTGACTTAATTTATATGATTGGGCCATTTATTGGTTTAGGTACGCCAAATTTCAGCTTCCTAAGCCGAACGGTCTTTGAAAAAAATGCCTGTGACAGACGGACGGACCGAGGTGATTTCATTTAATAAGTGTTTCGTTTTGCCATTTATAGCCCGGAACACTAAACAATACGTAAATAAACCCAGGATCACGACCATGATTCCTTTCAGGGTGGCCAAAATCTAACAACTATTCAAACATCTTAATTATCTTTTAGCTTTTACCTTTTACTAGGATAGAGTGGAAAAAATGGAATTATAGTCGACAAAATATTTGACCATTTAATTAATTCAATTGTTAAAATCAAGCGTTACAACGGAAACTCTTTCATGACGTAGACCACTGAATAAACAGTGGGTGCCATGCAATAATAGTGTGCTCGATACTTTAAATCATTCAAAACATTACAGGGTGTACCATATTATAAATACAAATTATTTAAGGTAAGCGGGCCGGCTATGTCTGAATGCATCAGCAATGGTGGGTAAGAATTGTTACACCCTGGATAACAGGAGTGCAATTCTCTAGGGTAACATCCTTTACTTCTTGCATCCTTTAGATCGTCGAAGTTTTCATAGTAAGGCTGCGTTTCAGCCTTAGATGTGCGAGGTAGCGAGGCGGTGAGCGAGGAAAAAATCGGCCAATGAGAGTGCTTCAATTTTCCAATGACGTGATCGAGCGAGCGCGCTATTGGCGGATTGTTTCCTCGCTCACCTCCTCGCTGCCTCGCACATCTCTGGTGGACACGCAGCCTAAGTTTTAAACAACGCATACCTACCGAATTGACAGCTCGCCGATGTTTCGGTAGCCAGGTCGCCCTAGAAAGAGGTGGCGTGACGTGATCTACATTCTTTTGATTACTATAGTGGCCAGAGGTTGTCTAGAACTGCGATGGGTGGAGGATCAAAGAGAAGCCTTCTTTGCCTTTGACGAAATCTTTACCTTTACCAGCACAGGTATCATGGCACCGTGATATAGCGCTATCACACCTTCCCTCTCTTTCTATTTGCGCGCGAACGAACGAGACAAAAGACGTGATACAGCCGTATATGCTACCCATGCAGGTATCCTTCTTCATTGTTACTCTCCAGGTACATAAGAAAGGCCAGGTTGCAATGAAAATAATTTGATATTTCTTTTATCTGAGGAAATACAATACTTACTTGAATGAATTACATTTAGATGCTAATTTTGGGTTTTCGATAAACTTTTTCTTTTATGGCAAAATGTGATCTGTATTACAGAGGCCATTGTGTAAAAGACCAGAAGCTAATCAAGATAGATGTACCAAAGATAATGGCGACCCTGGAAAAGGGATTACAGGCCTAGCATTATGTATGTCTCTATGTTTTATTGTATACAATGTTTTTTGTCGATATTTTGTTTGACTTTATTGAACCTTTGTCTGACATAAAACTTAACATTTCAAAATTAAGATTGTTCCACTCAAGCTCTTTCCACACTCCCTGTATAACGTGTGCACCTGATAAGACATTAAACAGTTACGGTGTTTTACAAATATTTGCTTTTGTCTGCTATTCAAAGAGCTGTTGTTAGTTGTAGCTCTGTTTGTACACAAAATAGTTTTTACACAAGTCTAGTAGTAGGCCTACGTAGGTACAACAATCTAGAGACAAACGGGGGTGTATATAAAGAAAAATGCCTCAAACGAAAAACAAAATATTCAACTCAAAATAGGAAAAATATATTTAAATAATCGATAGTCAAAAAAATTAAAGCAGAAGATTAAAACTCAATGAATCAGGAAAATTTGTAATATTTATTGAAAACTTACGTACCTACTTCGCTTCCTTGCTAGGATTTAAAGTTGGTCTTGGCATCCGACACACACGGTGGACCGACGACCTGTTGAAGGCGGCGGGAAACCGTTGGATGAGGGCAGCGCAGGACCGGCCGTTATGGCGATCCTTGGGGGAGGCCTATGTCCAGCAGTGGACGTCCATCAGCTGAGATTGGCATCCGACAACAAAATACGCCATTCATCTCATTTCCGTCCAGTTGGGGACCTCCTGCCCCTCGAGATCATATTTGCCCTATCTGCGGTGACCTGATCTTTCCAGCCAATATTGAAAACCTTTAGGTACGAATTTATGCAACATTTCAAGTTGGCCCGTAAAATAATCTCAAACACACTCGTAAACTTTGGTTATCAAAATAGTAAGTCAGTCCATGTCCACTTTACTTTTAAACTTTAGTTCCAAGTTAATTATATCAAGATAGATAGTCCTATAACTACAAGTACTTAATACCATAGATCATCGATAATAAATGTGTTTGTTTTTTCCGCTTTCTTTTATTGTAATACTTTTTCAGCCTAATTTACACATTTTAACTGTTTTGGACTTTACCACGTTCATCATTGGAGAATAATTTTTTACTTTTAGTTATGAACGCGGTAAGTGGTTTGTTAATTTTAGTAATCTCGGAACTGTCAATGACTATTCTTATTCATAATAAATTCATATAATTCATTTATTCATTTTTGATTGCACACGTTACATAAGATGGTATAATTAATTTGTGGTACACAGTAACAGCACAGTATTAGTTACTATAGCTCGAATGCGACGAAACATTTGACTCTATGAAAACTTAATTACAAGTTACATTAAATGGATAAAGAACGCTGGCATCGAACGCTCCAATATGACAATTCAAGCGAAACTTTATTTTTATATCAGAAAAATTTTAACATTACTACAAATACACGTATTGTTTGTTTCTCCAAAGGGAGGCAGTTACTTTAAAAGTTATGAATTATGACGTACCAGGAAGGTGGCATAGTTATTGATGTATATTCATGTAAAAAAGTATGTTACTTATATGGACATGGGCTGATGCACTATGCTTTCATCTTTTGTTTTATGGAGGTCTCCGGATCCTCATAAACATCAATTGATTATGATATTCAGAAATGGAATAAGGACAGACTCGCTAAAAGCCAGAAGTCGTAAATTTTTAATGAACCAAAATTTCCAGAACATCTGTATTTGATACGAAGGAGAGGCGGCTAGTAGGTGTAAGAAGAGGCTAGCATAATGCATGCTGAGTGAGTGCGGGAGACAGGAGAGATAACTCTTCCATCCCGTACACCAATGCAAACCGCTGATGAAGTGATGAATGATGTTGACATTATGTTAATTTAACTACTGCTTTTACTACTGGCCTTTTCATGCTTAGGGGGCACCAAGCCTCCAGTGCGGTCGTAAATCGTATTTTTATAATTTCTTAATAACTATACAACATTTCCATAAAACAAGAATGTCAAATAGTGTTTGCTGATTTTCAATTTATCGGATCCGTGGTGGTCCAGTGGCGAGTAACCTTGCCTGCTGTGCAGAAGGCGATGGTTCGATCCCCGTACAAGCCGACTCGTACCAATGAGTTTTTCGGAATTTATGTACGATTTGTTACACCACTGGCTTTTCGGTGAAGGAAAACATCGTGAGGAAACCTGCATGCTTCAATTTCGAGGCGTGTATTGTACCCACTGTCCATTATAAGTGGCGACGGGCTCACCCCCCGTCACACTGGACAGAGTTTCAGTACTACTGGTGAAACGTGGATGTTCTGAGGTTTCAGAATATCTCTGACTACCCCCTCGGGGAATATAGTCGTGAGCATATTATGCTATGCGGATCATTACGTTTTTAAAGTAATGTTCGTAGTTATGCCACTTTTCGCAGTTTTAACGTTAATAGCTACAAGTACAAAGCATAATAATCCGTAATTTTTCGACAAATTGAAAACCAACAATGACTAAAATTTAACATTCTTGTTTTTTGGAAATGTTGTAAAATTATTTAGAAAAAAAGGATTACTTAAGTGCAGCACAGGGGGCTCGGTAGCCTCTTAAAATATGCATCAAAATAAATAATGTATCCTACGTCCTAAGGTCTAGCAACATTAGAATAACGAAAGTATTGTAGATACAGAATAAGGAAAATCTACTTAATTTGTAAGCAATGCCATGCGGCCAAGGTTAGGTCTTAACGCTTTCCTAGAACTTGTCTAGGTAGGTAACCGTAATTCAAGAAAATCGTAATTGATTGAAATACTAGCAAATCAGCAAGAAAAAAACTTTTTATGCCCTCCGGATGGAAAGCGTCAATTTTCGTCCCGTTGCGCTTAACAAAGTGGCCGCTTTTTACCTCGGTCGAGGAGAAAAATAGTTTACTAACTTCGGGCAGTAAATAAGAAAGATCACATGTTTGTTGATCTCGGCTTCACCTCGGTCAACAATTACATGAGATCTGACACCTTTCTTACTTTCCTGTCCTCGGTGTGTAATCTACTATAATGCCATTCGGCCCAAGTTTAGGTTATAGAGCAGAAGATATTTTTTTCACGATTTTGGTGTATTCCTAAAGTGAAATTAGTTCCGTTTGATGGATCCTCTATCCGTCTGACCTATCCTCTAAATTATGAATAACGTTTGAAATAAGCTACGGAGGTAGTGGGCAGATGATGATTAAATTAATCATGGTTAACCAACAAACCCAGCTCATCCGCCGCGCAGGCTAGGGCCCGGGTGGAAAATGCTGCCAAGACTCTATGACCAGTCAGAATAGGGAAGTAAGTTCATTATTATTCGATAGGCTCATCAGTTTTGTATTACATATTCATTTCTGTTTAAAATGAGTCATCTCCACGGTTGTCAAACAATGTACTGACAGTTTTGCATATGCTTCCGATTATCGAAGGCTTGCTTGGCTGTAAAAGGACCCACCATATCTAATAGATAGGAATCGAGGCACAAAATAAGTATTGTCAAGGTACTTGGGTACCTACTGATATTTTGGACTAATAGTCATGAATCACGACGAATGATGACTGTCTTCAAAGTTGGATTACATGAGGTCAGTATTAGTTTTTTGCCAAATCATAGAAATGTTATAATTTTAACTTATACACCACAAATTTTTAATTAGTAACGAACCTTTAAAGGGTGTATTCAGACCGTGAATCTGAACAACTTTCCCTAAAGAGCATGGGTCGAAAAACGATCTTCATACATACGCACAACACAGCTAAACACATTACGCTCATTAACTTGCCGCATTCAGGTAAACAAGCACCTTCGATGGTCCGACGTAAAAGCTAAAACTGACGTAAATGGAATAAAGATCCCAGATGATGAGCGTCGATAAATTTTTCTGATAAATGTGGAATTTAAAAATCATCCGATGACGTCATTTCTGTTGTACGTCGCCACCGGTAGGGACGTCAGGCTCATCACTCTCTGTCATTACTGGACGACCGTGGTCAAAAGGTTAAGAGCTTGCGTACCTACGTAAACATAACGAGTCCTGACCTATAGGGGTAGTCAGAGACTTTGAGCGATCATTTAAATTGATTATAAAGTGATTTTAATTAGGCGCTGCTAAGGCATCTGCCGATAAACTAAAGGTCTACAAGAGAGTTATCGGCACTAAATACCGGATATCGGTCTTAGCAGGAAGACAAAAAATGCCATACGATATGATGATGATCGGCACTCAATACAATTTTATGGCATGTTGGTGTTGAAAATGGGCCTGTGGTGTTGTGGGGACTTAACGCGTAGGCGCTTATTAAAGACCACTCAAAGCGGTTGATAGACTGGACAGGGGCCCAAAGGCTGGTGCTTTAACCGCATTTTGTTTCTTAGTTTGTCGGATTATCTACCTATTCCAATCTCAGCGATTGTTTTTATACACATGAGACAAGAGATAGTGGCGGAGCATGGCAAGCTATGACACAACCGCTCGTGGGCAAACATGCAAAGTTAATCAAGTGGCTAGTCTTTCGTCCGCAAAAACACTGCAAATGAAGCTTTATCCCATTGTTACCTGGAGTTATTCATTCTAAGCCGAAACCACACGTGACTAAGCATATTGGTTAGTGGTAGCAAAAGTTCTGTCCGTCCCGAAATGGCTTATAATCTTGAGTTTTATGGATTTATTAACCGTGGTGTAAATTGGTCACAAAAACTCATGTAAACTGACTGTTGAACAACTCTAGGCCAACTTATAGGTCCAAAAGGATGTCCTACCGATAAAAAATTAAAATACAATAGAAAGTAGGTACCTACAAAACAAAAAGAATGTGCGACGCGTGCCGAAGATGTTTTTATATCTTCCGTGTACGTACGCATGACAAGGACGCAACATGATCTAAGTAGGTCGAACGTGATCATCATTTAAGTAATAGGATTTCTATCTAGACTCAGATTTAAAGTTAAGAAACTAGAAAAATAGAAGGTCTTTTTTTAATGTTTAAAGGGGTAATCTAAAAGAATACAACACAGAACAAATTAAACACGAATCTTTCTTAATATGGTGATGGTTTTTCAGAGGATGATCAGACCATCAAACTGAACAACTTTCTGTAAAGGACCAACATCGAAATCGTGAAAAGTAATGAGCTGTCCCATACATTTACGTCGAGTAAGATAGCAGTTTTGTATTCAATGAAACAGTTGGCTGTTTTTTGGTATTTCCATTTTGGAAGTTGTTCAGTTTGATGGTCTAATCATCAGCTTTAGGGTGGACGCATATCCATCCGCGGCGAAGGAGGTGAACGAAACGAATTTACTTTTAATTATTCTGACGATTTGTCCGATTCGCCGCTGATTAGTGTGCAAGGTGTCATTGAATTTCATACAAAGAATTCTAAAATTCGATTCTGTAGCCTACTTCGCCTTCGGCTCGTTCGCCGCGGATAAATATACCATCAGCATTATTACGAAGGACCCGTTTATGTACGCTAGGAATTATATCGAGCTAACTTTTTTAAAGGAAACTTTGCCCACAGTAACCTGAGTCTTGAATTGCAGGGCCAATGTCAAACAAAACCGGGGTCAGAAGTTGACATTTTATTTTAACTAAGCTATAAAGTCCTGACCCAGGATTACTCTAAGCTGTTTTAAAACCCGCAGTTAACTTAATCAAAAGAAAACAGAGTGGGGCGAACGAGTTTTTCTAATGAAAAATAAACTAAGATGAAAGTCTCATAGCCGATTTTGCCACAGTACTTATAAGAAATAACATCTAGACAGTGACTGTTTAGTTTAGAAATCTGGGTACGAAGGCCGGATATTTACAATACAAAGCAAGCAAAATTATAGTATAGAAGTCAGTGTACCTATCTAACTTATTTAAATCCCTAGTTTCTAATTACTAAAAAAATTTGTGTGTAAGGAACATATGGGTCGAGATTGAATCTGAAATGCAGAAAAACGCGATATCTGACGTAGCCCAAAGAATTGCTTAACTAATGTGGCAATGGCGGGGCACATTTGCTCGCAGAACCGATGGCCGATGGGGCCGAAAAGTTATCGATTGGCGAACGCGTACCGGAAGCGCAGCGTGGGTAGGTGGATCGACGACCTGGTGAAGGCGGCGGGAACCCGTTGGGTGAGGGCAGCGCAGGACCGGTCGTTATGGCGATCCTTGGGTGAGGCATATGTCCATACGCAGTGGAGTCCATCGGCTGAGATGATGATGAACATGGGTCGAAAAAAGAAAAAATTTTTTTGATCTCCCATAGAAAATTGTGTTTCTAACATGTTAAATTGAAAAAGTTTTTTCCGAAAATTCTCGGAGTACCCACGAAATGAAATAGGTTTTATTTGTCGTGTATAAACCTCTTAAATAACACAACAATCTTCAAAAATCTGTGATTCAATTCTTCAGTATCAATTTACTCTGAATTGCTAATTAAAAACCTTGTAAAGATCTTGCTAAGTAGATCTAATAACTAATGAATCTAATGATCAAAGCTAAGCACTAAATATTATTCCCATGCTATCTTTAACACAGAAACTTGATGTTGTAATTGTATCTCTTCCTAGATCAGAGATCAGTAACCTTTTTTAAACGAGTGCCAATTTTTGTTTTAATAAAAAAAAATTTACAAAAAATTAAAACCGACTTCTAAACTAAAAAGGTAAAAATAATAATATTGCAGTCGTTGACTTTTGCATTCGAATTTATAAGAACATTAATTTGTCTTATCAGACTCGGTGTCAAGACGGTACGATTCGCAACTGGGCTTGCAGTAATTTTGTGGCTTGGCTTGGCTTGACACCGACTCCAATAAAACAAATTAATGTTCTTATAGATTGGAATGCAAAAGTCAACGACTGCAATATACTAAAATAATAATTTTTACCTTTTTAGTTTTGAAGTCGGTTTTAATTTTTTGTTAAAATTTTTTTATTTCATTCTTTTCAGTGTTGAAATCTAGGTGAAATACATTAGTTCGACTAAGCAGTTATAAGTACTTCAATGCAAAGGATACGGTGTACGCTCTACACATCACTCGATTTTAAAAAATCCAACCCATGTTTCGTACAACATTTCTGTTTTTGGGTTACTGTTATCTGTCTTTATGCCATATTTCGATTCAATAGATGCAAAAATGAGCGAGTTATTGAGGCGGGGCATACAGACAGACAGACAGAATGGACGAAAGTATAAGGGTTCCTTGTTTGACTATGGAACCCTTAAAACGACGAACATTTCCGACAGCCATGATCAATTAAATCTATGTGTTTCGGTACCTATATCCATGAAGTTTAAACCATAAAGTTATTATACGTTTAAACACAACAGTATGACCAAGAAGTTTTAAATATATAGGCATATAAATATTCTTGGTTATGACAGTAAAAAAAAACCTAGTTTGACAGTCCCCATCAAAACATTGCTGGAGTGCGATTTTTGAACATCACACGTTCGAATTAGCAGTAGAAAGACGAAATATGCATAATCTCCATAGTAATTTTGACATTTTCTACCGCTGACTTGAACGTGTGATGTTTAAAAATCGCACTCCTGAAGAGAATCGACAAACAAAAATGTCGTCTGTGTCACGGACCTGAAAAACAACGGACGTAATATCCTTTTATTTTATAAGTGAAGCACCCATGTATTATATTGTGTTTGCGTCGTAGAAAGAGAAGGTAAGTACTAGAAAGAAGCACGTGTCGTGCGTGTCATACTCACTCAGTAAGAGATGCACATAGCAAATTCGCTCTAGTTAAAAATTCGCTCTAGTTAAAAAAGGAGATCGCTACTTATTGCTGTCCTTATCGACGTAACCACTTTTTTGTTTGACAATGGCTGTCTGACTCCGGAGGCAGACATCTAGCTTCATACAAATTGTATAGGATTTTATGACTATCGCTATCTCATACGCGTTTACACTTCACATCTTTCTAGTGTAACATTACGTCCGTATTTTTTTCAAGTCCGTGATCTGTGTACATATTTGTTATTTTGCAGATTTTTCCAACAAGCGCTGAATCAATTTCGTGGGACCACCCCGGAATTATGACCTACCAAACAAAATAAGAATCATCATAATCAATTCTCAATTGGCGGTGTAATCGCGTAACAAACATACAAAAAAAACATACGGGTCGAATTGAGAACCTCCTCCTTTTGTTGAAGTCGGTTAAAAATAATCTCGACTTTGACGTGCACTAAACTTAGTAGGCAGATAGACCGAAACACTATTCTAAGTGTTGTTTAAAATATTTTTTAAAACTTTTTTACTTTGACTATAATATTTTGGAAATTTTTTGCGACCCTTACCTTACTATTATACTAGGTATCGGGTAGACAGTAGCATTACTTTAATGGGTGATTGTACTCATGATACTGAACAACTTTTCCTAAGGAAGAAAGGGAAATTCGAAAAAAATAACATCTTTTCATACAAACGTTCGATCAGTTAGTTACTTGCATTTAGTATGGAAATCACAAAATCTTTTTTTGCTAACTTAGTAATTTCCTATAGGTTCCAAGCGTAAAGTTTTTTTAGTATCATGGGAGCAATCATCCCTTAAAAAGCCATGTAAGTGCGTTCACACACGATGACGCACTGACGGAGCGGCAGATGTTAGTCCATAGAACCACACCCGGTGCGTCAATGCGTCACCGTGTGTGCTTCTACTTGCTTCACAAATGACAGACTTCCATGCAACTCCTTGTTTCACAAATGACAGACTGACGTCTTCCGCTGCGTCAATGCGTCATCGTGTGTGAACGCACTTTGTTTACCCTACCTAACACACTGTTTAGCTATGTCAAAATCAATCGAGCTACAGTTAGAATCAGGAGTAATTCAGGCAATTAATTAATCATTCCATCTTATATTTGCTTTATGGCACTGGTCATTTATAGAATCTTTGATGTGCACTCCTGCAAAATAGAAAAAGTGAGATAGGTACGTCGTTGTAGGAAGTGTCGATATGCGTATCTTCATACGATAGCTTCGCCTATCAATAACAATATAGTAATTCTATACTTTAAATTGTTATTTATTCTTCTAAACTACATTTCAGCATCATCATCAGCCTGTTATCGTCCACAGCTGATTATAGGCCTCTCCCAAGGTGCGCCACAAAACTGTATCCTTTGCTTTTCATATCCAGTCGCTCTTAGCCAATATAGGGCTCTTCTTGGGTCAAGTCAGATTCAAGTGTTAGTATGGAACAGATGATTTTTAAATTTGCGATTTAGAAAAACTGATCAGTTTGAAGTTCTGATTATCCTCTTAAAATCCGTCAGCATATTCAGAAGGGGTGTGAAATTAAAATCAAACTGAACAACTTTCACTATGGACATGGACCCAAAATCGAAACCACGAAAAAGATATCACCTGTTCCATAGATTAAGTCAACGGCTACACGACCCAAATGTGAAATGTATATAATATGAAACAGCAAATTTTTTTTTTCCGATTTAGTTTTTGGCTCCATAATGAAAGTTGTTCAGTTTGATGGTCCGAAGCACCCTATTCAATATGTTATGCATTTAATTTTACACTCATACTCATACTTCAGACATTTTTTTAAGGGGATTGATTGGGTTTGGGGGGGGGGGGGGGGGGGGGGGGAGTTTGAGATTTATAAAAATTGCGGAAAAAAATTGCTCTCAAATTCATTTTATCCAATATATTATATACTGACGGTTTTTAAGGGGATGGTCAGGCCGTCAAACTGAACAACTTTCTCTATGGCACCAACATCGAAATCGAGAAAAAAAACAGCTGATTTTTTTTGCGATTTCGATGTCGGTCTGTAGAGAAAGTTGTTCAGTTTGATGGCCTGACCATCCCCTTAAAAACCGTCAGTATATAATATATTGCATAAAATGAATTTGAGAGCAATTTTTTTCCGCAATTTTTCATAAACCTCAAGTTTTTCTGCATCGATGTGACATAATACTTCGGTGATAACATCTAATAGTAAATCGGTACGGTATTAGTAAAATGATACCTATTTGATTTGAACCCGACACTGCACGAGTTGACCTTAAAAAGGCGTCTCAAATTATTACATATTAATTTACTTATTACTTAATCTTTCGTAATTTTTTAGGTGCTAGATCTAGGCATCAAATGCCGATTCCTTCATCATCAGACATCACAACAGCGTCCACTTAGAGCAAGCTGTAAGTTTCCTCTTCCCGGTCCTGTGGAATAGCATGCAAGCCAATAATGAAATCGCGGAAAAAAAATTGGTTGTTCCTTAGAAATTGTCAAGCAGGCTCATCCATACAGGGTGTTAGGGTAAGTTGCATTACTTTAAGGAGTGATTGTACCCGTGATACTGAACAACTTTCCATTAGAAATCTATATGAAATTTTAGAAAAAAATTACGACTTTTCATAATAACGTTCCGTTTAGCTGATAGCATTTAGGATGGAAAGTCCGATTGCGGATTTCCTATAGGTTTCTTAAGGAAAGTTTTTCAATATCGTGGGTAAAATCACCGCTTAAAGTAATGCAACGTTTACCCTAATGCCCTGTATAATAACCATACGTTCTTAGCACTCTTTTCTTAAGCTTGACACACGTTGACAACCTTATTTAAATTAAGGGATTGTATTGTACCTATGCCCAAAAAAACTGGCCAAGTGCATGTCGGGCCACGCGCAGGGTAGGGTTCCGTAGTTGCCCGTCACAATATACGAACTTAGAAGGGGGCTTTTTGTTTAATACTACGGTTTGACGGCTAATAAAGTCTAAAAAGTACTTTTTTTAAGTTGGTCGACTATTACTCGTTAACTTGTAAAGCTAACTTAGCGGTGATAGTTTTCCTTTTAATTTCATTATATACACTACTGCCATGAATTTTTTCACATATCTAGAAACAACCGTTTAGCTGGCAGCGGGACACTCGACTCTAACAAAAATTAGCACCTTAAAGCTTAATATTTCGCTAACGGATCCCTAAATCGAAAAATGGTTTTCCCACACCCACCGTATTTTTAAAAGACCTATCCAACGATACCCCACACCATGGGATAGACGAGAAAAAAAAATTGCGTCCCCACTTCACGGGAGGTACCCTAAAAAAAAATATTTTTCAAAATTTTATTTTACCACTTTCTCGGCGTGATTAATATGTGTACCCATGCCAAATTACAGCTTTCTAGTACTAAGCGTCTCTGAGCTAAGCCGCGGACAGACGGACGGACGGACGGACATGGCGAAACTATAAGGGTTCCTTGTTGACTTCGGAACCCTAAAAAACAAGCAATTTTGAGGCAATGCACTAAACAACTGCATTGTACCAAAAGTAAAAAACCTAAGTTAACTTTTAAACTTGTAATTTTACCGTTACAAGCCAAAAAATGTACAGATTGTTACTGATATCCTTTGTACATCGTATCTCACAAAAAAGGTTGGTCAAAAATTTCCATATTTTGAGAAAATCCCAAGAAAACAAAGAATGAACTCTACACACTTGATATGATGTAATCTCGAAGAAACGGGGTCGTTCGCACGATGTTTAGATAACGTAGAATATCGTAAACAATCACTTATAGAGTTACGTCTCATTTACTCGTCGGGTTTTCCGGTAGGATTCTAGACAATTTGTGAACAGAATTTGATAATTGGCTTTGTTTTTTTCAAATACAAAACAAGCATTGTTCCATGCTCGATGGTTTTAAAAAAATTTAATAAACAAAAAAAAGGTAAATAATTAATTTACATCTTAACTATTATAAAACCGTAAAAGTCGTGAGGAATAAAAAAGTTGCGGTTCACTTCATATAAACTCAAATAACACTCGATAGCGCGATTTAAATGACGTGCAGCGCCATCTATTGACAAGTTTGTTAGTTAAAAACTACTGAACCGATTTTGATGAAACTTTTTTTGTTGGATAGCTTATGATCTGACTTAAAATCTGGTAGGTATATATAATTTGTGCGGACGAAGTCGCGGGAAAACACTAGTAAATAATAAAAACGAATCATAATCAGAGTAAAAGTCAGAGTGTCAGTGTGATTGAGTTAGATTTTTCTAGAATATTGAAAAAGAATAACTAAAACCCGGTCTACCCGGAGCTAGAGCCCAGAGCGATCTAAACATAATGAACATTTTCCAAATAAAATTGTACAGGTAATATATTTTTTTTTTTTAGTTTTAAAATGTTTCATTTCGACGGTTAACAATAACATTTCGGTTTCGGGAGATATGAAAATAAAAGTGTATTATCACTCATTTAAAAAAAAAGTGGGATGCGAGGTATTGTCGGTTAACCATCGATTTGTTAATGGATAAACAATTAAAATTAAATCTAAACTAATATTATAGGTCAGACAAGATAACTTATATATGGATATAATTACTACGAAACAAAAGTTCAAATGAAAATAAGATTTAAATTTTCAACTTCTATTACATCGTAAGAATATTAAAATTGTGGCGTCCATTATAGTAGTGATGATTTTGCCACTGTCTAGTTTGAATAAGTGGCAAACGTGCTTGACATCGTACGGTTATAAATATTTGGACTACAAGGGAAAACAAAAATAATCTTGAACCACCATACAATTATGGACCTTCGTTGTAGGCCGGAGAAAGGCAACCAACACACGACCACCGATTAACAGACCTACAACGCGACTCTAATAACTCTAATAATAATTTTATGTATTTACAGTAAATATATTTTTTTTCCGCATTCGTCACACAGCACACGTCACGTGACGTATATGTTACGTATGATGTGACATAAAACGTAATATTTACGACCACAAGTTTTATTTATAAGTTTTGCTAATGAGTTTAACAATAGACCTTGTGAATAATGTATTTTGTCTTGTGAAATTTTTTAGGAGTTCCTTGCCCAGTTGGTGAACGTAAAAGCAAAGCGTGAGAATTTTATATCTGCATAGCTAGCATGCCGCGGTGATACAGCGCTACACACCTTCGCTCTCTTTCTATTTGCGTGCGAACGAACGAGATAAAAGACGTGATACAGGCGTATCACGTGCTGCATGCTACCAGTGCAGATATTGTTATCAGAGTGATATCTTACAAATTGATATCATTTTATATGTATCTCGTCTCCATCTTCTCAGCTAGTATCATGTTAGTAGACCATGCATAATGAATGTTATTTGACCAAAGGTGAAATAGCGAAAAAAAATCTGCTGTTCCATACAAAAGTTCAATTGCCTTCTCAACCCGAATGTATGGGGGGAAGCTGATCTATTTCCCTATTTCGATGTTGGTCCCATAGAGAAAGTTGTTCAGTGCGATGGTTAATTTCAGTTTATTTTGTTGTACCTTAGACAGGTGTAAAAAATAATTATGTTACATACGAAAGGGTGTATTTCAGACCGTCAAACTGATCAACTTTCACTATGAACCCAACACTGAAATTGCGAAAAAAAATCTGCCGTTTCATAATTTCATTTGGGTCGAGTCACAGTCGAGTGGTTATTTACATTTTCTGGAAACTGGAAAATGGAAGCATAATAAATATTGGTCTCATTTTTCAGTTTCATAGTCTGAAGCACACCCTCTTAAAATATGTAACGCATTTTTGTTGTATAGACTATAGACCATGACACCCGGTATACACAGTGCCGGATTAACCATAGAGGCAAAGTAGGCTCCAGCCTATGGGCCCCGCGGCTAGGAAGAAAAATAAGTGAAAACTAAAAGATTTTGGCCCACCCCAGACTTAAATTTTTCATAAAAAGCGATGCAAGCTGGAAATTTCACTGCAAGTATTGCAGTAAAATTTAGATAGCATTACGAAACGCGACTTTATAATATTGTAGTAAAACCGCTCGCTCCATATTTAAGTGTTTTTATTATGTTGTATGATTGTTGGTTATTTTACTGCGACCATAGGAAAAAATCATTGCGACGTCCATGGATATAGGGGCCCCGGGACTTGCATTGCCTAGGGGCCTCTGCATGGCTTAATCCGGCCCTGGGTATACATATACATTTCATTTAATTATCTTTAGTAAAAGTTCAGTAAAAGAAGGCCTCTGTCATGCAGTGGGATTTTAAGGCTTAAAAGGATTTAACTTTCCAAATTATAGAGAGGATTTACTTCTTAGGCTTGTTTGTGAGAGTCTGTGAGTTCTGTGACATGCAATGAGACGCGTGTACCTATTTATTGAATTAATAGTGAGCTCGCCATACTTCTTATAAAGGTGACGAGGTTTCCGTGGGAGGAAATTGTATTTAAATAATGTAGTAAGTATAGTATATCTATTTTTATATCTTATCTTAACTATTACAAAACCGTAAAATCATCAGGAACAAAAAAGTAGCGGTTCACTTCATATAAAGTCAAATAACATATCGATAGCGCGATTTAAAAACGTGCAGCGCCATCTATTGACAAAATTGTTAGTATGTTTGTTTGTTCGCACATCACGCAAAAACTACTGAACCGATTTTGATGAGATTTTTTTTGTTTGATAGCTTATGATCTGACTTAAAATCTGGTACATAATTTATGCGGACGAAGTCGCGGGAAAACACTAGTAACAATTATTATAAAACCGTAAAATCATGAGGAACAAAAAAGTAGCGGTTTACTTCATATAAAATCAAATAACATTCGATAGCGCGATTTAAATGACGTGCAGCGCCATCTATTGACAAAATTGTTAGTTTGTTTGTTTGTTCGCACATCACGCAAAAGCTACTGAACCGATTTTGACGAAGCTTTTTTTGTTTGATAGCTTATGATCTGACTTAAAATCTGGTATATAATTTGTGCGGACGAAGTCGCGGGAAAACACTAGTAATTACATAAAAGCAAAAATATGCAATAAGTACTTATGTAAATAATACTGGGTGATTTTTTGATCACTTTCCAAATCCAGCGTGGTTCATGAGTGCGATTTTTGAAACTCATTTGGTGAGTTGAAAATGTCATAATACTATGAAGATTATGCATGTTTCTACTGCTGGGATGCGATTTTTGAATGTCATCGGTGAGTTTGAATGTTTTTTAAATCTCATACAAAAGCGTTCTCATGCATCTTTCTACTGCTTATTTAACTTTAAAAAATCGTACTCCTGAATTATGATTTTTGGAAGTCAAATCAGCAGTAGAAAGATGCGTACATCCATAGTAATTTTGACATTTTCAACTGCTGAGCTCACCGAATGAGATTCAAAAATCGTTCTCCAGATTTGACTTTCAAAAATCGCTGAATCCTGAAGCATGATTTTTGAAAGTCAAATCAGCAGTAGAAAAATGCATATCTCCATCTTAATTTTCCATCTCCATTCTCCATCTCCACAGTAATTTTGACATTTTCAACTGCTGAGCTCACCGAATGAGTTTCAAAAATCGCACTCCTGATCATCGAACTGAAGAACTTTTAATGATAGCAAACCGGAAATCGCAAAAAAAAAACATTTTTTTTATACTAAACTGAGGGCATACCACGAGGTTTTCCCTGTACTTTACTAATGTAGTTACGTCTCCAATTCGTATGACAGAAATTAGTTCTCAACGTAACCACTAGGAGCGCTGTTCAAAATTCAATACAAAATTGGTGACGTAACTACAGTAGTAAAGTACGGTGAAAACTCATGGTAGACCTACTGGAATGCCTACTCTGCTGAAATATGTACGAAGTAGTAGATTTATTTCTTGCTATTTCAATAGAACCGCCGCATGATTGAGGCGCTACCTCTCTTGCGGATGGGCTATCATCGCCCTTCATTTAAGTTTAAACCTGTATAAGCCGGTGTAGGTATGCTGATGATGATATCAACGTTAACATTTAACTGATACGCTCTCTCGTTTCAGACAAAACAGATTAATGGTCAATCACGTGCATAATCCGTTCTGCTATCGGTACACCAGTTATGCAGACAGTAATCCCCCATACATAATGTATCGTCTCTCAACACACGTGCGGCTCCGTCACGTGACTGGATCATATACTATCGTATATGTACAATTTATTTATAAGCTACTGTTTCTTTGTCAAAACTATTTTGGAGATATGAAAATAAAAATGTTAATAAAATCACAGTATTATTAGAATAACAGATTATTACTATAATTTATAATATTCACATTGTATTGAAATTTTGTGTAGGTATATGGGACCTTGTATCCTGAAATAATCTTTTTTTTTTTTTTTTTTTTTATAACTATTATTACAGTATAAGAAAGAGTACCTACCACAATGCCTCAAAACGAAGGTGTTCAATTAGTGCGTTCTGCCAGTGATGACCTATGGTGCGGAAACGTGGACCCTGACGATAGGGCTAGTTCATAAATTCAAGGTCGCTCAGCGAGCTATGGAGAGAGCTATGCTCGGTGTTTCTCTGAGGGACCACATCAGGAATGAAGTGATTCGTCACAGAACTAAAGTGGCTGACATAGTTCAGAAAATTAGCAAGCTGAAGTGGCAATGGGCTGGTCATATCTGTCGAAGAACTGACAACCGATGGGGTGTCAGAGTTCTAGAGTGGAGACCGCGAACTGGTAGGCGTAGTGTGGGACGCCCTGCTGCCCGCTGGACAGACGACCTAAAAAAAGTAGCGGGGAGCGACTGGATGAGGAAGGCCGAGGACAGAGTTTTGTGGCGCGCCTTGGGAGAGGCCTATGTCCAGCAGTGGACGATGATAGGCTGATGATGAAGAAAGAGTGTCTAGTATATATTACAGTACGGACTCTTCTTGCCCCCCATCAATTTTAACCTCACCCAGGAATCGTGGAGGAAAATGTAGGAAATGGCGTATTTCTGTCTCGCTCACACTCACTCAGTATCACACATGCTTTACCAATTCTTTTAAATTTTTCCTATCTGTATGAAATGACAGCTAAATTTCCAAGATGTGGCAGTAGAGTGGGCAGAAACTTTGGTACAATTTTGCAGCGTCCAGCCGCTAGATAAGTCTTGATTAATCAACTGAGTAGATATGTAGGTACACATAAATTCACACATTTTTTAAATAATTCCAATCAAATATTTAACTATTTTCTTGTTATAATAATGCATTGACTTACACTCTAGCGATAGACCGCCGTCATTTCAGCGTTCACTCGCCTTTTCTACACATGTCATATTTCATACAATCCATCCATATTTTCCATAGACTTAAACTCTAGCGATAGACTGGCCCATTTTATAGAAGCAACATGTTCCACTTGAATGCGGTGCCTGCACCTGATTGATGTTCCCGAGTTCACTTCGTCACTATAGCAATGACAGACCGCAATGTGTCATTTTGTGTTGTTTTGTGTGATATGTTGTTTGTTTGAACGAGCTTGTCTACAGCTAGAGTATAATTATGTCATTGTAATAATGCCATGTCCTATCCTTAGGTGACAATTTGGCCAAACGCAAGTTCAGCCTAACTTTCATATCATTTTGGGCATGATCATTTATAGTTTATTATTTTCATTCTTATGTCTGTATTTACTAGTTTTATTGTTAAATGTCTGTGAACCTATAGACTAGAGAATAAAATAAAATAAATAAATATCTTGGACAGTGTCACACAAATTATCTCATTTAAAGTTCCAGAATCTAGCCTGGACTTGTATTATGATAACTAGACAACGATATAGAATACATATATAGATACAAACATCCATGACTCGGGTATAAATATTCATATTCGTCATACAAATATTTGCCCCATACGGGATTCGAACCCGCGACCCCCGGCATAACAGGCAGGTTCACTACAGACTGTGCTGTCGGGCTGTCTATTACAGAGCGACATGGCCTCAGGCCAAGCAATCTCTTTCTGAAACCGTATCCCTTAGTCGCCACATCGTCGTCGCTCACCAAAGGAAAATTAATGGGGTGGTCCATACGGCTAAAATATCCCGATACTATGTAATCATAATAATAAAAAAAAGTCATGACTTAAAATCGCGAGTTCACTATTTTAAGAAAGATAAAAACAGTCTTTAAATAATTAAAAACCAATTATTGTACAATGCTGTTAGAAACGTGACTTTTTGTGTTGAACGGTGTTTCCACGTTAGATACCACGTGCGTTATTGGGCAATACTATACACTAGTGGACAGACATGAAGTTATTTGTAATTGATTTGTATTGACTGATCACATGAACACAACTATGACTTGGTTTTCCTTGTCTTTGATGATATTTTGTGTAAAAAATTAGATGACGTTTTACGAAGTTAAATCGCGCTATCATCGTTATGTTTCAAAAATGTCTCTTAGGTAAGATAAACAGATTTTTTCTTCGCCGGTTTTTCAGTCTACCACCACATTGTCACCGCGTATTCTTGTTGTAGATATTATTAAATGGTTTATTCATTTTGCACCTATTCAACTTTACACTTTATTTTCCATCAACTTTATTTTCCAACAAATAAAGACATTTCATTTCTTCAAGTCCGTTTTAAGGCCAAGATCTTTCAAATCGACCTTTTTTTGGTTGCATCTTAAGGCATGAAATTATAGTCGATGTTTGAATCCAGAAAAAATATAACCAATATTATGTTGTTGCTCATGAACTGTTCTTGATTATTCTTAGGCTCAAAACACGATAGTTATTACTTCTATCGATCATAAAATACATGCAAAGATTGGTAAGTTTATGATAATTTTTAAGTTTTACTCAAAGATTATTAACACTATAAATAAAAAAATACACTGAAAAAAATAGGAAATGACATTGTCGTCGTGTCACGTTTTTTGGCGATCCTGCTTTCCAATGAAGCGTGATGGTTAATTTCAAACTTATGCTTGTAAGAAAGAGACACTTGCAGTCGGTTAACCTGGCCTTAACTTATTTAGTTACTGAAAGTATGTCTGTAATGGATGGTTCAATGTCCTCAAAACTCGAATATTCGTTTGCTAGCTACAAATGTTCCCAAAAAGAACCATATACTCGTATCTATAAGAATAATTCATCTATACATTTTCAAAGGTCTTTCCCAAGCTCTTCCATTCTCTATTTAAGGCCAGGTTATCCAAGTGCAAGCGTCTCTTTCTTGCAAGCATAATTTTGCAATTAGCCATCCCGCTCCAATTGAAAGCAGGATAGCAAAAAAACGTGTTTTTCATCAATATCTTCGCTCAATCGCTCATGGGTGTTTCTAAGCTCAAAATTCTACGGAGTTCACTAGAAATATTTTATGTATTTAGTTAAGTACAAGAATAAAAAGTTAAATATCAGCAATTTAATCATAGTATTGAAAAAACATAACAAAAAGGGGTAACTTTGGGATGTTTTTCTATCTATTAAACTTAATTTAATCGTGTAATTGAGAACGGTCGCCTATCAGCCAGATCCTTAAATAAGACATAATTGGTTTTCAGACTTTAAAACACAGTTTAAAACACTTTCGTTCGTGTTCAAAAAACGGCCTCGACCGGATAACGGCTGTATTGACCTGAGTATTACTTATTTTGTTTTGTTTTAATAGTATTTGTTATCTTTCTAGTTGTATCTAATCTTCTAACCGTACAGTCCGCGTGCCCTCGCGCATTGTCGCGGGTTACGAAATAGCAGGCGCCCGCGCACCGCACTCGGCCAATGTCTCAAGGAAGCACGTGTGGACCTCGCTTTATGGTCCAAGTTACAGGCTGACAGCGTTTCTTTATTATATTCCGAATGTGAATAAAGATAAAACAACATTTTTAATTAAGTAGGTACCTATGTAGACTTACATAAATTCACGAACCAAAATCCCTTTCGGTGTAGTTAGTCTAGTATAGTATCTATCTACATAGCTATTCACGAATAACAAACATAGGTTGTATTAAATTACAATAAAGTTTGGTAAGTAAGTATTTACTATCTTACCACATTCGATAAATTGACGAGAATACAGAAAATTTTATAGAGTTACAGATTTTTTCTGCTGAAGGTTTTTTTAAGGGGATGATCAGACCCTTAAAAAAAACTATTCGCATATTTTATTGAGAAAGACTATACAAGGTGTTTCATAAGTAAGAATAAATTTTTAAAACTCTTAAGGGGGTTGTTTAGACCGTCAAACTGAACATCTTTCTCTACGGGACCGACATCGAAATCGCGAAAAAAAAAATTTGAAATCCCATACATATTTTAGCTTTAGTCGATTTGTGGAGTATAGAAAATCAATTTTTTTTTTCACGATTTCGATATTGGTCCCATAGTGAAAGTTGTTTAGTTTGATGGTCTAAACCACCCCCTTAAAGGTTTATTTGTATTTTTGTAACACCTTGTATAAATAATATTCTACACTGAGTCTCTGAAAAAAACTGGCTTGCAGGGTAGCCAATAGCAGCTTTTCTTAAAAAGCTGCTATTGGCTACCCTGCAAGCCAGTTTTTTTTTTAAATTTAATTAAACATTTAACTAATATGAAATTGGCTCCATTCCGTATCTTTTAAAATGGTCTCTTCTCACTGATGCTCCTTGGAAGGTTCGAGCAGAGTAACATAACTTTTAATTATGGACCCTTCGTACCATATCCATCGAAATATTTTATTCTGGGCATATTTCTATCACATTAAGGCCGGATTCGACCAAACTTAGATTTATAGAACAGTAACTATACAAGGAACAATTTTAGTCTTGGTGTTTTCCTCGAAATAACTTAATTTGTCTTCTACATACTAATATAATCCTCCTAAAGAAAGAGGTTGTTTTATCCGTACTTATTGCAATGTGAGGTTATACAGTTTTAATTTGTTAGGTTTCTTTTTATTATTGACATTTCATTCGTCTCGGTCTAGCTTTACACCGCCAAAATTGGCCGTGTAAAATTTATTTATAGATTATGGTTGGTAAAACGCAAAATCAGATTACTCTAGAGTAACCAGCGACTTAATCCAAGAATAAAATTTACTCGCGTTTGGTCGAATCGGGCCTAAATATTTCTTCTTGCTACGACCGATAGAACCGGTGATATGAATATTTTCAATGACAGAAGATTTGTATTTGCGAGTTTTAAGGGATTTTGAATAACCGCTGCCTCTTATCCCTTACACTACCTTATCTCAAACGACCTTACATATTGAAGTTAATGACGATCTGATTAATTCATTCAACGCACACCACTTTAATACTCTTTGTTTACTCCTTTTTTCTTTGTCCATAAATTGTTGCGTCCTTAAGACGGCAGTGAATGAAAAATACTTGAATAATAAGTAATATACTTGATTTACCTTGTTACTGGTCGAAAGAAAGAAATAAATTAGTAAAGAGGATAGGCGAGTACAGTTTTATCCATACAAACCTCCTCCATTCCTCTGTTTCCTCCCTCACCTCCCTGGATAATGTAATGGTACTAGATCATTTTTAAAAAAAAAATTACAATCTATGTTATCTCTGCTATGGTATGTTTTGCTTTTTTGCATTAATTAATTACTGTATGAACTAGGGACCTGAGAAAATGACAAATTTTACCGCCCGTTTTCAGACATCCAGCAAAAAATTTTGACGAATATGAACAAAAAAAGCAAAACATACAGACATAGCCAAAGTATTTCTCATAATATTTTTGAAAGAATTATTAAAATCGGGTTAGTTTTGGAGGAGGAAACAGGGGAATACGAAATGCTGATTTCGTAGATTTTTTTAATATAAAATCGGTCCGAGCTGCAGTTGTCTCTTTCGCACTCTAGTCGGTGGGGTGTATGGTTGGGTCGGATCAGATCAATACGTATACAGTCGGAAAAGTGACCTATTCTCCAAATTAGCATTACAGCCCGCCTATCCTCTTATGTCTCTAAAACAATTTATTTTGGTTTTTATTATAATGTAAGTCACCTATATTGTACGTCCTTGCTGAGAACCAAACTGTTGATTCTTTTATAAGCATTTAAACATTTTTATGTACTGTTTGCACACTGTTTGATAAAAATATTTTATTCTATTCTATTTTTAGAACCATTTCTAAGTTCTAAGAAAATCCTCTCCGAATGTGATACGTGTTGCTTACGTGTTTATACCGTAGATAATTAATTATCTCTATTATTTATCATTATAATGATGAATGTTCATGATGAGTGAAAAAAACGAATGAAATGATTTCAGATATATAGGTACCTACTATTGAGAAAAATATAAGAGCTCGGTGGCGCGTTGTGGAGAGCTATGGACCGGGTTCGAATCCGCACGGACAACATGCCACGTACCTTATGTTATTACCGACTGCTCTCAAACAGATCAGCACGGCTAGCATGCCATCCACGACACGACAAAGCGTTTAAACGAGAAAAACGTCATGCGCGCTCTTTCTGGCATGACGTAAAATAATAAGGATTGAGACACATCTCGATTTTTATCGTTTTCTCGGGGGTGGCATGCGAGGCCTACTTAGCACAGAATGATTACAATCTAATCCCAAGTTGCCCGACACGTCAATACAACTGGAATCCGAAATTGACTAAATCCCAAAACCACTGAATCCTAAATTGAAGGTTGAGTGATAGTCTTTTGGAGGTAAAGGGAAGATCTTGGAATGCCCGGGACCGCGGTCCAACAGTTCTTTGTTGGATGTTGTATATATGCAAAGTCTCTTGATAACTTCGATAGTGCGATTCAGGACTCGCCATATGATTGGTTGTTATTCTTAATGAGCTGTGATGCGTTGGACAGATCCATATTGTGATTGGCCGTCTTCTGTGTGACGTGCTAGGTCGCATGCGCTGACCTATATAGATCTCTGTTTACATCGACTCGATCGATGTGTTCGGCATTGTTGCTTAGTCAGCTCTCGTAGCTCCGCTACAGTCTCGAAAAGTTTGATGGTCTACACCACCCCCTTAAATGTTTATTTGTAGTTTTGTAACACCTTGTATATTTTGTCGAATATCAAAATATTGTTCAGATCTGGTTTAGACAAAGATTCTGTACAAATAGTTTTTAGGTTTAGCATTCGGTTGATAGCATCTTGTAGATTATTTATCTCGTATCATAATGTTTTAAAGGTACCGGGATTGTGAAGTGTGAACCGCTTCATTTCTCATCAATTTCCCGGAATTCAATAACGATAACATAGACTCAATAACTTTATCAAACATTTTGTGGATTCACAAATCTATTCTTAGCTAAGAATTCAGATGCCTTGATGAAAATATCTCCGAAGGGACCGTTGTTTGTTTTTTCTAATAATAGGTCGCCCTTTACTTTGCTTTATTTGATAAACATATTTGACATTGAATGGGGTGGGTATTACATATTATATCGAAAATATAGGTAGTTATAGGCGTGTGTGGAAGGAATTATTGGTAGAGGTAGACCTAGGACGACGTCTTAGACCAGATCAAGGACGTCTTTAAAAAATGCCAGGAAATCAACGGGAATGTATGAAAAGTTGTATGAACTTAGAGGAAGCAAGAGAGGTGTGTCAGAACCGCCCAAAATGGAGATCCATAGTCTCAGCCTACCCGTCTGGTAAAAAGGCATGAGTTTATGTATGTATGTTTGTATATTGGTCCTTCTTAATATGCTGACACTTTTTTAAGGGAATTATCTGACCATCAAACTGAACAACTTTCTCTATGGCACCAACATCGATATCGCGAAAAAAAATCAGCTGTTCCATACAAAACTGCATACCTACTCCAGCCAAATGTATGCGGAACAGCCGATTTTTTTTTTGCGATTTTCAGTTTTTTGTTGTTCAGTTTGACGGTCTGATAAAAAAAGTGTCAGCATATTAACAAGGACACTGTATACGACACGGTGTGAGGGTGAACAGACTTATGTAGGTCCCCATCTAAATTTATGATCGGGATCGTGATCATGACATGATATACGTATGTATACATCCGTGATAGAACGTGATAACACGACCTATGCCACTCTTTTGTATTAACGTGACGATAAGTAGTCATTTTATTACACTATGGTAGTACGTTATCTATTATGCAGTGGCGTATTTAAAAATGTTGCGTCCCGGGAAAATATATTTGACCGCAGGGCGATTTGGACGAATATATACTTGAATAAATGCAGCTTGCAGGCTGTTCCCCCCAAACCAGCAGTCCCGTACACGTGCCCATTTCACCCTTAGGATGTTATGCCGATGTTTACCTATTAGAATAATAGATGCAGGATAAAAATGTCGTGTAGTTAGTCCATGTATACTACACGTTAAACTGAACAACTTTCATTATGGTGCCAAAGTGAAATCGCGAAAAAAAAAAACTTTTCCATATAAAACTGCAGTAATAGGTAATAGATAAACCTATTACTGCAGTTTTATATGGCGACGTGCTTAAAAAGGGCCAGGTCAGATCTACCCAAAACCGAAAAGCATGCCTGAAAGGACTAATGAATGTGGAGGAAGCTAGAGAGGTTTGTCAGGATCGCAGCAGGTGGCGTTCCGTTGTCTCTGCCCACTCCAGTGGGAGACAGGCGTGAGAATATGTATGCATGGTAAACCTACTCGACTGGAATGTATCAAGGATTATGGTGGAGGGTGGAAAGTGCCATAGAATGTTGTATCAATGTGGTACATAAGCTCGTTGCCCACAAAACACATTATAAGTACCCTTTTATATGTTGGTATGTATGTTTGTACGATTCCTGACGTAATCCTAGACTGATAAGGGAGTTCCCTCCTAAGCTTGTCTGAGTGGACACTTGGCTTGGTGATAACTCCGATCAGGCTGTAATTCAATATGTCACCCACTTGAGGTTTGTTTGTTTGTTTTTAGAATTAGCAGAAGCATAAAGTATCGGGCCACAAAATAATTCGGTTTGTTCCACTTTAAGGGCCTATATGTCGAAAAATAATTGAAGCGAAATGGGCATGTGATAGCTTATATTACTGCCTGATGCGAGAGAAAGAGATGGGGCGGCGCGCGAAACTGGACCGACGCAAGCGTAAAACAGACTTTTTTTAAATTGTGATTGTACTATTTATGTAAGTTCAATTCTGCTCCAATCAAACTTTATAAAATATCATTCTCTTTTTTATAAATCAAGTTTTGTGTTTCTACTATTCACCGTTTAGCAGTTCCAAGCGTTTAAAAATAAAGACGGAGGCTACTTTGGCTTATTTTTCTATCGAGAAAATGTGTGTTAATCGTGTTTTGGCTCCAATCAAAACTTCAATTACATGTTCAATTTACACATATCCGCAAATCATACTCCTACTGTTAGGACTTCATGATATAAGTATAACGCTTTGAAGAATCCTATTTTTTTTACATATCCTCTTAAACACCTTGGTAATCTACTATCATCTGGGGTCAGAGGGCTCAGGGGCCTAGGGCAGGACCTCCTGTCCTGGGGCATTATACAGGGTGTAAAAAAACACCCTAGTTATACTTAAGGGGGTGCCAGACCACCGAACTGAACAACTTTCGCTATGGAGCCAACTTCGAAATCAGTTCATCAATCAGTTTTTGGTATCCCCAAATCACCTGCAAATCTCAGGTGATTAATGTTGACTTAGCTTCATAAATGGTGTCCGCAAATAACCTAAGTATAGATTTGTTGATAAACCAACAAAGAAAACAAAACCAATCTCTACTATCATAAGACTGTAACGGAAGTATGTCTGATTTTATTTAAAAAAAAAATAACGATATGTTTATTGGTGTCCTTGATTCCAAATCATAATTTTTTGGATTTTTTGTCTGTCTGTTTGTTTGAGCATCACGCAAAAACTACAGAACCGATTTTGATGAAACTTTTTTGTTTGATAGCTTATGATTGAAATCTGGTATATATAATTTGTGCAGACAAAGTAGCGGGTAAACTCTAGGTAAAAATAAAACCACGGTCAAAAGCAATTCTCATCTAACTATGTATAATTATTATAAAATGCTTAATAATATGACTCTTATTTTACATTCTCAAGGTCCCAAGAATGCACCTATGTAGAGTCAGTGTACCCATGATATCTAAGTTTTAATCACTAGCTTTTGTCAAAAGTTTCTTAAATAATTTTATTTAAATAGCTTCGTAAATTCTTCGAATATTATCAAATCTTTAGGGTGTCGCAACATAAAACGTTTAATCGTAGAGTTTTTTAAAACGTTGCCTCGGCTATTTTAATTTTCGGGGGATATTCATAGAAAAACAAAGAAAAAGTAGGTGCTGTCACGTTTCCATACAAAACTTCGGATTTCTGGGAAATCCCACATATCCCCCCCTGGATACGTGCCTGAGTTATCGCTTACTTTCCCATACTTTCCCCTTTGCCAAAGTCCAACCCCCGCGATGGCTCCGACCTAGCCCCGACGGTCAACCGCTCACAGATTAATTCGATGCGTTTTACTGTTATTGTCATCATAGCCAACGGATAGCCAATAAATGGAGAAATAAACACTACATACTTCTCTCCGGGCGTTGACAGGACTCGCGTGTTTCTCTATGCCTAGGATCCACGTTCTATAATTTTAAAGCAAATTTTCACGTAAAAACGCGTGTTTGTCATGCGTGGTATTTGCGAAATAGGTGTGTTTTTGACCGATCTTGGCGATTAAGCTTATCAATCAATATTTAGTTAATCTATTTTAGACAATGACTATGATGATCGGAGAAACACAATATTATTTAAGAATTATTTAAGAATTTATTATTTGTCCTAGTATAATCATACATGTACCTATTATGGATCTTATATAGATCGATGATCGGGTACAATAATAGTCCGTCCGTACTTATAACCTTCGATCAAAATAAAATGAATGGATAGGCCTAAAGCACGGTCAGTTGAAGCAAACTACTGGTGCACTTGGTCCATACAAACTAGCGCCATTATCTGTCAAATCTAGGGCACTTGCATACAAATTTGAAGTAAACCTTTCAATTGTTTTGCCTCATTTTTCTGTTTTGAAATGTTCGCGTAAGGCCTATCCATTCATTTTATTTTGATCTAAGCTTATAACTACATAATACCCAAGACTGTTTTATTATGCCCAAATTGCCCAAGATCACTTGTAAATTGAGAACCAAACGGCTGTTTAATCTGAAATGCCCTTTATAACTAAACTATTAAAAATTTAAGCATAATTAAACTTTGATAAAATCACAAAAATATTCTAATTTAACTCTTGATTTAATCTCCAGTACCGACTTTTAAAAGCAAAATATAGCTCATGGTTTTAGAAATTACCAGAATAAACCAGATCGCGTGCTTAGATCTCTATTTTGAAAGTATGCTTTTGTAGTAAATGTTTACGTTATTGCGTGATCTTTTGTTTTCAAAACCTAGATCTTTTGACAGAATAATTAATTGTTGTTAAGACCGTTTTTCACCGAAATGCACATCATTTCAAATTGAAAATTAAAATTTCCAAAGCAGAGAATTTCATTGCGAACATTCGAAATAAATTTATTACTAAAATCTATCTAATCAAACTGAACAACTCTTTTACTACAGGATCAAATTTGAAATCGCGAAAAAACTGCTTTTCCAAAGAAAACGTCAATGGTGACTCGATTCAAATGTATGGAACAGCAGTTTTATTTCACGATATTAGTCATATCACGAGTAACACACTAAGCCTACAGGTATTTGTATAGAGATAATTCACCTCTGAAACGAAAAAAAATTAAATACTTACTTCAATTTCGATACGATTTCGAGCTTCTGGTGAGGACGCTCCTTCAAAGAATGTTATAAAATTCCTATATAGAGTCAATAGATTTCTTTGAAATTCTAATTTGAACTGGGGTTAGGTTTACATAGTTGTTGACGGTTTTAGGGGGTTGATCTGACCATCAAACTGAACAAATTTCTGTGTAGGACTAAAGTCGAAATCCCGAAGAAAATCAGCCGTCCCATCATTGTATACTACGTGTCGAGTAGGTTTGCAGTTTTGTATGGAACAGCCATGAAATATCAATATTTTTTTTTTTTTTTTTTTTTTTTTTTTTATTTAGCAGATGGCTCCATAGTCAAAATTGTTCTATTATAACTGAGAATAGAAGTCTTTGCCTAAGTGCCCTGTAGTCGAGAGAAATTCTAAAATTTTCACAGTTCAAAGAAAAATATTTTAATTTCATAATAATTATTTCAATAACGGAATTAAACTAAATGACGCATTAGCATCATTATCTCAAGTGTAACAGTACCCGTTCGATATGATTCACATTTTTAAAGTAAATATTTTGACTATCGATTTCAATGTCGAATTCCGTATGAAAACATATTTATTGCACAGGGTTTTTCTAAACACTGATTTGATAGAAAAAAAGAAGTGTTTTTTTAATTAAGTGATGTCATTTTTATGGTCTATTCTATTCTATTTTTATTTAATGGCGTTTCCTTGTTAGATTTCGCCAGTGTCAAGTTATTTGAGGGAGTGTCTATCCAATCTCGAGGATTGTTTTTGAGTAAGAACAACTGAGAAGGATTTTGGAGCCTCGTGGCAGGCTGAGACGCGAACCGCGCGAACACCACGCGAGAGACAAGTGTTCGAGGCAAACCCTGCAACGTGACTCCTTTTTATGGTCAATTAGTGTAAGTGGGTGTAAACATTGTAGGTAAACCAAAGATAACAATTATTTACGATTTTTTTTATGGATCCGTACCCAAAGGGTGCCAAGCCAACGGGACGCTATTCATAAGCTGGCTAGCTACCTAGTAACTTCAGCAGTGTATCTACTCATCAAATTGAACAACTTTCACCAACTTCGAAATCGCGAAAAAAATCTGCTGTGACATACTAGTCGAATAGGTAGGTTAGGTACCTACTGCAGTTTTGTATGGGACACGTGGATGGTGAAAGTTGTTTAGTTTGATGAGTAGAATACCTACATGCTGAAGTTATCCGCATGCGCATCACTGGAGTGATATAAAATTTACCCTGTATAAAGGTCTGTAATTTTTTAACTATAATTGCTGAAGTGGGACTGGCCCGGACATGTCTGTCGCATGCAGCCCGAAAGATGGGCCAAACTCACCACAGACTGGGTTCCCCAGGATGGTCACCGGCGTCGAGGTAGACCGAGAAAAAGGTGGAGAGATAACATGGATGCCTTCTTGGAGAGTTGGCCAGAAGTTGCACACAACAGAGAGGATTGGAGAGTAAAAGGGGAAGCCTTTGCCCAGCAGTGGGACAGTGAAGAGGCTACGTAAAAAAAAAAAAAAAAAAAAAAAAAAAATTGCTAGACGATTGAAATGTTCAAAGAATGTTCGTTATTTATTATGATGGATTTGATGACAAATAATAAACAAATCCGGTCAAGTGCGAGTCGTGCTACTCGCGCACCGAGGGTTCAGTACCACACTAATAACTTACAGTAAACAAGTTTTTGTTTTCTACGGGACTTTTGCGAGACCAACACACTTAGAACGGTTCAAAAGTTACAGCCCAAAATAGTTAGGACACAGACGGACGGACGTACAGCGTAGGCTTATGAGTAGGGTTCCGTTTTCACCCTCAGAACCGATTACACTTTCGAGATCAGTGGTGTTATTGCATAGCGACACGGAAAGAACGACTAGTTGGCTGATGTAGCATTGTTTCTGACCACCGGAAAGGGGTTACGGTCGTCCGTTTATGTCATCATTATCATCATGATCAGCCTATCATCGTCCACTGCTGAACATAGGCCTCTCCCAAGGCGCACCACAAAACTCTGTCCTCGGCCTTCCTCATCCGGTCGCTCCCCTCTACTTTTTTTAGGTCGTCTGTCCAACGGGCAGCAGGGCGTTCCACACTACTCCTTCCATTTTCACTCTAGAACTGTAACACCCCACCGGTTGTCAGTTCTTCGAGAGATATGACCAGCCCATTGCCACTTCAGCTTGATAATTTTCTGAGCTATGTCAACCACTTTAGTTCTCTGACGAATCACTTCATTTCTGATGTGATCTCTCAGAGAAACACCGAGCATAGCTTTCTCCATAGCTCGCTGAGTGACCTTGAATTCATGAACTACCTAGTCCTATCGTCAGGGTCCACGTTTCCGCACCATAGGTCACTTATCACAGGCAGGACGCACTGATTTAACACCTTTGTTTTGGGGCATTGTGGTAGAGCCGAATATATGACGGAGTTTTCCGAAAGCAGCACATCCTAGTTGGATACGCCTAGCGGCCTCCTTGTCGAAGTTGTTTCTACCTAGTCTTATAGTCTGTCCAAGTTTATGGAGGTAAATAAAGTGGATTGTTAGACCAACAACATTTTTTCAGAAGAATCCCGGAAGCAATTTGCAGATATTGAAACAATAAGGAGTAAACAGTGAACAACGCCACCTTTTGTTGAAGGTTTAAAATAAGACCTTGGGGCTTTGACAATAAACTACAGTTTTATTTCTCAATATTTAGAAACAATATATATATTTACGTCGTAAGTACGTGGTAGTGGTTACTATTATTTATCAATTGTAAGAGGTAAATATATATCAATTACCTACTTTTACCAAAAACGAAGTTAAAAATCTTAGGAGCATTATTCCTTGCAGGACGCCCGAGTGCGCAGCATACAAACGAAGTGACTTCCTATTTTTAACCGACTTCAACAAAAGGAGGAGGTTCTCAATTCGACCCGTATGTTTTTTTTTTTTTTTTTTTTTTTGTTTGTTTGTTACGCGATTACACCGCCAATTGAGAATTGCTTATAATGATTCTTATTTTGTTTGGTAGGTCATAATTCCGAGGTGGTCCCGCGAAATTGATTCAGCGCTTGTTGAAAAAATCTGCAAAATAACAAATATGTACACAGATCACGGACTTGAAAAAAATACGGACGTAATGTTACACAAGAAAGATGTGAAGTGTAAACGCGTATGAGATAGCGATAGTCATAAAATCCTATACAATTTGTATGAAGCTAGATGTCTGCCTCCGGAGTCAGACAGCCGTCGTCAAACAAAAAAGTGGTTACGTCGATAAGGACAGCAATAAGTAGCGATCTCCTTTTTTAACTAGAGCGAATTTGCTATGTGCATCTCTTACTGAGTGAGTATGACACGACACCTCATCTTTCTAGTACTTACCTTCTCTTTCTACGACGCAAACACAACACAATACATTCCGTCTTTTTTTCAGGTCCGTGACACAGATGACGTTTTTGTTTGTCGATTCTCTTCAGGAGTGCGATTTTTAAACATCACACGTTCAAGTCAGCGGTAGAAAATGTCAAAATTACTATGGAGATTATGCATATTTCGTCTTTCTACTGCTAATTCGAACGTGTGATGTTCAAAAATCGCACTCCAGCAATGTTTTGATGGGGACTGTCAAACTATGTTTTTTTTTACTGTCATAACCAAGAATCTTTATGTGCCTATATATTTAAAACTTCTTGGTCATACTGTTTTGTGTTTAAACGTAGGTATAATAACTTTATGGTTTAAACTTCATGGATATACGAGTAGGTACCGAAACACATAGATTTAATTGATCATGGCGGTCGGAAATGTTCGTCGTTTTAAGGGTTCCGTAGTCAAACAAGGAACCCTTATACTTTCGTCCATTCTGTCTGTCTGTCTGTCTGTATGCCCCGCCTCATTAACTCGCTCATTTTAGCATCTATTGAATCGAAATATGGCATAAAGAAAGACAGATAACAGGAACCCAAAAACAGAAATGTTGTACGAAACATGGGTTGGATTTTTTTAAATAGAGTTAGGTGTAGATCGTACACCGTATCCTTTGCATTGAAGTACTTATAACTGCTTAGTCGAACCACAGATTATATAATACGTCGAACTAATGTATTTCACCTAGATCTCAACACTGAAAAGTTTGAAATAAAAAAATTTTAACAAAAAATTAAAACCGACTTCAAAACTAAAAAGGTAAAAATAATAATATTGCAGTCGTTGACTTTTGCATTCGAATCTATAAGAACATTAATTTGTTTTATTGGAGTCGGTGTCAAGCCAAGCCAAGCCAAAAAATTACTGCAAGCCCAGTTGCGAATCGTACCGGCTTGACACCGAGTCCGATAAGACAAATTAATGTTCTTATAGATTCGAATGCAAAAGTCAACGACTGCAATATTATTATTTTTACCTTTTTAGTTTTGAAGTCGGTTTTAATTTTTTGTTAAAATTTTTCAATATAAATAATTCAATATAAAGTTTTAATGCTAGGATTAATCTATGAGCGCCTTGACGAGGTATAAATTTTTAAACAAAACATATTTTAACTTTGGTATTTATCTATATTTTAAAACAGTTTAGAATCAATTTCAAGGTTTACGATGAATTTCAAAATACCAGCATGTATTAGAAACTAATCAACGACTTAATTGAATTAAAAGCACTTAACAGGTTCTTCGAAATGCTTTGTTTTGAGCCATATATTTATACTAATTTAAATATTATTGTTTATAAACATGTTACAGCCATGTTGTGCTATCTATTTTTCAATCTTTAGTTCGATATATTTATACTGTTCAAGGTTATATTTTTTTAAGTACAAAAATAGTGGAATGCAATATTGGTTAGAATATTGATGAAAAAAATGCAAATTGACAAAATACAAGGACTCTGGAAGAGGCACTGAGAACAATCGTTATATAATTAATGGTGAAGAGTCGAGCTGCTCGTCGCTAAAGTTACACCACTTTTTCTCTAAGATTTACATATTATTTGTATCAGAAATAAAGGGTTTCGAATTTAAGAGGTTTTCCTGACCGAACGACCTCAGAGCCGTCAAACCCATAGAGGTATTATACCAGGAATAGAGCAACAAACATGAGTTGTCAAATGAAACCTTTTTTGGATATTTTTTGGAGACTATTCGCAGGCAAAAATTCGAATATTGTCTATAATTCTGAGTCTAACGTGAAGTTGTGGATAAATGAATAAAGTAGTGTCAGTATATTTCATAAAATTATCTACGATTTCCCTTTAGATTCGCAATTATTCACGGAAACCGAATTGTAAAAATTAATTGGAGACTAAAAAAACGGCCCTATTGCCTAGCGTCACGTGTCTCTTTCTATTATACAGTGGTGCCGCTAGGTACATCTCGCTCTCTCAGCTGTATGTTCCTCTATTCCTGGTATAATACCTCTATGGTCAAACCTCTACTAAACTACGTCATTTTAGTAGGTATACCTATTTTTGACTGACTTGTCCTTCATTATGTCACTTTGGTGCCTTCTAATCCAAGGAAATCACATTCTAAAATCATAAGATCACTTTATCGAAAATCGGTCTTCATACAAACATAGAGATTAGTTTCTAGATTGTTTCTGAAAAATTTCATTGACTTTGGTTAGTATTGAAAATATAACCAGACTACGTTTGTATGGAGCGCGCCATCGGTAATATACCCATAGACTATCGAACAGGGGGCGTCTGACCCATAAAGGTATTATACCAGGAATAGAGGAACGTACAGCTGAGTGAGCGAGATGTACCTAGCGGCACCACTGTATAATAGAAAGAGATACGTGACGCGAGGCAACAGGACCGTTTTTTATTCACTAATTAATTTTTACAATTCGGTTTCCGTGAATAATTGCGAATCTAAAGTGAAATCGTAGATAATTTTATGAAATATGCTGACACTACTTCATTAATTTATCCACAATTTCACGTTAGACTCAGAATTATAGACAACTAGTGTTTTCCCGCGACTTCGTCCGCACAAATTATATACCAGATTTTAAGTCAGATTATAAGCTATCAAACAAAAAAAGTTTCATCAAAATCGGTTCAGTAGTTTTTGCGTGATGCGCGAACAAACAAACAAACAAACACACAAACAAACAGACAAACAGACAGACAAAATTTCTAAAAAAGGTTGATTTCGAGTCAGGGATACCTAAAAACCATATCGTAATCTTTTTTTTGTAAATATCTTCAATGTACAGACACACTTCAGTTTTACAGTTTTATAATAGTTTAGTTTAGATAATTGCTTTTTGTTAATAACTGCTCCTTTTTTATCATTTGTCTGGAAACACCGCCTACCATTCTTCGTTCACCGTTTCCTCTACCCTAAGGTTGTCTGGAAGAAATAGCTTCTTAGCGATAAGACCGCCCTATTTTGTGCCTCTTGTTTTATTTTTCTCTGTATTTTACTGTTTATATTTTGGTGTAAAATAAAGAATATTTGATTGATTGATTTATTAAATAAACGTGTCTAATTTACCATCAAATAATGACTTCTCTACTACTCAGGGTACTCAGCACAGAATTTACTACAACTTACTTTGAATTGAATATACGTGTAATTAATTGTTTAAAGTTCATAGACAATTGTATTATAATTTTGAATGGGATCGAATTCTGGAGAGGTTACTTAACCCCAGTTCTGGATACACCATTATCATAATAGTAACAACATTTACCTTTATCTTGAAGAGAAACGCGATAATAAACAACTGACTATTGAATAGGCTGTCCGGGTAAGTATTTTGTCTTGTAATGTTTTGTTACTAGACAGTAATCTAGAGGAAAGTTTAGAGCTTTGTTTACAATGGAAATTAACACAATTAAAAACAATGCAATAAATTGCTAGATAAGAATGAAAGTAGGATAAATAAGTATTTAAAAACTTTTACTATGGGAGCAAACCTCTCAAAGCAAAAAAAAACTGCTGTCTCATACATTTAAGTAGAGGAGGCATTGCAATTTAGTATGAAACTGAAAATTTTTCTTGCGCTGACTGGTTTGCTCCCATAGTAGAGTTCAGTTTGACGGGTAGAGTAATATTAAAAGGTTAATGATACTTTTCCTAACAGCCTGTCTGTATCAACGAAATGATCACGCTCTTTCTAGAATTTTAAATAATATTTAAATTAATTTAAATTAAAAAATCATTTATTTAGATATCATTATCAAAATATTCAGGACAAAAAGGCTCATTTGATCGATTGATTAGTTATTTATCTATCATACATTACAAAAATGATGGGTAGGTATGTAGTAAATACAGAAAAGTAACGAATAATTTTGTAGAGTTTGTTTGGAACAAATAGACACGAGAGTGTTTTATTATAGTTTTCGTTGACTCTACTTAAGTGAACCCGTCGATGTCTTTTATACGTAGAGTTCTGTAACATGGTTTTATTCCAAATACACTTTCAATCTTATGTACCTACTTACCTAATAATTATTCTATTCCCCAAAGCGGACAAGTCAAGGATATTTTATATATTCGGAATATCTATTATCGACATACTAATGATACAATATATAAATTAAGTTATATTCTCAAATAAACAATAACAATTAATACCACCCGGGAATCGAACCTACGACCTTTATAATCCATGAACTGTATCATAAAAACTCTAATCCACTTTCCCTTATCAACCATTTCTACAATACTACAATCAATGGAGCTCTACATATACTAAACTATAGATAAGTAAAGAGATATAAACATAACCTTACATAGTATAGTCAGAGAGGTGGGGAGAAACCGCCGCAACCGGCACGCGACGCGACCGAAGAGACCCGAGCGGTCCAACCAAACCAACCAGTCAGTTGTCAAACGGCAGCGCATTGAGAAAGACGCGGCAAGACCGTGTGTTCTCAATACTAAAAAACTTTACGCGACTAACAGCTGAAGTGAAAAGAGTGTTAGTGCAAGTGTTTAGTGATGACTTTTGATTGGAAAAGTCTACTTTTTTGTCTCCTGGACATACGTTGATGTCAGAGGTTATGGAGAGGGACCGGCTTGCTGAGGAGATAGTGCTCCTGGCTTTGTTTTTGGTGTCGACGGCTGCCAATTCATTGGCTTTGCTGGTATTCTGTCGGCGTCCTGGGCTTAGAACTATTTCTAATCGGTAAGTTAACAAATAATTTATATTTTCATTCCCACAGCCTCCTACAAAAGTGTGCACTGTGCAGGTTCTTCAAAAAGTTTCATATTTGAACGTGGTGATTCCAGACTTGAAAAAGTTTCCATAAAGTTAAGAAATAAAGCGTACGGTAAATAGAGAGTAGTATCGTGTGGCAACAGCTAACCGCTGTAGTTCAACCTAGATTTCTATCGAGTAAGAATAATAAAGGATGCATAAAGTTTGTTTCTCAACAATGTTAATGACTTCCTAAATTAATGCAATTTATTTAACAATGTCAAGAACAATGAATTCGAGTTAACTAATTAAAAACATAACATTTTGAAGACTACTAAGTAACATACTTCAAAACATAACTAGCATGCAATAAAAAAAGAATTTAATGAACTTAGGAATATCATTAAGACATAACAATTGTCATGTATCAATAAATATAATAAATAAATAACCATTAAGATTTGCGCAAAACGTTCAACTTTGAAATATAAGAACCTACCTAATAAGTAGTAACGTGTAGATATTATATGTTCTAAGCATAGATCAAACATTTTCTTACGTCTTCATGCTTTACCGAAAATGATAATCTTGATCAAACTCATCTTTAACATAAAAAAAAAATCAAAAATATAAATCAACATCTTGATAAATGACCAAAATAAACCCACAAAAGTATAAAGGTAATATAAAAATTAAAAACCGTACTCAAAATATTTACTGACTGACTCGAACACAAAAAAATAACATTAACAAAGAAATAGGACCCGTAGAGTCCTTTCATAATAAAAAGACAACATATTCTCACACAAAAATAAACCTAAGCGTATAAACGGTAGACACCAAAATTGAATTCGTCCAAAAATTTGTTCTGTCAGGCATCCGTGCTCGGCTTGCAGCCAAAACCCAATATTATTATTAGACCATTAGAGTCAACCAGCCCGTCCGTCTACCTGTCCTCTTTTATGTTTTCTAACGCTTGCAATATTTGATTTATTATCTCCAGTTACTAAATAATCTGCAACGAAATGGATGAAGTAAAATTTATAAATGCATGCCGTTAAAAAAATTACGTTCTTTGTTTTTTGTAATTACTTCTGTCAAAAGACTTAAGGTAAACTTAACGAGCCCTCTTTCTTAATGCGATCACAGATAATGCATGTTTCAATAAGTGGTACCTAATATTTAATCTATACCATTATGTACAATACAAAAACATTGAGTAGAACAGTGACTTCTGCGTATAACAAATTGAGGTAACGTTTTCTTGGCTCACGTCTTGAGAGGTTAAATTTTATTTAGTATTTATGACTAATCTTCTTGCAGGTATATTAAGCCTAATAGTATTTAACAGGGTCATAGAAATGCTATATGATAAAGAAAATATATATAAGATTTCAATAAGATATAGAGTGTTCACTCCAAAGATTATAAAAATTTGTGATATCGCGATATAAATTCAAATGTAGAGTCATAAGAGTTTAAATCTAGTAAAATTGTTCACGAAATGTCTTAACGGAATTTCGTCAGATCACGACGAGGTCACGTTCTTGATGACCGTTTCCCATTATTAACGAACTGTACGGAAAGGAAATAAAAAAATTGGCCGATCATCGTAACTGTAGTTAAATTACGCCACATTTCCGACAGTAATTCAATTAAACTTATTTTATTAAAATTTTTATCTACCGTTTTATTATGCTCCTGACCGATTTCGGCCATGGCGGCTGCTTCAACTTCGTTGTTGGCGTTAATTTGATGAGCTCTCTTGTGGAACTTAGACAATAAATTCGAAGATTTACATAATATGTAGAGTTGTTGATTATGCATATTATTATAGGTTTGATCACAGACTTAAGAAATATGATATCAATTGTTTTAAGTTAAAATTTTATTAGATGCAAAAGATACGCATCAAACATCGCATCGCATCTTACTGATGAGATCAATGCCTATCGGATGATAACTGTGTCAAATACAAGACTTTAAACCCTTTAGAATACTGATTTATCGTTGATTGCTTCACCTAATTAACGGCAAACAAAACAAAGAAGATGTTAATCGATTCACGACCCAATGGAAACGATGTCAAGTCGATTTTCAAGTTTTTGGGGCCTTTGTTGGGTTCTTCGATAAATGGCAGTTGAGTAACATTTACAAATATTTTAAATCAAGCTATTAAACTAATTACTTATTTAATAAGAAGGAATTTCAAGTTATTTTCCATATTAATTCATTACTTTATCACACTATAATGGTAATGGTGATAAACATCACATTTCAAAAAACCATTTAAACTGAATACAAATTCCCAATAATGGAATATAAAAAATTAAATAAGATGTCTAAATATCCGTTTCTCAGAAAAAATCGTCTCATTGTATGTCAAGTCTAAGCTTCTTATCGCTTTTTGATACGCTCCGATGAAATGCGTAAAGCAGAACAAAAATGAAACGCGTCCACATGTGCACAGACCTTTGCGATTCACTTTTGTTATACAAAAACGTATTTCTAACGCATATAGACCGCGACAGACACGGCACAAAAACTTCCCACCCAGTGCAAAGTTTGATAGGAAAGTTACAATTGCCAATTATAATGTATGTGTATTCTTTAAATACATCACATACTCATATGACTGGAAGATGAGTCTTCATTACGAATTATAAAATGTTATATCAGTTTCAACCAATTAACTGGACAGTACTAAGCGTTTCTCACTAAGTCATTATTTTATCAATTTGTTTGCACTTAAACAAAATGTAAAACAATTTAGCTCTATTTAGCACGAGTGTGCTAAAAAGTATAAAGAATGTATTCATAATTAATGTTTCTTGCGCGTTTTGTATCCACGCACGATGTATAAAGCGGTAGTAGATTATATTGTGACAATCCATGTTATATTTCCACAATATCCATTTTGTAAGTTTTTCGTATCTACTGAATATTTATAGTATTGCATTAAAACGGTATATGCAACTTTAGGTACTGTACTATTGATATCACGAGTTAATCCACTTTGGACATGCTAACTGGCATTTGGTGCAATGAACTCTAAATATTCTATAGTATCTGGATAATTTAAGTATATAAAAAATGCAGATCAGTAGGTGATCTCCTCTTAACGAGGTTGATTGTGTTTGAAAATTATCTGAACTTGATTTATTCATAGCATCATTGAAAGCACGTGTAGAACGTAAACAAATCATAATCTTATTTAAAACAATCTTCCTTCCGGTCTCTCTTTGAGTTCTACGACCTTTTCAATATCTACTTCTGGATTTAATACATAGTTCTGCATGGTATATTCATAGTTAAAGGACTGAGTCATTCATGACCCCAAATGATTGCAGTCGGCCAATTTGTGAGCCGTAGATAGTCGTGGGTACAAGTTTGTGTGAACTCAGTTTTGCAAGAGTCATTTGGTAATTTAAGAGGTGACTTTGAAATGTTTGGTGGTTTACGTTTGGTGTGGGTTTGAGTTTTTAGATTTCCGACTTAGTAGTTACTGGTTATTTGTTAGATACAATGTACAATATCCTCTTTGATTATTTGCCCAGCTTCTGAGTATGAAATCGTTTTGTTGTCAACTTGTCACCTATTTGAGCATGTTATTATATAGTTACAGTGAGACATTTCGTTTGTTGTTAAGTTCCAAATCACGATAATTGTATAGGTACTAAAACATATTACTTCGATCTTTTAAAATTTAACATAGGTAATACACTAAAATTGTGAATGATGGTCTTGAGTAAGAATGTGTAACAATCTTAATGTACTATCGCAATAACAATAATTTTGTAATCCTACATTATATTGACCTTGTTTTTTACATTGCTTGAAACTTAAGTACATTACATTATAAATAATTCTTTCTATTTCTTCATTAATAAAATGTCACGTTACTTATTTGTATTGTGTGTAATAGTTAGATAAACTACTTAGTAATTTATTATCTAATCTATTGAATGGAAAACTTGCATACCTTCACAAATGTCCCTCTTTCTTATTGGATGCTTCAAGTTTCATATCTAAATGCACTTTGAATTTTCGATCCAGCTACTTTGAGCAGTAATAATAATACATTATTATTTTGTTAACTATAATATTGCGGTAAACATAAAAGCGTTAAGCATAAATATGCGTTAAGCCAATGCTTAATATTTATTTTAATTTTTTTATTTTTTTTATTTATTTCTTACTTTACATATTTTTTCAGAATATCTCTGACTACCCCCTCGGGGAATATAGTCGTGAGCATATGCTATGCTATGCTACATTTTTTTTTTAATTTCAATTTATTTTTTTATCTTTACATTTCTTATTCTTTTTTCTTTCTCTTCATATTATTAAGAGCTTCTCTGCGCGTACGAAGTCGCGGGCACAGCTAGTCTAAAATATATCCACATTGACTGCCAAAAATCTGCACTGTTTGAATTCCATTAAAATAAAAGTCATAAATGAATTGACTAAGTTTAGTACTAATCGTACTAACTACTAATATTATAAACATTAAAGTTTGTGAAGATAATTGGATATTTGTGAGTCAATCACGCATAAACGACAACGGATTTTGATATTGTTTTACCAACTCCAGGACTTGATCTTGTATTTCTATTTCAACACTCTTCACTGTTGTGTTTGGTAAGCTATCTAAATAACAACAAAGAGCAAGAACTATTAAAAATAACCTTGTAGTATAAAGCAATGGTAGTTAAGTTCAGGTAACCGTACAATAAAATAATAGTTATGTCATAATCAATTGCAATCAACTTATGCAATCACTAAGGGGCTTCTTGTGGTACTAATATAGCATTTATGGTAATGTTATATTAGGTATGCGTTTTGATTACGATTTACGACACTTCATTATAGCTGAATTTTAAATATATAAATAAATCAATATCTTGGACATTGTCACAAATTATCTAGTCACAGAATCTAGCCTGGATATAGGATTCATAAATAGATACAAACATCCATAACTCGGGTACAAATATTTAAGAATTAGAATAAAATACTAAAGAAAGTATAATAAAATACTGCATAAAAACAATAAAACCGTGAGACATAAAACGTTTCTCTCACGAAAGAATTATTCTCGTTGAAAATTTTAGTATTTTTCGAGTAGCTGATCATAAAGCAGACTATCTATATGGCGATAAATAAAAACGTAAACTAAATAAAACTAGTAGTAACACTTCAAACGAGTTAAATTCGCTAAATAGCAAACACGAGGCGAGTGAATTACGGTGTGGTACTTGGTGTATAAATTCTCATTGATTCGATAGTTTTGAGTATACACATTTTATTTATTTATATTGAGAATATTTGTAGATTTACCAAAGCTAATAAGAACTACGACACTAGATCATGAGGTAGCTGTATATAGTATAATTATAATCATAATTCTTTTGTTAATCTAGAAATCATTCTCTACACACCGTGGTCGTTGCTCCAATCGACCTGATTTTCAAAAATAAAATCTGTTTGAAGAAAATACGGTTGATATTAGCTTCGAATAGCCTCCAGACGTCATAGAAAGCTTCAAGCTTGTGATCACAATAGAGTCTTGTGTCATCACCGCCATTCATTATACGCGAAACAATTATTGGCATATCTCCAACTTTTACGTCTAAACGATGATTAACAACGACACATAAATCATAGACGATTTTCTACTGGTTCCGGTGATGAAACTTATGACAAAAGCAGCAATGGAAAGATCGTGGGAAGATGTCTTTTAATAAACATTTTATATATGCGTGAAAACGTTTCGCAAGCTTGTTCTTGACCGCTTATTTTTGGTGATGTCAAAAGGTATCGCTAATAATAGTGACATGACTAATAAAATTGACTGTATCGTAATGTGATAGAGCTTATTTTAGAATATAAAATATTAGTTTCCCTTGAGATTAACCTCGTCTTTACTTAAAATGTGAATCGAAATTAAAATGTTTTAAACTGTCTTTCTTCTTTATAAAATTAATGGCCTCTATATCAGCATCATGCACCATGAAAAATATGAAAAATTCGTAAAGTTAAAGGACTATTTCTCCCCTCCGGACGGAAAGCGTTAATTTTCGTCCCGCTGCGCTAAACGAAGTTGTCGCTTTCCACCTCTGTCGAGAAAAAAAATAGTATACCTCGGACAGTAAATAAGAAAGCCTCAGATCACAAATGTTGGTTGACCGAGGCGAAGCCGATTACATGAGATCTGAGACTTTTCTTACTTTCCTGTCCTCGGTGTGTAATCTACTATAAGTCCATGCATCCAAGAAAATTAAAAGGTTTTTTAAGTAATTAGTTCGCACAGATAAAAAAAATAGCATCAATCAATAGACAGCACACATTAAATTAAACATTTCTTGACCAAGACATTGAGCAGGTCTCATACAATAAATTGATTGAATGGAAACTATGTCAAGAACTGTTTTACGGGGTTAGCGACCACTTGAGATAATTATGTACCGTGTATTTATCTTGTTTGCATGTTTGTATGTCCGGTGTTTGTATCATGTTTCAACAACTCAACCTGAGATGTAATTTATTTTAAATTAGGTTAGGTCCAGTATTTTCTTTATCGTATAATTTTACTTTTTAATTACAATAAATTTTCCGAACATCGTCTTAATGCTGTAATTTCCATTAAGGCGAGGTGTCAAGAACTCCACATTGTAAATATAAAACGACTTTTAAAGTGCATTGGGCAACACTAATGACATGTATCGGTACTAATGCGGCTTTCTACCATTTCACCATTTTACTATCTAAATGGGTTATTGAACGGAATTTTGTTATATTTTACTGGATGGAATTTGTATAGGCTCTTTGCCGTATTGTACTGGACGTACATACACTGATAAACAAAGTTCGAATGTTATTTGAAAATCGAACTCTTTCCAAGAGTTTAGGATTTTTTTTTTCTGAATAAGGTAAAGAAACAATATGGCGACTTTTTCGCCAAGTAGGTATTACACAATACTTAACAACGCAAAGGATATTTAAATTCTTAAATTACCTAGTATCCATGTCGAAAAGTAAATAAAGCGAGTTATTTACTGCGATATTTTACTATGTACTTTAACCTCCCCATTGCATTCAGACGATGTTTCTCGTTTAAATACCGAAGTGGTGTAATTATTTTAACGTCTATGGCGGGGAATAATATTAAAAGTTTTTAACTACAAAGATATTAAATATTTGGGCATTGTTAAACTTATCTCAATTATAATAGTGAATAAAAAAAATAATGAAAGGGTTTATTTCGGTAACAAACATTTGAGTTTGTGGCGAAACACCGTTAATACAAACAGTAATAAGTTAAAGTTATTGAATAGACTGATGAACACTATATGCAAAGCACGTGTGGACTAATGCAACAGGATTACCGTGCGTGTACCACAGAGCAATACATGAAACGGCATAGACACGTGATTTATGTTTCTATAGTTTCACAAATAGACCTGTGATGTGGCCGGGGAACAAAACGTCCCACCAAATTAGTGACACATCATCACTTATTTATAAGTCTGTTCAAATCGAGCATATAAAGAAATTAGATCGATTGAAAAAATATTGTACTACTGCTGGGCAAAGGTATCCCCTAAACTTCTTCTCAGCTCTCTGTGTCTGTTACAATTTTTATTTCTTTTCTCGGGTTCACACTATCACATTCTTTGTCTACGCGGTTGTGTGAAATATTGCCTATCTGAAGAAATATAACGAGGAATTAGTTGCAGTTTTTATTATCCGATAGCGAGATTCCAGACGAAAGATTTATGTTGATAAGACGTGAAACTGGCAGCAAGGAGTTACTTATTAGTTTTCACTTTTAACGCAGTTCATTCGTTTTTTACGCTTTTGTAGAAATCGGTAAAAAGCGGAATTCTCACAAATTCATATGTCTGATTGTCACATTAATTTCCCGAACTCCCAACTTTATTTACCCAATGACATAAAATGCTAATTCTCAGAACATGGATTTCCATAAGCTTTTTGTTTAAATTGGTTTAAGAATTTATATTTGCACTGAGGAACTTTTTTCGTTTTAAGGTTCATTTCGTTTTCCACCACGGAACCCTTTGTGCTTGTCCTACGCATACTTCTGGGCCTTATACAATAGGTAATAGTTTGCGAACATCGTGACTTAAATGCCTCTATAATACACTTTGAATTTTGTAGCCAGCTTAAGCTATAAATAATCTACGAGATCCGGTAGCACGTTTGGCAGTTTGACAAATGACAGATTATACTGACATTATTGCTTTCTTTGACTTTATCGATCAAGTATACAGTCCAATATGAGCTATACGTTTATTAGATTGAGTTTAATTTCGATTGCAAACCCATTGATAGTAAACATTACTGTACGAAGCAACAATCGATTCAACTTTCCAAAACATTCCTTGTTTTTAAATTTGAAATAGGTAACGAAAACGAAAGCACTTGATGGATGACAGTTGATCTTTGAATGGCTGTCATTTTTGACAAACGAGATACGTTTAGCCATAGACAAATTTCTAACCAAGGAGGTAAGAGAGCGCGCTTGAAACATTCTAATTTTGTTTTTATTTTGGTAGGTACTACGTCTCTTTCTAACTGGCTAAACTTTAAATGCACCAGAAAAAAACGTAGTTTTTTCAGTATTTTGTACTCGCTCCGTAGAATCAATGCCCTAAAATCTTAATCGTTTAAATGTAAAAAAATATTTAAATTTTGAATCCATTTAAGAAACAGTCGAGTTGTACCTAAATTATTAGTTAGTTCACTACACAGCACCAAAAATTAATGTTCTGTAATAAGACGAAAAACACTTGGATTACGTCAATTTACATGACCTTTTCTGACATTCGCAATAAAACAACAATATCATAATCGTCTCGCAAAAACGTAGCAACGTAGGATTATAAAAACATTTATTTCTCATTAAACTTACATTAATTTTCCTCAGTTTGAAAATCGACCTGAACTTTTTAGCGGAAACTCAGAGGAACTCAGACATGGAATCGGATTTCCCGCTAGAAAGCCCCGGATCACAGACAAGAAATAAAAAGTTTGCAAATGTTTTTTTTTTTATTAGAACAGTTTTAGATGCAACCTCACGTTATGGCAGTGAAACTATCACGCCTGAGAGGTCAGTCACCGTACGATTTACATTTATAATTCCACTGACATTTTGATCTTTTGAACTTACAAATGTATTAATTTATAGTTAAGTCCTTAATTAAAATTTCAGATTTAGTACTTTATCTTTGTCATCCTATGGAAGTTTACTTTTTAATTTTATTTAAATATTTTTGTGTTTGAATTTCGAACGTGAATAAAAAACAAATAATAAGTTGCCAGTTCGAAGTTCGAAGACAAAAAGCAACAAAAATGTTGTAAAAGAGCAAATTTCGAATGTAAATTTACAATGCAGACAGAATCATATTTAACGAACCATGAACAATTCACAAGGCTATTGATTGTTTAACAACTTGCCGATTGTAACGGACAATACCGCAAAATGAACACGGCATACTTTAGCCGGCTTTCGAGAGAGATAGAGATACAGTAAGCACACAAGTTTGAACGAGACAGAGAATCCAAAGGAAATATCTTAGCGAATCAACAGGTATTTTCATACAGGATGCTTTGAATTGCAATTTGGCAGGATGTGAGTTAGACGTTTGGATTAAAATAGTGTTAGATCTGAGAATGTTTTATTGCAACGCTTGATAATTTAAGCTCTAATAAATAAGATTCTTGTATCGTAGACTAGTGTTTCGCTCCGCTTTTGGACAGTTTTAGGTGTTTTTGCGTATTTATTGGTAGTTGGGCATCCAACGGGTTCCCGCCGCCTATGTCCAGCAGTGGATGTCCATTGGCTGAGATGGTGATGATGATTGATAGTGAACAGTTTATCCATTGGCAACTCCAAAGATTGGCAGTGTCAGTCTGATGATGATGATGAGACAAACCATAGACAAAAAGCCGTTTTTAATCTTCAATGTGACAGGTTTTTTCAAATTTAATATTGCCATCTACAGTCTGTCTATAAAGTCTTGGCAAAAAATAAGGACGCTGTCTCCACGCAAGAACGTCAAAATTAAGCATAACCTGGCAACACCATTACTAAAATGATTAGTTCCTTAAACAATCATGCCACGACTTTATAGACAGACTATACATATTTTTTTGTTGTACTCATCTTGAAAAATATTCATGATCATAAGTTAAATCTTGGTTACGTCAAAATTATTCGCCGAAAATCAGAGTTTACTTAGATGACGAGATTAGTCAAATGCAGATGTCAATAACATTTTTTTCATGAAAATAGCTCGTTATAAGACTTGTTTATTCCTCTGGAAAAACAACTCCATTTCTTTTCAGGTCCGTAACTCTTTCGCAAGTGTTATTTTGTCTTGAAAAACATTCAACGATTTATTAGCTTCATGAAATCGATTTCAAGATTTTTTCTTTCTTAATTAATTCGATTCTAAATGTCTTGAACTTAGTTGCGGAAAGGTGAAGGATGTTTGAAAGGTTATAAAAAGTTATAAAATCAATCCATAGATTTCTTTCTTGATACTTCGATTTTTCGTGCGTTTGTACCTTTTGAACCATTTGTAAATTTTGAATCAGTTGTACCTATTGAACCATTTGTAGCCGTACCGTGTCTTAACCGTGTGGTGTCCGGCTTCGAATAGCATCAACCCAGTCGGGCGTCGTAGTGTAAGAGGCGATTAATTCCTTCAGGCGTCATGCACATATTTGGCGCCCAAATAGTATGGCTGCCAGTTATAGTCCCTGCATCTGACTCTATCTCTGATCGTATCGGTCTCCTGTTCCATCAGACATATGAGGGTAATGACGAGAGAGTGTCTGTGTTTAGCGTAGACTTTGTGATGACTGATGACACAGGACTGAAGGTAATTAAAAAAGTTAAAAAAATGACAAAATTAAGTGATGTAAGAATTCCCATGACGTTTTAAAAAAACTTAAAAAAAAAACACCGGTAATAATGTAGACATAGGTATCTATAAGAGTCAAAAAAACGTTCACGTGCACCTTATTTCAATGGAAATAGAACAGACATTAGAACAAAAAGTTTGTTGTCAAGCCATATTTAAAGTGTGGGCAACAAAATTTGATCGGCGCAAGAGCAGACCACAACTGATTTTATTATAATGACTCATATCGACTTAATTGAAAACCAGTTTTTTATAGTTTTATAAACGTCTTGATAAGAACAAATCCGGCTGTTTAAATTAGAGCAAGTCAATTATGGATCAACAGGTTTTAGCAAATGTTATATCTATTTCCTATACAGCAGGATTTGTTTTCTCTAATCAAGTTTTCTGGTATTAGCATTATGAAGTAGGTAGTGGAAGCATAGGTAAGTTCACTAATTGACATTATAATCAAATACGGAAATTCTCTGACTGTTTATTGCTCAGTTGCAGAAACACTCATTTGAGTTAATCCTCCATTAAATCTCTTGCAAGCTTTTTCTAAGTCAACAAGACAAAAAGTGACAGCTGAGATTTAATGGAGCATTAACTCTAACGAGCGTTTCTGCAACTGAGCGTATGACTGCTATGATACTCGTATTTTGTCATTTCTTTTTGAAGTTAACAATCATGTCGTTTAATTATACCGACCTTCATAAAACTCTTTGTCAAACGATAATTTACCCTTTTAAAGGTGAAGATGTAAAAAATAATAAAGAAGCACACAATTTCCACTAGATACTTCAGCTAAATTACTATTCTTTTTTCATTTTCTACATACAGACCAGCTATCAATTCACAATTGGTATGCATTGCTGACCGATTTAGGCCACGGGGACTGCTTCAACTCCGTTGTTGGCGTTAATGAGCTCGCATGTGGCTAACATAGCCAATCTTCTTAGAGAAGATCCTCGCACATAGCGGGACACGTAAGCACGTCGTTCTCATAGTGATATTGTTGGTGATCGGGCTTTTAGTTCAACACGTTTGGCATCTAATTGTGATCGCCTACTCGCTTCAAAATCATACATTTTACTTCACACATTTACAATTAGGTATAGCAGTCAATTCACAACGGCTTTTTTATCAGTGAATGTAATGTCACACAAACAGTCAGCTGCTTTGACGCAGTTATAATACTTAGGCAAACAATCAAACATCCATTTGTTTGTCACTAGATGAATCACATTTTTTGGCACCGCAGTGAATGTACTATGTCTGCAGATTATTTATCTCTTGCAATCTAAACTCTATCTCGCAATAACGATAAAAATTATTTATTTTACAAGCACAGACTAAAAAGAAGAACTAAACGTAATGTCATCTAATCATGAGTGAAGCACCCATTTCTTTTGTGTGCGTGCTGTCACGCGGTACATAAGGTGACGGGTTGTCGGACCTGCGCCTAGAGCTAGTGCATCTGTGTGAGTGTAGGTCCCTTGTAGAACAAACGAGATTGTATTACCTTGCATGCTTCACATCTTTTTAGTGCAATACTCGGTCCGTATTTCTTTCAGGTCCGTGTTTACAAGGTTACGTTTCACATAAGATGGTTACCATGGTTGCCATGGTTAGACTATTGTCTAAGAGCCCATTAATCATACTTGGTCGTCAAATTACAACAAAAGGTACATTAGACTGTCCATTCATTATACTGTGGCTGTAATAGCCCTCTTAATTATGTTTGGCGATAGTTTTCTGTTAATCATGAGACGGTTTCATGGCCAAGGCTCGGCTTATAGTACCTAATCTATGTTACGGATACAGGATGGTTTTGGAATGGTGAAGTTTCTTAGGTTGAAATAAAGTTTGATTTTTATTAACATCTACGTTGGGTCTGGTGGAGATTTTTGGTCAGTCTTGTAGGTTAGTCTAGATGTTCTGCGTATGCCTGATTTTATTGAATTTTGTTCAGCGCTCCTTGTGTACAGTAGTGCAAACTCATGGTAGGTCTGGTAGAATCTGAATAAATTTCGGATTTCCCTGTTTCTAGATAGGTACGTATATAAAAGAAGAGTCAATTTTGTTTCTAACAATATCTGCTGATAGAGTAATAAATAAGAGAAAAAAATCGTAACTAAACTTTTGTTAAAAAAAATCTCTTACAATTGATAACTCAGTTTTTACACGATAATGCATGATCTCATTTTTAATAACAATCTTTTTTACCGTTGTTCAAAATTCCGATTTCAATAAATATTCCCATCGATCTGTTCGATGTTTTGAAATTGGCATCGCTTAGTCTTAAATATTATTATTATACACCCTGTGTAGTAACGAATAGCATGAGGTCACGCCCGAAAAATTAAGATTCTTTTGCATGCGATTGTACAGTTAATAGCCATTAAATGGTTTGGCTAAAATGTGTTCGGTCATGGTTAAAAATAGGCAGCGGTTTCAGGTTCAAGTTTAGGTTCAATTTTACACATAAACTCACGACCATCATCGCTTTTGGAGTGGTCAGAAACATTGCCTGAACCATATCATATCAACTATCTTTTTATTTATGCTTGCAGTTGTAGCAAGTTTAGTTAGTTTACGGGCGGATGTGTTTCGTTCGGTGCGTGGGTTAGGTGGCTCCACCATTTTGTGGTAGTTTCGGGCGTGAGTTTTTTTATTTGATGTCACTGTGGACCTGTCAATGTCAATGGGACCTGAAGTTTTACCTCTTCTTCAGGCTCCTTTCTTTCGATTTCTTCTGCCGTGTGATCTTAAGAAACACGAATACCAAAAAAAAACGGTTATTTTTTTCTTTATAATACCTAAAGTAAAAAACGCTGAAAAATCGCTTCCGAAGTCGATTTTTTTTCCATTGAACGCTTATCGTTGCATGTTTCAAATTATGTTATGGCCTTTAAAACACTAATTATTGCACATAACCTCTTTGGTCAGCGGCCTTTTGATTATTAATTTCATTTTGAAGTACTAATGTAGAAAAATAATACAAACTACATGTTATAATTAGTTTTAAGACCCTGAAGGACCATTATAATGTCTTTAGGAAGTCTTATTACATTTTCTTTGTACACAATTACTATTACATCGATTATTATTGACCTTAGTTCATTCTGTTGTAATTTTAATGTTTACATTTGCAGTATAACATATCGCTACAAGACTGTTATTTCGTCCGGAAACCCTTATAGGTAATACAAAATTGAATCATGCTTTAATACTAAACCACATCAAGAAGTGTTATTTTTTAAATATTCTAATTTATACTCGAAAGTGACAGAAATTATAGAAGTTGACATCACTTTCATTAACGAATGAATGTGTGATATGACAAAAATGTCACTCTTAGACACTTCATAAAAACGACTCGCAATGATATGAAGAGGCTAGCTCATACAGGGTCAAACTTAATATGCTGACACTTTTTTAAGGGGATGATCTGACCATCAAACTGAACAACTTTCTCTATGGGACCAACATCGAAATCACGAAAAAAAATCAGCTGTCCCATACATTTGGCTCGAGTAGGTTTGCAGTTTTGTATGGCACAGGTGATATTTTTCGCGATAAAGGGCCTTCTTCATGTGCTGACACTTTTTTAAGGGGATGATCAGATCATCAAACTGAACAACTTTCTCTATGGGACCCTATAATTATAGGTGATGTTGTCAGCTTTCCCGTACTAAGATGCAATAACTACTCGACGCAATCGTATGGGACAGCTTTTTTTTTGCTCTACGTTTTGCTCCCATGGCAAAAGTTGTTCAGTTTGATGGGTGTGTCTGTAGTTAAAAGGTTAATGCTACTTTTCCTTACACTCTGTATACTATATGAAACTTTGATCTTACTGTAATATCTCATTCGGATGAAGTATAAATGGTAAGGAAGACTGCAATAAGTAGGTATGGTAGATCCTTCTAGAGCTCCTTGCAAGGACTCCAAAAATATATGGCTTAATTTCGCCAAAACTTACTGTAGTCTTGATGTGTGCATATTGTAAGGTATTAGTACTCTATCTTATTTACTGTGCAACGTATTACATAGCATAGTTAGGTATGTTTTTCTATAACCGGAATACAAGGAGGCTACACCATCAAATTATGTAAAAGGATGTCGTTTGACACGCCATCTCTCATCTAATCACAATTTGAATAATCGATCCTTTTTAGCGATTAATCGTGAGAATCGAATACAAAGCCAATTGGATATTCCATTTAAACTATTACTATTGTCATTATTTACATTAATGTCACGTTGAATGTCATCAAGTCTTTTTTTTTCTTGACTATTAAGTTGATGTATGGGAAAAGTACTTATAGCGATAATAGGTATGATCTCATTGATAAAAATAAATAAATATCTTGGACAGTATCACACAAATTATCTAGTCACATTTAAAGTTCCAGAATCTAGCCTGGACTTGTATTATGATAACTAGACAACGATATAGAAAACATGTTTAGATACAAACATCCACTAATCCATCCATTGATAACTGTCATGTTCACTATAATAGATAATTGTTAGCTAAAAATACAATACCTATTACTTATTTACTATTGTACCTTACAAACATTTTGATGATTTATATTTTTAGATTGGTATATTTCGTCACGTGTCTTCGCTGATTTGTATTTCGCTTGTAGGTACCTCAGAGTAGTTAATATACATAAGCATAAGCATTATGCTCACGACTATATTCCCCGAGGGGGTAGTCAGAGATATTCTGAAACCTCAGAACATCCACGTTTCACCAGTAGTACCGAAACTCTGTCCAGTGTGACGGGGGGTGAGCCCGTCGCCACTTATAATGGACGGTGGGTATGCCTCGAAATTGAAGCATGCAGGTTTCCTCACGATGCTTTCCTTCACCGAAAAGCCAGTGGTGTTACAAATCGTACATAAATTCCGAAAAACTCATTAGTACGAGTCGGCTTGGACGGGGATCGAATTATCGCCTCCTGCACGGCAGGCAAGGTTACTCGCCACTGGACCACAACTGCTAGTTAATATACGACGTACAATAAATGACAACTAGAGATGTCATTTTAAACAGAACCTTAGGCCTTACTAAAACCGGTCTACACATTTTTGGTCATTTGTAGTAATGTTTCTGAGAAAACGGAAAAGGAATACGATCATTATTTCTTTGTAGAAATAGGTATGCCTCCTTCTAAATATTTCGGTGTTTAAATAATCAACCATCGATCACTGCGTAAATCGCCTGTAACAGATGTTAAGAAGGCCTCTGATGATGATGATGATGATGATGAATCATAAATAAAAAAAAAAACTGTGGTAAAATAATTACTTAGATGCACAATCTCATGTAAAATCTTAGGAAATAATGAAATTTTTGGCGCGTCGATTGTGTAGGTATCAGTTTTTTTACTAATCGGCATTTAGAAAATGTTACACACGACAGTTCATTGTTAAAATTACGTAATCTTGAAGATAAAAAAAATTACCTACTTACTCGGTAGGTATTTTAAATACAAACCTAGGTCTCACTGCAGGTGAATCTAGGTGTTGCCTTGATGTGAGCAAGAACATTTAGTGGTTCCATTGACCTATTTTAAACTAATGCTTCTCTAGACTGCAGTCAGAGAAAATGGAAAAACGCTATTAGCAAGCGTCCTCGCGTTCGGAAATTGTGAAAATAAAATAACTACACGTGAAGCGGCGAAAACCTTGACTTTTTGTAGATATTCTAGTTGAGATCGTAATGAAATTTTGTCCTGAAATAGAATCAAATTATGGCTATCGATTTTGGGTGATATTATATATACTATATATACTATATATTTTTGAGGTTTGACGTCTCGGTTGGTGGGTGCCGATTCAAGGTTGAATCTTGTTTCGATCTTGAATGACATGTGCTGTATTGTGTAATAATTTGATTCCTTGTGTACCTCCACTAAACTAAACACGTATATTATAGGCTTAAAGATGATTTTGGATCAATAGCAGACACTTTGTTTCCAACGGTTTTGACGCTTAGATGTCGACATATTCCTATTAAAAAATTCTCGTATTGTTGGATATGCATGCATCATGAGCCTTACCTAAGCATTTATTTCGTGGGGTACGAAATAAGTGCATGCATGACTCTTCAAAATTAAGTATGGACTTGTTACTTATAAGGAGAGTCGATAATTATTACAAATGGTACAAAGTTACATTACATTTGCAACAACTGTATCACATGATAAGATCGTGTAGAGATAAACATTATGTACCTACATTCATAAGTAAATAATGACAATGTGAAAATGAGTTGAAGTTAAATATTTAACTTTTGTCTTTATCTATATATGTTTAAAATTAAATCGATTGCCTCAAGAATGGTAGGTAATTTAAGAATCTGTCGGACATGAAAACGTGAAAGGACAACCAATTCGACTTGTGTCGTAGACTTAGATAGAAACCCAAAGCCATGGTAGGCATAATACAATAAACGCCAGAAGCATAATCATATTAATTGAAACGAAGACAATATTATTATGCTATATACTACTTAAACGAAAATAACAATTCAAAAGAGATACTTAGGCAGCTATTAATGTATTCTCTATTTATAGTTTTGGTTACAAGATGTATGTAGGTATTGTATTTTTTATTAACGTCCGCCGTTTTGGCGTTAGTCGACATTACATTACTAGATGATTTATTTCCTAAATAAATTATTGATAAATATGTAACATTAATACAGAGATCAAATAAGCACTGTTTCATGTACAATCTTATTGACTGAATTGAAATGTTTACTGCCAGAGAGATAGACTAATGATACGACAAAGAGGTCCTCATACCTAGGTATTTGTTGAGGAAACTTTGAATCTGGGATTTTTGGAACGTTGATTATGTAGGTACATTATTATTTCGTTTTTTTTTGTTCTTGATCGAAGCATTAATCATTGTCGTTTAATTGAATGCATCCAGCTAAAGGTGAACAAAAATCGAATAGTACTTTATCACTAAGAGCAAAAAGTTTTTAATCAGCTTTTAGCAGCTTTAAATAACATTTTTGATTAGAACATGTTTTGCACTGTAGCCAAATTACTCATACCCGCTAAATTTATAAGCAAAATAAGTCTAAATATTGTGTCATCTATAACACGATAGAAGACTCTTTACATTTTGAATGAATGAAGATACGAGAAATTCGCACTTAAGCGGCTAAAAGGATTATGGATCAGCCTAAAAATTGACGATTTCTTAGTAAGGATTACAGCTATGAGATCACCGCCAGTCATTCTTTAGGATAAGATTTTCCGTCACCCAAACACGACCGAGTTGCGTGATATACCATCCATTTTAATTTGAAGACTTAGCTCGGAGATTATTTAATTCTCTGACCAAATTTGATAATCAAATTATTTGCTTTGCCCTTTGTATTCCTTTGTTGGTAGTATAGTTTATAATTATAAAAGTTTATAACTGTAAAATTAAATTATGTATTTAGATCAAATAATTTGAAACCAGAGTTTGATCACGTGTGTTATCATTTTGCCAGTGCATTTTGCAAATATTTTTTTAATTCGGGATAACCGAATGTCCTTTTTAACACTAGGTAGATAGATACTAGCAATCACTTTCTTTTATTGAAATGCATTCATGATAGAAATTGATAATACTCCAATGACATAGGTATGCCATTTTAATACTCGCTAAAAATAACTATGTGAGCATAATGGTGATCATTCAATCAGTCATTTATTTTTTACAGTCATTATTAAACAGAGTCAGTATAGTTTTTTGTGGAGTAATCGTATCTATGCGATTCTATTATAACTAACTATTGTCTAAACTATTTTTAGATTCTCTTATGGATTTGAATGTTGAACTCTGTCGCCGAAAATTAACGATGTTTTTCCCAAATGACGTAAATTTAGATCTAAGATGATAAGATGATGTTTATGTCGATATTTTTAGTTGAAAATGACGTTCTTAGATTTATTATAAAAGAATCTGGTTTTTATTTTGACGTAAGTCGGACAGGATGTTTGTGCCATTTGGTTCTGCGTCCATTGTTCTTTGGATGGAGATTTCTTTTTAATTATAGCCGCTTCAATTTGGAAAAAAAGAGATAATTTTTCTAGATTACCTTGATTGTTAAGGAAGCATGAATTTATAGGTTCTATTGTATCGATATCGATTATAAAAGTTCGTAACACCAAAACTTATAAGTAGATACTTACTTAGGTAAAAATTATGATTCTTTTTGCAAAAAATACTTTGAAATTGCTTGTAGCCCTTTTGATGTGAAGGTTATTAAAATAGGTCACCGTATTTTTGCTCAAACTCTAGCAATTTATTTTTTAAATCACCTGTCATTAATTAGGCCGTTCCAACGAAAACGAAAGAAAAGTTTGTATTAAAATTAGGCCAGCCGCCATCTTGGAAACAAATTAAGATTATTTTCGTCCTAACCTTTTGATGGATTCTTTAATATTGCGTGGTTGGAAGATATTGTGAGTTATTAGAGCAATCCTTATTAATTCGGGGTCAAGCATTCGCTAAATAATGACAAAATACTTTCCCTGAACTATATTTGCTCAAGATGTCGCAGCCAATGGCCATACTTGTGTTTGTCAGAAGAAAACGGCTAGTTGTATCCCAAGCAGCAAAATCTGGTACTATAAAAGAACTGAGAACGTTTTAGAGCGTGCTAATTAGTGTTCATGATTAGCACTATAATGGTGTTGTAAACGTCTAGAGAACCCCAAAAAGGCCCTAGTTTTATCACTAACTTATTCTATAAACATTACATAAAGGCTCTCACGGTGATAAATCTACTACTATAAAAGTAACCGAAAAACGTTTATAGTGCTATTTTGCACCGTAATCGATTCTGTTTCGCTATCCTAAGTGCTTAAGCGCTTAACTAACAAAACAAATTTCGGTATGTTAATAATATGCTTTATTTATGTCATTCACCATTGCTTAACGTAACATGTTTTACCTAATAAAAAGGACATACTACAAAACATCCATGGACCGTAACTCTGCCGTAACTTGCACTTGCGAAAATAATTGTATCGATAAAATCACTATGCTGATTTCAAATTTGACAATGCGCCCTCATAATTTTCGTGTTTTAATAAAATGTAAATTAATAAAATAAGGAATTGTCCCGACTATGGCCGTTATAGTACACATTGGCTACAGCCGTGCTGCTAATGTGCTATCATTGCAGAAAACAGCAGCCATGACAGTATGCCACCATTTATGAATTACCAGTGATATAATTGGTACTCAAAAGTTAGTTACAGATCTAATTAGTACATAAATCGTTAATTTTAGAACTTTTATGTCACGCTTTAGTCTCGTAGCAGTACCACAAACTCAATTATAAAGCAATTTAAGCCATTTATGTTCATTAGCAACGGCACCAGGAGTAGCTATGGTACTATTTAGTACTATAGAGGTGTTTTCGTGACTTTCACAGAACTGTCCCCATAACGGTGTGGAGGGAGCTTTTAAGAAGCTAAAACATTACGTAATGGTCGTGTAAGGTAAATTTATAGTGCAATTTGATCCTATAATAGGGTTTTCGATATAGCTTCAATACTAGTACTGTAATAACAATTTTGACTCATTATTAGTGCAAAATAGATACATAAAAGTGTCAGTAAGGTTGTCTATAGTACTAAATAGTACCATATCCGCTTTTTTCATATCGATTATAGTGCAACACTTTAAAGGTTCTTTTGTATGGTCCTGTAAGCGTTCTAAGAGCTGAACTATAGAACTTAAATGCTCTTTAATCTTATAGAATCAAAACGCTCTTTTAAAAACCTTTATAGTACAAGCAGTCACAATGGTTACCATTATAGGCGTACTATATCACTATTTGGTGAGAAAACGCCTGGGTTATACAGCCTTCTGCTACTTGGGATATTTGAGGCTTAATTCTTGACGTTTTGGAATATTACAGCCAACCATTTTTGGCAAAAACATTATTAACTACGATGACTTGACCATTTGACATATAAATTTGATCCTTTATTTTTAGAATTGTGAATTGTGTAATACGGTTCATCGATTTTATGGTCAATAGATCAACAAATTAGTGGTTTTGGTAAATAAAAAAGTTGTCGTCGCCTACGCAGGCGTTACCGCCTGGCCACGGGACAGGGCGACCGGCGGCGCGTCTTGCGATTTTAGAATACACTGCCTACGCGCCGCTGCGTGCTTGCGTAATAGTAGGGACACAACGCTCAGTGTATTCTAAAATCGCAATTCGCGCCGCCGGTCGCCCTGTCCCGTGGCCAGGCGGTTAGATTGGTTAGGTTGAGATACGAGTAGAAGCTTTGCTTCCAATCCATGCCATTAAATAATTTCTCATCGTACCTATAAGTTTTTTAAGTTTTATTTTTGGATATATAACATAATTCGGTAATACTTTTGGATATATATTTAATTAGTATTGGATCAAAATGCTTTGGAAAATTACAACAAAATAATTCTTTTCTATATCATGCCGAAAAAAATAATTACTTAAATAATATTTTCTCCCCTCCGGAGGACGAATTTTCGTCCCGCTGCACTAAACGAAGTTGTCGCTTTCCGCCTTCGTCGAGGAGAAAAATAGTATACTAACCTCGGGCAGTAAATAAGAAAGCCTTAGATCACATGTTTGTTGACCTCGGTTTCGCCTCGGTCAACAATTACATGAGATCTGAGTCCTTTCTTACTTTCCTGCCCTCTGTGGTGTAATCTACTAAAATTTCTCGGCATGAAACCCTGTAGCACTAAAACATTTTAATTGTTCTAAATATTTGTTTAATTAATTCGTATTATAATTTCCACGAAGATCTCATAAACTATTAGAGGTAAGTTCAATGCATAGATCATAGTAGAATTAGGTCAGCGGTGTCTGCAATGATATAGCGTTTGTATTCATGTTTTCAGGTTAAGGTTGATGCAACTTCTATTGCACGGAGGTATTTTTTATTTATTTACATAAATACACATTTTAGGTACCTAATAAGACATGAGAATTAGGAAGAACTTGCACATGCAATATTTAACATAATTTTGAAAAAAATGAAATTGAAAGTAAAATTTTGCTGGGCTATTTTTAAAATGACAAATTTTTTTTTCTGTGGACATCTCCAGTTTGGAAAACCATGTGGCTTATACAGAGTGTTGCATTACTTTAACGGGTGATTATACCTAATCATGATAATGAGAATGAACAAGTTTCCCAAAGGAAGAAAGGGAAATTCGCAAAAAAATACTTTTTAAAGAAACGTTCGATCAGATGATTTAGTATGGAAGGTCTACAACTTATTTCCAAATTCGTAAAGGTTTTTTAGGGAAACTTGTTCAGTATCATGGGTAAAATCACCCATTAAAATAATGAAACTGTTTACCCTGACACCCTGTAGGTACCTATGTATTGAAAAAACGATATTTTACTTAGGCATCTCATTTCATAGTACGTTGGTATTATATTATTTCTTTGTACTAGAATAGGTAATCCATTCATGACATAATGCTACATAACAATAGGTAACCAAATTATTTGGCAAGTCAATGTACGCCGAAACTCAAGGATGTATGCCTGTAACAAATGTATTAACCTCTCATACCAATTTCACATGACAGTCAAAAACATTTTTCAAATTTTTTCCTCGTTCTTGTTTAAGTAACAAACGTCTGTGCACGCAGAACAATAGCGCTTCCGTCGCACAATACCTGTCGATTCTATTGTGTTCAACAAGAACTCTAAATCAAGCGATTTTAAACTTTATTTTTATAGATATATGACATATGACAGGGGATTTCCAATATGAAGCATATTATCATGAAAACAATCTGTGAAGAGCTCGAACTTTGATATCAACGTTTTTGGTGTTTCAAAAGAAGCGATTTTATCACGGGATGTTATGAAAAACCAATTTAGAAATAAGTTTAGAAATAAATTTAGAAATAAGTGTAATTGTAGTAGGAGGAAGCTGAGGAAGCTATAGGAAAAAAGAAATTGTTTAAAATAATGTAGGTGGAAGTGTGACAATGTTTCGTATTAATAAGCCTATGGTAGTAAGAAAAGATCTACCTATATCGAATCCAATTTCATCTATTGCGAACGTCGAAAAAAAAAAAATAGAACGGGGTCAAAAAGAAAAAAAAATGACCTATATCATTTTCCCATTTTACATTCTACGTTAAGTATATTTTTAGAAACTAAACGACAAAAAAGCTTTCGTCCTCTCAACTTATCTAAAAAAAACAGCAGATAACTAACTGTATTAAAAAGTTTTGTCTGAAACCTTGAATTCTTGAACCAAAAAGTCGAAAAGGTTGAAAGTTTCCTGGTTTATACCAGTTAGACTAGTAAACAAGCCTGAGTTTTGTTATTTAAAAAAGAAGCCTTAAAAGGTAAAGTCCCTTCGACCGGCAAAAAAAAAATCTACAACCGTCAAAGTTTTTTTTATACGGATAAGGAGGGTAAACCAAAAAGGTTTTATGTAGGGAATATAGCCTGTCTAAAGTGTTATTTTACTAAACAGTATTCAAGATTGACAAAATAATCATAGCACTCCATATATAAATAAAAAAAAATAGTTTAGTGATATTTAAAATTTGTCAGAATTGAAATGCATTAGAGTTAAACGATTTCAAAATCGAAAAAAAATCATGTTCCGTATAAAACTTCAATATCTACTGGACTTAAACAAAACACTAAAACAAAAACATAAACTAAACATAAACATAAACTATTATGACTATGACTATGACTATGACTATGACTATGACTATGACTATGACTATGACTATGACTATGACTATGACTATGACTATGACTATGACTATGACTATGACTATGACTATGACTATGACTATGACTATGACTATGACTATGACTATGACTATGACTATGACTATGACTATGACTATGACTATGACTTAAAAGGGACAGCTGAAGAAGATGATGGTTCTAATGGGTGCAACATGCATTCTTGGTACAGTCAAGAGCGCGTCAAGCTAGACACCTATGGACTTCGTACTCTTCTTATGGCGTTCGTTCGTATTAAGAAATAATATTGCACTTCGATTGTCAAGGTTGATGTGCTCTTGACTGTACACGCTGCTATCCCTTGGCGACGCCTATATCCCATAGTAAAAGTTGTTCAGTTTGATGGTCTAACTAATCCACCCTCTAAAAGAACACACTTCAAATTAACTGCCTTGCAAAGTAAAAACCTTGTAATGTATTATACCTTTCAATCCTTTCACTGTAAACATTCGTTTGTAATAAATTCGTTCCGTAAGCTCTTATATTACGTTGCATTTAACTTCCTTGATAAGTAATATTTATTCTTTCATTATCAATTGGGGCACTTATTATACTTTAGTAATACTAATAAATAAATGTATTACTTAACAGCAGGCCCTTAATAAGTTTAAGTGACTGCTACAATCTGCACATTTATAAGTATACAGGCTGTATCAAAACACCCTTGTAATAATGAAAAGTCTAAACCACCCCTTTGGGTTGTTCAGTTTGTTGTTCTAAACTTCAGACCATCAAACTAAATAACTTTTATTATGGAGCCAAAATCTAAAAAAAATCGTAACAACAAAAAGTTTTCGACAAATGAATAATATGGTTATAGATTAAATTAACACAGCAACTGGTCCTAAAGTGATTTTGGCTGTTAATAAAATAAAAAATATATATGGTTAGCATTTAAAAGTAGGGCTTCGAGTTCTATCTTACGTTAGTCATAGCGAATAATTTATTAATTTCATTACCGTCTTCTACTTAGTCTTATTATCTTATTATACCTATCGAACGTAAAATCATTTTTGTAAACAGGAAAACGTTTATTTAATAGGATTTCCCCTGAAGTCAAAACGTGCGGCAAATACCAAAAACAAAACTATCAGTCCCCATCATAATTAGAACAAAATATTTATAACACGTACAAATTTAAAATGATGTGTCTAAGAATGAGAAACACGAACCCTTTGTGTTTTTAAAACGGTTGGTTAACAATTTTATAATTCATCACGGGACACAGCCACAGACACATCCAAGGTCCTGGTATGGAGATGATTTGTATACTGAACAATGCTCTAATGTTATTTAACAAAAGAAGAACGTTTACACGTATCTAGTCGTAAAAAATCCAGTTGGATATAATAGATATAACAGCTACTTCAAAATCGACAAGGTGCCTAATTGTAAATAGTTTATTTACAGTTTATTTATTTACATTGTCTCTACATTGAAGAAATTTATAAAAATGTTTACGATGTTGTTTAGGTGTCGACTCCAAAACATCGGTTTTTGGATTAGTTGTCTGATGTTTTTGGTTGTTTGTTCGGGAATCACGCAAAATCTTCTGTACCGTGTTTAAAAGCTCATTATTAGACATAGACATAAACTCTAGCGATAGACTTGCCCTTCCATAGAAGCAACATGTTCCACTTGAATGAGATGTACGATTGCTCCTGATTGATGTTCCCGAGTTCACTTCGTCACTATGGCAATGACAGACCGCAATGTGTCATTTTGTGTTGTTTTGTGTGACATGTTGTTTGTTTGAACGAGCTTGTCTATCGCTAGAGTAATATGTCTATGTGATTAGACATAAAAATGACAGGAGATGGTGCGAACTAAGTCGCGACTCGCGAGCAAAATCTAATGTCTTATTAAATTTCCATTTGATACTTCGGCGTTCGTTACAACTAAAACATAGAACAATATACAAGTTTGTATTTTCTTACTGAAACAGTTTTAATCTGCCTACGAAACCTTTTATCAAGTTACATGTTTGTACCTATTAAATAATTCAGGCCAAAGCTCTAACAACCTTAATTATTTATCAAACGAAGATACTTTTAACAAGAACAGATTCTTCAAGCTATAAAAACTTTTGTTCCACCTTCTTAAAGTCAAAATTCCCATAATATAAAATTTCATACCTTCCTTTGAAGTTTTTCTTTACCCATAAGGCACTAAATCTTGCTGTTTGTGAGAAATTAATACTAATTTAAACAAAGGTCATCGACTTGGTGAAGTGGGAAAGACTTCAGAATTGCCAATGAACGAAAGAAGCAAAGTCTCTTGAATTAAGGCAATTTCGTCTTTATGGCTTAAGCACAAGAACATTATCAGGTAACAGCATAATTTGAACATCTACAAAGTGCCCATAATTTCATTGTCCCGCGAATCAAGCAAATTACAATCTTAAAGCGCTTGGATAATAATTTTATCAGGTGACTTCTTAAGTTACCCAAACTTGAACAACAATAATTCAATTAAGGTCCAGAACATTAGCAAAGTTCTGATAGAGAAAGTATCTACGTAACGGTAAAAGTTACAGAAATGTTGCAGGTGAAGTGGGAATAATGCGTTTATTGAACTGCCTAGCTTTCAGTAAGGAAAGTCTCTCGAAAAAATTATAAAGTTTTTTATTATGTCAATAAAATGTACCTAATGATGTCAAGAGAAATAATAAAGTTGAATAGAAAAACTGAAATTCATATTACAAGAATAAAGTAGGTATCTAATCGTCAAGTATTAGGTACTACAATAAAATATAATCTTTATATTTTTATCATACATTAAACATTGAGTTCTTGTAAAACCCAAACGTCACCGACAAGACCATTAAAAGAATCTCTCAATCTACTTATAGGTACTATAGTTCACTCCAGTTTACTACAAATTGATAAACCGAGCTCTTTTCCTGTATGCTATGATATAATTATATTTCTTCCGTCATCTCGTCGAACCCGTGATTTCCTACGAACTATACTTTAATTGATTCCAATAGACTGTCTATGATTGCTTACGTCATCGTTATACGTCATGACTAAAGTTTATCGTCGTATGTTGATTGTCTTGACTTCATTTTAAATCATAATGTATTGTAAGCGATTATAAAGTTGATTTTTAATTAGGGTTCTTTACCTGACGTTTGAAGGCTAGTACGTCTGTCTGTCGGTCATTGATGTCAGTGTATTCAATGAAAAAGATTTAAATTTTCAAGTGACTTATTACAACAAAGTTTATTGTTTAATACAGATCTTTGTTAATGTTTGTAACATAACGTGCAAACTGCCATCACTTAATTACAACACTAAAAGAAAAAATTTAAACTTTAAAGTCAAAGAGATTTTAACGCCTACATAAGTTTATCTAATCTAAACTATTATAAAACTGTAACTGAAGTGTGTCTGTACATTGAAGATATTTACAAAAAAAATTACGATATGGTTTTTAGGTATCCCTGACTCGACATCAACCTTTTTTAGAAATTTTGTCTGTCTGTTTGTCTGTTTGTTTGTGTGTTTGTTTGTTTGTTTGTTTGTTTGTTCGCGCATCACGCAAAAACTGCTGAACCGATTTCGATGAAACTTTCTTTGTTGGATAGCTTATGATCTGACTTAAAATCTGGTATATAATTTGTGCGGACGAAGTCGCGGGAAAACACTAGTGTTTCATAAAATTTACAAATATTTATTTTTTAAACATTACGAAAAAGCTCCAGATAATTTCTTTGTTTTTCGTCCTCAACCTTTCCAAATCGGAAACTTTCATCTTCAACAAAATGAATCTGATTTCCTGTGTTTTTAATACCACACGTCATATAACGGTTGAAAAAAGGCCATGCAAATTTATGGACCACAATTAAAAAGTTCAGGAACTGTACCTACCTTAAAAGACTTGATACTATTTTGCATAATGTCTGAGCTGCATTATCTTGACTGTGATGTATTGAATCCATTTTCGATGTTTCCTTGTTGATGCATCAGTTTAAAAAATGAGGCAAAGTAAACATCATCTTCAATATTTAAATGACAGGAAATCATATAAAGGTTACATTAATTAAAATCCCTTAGCGTCGGAGAGAGCAAGAGGAATAACTGCTTTGTTATTGTAATTTTTCATGTAAGTACCTATTACCTAAATCTTTTTTGAGGCGGAAGGCTATACAAAATAAAGTAAACGTGGGTTTACAATGAATGATACCTAAATACTTATTCCTTGATCTCGTGATAATGAAAGGACGTAACGATGATCAAATCTTTTTTATTTATAAATAAATTGGTAATAAAAAGAGGCACAAAATGGATATAGCTTTCAAAAATCAATTACTTACTCAAAATGGGCATAAACGACAGCTACGCTGAAAACCGGCTTTCATTTAAAATCAATGTCAAATCATAAACTAGCTTTCTAATATGACAAACAGTTTAATACTTGACTTAATTTAATGAACATAAATAATTATATGGCAGAGAAATTGACTCGGTTATCATGCAAACTTCGACTTGTGTCGGAAGGGATGGGTTAAAATTTGAGCAGAGCCCATAACCTGTTACCTAATTTTAGAAATTATTATGTTATTCAGTCACTTGCCTTGCCATAACATTTATTATCTAGCGGAAATCCTGAAAAGATGTCAAAGACACCTAGTATGGTTATATCCTTAATGGAAGAATAGAAGAACATTAGAAGTCGTTTTTGCCAAAAAAGTACCAAGTTAATAGTCTGTGGTGCTGGTGTAACAATTCCAACCGAATTGGGACCGAAATGAAAGCTCGTTTGCGTCATCGTATGTTTTTGTTATTTGCAAAAAGTTTTGGGGATTTTTTTAGCAAAATACGATTAATTATCATATTATGACGGCATCGACGTTCAAAGAGAGAGTGCGTCATATTTAGATGCGCAGCGCAGGATTTCAAACAGGTTTCGCTATGCCAGTATGCATTCAAGAACTGGCCAGTTATAAACTACATTTGAAATATGTTTTATTTCTAATTTATATTTAGAACCGCACATAAAAAAGCTCTGGGGACGCGATAAGCAAAGGACGAAGATTTTCTAGATTCGTTTTTCGCGGTTGTTATTGAGTTGGGCTGCTTTTCCACCAGAGATGTGCGAAATAGCGAAGCGGTGAGCGAGGAAAAAATCGGCCAATGAGAGTGCTTCAATTTTCCAATGACGTGATCGAGCGAGCGCGCTATTGGCGGATTGTTTCCTCGCTCACCGCCTCGCTACCTCGGAATTAGTGTAATAGTGTGCCTTTAATGGAGAACAATATATTAAAATTGAGAAATAAAGAAAGGCGTGTGAACCACCTTCGCATTTCAATGAGTTGAGATAAAACGAAAAACTGCTGAAGACAACGTATGTAAGGGCTATATCCCATTGCCTTTCCGAAAGGAAGAATAACTAAACAACAACAAAATAAAAAAGTCTCCCGTGTTGCCAGAATCTAAACACAGACAAATAAATTACCATTCAACATAACATTTTTGAAGAAATAAATAATAACTAAGCTATGAATGTTTTTTAATCAGACCGACGTCACAATTTTATCATCAGAAATTGGCAAGCCATAAAGTTTCCATACAAATACTTACACGTGTCCATTAACAATACTAAATGACAGTTTATACTGTATGTACAACATATAAATTACATTATTAACATTACATTTCATAAGACAGTGTCCGGTGGACAATAGGTACACAATGAATTTACACAAAACATTTTTATCAAATTATTTCGGTGGAAAATTTTAGTTGAGGTGAGTCAGAGGATTTTGTACCTATCTAATGTTTTTTTTGTCTTAAAAATACCTATCTAATGTTTTTTTTGTCTTAAAAATCTAGTCCATCTAGATTTACTCATATTTTTATCGGCTGTTCACTTGGCGACTCATAAACTAATCGGAAGTAACTACCTACTTGAAAAATAACGTAAGATACTAGCTTCTTAGATTTAAAGAATGTAAAATATGTAGATAAGTGTGTAATGTATTGTCGAAATTGTTTTGCAGATAAATATCGGTATATCTTGGACATTTCCACACAAACGTTTTTCATGGGTCACTGTACCTATACGCTGTTATAGTAAGTACATAACAAAGTTCCTGAGACCGTTTTGAAATCTTTCAGAAAACAAGTCTCAGACCAAAAAGGCCTCTGTAAACCTATTATAAACTGGATGATTATTTAAATGACCGAAATGCATGGTTCCGAGTGTCACTAGTTTCAATACTGTTTAGTGCTTACTTATTAATTATATTTATTGATTAATCAATTTAATCATCAATGTTTTTTGTAATGAAAATTGTGAACCTTCGCTATACAACCTAATTGAATCTTAAAATTACATTACATCCCGTACCATCTATCACGTCATATGGAACAAATTACGTTAAAGGAAACTTACTTATTTTCTATTCTATATTTTAAAAAATGGCTGCCATCTTGGGTATGTGATGATTTTGCCAATGTCGAGTTTTTATAGCAAAAGTGCTTGACGTTGTACGGTTATATTGATATTGTGGTGACTTCAAGGGTTGTTCTTATAAAAGAACAATATCCTGAGCCACTGGATTTCCACTGTGGACCGGGGATGGGGCAACCGACGCGCACGCGACCACCCAATAGCAGAGCCACAGAGCAAATCCTTACTTATTTTATTATCTGTTCAAGGCTTTACTTTTCTTTTTCCTAAATGCATCATTCAAGGCAAAGGAATCCTGACCCAGACAACCAAGTCCATTTAAATCCATCCATTACGCTACTAAACATTCCGAAATTAATATTTTATCTGTCTCAGACAGGCTAACGGCTCATCGGAATATTTATCAATGTCCATTTACTTGAGCTTCTTAGATTACATTCAATGATTTACCCTTATCGGTCAATGTGTCTTCGCCTTGATTGTAATGAGTAATGACTTTGACGAGACGCTCCGATTTCATTTGTTTCTATGCTCTTTAGAGAGATACACATACGCTCAGTTGCAGAAACGCTCATTAGAGTTAATCCACCATTAAATTCTTGCTAGCTTTTACTACGTCAACAAGACAAAAAGTGACAGGAAGAGATTTAATGGAGGATTAACTCTTATGAGCGTTTCTGCAATTGAGCGTCAGTGTCAGTTGCAGAAACGCTCATTACAGTCTCCTTTAAATTTCTTGCTGTCACTTTTTGTCTTGTTGACATAGCAAACGCTAGCAAGAGATTTAATTGAGGATTAACTGCAACTAAGTGTAAGGATTTTAATGTTTGATGTATGAAACGTAAATAGAAAAGGCACTAGATGGAAATAAGTTTTTTGTCCTATTTACTTAAATAGGCGAGGTTCAATGCATAAACAAAAAGTCGAGGTTCTATAGAATGAAATTAGGCAAAACACTAAATCAGTAATGTTCATAAATTAAAAAGTTCTAAATACATTCATTGAGAATTTCAAACCACTGAAGCTGGTAATGCACTTACATTGTTTAAACCCCAATGTCTTCATTATAGGCACAATACAAAAACAACTTAACATTTTTTAATGAGCTGTGATTATGAACTCAGTAACTTTTGTTAGTCATACGGTAATCATCGCACAGACATCTACAAAAAAAAAATCGTTCATCCAAAAAGGTTTTGCGCATTGTCATTAAAACATCACAAATTTCAAACAACTGAAGACAGGGACATCTTTCAATGGAACAAAAGACAAAGCTTGAAATAATGCATACATTAATTTCAATGCATACATTGTCATACAAATAACTGCCTTTGAATCTTCATAAAGGTAAGGCGGATGCTCTAAAGAACTCCCACAAATCGATAAATTAATCTCAACTAGCAATTAGCACTAAAATGACATGTTTGGATGCAACACTATTGTTTCTTAATAGATTCATTATGATATCACATGTATGGTTGGTACGTAGGTAACCTGAATAACTTCCTAGTGTATCAAGGATGGTGTGATATGATTCTTAAATGCATGTACGATTGCCCTATGCAATTGACTTAAGGCTGTCTCGTTGTTTTAGACTTTAAAAGAATGGCTTAGACGAATTAAGAAAATATTATTCGGAAGTCAAGTAAAGCACGTTTTCGATTACCTGACTCTCATTTTCGCTTGCAGTATTTTAGTGTTATGTGGTACAGTCACATATCAAGGTTTCATACATCAATCAAATAATGATCATAAATCAATGTATCAGAAACGAAAGAATTAAAATATCATTAACACCGTTATAGGACACCAATCTTTCCATAGCGAGGGAAAATTTACACATAGTCCACTTAGCTCTTTTAGTGCCCACCTACATAGACAAAATTAACCTATGTACATAACCACAGACCCCACATTCATGTGTACTACGCGACTGAATCAACATGTTAGTTACTTGAGTACAAAGGACTTTGTTTGGCCTACATTTGAAATTAGACGGTTGACCGAATTAGATTTTCAAAGGTTTAGTTTTTTTTCTAAATTGATTGTTGGTGATGTTCGAAAGTATACATCAAAATGTTTAGTAGAAAGTGATTAATTTTGATCCAGTAATAAACCTGTAGCAAAGATTTAAAAACCGACATACAAACTAATTGTCAAATTATACAAACAATAGAAACAAAACATTTTAATTGAATACCATTAAAAATATCTTTCTAAACGACCGTTGCAAATTGACCATTCAGTATCATTAACAAACGAGTTAAACAACATAAAACATGGGGATTTCCCAACCTTTTACTAAAGAATTTTAATAAAAACTAAAAACAATTTTCCACCTCGAGTGCCAAAGTAAAATTTTTACGGCGCCAGCGGCGCGTATTGAATACCTACATAATTAATGGAAGTTTTTTTAAAAAAAAAATAAGTGAGTTAGTAAATAAGAATTTTCAAAATAGCAAAAATAAACATGAATTTTCATATTAAGTACACTTATTGAAATAGGTAATATTTTAGGTCGAATCTTCAGGGCGTTTAAACGCACCAATTAATCTGACCGAATATATTCATCTTGTTTATAAGAAGGCACAATTTTATTTTATGTGGTTCTGAATGTATTTTTATAGAATGCTGACCTGCAAGATAAGCATTTCTCTGCATACGACGGCGTAATGCAAGTTTACTATCAATTATTCATACAAACATTATGAATTCAAAAGGTTGTGAAATGATCTTGATTTCATAAGCGTCCTTTTCACATTGCAAAATAATTAACTATGTGGGGCCACATGCTGGCTATTTGTGGAAAAAATCGAAATATCGATTAAAAATAAAGTTAAATTTACAAGATGACAATCTTATAATTTTAATGCATAATGTAACCGTTAATATTCGGTATAATTAGTATCGAAATAAGGTTTTTTGATGTAATTAATTCACAGGCAGGTTAATAAAAGGCATTTAGAAAAAAAAAATTATCTGTTTTTTTTATTCTACAGATACAAATATTTAAAATGTTCTTAATCGATCAATTAAGATTTTGATCTATGCCTAATTTTTTTTTGCCAATATAATTATGTTACTACTGTCGAAAAAAAAACAAAATGTTAAATCAGCACGTTATTCTTAGATGCAAGTTTATCATTTGGCACTATACATCATTCTGCACCGCAATATTTGTAAAGTAAATAAGGAAAACCATCTCGAATCTACGATATTTATGTGACAGAGGAAAAAATGACATTGACATAAAAGTGTTAAACTTTATTTTTATGTCATAAAAATTGCAAAGTGGCACACTTTCTGGTACGTTTCCGCGGAAATTTACAATTTGATTTAATTATATTATCTCCAGACGTCGACATTGACTTGTTTTTTAGATTCCAGTTTTTAAAGCTTCCGGATTAGCTTTGAATTAGAAATGTCTTCGGATCATAAATAATGTGAAATTTTATTAGATGTGGGTAAATAGAAATTTTTATTGCAAAATATACAAATTCACCTTAATTAAAGTTTATTTAATGGCTTTAAATAAAAAAAACATGTTGCTATGTATTAGGTTTCGAATGATAACATTTATTAGTTTATTCATAGACATATTACTCTAGCGATAGACCAGCTCGTTCAAACAAAGAACATGTCACACAAAACAACACAAAATGACACATTGCGGTCTGTCATTGCCATAGTGACGAAGTGAACTCGGGAACATCAATCAGGTGCGTACACCTCATTCAAGTGGAACATGTTGCTTGTATGCAAGGGCAAGTCTATCGCTAGAGTTTAAGTCTATGAGTTTATTAGAGTTACGCTGTTATTATTAAAACTAAAAACAAACGAAAAATTAAATGAAATTGTTATTAGACTCTTTATTTATGATTTTATTTCGATTCCATCTTATTGATATCGTAATATAATACTGTTGTACTTTTGCGAAGCTCTCAGTAACTTTGCCTCAACCACATACCTACTTAGTTACCTCAAATAAAAACTTGTACTATTGTAGTTGTTCATCTCACAGATGTTAAAAAGCTCTACTTATTACGTAGGTTCTTAAATACTAAAGTAATAAAGACGACTCTCGCATGTTCTACTTCTTAACAAGTAAATTCCCTGAGGTTATTTACTTATTAGTAAAACCGTGGGCCCATGTCATGGTCAGAATTGACCCCGACACACATTTTTTATTGCTTTTTGTATTGTATTGTACTCATGGATTTGCCCATAACTGCATATTGTAGCCACTCTTGTAGGATAACCAACCTTATAGATAAAGCTTTTAGATATAATGTTTGTCTGCATTATAATGTTCCAAGATCTTTGGGTATGACTATCATTAAACCAGACTATAGGTTTGTGTTGAACATTCAGAAACAGAGACAAATACCTAAGTTGGTAGATAGATAGATAGATAGATAGCTAAACAGTTAAAAGCCTGACCAGAAGTATAAAAAACCTCGTTTAGGGGCGCTGCAATCGTCCCTTTTCCAAGGACAAAAATTTGTTCCATTTATTTTCCGAAACATGGCGAGGTTTTTTATGTTTCTTGTCTGGCTTTATCACTTACGACACGTTCTTTTAACTTTAAATTGATGATAATAATGAAGATCACGATTAATTCAATAACCCACGGTGTGTTATATTCCGCCCGTGACCAATGCACGTCTATACATACAACTTCCATATTTAAACGGTTATTTGATTTTCAAATGACACGACAGAATCTCGAGGATATTAACTATATCTTGATGATGTCAGTTTCAAGGGTATTATAAATATTATAATTAATTAATATTATTATATCGACGGACGTATCTCGGTCTTGTTGCTATGGGGCGGGAAAAACGACTGACTGTTTTTTTTTCTTATTTACTTAATGATTTTTTTTAATGTGATTTTTACAGTAGGTACCTATTTATATAATACTAGTGTTTTCCCGCGACTTCGTCCGCACAAATTATATACCAGATTTTAAGTCAGATCATAAGCTATCAAACAAAAAAAGTTTCATCAAAATCGGTTCAGTAGTTTTTGCGTGATGTGCGAACAAACTAACAAACTAACAATTTTGTCAAAAGATGGCGCTGTACGTTTTTAAATCGCGCTATCGATATGTTATTTGACTTTATATGAAGTGAACCGCTACTTTTTTATACCTCATGAATTTACGGTTTTATAATAGTTAAGATTCGCGGAATCGCTTAGATACCTACTCAAACTCTGATGCTATTCGAAATCGGTGCTTGTCCTGGCATTAATAATATTTAGACAATTTTAAGTTTCTATTTTACTATTTTCGAATGCGTCTTTATCCATAGATATTACAGTGTGTTAGGGTAAACAAATGCATTACTTTAATGGGTGGTTGTACCTACTCATGATTCTGAACAACCTATAGGGAATATCCAAAATATGTTAGACTTCCCGTACTAAAACGTATAGGTACCTTTTTGTGCGAATTTCTCTTATATTCCTTTGGGAAAGTTCTGAACAACTTTCATAAAGCGAATTATGAGACAAAGGTAAAAAAAATCAAGTAGGTAATGCAAAATTTAGCCTAACACCATGTATAGAGTGGAGAGGTGAAGTAACAAACATCCGAATGATAACATTTAAATAATTTTATTATAATTGTGACTTATCTAAATATATCTTGAATTAATTTGTTTACTATACTAAAATTTAACGAAGGTTAAAAAAGATTTAGGTGTCCATAAATTCGGGAAGGTCGTAACGATGAAAAAAGCTTTTAATGTGTATAAATAATAACATTTGTTTATTTTTCTGGATCTTTGTCAATCTTCGGTTAAAGTTTGTTTAGTATGCCGATGGGTAACCTTCCCTTGAAAGAAGATTATAAATATGAACAAGAATTTTAAAAATGTTATAAATTTTAGAGTTCCGTATTCTAATAAAAACATGCGTTATAAATAAGTATATTGTTTTAATTTTATTCGTTTCCCATAATAGCCTTGGAGTTAAAAATAGAAGTCAAACAAAAAGTTTGCAATACAAATTAATTAGGGAAGGAGAGGTCAATATTTTTTGTTGGTTAAAGTTAGGTAGGTAGCTACTATAGGTACTCAATATATTTATTGCACGCATGTTGTTAAAAAAGGTCTTATACCCCAAGTAGCAGAAGGCTGTATAACCTAGGCGTTTTATCACCAAATAGTGATATAGTACGCCTATAATGGTAACCATTGTGACTGCTTGTACTATAAAGGTTTTTAACAGAGCGTTTTGATTCTATAAGATTAAAGAGCATTTAAGTTCTATAGTTCAGCTCTTAGAACGCTTACAGGACCATACAAAAGAACTTTTAAAGTGTTGCACTGTAATCGATATGAAAAAAGCGGATATGGTACTATTTAGTACTATAGACAACCTTACTGACACTTTTATGTATCTATTTTGCACTAATAATGAGTCAAAATTGTTATTACAGTACTAGTATTGAAGCTATATCGAAAACCCTATTATAGGATCAAATTGCACTATAAATTAACCTTACACGACCATTACGTAATGTTTTAGTTTCTTAAAAGCTCCCTCCACACCGTTATGGGGACAGTTCTGTGAAAGTCACGAAAACTCCTCTATAGTACTAAATAGTACCATAGCTACTCCTGGTGCCGTTGCTAATGAACATAAATGGCTTAAATTGCTTTATAATTAAGTTTGTGGTACTGCTACGAGACTAAAGCGTGACATAAAAGTACTAAAATTAACGATTTATGAACTAATTAGATCTGTAACTAACTTTTGAGTACCAATTATATCACTGGTAATTCATAAATGGTGGCATACTGTCATGGCTGCTGTTTTCTGCAATGATAGCACATTAGCAGCACGGCTGTAGCCAATGTGTACTATAACAGCCATAGTCGGGACAATTCCTTATTTTATTAATTTATATTTTATTAAAACACGAAAATTATGAGGGCGCATTGTCAAATTTGAAATCAGCATAGTGATTTTATCGATACAATTATTTTCGCAAGTGCAAGTTACGGCAGAGTTACGGTCCATGGATGTTTTGTAGTATGTCCTTTTTATTAGGTAATACATGTTACGTTAAGCAATGGCGAATGACATAAAAAAAGCATATTATTAACATACCGAAATTTGTTTTGTTAGTTAAGCGCTTACGTACTTAGGATAGCGAAACAGAATCGATTACGGTGCAAAATAGCACTATAAACGTTTTTCGGTTACTTTTATAGTAGTAGATTTATCACCGTGAGAGCCTTTATGTAATGTTTATAGAATAAATTAGTGATAAAACTAGGGCCTTTTTGGGGTTCTCTAGACGTTTACAACACCATTATAGTGCTAATCATGAACACTAATTAGCACGCTCTAAAACGTTCTCAGGTCTTTTATAGTACCAGATTTTGCTGCTTGGCGCTAGTTACTAAGGATGAAATATGGCAAATAATCATCAAATGTTGACAGACATCAATATTAAAATTGAATATGTGATTCAAGTTATCATTTCTGATTTAGTTTGGGTATTTTAATTTAACATCTTGTTTTTTACTGATATTTCCAATTTGCTATGTTTTGATTAGGTGCCTAACTATGAGTGATCCATTAGTTCCTAATCTTAACTATTATAAAAGCGTAAAGTCACATGAGGTATAAAAAAGTTGCGGTTCACTTCATATAAACTCAAATGACACTCGATAGCGCGATTTAAATGACGTGTAGCGCCATCTATTGACAAGTTTGTTAGTTTGTTTGTTTGTTCGCGCATCACGCTAAAACTACTGAACCGATTTTGATGAAACTTTTTTTGTTTGATAGCCTATGATCTGACTTAAAATCTGGTATATAATTTGTGCGGACGAAGTCGCGGGAAAACACTAACGTATGTTTTATAAAGTCACTAGCGACCTGCCCGACTTTGCCTGGGTGTGATGTATTAACGTAAATATGTAATAAATGCTTACATTTTAACATTCTGGAAGAAATTATCTAAATTATGGTAAAACTAGCATAGCATAGCATAAAGCATCTTTGCGACTTTGTTTAATACTGTAAAAACAATGTGAAATGAAATTTGCTATAGTTAAAGAGATAAAGTAGGTACGACTACTCGTTTGATTACGTATACCTAAGGTAAGGTATTTGGTAGGTAGGTCGTTTGTCGCAAAGTTTCTGGTAACCCCGAAAGGAAATATAAAACTATGAAATTACATTTAAATCTGGCACAGACAGTAAAAAATACATTAACTAAGATAACAAATGATTAACGGTTGACACAATGATAAACCTAGAATTCTGACGGATGAACAAACAGACTAACTCACTGATGACAAATAATGACCCAGCAAATACCTGTCAGTCGGAAAACAATTAACGTTTAACTAACATTAAACCTAAGACGATAAAACACATTTCAGATTGGTAAATAACAAACAGGATATAGTACAAAAAATGGAAGAGGACCTAAACTAAATAAACTCAGGGTTTAGTCCTAAACAAATTATGACGGATAAACAATCACATGACGATCGTATAACCTTTTAAGAGACAATGCACTTCTACTTAGTATTCCTATTGTTCAAATTGCCAAGAATTGGAAACAGTTTTGCTCTAATAGTTACTTCCGAAACGATCGATTTCACGACCTCATCGTGTGTCAACAACATATTGTAATTAACAGTAATCGTATGAAATAGCACGTGAATAGTGAAACACGGTCAAGTTGCGCCTCACTTACTGACCTTACGAAACTCTTGCGCCGAATGTTCGACATAATCTCACATCTAGACGTACCTCGCATACCGAATTATTAGGATTAACGTTCCTTACGTTTTGCTGGAAGCCACTGGAATCACACCTTTGTTTTAAAATCAAAATGGTCTTTAATGAATGGCCTTCAAGAAGCTGCTAGCGTCAGTACTTCAATGGAAGGGTTCTTCTATTTTAAACTGCATGATGCAGGGCGCAAAACTTTACTGTTTACATAACAAACTATACTCACTCTTGTACCAAAACAAAACACGGTCTCTCACCTGTTTTGATTTTCATCAAATGAATTGCATTTCATCAAAGTCAAAACTATGAAACTAATTTCTGAAATTATAGCCGACATGTTCTAAGAATAACAACCAGTAATGAATCAACGTGGTTATGGAACCACTTCGAGCGAACTGCGTTGTTTGAGATCGTTTGAGAACACACCTCTAAAGGCGAGTCAACATGACCCGGCCAACAGTAAACATCGTTTGCGTGTACTAATAGTACTTGTCTTTTGTTACAGGTTCGTCATTAATCTTCTGGCGACTAATTTGCTGACGACCTCCCTGCTTGCGCCCGCCTTGTTCGGCGAGCACTCGGCGAGGGAGAACCAGCGCTCGTGGGTGGAGGCCGGGGATGCAGCCGCGGCGGCCTGCAGCCTGGCGGGGCTCCTCGCGGTGATGCTCATCTCGCTGGACCAGCACCACGCCGTCACCGACCCCCTGCGCTGTCATACGCGCCTGCTGCAGCGCCGCCCGGCCACACTGTGTGCCGGCACCTGGATCGCCGCTGCCATCGCCGCAGCCATTCGCGCCACTATCTCAGTCGTACGCTATTTCTACCCGCTTGAACCTATCGTACAAGGAGTCGAACTGGCCTTCAGCGTCGTGTTTTTAATGCTGGGAGTCGCCACACCAGCGGCCATCGTCTGCATCATGTACTCGAGGATATACAGAGCGGCGCGCTCCTCAGGCCTCCGAGCGAGGGCTCATGGAGCGAGCGCTCTGCAGCTTCACGAACCACCCACCATTCTGCCAGATCTTGTCGAAGAGGGCGAAGGTCTTACTCTGAGGATAGACGTGCCCGACGGCGACACGCCTGGAGAGAGTACAAAATTCGGTCCGTTCCTACTACCACCGGAACGGCCGATGCGTTGCCCTTCTGTCGCGAGTCTACGTAATGCGCGAAGAGAGGGCAAGTCTTGTGAAGATCTGAGGAGAGGGCTGCCGTCAGTGAGCTCGGCGCCGACGCTGGCAGCACCGCTGCTGGCTGTTCAGCCGCGAACACCGCAACCCTCAACCAACGGGTCTAGGATCACGTCGATCCGATGCCGCATATCGAACGCTTCCCTGTTCCGGTATAGAGAAGAATCTCGTGCAGCCCGTGTTGGACTATTAACGGGTGCTCTAGTGATGCTGCATATACCGCATGCAGTCTCCGCTATGTTGTGTGCCGCTGTGCCGGGTCTCGCGGATAGTGCGCGTACGCCGGCACTTGCGCTGCTGTTGCTCTCATGTGCGGCATCGCCGTTCCTATTCGCGCTGCGCTCGCGTCGAGTGCAGCGGGAGGCGCGTCGGCTGCTGTTGCCGGAGAAGAGCGCGTGGGAGCGAGGATCGGGTGCAGCGTCCGCGGCGGCGGCGGACGGGCAGCGCGCGCGCGCCGCGCTCGACCTGCTGCGCACGCTGTCGCCTGGCAGCGGGGGTGTGGAGACTCCCGCGCCGGGAAACGGCACGGACGGGGCCGCTGGGCGCGGCTCCTTCTCCTCAGGCGGCAGCACGCAGCTGTCGTCGGCGTCGGACGAGTGACCGCCGCCCCCTCCCCGCGTGCCCGCCCCGCACGCGACGCGGGTGCGCTTCGCCCCGCGCCCCACCGCTCTACTCATCTGTGATACTAGGCTAAGCAGTACCGCGCGCGGCGCGTCCGTTAGACTGATTTAGTTTTTAAGTTAATTTATTGTGTCCATGTACCTTTCCGCTGAGCGGACAAACTTTTTACTACCTGATATGTGAATGTATCAAAGTATTAAATTCGTATCGAAGTGAAATCTTTATGATCGTTTCATTTTGTCTACGACCCAGTGACCTGATTCATCGAGTCATGCCGGCTGCAAACCGCAGTATTACTGAACACACAAATTAACCAGAAATAGTGAAGGTTGTCAGAAAATGGAGCAAGATGGTACCATTAAACATTACGAAAAGATGCACGTAGTATTTCACTGACACGACACGTAGTGTAATATTTCTATATCAAGAGCTATGCTATGCTCGGGTCACACAATGAATATATGAGTAACAGTAGTCAAGTGGAGAAACTATATCAATTCAGTTGCCTCGTGTCCGGTACTATTGTTTTATGAGGCTAATAAAATTGTATAGAACTTGTCCTCCATTGTGCTCAAATAATTGTCACGATCACACAATAAAAGTTAACTAGAATAACCTATCTATACAAAAGAAAACAATGATTACGAGTACTAAACAGATATTTCTACAACAAAATAATGAAAAACAATATAACATTTAACTCAAGTTCATTACTACCTAAATTAAATTATCCTACAGTAGCATATGCTCACGACTATATTCCCCGAGGGGGAAATCAGAGATATTATGAAACCTCAAAACATCCACGTTTCACCAGTAGTACCGAAACTAGAATATTACACTTATGTTTTTATAATACTCACTAGTGTTTTCCCGCGACTTCGTCCGCACAAATTATATACCAGATTTTAAGTCAGATCATAAGCTATCAAACAAAAAAAGTTTCATCAAAATCGGTTCAGTAGTTTTTGCGTGATGCGCGATCAAACAAACAAACAAACAAACAAACACACAAACAAACACACAAACAAACAGACAAACAGACAGACAAAATTTCTAAAAAAGGTTGATTTCGAGTCGGGGATATTTAAAAACCATATCGTAATCTTTTTTTTGTAAATATCTTCAATGTACAGACACAGTTCAGTTACAGTTTTATAATAGTTAAGATAAACTCACGACCGAATCGTGCTTGGGTGGCCAGGAACTCGATCTGCTTCTACTGCTGCTATCCTGACTGCTGATCCAGAGATGCCTGCTAGCCGACACCTGCAAGATGTTTAGTAAAGTAAGTACATAAATACATATTAATAGGCTCAAGACAAAAGGAACTGGATAGGTTCCCAGTAGTAGCATTTTGAAAGATTTAAAATGTTGCTAGTGTCACTGACACGATTAGCTGATTAGGGTTGAAATTCTGAATTTAAGAGGAAAGTTCCTGATATATAAACGAAGTTAGATCCTGTTTTCAATACTAACCAATTAAGATCTAGATACTAATCTCAGTGCCTGTGTTTTTTTCTGATTTCCGTTAAAATATACAGATTCAATGCTAGGATTAATTTAAGATATGTACGAAAATCTTTGAGCCAACTTTGAAACTATATTAACAAAAATATGATAAACTACAGGCACATCGATTAGTTTCTAGATCGTGATTAAAAATTATATTAGGTTACTATTATTGTAATAATATCCAAAACATTATAATTAAAAATTAAGATAATTATGAAGCTAGTAGACTCTATACAGGGTGTAAGGGACAGCCCTCCGCAAACTGAAACGGTGAACTCAGACCATCAAACTGAACAACTTTTACTACGGAGCCAACATGGAAAAAGCGAAAAAAAAAACTGCAGTTCCATAAAATTTGGCTGAAGTAGATACTGCAGTTTCGTATTCATGAAACAACAGTTTTATAGTTAGTTAAGATATCCAGAATTCCGACCGAAATTACAACACCATACGAAATACCATGAGTTTTCACCGTACTTTACTGCTGTAGTTACGTCACCAATTTTGTATTGAATTTCGTACAGCGCTCATAGTGGTTACGTTGAGAACTTATTTCTGTCATACGAATTGGCGACGTAACTACAGTAGTAAAGAACGGTGAAAACTCATGGTAGACCCACGGAACACTGACATTCTAGCGTTAGACAAGCTCGTTAAAACAAACAACATGCCACACAAAACAATACACTTCATTCAACACAGCAACACATTTCAACGCAAATCTGTCATTGCCATAGTGACGAAGTAAACTCGACTCGTAACCTATCAATGCGGTTTGGGAACCGTATTCAAGTGGAACAATTAGAACATGTGTTTCTATGAAAGGGCTTGTCTATCGCTAGATGCCGTGCTCTGTAGCCACAGACCAGTATTACAAGGTGTTACAAAAATACAAATAAACCTTTAAGGGGGTGGTGTAGACCATCAAACTGAACAACTATGGGACCAATAACGAAATCGCGAAAAAAAAAATTTATGTTCAACAAAATCTCTACAAATCGACTAGAGCTAAAATATGTATGGGATATGAAATAATTTTTATCGCGATTTCGATGTTGGTCCCATATATAAAGTTGTTCAGTTTGACGGTCTTAACAACCCCCTTAAGAGTTTCAAAAATTTATTCTTACTTATGAAACACCTTGTATTATGACGTAGCAAAAACACTGCCTTAGCAACAAAAATCCGACACCAACACCTAGCAACAAGAACCTGCACTTTAAACCTGCAGGCATACCGATCACGTTACAGTAACACGATGTATAAGGTGTCAAGCGAACAGTATTCACTTTCGTGTCTTATGTAAACACTATGTGTAGTCAAACAATGAGCATTGTCTGGGAAATGCACTTGTGTTGTCGATAACGCATTCGATACTAAGTTATTAGGTTACTTAGGTATGTTTGTTGCTAAGGAGCCATATTTCGGTACAAAAATTTTCGACTGATAGACAACCTCCATCAATGATTAACGCAGAGATTTGGTTTTGTGCAGCTTGTAAGAGATTGAGAGAATGTGACTCCGAAAGCGCCCAGGAGTGCGATTTTTGAAAGTAACAATTTCAAATCAGCAGTAGAAAGATGCATAATCTCCATACTAATTTTGACATTTTCTACTGCTGATTTACGACACAGCATTAAGAGGGCCTACCATGAGTTTTCTTTGTACTTTACTACTGTAGTTATGTCACCAATTCGTATGACATAAATTAGTTCTCAACGTAACCACTAGGAGTGCTGTACGAAATTTAATACAAAATTGGTGACGTAACTACAGTAGTAAAGTAACACGAAAACTCATGGTAGGCCTAAAGAAAGACCATATACAGGGTGCTAGGAAAAGTATCATTAACCGTTAAACCAACATACTCTACCCATCAAACTGAACAACTATGGGAGCAAACATGTGAGCGCAAAAAAAAAGTCAGCTGTACCATATGATAATAAACTGCAATACCTACTCGACGCAATCGTATGGAACAGATAATTTTTTTTTTGCTCTGATCGTTTTGCTCCCATAGTAAAAGTTGTTCAGTTTGATGGGTAGAGTCTGTGGTTTAAAGGATAATGATACTTTTCCTTACATCCTATATGTATAGTATGTGTATGGAAATCTTTGAGCCACGGTCACTTAAGAAACTATATAAATATGTAAAGGAAATCTGATACTCGTAGATATTGGTTTCTAGATTGTGCTAACAACATAATTTTTTTTACTTTAATTACTAAATGTCCAAACTAGGACGTAACTTTGTTTTTATTAGGAATATCATCGTATTTTTCTGTACCAGAACTCAAAAATGTCAAAATTCAAGAGTAGATATCTAATACAGGAACAATATTAAAGTCACAAAAGTAAAATGTCATACATAAGTCATAACACGATGAAAAGTCAAGGAATAAACAAACTGCGATTTAGTTCAGAGATATAGGTACGTACGGCACAGAAATAGATACAAATTACAACATTAGGTAGGTACCTACATGACTGTTACAAAGAGTTCATTGGACCAAAATAGGTACCATTAGCTTACTCGCCGCATCTCAAAAGTGTTATAATGCACCCAATGTTTTTAACACAGATAAGTTAGCCCAGGCAAATTAGACTTATATCTATTCTATACTAGCTTTTGCCCGCGACTTCGTCTGCGTTGACTTTAGACTTTAATTCAGAGAGGATTTAATAAATAGTGCGATAAAATACTTAAGAGAAGTTTATTCCGAGAGCGCAAAAGCGCGCTGCATACAAACGTAGTCTGGTGATATTTTCAATACTATCCAATTAATGTCAATGAAACTTTTCAGAAACAATCTAGAAACGAATCTCTATGTTCGTATGAAGTCAGATTTTCGTTACGAATTTCGTTTAGAATTCGTCGTTTTATAAAATTCACGCCTTGGTTTTGATTGTGATATATATTAGCGAAGCTTTTGAAGTCATGGTTGTGTCCTTCAGGGGGGCTCCGCCCCCCGTACCGCCGGGGTGCACCGCCCCTCCACCTCACCGACCGGGGGATTCGGTCAAACGTTACATAACAGAATTGGTCTTTCTGTAAAATTCACGCCTTGTTTTTGATTGTGATATATAAGCAAAGCTTTTGAAGTCATGGTTGTTTTCTCCGGGGGGCTCCGCCCCCCGTACCCCCGGGGAGGCTCCGCCCCTCCACACCACCGACTGGGGGCTTCGGGCATACATTACATAACAGAATTCGTCTTTCTGTCAAATTCACGCCTTGGTTTTGATTGTGATATATTAGCGAAGCTTTTGAAGTCATGGTTGTGTCCTTCGCCGCTCCATCCCAAGGGGCAAACATGCGGCAAAGCTTCGTACTGTTGCGTTAGCTCAGATTGTACTCAAAGACCAATATACTAAAGAACGATGAATTATAACGATAATACCGCGTTAATCAACCAAATTTGTTAAGCTCATTAGGTTTTGGAATAAATAATTGATGCAAACTTGCTATAAAAAATACCCCTAACGCCATCTATTTATTTGAAAACGAACTACCTACTTACTTTAGAAAAGCTTAAAAGAAAGAGGATTTTTTTGGTATTTTTCCAATTCACCTAGTATCTAAGTATACAAAAAAATCTGCAAGACCTAATAAATAAAATGCTCCGCACTTCTACCCCACCGACCGGGGGCTACGGGCAAACATTCGGCTAAACATTCTGCAACAAAATTCGTCTTTCTGTAAAATTCACGTCTGACATTAATTGTGATTGTGATAATTAACGAAGCTTTTGAAGTCATGGTTATGTGCTTCGGGGGGCTCCGCCCCCCGTACCCCCGGGGGGGCTTCGCCCCTCCACCCCGCCGGGGTCTTTTGGTAAACATTTGGCAAAGCTTCGTACCGTTGTGTTAGCTCAGATTGTACTCAAACGACCAATATACTAAGAACGATGAATTATAACGATAATACCGCGGTAATCAACCAAATTTGTTAAGCTCAGTAGGTTTTGGAATAAATAATTGATGCAAACTTGCTATAAAAAATACCCCTAACGCCATCTATTTATTTGAAAACGAACTACCTACTTACTTTAGAAAAGCTTAAAAGAAAGAGTATTTTTTTTGTATTTTTACAAAAGATGATTAAAAAAATTACTTAAAACTTGGCGGGTTTAGGTCACACGAGCTATAAAATAGTATATGATACTCGTGACATTATTTCACGCCGTGCAATAATGGACTACTTAGGGCACACGTCGATCGTAGTGTACCTACTATAAGGTTATCGTACCGTTTTGTTGGCTCAGATTTGACTCAAATGACCAATATACTAAGAACGATGAATTATAACGATAAAACCACGATAATCAACCAAATTTGTTAAGCTCATTAGGTTTTAGAATAAATAATTGTTGCACACGACTTGCTTTCAAAATACGCCTAACGCCATCTATTTATATGAAAACGAACTACCTACAAACTTTAGAAAAGCGGGATTTTTACGTATTTTTCCAATTTACCTAGTAAGTTTCTGACCATTCACCTTTTACCTTTTACCATTTACTTCAACTGATCGATCTGGAGTGCGATTTTTGAATGTCATTCGGTGGGCTCAGCAGTTGAAAATGTCAAAATTGCTATGGAGATACGCATCTTTCTACTTCTGATTTGACTTTCAAAAATTATACTGCGGGAGTGCGTTTTTTGAAAGTTAAATCAGCAGTAGAAAGATGCGTATCTCCATAGTAATTTTGACATTTTCAACTACCTGAATTCAGCAAATGAGATTCAAAAATCGCACTCCAGATCTCAGGATATTACGATTGGAAGTCAGGTCCTTAGCAAATCAAGCCAAGCAATGTAACATTTTAAAATAAAAAAAGTCATCTCGACCAAGAATCGAACCTCGACCCCATGCGCGAAAATCTAACCGCTTACCAACCACGCTAAACTGATTTTATGAAAAGTGTTAAAAAAAGGAACTGCTATTTAACACCGGAATCTGCCCTAATGCATCTGTCAGAGTCAAGTCGGCGCTAGTGAGCGTGATAAAACATTGTAAATTATCCCACAGAGTCCCACAGCTGGGGTAAAAAGTATCCTATGTGTTAATCCAGAACATATTTTGTCTGAAAACCAAATTTCATCCAAATCCGTTCAGCCGTTTATGCGTGATTGAGCCACAAACTCACAAACTCACAAACTCACAAACATACAAACATCCAAACATCGTCACAAACTTTCGCATTTATAATATTAGTGAGATAGTGAGATTAGTGAGATTTTAAAAAAAATGGCTGCCATCTTGGGTAGGTACCTATGTGATGATTTTGCCAATGTCGAGTTTTTATAGCAAAAGTGCTTGACGTTGTACGGTTATATTGATATTTTGGTGACTTCAAGGGTTGTTCTTATAAAAGAACAATATCCTGAGGCACCACTGGAGTTCCACTGTGGACCGGGGATGGGGCAACCGACGCGCACGTGACCACCCAATAGCAGAGCCACAGAGCAACTCCTAGACTAATATCATAAAACATTTTACGTAGAGTTTTGAATGAGAACCCCCCTTAATTTTTAATTTTTGACATTTTTATTATTTGCTAGCAAATTCGCTATAATTTACGCACGTTCTGTGAAAATCTCAACTATTTAGCTATTAAGCTTCAAAAGTTACAGCCCTAAATAGGTAGGACGGACGACAAGCAGCGTAGTTTCGGCACGGAACCCTAAAAATGTGGATATCCAGTTTGCATTATGTTGTCGAATTTTCATCTCAAATAAAAGATTCAAACAGCACAACATAACATGGGTATAACATTTTTTTTAAATTCACCTTTTGTTTTGTAAGTTTCCGCAGTAGTTAAAGAGAATATTATTCCGAGAGCGAAAATGCGCGCTGCATACAAACGTTCTATGGTGATATTTTCAATACTAACCAATTAAAGTCAATGAAATTTTGCAGAAACAAACTAGAAACAAATTTCTATGCTTCTATAGAGTCAGATTTTCGTTAAAATGTACAGTTTCAATGCTAGGATTAATTTAAGATTTGTATGGAAATTTTTGAGGCACTGTAACTTGAAAACTATACATTTTAACGAAAATCTGACTCCATACAAGCATAGAAATTTGTTTCTAGATTGTTTCTGCAAAATTTCATTGACTATAATTGGTTAGTATTGATAATATCACCATAGTACGTTTGTATGGAGCGCGCTCCGAATAATATACCCTTAAATAATTTTCCAAGCCAGAGTTTGTTTACAGTTATTGCAGAATAAATATGTGTAAACAAGTAGATACCTTAGTTCCGGTCTAGTCACAACAGAAGGGTCAGTCACTACCTACCTATATAATAACATTTCTTGTGCTTATACTAGAATAAAGAAATATCTTATACCTTAGTCGTTTCAAGGCGAAAAATCTGTCAACATTTCAATTGCTTCTAACTTCAAGAATAATCCATCGATTACCATGAAATTTTCATCATCTTACTGGTAATGTTTCTAAGCAGCCTTCAGGTAAATATCTTCAAGATCGACCTTCAAGGGAGTGAGCAGTAAACATAAACGTGAGACCGGGCGGATGAACTCTGCCTCGATCTGTTAACTCGTCTTGCACAATTGTTTTGAAGTAGTTGCACTAAACGTTTTCACATGTAAATATTTTGGTACTAAATAGTTTAGCTTATAATAATACCAACGGAAATAGATACCTTGACCTGGATTTTGCAGAAGGATGTACTTAAGGACGGTTCAAGAATAAATGGTTTTGTAAGATGACTAATTTGACTTGAAATGTAGTTTTTCTGTGGGACTTTTGAATTTATTATTTTTGGATCAGTTACTTGTTTTAGTGGTATTTAATCTGGAGCGTTAAGCAGTTTGTCTCAGATAGTTTCTTCAGATGGCGTTGTAACTATTCGTTAAGCCAGGTCAGAGGCCTATTGGGGCGGCTTGAATAGTTGGGGGGCCTAAATTAAGGGTAAAGATTTTTTACAAAAGGAACAAAAACGCTCGCATTGAATTAAAATAAATAGATTGTTGATGGCATAGGGTCGACCTCGGAAAAGATGGAGGGACAAGACAACCTGGATACCTTGAGTGGTGAGTGGATGAAGCTACATAGCTCAAAACAGGATTGCGTAGAGGATGAGGGCCTGTGCCCAGCAGTAGGACGAAAAAGGCTTATGAAAAAAATAGCATAATGCTCACGACACTATATTCCCTGAGTTGGTAGTCAGAGATATTCTGAAACCTCAGACATCTACGTTTCACTAGTACCGAAACTCTGTCCGTGTGACGGGGAGTGAGTCTGACGCCTCTTGTCATGGACAGTGGTTACATTGCATTGCTCGAAATTGAAGTAGGTAAGTATGCAGGTTTCCTCATGATTTTATCCTTCACCGAAAAGCCAGTGGTGTTACAAATCGTACATAAATTCCGAAACACTCATTGGTACGAGTCGGCCTGGACTGGGATCGACTGCACGGAAGGCAAGGTTACTCGCCAGTACTCACCACTGGATCACTATGGCTGTAAAAAAAAATAAGTATCATTAATTACGATTGAAAAATAACCTTTGTTCGTGGTCAGTCAACTTTGCAAAAAGTCCACTATTTATTGCAGGAGATGAGCAATCGAACAGTAGGTACCTAAGTACATTTGATACGTATAGGCGTATGTACACTTACTATAGAGACGTAGGAGTAGGACGTAAGTAAAATAATTCTCTCGTCACGGATTAGCAATCTCGTGCTGTTTCCTCTACAGGTGTTAGATATTAACTGATTTGTATAACTGCGTACCTTAAACTACGCAAAATATATTACAATTTGTGTTATATTTATCGTATGAATGAAACTTTGTCGTAAATATAACTAGGTAATCAAACAGTATCGACACTAGCTAGATATCATAAGCACACACCCTGATGTCAATCAAAGCGAATAGAAGAATCCTATTTTTAGCAAATTACCATCAGCTTAGTTCACTTCAGTTACACTTTGTAATATGTATAACAATAATTAAAAAAAAGGTTGATATTTTATTTCCATCTCACAATATAACCTAATACTTATCAGAATGATGAGTAATGTCATGATCTAAATTATCTTGAACGTTATAAAAATTGATTATACGATGTAAATTTATGCCGATTTTAATGATTCAACTTTGGATAAATTATTTCATGAAGTACATGAAAACGATTCGGCAATAGGATTGCTTCATAATCTTAAGAAAGATGAAGTGATATTGGTATAATAGGTTCCTACTTCTCTTCTGAATCAATATAATTTAAGAGAATTTTATTCCGAGAGCGAAAATGCGCGCTGCATACAAACGTACTATTGATATTTTCAATACTAACCAATTAAAGTCAATGAAATTTTGCAGAAACAATCTGGAAATAAATCTCTATGCTTATATGGAGTCCGATTTTCCTTAAAATATAACGTTTTAATTCTAGGATTAATTTATCTTTGAGGCACTGTAACTTTAAAACTATACATTTTAACGAAAATCTGACTCCATACAAGCATAGAGATTTGTTTCTAGATTGTTTCTGCAAAATGTCATTGACTTTAATTGGTTAGTATTAAAAATATCACCATAGTATGTTTGTATGGAGCGCACCAACGGTAATATACCCTTAAGGCGTGTACGCGGCTTGTCTATATTGCTTTATTAGTCTCGTTTGCTGAAACCACCCGAGATCGTCTTGTAGGATGAGGTGCTGTAGTAATGTGTATTCTATTTGAATGGATTCTAGTAGGAGGAGGAGATACTGCATTCTCACTACTGCTTGGTCAATATGTTGTGGTAGAATCATGTGTTTATAAAATTTAATGTCGTCACAATTTTCACATAAACATCTTTGTTAAACATATTTATAAATACGAGTTTGTAAGATAAATAGTATCGGATCGTAAGAGGTCAACATGGATTCTTCCATTGCATATGAATAATAATAGGAAGGAAAAGAGCAAATGTATAGACAGGGCGTCTGAATAGTCGATAAAGTACGTTATCTAATACTATCATAGAAAAGAGAGTCAGTAGAAATTACATGAGAACTATTTAAGTTCAAAAACTTGCAGGACCAAAAAAGTACAAAAAACAGGCCAAGTGCGACTCCTAGTCCTAGTCGCGCACGGAGGGTCCCGTACGACCAATGACCACCATACAGTATCTTAACTATTATAAAACCGTAAAATCATGAGGAATAAAAAAGTAGCGGTTCTCTTCATATAAATTCAAATAACATTCGATAGCGCGATTTAAAAACGTGCAGCGCCATCTATTGACAAAATTGTTAGTTTGTTTGTTTGTTCGCACATCACGCAAAAACTACTGAACCGATTTTGATGAAACTTTTTTTGTTTGATAGCTTATGATCTGACTTAAAATCTGGTATATAATTTGTGCGGACGAAGTCGCGGGAAAACACTAGTTATCAAATAAAATCGGTCAAGTGCGAGTCGGGCTACTCGCGCATCGAGGGTTCCGTACCACACCACCACAGAACACAACATAATTTAACTTACAAAAAAACTTTATCTCTCCGGGACCATTAGCGCAAGACCGACCCACACTTGGTCAGTTTTTGTTATTTTTTGTTACACTGTAGAGTTTGCTCTATAATCACACCAAGTTTGACGCTTAGTATGTATTACCGTTTTTACAATAGACCGAGAAGAAAAAACGTCGATAAAAACTAGTTTCTTGTTGGAAACCCCCCCTAATTTATTACTTTTTGTCATTTTTATTATTTGTTAATAAATTCGCTGTAATAACGCATATCCAGTGAATTTCAACTATCTAGCCTTCGATCAACAATATCCAACTAGATAACGCGTCAGCGCTCAAAACATGTCCCGGCAAATAACGCCTCACTATTGGAGTGAGGTCTTATTTTGAATTAGTTGCGTTCGAACAAAGCTAACGTAAGCACGTCTCGCAATGCCGCAGTGTTCCTTTTTTAAATTACTAGGAATTATGGTTGCTTTGAGGTCGAAATTATAATGTAAGTATTCGGACTGTTTTCTCGGTTCGTTAACAAAAAATGTTGTATATTCACGAGGACAGAATTTCTCTTTGATTTTGTATGCGACCCGTTATCTAGTTGTATATTTTTGATCGAAGTATCTAGCTATTAGTAACTAGGTAACTAGGTAGGACGGACGGACGGACGAAAAACGTAGGCTTAATAATAGGGTCCCGTTTGCACCCTTTGGGAACGAAACCCGGTACAAATTGTATGTTTTGCAGTAAGTTGTAGTAAAGGTGAGTGAACAGTCGAGAGAAGGCGTCCGAGGATAACTCGACCATATAAATGGTCTTCTCCGAAAAGGACAAGTGCTGGCACCCTCAACCGCCGGAAGTGCATGATGAGATGTATGAAAGTGGATGAGGCGAGAGAAGTATGTTAGAATCGTATTGTGTGGCAAGCCGTAGTCTCTGTTTACCCCTCTGGGATAGAGGCGTGAGTATACAGGGTCCTTCTTAATATGCTGACACTTTTTTAAAGGGATGATCAGACCATCAAACTGAACAACTTTCTCTATGGGACAAAGTCGAAATCGCGCAAAAAAACAGCTGTCCCATACATTTATGGCTCGAATAGGAATATTTGCAGTTTTGTATGGAGCAGCTGATTTTTTTTACGTGATTTCGATGTTGGTGCCATAGAGAAAGTTGTTCAGTTTGAGGGTCTGAGCATCCCCTTAAAAAGTATCAGCATTGTATGTATGTAAATGTCTGACCACCTGAAAGGGAAAGGTTTATATATGTTGTGATGTTTTTACACTGTAGTTATAATCTTTTAACAATATCCATGATATCCAGAAGCTCTACACAGATAAAATACTGGTTTAATCTAGATCGACTATTTATAAATCGATTTAAAACAAAATCGATGAAAACTAATCGGTTCCGAATGAGGGAACGCCTTTTTAATTAACGAGTAAACTCTGCAGAAGATAAAATAGAGCTCTTGAATATCTCGATTAGATATCTAGAATCGATACCGTGAAATCGATTTCTAATTTAGTTCAATCTATCATGTCTCGACCTAAACTTGCAGAGGTATTATTTTTTTAAATTTGGTCATGCTTATTTTAAGAAAAACAATAAGATCATTAAATTGGACGTGGGGTTTATTAAAAAAAAGATATTCTTTTAGAAAAATAAACATTAAACAAAGTAACCTTGAGCAAACATTTTGTTATGACTGTAGACAAAAAATGTAGGTATGTACTTTCCGAAAAAATACTGTAAAATTATCATACAACGCATTTTATAACTTTAATTGTGGTAAAGCCCAGAATATTTCGCATAATATAGATAATAAGATAATAACTCATAACATACGTCAGCTCCAAAATAAAACCTTGAATACGCCTCTTACTCATTTTACACCAGAGTCACTTTCAAGAATTTATTTTGTACCTATCAAATACACTTAGCCACACTTGCGCCAACCACGGGTTAGCAATTAACTCCGGATAAAATGGCTCTTTCAGTTGTTTTTCTATACAATAAATCATGGGTTACCAACTTAACCTGGAGTTTATTGCTAACCCAGGTTGGCGCAAGTGGGGCTTACTGTACAGTGTAAACGATATATTAAATCATTTGTGGATAGTTCGGTTAACGAATTTCCTAAATACTTATTAATACATACATACATATGCTCACGCCTATTTCCCACTACTGGGGTAGGCAGAGACAATAGATCGCCACATGCTACGATTCTGACACACATCTTTCGCCTCCTCAACATTCATAAGTCTCTTCATACATGCTCGTCGTCATTAATTAATGAGTTAATTAGATAATTGTTTAATTTGGTGCCTTGGATAAGAAGGCAACACAGTGACATAATGAAGGAGAACCCAGTCAAAAATAGGTATACCTACTAAACTGACGTAGTTTAGTAGAGGTGAGGCGGCTCTGAAAGAGACAAGGTCGTTCGGTCAGGGAAAGACTTCTTCCAAACTATCTGAAATAGATAATTATGAAAAGATCACGTAACTATCAATATACTTTACAGGAGGCTCGTACATAACGTCATCCATTGACAAAAGCCGCGATAACAGCGTGTGTAAACACCGTAGTAAAGATAGCGTACGTCGTCAAATATGCTAATTAAATAACATAAATGATAAATACTATAGTGTAGTGACATTTAATCTTTACTTGTGCTAGATTCGCGCTGGAAAGTTTGGTTTAAAATAGAATTTGTTTTTATGATAAGACTTGAGTGTTGACCTGTAGTGTATGCTGGTTTATAATCAGTTGCCAGGTCAAACAATAATCATTGAAATATTCGTCCTTTGGGTTCCAATTGTAAGGTCGGAATGGAGATTTTTGCTGGATACGAACGCGGACTTTGCCGATCTTGCAGTTTCTGTATGTATTCATCAAAATCAGTAGGGCTTCGCGATTTGTTATAATTCACCTTGCCTTCGTTATTTCCTATAATAATACGCGCTGCGTAATTGGTGCGAATATACTTTTACTATGTACTAATTGTACTTTGTTGTTTTGTTTAAAAGATGTGTGTTGTAGTTTCTGGCCGCATCGACTCTACAACGAACGGAACACCTTCCGACTTTCCGACGTGTTGATAGAGTCAAAAAAAGAAATCTATCTATGCACAGACTCCGTGTATCTATGTTATATTATTTTGAGTAAAAAGTTTGTTACACCTAGTTAGATAGTTCTTACAAAATTCTTGTGTAATATTTGCATGCTGTTGTTAATGGCTGATCTAGGAGAGTCTCAATGTTTTCCTATTATCTGTAATACTGTACCCTAATCAAGAGCAAATAAAGATTACTTACTTACTAAAAGAAAGACAAAATTAGCAGGTGCAAATCACAGCAAAACAATAATAAAGTAGTGAAATATTCTAGCGCCTGGTATTCTTGATATGGTCTAACTAAGGGTTTAGTAGATAGGTCCCGGTCATATAAAATGGGATGGTCTCCTTTAATCTGTATTTACTGTCTCTCTCGTACAACTGTACAAACCCATATAACTATATCGGTCCTTCAATAATTTTAATCACACCAATATGAGATCAATGAGCTTTGTTTGTTTACGCAATAATATAAGAAAATGCCGCGTCATCCTTTTGGTTTTATCTAAGACGTAAATACGTAACATTGTACACAGATTACTTAATAAGTGTGACGCAAAATTAGATGATACAAGACCAAGTCATGCAATTTGACCACAAATGTAATCAAAACAACACCATACAAACGTCACAAAAATTCCGCAACATGTATGTAAACATGCAATTATTTTTGCGGTAAAAAGTCGACATAACATACTGCTAATGTAATGATTAATGAAGGATATAATAGTATAATGAGTGCTAGTCTTGAAAATAATACCGTGTTTTACCAGAGTGTTAGGGTAGACTAAACTGAATTACTTATACTTATGTTACTGAACAACAGTTTTCCCAAAGGAACAAAGGGAAATCCTAAAAAATGTTTTCAACTTTTCATGCAAATAGGTTCGCTACGTTTAATCAGCTGATTGCATTCACAAATATTTGTGATTATAAACATGTTTCAGCCATGTTGTGCTGCGCTGTTGTCTTTAATTTGATTTGGTTGCTAAATGCCTATGGAAAGTCTATTTTTTTTTATTTCCTATACCCCAGTATAGGAAAAACCATATTACAAAAGTAAAAATAAACAATTAAAATTTTTAAGGGGGTTTTTCAACTCAACTGAACAACTTTCACTATAGGTACGACTAACATCGAAATCGCGAAAAAAAAACAGCTGTCCCATACATTTAGCTCGAGTAGATTTGTAGTTTAGTCTGGAATATCGATGTTGGTCCCATAGTGAAAGTTGTTCAGTTTGATGGTGTAAACCACCCCCTTAAATGTTAATTTGTATTTTTGTAACACCTTGTATAGAGGATGTAAACTTAAATGCGTTTTATACTTCAAGGGGTGCTTCAGGCCATCAAACTGCACAAATTTTACTATGGGTCCAACATTGAAACCACGAAAAAAAAACTTGATGATTTCTTGACATTTGAGCTATCCTCTAATAAGCAATAGTCGTTCGATAGATACATTACTGTAGTGTGTTCTTGGCGAATTTCAGGTCCCCATTCTGTATTCCAGCTTCTCATTCTGTTAACAGGGTGTAAGAAAAAGTATCATAAACCTTTTAACCACATACTTCACCCATCAAACTGAACAACTTTTACTATAGGAGCAAACCTGTCAGAGCAAAAAGAATTAGCTGTTCCGTACGAAAGTGCAATACCTACTCGACTAAAATGTATGAGACTGCTGATTTTTTCTTTGCTCTGACAAGTTTGCTCCCGTAGTAAAAGTTGTTCAGTTTGATGGGTAGAGTATGTGGTTTAAAGGTTAACAATACTTTTCCTTACACCCTGTATAGAAACAAAAATGTTGCTAAGGTTGCTAATAACCATAACATGCTGCCCCAGATTTTCCTTTGGACCATCTGAACTCGACCACCCTGGATTATAAAATCTTTATGTAATGTTACCTTTTCACACCTTCAGACCAAAGACTACCTACAGTTTACTTCAGACCAAATGGTAAAATTTGGAAACTGGTACGCTGACCGGCCTCGCCTGCGTCTAGTCGCTAAAAAAAACACAGTTTTTGATCTCAAATAATCCGCTCTACATAACTCACAAACACACAAATATTTTTAAAGTAAACATCGAGAAAGGACCGTACGGAAAAGCTCTCAAACATTTCTCAAAAGAAACTAATGAAGCAATTATATTATTTGAGTGTGAGCTTTTTAATATTTTGACGAAACACGCGTGTCAACAGGTTCTGGATTCTCTTAGGTCAACAGCAAAGATCTAAGCTAAGTCCTTCCTCGTAGGTCAATAGTCAAATAAAAGTTTTTTCACCTCACAAGCTCGGAAAGATTCTGTTTATCATTCGAAATCTGAGTGCAAAAGTGCATTTTATCCGCTAGCGTGGAAAGAGTTTTTGAAATTCGAATCTGTCTATTCAATATTTTTATATACCGCCAATCCACAGAAAATGCTTAATTACTATTTCATGACACTGGCCAGCACGAAAATAAAAACTTTTTGAAATGTTCTTTTTAGCAATTCACTTTTTTTCCTCGCTGTTGTGAGGTGAAAAATTGTGTGTTTCGCTCGGCTGCAAAGTTATTCTGCGTCTCGTACCTTTGAAACCTTCGCTTGCTCAGGTTTCAATAAAAGTACTCGCGCCAAAAAACAACTTTGCAGCCTAGCATAACAAATAACTATTTCAACAAGTGCTCATAAAATGGCCCTAATTTCACCGCAATTAGGCACATAATGACACCTGTAATCAAACTGTGACTTTTTCATTACTATTATTCATTAGTGAGTTATAGGGTTTTTTTTATTTTATTGGTTGATTTGCTTTGTTCTTAAAAAAGTTTCGATACAGAAAAGATCGTGTCAATAGGACGAAATAAACGTTATCTAAGTACTAAATAAAATTATTTTTAGTATTATTTTCTGCACAAGTGTGTAGAAAAACTTCGTATGATACACGTGTGTATTGATGATTACCGTCCTCGGCTCTCTCAATGGCGCCTCAGCGGCAATCACCAACATTACACACTTGTACCATAATGTACTATTTCATTTGATACTAATGTCAAGAGTCAAGACCGGCATATCAGTTAAACAAAGCAAACTTGAGGGATATTAAATAACCCTAAAAACGAGGATTTTACTGCAATGTGATAGTCTTTGCGATACAGTTAAAATGCTGAAATCTAAGATCCTTCGGGACCCATCAGGCTCCAGGAAAATCCCGAGAGAGCCCTTGGGATTTTCCACGTCCTGATAACCAGTTAGGTACGCTAAAAAGCGACCAAGTCATCTCCCTTTTTAATCTGCCTTAGAATTTTAATAAGTACCACCTTTCGAACAAAACCCAATTTCAGCAGCATCATCGTACTTTTCCAAAAGCCACGAGCGTCGTATAAAAATTCCTATCGACGCATTTGATCCTTTTTTGCTTTTTACAGTTCCACAAAGGCCCCTGACAAAATCTTAATGATCTTTGCTTTAAGTTCGATATTAGCTTGATGCGTGGGATTTTGTATTTGGAACGACAGGGGTTCTAAAACTTTCCAAATATCTTTACTGTCATTTCACGTGTTCAAACTGAGGTTATTGGCCTAAACGTGTGTGATTCATTGAGAGTAGGCGTGCCTTTGTAGATTGCAGTTTGATTATGTAGTGTAGAGGAGACAGGTAGCGGCATTTTGTGCCTACTAGATGAGATCTTCTCATATTCATACATCATTTATTCATTACTTTCATGGGTTCACAGGATCATGTAATAAAAAAAAAGTAAGTTATAGCCTGTAGAATCCCACTGCAGGACAAAGGCCTCCTCTCACGAATAAGGGTGAGAGGGAGTGGGCCATGCTCCACCACGCGGGCCCAGTGCGGGTTGGTGGAGGCAAGGTAGTGGTCAACTTGCTGTCAGAGAATTTTCAAGCCGCCTTAATAGGCTTCTGACCTGGCTTAACGAATAGTTACAAACGCCATCTGACGGAATTATCCGAGACCAACTGCTTAACGTGCCTTCTGAAGCACGGAAACGCTCGATAAGAAATACCACTAAACGGTCACCCATCCAAAGACTGACCGGATCTGACGTTGCTTAACTTCGGTGATCGTTTCCAATACCGAAGCTCCACTACGCCAACGAGCGTTCATCAAATTTTCTTTATTAATTATTATCATCAGCCTTACCTTATACAGGGTCCTTCTTAATATGCTGACAGTTTTTTAAGGGAATGCTCAAACCATCAAACTGAACAACTTTCTCTATGGGGCCAAAGTTTAAAACAAGAAAAATGACAGCTGTTCCATACTAAAATGTAAAATCGTACTCGTCCCAAATGTATGGGACAGCTGATTTTTTTTCGCTATTTCGCATTTGGTCCCGTAGAGAAAGTTGTTCAGTTTGATGGTTTGAGCATCCCCTTAAAAACTGTCAGCATATTAAGAAGGACCATATATACCTTAGTGCTGGGATAACAGGACTTCCCTCATGTTAATGTGTAAAGTCTACCATACGGAGAAAAATATCCAGTAGACAACTTTACTATAAATATTAACACTTGTTATAAAATCTGTCTGGTAGTGAAACGTAGATGTTCGGAGCTTTCAGAATATTTCTGACTAATACCCTCCTCGGGGAGTATATTCGTGAGAACAGCATGCTTGTGCTTAGTTAAATCTACCAGAACACATTTTTCATTTCCTATTGTTGTCACAAAAAGATATTTTTCTTCGCGCACGAGTGTACCCTGCACCCTGTAGGGACTGGCAACGGCTCATGCCTGAAATGTCAGTTTTCCTAAAATGTAAATTTCCCCAAAATGTTCGCTTTTCTATAATGTCTGCAAGCCACCTCAAGCTGACATTATGCAAAAAACGTGCAGACATTATGGAAAAGCAGACATTTTGAGAAAAATACATTTTATGAAAACTGACATCTCAGGTACCACATATTCGTTGAGGTAAAAAAAATGTGTCTCTTCAAAAAAATTGTGGCTATAAGTGGCTATTATATTGCTAAAGCCATTCTGGTTAATTAGACTGAATTTTTTTTTAACAATAATGTTAAATGGCAAATTTTTGTTCCTTTTTTTAATCTTGCGTAGGATTAAATTTTGTAACTGTTTTCAAACTTCAGTCCCCTCTTCGTATGAAAGTGTTGCTCTTTGAAATGATCGACATTCGCAAGCCTACCTGTGTGACCTTGTAGCAGTGCATTGTGCACGCTGATGCAAACTTCAAACACCTTATTGCTTCGTAATAAAGATTACATTCGGACATGATTCGAACGGTTTTTGGTTTTTACAGAATACGAAAGCTTTGGCCTTCTCCAAATGTATCGCCTTTTGATAGATTTACGCCCTTTTGTCCGCGATTTCGAGTTTGGATTGATTTTGTTTATGGAACTGTAAAATAATGCTTTTGTGTGAACGAGGAAATATTTTGGACTTTTGCCGTTTTGTTATCCTTTATGTGGGATTATTTGTGTTACACTAATTTACAGTACCTAATAGGTATATATTGTTTGTATTAACATTTTTTTTTAACTTATCATTAATAATTAATGACAGGTTACTTCATACAGTAAACGCGAAAAAATATAAAAAATACAAATCTGCTGTACCTTCCGGACTCAAATGTATGGGACAGCTAATTTTTTTCGCGCAAAACTACAGAGAGAACATATAGGCACAAAATAAGTTATTATTATAAGTAGTTACTAGTGTTTTCCCGCGACTTCGTCACCAAATACCAGATTTTAAGTCAGATCATAAGTTATCAAACAAAAAAAGTTTCATCAAAATCAGTTCAGTAGTTTTTGCGTGATGTGCGAACAAACAAACTAACTAACAATTTTGTTAATAGATGGCGCTGCACGTCATTTAAATCGCGCTATCGATATTGATTTTATATGAAGTAAACCGCTACTTTTTTGATCCTCATGATTTTACGGTTTTATAATAGTTAAGATAAGATTATTTGTCTGAAGTATGAAACTACACTGCATAAATGATTGTCTCGATGCTAGTTACTAAACTATAAACAGCAATCTATTTATCGCCAACAACTCATAGTTGATCGGCGATGCTAACAATAAACCGAACGATCCAATTAAAATGCAATAAAATTGATCAAGATTTTACGATGATACGGAAATTTCCTCTATCCGGTACAATAAGGAATTAAGTCATGAAACACACTTCCGTAAACGAATTAATGACAGAATACATTACCTTTTATAATGACATGATATTTGAGTGCAATTAAATATCAAATAGCTAGGTATTCTTGTTAAATTGTTACATACTACTCAACATACAATTATTTAGTAGATTTTATGGCCACATCTTTTCTACAGAAGCCGTGGTGGTCCAGTGGCGAGTAACCTTGCCTGCCGTGCAGGAGGCGATGGTTCGATCCCCGTCCATGCCGACTCGTACCAATGAGTTTTTCGGAATTTATGTACGATTTGTAACACCACTGGCTTTTCGGTGAAGGAAAACATCGTGAGGAAACCTGCATGCTTCAATTTCGAGGCCTGTATTGTACCTACTGTCCATTATAAGTGGCGACGGGCTCACCCACCGTCACACTGGACAGCGTTTCGGTACTACTGGTGAAACGTGGATGTTCTGAGGTTTCAGAATATCTCTGACTACCCCCTCGGGGAATATAGTCGTGAGCATATGCTATGCTTATGCTTATCTTTTCTACAACACAGAAACAGAATATATAGGGTCCAACTTAATATGCTGACACTTTTTTAAGAGGATGATCTGACCGTCAAACTGAACAACTTTCTCTATGGGACCACTATCGAAATCGCGAAAAAAAAATCAGGTCTTCCATACAAAACTGCAAACCTACTCGAGCCAAATGTATGGGGCGGCTGATTTTTTTTTCGCGAATTCGATGTTGGTCCCATAGAGAAAGTTGTTCAGTTTGATGGTCTGAACATCCCCTTAAAAAAGTGTCAGCATATTAAGAAGGACCCTGTATTGAGTAGAGTCAAAAAAAAAATGACGTGATTTCTATAATTATGATAATTATTTTGAATACAAATTTTGAGTTTGAGTTTGCGTACAGGAACTTGTATTGAACTCTTCAAAAAAATTCAGGGAGATTCCAAGGCCCCATGTAATAAACATGACAATTGCAATTTACAATGACAATTCAAGGTACACACGGAGACACAACAAGCTACGAAAACCCAAAATAAGCTGGCTGCGCGACGTTATACGTTATTCACCTTACGCGCGGCCTGCTTATATTGGTTTTTCGTAGCTTGATGTGTCGCCGTGTGTACATAGCTTAGGACACCTGCTACCACTACTTTTACACAACAATGTACTCTGAATTGTCATTGAAAATTACAATTTTCACGTTTATTAAAGCCGTGGTAGTCTAGTGGTGAGTAACCTTGCCTGCCGTGCAGGAGGCGATGGTTCGATCCCCGTCCAGGCCGACTCGTACCAATGAGTTTTTCGGAATTTATGTACGATTTGTAACACCACTGGCTTTTCGGTGAAGGAAAAACATCGTGAGGAAACCTGCATGCTTCAATTTCGAGGCATGTATTGTACCCACTGTCCATTACAAGTGGCGATAGGCTCACCCCCTGTCACACTGGACAGAGTTTCGGTACTACTGGTGAAACATGGATGTTCTGAGGTTTCAGAATATCTCTGACTACCCCCTCGGGGAATATAGTCGTGAGCATATGCTTATTAAATAATAGGGTCCTTTTCGTATCATTTTCTTTCTTTTCCTTTGATTTACACTGTGTAAAACTAGCGGTCGTGTCCGATTCTTTATTTATAAATTACACCTAAGCGAATGACAATTAAAACAGCTAGTTTTATTTATTGATTGACGTTGTTTAAAAGAGAACGTAAACGTTTTTGGCACCAATTCATCTTATCTTCAGCACATCAAATAATTATACTCACTTATTGAACAATGGATTTTGATCTTTAGATTCTTTGACGTAGGGTTGTGATATTTGTTTATTTAAGATTTTTTTTCTCATTACAGCAATCTTTACGTGTAGATAATGTTAGTACCGAATTTTCGGAGAAATACAGTTGTGTAATTTTTCCTCAAAGCATTTTGCTTTTTAGGGTTCCGTACCCAAAGGGTAAAACGGGACCCTATTACTAAGACTCCGCTGTCCGTCCGTCCGTCTGTCCGTCTGTCACCAGGCTGCATATCATGAACCGTGACAGTTGAAATTTCGATTGCCCCCTATAACAACAAATACTAAAAAACGGAATAAAATAAATATGTAAGTACGTACATACAACAAACGTGATTTTTTTTGTTCATTTTTATAGATAATGGTACGGAACCCTTCGTGCGCGAGTCCGCCTCGCACTTGACCGGTTTTTTGTAATTTACACGTGCTGATTTTTTAAAGCCTTTCGTTCATATTTGAACTTCAAGATAACAGTAAAATTAAATAATCTTTATTTGAGGTAAGATCTGAAAAAAGTATGTTATTTTTTTTTATCTCCGTGAATAAAAAAAAATACATATCGCTATAAGAAAAGTAGGTATACGGAAAAATGCCCCCACAAATTTTTACGTCGTTGCTAACATAATCGCTCCAAACATTTGGGTTTAGTAGGTTTGCAGTTTGTATAGAACAGCTTACTTTTTTTCGAGATTTTGATATTAACAGAAAGTTGGTCTGATTCGGTTCAGTCATTTTTACGTAATGCTGTTTCAAACAAACAATCAGAAAGACAAAAATTCTAAAAAAGGTTGATTTGGAGTCAGGGATACCTGAAAACCATAAAATATCGTAATCATTTTCTTGTAAATCTTCAATGTGCAGACACACTTCTGTTACAGTTTTATAATAGTTTAGATAACAGAAGTAGATAAACAATCAACGCTCTAAAAATAACAGAACCAAAAATTCTCCTAAAGATCTCTTTTGCCAACTAGCTGAAGCTGATATAGAAAACATACCAAATACGAGTATAAGTGCTACCCAAAAGATTGCATACTTGATTTGTGTGTAAATTCGGATAAAACATTGCAAAGATTTTATATGAGACTTGGAGTCTATTAACTATATGAACAACGAGTTATATTCTGTTAAAGAATTATTGACTAAAAGTTTTTAAATACCTAGTATTTATTATTCGTTTTATTGTACAGGTACATTCGTCATTTTTAGTATAAGCACTATTCTTGAAATATACTATGTTTAACTTTTATTCTTTATATTTTAATTATTCGTTTTTATTTTTGACATTGTTAATCTCATAAATTTATAATACAATTTGACGATCATGCTATGAATGGACATTTTATGTAAAATATTTATGTAACAATGTCACATATTATAATGTGAAATAAATTAATGTAATCTAATCTAATCTAATCTAATCTATTGTATTTAGTAAGATTAGAAATACAATTTTGTTTACTTAGCCTATTCAATGTCCCACTGCTGGGCAAAGGCCTCTCCTATTACTCTCCAATCCTATCTATAGGGTCCTCCTTAATATGCTGACACTTTTTAAGGGGACGATCAGACCGTCAAATTGGACAACTTTCTCTAAGAGCACCAACATCGAAATCCAGAAAAGAAAATCAGCTGTTCCATACTAAACTGCAAACCTATTTTGATGTTGGTCCTATAGAGAAAGTTGTTCAGTTTGATGGTCTGATTATTCCCTTAAAAAAGTATCAGCATATTAAGAAGGACCCTATACAAGGTGTTACAAAAATACAAATAAACATTTAAGGGGGTGGTTTAGACCATCAAGCTCAACAACTTTCACTATGGGACCAACATCGAAATCGCGAAAAAAAAAAAATGTTATATGTATACTCTACAAATCGACTCGAGCTAAAATATGTATAGGATATCCATTTTTTTTTTCGCGATTTCGATGTTGGTCCCATAGAGAAAGTTGTTCAGTTTGACGGTCTAAACAACCCCCATAAGAGTTTTAAAAATTTATTTTTACTTATGTAAAACCCTATACAGGGTGTAAGGGACAGCCCTCCGCAGACTGAAACGGTGAACTCTGACCATCAAACTGAACAACTTTCACTATGGAGCCTACCTCAGGAAACGCGAAAAAAAATCAGCTGTCCCATACAAAACTGCCGTACCTACCCGACCCAAATGTATGGGACAGCTGATTTTTTTCGCGTTTCCTTAGGTAGGCTCCATAGTGAAAGTTGTTCAGTTTGATGGTCAGAGTTCACCGTTTCAGTCTGCGGAGGGCTGTCCCTTACACCCTGTACAGTATGCAAACTGACCAACTCTCCAAGAAGGCATCCATGTTGCCTCTCCACCTTTTCTTGGGTCTGCCTCAACCATAGACATATTACTCTAGCGATAGACAAGCTCGTTCAAACAAACAACATGTCACACAATACAACACAAAATGACACATTGCGGTCTCTCATTGCCATAGTGACGAAGTGAACTCGGGAACATCAATCAGGTGCGTCGTACACCTCATTCAAGTGGAACATGTTGCTTCTATGGAAGGGCAAGTCTATCGCTAGAGTTTAAGTCTATGACCTCAACAGAGAAAAAAAAAGTTATAAAGTGTGATGTATTTATTAAAATGCTGACATTTGAGTATAAGTGGGCGATGAACAAGGACAGTATTAATATCCATTACTTCGTCTAGCCTTCGCTGGTCTGGTCTGGGCGGTAATTTGAAACGAGCAGCTCATCTAGATTCCATTACTCAATTTAGCTCTATATTTCTACATCTTTGTTTTTATTTATTGTTGTTTACGAAGATGAATGTTAATTTAAATTGAAGATTGAAAATTTTCTGTAATGTCAATCTTATGTAATTTTAGTGTATGCTAATTTTGGTTATTATATTATACTAGTGTTTTCCCGCGACTTCGTCCGCACAAATTATATACCAGATTTTAAGTCAGATCATAAGCTATCAAACAAAAAAAGTTTCACCAAAATCGGTTTAGTATACAAGGTGTTACAAAACTACAAATAAACCTTTAAGGGGGTGGTGTAGACCATCAAACTGAACAACTTTCACTATGGGACCAATATCGAAATCGGGAAAAAAAATTTTATGTTCTATACTCTACAAATCGACTAGAGCTAAAATATGTATGGGATATGAAATTATGTTTTTCGCGATTTCGACGTTGGTCCCATAGAGAAAGTTGTTCAGTTTGACGGTCTTAACAACCCCCTTAAGAGTTTCAAAAATGTATTGTTACTTATGAAACACCTTGTATATTATATAATCTGTGACGGAGCTCAGAAAAAGTGAAAACAGTGAGAAGTTTCTCCTATAAAAACACTGAAAAAGAAACCATTATCTTATTATTATCACTCAAAGAAAGTTAACCTGTATATATAAGGGTCCTTCTTAATATGCTGACACTTTTTTAAGGGGATGATCAGACCATCATACTGAACAACTTTTTCTATGGAACCAACATCGAAATCGCGAAAAAAAAAACAGCCAGTCCATACAAAACTGCAAACCTACTCGAGCCAAATATATGGGACAGCTGATTTTTTTTTCGCGATTTCGATGTTGGTCCCATAGAGAAAGTTGTTCAGTTTGATGGTCTGATCATCCTCTTAAAAAAGTGTCAGCATATTAAGTTGGACCCTGTATAGCCTTATTGCCAATGCCATCACATACGGTGGTTAGCGATTATAGCAAGGTTTCTATCCACCCCTAATGGGTCTATGTACATGAGTGTATATACAGGGTCCTTCTTAATATGCTGACACTTTTTTAAGGGAATGTTCAGACCATCAAACTGAACAACTTTCTCAATGGGACCAACATCGAAATCGCGAAAAAAAAAAATTGGATATCCGGTATCCCATACATATTTTAGCTCTAGTCGATTTGTAGAATATGGAACATCTTTTTTTTCGCGATTTCGATATTGGTCCCATAGTGAAAGTTGGTCAGTTTGATGGTCTAACCCATCCCCTTAAATGTTTATTTGTATTTTTGTAACACCTTGTAGATCGAACAATACACATGCAAGGTGCAGAAAGTCATGTTGAAAGGTCACATCAGAAGATAATTGAAAAAAAAACTGGTCAAGTACGTATCGAAACATGCATAACAGAGGGTTCCGTAGCTATTATGAAAACTAATCTATAATTAGTTTTCAATAAAAGTTATACCTTTTTGGATACTAATAAACTCCGTACTGTTAGTATATATTTTCTTTGGTATTGTTGAGTTGTCTACATATCATATAACATTATCTTTTTTCGTAAAATTATATATCCACTTAATAAAAAATTCGAATTATTTGTGACGTTCCATTTCTACCTATCCTGTATGGCGGCATTACTTTAAGGGGCGATTATACCCATGATATTGAACAACTTAGCAAATTCGAAAAAAAAAAAAAAATTTTTTAGTAAACAAAATATATTTATTTGATTATTACAATACAAGGTGTTTCATAAGTAACAATAAATATTTGAAACTCTTAAGGGAGTTGTTTAGACCGCCAAACTGAACAACTTTCTCTATGGGACCAGCATCGAAATCTCAAAAAAAAAAAACATATCCCATACATTTTTTTTTATTTTTTTTTATTTATTTATCAAATACATAAACAGACATCTTATGAACTAAAAACATTGATAAACCCGATATCAGGTTTGTCCCAATGCAGAAACATCAGTCATAACAACATCGATAGCGACATATTTTAGCTCTAGTCGATTTGTAGAGTATAGAACATCAATTTTTTTTTTCGCGATTTCGATGTTGGTCCCATAGTGAAAGTTGATCAGTTTGATGGTCTATACCACCCCCTTAAAGGTTTATTTGTACTATTGTAACACCTTGTATAGTGGTAGCAAATGATTGAGGTCCGGGTTCGAATCCGCACGGACTGTTGTCCGCGTTGTCTTTGGCAACGTACCAATTAGTTTTTCGTACGTATTACTGACTGCTCTCAAAACGGTGAAGAAAAACATCGTGAGGAAACCTGCATATGCAGAAGAAGAAATTCCGATGCGTATGTGAAGTCTACCAATCCGCATAGGGCACGCGTGGTGGACTAACTACCACACACCCTCCTAGATGGTAGGCCTGTGCCACAGAGGATAATCCTCTGTGCCTGTGCCCTGCAGTGGGACGTATATAGGCTGATGATGACAAATGATTGAGTCCCTGACTTTCAAAGTCGGAAAACCGTGTATTGGAACGCAAGTAATATTTTGTATCTATGATTATCATATCGAATCAAGATCTGAATCGAGTAGTTACACAATAAGACCCCCGGTATGTCACAGGTATGCCGAAATTACAAAGGTTCAATTTCGTCATCTGCGGAACCCTAAGCTCCTTTAACCTATTTATAAACAAAACGGAAGTGCCATTGAAACAGGATATCGGCAGAAACAATAGGTTATTATAGCTTTAACTATGCTAGGCTAGACTGCAATTAGGTTGCGAAACTAAGACTTATCTCACAGTACGCGACGCTTAGCTATAATATTGTAAAACCGAGAAGTGTGTCTGTAAACGTGGAAGATATTTTCAGACCTTTTTTCTGGTCTGGCGCAGTCGGGATAAAAAAGGATACGATTTTTGTGATTATGGTGTTTAGGTGTCCTTGACTCTAAACCGTAGATTTTTGGATTTATTGTCTGTCTAATTATTTGGTTGTTTGTTTGTTTGAGCATCGTAATATAATTAGCCCACAGATTGATTTATTGCCTTCTACCCTATTATTCCGAATTTCTTTATATTGTTAATGGGAGACCGCCAGATTAAAATCCTCTATTTTATCGCGTCCTATATCGCCTAGCTTGAAGGTTGTTAGAAAAGACCTTAATTATTAACCTGGTTAAGTATCTAAACGTCTAATAACATGTACCTATACAATTCTATGAATATTAACGTGTCATTTCCTTATTCCTGTGCGTGAGACATCTTTCCACATTATAGTAATTGCATGGTAGGTACAATAATACCAATAAAAACTTGACAACTCTCGATGTACTGTAAACGCAATGTTGTTGTATAAAGTTAACATTTGACCTTTTTCCCGGGGTATAGTATAAACAAGGCAGGAAATACAAGGTACAACTTATGTTTTCCAGATTTTTTACTTCCCATACAATGAAATGATCCGTACATAAAACTGAGCCGATCAGCATAAAAAACTGCCTCCGTGGTCTAATGGTTAAGAGCATTGGGCTCTTGACACGGAGGTCGTGGGTTCGATTCCCACGGGGGGCACCTAATGAAATGTCACTTTGTGCGTTTTTCCCCAGTTAGTTAGGACATTGCAGGCTGAGTCACCTGATTGTCTGAAAAGAAAGATGATTCCGTGCTTCGGATGGCACGTTAAGCTGTTGGTCCCGGCTACTATCTCTGGTGGTAGTAGTCGTTACATAAAAACCACGTCACAGGCCGTAAGGCGGTTTGAATAAACTCTGACACCAGGGCTTGCAGCCCACTCGATAAGAAGAAGCAAAAAAAAAAGACGTAAATATTTGTCATATTTGGTCAACTGACGCTTGACCAAAAATTGATTATGCCAGAATTGTGTTCACAGAAAAAGACTTGGGGTTCCTAAGAAAGTTTCTCTGTACCTATCTCCTGTGGCTTTGGGTTTGGGTAGTTGGGCGGTTGACACCGCGCTCGTTTAGGACCGCGGTGTCAATCGCCCAAGGGCTCTTTTTTAATAGGGTCTTACACACCACGGTATGTATTTTAATATTGACGCAATTATGACCGCGGTGTCAATCACCCATGTGTTTTTTTTGAATAGGGTCTTTCGGACCGCTATCTAAAGTTTAATAATAGGTATATTGTTATTTTGGACTGACGGGCAGAAAAACGTTTAGTGTAGAAAATGATACAATTTCATTGGTCTGGCGCAGTCGGGATAAAAAAGGATACGATTTTTGTGATTATGGTGTTTAGGTGTCCTTGACTCTAAACCGTAGATTTTTGGATTTATTGTCTGTCTAATTATTTGGTTGTTTGTTTGTTTGAGCATCGTAATATAATTAGCCCACAGATTGATTTATTGCCTTCTACCCTATTATTCCGAATTTCTTTATATTGTTAATGGGAGACCGCCAGATTAAAATCCTCTATTTTATCGCGTCCTATATCGCCTAGCTTGAAGGTTGTTAGAAAAGACCTTAATTATTAACCTGGTTAAGTATCTAAACGTCTAATAACATGTACCTATACAATTCTATGAATATTAACGTGTCATTTCCTTATTCCTGTGCGTGAGACATCTTTCCACATTATAGTAATTGCATGGTAGGTACAATAATACCAATAAAAACTTGACAACTCTCGATGTACTGTAAACGCAATGTTGTTGTATAAAGTTAACATTTGACCTTTTTCCCGGGGTATAGTATAAACAAGGCAGGAAATACAAGGTACAACTTATGTTTTCCAGATTTTTTACTTCCCATACAATGAAATGATCCGTACATAAAACTGAGCCGATCAGCATAAAAAACTGCCTCCGTGGTCTAATGGTTAAGAGCATTGGGCTCTTGACACGGAGGTCGTGGGTTCGATTCCCACGGGGGGCACCTAATGAAATGTCACTTTGTGCGTTTTTCCCCAGTTAGTTAGGACATTGCAGGCTGAGTCACCTGATTGTCTGAAAAGAAAGATGATTCCGTGCTTCGGATGGCACGTTAAGCTGTTGGTCCCGGCTACTATCTCTGGTGGTAGTAGTCGTTACATAAAAACCACGTCACAGGCCGTAAGGCGGTTTGAATAAACTCTGACACCAGGGCTTGCAGCCCACTCGATAAGAAGAAGCAAAAAAAAAAGACGTAAATATTTGTCATATTTGGTCAACTGACGCTTGACCAAAAATTGATTATGCCAGAATTGTGTTCACAGAAAAAGACTTGGGGTTCCTAAGAAAGTTTCTCTGTACCTATCTCCTGTGGCTTTGGGTTTGGGTAGTTGGGCGGTTGACACCGCGCTCGTTTAGGACCGCGGTGTCAATCGCCCAAGGGCTCTTTTTTAATAGGGTCTTACACACCACGGTATGTATTTTAATATTGACGCAATTATGACCGCGGTGTCAATCACCCATGTGCTTTTTTTGAATAGGGTCTTTCGGACCGCTATCTAAAGTTTAATAATAGGTATATTGTTATTTTGGACTGACGGGCAGAAAAACGTTTAGTGTAGAAAATGATACAATTTCATTAAAATGCAATCAACATATTATTATTATTACAACATATATATTTTTCATTTTATTGAAATTTTTCATTTTCTACACTAAACGTTTTTCTGCCCGTCAGTCCAAAATAAAATTATACTATTAAACTTTTGATAGCGGTCCGAAAGACCCTATTCAAAAATAGCACATGGGCGATTGACACCGCGGTCCTAATAGCGTCAATATTAAAATGCATACCGTGGTGTGTAAGAGCCTATTCAAAAAGAGCCCTTGGGCGATTGACACCGCGGTCCTAAACGAGCGCGGTGTCAACCGCCCAACTACCCTTGGGTTTCCCCATACTGACCTCTTTAAAAAACACTATGTAATGTTTGATGATACGAAACCCTCGGAATAATATTATAGAGAGCGGAAATAAAAAATGGGTAAACATTTTCGTATATTATTATAATGTAACTATGCAGAAGGTTTCATAAAAGTTTACTCAAAGTAAATGGGTTCCGAGGTCAAGGCATTTTTAGCCTTTATTTGCCTCCATTATAATTTAGACTCATGTCAATTTCCTAGTAAAGTAAAAAGTTTAAAATGATCGAATATCAACAAATCACGTGTGCACGTTTGTGATGTAAAAACTCACTACAAACTACTATGTATTTTTAGTCCGGGAGCTGGAGGCGAAAAAGGTTAGTTTATTTAGGTAATATTAATATAGTTTTGAATCCTGCATTCTGTAGGATATCTAATAATACAGAACATACTCTTTATAACTACCGGAAATTGAACCGAAATAAATGCGAAAAATTTACATGAATAACAAATTTATTTTTCACCTCACAAGCTCGGAAAGATTATTTTTATCGTTCGAAATCTGAGTGCAAAAGTGCATTTTATCCGCTAGCGTGGAAAGAGTTTTTAAAATTCGAATCTTTCTATTCAATATTTGTCTATACTGCCAGTCCAGATCAAAAGATAGTAAAAACCATACGTGCGAGAAAGACAAAAAGATTATGTTGCTTACTTGACGAACTTTGCATACTTATATTCGTGCATATTATTGTCTTCTCTTTTTCGCGTATAGGTTTGTCCTTCACTATAATTTATTTGAGTGGAAGAAAAAGAGATTATACCTAAATATAATCTCTTTGAAAAGCAATATCTCTTGTCTTCTCTTTTTCACTTATGGGTTTGTCTGTATTTGCATTTGCATATAATTATTTTCCTTGTGTGGGATAAAATAGCTTTATTGCTTTTAGTTGAACTTACCTCCAGCAAAAAAAGAATTATATTAGTAAGCAAAAATAATAATCTTGTGTTTATTATCATAAATATCTACAGGGTGTACCATTAAATGCGTTATATAAATACCTAAGGGGGTGCTTCAGACCACCAATCTAAAAAACTTTCGCTGTGGTGCTAACTTCGAAATTGAGAATAAAATTTTGGTTAGTTTGGTTTGGTTCCATAGAAAATGTCATCGGTTACTCGACAAATGTGAATGTATGAAACAGCTGATTTTTTCATATAATTTTCAATGTTGGTCCCACAGTAAAAGTTATTCGGTTTAATAATGTGAAGGTCACCCTAAAGTGTAACGCATTTAAAATCGTACACCCTGTATAGAAAGATCTACGAAACATTTACGTCAAACTATACTTGTGCTACATGCAACATGAATGATTTCGAATGATTTCTTAGAACCAAAATAAATAAGGTACCTGTTTATATCTAGATTAAATTATCAAATTAAGTTCTTCCAAGAAAATGTTAACATTATATTGTTGTTACCAGTAATGTTATCAAATTATTTACGTACTATAAATACCAATTTATCAGAATCAAATCCCTATGTATTCTGAAATAAACTTAGAGCTGATACTGAGTATTTTTCTTATTAATTAATATATTAAGTACTTAATTATAATTATGTTTTACAGTCAAAACTGGTAACTGCTCAATCACTATCACTTTTTTAAGGGGATGATCAGACCATCAAACGAACAGCATTCTCTATGGGACCAAGATCGAAATCGCGGAAAAAAATATGCTGTTCCATACAAAACTACAAACCTTCCAGAGCCTGGTGATATTTTTTTCGGGATTTCGATGTTGGTCCGATAGAGAAAGTTGTTCAGTTTGATGGTCTGATCATCTCCTAAAAAAAGTGATATTTAGAAGGACCCTGTATGCGTGGGTCGAATTTAAATGAGTAGCATATTAAGTAACTCGATGAGATGAGAGCTCTATGGCGCGTTGCAGAGAGGTATGGACTTTCAATCATGAGGTCCGGGTTCGAATCCGAACGAACAACATGCCACGTACCAATGAGTTTTACTAACTTATATACGTATTACCGACTGCTCTCAAACTGTGAAGGAAAACATTGTGAGGAAACCTGCATATATGCAGAAGAAGACATTCTGATGCGTATGTGAAGTCACTAATCCGCATTGGGCTCGCGTGGTGGACTAACGCCCAAACACTCTCCTAGAGGGTAGGCCTGTGCCCTGCAGTGGGACGTATATGGTGAGGCGAGTAACTATGCTACCTCGATCTTTTTACGAGTAGGTACCTATAATAGTTTAATTCAGGAAAATGTAAAAAGATTGTTGAGCTCTCGGCCTATTACGAAGGCGAAAATGAGCATCTTGTTGCAAAATCGTGTCTAAAGTTACAATGTCAACGTAACGGTTTCCATTGTTTCCATACATTTTGAAATTAATTACCTAGTGCTAATGACCGTATTCAAATCATCGCAACACCTAAGATTCATGCCTAAATATTCCATTATTGGGGTAGCTAGAGAGAATTGACTGCGGTATTCTAGGATCCTGTCTGACATGCCTCTACAACTATTCTATTCTATTTAAAAAAAAATGGCTGCCATCTTTGGTTAATGATGATTTTGCCAATGTCGAATTTTTATAGCAAAAGTGCTTGACGTTGTACGGTTATATTGATATTTTGGTGACTTCAAGGGTTGTTCTTATAAAAGAACACTATCTTGAGCCACCACTGGAGCCCCGCTGTCGAGCTGGGAGGGGGCAACCAACAAACGTGACTGCCCTATAGCAGATCGACAACGCGACACGACAACAGTCAATAACAAAAAGGGAAAAAGTCTGGTTCATTTCAAGATCTACTCGGTCAAAGTGCCTACATAACTAGGTAAAAAACCATGGGTAAAACTTATTTAATACAGGGCGACAGGGTGTAAGGAAAAGTATCATTAACCTTTAAATCACCATACTCTAACCATCAAATTGAAAAACTTACTATGGGAGCAAAAAAAAAAATCGGTTGTTCCATACTAAACTGAAGCGCATACTCGACTCAAATGTATGAGACATCTGTTTTTTTCCTATTAAAATAATAAAATATATTACTTAATAGTATATTAAAAGAATAAAATATATTAATAATAAAATTTCACATAAAAGTTGTTCAGTTTGATTGGTTGAGTATGTGGTTTAAAGGTTAATGATACTTTTACCAAAAACAACGTTTGCCTATATTGTCGCCTTAAATATCTGGGTAGCTACCACGTGTAAGAAATTAAAAAACCGATTATTCGCAAACCAGAGCAAGTGAAGTGCAACGATGACGATATTTGACTCCGCGCGGTTCGATTATCGATAGAATAGGTATCGGTGAAATTGATATCATTGTCATCCTTTTAAGCTAAGAGTCTATCCATCAAACTGATCAACTTTTACTTCTTCTTCTTCTTCCTGCCCTTATCCCATTATTATTTGGGGTCGGCGCAATATGTCGTCTTCCTCCATTCATCTCTTTTAGCCGTCAATTCAGCTGACATACCTTTTTTACACATGTCATCCTTCACACAATCCATCCATCTTTTCTTTGGTCGTCCTCTCTTCATGCAGCCATCCACATTCATATTTAACATTCGTCTTTTAATATGACACTCATCTCTCCTCATCACATGTCCATACCACGATAATCGATTACCGCGCAGCTTTTCATTCACAGGAGCCACTTTCAAACTTCCTCTAATAAACTCATTCCTAATCTTGTCCATTCTAGTAACACCACACATCCATCTCAACATTCGCATCTCTGCGGCATGCAGTCGTTTATCATCCGTCACTTTAACGGCCCAACACTCCAAGCCATACATGACGACAGGTCTTATGATGGTTTTATATGTTGATCAAACTGATCAACTTTTACTATGGGAGCAAATCTATCGCAGCAAAAAAAAACTGATGTTGGTATGGAACAGCAATCGAAGCTGAATTTGGGTAGTGGGACATTTTTCCTCGACTCAACTGTATGAAACAGCTGTTTAGTAAATCCGATTTTCAAATGGAATCAAATCGATGTCCAAAGATAATGAAATAACTAAGTTTTACCGATGCCCTTCCACTGTCTAGAGGTGAGTGGAAAACAGTCTGCGGTTGACCGGTATCACACGAAATTAATAACAGACATAGTTACGACATCGGTACGAATAATTTGTGATTTTAAAACACTTCATCAGGGGTTCAAACCATAAGACAAGCAGAACAACTTTTACTATGGATGGAAATCTGCAATAAAATCAGTTGTATGATAATCTGAAGTCTAAACCAACCCTGAAAAATGAAAAATAGAGTGCTTGTATTTCAGAATACTATACTCCGTGGTCTAATGGTTAGAGCATTGGGCTCTTGACACGGAGGTCGTGGGTTCGATTCCCACGGAGGGCACCCAGTGATATGTCACTTTGTGCGTTTTTCCCCAGTTGGTTACGACATTGCAGGCTGAGTCACCTGATTGTCTGAAAGGAAAGATGATTCCGTGCTTCGGATGGCACGTTAAGCTGTTGGTCCCGGCTACTATCTCTGGTGGTAGTAGTCGTTACATAAAAACCACGTCAGAGGCCGTAAGGCGGTTTGAATAAACTCTGATACCAGGGCTTTGCAGCCCACTCGATAAGAAGAAGAATACTATTCTGAAATTAAAGTTTTCTAAAATACATTGCATGGGACGGAAATAACTTTTACAAAATAAGCAGTTATTTTATCTGAAAAGTCATGGCTTATCTTTTAACTAGGTACTATAATTGTAAAATTATTGTAAAGATAGGAATCCGAAATGTTTTTGTTTACAAATACTTGTGATAACAACATTGTTATGTTTTAGGTCTTACGGTTCATTTAGGAGCTAGGGTTGTCAACGATTATTTATAAATACATCATTATAAACTGTGATGTAATTAAAAGGAAAGCTCCTTGCAAGGCGCTCGAGCCCGCTGCATACAAACAAAGGAGGATCCTGTTTGCAAATTAAATTTGTGAAACAATAATTAAGTATATATGATATTAATCTCTGTACTTACCTGGCCCTGTACCCGGACTTTCGATATATCGACCGTTTCGATTCGAACTTCATTTGCAATAGAGTTGGCAATTGAAAGAAACGTACAAGCAATCGCGAAGTTCGAATGTCTGGGTAGACCCTCTGTGGTCTTACAAATTTCCTCTAAAACATACAGTTTCAATGCTTGGATTATTTTTTATTTGTATGGAAATCTTTGAGCTACCTTAACTTTAAACCCATTTAACGAAAATCTGACAAACCAGGCACTTTTTAACCGACTTCAACAAAAGGAGGAGGTTCTCAATTCGACCCGTATGTTTTTTTTTTTTTTGTATGTTTGTTACGCGATTACACCGCCAATTGAGAATTGATTTTGATGATTCTTATTTTGTTTGGTAGGTCATAATTCCGAGGTGGTCCCACGAAATTGATTAAGCGCTTGTTGAAAAAATCTGCAAAATAACAAATATGTACACAGATCACGGACTTGAAAAAAATACGGACGTAATGTTACACTAGAAAGAAGTGAAGTGTAAACGCGTATGAGATAGCGATAGTCATAAAACTTCTGGCAAGGTACTATTTAGCGACTTTGTTCAAAATTTGAAGTCGACGATAAGAAGAAGAAGTCATAAAATCCTAAACAATTTGTATGAAGCTAGATGTCTGCCTCCGGAGTCAGACAGCCGTCGTCAAACAAAAAAGTGGTTACGTCGATAAGGACAACAATAAGTAGCGATCTCCTTTTTTAACTAGAGCGAATTTGCTATGTGCATCTCTTACTGAGTGAGTATGTTACGACACGTGCTTCTTTCTAGTACCTACTTACTTCTCTTTCTATGACGCACACACAATATAATACATGGGTGCTTCACTTATGTAATAAAGGATATTACGCCCGTCTTTTTTTCAGGTCCGTGACACAGATGTCGTTTTTAACCGACTTCAACAAAAGGAGGAGGTTCTCAATTCGACCCGTATGTTTTTTTTTTTTTTGTATGTTGTTACGCAATTACACCGCCAATTGAGAATTGATTATGATGATTCTTATTTTGTTCGGTAGGTCATAATTCCGAGGTGGTCCCACGAAATTGATTCAGCGCTTGTTGAAAAAATCTGCAAAATAACAAATATGTACACAGATCACGGACTTGAAAAAATACGGACGTAATGTTACACTAGAAAGATGTGAAGTGTAAACGCGTATGAGATAGCGAAAGTCATAAAATCCTATACAATTTGTATGAAGCTAGATGTCTGCCTCCGGAGTCAGACAGCCGTCGTCAAACAAAAAAGTGGTAACGTCGATAAGGACAGCAATAACTAGCGATCTCCTTTTTTAATTAGAGCGAATTTTTAACTAGAGCGAATTTGCTATGTGCATCTCTTACTGACTGAGTATGACACGACACGTGCTTCTTTCTAATACTTACCTGCTCTTTCTACGACGCAAACACAATATAATACATGGGTGCTTCACTTATATAATAAAAGGATATTACGTCCGTCTTTTTTTCAGATCCGTGACACAGATGACGTTTTTGTTTGTCGATTCTCTTCAGGAGTGCGATTTTTAAACATCACACGTTCAAGTCAGCGGTAGAAAATGTCAAAATTACTATGGAGATTATGCATATTTCGTCTTTCTACTGCTAATTCGAACGTGTGATGTTCAAAAATCGCACTCTAGCAATGTTTTGATGGGGACTGTCAAACTATGTTTTTTTTTACTGTCATAAACAAGAATCTTTATATGCCTATATATTTAAAACTTCTTGGTCAGACTGTTGTGTTTAAACGTATAATAACTTTATGGTTTAAACTTCATGGATACCGAAGCACATAGATTTAATAATTATTGATCATGGCGGTCGGAAATGTTCGTCGTTTTAAGGGTTCCGTAGTCAAACAAGGAACCCTTATACTTTCGTCCATTCTGTTTGTCTGTCTGTCTGTATGCCCCGCCTCATTAACTCGCTCATTTTTGCATCTATTGAATCGAAATATGGCATAAAGACAGATAACAGTAACCCAAAAACAGAAATGTTGTACGTAATATGGGTTGGATTTTTTTAATTCGAGTTAGGTGTAGAGCGTACACCGTATCCTTTGCATTGAAGTACATAAAACTGCTTAGTCGAACTAATGTATTTCACCTAGATTTCAACACTGAAAAGTTTGAAATAAAAAAATTTTAACAAAAAATTAAAACCGACTTCAAAACTAAAAAGGTACAAATAATAAATAATATTGCAGTCGTTGACTTTTGCATTCGAATCTATAAGAACATTAATTTGTTTTATTGGAGTCGGTGTCAAGCCAAGCCAAGCCAAAAAATTACTGCAAGCCCAGTTGCGAATCGTAAGTACCGGCTTGACACCGAGTCCGATAAGACAAATTAATGTTCTTATAGATTCGAATGCAAAAGTCAACGACTGCAATATTATTATTTTTACCTTTGTAGTTTTGAAGTCGGTTTTAATTTTTTGTTAAAATTTTTTTTTTAGATTTAATATCCAAAATATAATTAAGACGCTATTATCCGGTCGAGGCCGTTTTTTGAACACCAACGAAAGTGTTTTAAACAGTGTTTTAAAGTCTGAAATGAAATTATGTCTTATTTAAGGATCTGGCGGTGGTTCTCAATAACACGATTAGATTAAGTTTACTCGATAGAAAAAAATCCCAAAGTTACCCCTTTTTATTATGTTTTTTCAATACTATGATTAAACTGCTGATATTTAACTTTTTATTCTTGTACTTAACTAAATACATCAAATATTTCTAGTGAAATTCGTAGAATTTGGATCTTAGAAACACCCATGAGATTGATAAAAAACACGTTTTTTTGCGATCAGCAATTGGAAGCAGTCCAATTGGAGCGGGATGGCTAATTGCAAACTTATGCTTGCAAGATAATAGAGACGCTTGCACTCGGATAAGAGGGCCTTAAACTTCGTTTGTATATAACGCGCTAGATGGCATATCCTCAATTTACAACCAAGATGACCTAGTGATGATAGATTATTCTAAAATCTAGATCATGCAGAAAACCGCGATTCTTGCATCAGCCTACGATAGGTACTAATAGGTATAAATAATACAAAAGCATTTTGTCTCACAGTACGCGACTAAAAATAGATATGCTGAACGCAAAAAAAGTTGTATTTTTGCTGAATATTTGGTAAGTAGGATAGGGTGTAATGGAGTGTCTCTACTAGTTTTATTTTCCAGATTATACACATTGACAAAAGAAAGAAATCACTGAAATTGAAAGTCGAAACCCGTATTTAATAACACAAAGTTAGGTAGGTAGGTAGGTGATAGTGTATGGAATACCCATATAAATTTAAAACTCCTAAAAATATAAATAGCATAACATTTTATAACTTCCTGAAATTGTAGGTATATACCTAAACCCCTATTTTTTATTTAATAACCAATAAAATTTTAAGACCGGAAATCTTTCTCTATGGAACTAACACATAAATGAAGAAAAAAAAAGATGTGTCATACATTCGGGTCGAGTTGTATGCAGTTTCGTATGGTATAGCTGATTTTTTCACGATTTCTAAGAGAAAGCCAGTTCAGTTTGATGATCTGGGGGGTTATTGTGTAACTTTACCCGATTCAATCGGTATCAAATCGACACGGTGTTTTAGCAGTTCTTGGCGATTTTGCTTCTTAATATTTAGTTAATTTAACTCAGATAATGAACACGATGATCACAGAAACAAAATATTATTTAATTATTTAGAAAAACAAAAAACCCGACTGCATAAAAAACTATTAGGTAACTGAAAAGATAAAAACAAGCTCCTTAAATCAGCTATAATAACTTTGCTTGGGCAAATTAATACAATTTGAGTGTTATTACTTATTAGGTAGGTATCGCAAACGGGGACAAAGAAAAATGACCTATTTGTTGGTTATTGGTTTGTCCCCGCCTGCAATTCCTACCTAATAAGTAATAACACTCAAATTGTATTAATTTGCCCAAGCAAAGTTATTATAGCTGATTTAAGGAGCTTGTTTTTATCTTTTCAGTTACCTAATAGTTTTTTATGCAGTCGGGTTTTTTGTTTTTCTAAATAATTTAGTTTATTTCATACTTTTTAGTCTTGTGTCAAAATGGTTGCATAAAAATACTATAATATATATATAATTGGAAACTGCTCTTCACCAGCTTTCATTTGATACCCATATTGTATTTTTTTACGAAAAAAATTTGATTCTCCCCCCTCTCTTTTTTAATTCGCATACGCCATATTAAAATAATGTACCCTATGACACTCTCACGATTTTTACGAATCTTACGACACCTCATATGTTAAAATCCATCAAGCCGTTTAGGCTGTAGGGCGTGCCAAAGAAATAGACATACAAACATACATACATACATACATACATACATACATACATACATACATACATACATACATACATACATACGCTCGAAAAACATAACCCTCCTTCTGTCGCAGTCGGGTAAAAATTGGCTAGGACAGTCATAAAACGTTATCGATTTCGTAAACGATATAATCGGAAGCTTACACAATAGCCCTACTGATCTCCTTTGCTTGTTCCTATTAGCTATGCTATGGCTAAGCCTGCTTATTTTGTGTTAGTTATTAAAATAAATCTAAATGCAAATTTAGAATGACCAGACATAAGCAGTACCTAAACTGTATCCGGTGTGAATTTGGTAAAAAAAAATCTATGTCAGAAAATGAACTACTCAACAGGTGTCTCTGTGCTTGCCAAGAGTAAAATGACCTCTAAACGATAATACCTACATAATATAGGGCAGTTAGCAACTAATGAGAAATGTCGTTATAATCATTATGAGTGCAGTACATGAGTCTGATTTTAATGTACATCTTGTAGTCTTCAATGTACTTATAAGGTTTTGTTTTGTTGTTTTGGACCCTTGATAAAGACAAGTTTCTTGTATGTTCCTGAATTTTTTAATGTTGGAAATTTTTATTATTTGTTAGCAAATCCGCTATAATAAATAATAATAATAAATAAATAACGCTCACAGGCACATACATTGTAATGATCCCAAACTAGCACTAAAGGCTTTTATTATGGAAACCATACAACAACGGCACGAACATACAACATCCATGACCGAACCGGGATTCGAACCCAGGACCCTGGTTTGGCAGTCCGGCGTGGTAACCATTACACCAACCGGGTCGTCAAATATTAATAATGCACACTCTGTGAAAATTTAATCTGTCTAGTTATTACGGTTCAAAAGATACAGCCCTGAATATTTATAACAGACAGACAGACGGACAGACATCGTAGGCTTAGTAATATTGCAGTTTTCACCCTTTGAGTACGGAACCCAGCCAACAAAAATAAATAAATAAACATAAAAGCTTATTATTGGACTCCCCGCCCCAAACATGACTGTACGTTATTTTTAAAGCTTTTCTCATAAAGAATTGTATTTCCACCTGTGGCAGGAGTTGGCAGAATATCTGTAGGTAATATGAAGTGTCAGAAGACATCATTTTTCACTCACCTCTTTGTCACACGTGCGGGTTTAGATTTTTGTAGCGTACCCTGAACCTCATTTTAGGCAATTAGCCAAAAGCTAAATGTGGAAATTAAAAAAAAAATTGCGATAGATAAACGTAGAATAGGCATATGCTCACGACTTCATTTCCCCGAGGGGGAAGGCAGAAATATTCTGAAACCTCAGAACATACACGTTTCACTAGTGACTAGTAATACCGAACCTCTGTCCAGTGTGAAGGGAAGTGAAGTGAGGGTGTCGCCACTTATATGGACAGTGGGTTCAATACATGCCTCGAAATTGAAGCATGTAGGTTTCCTCGCGATGTTTTCCTTCACCGAAAAGCCTAGGTTACAAATCGTACATAAATTCCGAAAAACCTATTGGTACGAGTCGGCCTGGACGGGGATCGAACCATCGCCTCCTGCATCCATGAAAATATCCTAAATATCTCGGAAACTATTGAGAATTAGTCGAGATAGGTATCCACTAAAATTTAGCAAACTGAACAGCAAGGCGAACAAGCGAACTTCATGTCTCTACGACTTTTTATTGACGAAATCGAAGCGGAACGCGCCACAGTTGACGATTTAGAAAAATGTTTAAATTATTTATAATAATAAACAATTTTATTAGTCGTTGAATTTTATAATAATACTAGTGTTTACCCGAGACTTCGTCCGCACAAATTATATACCAGATTTTAAGTCAGATCATAAGCTATCAACCAAAATCGGTTAAGTAGTTTTTACGTGATGCGCGAACAAACAAACAAACAAACAAACAAACAGACAAACAGACAGACAAAATTTCTAAAAAAGGTTTATTTCGAGTCAGGGATACTTAAAAACCATATCGTAATCTTTTTAATGTAAATATCTTCAATGTACAGACACACTTCAGTTACAGTTTTATAATAGTTTAGATGTTGAAAAATGTTGTCTTAGGACGGCAAATTGGTACTCTGCATGCCTATTTAAAAATGTGCATTTAGGGATAAAGAGAGGTCTCTAAAAGCGCAGTTCCTAAATGCTGTAGTTGTAGTAGGTATTGATTCTGACCACCCCATAGAGAATATGGCCATCTTCTTTTTAGATGGCCATGAGTTTATTAATTCTTCGATCAGACGAAAACGTAAAACCCCGTCTAATTGGAAGAGAAATGCTCGTGTCATAAGTTCTGCATCATCGAAGTTCCACCTATGGCTTCAATCAAGGAGTCACGATGCGGATCTGCCGGAGTACGGACGTGTTGTGCTCGCACGTATCGTCGCGATAGGTCCGTACGTGACTCAGCCATTTTGTGAACTCTCTTGTGTTTTAACCTTAAAACAATCACTTGAGACTCTAAACTACTTACATTGGCAAAACTGCCACTCTAGACTTAATTAATACTACTGATCATTTTCCTACGTATAATCTTCACATAACGAGAAGTTGGCTGAATTGTGAAACACATCGGATGCCATTAAACAAAAATTGAATTGAATTGACTTCAATCAATAATTAGTATAATTTCATTGCATAATAGAAACGACAGTTCCTTGGTGAACAGCTGAGACTGTTTGTCTGTTTATATGTTTACAATTACATAGGTACTTAGTTGTGTCAGAACGGTAGATTCCATAATCAATGTAAGTAAATTATCTAAGTAGGTACCTACATGTGTCATGCATGCGTTTCATAGTATAATTATTGATAGTAGAGATGGCCAGGATGTAATTATGCAATGTTGATTTACCTTTATTATCGAAGTAGATCTTATTTAACCTAAGTGGGACTTACTCTATACAGGGTCCAACTTAATATGCTGACACTTTTTAAGAGGATGATCAGACCGTCAAACTGAACAACTTTCTCTATGGGACCAACATTGAAATGGCGAAAAAAAATCAGCCGTCCCATACATTTGGCTCGAGTAGGTTTGCAATTTTGTATGGAACAATTTAGTTTTTTTCGGTTCCATAGAGAAAGTTGTTCAGTCTGATACTCCGATCATCCCCTTAAAAACCAATGTTCCTTAGGTAAAGTAGTTGACGCTCAGTTGCAGAAACGCTCATTAAAGTTAATCCTCCTATAGCTTATACTACTTCAACAATAATAGCTTTTACTACGTCAACAAGACAGTGACAGCAAGAGATTTAATGGAGGATTAACTTTAATTAGCGTTTCTACAACTGAGCGTTAGTTTCATTATATTAAATGTTGTCTACCTAATCACGTAAAGTATGCATGACAAAGCAGCAGGAAGCAGTAGGTAAATAATATATCATATTATAGGTAGGCACAACGAATCATTTCAAATAATAACACAGTTCTCGTAACATTAACCTATTTGATGGAAGTTTTAGTAATGGCAAACCTAGAAGAACAAAGTCATCAAGATCCAATAGGGAAGGGTCCTTCTTTTTTAAGGGGATGATCACTGCTGTTTTTTTGCGACGATCGATTTGTTCCCATAGTAAAACTTGTTCAGTTTTGATGGGAATGATACAAATTTCAACCTATACATACAGGGTCCGTCTTGATCCAGGGGATGATCGGACCATCAAACTGAACAACTTTCTCTATGGCACCAACATCGAAATCGCGAAAATTCCCCCATTTTTTCGCGATATTGATGTTGGTGCCATAGAGAAAGTTGTTCAGTTTGATGGTCCGATCATCCCCTGGATCAAGACGGACCCTGTATGTATAGGTTGAAATTTGTATCATTCCCATCAAAACTGAACAAGTTTTACTATGGGAACAAATCGATCGTCGCAAAAAAACAGCTGTTGCATACCTAATTAGCGAATGTGATGAAAGGCAGTTGCGTGAAATTAATATTGTGTAGAATCGCGAATAGGAAAAGCGGAAAAGCGTTTGGCAAGAACTCATATCAATTCTTACCTACGTTTAAGTCGAGTGGGCATTGCAGTTTAGTATGAGACAGCTGATTTTTCGATCGGTTTGCTCCCATAGAAAAAGTTGTTCAGTTTGATGGGTAGACTCTTCTTGTGTAAAAGGATGCCAATGAAATCAATTTCACCCTACATAGATACCAGAAGAGCTATTTTTGAATCTCAAAATCATGATCGAATGATGTGTAATCTTCATAGTCATTTTGACATTTCCCAAGTAACACATCAAAGCAGTATAACGGCCGACTTGCAGCATTTATGTATCGTTTACGCATTTTGAGTCAGTTCTATAGTAGCATTACAAACGTATATACGGCTACTGTAATGCTTATTTGGGCACAAATTATACGGCTTTAGATCCTAAATAGGTTCACAAATAGTTGTTTAATTGCATTACAGGCGCATTATATTAGCATTATTGTGGTCAACGATGTTGCCAATCGCATTAAAGAAGCATTATTATGGTCAATGAAGGTGCCAATCGCATTACAGAAGCAATATACAAGCAATGTTATTAATAATGAAGATGTTAATTGCATTACAAAAGCATTAGACTAGCATTAGAATGTACCAAAAGAATGATTGGAGCTGTTTAAGTGTTCACAGTTAGAACTTAAATAAACCCTACATCATTGCAAAAACATCTCTAATACCACGGTACAAAATGTTATAATTCAATTAACGTTATAATTTAACTAAGTACTTTGTCTCGCAATATAATATGGACGAAGACGGTCAAAACTGAGTGAATGACACCATGACACCTAGCCTTATAAACGATAACAGTTAATTATTATTTTACAACGCGGCGCCCGGGCGGTGGATGCCTGGTGACCTGTAACACAAGTGCGGAGAATTAACTCTGTACCGTTGTACGAGCACCAGTCTCCACGAACCTAGTTGATATTTTTCTGTTTATACAACGTACCCAGACTATGTGCTTACTACTAAGTTTAGTTTAATGTTAACTACTTTGTGGAGAGAATAATAAACGTTTTTATTATTATTATTATTATTATTTATATTTATATTATAATACTTTTTTGACTCATTTTGTTACTTCATACCTTCAAATATTACTGCGCAATGTAGTTTACTGTAAATGTCTATATGAGTTTCATTGAAAATTTTCACGCGCCTTCGATATTTTGAGGTTTTGATATAAAATGTTACATAAAGATATGTGTGAAATAACCAAAACAATTTTGTATTCCTAGTATAGAACGAATTTTGTATAATTAACATAATAGTATTGGTTGGGCAGTATTAAATTCAGTTATATCATTATTATAAATAGGGCTATGGCTTTTATAAATAGGTCCGAATGATAATATTTTTTGGTTATAAAATATTTACAAAATGGTGTCGGTCTATAGCAGGTCGGTGAGCCTTTAAAAAGGCTAATTAATGCCGCCAGAAGTATAAATACTCACACGTCAGCAATTATTAAGCCAGAGGCCATAGAGAAGGCCTTTGATAACTACTGTAGTGCCATTGTCTATAAAGTAGTTCTATATGGGTTCACCGGTATACCAGTAGACTTGATGTAGACTGAAATAGTGCCATTACATAAACGCAATTTTAGGGATTCTTGGGCAAAACAATAAAACCCATTTCAGAATTTTCGTACTACTTGAATTCGTTTACCAAGAGTTGATAAATAGGTATTCTGGACGCATTATCTAGGATTATCGGGATTTTCTTCGAGCTAATTTAAAAAGGAAAACTTTATTACAAAATAGCTCGATAGATGGTTTAATGGCCGACAAATGGTTTTAGGAATATAGTAAAATGAATGCATATACAGCTTTACGCATTATAATAACTCACGTGTATTTGATAAAAGAGCTGTTAGCTGTACAACAGAACTCAGTTGACCTTTAAAAATGCAAGCATTACATTGATTCATGTTTATGCTGTTAAGCAGCACTAGGCTTTTACTTACCACTTAAAAGTGCTATTAAACAACAAAGGGCACTGAAAACAGCTCAACGCTGTATAACGGATTTACGGTGCATTATAACGGTACAAGTTTATGCTATTAAGCAGCATTAGGCATATTCTTGCTACTTAAAAATGATATTGTAGACCCTAGAGCACTAAAAACAGCTGTTAGCTGTATAGCGGATTTACGTGGCATTATAATGGTTCATGTTTGTGCTATTAAACAGCATTAAGCAATTGTTTACTACTTTAAAATGCTATTGTAGATCCAAATGCACTAAAAACAGCTGATGGTTGTACAGCTGCGTTGTGGTTTGCTGCACTAAAACTAAAGGCTTCACAAAAGCAAATTGATATGCCATTACCCAACCGTTCTACAGTGTAAAGCATCATAATGGTTTTGAAATGCCAATATAAAGCATCAAGATGCTTGGTGAACTTATATAAGTGTTCATACGGACCTTAGGTTCTACATAAGTTTACTATTCGTTTGTTATAATGCTTCCCGTGTTTCTTGGGTTTCTACTGCTGATTTGTACCTACGTGTGACTTTTTAAAAATCGCACTCCTGTATGCTTAGTGCGAGTTTTTCAAACTACTCGAACGCGTTAAAGTAAACCGTGATTTGTATGGGATTGAAACAGAGCTATCTGATGGCATTCATGAGAAACTTAATTTGTGAGTGCGAGTTTTAATTCTGTCACCGGCGACCACCGGATACATTAGAAGTGTAACGTAAACATAGAATTTTATACAATGTCCTTGACGTAAACAGTATTGGTGACCGTTTTGCGAGTGTGAGTTGCGACTTTGACAGTTCGAAGAGTAAACTTTACGCTAACGCCATATTGAAGTTGTCACTGAAGATTTTGTCGTGAGAACAATTATTTATTCAGTTTTTATCGTTAAAAGTGTTGTGTGAAGCGGCTAAAATAATGGCAGTGTGTATTTTTTTCGCTTGTAGGTTGTTTGCGACAGCTAAGACACAAGATGAACGCAATTAAACGAATGAAATGAATCGAAAAATTAGGGGTGGTTCAGACCATCAAACTAAACAGCTGTAATCACAAAAAAATCAGCTTTTCCATACGAAACTGCAATGCCTACTCGACTCAAATGTATGAACAACAGATTTTTGCAATTATAGGTTTGCTCCAACAGTAAAAGTTGTTCAGTTTGGTGGTCCGAAGTACCTACCCCTAAAAATTTGTTGATTTATTTCTATTCCACACTTTAGACAACACAGAAAGCGAATGTATGAATAGATGTAAGTAGGGATTCCACAAGATTTTAATTCACGTTTAATAACTAGAACTTCAAACAATTTAAATAACTAATATTCACTTAAGTATGCTATTCCTGCAAACATCACAATTTTTTCGAATTGTGACGGGCTCGTCTTCATTTTCAATAAAAAGTCATAATTATTAGACCTGCATGAATATGCCAAAACACACAACACATTCCAATCAATGTACGTAGGTAAATAAAACTGAACAATGTGAACAACGCTAAATTCGAAATGATAACCCGCCTTGTTTTGATTGCCACCTGTTTACGTTAAGAGCTTTATTTAAAACAGTATTTTACATTTAGTCGGCTTATATCACACACTCCAAACGCGTTGATTGTTTGGCAAACAATAAACGCGATAAATGGTGAATAAACGTCGATCGAGAGTAGCAACTCACACTCGCGTCTTTCCGGTCATCACCACGTTTGACGTTTATTCGATTTACTTTGTAGTTAAGTCATTTGATTTGTTTTATGCAACTCGCACTAGGGGTACTGTATGCTTAGTGCGAGTTTTTCAAACTACTCGAACGCGTTAAAGTAAACCGTGATTTGTATGGGATTGAAACAGAGCCATCTGATGGCATTCATGAGAAACATAATTTGTGAGTGCGAGTTTTAATTCTGTCACCGGTGACCACCGGATACATTAGAAGTGTAACGTAAACATCGAATTTATACATATGTCCTTGACGTAAACATTATTGGTGACCGTTTTGCGAGTGTGAGTTGCGACTTTGACAGTTCGAAGAGTAAACTTTACGCTAACGCCATATTGAAGTTGTCACTGAAGTTTTTGTCGTGAGAACAATTATTTATTCAGTTTTTATCATTAAAAGTGTTGTGTGAAGCGGATAAAATAATGGCAGTGTGTATTTTTTTCGCTTGTAGGTTGTTTGCGACAGCTAAGACACAAGATGAACGCAATTAAACGAATGAAATGAATCGAAAAATTAGGGGTGGTTCAGACCATCAAACTAAACAGCTGTAATCACAAAAAAATCAGCTTTTCCATACGATACTGCAATGCCTACTCGACTCAAATGTATGAACAATAGATTTTTGCAATTATAGGATTGCTCCAACAGTAAAAGTTGTTCAGTTTGGTGGTCCGAAGTAAGTACCTACCCCTAAAAATTTGTTGATTTATTTCACACACTTTAGACAACACAGAAAGCGAATGTATGAATAGATGTAAGTAGGTAGGTATTCCAGTATTTCACAAGATTTTAATTTACGTCTAATAACTAGAACTTCAATCAATTTAAATAGGTAACTAATATTCACTTGTTCCTGCAAACATCACAATTTTTTCGAATTGTGACGGTCTCGTCTTCATTTTCAATAAAAAGTCATAATTATTAGACCTCCATGAATATGTCTAAACACACAACACATTCCAATCAATGTACGTAGGTAAATAAAACTGAACAATGTGAACAACGCTAAATTCGAAATGATAACCCGCCTTGTTTTGATTGCCACCTGTTTACGTTAAGAGCTTTATTAAAAACAATATTTTACATTTAGTCGGCTTGTATCACACACTCCAAGCGCGTTTATTGTTTGGCAAATAATAAACGCGATTCATGGTGAATAAACGTCGATCGAGAGTTTCAACTCACACTCGCGTCTTTTCGGTCATCACCACGTTTGACGTTTATTCGATTTACTTTGTAGTTACGTCATTCGATTTGTTTAATGAAACTCGCACTAGGGGTACCGGTCAAAATTAACCGCGCGAAACCGAAGACAATGAAGGTAAACAAAGAGTACTAAGCAAGATATAAAAGAATTTAAGGATCAACCAAAGTTATTAAATACTAGTGTTTACCCGCGACTTCGTCCGCACAAATTTTATAGAAGATTTTAAGTCAGATCATAAGCTATCAAACAAAAAAAGTTTCATCAAAATCGGTTTAGTAGTTTTTGCGTGATGCCCGAACAAACAAACAAACAAACAAATAAACAAACAAACAAACACACAAACAAACAGACAGACAACATTTCTAAAAAAGGTCGATTTCGAATCAGGGATACCCTAAAAACCATATCGTAATCTTTTTTTTGTATATATTATTATCTTCAATGTACAGACACACTTCAGTTACAGTTTTATAATAGTTTAGATAAATACAAACACAAAAAAAAAAAATAACATACGGGTCGAATTGAGAACCTCCTCCTTTTGTTGAAGTCGGTTAAAAAGAGGGACCTAAACATATTATACTGAAACTAAGACAGACCTAAGTTGCATCCAGTAATAAGTATGCAAAATCATCTGAACGCACCGAAGTTATTCTTAGTTGCTATAAGATCCATGTAACAAGGGACACCATGATTTTATTGTGATAATCATGATGTGACTTGGCCTAACAAATGGGTACACTGCCATAAGAAAGTGTATTCGTTATTCTATGACACTGCCTCCAAGATAACAGCTTGAATTACATACCGAAACATGTCAAAGAAAAATATAAAGTGGCATCAGTACTTTATCAGTGCATATGCACTAGGATCGTACTTGAAGTCATTGACCTTACAGTGATGAGATAATAATATGATAAGAAAGGTCAGGTTTAAATGTTAATTTATCTCATGAATATGTTGCAATTGAATTAGATATGAATATGAACAAGCCAAATGCAATTATAGCCCCGAGACAGTTACTCGGATTTCACAAATACAATGTATTAATGGTAGCATACATTATACACGCGGTATAATAAAATTGTAAACGTAGATTGAAGATATGTATTTGCAAAAATATTCATTTGGGGAATTTAGGAAACGTACGTGCGTATGTACAAACGCAGTACTCATCTAGGTAGGCAGGTTCTGACACTAGAAGAGATACAAACGGTCCCGATCAAGAATCTACTGCGATTTCTGGCCGCAGTGGGGATTGGTAAGGAACTTTAGAAAGGGCGTTCACAATATCCTATTATTATTTGAAGGTGTTGGGCCTTGACAGGCTCGCTGAGCCTGTGCCACGTAAACCATCGCTGGTCCTTTGTGATTCACAAAGCCTTCAAATAATAATAGGATATTGTGAACGCCCTTTCTAAAGTTCCTTACCAATCCCCACTGCGGCCAGAAATCGCAGTAGATTCTTGATCGGGACCGTTTGTATCTCTTCTAGTGTCAGAACCTGCCCACCTAGATGAGTACTGCGTTTGTACATACGTACGTACGTATCCTAAAATGCCCCTTTGTGAATCACAAAGGACCAGCGAGGGTTTACGTGGCACAGGCTCTGCGAGCCTGTCAAGGTCCAACACCTTCAAATAATAATAGGATACGTAATGGAACGGGCAAAGACTTTATTACAACAGATTAAGAAATCATAAAACCCGTCTGCGTAAAAAGGGAACTTTAAATAAAAACTGAAAAGAAAACAACAAGTCCAGTAGTCAAAGTCGTTTAATAGGATTAATTTAAGATTTGTATGGAAAACTTTGAGCCACGATAACTTTGAAACTTTATTTTGTATGAATAGGTATTGTTTATGTAGGTCTAATTATATAAGTGTGTTTTATTATGCAAAAAGCCCAGTAGCATAGTTTCTTAGAGATAATTTTTTACTATTGTTTTTTTTTTCCGAGTTCAAAGAGCGATGTACTGGAGTTAATGAGTAATTTCAGCTTTCGCGTTTATGTAACCGAGTTCGACACCGTTCAATAGTTTTTAAAGAAAAATGGCATTAAGATTACATAGGTATAAAAAGTCTTTTTTAGTTTACCTAGACCCCAGATTTATTTATAATAAATCACACATAATACACATGGATACGTCATCAGGATGAACAGGATAATGTCACATGAAGACCATTAAAGATGGCGTTTTTGGAAGAGACTATTTTGATATACATTTGAGTCAATGAGTTTTTCATAAAAAAAATAGGTTCAAAGAAACGGAAGGATGGCGTTACAATCGCGCCAATTCAGCTGTCAGGTCGAAAGAGTTACTTGCGCTAAGAAATATGCAGCAGTCATCTAATGGTGATAACGGGTCTTTGAGTCTAGCTAGTAGGTAGGTACCTTATTACTAGGTAGGTAGGTAGGTATAGCTTGGCCATAAAGTCAAGATCGTGGTGACAGGTGGAACTAAAATTTGAGTATGGTGGTGTTGCCAGGTTATGCGTGATTTTGACGTTCTTGCGTGGAGGCAGCACCCTCAATTTCTACTCTTTTTGGCCAAGCTGTACTGCGGTTGTCTACATAGCAGACTTTTTTCGTTATTTCTAAGTAGCCTCCAATGTTGTTCAGTTTGACCTGTAAAATACATGATTAGAGTTTCCACACTGATTAAAAACGTGTCCTATAAAGGCCATATTCTAAATTCAGACTGACGTAAAAATCAAAGATAGATTTTTTAAAGTAACATTATTATCAGCTCCTAAAGTCGTTATTCTAAGCAATACAAGGTGTTACAAAAATATAAATAAATATTTAAGGGGGTGGTTTAGACCATAAAACTCAGCAACTTTCACTATGGGGCCAATATCGAAATCGCGAAAAAAAAAATTATGTTCTATACTCTACAAATCGACTCGAGCTAAAATATGTATGGGATATCAGATTCATTTTTTCGCGATTTCGATGTTGGTCCCATGGAGAATGTTGTTCAGTTTGACGATCTAAACAACCCCCTTAAGAGTTTTAAAAATTTATTCTTACTTATGTAACACCCTGTATAAGCCAAGAAATACGTAGCTGTCATATGATGGTGTTAACAGGTCTAACCAAACTGTCGTAAACTAGAGTACATTTAACTTTACACGTGGCTTTGTTATTGCCTACTTTTAGAACTCGTTATCACGCTTCTTACACTCGTTGAGTGAATGGGCAGTTTCTGGGTAAACGTGTCCCACCCACCCTCACCATCGTCATCATTTACTAGGTATCTGCGATGTGTCGTAGACGATTTATACCTATAGGGACCCGCCTCGCGTTAGCATTTCCCCTCTGCCAACGTACAAGATCAAGAAATCTTACGTAGGTATTTACATACAATTTTATACCTTATTTCTAAACGCGACAGCCTATGATTGCGGAACAATAACTTCGAACTTGTCACGTTTGGGGTTCACACGACACTGTTTTTCATGATTTTTAACATTCAACATTAGGTTCTAAAGTAATGGAATAAATCCAAAGTTGCGTTCATGTTACCACCTACCTCACCCCCCGCAAAAATTGACAGAAAAGTTTGTTAGTAGAATTACACGCGTAACTTGTCCATAAATAGTCTAAGGTTCAGAGGGCCTACCATGAGTTTTCCCTGTATTTTACTACTGTAGTAACGTCGCCAATTCGTATGACAGAAATTAGTTCTCAGCGTAACCACTGGGAGCGCTGCACGAAATTCAATACAAAATTGGTGACGTAACTACAGTAGTTAAGAACGGTGAAAACTCATGGTAGACCCACTGATGGAACTGCCCACGCATAGGTATGACGAAACTGAACTTCCGATATGTGCGGGCGGCGTACCCTGGGCCAATGTTGCCATATTTACAGATTTATCTGTATTTATACATATTTTGCACCCTCAATCGACGGAAATGAATGAAAATATGTATAAATGTGAATGAGGCTTAATATAGGTATGCTAGAGTCGTAGCGTGTGACGGTCCGTGGTCTCTGCCTACCTCCATGGGACAATGGCGTGAGCTTATGTATGTATGTAATTATGTATAAGTACTTACATATTTTGGAATAAGTAGATATGACAGATTTGACCATACCTACAGATTTTGGACTTCTGATAGAGATTTGGTACATAAAACAGATTTTTCTCTATTTTTATGCAAACGAATAACGCATTTTAAGAAAGCAATAAACAACGCAATCGTTCGTTGTGTTCATCTGTTGTATTGAGTAATTTGTACAAATTTTGAAAAAAATTAACATCGAGTGTTGGTTTATCCACACCACACAACCACCAATCCAATAATTTAGATTTTGAGATTGTGTGGATTTTATACAGATTTTAGTGAATTAGGCTCGTACATATTTCATACGGATTTATATAAATATTTGACCAGATTGTTGGCGTTTGTTCCTGGCAACACAGCCCTGGGCAATCAGCAAGTCTCTTCACCACGATCAGAAGACGAATTCAGTGACAAGCCTGACTTGGCCTTGTAGCTTAAATACAAGCCCGTTTTAATTAAAAATAATAATAATAATAAAAGTTTTATCTTGTTATTGATGAAGAGTCAGTGGTATGGAGATTAACAAAATATAATTGAAAACCTGTTGACTACATTTTTTTTGACTTTTCATAGATCAGCCATCAGCCGATTGCATTTAGTATGGGAATTCCAAAAATTGTTTTGTGAATTTCCTATAGTTTTCTTCAGGGTTGAAATTAAATTAGATAATATGTGTTTTACACAATTTCACTTATGAATGTAAAAGATTTCGAAGCGAAAATGTGTAATAGCTTTACCGTTTTTAAAGACCCATCACACCCTATCATAAACAGGTAAACATAAATTTAAAAAGCCATTAGTGTTTGAACTAACAGAATGTTTTGAAAACCTCAACCAAATCTAGGTTACGCAAACCCTGGAAAACCAATGAAAACACATTAAAAATACCTTGTTCCGATAAACCGTAAACCATCATACTAGTGTACTTAGTTTTGCCATAAACCTTGCAAGTTAAGGGGTTTAACCTCTCGTCCATGGCTATCCCATAACATAATCGATATTACGTAAATGTATTTTTGTCACACTTCGAAATGATCTTTGGAGCGTTGGTGGCGCGGTGCGAAGAGGTATGGACACTCAATCTTGGGGGTTCGGGTTCAATCCATCACACGGACGACATGTCATGCCATGTAGGTACCAATGATTTTTAGGGTTCCGTACCCAAAGGGTGAAAACGGGACCCTATTAACTACTAAGCCTACGTTGACCCCCCGCCCGTCCTACCTATTTAGGGCTGCAACTTTTGAACCGTAATAGCTAAACAGATGAAATGTTCACAGAATATGCGGTATTATGGCGGATTAAGGATAAATGCTGTCGAAATGCGTTCATTGCGCAGTATGTGTGGTTTGACTTTGAATGATAGAATACGAAACAGTGTAATTAGAGAAAAATGTGGACTGAAAGAGGATATAGTGACAAGGATTGAAAAGGGAATGCTGAGATGGTTTGGTCATGTGGAAAGGATGAGTGATAGTAGAATGACGTATGAAATATATAAAGCAAGTGTGAATGGAAAAGTCGAAAGGGGTCGCCCTAGACGTACGTATGCAGACCAAATTGGCAGCATACTTAAGAAGGGCCAGATCAAATGTACCCGAAACCGACGAGCGTGTATGAAACGACTTATGACTGTGGAAGAGGCAAAAGAGGTATGTCAGGATCGTAGCCGATGGCGATCAATTGTCTCTGCCTACCCCAATGGGACACAGGCGTGAGTATATGTATGTATGTATGTAAAAAAAGGGCAAAAATTGTTTGTTACTTATGTATACTGCATTCAAAATAAGGACGAAAAGATATTCCAATTCCTGTATAGCTTTTTGGCCAATTCTGATTAGCAAATAAGATTTATTTATGAGAAAGATATACTATCCAACGTATCTTGGACGTTACTAAAGCTGTTCTAAGAATAAATGAGAGGAATGAGTGTTTCAAATCTCTCTGTTTCCGTAATTCAAAATGGCCTTAAATTTTCGTTGTTATTTGGAATGGAGTATAAGTAGGTAAGTACATGATACCGACTGCTCTCAAATGGTGAACGAAAACGTCGTGAGGAAACCTGCATACGCTGATGTCGGAATTCTGATGCGTATGTGAAGTCTTCCAATCCGCATTGGGCACGCGTGGTGGACTGATGCCCAAACACCGTCCCTGGGGGTAGGTCTGTGCCCTGCAGTGGAACGTATAATTGCAGTTTTTTTTTGCGCTGACAAGTTTGCTCCCATAGTAAAAGTTGTTTAGTTTGATGGGTAGAGTAAAGGTTAAATTATATAGGGTCCTTTTTAACATGCTGACACTTTTTTAAGGGGATGATCAGACCGTCAAACTGAACAACTTTCTCTATGGGACCAACATCGAAATCGCGAAAAAAAAAATTCTATCCCATACAAAACTGCAAACCTACGCGAGCAAAATGTATGGGACAGCTGATTTTTTTTTTCGCGATTTCAATGTTGGCCCCATAGAGAAAGTTGTTCAGTTCGATGGTCTGATCATCCCCTTAAAAAAGTGTCAGCATATTAAGTTGGACCCTGTATACTTTTCCTTACACCCTGTATTGGGCGAGCACGTAACGTGAACGTGATCATTTTGTGCACCGAATCAAAGATAATTAATATTTTTTTACCGAATATTAGAGTTATCTATCACATAGAAATCTACTTCTACTACGTAGCTTTGTATGAAACAGGTGATTTTGTTTACTTTATTTTGATGTTAGTTTGATGGTCATTACTTTATTACTAGCGTGTTTTTTGTACCTGTATACAAGGTGTTACAAAAATACACATAAACATTTAAGGGTGTGGTTTAGACCATAAAACTCCGCAACTTTCACTATGGGGCCAATATCGAAATCGCGAAAAAAAAAATTTTTGTCTATACTCTACAAATCGACTCCAGCTAAAATATGTATGGGATATCCGATTTTTTTTTCGCAATTTCGATGTTGGTCCCATAGAGAAAGTTGTTCAGTTTGACGGTCTAAACAACCCCCTTATGAGTTTTAAAAATTTATTCTTACTTATGTAACATCCTGTATAGGGTCCTTCTTAATATGATGACACTTTTTTAAGGGGATGATCAGACCGTCAATCTGAGCAACTTTCTCTATGGCACCAACATCGAAATGGCAAAAAAAAATCAGCTTGTCCATACGTAACTGCAAACTACTCGTGCCAAATGTATAGGACAGCTGATTTTTATTCGCGATTTCGATGTTGGTCCCATAGAGAAAGTTGTTCAGTTTGACGGTCAGATCATCGCTTTAAAAAAGTGTTAGCATATTAAGAAGGACCCTGTATAGGGAAGGTAAGCTTCCCAGTGTTGGGAAGAATGTAATTAATTACTAAAATTACAAGTTGTAAATTACTTTTTTTGGTTACGAATATAAAAATAATATAGGTATGATTTTCGAAAGCTTGTTTTTTATTAAGTGGCTAATCGTTTTGGGCTAAAAAATTTCAAAAAAGTAATTTAGCAGTAGCAGGTGTGATTGCAATGCAATTAACAATTACAATTTGTAAATTTTATAATTAGTTAAAATTTGTAGATCATTAATAGTTAAGTAAATTTTTAAATAGGTAATTAATTTTAATTAATTTTATTAATTATTAATTAGTACTATAACAATAGAGTGCAAGTAAATGAGATTGCTCTCAAACTCGGCACCATCAAAAATAAATCAAAAACTACTGAACCGATTTTTTGATTTGGTTTTCACATCATACCGTGCACTTCATTTACTCCTAGTACGAGTCTTGTAAATCAAACCATAGCGCCATTTAATATCGCACAGCGCCATCTGTTGGCGTTCGAGCGGTACTAAATGTATCCTGGAACTGTTCACATCTACTTTAAACTTGGGATTCTTGGGGAAGAATATTTGGATAAATATTCCGTAAACTTAATTCCGTAACATATTTTACGCCATCGCGCTTCCGCATTTTTTTTTCACTATTTTTTCCATTACTACTTACAAAAGTTTATAACATTTATACCTTTTTAGAAAGCTTATGAAATAAGAAAGTAATTTCAGTAATTTGTACGCCAAGTGCCTTACATTAAAAAATCTGCTGTTCCATACTACTAAAAACCTACTTGTAGTCTAGTCATTTTAGAGTTTCCTTGTATGGACACCCTAACAATAATTCATCTATCTCTATTTATCACACTGCAAAGTTTCAGCGATAGATGAGTTATTGTTAGGGTCAAACCCTAAAATGATTGGACTATTGAGCGAAATGTATCGATGTATTTTTTTCGTGATTTCAACATTGGTCCCATACAGAAAGTTGTTCAGTTTGATGGTCTAATCATCCCCTAAAAAAAGTGTCAGCATGTAAGAAGGACCCTGTATTTGCTGCACCTAATACCTAATACAAACAAATTATGGCGAAAAAGATCACATTTAGTTTACATCTCCCATTAGCTTAACGACCAAAGCAAAACCAAGGTCTCTCTCCTCAGAACCTTTTACATAAAGGGTCCACCAAGTTCTTAGGGTCACAAGTCTACAACTAAAATCCTTCGAACAAACTGATTCAGGAGCTCCCAAACTTTAATTTTGCATCCCTGAGAGATTTATAATTTGCTTAGCGTCCTACCCATACATGACGTGTAATAATGTACATTATAATTATTTATAATTTATATTTTATTAAGTTAGTATTATTTTCTTCTCATATTTGTTTCGGGGGTTTGGACCGTATCCCGCCACGCTGGTCCAGTGCGTTTGTTATTTAGCAGGGTGCACCAAGAGCAGGTGAGGTTGGCTTGGGCCCCGTGAGATGTTATTTGGGACCCCTTACACCCCTGGCTGGGCATGTTTGCCGAATGCACGCCGAGCTGTGGGCATCAATCAGCACGCAATGGGTGCCTAAAGATGGTAGTCGAGGTCGAGGCAGACCCCAGAAAAGGTGGCGCGACGAGTTGGATGCCTATTGCAGCGAATGGAGGGATGCCGGGTTGGATAGAGATAAGTGGAAGAGTTCAGGGGAGACCTTTGCCCAGGAGTGGGACGTAATAGGTTAAAAAAAAAGTATTATTTTAGTTTTCTAGTTGTATTTATTGTTACCCAGGCAAAAGGAGTAACGAGACAATTTTTTGCTCCTTCCTGACTTCCATGAAAAAGTACGGATCAGCCGATCGATTTTCTTTGGCAGGTTCAAAAATTTCCATTTTCTAACCCATTTTCCTTGGGAAAGTTGTTCACTTTGATTATCTGAATAGGTACACATTTTATTGTTACAAAATATTCGAGGCGACGTGCACACTTTGGGAACCCCTGAACTAATTACTAAACTAAATACAATAGAAAATATCCTTGAAAGTTAATCAACAAACAACTCCTGGATTTGTGCGTTACCCAACATCAAAACAAAGGGCAGTTACGAAGGCAATTAAATTGAAAGGATTAAGAGAGTAAAATAGTGAGATCAACATCGACAGTGGAAATTTCAAATGTCGTAAGGGACATTTTGTCGTAAGTCCACTGAATATACCACTGAACTCAGAATTTTTTCCTCTATCGATCTGAGTATGTAAAATTTTGATATCTCTTCAAATAAAGGAGATACGAGGACCATCATTTTGTAGTAAGTGACAAAAATATTAAAAATTTATGTCGTAGGGTCGGTAGTTGTACATTGAACCAGGCAGACACAGTGAACCATCAAAATTTCTCCAAAATGCGACGTTGTCGCTACGTGCTTATATTACCGAAAGGCACGCGTTTGGACTCGCCCCCCGCCCACCAGTTTGCGCGGCGATCGCGCGACAGGTTGGTGTGTAATGACGGTTTACGCGAAAATCTACCAAAAAAGTTGGTATTTTCTGCAGATTTCTTCGATTTTTCATTATTTATTTGCTATTTATAATATTTCCTTACTTATCACATAGGATTCTGCATATATTTGACTATCTAATTAGGCATCTTTGTCCTTACAATGTCGTGTTTAGTACCGTAAAATTTTTATTTTCGTTTATAATCTCGTGGTGTCTCTCAATGAACCACTTCGATGTGGTCCACATTGAACCTGGTTCATTGTGTACCATTGAGTAACAACTAACAACCTTTAACGCTATGTCCTTTATTCCATCATATTATGGGGATCCCATTATAGTATATCAGCGCCACTTCAGTAAAAACAAATTCCTAGCTGAATACGGAAGTAATAAAAAAAATTTTTTTTTAAAATAATGTCCAAGTTTCTATATTACTAATACATATAAAATATTAATAGAAGAGTTATTATTAATAATGTATCTAATGTTGATTTAATTTCACTATTTTGTAATTTTTTAAGAGAATTATGATAAAAATGTGGTGTGATTATTCAAAGAAGAGTCATGATTAAGAAGTTGATATAGTTTTACAATTTTGTTTTTTTTAAGAGATACATATTATAAATTATTAATACTGTGCTGTGATTATTATTAGAAGAGTAAATTGTAAGAATATAATATCTTATTTTGAGTAAAATTCAATTTTTTTTACTTTTTTTAAGAGGTTTTTAGGTACTATAAGTAAAACTGTGCTTTAATCATTTTTTTATTATTTTTGTAAGCGTAATAATAAAACTTAAAATAACAATATATGTTTAATTATTAAATATCATGCACAACACTGTAAAATCTAACAATAAAGAAAAATATCATGGGGTGGTTCATTGTGGAAAATACCCTGGTTCAATGAGTACACCTAGGCATGCACATTGAACCAAATATGTTTTTTTGTTTAAACTTTAATTAATCCTAAACTATAAAAAAATCTATGAAAACGTTAATGCAAGCTTAAACCCAGATAAAATCCTTAACTACTAATGAAATACATAACCGCAAAGGACGAAAAAGTAAAAAGTTACAGCCCTCCAAAATTTACCTGGTTCATTGATGAACAGTTCACCCTATAGGTAAAATTTTAGGTTCAAACTCTAATGTAGTTTTATGCAACGTTGTAAGTCTTTATAATTGCCTGCCTTAAAACGTTGTAACCCACATTAAAAAAAATAACATTCCTTAACAACATAAAATTATTTTAAAATATAGTTCAAACTTTGAATGAATATTGTTGTAAGTAGCAACACATTATTACCCTATGTCCTTTACGACATTATCGTCTGAAAGCGTAATTTAAAATGTTTGATAAACATTGTCGTAAGTAGCAAAAAATATTGCATTATGTCCTTTACAACAAAAATTCTAGTAAAATATTTTTAAATGTTGAATAAATATTGTCTTAAGTAGCAACAAGCTATTTACATTACGTCCTCTATGACGTTATGTTCACAAATAATTTGAATACAGTATGTCCTTTACGACGTTATTTTCACAAATAATTTTAAAGTTGTTGTAGAAAGTCATGACAACGGTTCTTATTTAAACTAAAATTAAACATTTAAAAGGGGGTTTACCGCGTTTTTGATATCTATATTCCCGATATTTCGGTAGTAAACTTACACTTCGGCAATAAACTTGTATGTTTTACAGAAGAACCAAAAACAAAATATTGCCTAAAAACGTTATATCTTTTAAATTTTTGTTGCAATTGTAATGATTTCTAAACAAATTGTTTTCGAATTTCTTTATCTATAGCAAACTATTGATTGAATCTCGCTTAGGATAATAGTTTAGAAGATTAGGTCCTTAAACCATATAATTTTGGAACACGTGTCCGTTACGACGTTAAAAAAATTTTGATTGTAATAAAAAATATTGTACACCCTAAGAATAATCGTAATTATTTTGGTGTAACTAACCTGCCAGTCTAGTTCACTCTAAAATTAAATGTTGTAAAGCTATTTAAAATGTTCTATAATCAAAGAATTTATAATAAATATTCAAATTTCAGGTTCCAGGTTCCAATAAAATTACACAAAACAATTTACCTTTTGATTAGTATGTTTTGTTAAAGAAGCTAGCTTTCGTATGCACCATGGTTCGGCAACATTATTTAGACAACTGTTTAATGTTATGCACGGTGCATTAATTTAAAGGGTGATTGTACCCATGATACTGAATATCTTGGAAGGAAAGAAGGAAGAAGGGAAAGTTCCAAAAATAAAATTTTCATACAAATATTCGATAATCGGTTGATCGAACATTTGTGTGAAAACCCCAATTTTGTTTGCTACTTTCCTACACGTTTCTTAGAGAAAGTTGTTCAGTACCGTCGGTTCACACGGCGACACATCAAGCAACGCAAACCCGCTAATAAGCTGGGCGCACGTAGGTAGTGGGGATACCCACATGAACAGTTTACTCGGAAGTCGGAGGTTTACAGACGAATAGGGAACCGCCGTTTTGTATAAAACAAGGTGGAAATTCCTAAATAAATGAGCGTACACAGATATTCCAAAGCTTTCAACTCTGCCATAACCACCACTGCAACTGCAACTGCAACCTCTTCTCCAAACGCTAAGCGCCCTGAAAACTTGGCCGTGCAAGCAGGGATGATATCGCGGCAAGACTGTCTTTGTCACTGTTTGTGAGTAGCGCTGTTGGTGCTAATGTTTCCCGCTTAAAAAAGTGATAGTATGGAGCCGGAGTCATACGCTAATTTGGTTGTAGGTACTCTCTCCCTTCCTTCATTTTGGGAAAGCTGCTTAAAATGATTCTTTGAAAGTTGCCACAGTCTTACATCCAGATTGCAAGGTAGGCTAGTCCCAATATATTTGTAGTGTTGGGTGGAGAAAAGTGTTGTCATAAATTAAGTTGTCAGCGTTGTGCTGGAATGTAAGTATATCCGTCATCAAGCCTTAAATTACATAATTCGCCATGCGCTTGTGTCTGTAGACGTGTCGTGTATCCTGGAGCTCCTGGGTTTTAGCCGCATCGATGGTAAGCGTCATTATCTTGGCAAAAAGGCGGTTGTCTGGTTTGGAACGAGACCAGTATATATACACGTTCGGTGCCCCTTTAGCGTGTGGAACTACCAACCTGGAGTAGGTTTATGATTTTGTTCCAGTCGCCTTTGAGACGGGAGGCCATTGGGGTGTTGATGCCAATGGCTTCATTCGGGAGCAAAGGCAGCGTAATGAAAGCTAAGTGAGTTGATCTTCGCTAAGAGTAAATAGGTACATACTTGGTACAAAAAAATTATTTTGGCCATCCCGAGGAGCAATTTGGCTAGCATTTTGAGGACTTTTGAGCAGGGAAGGGTTAGACTCGTGAATATCTCGCAGTTGGTTTGTAAAACTTTTGTGCGCCCTCCAGGACGTAGCAGAGGGTTTTCCTCGAGGAATAGAGGTATAAGAAGACATAATAGCTAGCCGTCTAAAACGAGCCGTTTCGTATTACGGCTGATCAAAATTTAGCCGGCTGATCGAACGATCGTCGCATTATATCAGCGCTTCGCGTTCTTCAATACAGTTATAACAAGCTAGACGTAATGTCATTTAGCGGGTTATGAATCACCGTTTTGTCAGTTTTTAGTTTCCTTTCTGACACAGCGCCGCTAGGTCAGGGCAGCTAGGGAGATAGGTGTACAGTAGGCCGTAACAACAACAATGGCGTCGAACATATTATAGGGTCCTTCTTATTATGCTGACACTTTTTTAAGGGGTTTATCCGACCTTCAAACTGAGCAACTTTCTCTATGGGATCAAATCAGCTGTTTCATACTAAAGTGCAAACCTACTCGAGCCAAATGTATGGGACAGCTGATATATTTTTTGCGATTTGAAAATTCGTCCCATAGAGAAAGATGTTCAGTTTGAAGATCTGATCATCCTTGTAAAAAACTGTCAGCATATTAAGTTGAACCCTGTAGAAAATGTATCGGTTATATAAATGGTTCTTATAAAGAAAACGTGTCAAATACCGGTAAAAACAGTGATTAAGGACAAACAAAACTAAACTGAACAGTTGCTGATCAGAAACTTGTCTCTGACATAGCAATAATCTCCTTGATTGGATCGACATTTTTTATTGTAACTTCCTTTAATTTTTTTATAATAGCTTTACGACATACAATTATAGGAGTGGACAAGACTAGTAGGCAGTTACAACAAAATTATTATGATTAAGCGTAGGGTGTGGTAGGGCGTAAAATAGATTGATTGTAAATAGCAATTTTTTCCACGTCGTAACGGCCATCTGTTCAAAAATTCGGTTGTGTAAAGGACATCTGTTCAAAAATTCTATTGTGTATGGGACACTAACTTCTAAACTATTGTGCTAATCCAGGTTTGATCAATAGTCTTCTATAGATGAAGTAATTTTAAAACTATCTGTCTGGAAATCACCTTAATAGGAAAGAAAATAAAGAAGTTATGATGTTTTTTTGCCAAAATTTTGTTTTTTGGCTCTACTCAAAAGTAGGGGTTTGTCCCTTACAACATTTGAAATTTCCACTGTCGACATGTGAAATACTTAGTTTTGTTTTGAATACAACATTCATACATACTCTCACGCCCGCCTCCCAATGGGTAGGCAGAGACAATGGAAAGCCACTTGCTACGATCCTGACAGACCTTTTCCGCTTCCTCCGCTTTTATTGGTCTCTTCATGCATGCTCGTCGATTTCGGGTACATCGGACCTGGCCCTTTTTAAGCACGTCATGAATTTGGTCCTCTACGCCGTCCATTTCCAACATTTTACATTTAAGCTTGACTTATTTTCCCTCATCAATCTCTCCACATGACTAAACCCCCTCAACACACCTTTCTCTATCTTTGTCACAACATCCAATTTCAGACCACAACGTTCTCTAATTTATTAAACTATGTCCATCACAGTTACACCACACATAGTTTTTATATTTTTGTTTTTGGTTTTTAATGTTTTTTAATAATAAAAAAGATACAATTAAGTATACTTACAGGTTGTAAGTGACAGCTTGGTAAATACTGAAAGGGTGAATTCAGACCATCAAACTGAACAACTTTCAGTATGGGGCCACACTCGGGAAACGTGAAAAAAAAATCTGGTGTTTCATACATTTGAGTAGGTAGGTAGTAACAGCTGTTTTGTATTTAGTAGTTGTTTTTTTTCGTGTTTCCTGAGGTCGGCTCCATAGTGAAAGATGTTGTTTGATGGTCCGAATTCACCGTTTCAGTATTTGCCAGTTTTTTTTCAGTTTTTTTTTTTTGATATCCACTGCGCGTTGTCAGTCGGTAAGGACCTGTTTCACCACTTTTAGATAAGTTATTGTTAGCTCTCTGGCTTTCTGTTAGCCATCCATACTTGTATTGTGTCAACAGCTGTTGGTCTTCCAAATAAAATAAAATAAATTAGCTTATCCGACAGCTCATTTGACATATTCTTCTTACAAATGAGTTGTCGGATAAGTAAGTACAAAAAGTAAAATTTTTGGGGTGGTGTCTCCATACATGAATCGTGTTTCTTACACCGTTTTTTTGTTTTGGCTCTATCGTACAAATTGTAATACACACAAGTGTCAATAAACTTGCTGTGATTATACATGCATACTTTAAGGTAAATCAACAAAATATTAAAAACTGGTCAAGTGTGTGTCGGGCTAAGGATCCCTGATACAACACATTTTTTTGGTAATATTGTATGGTGGTACGGAACCCTCCGTGGGCGAGTTCAACTCGCACTTGACCAGTTTTTCTATAAGTGATCGAAGGGTAAAATGGGCAATTTCCTCGTCCTTTACAAGTTATGTGGTCATCAACAGAAAAATAAGAACGCTTTATTATTCCCAAAACTGCCACAGCTGATGTCATCGCGCGCCAATGTGAAACGGCCCTTAATCTCCGAGCCGTCCAGTGTGACCTTGACCGTACAACGTGAATTCACGTGAACTTGAACGTGACTATTTGGTAACTACGTACTTTATGCATCCAAATCTCCAACGCACGTTATTGTGGCGTTATGGCATTAAGACTTTATTTGAGTCTATTAAGGTTTTTTTTCGTTTACCTACCTGATACATGGGCGATCGAGCTTTATTCGGGCGTCTTACGATTTTGTTTTGTGTGAAAACTAAGTTTCTCAGGGATGAAAGTTGAAACCTTTTTTAATTAATCAGCCAATTTGCCAACTGCTGGGCAAAGGCCTCTCCCCTGCTCTTCCACTCGTTCCTGTTTTGGGAAACCTCTTCCTGGGTCAACCTGGACGCCGCCGACTGTTTTCGAGGATCCACAGCATGATGATTTTTTGCCCATCTTTCAGGATGCATCCGACAGACATGACCGGCCCACTACCATTTAAGTTTGGCACTTTTTGGAGCGCAACGTGCAACGTGGTGTTTCTGACGACCCGGTCTTGGAAATTAAAACACGAAAAACAAAATAGCTTTCAAACCGTTAGAGCTGTTTCCGGGAAATCAATATCATAAAGTCCATCCGATTCGGTTTAGTAGTTTGAAAGAAAGAAAGAATAATCATATATTTCGTTTTCTGAAAAATTCACAATCGACAATTTTGTGTTTCTTATAATAACGTAATTGTCGCATTGGATACGATGATGATGCTCATTGAAAAAACGCGACTGGGCATTTATGCGGTAACGGAAAAAATCTAATACATAATGGTTAAAAAAAAGTTTGGGGATAAACGCGACTGGAATATTTTCTACTAGGAAAAAGCTTATTTTGGGTAATTTATCTACAGAGTATAACATACATACATATACTCACGCCTGTGTCCCATTGGGGTAGGCAGAGACAATTGATCGCCATCGGCTACGATCCTGACATACCTCTTTTGCCTCTTCCACAGTCATAAGTCGTTTCATACACGCTCGTCGGTTTCGGGTACATTTGATCTGGCCCTTCTTAAGTATGCTGCCAATAAGTATGTTGCCAACAGAGTATAACAAAACACCCTATTTATATTTAGAAGGGGTGGTTTGTACTATCAAACCGATCAACTTTCACTATGAAGACCGCGTCGAAAAAAAATCTGCTGTCCCAAACCAATTGCAGTTTTTTATGAAACAGCAGATTTTTTTTTCCGCATTTTCTTGACTTCATAGCTAGCTTCATGACGAGTGAGAGGCCGTAAGGCGGTTTGAATAAACTCTGAATCCAGGGCTTGCCCACACAATAAGAAGAGAGTGACGAGTTGAGTTCATCGTGAAAAATGTTCAGTTTCATGGTCTTTTTTAACCACCCCATTAAATATTACTAAGGTGTTTTGTTACACCCTATGTACAGTCTGTAAAGAGGTAAAGTAATAACAAGAACTGCCTCCGTGGTCTAATGGTTAGAGCATTGGGCTCTTGACACGGAGGTCGTGGGTTCGATTCCCACGGGGGGCACCTAGTGATATATGTCACTTTGTGCGTTTTTCCCCAGTTGGTTAGGACATTGCAGGCTGAATAACCTGAGATTGATTTTGATTGTCTGAAAAGAAAGATGATTCCGTTCTTCGGATGGCACGTTGAGCTGTTGGTCCCGGCTACTATCACTGGTGGTAGTAGTCGTTACATAAAAACCACGTCAGAGGCCGTAAGGCGGTTTGAATAAACTCTGACACCAGGGCTTGCAGCCCACTCGATAAGAAGAAGAAGAAGAAGAAGTAGGTAATAACAAGGATTTCCATCTTTGCCAACGCACTGGCATAAATACCTAAAACAACACAAAATTTCCAAATGATAAATCTCTCCCATAAAGTATGAGATGTCCAATAATTTCAGATTAAGAAAACGTTCTGAATCGTGAAAATAATGAACTGCTGAAATACTGAATGGATGGTTTTCCCGAGACGCAAGTTTCTGAAGGAAAACGTCATGATCAGTTTGTTATACTTAGATACTTATCGGTTGTTTGTCGGCTTACTCGCAGAGAGCTCGGTGGCGCGTTGCGGAGAGGTATGGACTCTCAATCATGAGGTCCGGGTTCGAATCCGCACGGACAACATGCTACGTGCCAATGAGTTCTTCTCACTTATGTACGTGTATTACCGACTGCTCTCATACGGTGAAGGAAAACATCTTGAGGAAACCTGCATTATGCAGAAGAAGAAATTCTGATGTGTATGTGAAGTCAACCAATCCGCATTGGGCACGCGTGGTGGACTAACACCCAAACACCCTACTACAGGGAAGCCCTGTGCCCTGCAGTGGGACGTATATAGGCTGACAGAGGCCCCCCGTCACACTGGACAGAGTTTCGGTACTACTGGTGAAAAGTGTATGTTCTGAGATTTCAGAATATCTCTGACTACCCCCCTCGGGGAATATAGTCGTGAGCTATGCTCGTGCTATTTCCATTGGTTCTCTTTTCTGTGAATAGCACCTAACAAGATGGATGTCGTAAGAGGCGACTGATAGGCTGTTAGACGGTTTTCTAGAAGCTATCTCAAAAGTGTGAACTTTTCATTATATTTTGTATTTCTTAAAAAAATTCAAGACTTTGAAGTTAACTATAATCGAATCAACCTATTACAGATTACAGACTTGAATATAGCCACAATTAGAACCAAATTAATCAATCAAAAATAGTATGTAATCAATCATTTTGGGGTAAATCGTTAACAACTAACCTAACCAAATGCGAACCAAGTAAACAGGGGTCAACTTTCATAGGTTGGTGTGTATGAGGGGCCATACACATTATGTATGTGTGCGTGTATATGGATAGGGTTTAGTTAGAAGGCTTTTCAAAGCCATGATAGGCTACATCAGCCACCTGAGAGCACATCAACGAAGCTCTCAAAGTCGATGGTCATAATCAGTCGCTGTGGCCCTGAATAACATGGCCATGAAGCATGATCATCATCAGGGTTTAGACGCCAGTGCTGGTTCTATTCTATTCTATTTTTATTTAATGGCGTTTCCTTGTTAGATTTCGCCAGTGTCAAGTTATTTGAGGGAGTGTCTATCCAATCTCGAGGATTGTTTTTGAGTAAGAACAACTGAGAAGGATTTTGGAGCCTCGTGGCAGGCTGAGACGCGAACCGCGCGAACACCACGCGAGAGACAAGTGTTCGAAGCAAACCCTGCAACGTGACTCCCCAGTGCTGGTTCCAATTTTTTCGACGCTTTCGTATCTTCGACTGTCAATCTTGGCATATAACTTTATCAAAGTTAGTGTCCATATTATTATGTCTCAGGCTGAAATGTTTAAAAGACCGCCTCTATGTAAACATGTTGTAAAAATTTACATAAATGAAAGCCGGTCCCCTAAGGGTTCATTATCTTCATATGGATACCTCTCATCGGTACATCCTACACACTTATCATGCCAAATCATTTACCTGCTCGGTTCTGCATAACGGGTATTAGTTAGGTGTAGGGTTAGGGGAAAAACATAGATTATTCAATCTGATACAATTCTTATGTAGTTTCCTTAAAATTAAAAACGTTATCTGAGTGATCAAAGAGAAATGAGGGTAGAGACGGTTACAATAAATTACATGTTTGTACTGTTGATAAGCATATGCTCACGACTATATTCCCCGAGGGGGTAGTCAGAGATATTCTGAAACCTCAGAACATCCACGTTTCACCAGTAGTACCGAAACTCTGTCCAGTGTGACGGGGGGTTAGCCCGTCGCCACTCATAATGGACAGTGGGTACAATACACGCCTCGAAATTGAAGCATGCAGGTTTCCTCACGATGTTTTCCTTCACCGAAAAGCCAGTGGTGTAACAAATCGTACATAAATTCCGAAAAACTCATTGGTACGAGTCGGCTTGGACGGGGATCGAACCATCGCCTCCTATATACACGGCAGGCAAGGTTACTCGCCACTGGACCACCACTGCAAAATTTGTTCTGTTGATGTTCCGTTGTATTGTTGTTTTGTAAACTTGTAATCTGTAATAATTATGTGTGTGTTACTTATGCAAATAAATAGTTCATCTATCTATCTATCTATCTAAATTAGAAAATTTTAGGATGAAATATTTGAAATTCAGAACATCCTTTTATCCATAAGACATGTTTTGTTGTTTTGTTTTCCCCCCCATTATAGGTACCTATTAAACATAACATTATGAAACTGTACAATAAATAAAGGAAACCAGTTCTTTGTTCTAATACCTACCTAATTTGTGGAACAATCACGTAATGAAATTAATTGTCGCCATATTTATTGGTAAGTAGGTTAGTTTTCGTTTTGAGGTTACGCGAAATTGGGTGGAAATAGATTAATTGTTATTTAGTGACCCAACAAGGTATACCATTATTTGGAACATGATATGTGGGTAATAAAATGGAAATGCTTTGTTTTCTATTGTTTTGTTTTAATATTGGTTTCCCATTGTGAGAGAAAGCCTTTAAACATGTTTATAATCACATGTTTTGGCAATTATGTAATTTGATATTGTTATTAAACATTGCACAACCATTTTGTTGGTAGTAGAACAACAAAAGAAAAAAATGTATACTTCTTTTAATAATTTACATTTTATTCTGCGCCTTTTGCACTAGTTATTTTTGATGTTCTATTTGCAGCCAAATGTAAAAACAATAAAATTACACTGAGAAAAATATCGTATTTTACAAAAATATTACAGCAGACTTTACTAGACATTTTGTTGTTATAAATCAGGTAGATTTATTCATGACTGATTATATTTTAAACGTGTACAAAGTAACCTAAGTAAAAGCTATAGATCGAGCGAAGGAAGCTCAAAATTTTAAGCACCTACTGTCCTAGCTGTGGTCAGAACTCTTTTCAATTATGTGTAGATCTTAATAAAACTTAAAAACTTAATAAGACTTAGATCAAAATAAAATTATCTAAGTGTAGATACAGTAATTAAAACAGAAAGAACGAGCAAAGCGAGCTCGAACTTTCTTTGTTTTACGAATTGGTCATAAGTAGACAGAGCTCAATCAATCTATATTTTTCCTTAGTTTGCAGCCCCTAGGAAAGTACCGCCCGAGATTTTAAACAACGTTAGATTTCTCAGTCACTTCCTCGAACTCCACTTCGCCTCATCCTCAGTCAAAGTTTTCTTGAGTCATCTTTGAAGTCTGCAAGTTCTCAGTCTTGATGTTACCTGTGGATAAACTACGGCTGAGTCGAGGAATTCGATCGTTTTTTTAGAGTTCCTTACCCAAAGGGTAAAAACGGGACCCTATTACTAAGCCTACGTTGTCCATCGGTCCGTCCGTCCGTCCTTCCCATTTAGGGCTGTAACTTTTGAACCGTAATAGCTAGATGGTTGAAATTTTCGCAGAATATGCGTTATTACGGCGGATTTGATAACAAATAATACAAATTTCAAAAAGTTTAATATTAAGGGGGGTTCTCAACAAGAAACTGGTTTTTATCGACGTTTTTTCTTCTCGTTCTACAGTAAAAACGGTAATACATACAAGCGTAAAACTTGGTGTGATTATAAAGCAAACTCTACAGAATAACAACAAATAATAAAAACCGGCCAAGTGTGAGTCGGTCTCATGATTAAGGTCCCGGAGAAAAAAAGTTTTTTTCTAAGTTAATATGCTGTGTTCTGTGGTGGTGTGGTACGGAACCCTCGATGCGCGAGTAGCCCGACTCGCACTTGACCGATTTTCATTGTAGTTGTTTTTGTTTTGTTTAAAATAATATGTGTTGTAGAGTTTCTGGCTGCGTCTTTTCATCTACGGAATACCTTTCGAAGCGGTGGTGGTAGAGTAAAAAAATGACGTCAATATATTAATTCATATCTCATCATCATCTTATTTAAGAGCTACGCTCTTGTCGGTGGAGTATTCGCCACTCTTGTTTGTTTTCCGCTAGTGTCTTGAGTTCTTGGTACGACACGACATCAACCTTTTCCTTCACTTGGGCTAGATAACTCTGTCTGGGTCTTCCTCTGCCTCTTTTCCCCTCTATCAGTAATTCATATCTACGTGCTATTAAATTCCATATTTATATTTTATTTTTAACAAACTCAACGCATTTTGAACATTTCTGAGTACTAAGAGGTACTATTGTATCCTCTCTCTGTACCTCGTCTAAACCGCTATTTTAACCGCCTTATCATTAAGGTACTTACGTTGCTCATTACCGTACTAGTCGACCCAAATGTGCACAGATTAGATAAAGAAACTAGGGAAAGGTCTTTGACATTTCACGCCCTTTTGATTTTAAGTCTTCCTAAAAAAAGTTCAAAGAAATTAAGCTTTCAAAGAACACTTTTTAGGTTATGGTATTATGAGCGAACAAACATTAGGTAACCACTTAAAATAATAAAAATATGTTCTGTTAAAGTAAATTCATTTAACGATGGTTTATTGCGAAAACGAGTTACAAAGGTGTAAACTACTGTCTTTTTTGTACATACATACATACATACATATGCTCACGCCTATGTCCCACTACTGGGGTAGGCAGAGACAATAGATCGCCACATGCTACGATTCTGACACACATCTTTCGCCTCCTCCACATTCATAAGTCTCTTCATACATGCTCGTCGGTTCCGGGTACATTTTATTTGGCCCTTCTTCAGTACGCATCCTATTTGGTCAGCGTACGTGCGCCTAGGGCGACCCCTTTCAACCATTCCATACACACTTTCCTTGTAGATTTCATACGTCAGCCTACTTTGGCTCATTCTTTCCACATGGCCAAACCACCTCAACATTCCTTTTTCAATCCTTGTCACTACATCTTCTTTCAGACCACATCTTTCTCTAATCACACTATTCCGTAACCGGTCCTTTAAAGTCACACCACACATACTACGCAGGGAGCGCATTTCAACAGCATTTATTCTAGATTCATGCTTCTTCTGCCATACCCAACTCTCACTTCCATACATTAATGTTGGTGCCAACACACCCTCGTGAACCGCCAAACGAGCCTTTTTAGAGATAGTTTGACTCTTCACGAAGGTGTGCAAGGCTCCATTAATCCTATTTCCTGCTTTCACTCTTTTCTCTATATCTTCGTCGTACTTTCCGTCTCTTGTGAACATACAACCCAAGTACACAAACTCACTGACTTGCTCTAGCCTTTCATCACCTATCATAATCATACATTCAGTCACTGTTTCATCGCGCTCGATAACCATTACTTTCGTCTTATTCACATTAACATTCATTCCCTTCTTCTTAAATGATTCATTCATACATGTTACCATCTCCTGCAAGTCATTTACCGATGACGCAAGCAGAACTTGGTCATCGGCATACAACAGACATTTGACAAATAACTCGTTCATCCTTATACCACACACTCTTTCTTTCAAATCATTCAAACAACTGTCCATGAATAGGTTGAATAGCCACGGTGACGCTACACAACCCTGTCTGACACCTCTGGAGATACCAAACCAATCGGTATGAGCCCCGTTTATCCTTAGCTATTTAATGTCTTTTTTGTCTTTAAACATTATTTTTATCAACTTTTAATGTCTTTTTTGTGATAAATAAAATAAATAAATTAAGTACCTGAATTTTTTAATATAGTTGAAAAATACCAGACTAGAAAAAAAATCTGATTTGGAATTCAGATAACTGGTTTTCTCAGCAAATCCTCGATACAAAAGGTTTTTATTATGTGCAGACCGACAATCCGCATTGAGCATGATATTATGTGGTCAAGTCGCTCAATTGTTAGGGTTCCGCAAATTTTTAAAAGTATCGATACCCACTCGATACCAAGTATCGAATAAAAAGTATCGATACCGATAAAAGTATCGAATTAAAAGTATCGATATTACTTGGTATCGAGTAATATTTTTAAAATATTAGAAATCACAAGAAATATATACACAATTTCCTTCAAAATTAAATTACAATGTATAGGAACTAACAAGTAATTAGTTAACCCCCAATTACGAGATTCCTAAAACTTGATAATTGCTAGTATTGCTACTAAATGTATTTACCTTTTCATAGTCAGACATGCATTATTCAAACTTTAATATGGTTTCCCCCCGAAATCGTCACTCCATCGAGAGGGACGACGCTATACATTGGAAAAGGAAGTACTATCTACTGACTTTTATCTGACATTTTAGTGAGGAGACAAATGTATCGAGTAACTCAGAAAGTATCGATACTTAGTAAAATACTCTAATAAAAGTATCGAGTACAAAAATACTAGGTATCGAACTAAAAGTATCGATACTACTCAGGTATCGATACTTTTTGCGGATCCCTATCAATTGTGTGGTGTTAGCAGAGTTTAGGGCCCACTGTAGGCCTTTATACCAGAGTACGTTTATTCGTTTAGATAGAAGTTATTAGTATTCTACTAAAATTATAAATCTGTAATTTTTTGATGATGTGTGGATATTTCGATGTTTGTGACTCAATCACGCTTACACGGCTAAACAGATTATTGGGTTGAAATTTGGCAAACAGATACCTATCTACAATAATTATTATTCTGTATTAACACACATAATATAGTTCAAGAGCCAGTGACGATCAGACCTTCGTTATTTTATAAAAGCTGAAACTTTCTCAGCGCATACAATATGTTATTAGACGACGTTTCCTCAGTACCTAGTTTGAAAGTTTCGATACGTCCTACCAACCCCTGGCCAGACAATTTTAACCTGTCACCTATGCCAAAGCCAACGTTATCCAAACTTCACGGTCGGGGATAGTTTTTACCTGTATAAGGGACATACAACGAGAAACTTTCAGGTTTTATAAAATAACCATAAAGGTCCTATTTATGAAAATAACAAAGGTGACGATGAACGTCACGGGATCTCGCTCTAATAGAATACTTTAATAAAGTCAACGGAAGTTGTGGGCAAAACCTATTAACTTACAAATACCGAGAAAGTGGGTGTGTATCTCAAACATAAATTCATTCGTCAGTTCACAACAATAATTCCGCTATAAATTATAGCTTCATAATATTTTTCTTCTCAATAAAGAGGTCACACTTTATCAATACACATTAATGTCATGCTTGTGGTACAAAAATAGAATAAGCGCCACCCGCAAACAACTATAATGTAAATATTAACGCTATTTTGTAACCTTTACTCAGTAAAGAGCAAATAAGTACAAAAAAACTAAAATGCAGGTAGGCAAAAAATGTGGGCATTGTGTCCAGTGGTAATTTTACTTTGTTTATTACCTTTTCGTCTGTATTATTATCATCACTGCTCGAACTTGACCGGTTTCGAGTCTTCGTAACGACTACGGAACGAAAGCACATGACCGAATTACCAGGAGCGCATAAACGCAAGGCGATGCAAAGCTCGAAGACAATCGCTCCTATTTACCGCGAACGTTCAAAGATAATCCTTAAACTCATGTTGCTAAGGGTCAATTACATTTCAACATAGCACCCAAACGTCTCCCAACGCTGGTTTACTATTTTAGATCTTATTTGCGCAGTGTTAAGGTTCAAAGAGATTAAATAGCTAAGTTCCGCCTATACGGTTGAGCATGTTTATCAGTGCTACTATGAGTCTATGCGCTCCTGGTACATTCCGGTATGAAGAGGGTCGGGATACGGGATGGGTGCATCCGTTCGGTCCGATTACGGAACTCCGCTAAATCCCGGTTTACCCGGTCCGGAAACTAGAGCTTTCTTTGTCTAATAGGGACAAGGATTATATGAAGGGAGAAAACGTTTGTGTGAAAAGGGAATCAGTTGAGCAGAATTTATACGCATTTACGTATAGTACGTACATCCAACACGTGCTGCTTTACAAAATCGAAATCTATTTTTAGATTTAATGAAAATAACATCTAACTACATGATGAGATTAATTGGATCACAAATCATAAAACAGTTAGCTCGTAAGGCTGATAAAAAAAAAATAAAAAAAATGTTGTCTTCGAAAGTTTCAGTCCATACAAAACTTTGACGTAGAACACGTGTAGACGGTATTGATAAAAATAATGTTTAATGTAATATGAAAAAATAGCTTAGAAAATCTAGATTGCGCGTATCAAATAATATTTACAATTTATAATATGATTAAGAAGATATCAAGCTTTGAAACTATTCATACAAAATTTCAAAGACTTTTATCTCCGTAATTATGTATGTACAAAGTTTTGTATGAAATTTAAAACTCTGCAACCATCTTAAGCATAAGCATATTATGATCACGACCATATTTTCCGAGGGCGAGGGGGTAGTCTTTTATGGCCCACCCTGTATTTAGATAAGAGGAATATTCCGATGACCGGGAAACCCTCGGGTTATCGGCGGTCCTTGGTGCTGATGACGCATACACGAGTCAAAGGTCTTGCTGCCTTGGATACACGTATACATACGCAATAACAGTCACAATTTCGTTGTCATAGCTGCGATTCGTAATCAGCTGCGAATTAAGAACTTTAATTCTGTTTTAGCAACCAGTTGCCAATCAAGAGATTTTTTTCTTTAACCGTAACTAACTTGGTTGCGAACAAAGAATAAGAACTTTCCGACTTTACATAGTTGCGATGGGAGAAAAGCATTTCTTAAGGCTGCACCGAGCCTATTGTGCTGTCCCCGTTTATTTCTCAACAATTAAACAATATTTCCAAAAAACAAGAATGTCACATTGTAGTCATTGCTGATTTTCAATTTATCGGGTCATTGCGTAATTTTTTTAATAATGTTTGTAGTTAGTATCGTTAAAACCGCCAAAAGTGGCCACTTTTGGCGGTTTTAAAGATAATAGCTACACAAGCATAAAACATAATAATCCGTAATGTTTCGATAAATTGAAAGCCAATAAGGACTACAATGTGACATACTTGTTTTGTGTAAATATTGTTTAATTGTATAGAAATAAAAAAAATACGATTGAGGGCAGCACAATAGGCTCGGTAGGCTCTTAATTCGCAATTAAAACGAAAAAACGCAATGTCAAACAATGTATTTTACTTAACGAAATCATAAAAAACGAATCAAATAAGAAAAGTCAGCAACAAAAAGAAGAAAGAATACGAAGAAATCAACGAGGAAATTTTATATAGGGTAACTTACGGTGGCGGTACCGTGGTAATGAAATTAAATGAAATATCATGAATCGGCATATATAGGGTCCTTCTTAATATGCTGACACTTTTTCAAGGGGATGATCAGACCGTAAAACTGAACAACTTTCTCAAGGGACCAACTTCGAAATCGCGAAAAAAAAAGCAGCTCTTCCAATGGCTTTTCCATACTAAACTGCAATAATATCCTACTCGAGCCAAATGTATGGGACAGTTGAATTTTTTTTTGCAATTTAAGACCATCAAACTGAACAACTTTCTCTATGGGACCAACATCGAAATCGCAAAAAAATATTCTGCTGTCCCAAACATTTGGCTCGAGTAGGTTTGCAGTTATGTATGGTATTCGCGATTTCGATGTTGGTACCTTAGAGAGTTGTTCAGTTTGATGGTCTGATTATCCCTTTTAAAAAGTGTCAGCATATTAGGAAGGACCCTGTATAATCTAAGTACCTACCTAATTGATCTACCTGTGACCAACTATATTCTTAAAAACCCTATCGGACACTAACTTATAGTATTTTTCCAAAGAGTTGACGACCGAAAACCAGGCCCATGAATTATAGCTAACAGGTCACTGCGTTTATTAAAAACAAATCAAATACTTATTATCTCTATGAGAATTTAATTAGACCGTATCAATTGGTGGGCTCAAATAACGGTAAGTACAACGATAAAGTCAAATCAATAGGTTGTACGGTCTGCAAAGTCAAGTCAGACTCTTTATCTCTATGTAAATACTCATAATCATGGACCGAAAATAAAGTATTTAGATGATTACTTACATTTTATTGAACCCAAAGCATACAATGGTTTAGGTTTACGTTCAAGTTTGAGTTAAAATTTTATTATTTCATTGATTTAATTTGCATTTAGTAACAATATTCATAATACAATACTTACTGCGAGATTGAATCAGAAATGAAGAGGTCCGCAGAAGAACCAGAGTAGCTGATATAGCCCAAAGAATTGCTAAACTAAAGTGGCAGTGGGCGGGGCACATTGTCCGTAGAACCGATGGCCGATGGGGCCGAAAAGTTCTCGAGTGGCGACCGCGTACCAGAAAGCGCAGCGTGGGTAGGCCACAGAACCGATGACCTGGTGAAAGCGGCGGGGAACCGTTGGATGAGGGTAGTGCAGGACCGATCGTTATGGCGATCATTGGGGGAGGCCTATGTCCAGCAGTGGACGTCCATCGGCTGAGATGATGATGATGATAACTTATTTGCAAAAAATTAAATAATAAGTGAAACCTTTATAGATCCAACACAATTTTTTAAATTAATAAAGTACACCTGTTAACAAAAGTTACCGAAAAAACCGTTTTGGTCCCTATTTTAATCATTTGAGATTTTTTTCAGAGTAAGATGTTAAAATATATTATTTTATTAGATACGTCAATTGTTGTGAATTTATGTATAATTAATAATTATACACTACCTATCGGGGTGTGTGTGTTTGTACATTCAAGAAAACGAGAAAAATATTACGATATACCTATAGGTACCAATATTCTAGTATTAAGATCCAAATCACCGACTTTGGGATTTTTTTTCCGTCGGTTTGTTCGAGCACCACGCAAAAACTACTCGACCGATTTTGATGAAACTTTTGCGTTTAGAAGCTTATTTTTGACTTGATTTAAAAACTGGAGCCGGGGCAAAATCTAGTACCATAAAATATTTAATGATTTTCTCGAGATTCTGGCTTGCCGCATGAGGGGTCCATAGTATCATGTGTACTCACCGAGCAATGTGTACTATACTTACTAGCTTAATAAAAAATGTGTGTTGTAGAGTTTCTGTTCGTATCTTCTCTACAATATGGAAAACCTTCCGACGCGGTTGTTCCGGTCATTTTTTTTTTCGTTAAAATGCTATCTAAGCGTTTAAAAATAAAAATTTTTGCATTTAGAAAACGAAAATAATTACACCAATTTTGGCAAATTTTGTTACCACATATCACAATAATGTAAATAAATAAAAATAAATTGGGACGAAAATTTTGAAGTTCTTGGCACCAAACGTGAAAATAGCGAAAAAAAAACAGAGCTGCTTCATACAAAACTGCAAACCTACTCGAGCAAAATGTATGGGACAGCAGATTTCTTTTTCGCGATATCGATGTTGGTCCCATAGAGAAAGTTGTTCAGTTTGATGGTCTGATCATCCCCTTTTTAAGTGTCAGCATATTATGTTGGACCCTGTATACAATTTGTAGGTAGTACCTACAGCATTTAGCATACACATTATATTGTAATGAATATTCTTTTGATACTGGGGACGTAATCAAATTCTATACATTATTTAGGCAAACAATACTTCTGCAATGTTTGGTTGAACGACCCGCCATCTATGACGTCACGTCATTCTGTCGGAGGCTCGCTCCGCGCGATGCGGTATCCTATTTCGCGACTTTGAACAGCGACCGTGTGGCCTAATGGATAAGGCGTCGGACTTCGGATCCGAAGATTGCAGGTTCGAGTCCTGTCACGGTCGAAAAAATCCTTTTTTAATGTTTTTTGTTTATTTTGTTATTGTAAGTGTAGGTAACTTAGGATTTCATTAATCATGACATTAATTTAATGAAAAAACTCAAATAATATAGTTTAAAAGCCGGCCAAGTACGAGTTGCGCCCTCAGGGTTCCGTACAAACTTAATTATGAAGAAAAATAAAATATGAAGGACAAACTTCACTTTATCTGTGGAAAAAATTGTTCTCCTATACATCACGGTCGAAGCTTCAACTGAAAATATAAGTAAGGTTGTAACGAAAATAAAAAAATAACAAAAAATGTTTAAGTACCTACTTACTTAATTATGTAAAAAATATCGATTTTCGGATTTATTATTTTGAGACTAGGGTCCTTCTTAATATGGTGACACTTTTTTAAGGGGATGATCAGACCGTCAAACTGGACAACTTTCTGTATGGCACCAAAATCGAAATGGCGAAAAAAAAAAAAACTGTTCCATACAAAACTGCAAACCTATAACTCGAGCCACATGTATGGAACAGCAGATTTTTTTTCGCGCATTCGATATTGGTCCCATAGAGAAAGTTGTTCAGTTTGATGGTGTAGGATCCTGTATAAATGGCCGTATCTTTAGATTGCGTTGACTTCCTACATGTTTGAATTTTTTCCACCTCCAAAGGACTTGGTATTATTTTCGACTTGATAGCTCTTCCCGTTCCTGAAAAAAGGGTCCTGACAGACGGAAAAGAAAAGTCATCCAATAAGGGTTATTTTTTTTCTTTTCATATTCATATTCATATTCATTCTCATTCATATTCATTTTCTTTTTGATGTGCGGATCCCTAAAAATATATTTATTAGAGTTCGTTGTGGAATTCATACATTACATAGTGTTAGGGACGTAATAATTATTTAGCAGTATCAGCATCATAGAGAAGTTACACGCTTCATCATTTACCGTAAAATTCCATACATTAATTAATTAATTATTCATTTGTTTACTGCTTATTTCCTTATCTTCTTTCCTCGGTATAGACCGTGATCTACGTGTAATAAAGGGTCTATAATATTCAATGTATCTATTTAGTTTAGCCTTACACCCGTGTTCTAATAATAAGTTATGACATAACACTTTATTTCATTACATGAATAAATAATATTTGGAATATTGGAATATTATTCCACACAGAACGAAAGCTTCATACAAGCGGCCTCTGTGTCGGTTCACTCACACATAGCGCTCGCTAGAGGACGTACCTTACGTAACCTTCTGCATGGTTAGCATGGCAGCGTGATACAGCGCTATCACACCTTCGCTCTATTTCTATTTGAGCGCGAACAAACAAGATAAAAGGCGTGATATACCCATAAAGTTATATATATACCTTACAGGAATAGAGACAGTGATATGAGTTGTCAATTGAAACCGTTTTTGGATGTTTTCAGGAGACTATTCGCAGGCAAAAATTCTAATACTGTCTATAATTCTAAGTCTAACGTGAAATCGTGGATAGTAAATTAATGAAGTAGGTAGTTTCAGTATATTTCATAAACTTATCTACGATTACACTTTAGATTCCCAATTATTCACGGAAACCGAATTGTAAAAATTGATTAGTGATTAGAAAACGGTTCTATTGCCTCGCGTCACGTATCTCTTTCTAATATACAGTATGGTGCCGCTAGGTACATCACGCTCTCTCAGCTGAATGTTCCTCTATTTCTGGTATAATACCTCTATGGATATACCAAGATATACATGTATCACGTGCAACATGCTACGCCTTCTGGTGCACTGCACTCACTATATATGGAGTGCGTGCTCACATGTTTATGTCCTCTAACGCGTGCTACGTGTGAGTGTACCGGCAGCTTGTAGCTTTCGTTCTGGAGGGATATTTATTCGTGTGGTTTCTTCGTTATTGTCTGGTTTCCGTAATAAAAGTCTTGGATTCAGTTTGTAATCAGCACAATGCGGCTTCAACGACATTTGCGTGGACTTCGATACCATCGATTTCTTATAGATTTTATAATATTCTAGCACGTATCTTTTTTTGGTAGCCTATAAACAGTCTTCTTTATATCCATTGTTATCCAAAAGGTGTCCAAAGGGTGAAAACGTGACCCTAATATTCATAAGCGCTTAATAGCTAGATAGTTGAAATTTTACACAGAATGTGCGTTATTACGGTGGATTTTCTAACAATTAATAGAAATGTCAAAAAGTTAAAAATTAAGGGGGGTCTTCATACAAGAAGCTAGTTTTTATCAACGTTTCTTTTACTCGCTTTATCGTCAAAACGGTAATACATACAATCGTCAAACTTGGTGTGATTATAGAGCAAATTCTACAGTTTTCTGCCGATTTTTTGAATATTATTTTGTGTGGTGGTGTGGTACGGAACTCTCCTCGGTGCGCGAGTAGCCCGACTTGCACGTGACCGGTTTTATGTGGGATCTTGTTGTCTTGTTGGTGCATCCTGACCATCAATTTGTCTGTGTATAAATCACATTGTTATTTAGCTGTGAGTTATCCAAAAATAAAAATAAATGCATGTATTGTACCCACTGGCCATTATAAGTGGCGACGGTGTCACCCCCTGTCACACTGGACAGAATTTCAGTACTACTAAAAAGATTACGATATGGTTTTTATGTATCCCTGACTCGAAATCAACCTTTTTTAGAAATTATGTCTGTCTGTTTGTCTGTTTGTTTGTGTGTTTGTTTGTTTGTTTGTTCGTTTGTTTGTTCGCGCATCACGCAAAAACTACTGAACCGATTTTAATGAAACTTTTTTTGTTTGATAGCTAATGATCTGACTTAAAATCTGGTATATAATTTGTGCGGACGAAGTCGCGGGAAAACACTAGTTATGTTTATAATTGTAAGCGTAAAAGTCTGTTTATTTTAAAAATCGACAGCAAAATCTGCGACCTTCAAACATAATCAAATCAGTATAGGCGCTTGGGCTTACATCTTTTGGTTCTGTTGTTTTCTATCTAAACATAATTTTCATTATGTTTAGTTTCAGATAGGCAGCTTTATAAGTAGAACTATTATCATAATTGTGTTAGTCTTGTATTTTAATACATTTTTTGTTTATCTTCAGGTAGGCAGTTTTATAAGTAAGTAGGTAGAATTATTTATAATCATAATTGTATTGGTCTTGTATTTTATTTAATACATTGTTTTAGATGATAAATTACTGTTCAATTGACGAAGCTTGTAGCGGATATAGATATGTGATTAAGGTTTGACGAAGCCTGCGTTGCGGATTCGATTTTATTTGTATTTCTGATATTTAACTTTTTATTCTTGTGCTTGTCTAAATAAATTTATCTGTTCATAATCAAATTATTAGGTAAGTATTCGGTTCAGATCCTGTAGGTACTTACCTATCTAGGTACTTCTTTTAAGATAATGTACGTATATAGGGTCCTTCTTAACATGCTGACACTTTTTTAAGGGGATGAAGCAACGTTGAAATCACAAACAAGCTGTTCCATACAAAACTGCAATTCCATATCCATGGTAGCATACCTTTGCCAACTGTAATCTTAAATAAAAAGTTATGCTTAAGTTAAAAACTTAGTTTTAATTTCCGCGCATTGTTTGAGAAAAGCACTATACAAGCCTTGGCCACAACTAGGCATTGATGGACTTAACGTATGGACTAACGGATGTAACGTAACGACTACACCTACCCAAATGTATGTGGCAAACATTTTTTTCACGGTTTCGATGTTGGTCACATAGATAAAGTTGTGTAGTTTGATGGTCTGATAAGTTGTACATCTAAGTTGGACCCTGTATAAAATTATTCTCAGTTGCAATATTACCGTTGGCGCGCTCCATACAAAAGTACTATGGTGATATTTTCAATACTAACCAATTAAAGTCAATGAAATTTTACAGAAACAAATTTCATTGCTTGTGTTGTATGGAGTCAGATTTTCGTTAAAATGTGTGTTTGTTTTAAAGTTAAAGTGCCTCAAAGATTTCCATACAAATCTTGAATTAATCCTAGAATTAAAACTGTATATTTTAACGAAAATCTGACTTCATACAAGCATAGAGATTCGTTTCTAGATTGTTTCGTTTGATGATCGAAAATATCACCATAGTACGTTTGTATGCAGCGCGCATTTGCGCTCTCGGAATAAACTTCTCTTAAAGTTAATCCTCAATAAATCTCTTTCTGGCACTTTTTGTAAAACTAGCAAGAGATTAACATTAATGAGCGTTTCTGCAACTGAGTGTTACCTACCATTGAGTTATCGTCTAATCCAAATAATACAGTAATACAAAATGAAATGAATCACTGCAGCACAGAGCACTAAATACTGGTATAAACCGATGTAAAACAGTTCTAAAACCAGGCAGCATTGTTATGTAAATAAATTGTGTGTTGGATGAAAACGGAAGGTCGAGTACCTACAAACTTGACCGACTACTTTTTCTAAGTTAATTGACAATTGACACAGACTATTAACCGGTAGTTTGGGTATTTGTTAGACTTACTTATACAGTAAGTATTTGTTACCTTACCTGCATGCTTCAATTTCGAGGCATGTATTGTACCCACTGTCCATTATAAGTGGCGACGGGTTCACCCCCCGTCACACTGGATAGAGTTTCGGTACTACTGGTGAAACGTGGATGTTCTGAGGTTTCAGAATATCTCTGACTACCTCCTCGAGGAATATACTCGTGAGCATATGCTATGCTATGTTACATATACAGTAATTGGTTAGAGTATCTGTAGGTACCTAAGAGATTCTAGGATTATACCTAAAGGCAGAAGTATTTTTCGTGATTTAGATGTTGGCTCCATAGTGAAAGTTGTTCAGTTTGATGGTCTGAAGCACCTTTTTCCATTTGAATTTAACCTCTGTACCTAAATTAATGTATACAAGGTGTTTCATGAGTAAACATAAATATTTAAAACTCTTAAGGAGGTTGTTTAGACCGTCAAACTGAACAACTTTCTCTATGGGACAAATCGCGAAAAAATAAATCTGATATCCCATACATATTTTAGCTCTAGTCGATTTGTAGAGTAGGGAACATCTTTTTTTTATTCGCGATTTCGATATTGGTCCCATAGTGAAAATTGTTCAGTTTGATGGTCTAAACTACCCCCTTAAATGTTTATTTGTATTTTTGTAACACTTTGTATATTACGTGCGTCTTATTTAAGTAAAAAAAACATTAAAAACATACTGATAATTGAAGAATACAACGAAAGAGAAAGCCATTCAAAGACGTGCTCTATCATTTTCGATTCTATTAATAACTGTCCTACCTACAATGCCTATTAAATATATTACAGTATGTCAATTAGTCATACAGCAGCAAAAAATCGAAGGTTAAACCCAGGCCGCATTATACCAGTCAATCAGTATTGAATCTAAGTCCACGTGATACAGCGGACGATAGCCTAAACTAAATGGTAGAGTTTGCGCCTCAAGCGCTAACGGTTCAATTCCAGGCCGACCCTGAATTCTACAAAATTCATGATTTGTGACTAGCAACACCCCGTTTAGGAGTGCAGGAAAATTGTGCTTCAGACCATCAAACTGAACAACTTTTACTACACAGGATGTAAGGAAAAGTATCATTAACCGGTAAACCACATACTCCACCTATCGGACTGAACAACTTTTACTATGGGAGCAAACCTGTCAGAACAAAAAAACTGCTGTTCCAAACTAAACTGCAATGCCTAGGTACTTGACTCAAATCTTTTTTCATCTGACAGGGTTTGCTCCCATTGTAAAAGTTGTTCTGGTTAATGGGTAGATTATGTGATTTAAAGTTTAATGATACTTTTCCTTACACCCTGTAGAGCCAATAGCGAAAAATCATTCGAAAAATAATTGTTGTTCCATAGAGGACGACAAATAGCTACTCTACACGACCCAGAAATGAAACATCTTTTTTTTTTCGAAGTTAAAGTTCCATACAGAAAGTTGTCCAGTGTGCTAATAATCCCCGTTAAGGGTATATTACCGTTGGCGCGCTCCATACAAACGTAGTCTGGTGATATTTTCAATACTAACCAATTAAAGTCAATGAAATTTTTCAGAAACAATCTAGAAAATAATCTCTATGTTTGTATGAAATCAGATTTTCGTTAAAATGTATAGTTTTAATGTTAGAGTGCCTCAAAGATTGTATATTTTAACGAAAATAGCCTTTTAAAGAAAAAATTTTAACGAAAAAAACTGTTCATACATGAATTTTTCTTTTGTGATTTTTGGCAATAAACTGATTTGATTGATTGATTTGAAAATCTGACTCCATAAGAACATGGAGATTAGTTTCTAGATTGTTTCTGAAAAATTTCATTGACTTTAATTTGATAGTATTGAAAATATCACCAGACTACGTTTGTATGCAGCGCGCATTTACGCTCTCGGAATAAACATCTCATGTTGAGAAAGACTCTGTATTATGCTTAGGTACCTAGATGTATTATCGCTACTGCATGAATATTGTATTAATGGATTGTACCCCAAGCGTGGGCAGCTAATTGAATAGAATGATGTAGTAACTTAACAAAAACATGGTGTTACCACTTTCATCTCATTGTACCGAATATTTTATAATTCGCGGAATTGGTGAAATTTTGGGACATGAGTGATAGTGTATACAGGGTGAAATTGATATCATTAGCATCCTTTTAAACTAGGAGTCTTCATCATCATCATCAGCCTGTATACGTCACACTGCAGGGCACATGCCTACCCTCTAGGAAGGTGTTTGGGCGTTAGTCCAACACGCGCGCGTGCCCAATGCGGATTGGTAGACTTCACATATGTATCGGAATTTCTTCTTCTGCATAATAATATGCAGGTTTCCTCACGATGTTTTCCTTCACCGTTTGAGAGCAGTCGATAATTCGTAGGTACATATAAATTAGAATAACTCATTGGTACGTGGCATGTTGTCCGTGCGGATTCGAACCCGGACCTCATGATTGAGAGTCCATGCCTCTCCGCAACGCGCCACCATCAAACTGAACAACTTTTACTATGGCCGCAAACCGATCGGAGCAAAATAAAAATATGCTGTTGCATACATTTGAGTCGAGCGTAGGCAACAGCAGATTTTTTTCGCTCCAATCGGTTTGCTGCCATAGTAAAAGTTGTTCAGTTTGATGGGTAGACTCTTAGTTTAAAAGGATGCTAATGATATCAATTTCACCCTATAGTCTTCTAAGCCTCTTCTTACATGTCAATGAGTTATATCGCTTGTAAAAATCACTCATGCTGTAGTGTGATGCCGCGTTCACACGCACGCCCTGCAGCCCGGCAAGCATAGGCAAGTTCGCTGTACATTGAGGCTTCTATAAAGTTAAATAGTAACAATCACTTTACAGACGAGTCGGTGTACAGCGAACTTCTTAAGCTTTCCGGGCTGCACGGCGTGCGTGTGAACCTAGCATAAAGATAAGGCAGTCAGCAGTGCATACTTCTTATAAGGGTGTGCATAATAGGCAGATTGAAAGGACGAAAGTATAAAAGGATAGTAGGTACCTTGTTTCACTACGAAGTTTACGGAACCCTAAGAATTAGGAAATTGACAGAGTTTGTGCACTATTATAGTATCCTATTCCTATCTTAAATATGATGTAAGGAAATAGTAGATTATTAACCAAGGGGATAAAGCAGTGTCTTCTGTCGCGGGTGGGGTTTTAAATCGCGAGCGTGATGAAGGACTCGAGGTTTACTCCCGAGCGTAGCGAGGGTGTTAAAAACTTAAATCACGAGCGAAGCGAGGGATTTAAACTCACCCAAGACTAAGACAGCTTTATCACCGAGGAAAATACTCTACTTTTCGTACCATTTGCGAAAAAATTAATTTTTTTTTGACATAAATGATTTTTTATTTTATTTTTGCATGCGGAAGGGTCGGTTTATGGTTAACCTAGGGGTTCGAAAAAATTGTTATTTTTTCGCTAGGATTCACCGTTATCGAGATATTTCATAAAAATAAATGCGTAATCCTTTTACAAAAGAAGTATACTTAATGCTTTATATGGGTCATTGTCATATAAGGGGTGCAAAGAAAGGAATGTGAAAAGATGTTAATTTTTACCACTTTTTCATTATTAACCGAAGTAAAATAGTAAATATAACATAAATAAATTAAAAATTTAGGTCGTTTTTCTTCCTTTATCAAATAATTACCAAAAAACGTTTTTTTCTGACCACCGAAAAGGTGCAGATGACCACCAAGAAGACATCAATTGCGCTTTATTCATAAAATAAAACAAAATTCAACATACATTAATCTCAATTAAAATTTCTCTGTTGTTACATTTTATTATACTTTGTCAGATATAGGGAATTGTTACGAATTTTTACCATAAAAATATAGTAAAATATGGACCACCAAAACGACATCTTTTCGGTTCTCGTTTTTTTCATTTGACAATATGAGTATCTTCCGTGGTTTCAGTTAACGTTTCTTGATAATTTTCATCCGGTTTATTAATCTTTCATTCTCTTCTATTTATGCTAACTTAATTTTGATTCTAACTCCATTAATAATAAATAAACCTTTCTGTTTTCAAATTCCCTTTCAAAGCTCTTAAAGTGTGTCTCGAAGCAGATGAAGGAGGAGGATTTAGGGGAAGATTATGCCTATCATCCATCATTATCATCAGTTTTCGTAAATTTCACGGCAGAGGGTTCAGGGCCTATCCTTAGGAAGGGTGTATGGGATTGTTCGCCAGTTCTATTTACCACATGCTGATTGGTAGAATCCAATCAGAATTTCATCTCAACCTTCAACTCTGCAACCTGCATCCTCACAATTTTGTACTTCACCGGTTGAGATATGTGTGTGAAACAATTGAAGAAGCCGGAGAAGTTGGTGGACTTCTACTACGACCTTATTTTTTTGACTAATGCGTTTCGACTTTTTTAGTATCTCTCGTCCCTGCTTCTTCTCTAAGTTTCGGTTGTTTATTAGGCATCCTCTCATAAATAAGGGTGGCAGCGAGTGGACCATATACCACCTAAGCGGGCTCAGTTCATATTGGTGGAGAAAAGTTAAAATAACGTTGTTCCTGAAGTCGATTTGTTGGTCAGTGGTCACCAAAGACCACCAAAAAGATGACCACCGAACGGAAATTTCACATTCAAATTCAGCTATCCTGAAACTATAGCGGGCTGGCTAGCCAAATATGATGCGTTTGTAAACTAGACATTAGTATGTACTGCGCTATAACGAAAATTTCACTTATTCAATAATACTTACAAATTTAATGTAGTAACCGGAAAGACGCTATGAAGTTTGACAAAAAAGTATTTTTGGGTAAACGAAAAAGATTTTCCTCTTTTTTGATGAAATGTGGATCAGGGATGCATCAAGGGATATTGATGACTTTCCTTAGAAAGGAACTATTTGTTTTTGGGAACGTTTAAGCATAAAAATGTTGAAATGTTTGGATAAAAATATGGACCACCGAAAAGACATACAACTTGTGTAACATGTGACAATCGTATTTAAATAAAAAACCGACCCACTTTTAGGATTCATATCAATAGCACATGATTTTTGAGGATTGAGAGAACTAATTAAGCTGAACAGGGCGAACATTAAGTGCAGTTTACATTTACTTTTTGCATTGCAAACTTGCATACATCTGTTTTGAACGGACCACCGAAACGGACTTTTGAGTATAAAAAACAGCAAAAATTCAGTTTATCGAATTAATTCATTAAAAAGATTTTCTTGGGTAAAAAGTATAATATAATTGTTGATTCTTTTTGCAAAAAGAAATTAAATTAAAGCATTATTTAAGAATTTACGTGTCTTGAACAATTTTTTGTCACTATATGACAATGACCCATATACAAACTCAATGGTGTAAACACAGATGTAGTTCAGTTCCAAATTTAAATCACATTCTCTCCCTAGGGGATGAATGAAATTCAGTACAACTTTCTTTCCCTGTTTTTAACAGGTTAATAATGACTATTGTTATGTTCGCTTTTTGTGGCATAGAATGTCACTTTTTTGAGCAAGTGGTACGAAAAGTACTTTCCTTCCATGTGGCGTTCTGTCCACCACAGGCTGATGATGATGATGAATCAACGAAATAATAAAACCTTTAGCACATTTATATTCCCTACACGTGTTAATACTTACCCGCGATAAGGGATAAACAAACAGATTATGGGAACCCCACACAGATTGAATGTGAAGAAAGCGTGTAACCAATAGGGCAATTGGTTTAAATTAGCTTCATAAAGGTACTCAATAAGATATCAAACAACTTCCACGTGTAAGAGACGAGATGCTTAAAATAAACCCCTTATGCATTGATTTGTTTCTTTATATAACTTAATACTTTTATTAGGTACGAGCTTTTCGCGACTTCATTCACAAATTATTGTACACCAGATTTTAAGTCAAATCATAAGCTTTCAAACCAGAAAAGTTTCATCAAACTCTTGTATATCGTATATTATTATCTTAATCGCTTTTTTTAAGACAACCATGGGTTGGTATCGGGTGGTTCTATAATCCAGAATCCACAATCCAGGCCGCTAGATAATATTTATCTAGCGGATATTCTAACTTATAAAGTCATAGTATAACTGAATAAATGAACCGGTACCACCCTTTTACCACCCAGTCAAAATATTTAGAAGGTACCTAGGTAAGTTATTTAACACGTTCGTGGGCAGTGCAAATCCAGAAATGTCACTGGAAATTGCCATACAAATTCAAACGACTGTCATAACCGTACTGACAATATTCTGTCTAATTAACATCGAAGATTGTGACAGTACGGTTATAGCCGTAGTACGGTAATGGACGTACTGCCTCTATTATTATTGAAGAATATTAACATCAGTGACAGTACGGTTATAGCAGTAGTACGGAAATGACCGTACTGTCACTGCTATTACTGAATCATTTCAACATCACTGACAGTACGGTTATAGCAGTACGGTATTGACCGTAATTTAAATTCTGAATTAAACCTAGTAATTAAACCATTCTAGTTAACATAGTCAACCAACAGTTATGAATGATCCTAATACAACCACCCACATAAATAAAGGGACAATATAGTAACTTATAGATAGGTTCTATAGGACATTGACGTAACAGAAGACCAATTTCAACATTTCTAATTAACTAAAAGTAGGTCGCAAAGATATTGGGCAATCCAACTGTTGATAATCTCTTTGCCTTTAGTAATTACTTTCTTAATTTTGATATTTCATTGGCCACGTGGTTCGCGGCTTAGATAACCCTTTTTAATTTTCTTCTCGTGGGTGTAGTACTTACGTAGCTATTGAGGAATAAAGTTTCTTTTGTGCAATGTTTTGATTTGATGGTCTAAAAAAAGATATGAAACAAATGAAATGTTACACCCTATATTTATCTGGTTTTCAGGGCTGTGGGCTTTACTGAAATACCGTCGTTTTCTCAAATGAAGAGATATTTTTTAAGTAATAAAACTACATATAGTAACAACTTCCATTATATGACGACAGAATGTGAATAAAATCAAAATCGAACACCCTTGACACTCCAACAATAAACACGCATTCACTTTACACTTTAAAGGCTTCCGCACATTGCAGCGATATTATCGACAGCGATATCGCGACACCTTACACACTGCAGCGATTCCTCGATTCGCGTCACGCATGCGCCCTTCACTGAATGTAGTAGAAAGAGATTGCGTCAGGTTGCGATAATATCGCGGCAGTGTGTGGGATCGAGCGCAATGTATACAAAATGTGTTGAGAACAATTATCGCAAAATCGCAGCGATATTATCGCTCGATAATATTGCGGCAGTGTGTAGGATCGCGCGCGTCCCCATACAAAATGTACTGAGAACAATTATCGCAAAATCGCAGCTATAATATCGCAGCTATAATATCGCTGCAATGAGCGGAGGCCTTAAACGGGCTCGCACTGACAAGAAGAGACTAGCACTATGCCGTAGTAACTTTTTATTAATCCGTGACTATGCTATGCAGTGAGTGTCAAATTCCCATTCATTCTTTCTCAGTATTTATCAATTACACTAAAACTAATGGGGCCATAAGCTCCTTAACGGAAAACTCGGTATTTTCGTGTTATCAAGTGTATTAGTTTGTTTATTAGCTATTAGTGTCCTTGACATGGATGTTACTTGACCGTGTGGTGGGTGGCTACCGAAACTGTCAGACAAACGATGGATTAACGACGCATTAGCTAATGTTTGATCTGTTTGGTGCGTACGGCTCCATAGGACGCGTTTGTACGATAAGTCATTTTATTATCAAATATCTGGAGTGGTTTCACTCCACTCCTCGGAAGAACTTGCCCAGATGAGACTTGAGTGGCGAAAGGCTTTAGGAAGGGGCTGATCACTTCAAGACTGGTAGGTTGGAAGCTTGAAAGCCAATGACGCCGCCAAACGTCAAGACCGCAATACCCGACCCAAACCAACATATTATGTATTCGACTGGCCAACCGTATTCTGGGGTTAGTTCACTCTGATCAAGCGATCCGTTGCTGGTGGTAACGGGGATCACGCGCCAAAGGTGCACTCTGATGAATAGGCTCGATAGGTACCGAGCATTTGCTGAGTTGGGACCTTTTTGTCACTGCGGCGCACAAACAATCTCTTTTGTTATTATTCTGTGTTTAATATTTTACAAAAATGTATCTCTCTGGTCATGTAAAAGATTGAATGTGTGTCGGAGATCCAAATAAATAATTTTTCTTTCTTTCTTTCTTTTACCCGCCATAATAACGCACGTTATGTGCAAAACAATCACTTAATGGAATGAATTGAGACCATTTTATAAGTTTTGTCTGTTTGTTTGTGCACGCATCACTTAAAAACGACTTTTTTGGTTTTCTTATAAGCATTGGGTTTTGTTTGGAATAACGTTTTCGCTAATTTCGTCGCAATCGGTTGAATCAATCAAAAGTTATGACTATTTAAAGTCAGTGGCCTGCGCGTTCGAAGTAGCAAGCATGTTATGACAATCACTAAGTTTTTCAGTATAAATATGGATAAAACATGACGTTGCCGATGCGTTGATACCCGGACAAAACTCGAAACCTTTTGCGAACACAATGGAAACAAACAAGCGTAGGACTTTCTTCGAACTGTCTGTCTATAGACGGATAGCCATTCAACATGCCATTACGCCATGCCCACAAGGGGAAGCATGAACTAACGCAAGGTCAACTTATTATGTGAATGAAAGCAGCGTAGACAGTGCAGCGGTAGCAGCGTACAGCGGTCGTGTTATGCTGTAGAGTTTCTGGCCGCATCTTCTCTACAGCGACAACACGATCCGACGCGGTGGTAGCTTAAAAAAGTATTGACGTTTAATAAGTGTGCTTCAGGCTCCTATATTGAATAAATGATTTAGAAATGAATTGAATTGAAGCGCTTCCCCTTTCTCCCCTAAATGCGCCTAATTGGTATGGCAAAGTCAAGAGAAGGCTAAGATAAAAATATGACCAATAGATTACTGACATCAATACCGATACTTGGAGCACAGAGGATTATCTGTGCTTCGAGGTAAACCCCGTTTGATTTAGACAACCGTTGTAATAAAATAAAAACGGTCAAGTGCGAGTCGGACTACTCGCGCACCAAGGGCTCCGTACCACACCACCACAAAACAAAATATATTAACTTACAAAAAAACTTTTTTCTTCGGGACCATTTAGCGCAAGACCGACTCACACTTGGCAGGTTTTTATTATTTGTTGTTATACAGTAGAGTTTGTTCTATAATCACAATAAGTTTGACGCTTGTGTGTATTACCGTTTTTACAATAGAGAGAGAAGAAAAAACGTCGATATAAACTAGTTTCTTGTTGAGAGCCCCCTTAATTTTTATTTTTTTTTAATTATTATTATTTGTTAACAAATTCGCCATAATAACGCTAATTAAACGCATAAATAAAATTCCAAATATCTAGCTATTAGTTACAAAAGTTACAGCCCTAAATAGGTAGGACGGACGGACAACGTAGGCTTAATAATAGGTTCCCTTTCTCACCCTTTGGGTACGAAACCCTAAAAATGGTAGACTAAGGCTAGACCAACATCGTTCTAGACCAACGGTCATAGTATAATGCATCTTTATAAGGCTATATCACGCCTTTTGTCTCATTCATTCCCGTGCAAATAGAAAGAGAGCTAAAGCGCGATAGCGCTGTATCCCACTGCCATACTACGGCTGCTGAAAGAAAGAAAGAGAGATTAGAGAAAGAGAAAAAGAGAGAGAGAGGCGACGACTCGCGACGGATTTACATTTTGAAATAAGCGAAAAATTCTTGGTCAATGTTTTACGTCTGACAAATTTTAAATGAAGTCTCTGTTGCTCTTATTTCTTACGCATCGCCCCATCCTGCAGTCACATGCATCAAGCAACATTTAACGAACTTTAAATTGACCTAAATTTGATACGATTTAGCACTATTATGTTATTACAGTCTAAAACTCATGAATAGCCCAGCAATAAAAACATAAACGAACATTTAAGTATATTTTCATTAACGTGGAATAATAAAACAATTAAATTTTACTACCTAACACAAAATCCAGGCCACTTGACGTAAGGGTTGATGTTTCCCTTAAAACAAAAAAAGTTCACCAACCCCTGCCCCCGATCTGGCTCTACCGTTATTGCACTGTACACCCTTAATTTCCTGTCCAGATTAGATTTTTTTCCGAAAATAGGTCGAAAGCTAAGCAACTAAAGTTTTATGTTGACAGTAACTCTCTGGACTTTCGCGTAACAGTAAATTGTTTGGGGATAAAATGAGAGGTAATTTTATTTAAGAGGAAGGTCGTGCAGTCTCATGAAAACAAACATCATTATTTCCAAAATTGGTCTTTTCTCTACGTCTTCCGTTAGAGCGTCGTTATGGAGAGGTGGGCACTCAATCATAAGGGTCTGGGTTCCAATCCGTACGGACAACATACCATGTATTTACCAATGAGTTTAAATTATGTCTCTAACATATTCCGTGCTTATGATACACGGCGACACATCAAGCTACGCAAAACCAAAATAAGCTGGCCGCCGCGCGTCGTTATACGTTATTCACCCTACGCGCGGCCAGCTTATATTCTATAAGTTTTGCATAGCTCGATGTGTCGCCGTGTGTACGTAATACCGACTGCGATAAAAACATTGCGAGGAAACCTATGCTGAAGAAGATATTCTGATGCGTAATTATGTGAAGTCTACAAATCCGCATTGGGCACGCGTGGTAGACTAACGCACATACAACCTTCTTGAGGATAGGCCTGTGATGGGACGTTTATAGGCTGATGATGATGATGATGACTGAATATATCGTTAGAAGGTTTTCATTCCATCGTTTCTTCTATTTCATTTCATTCCATCTTGGATTCTTTAATATAAAAATACATACAGCCGAACATCAAACCTCCTCCTTTTTTGAAGTAGGATACAAAGTAAGTTAATGTGTCTGTAAGATATTAATTATTTTGAGGACCCCCTCTACTAAAAGACAGTGTAGCTTCCAAAGATTGTTTGGTAGATGCTGCACTACCAGTAAAATCTTTATTTACTTGAATTAATTTATTTTATTTAATTTGAATAACCAAAATAAAAAAATCGTATTAACTACGTAACAGATTTGGTAATATTACTGTAATAAAAAGCAGAAGTAAAGTACAGTTTTTATTTATGAGATTCTGGTCGATCTTTTACACTTTTATTGTTACCAACACAGCAATAACGTTTGATCACAATCAAAGGCAAAGTCGAAATCGCTGCAATTTCGATTGGCACTTTTAGAGCTATTTTATCCTCCTTTTTAGTATCGGGTAGGAATGTAGGATACTACAAAGGCGACACCATGTTTTTTTGTTTGTTTTTTAAAGAGGAGAGGATTTTTCAGCCTTTGTTTTCTACAGAACTGACGTAGTTTCTTTCTACGCCTATAGATGATATTCCTACAGGGGCGTAGTTCTACACCTGAATTGTTCTATATCATACTGCGCGTATTTTTATCACCATTGGTTATTTCGGAGAAGGAAAACATCGTGAGACCCACATCCTCTAACATTGATAAGAGTAAAAATTCCTAGCAATACCTAGTATAGCCTAGTATAGTGTTCGTTGGCGGAAGCGCTCGTTGGCGTAGTGGAGCTTCGGTGTTGGAAACGATCACCGAATTTAAGCAACGTCAGGTCCGGTCAGTCTTTGGATGGGTGACCGTTTAGTGGTATTTCATCTCGAGCGTTTCCGTGCTTCGGATGGCACGATAAGCAGTTGGTCTTGGATAGTTCCGTCAGATGGCGTTGTAACTATTCGTTAAGCCAGGTCAGAGGCCTATTGAGGCGGCTTGAAAATTCGCTGACAGCAAGTTGACCACTACCTTGCCTCCACCAACAAGCACTGGGCCCGCGTGGTGGAGTATGGCCCACTCCCTCTCACCCTTATTCGTGAGAGGAGGCCTTTGCCCTGCAGTGGGATTCTATAGGCTATAACTTACTTAACTTACTTACCTAGTATAGCCACGGAATTGTATAAAAGACAAGCAAGCTCTTCCCATAGCCCGCTTAATGACTTTGAATTGGTGGACCCTGTCAGGGTCCACGTTTCCGCACCACTGTCTTTACTAACAGAACGTATTGGTTGAATACCTTAGCTATCAGGCATTGAGGAAAGATCAAAAAGATTTCTTTTTTATTACCTATTTGTGGTTGGGCTATTGCAAGCAAGGGTCGAACACTTTGACCAGCGCTGGTCCTTTGTGTTCGCCTCAAACTCACCCATATTTTACGCATACCTCCGAACTTGTGGTATTTTCTTTTCATTCTCGGGAATGCAGGTATCCTCACCGCCGAACTAGCAAATGATGAATACAACCGTACATAAATTCCAAATAACTTTGTGGTACGGGCCAGGAATCGAACCGCCGCCTTATGATTGAGGTGCAAGCTCTGTTCCGTATCCGAAGAGAATAGTCAAGAAGTAAACTGGAATTTAAGAGAAGAATAAATTAAAGCATAGATAGAAACATTTGTTTCAAACAATAGCGATATGAACAACAATCTTGTTGTTTCATTTGACACACGAACAACACACGAACAACAAATTAAGGTTAAAACTAGATTTAATTTCCTAGGCTTACGAGGGTTAGCAGGCTTAGGAATCCTAAGTTGGACCTAGATTCTACGATCCAATTACATTGGGACTGTCTTGAATTTTATATTTGCCGTTTTTTTGGGATTTTCCCAATTAGTTTATACGATAAAATGTTACCCAATTTCGCTGCCGTCGTCATATAAACTTCTTAGGTAAAAGTGTGCCTAGAAGTTTAAAGGTATTACGCTCAGTTGCAGAAACGCTCATTAGAGTTAATCCTCGTTTAAATCTCTTGCTGTCACTTTTTGTCTTGTTGACGTAGAAAAAGCTAGCAAGAGATTTAATGGAGGATTAACTCTAATAGGCTTTTCTGCAACTGAGTGATAGAGTTGTTTTTTTCTCCATACAAAAAAACATTTACAATATTTAAAAATTATGTATTTACGAAATATTGAAAAAAGGACATACGTACGTCAGGGTGGTTTTGTTTGTGTTTAGATTACTAGTTACTTAGAATTAGAGTTAGAATCAACCTCAGTGATTAGGTACAGTCTGTCTATAAAGTCTTGGCAAAAAATGAGGGCGCTGTCTCCACGCAAGAACGTCAAAATCAAGAATAACCTGGCAACACCACCATAAAATGATTAGTTCCTCAAACATTCATGCCACGACTTTATAGACAGACTATACCTACGCATTAGCTGCATTGCCATCCCGTATAGGTAGGTGTTTTTGTACAATATGACCTCATCCTATAATTGTTGATAAGATTTTTTCCTCTCATGGTGAATCAATACCTAACGAATTTCGTACAGTTTGTGCTTTTCTCATAGCGTTTTCCTTCCTCAATGCAGAAGGGAACTACCCCGGGTCATTTTGATAACCTTAGTGATAGATTGGTTTTGTAAAAATGTGCGTAAATCTATTTCGAAAGACTTGCTTCTGGTAAACATAATTTCTTGCATTTATCTTTAGGTAGGTACTTTAGGTAGGTAAAAATATAGATGTGACTGTGGTTCAACTTGGGTTCAACTTAACAACACAATTTGCTCCAGCCACCTTAAATTCTACCAGGATCTCAGAAATAACTACGTTTTCCCTCCAATGCTGTCCTGATGAGGCTGCGGTGCGCAGCGAACGCGTCGCAAGGGTTTCCCGAACGAGGTCATTCACCCTCGAAGCCACGCCCCCAAGGACAGCCACCCCAGGCTTCGATGCACCTAACCTTTCGGGTTTATGCTCGCCTAGTAATTGAGGTCGCTTCGTGGGGAGATTTTTCCGCGAAAACCGAGTTTTTGTCACATTTTGTGGGGAGACGATGTGTGAGAGAGATAAAGGTCCATAGAGTTTGAGTTGTGAGCTAAAAAAACGGCAAAAAACATTTTTTTTTTCGAAAAACGGAGTTTTGCAATACAAATGTTTTTGTCCCTAAAATAGGTCACTCTGTTGAAGTTTTTTTGTTATATCTTTTAATAAAAATTACTTACATTTATTTATCTTTAAGTATCTTTTTTTAGAAACCATTTAATCATTTCGTTATTCGTAGATCTCGGGATTAAAAATAGATCCATCACGCGTTGAACTAACATTCTGAACTGAATTGAGGCGAGCGATATTCAAATTACTTTAACTGTCAAAGATATAAATGGGATGAAAATGTATCCCGATATCCCGTAAGTGCTTTGCCGAATCCCGGAAACTGGAGCAACAGTTATTCTCTAAATCCCACGCGATTTAGACCTCTACAGCGACGGGATAAGGTTGGATATTCCTTGGTTATTTTCCTATAACAAGTTGGACATATTCGTGTCAAAAGCGTATCTCTTTACAAGACATTTTTAGGTAAACATGAGTTATATTAATGTTACTTCGGATAGATTTACTTTTTTCTTGAAAATATGTCAAATCAATATCGACGCTTCTATTGATTTTGTAGTTTGTAACCTTTTTGATTGTATAAAATAACTAGTGTTTACCCGCGACTTCGTCCGCACAAATTATATACCAGATTTTAAGTCAGATCATTAGCTATCAAACAAAAAAAGTTTCATCAAAATCGGTTCAGTAGTTTTTGCGTGATGCGCGAACAAACAAACAAACTAACAATTTTGTCAATAGATGGCGCTGCACGTTTTTAAATCGCGCTATCGAATGTTATTTGAATTTATATGAAGAGAACCGCTACTTTTTTATTCCTCATGATTTTACGGTTTTATAATAGTTAAGATGAGTTATATTAATGTTACTTCGGATAGATTTACTTTTTTCTAGAAAAATATGTCAAATCAATATCGACACTTCTATTGATATTTGTAACCTGTTTGTAACCTTTTTGATTGTATGAAGAATGGAAGATGAATGGAAGAGGATGACATATTGCGCCGATAATGAGAAATGGGCAAGAAAATGGTGATGACGATTTATAGTACCAGAAACTAGCCTGGACTTTTATTATGATGACTAGAATTCATATTTATAATTATAATTATACAAAAACATCCATGACTTTGGGTACCTATTTATTTCTCAATTATAAACTAACGAGAGGGAAATTTGACCATTTTATAAGCATATGCTCACGACTGTATTCCCCGAGGAGGTATTCTGAAACCTCAGAACCGTTCAGGCGTTCGGTGTCAATCAATCATCAATCAATCAAAATAATTTATTGCACTAGTTATAGGTTACATAGAGATCTTATATTATCACTATAACCTGCCTTTTGGGCTTACAATATAGGTACAAGAATTTAATTAATTAATATAAATTTATGTACATTTCTTAAAATGCCTTCTTCTAGATATTACCGTTCTCTTCTACGTTTCTCTAGTACCGAAATTTTGTCCAGTGTGACGGGGAGTGAGGCCGTCTTCACATGTTATGGATAGTAGGTAGGTACAATGCATACCTCGAAATACCATTTTATAACCAACTAGTATTTACCCGCGACTTCGTCCGCACAAATTATATACCAGATTTTAAGTCAGATCATAAGCTATCAAACAAAAAAGTTTCATCAAAATAGGTTTATAAAAGTTTAGATAATACAATATTTTACAGCTCTGGCCTTGACATTCCTGTAGTTTCAGGAAATAGATAAAATTTCACTCGACTTCACGCTATTATTGGAATGAGAGCAAATACAAACCTTATTACCTACCTACCGTTTTATTATAAACAGAAGCAACAAACAGCTCTTGTCATAATTTTTGACTCTCCTAAATTGAGTTAGATTCTAAAAATAAACGTAGAAGTTAAAATTTTACTATTGTTCCTTCCTAACATCAACTTATTTTAACTATTATAAAACCGTAAATTCATAAGGATTAAAAAAGTAGCGGTTCTCTTCATATAAATTCAAACAACATTCGATAGCGCGATTTAAAAACGTGCAGCGCCATCTATTGACAAAATTGTTAGTTTGTTTGTTTGTTCGCGCATCACGCAAAAACTACTGAACTGATTTTGATGAAACTTTTTTTGTTTGATAGCTTATGATCTGACTTAAAATCTGGTATATAATTTGTGCGGACGAAGTCGCGGGAAAACACTAGTAACTATTATAAAATCGTAAAAATCGTGAAGAACAAAAAAGTAGCGGTTCACTTCATATAAACTCGATAGCGCCATTTAAATGACGTGTGGCGCCATCTATTGACAAGTTTGTTTGTTTGTTTGCGCATCACGCAAAAACTACTGATCTGATTTTGATGAAACTTTTTTTGTTTGATAGCTTATGATCTGACTTAAAATCTGGTATATAATTTGTGCGGACGAAGTCGCGGGAAAACAATAGTACTTTATATAATTGTAGTTCGCGTACGAGTTACCCCGGAAAACTTTTCGGTCACCTTGGATTTAAAAGTGCATCCGTACAGCCTAAATAGTCACGGGGCTACAGTAATATTTACCACCTATTTGCCACCTATATACCAATACGCTATGTGTTCTACTTTAAAAACAAACCAACTCTAAAATGATTGGACTAAATACCAATATACAGAATTGTAATAAATGAATATACAACTTTAGAACCGAATTAAATAACTAATCGAACTAGTTACTTATGTAACTTCGTAAAATCCGCAAATTATATTGACTAGGTACATTATTTTGTTTGAAATTAAGAATTTACAATGTGTTTTGTGGATTTCTACATAATGATCCACACTTTCGTATGGAGGATAAAAAAAATGTTTTCACCTCACAAGCTCGGAAAGATTCTGTTTATCATTCGAAATCTGAGTGCAAAAGTGCATTTTATCCGCTAGCGTGGAAAGAGTTTTTGAAATTCGAATCTGTCAATTCAATATTTTTATATACCGCCAATCCACTGAAAATGCTTAGTAACTATTTCATGACACTGGCCAGCACAAAAATAAAAACTTTTTGAAATGTTCTTTTTAGCAATTCACTTTTTTTCCTCGCTGTTGTGAGGTGAAAAATTGTGTGTTTCGCTCGGCTGCAAAGTTATTCTGCGTCTCGTACCTTTGAAACCTTCGCTAAGCGCTCAGGATTCAATAAAAGTACTCGCGCCAAAAAGCAACTTTGCAGCCTAGCATAACAAATAACTATTCTTATGATAGTTTTTTAGTTTCACTAGGTATCTAAAATTCTGAATAGTAATGATTGTTATACCTAGTAGTAAGTAAGTAATTAAAATAGTGGTCTATAAATCTATGCAACCCTTCTTAGGTTGCAGTCGTGTAATTTAGTTTGTTTGTTGTGTACCGATACCAAAAAAAAAGATTACCTAACTGAAACAAAAGAAAACGGCAAAGTTCACCGAACTGTAGTCAAACTAAAACATTTAATCAAGCCATCACTTTCTCAATCTCAATCACTGCGATGCTCTCGATGGCTCTCTGTGGAAAACTTTATTTTCAGCCTAGTGATGTACCGGTGCGATGGATTCGAATCAGTTCATTCTAACTCCGTGAGAGGCTCTATAATAACTACAAATATATTAAAAACAAATTCGCAGATAAATTGAAAATCAGCAATAACTAGGTACAATCATTCTTGTTTTTTGGAAATGTTGTTTAATTGTTGAAATAAAAAAAAACGGGCAGCTCAAATAGGCTCGGTGCCCCCTTAAGGATGGAGGCACATCTCGATTTTTATCGTTTTCTCGGGAGTGGCATGCGAGGCCTACTGATAAACTGATTTGTTTGGTGCATTATGAGCTGTCAAAAAACCTTCTTCATAGGTATGTTGCATTGTTATTTGCGGTCGTTATTTTGCATGAATGAATGAATATTTTATTGTATGTATTAGAGGTTTATTAAGTCGGTCGGTCGATTCGGTCGATTATTACGGTTCGATTCATGTATGTATCTATGTGCATCAGGTAATACTATTTTTGTATTGGAATCATTTTTATTACAAAACCCAATACTCGACGAAATGTTTTTCAATCGAGATATTCAATACCGAATTGATTCTCTCATGAAAAAGTTTTCATCTCTACTGAAAACACACACACTCCTGTGTAGGTGTCGACTGCAGGGCGAACGGGATAGCGCGGGATATCGGTAACGTATCGATCGGTTCGGAAGAGCTCCTAGCGGTGTATGGGCTCCTGGTACTTTCCGATCGGTTGTCCATTATCGACGATTGCCGATAGATCCCTTCGCAATCGGTTTTGGGGAGCTCTTTGGGTATTGGTGGCCGGTATCCGTTTGGTCTCACGGTTTAGGGGTGAAGTACATTATTTTGACGATTGGCTTAATTTTAATAGCTATTGCTAGGCTATTGAGAACTAATAAAACGAACAATATTAATTTCTTTGATAAGGAGTGAGATTTTTGAAACTTATTCGCTAAGCTCAGAGGTTGAAAATTTCAAAATTACGATGGAGATTGCATCTTTCTAGATGATTTGACTTTCAAAAATTGCACTCGCTCCTTATAAGTATTCAGACTTTTGGTTATGTATGGAAAAGAAATCGTTCTTATATGACATAATTAAAGTCAAATTAAGTTTAATTGATTCAACTTTAAATTATTAAGAACTTCAATCAAACTAACTTATCCTAAAATATGGTGTAGGTTTGGACCGCGTGGGAGGGTAGCCAAGATGCTGGCAGCGTTAACTCGCTGAACGCGAATAAAGCGCCTAACTTATCAGTTTAATTATTGATCATGTTTCATTTTGCTGATGCTTCTTTCACATGAAACAGAAGTTGTAGTAGGTTAAATAAATTCCAAGAGCTACGCTAAAGTTAGGAAATGCAGCCTGTTAAACACAGTATAAACTACACTGTGTAAAGTGAGATTGGCAGGTGGCTGGACGCCCACCAGTCTTCGCCACCCGGGGCAAGTGCCTCCCCTCTCCTGTGCTTCCCTCTAGACCCGTGCCTGAATAAATCAAAACTTAGACAATCGATTCGTCATCGTCATCTTAACCAATGGACGTCCAATGCTGGACATAGGCCTCCCCCAATCGCCACAACAACCGGGCCTACACTGTCCGCATCCAACGGATTCCCGCCGCCTTCACCAGGTCGTCGGTCCACCTTGTGGAGGGCCTACCCACGCTAAGCATTCCGTTACGCAATATCGACTCGAGAACTCTTGTGTTCCATCGGCTAAAATCCTAACTTATCAAAATACTTCACGTCAAAGTGATTATAGCAGCCTTCGATTAAAGTAACATTAATGGATAGGCCCAAAGCGCGTTAAGTTGAAGCACACTACTGGTGCACTTGGTCCATACAAACTGGCACACTTGCTTGGTCTGTCATCTCGGTAGATATTTGAAGTATACCTGTCATTTGTTTTGCCTTATTTTTCTGGTTTGAAATGTTTGCGTAAGGCTAATTTCTTTATTCGTAACGTAAGGCCTATCCATTAATTTTTCTTTGATTGAAGATAGCAGCAGTAGGTACCTACATCATGATGTACCTACAGTTGCGTGGTTATTAATCTCTACACTGAAACATTAATCTAAACTATGAAGTGTGTCTGTACATTGAAGATATTTACAAAAATAAGATTACGATATGGTTTTTAGGTATCAAACTCGAAATCAAACTTTTTTAGAAATTTTGTCTGTCTGTTTGTTTGTTTGTTCGCGCATCACGCAAAAACTACTGAACCGATTTTGATGAAACTTTTTTTGTTTGATAGCTTATGATCTGACTTAAAATCTGGTATATAATTTGTGCGGACGAAGTCGCGGGAAAACACTAGTTAATTAATAAAATTAAAATCAAAATTTAGGTTATAAATAGCAAAACGTATTGTAACGTGTTTCAAAATAGTTTGCTAGTCACCACGGACTTGAAAATAAGACGGACGTAATCTCCTCTAATCACGAGTGAAGCACCCATTTATTTTTGTGTGCGTGCTGACGAACTGTCACGCGGTACATAATGCTGGCGGGTTGTAGGACCTGCGCCTAGAGCTAGTGCATCTGTGTGAGTGTAGGTCCCTTGTCGAACAAACGAAAATGTAGGACCTTGCATGCATCACATCTTTTTAGTGTCTTTTTTTCAGGTCCGTGCTAGTCACCAAAGTTTGGTTACATTGAACAAAACGTTTTTTTCAGTGAGTAGTTTTAAAAACCCACCTGTCACCCCCTATGGCTATCTATCTCCTTGGATTCGTGCTTGTCTGTTCTTATTCTCCTTTCTAATTGTATTTTTGTGAATTTCAAATTTATTCCCGAAATCATATTTCAAAATATAAGGAATGTAAATTCCCGAGATGTTTTTTAGGTAACTGTGTCTGCAGAATCAGTTTTGTAATATATCAAGATAACCGCGTTACGTACGCTTTGTAAACTTGATTTATTTGCTATCACTATTTCCATTCGTGTGTTTTATTAGTACCTACCCACGATTTGTTAAAAGTTTTTGAAGCAAACTCGATGTCTGGAATCTTTATTTTTTCTCGACTTTATCTCCATAGTCAAGGTTGTTCAATTTGATAGTTTAGTTATCAACAATTCAAAGTTTGTTTTTCTAATATGTAACTTGTTTAATCAAAATAATGCTAAATAAATATTAAAAATTTACATAAAATTGTTTGTTCATGGATGTGTGTTTCTGTTCCCCCGTCGTTTCACTTACCCCACTTGACCTTACTAGGTTTTTTTGTTGTATCTTCGAGAAATTACAATACTTTAGGTTAGCTTAATTCAAGCCATAACAACCAAAACGTAATTTTCCTGTATTAACAGACTAAATAAACATTTACGCTTTTCTTGGCTTCATTTGTATAAATATTGTTGTTATTATAAGGCAATAAGGTACTAGTTCGATTATGTCTGCTACTTTCTGGTTTTCCACGGTTAAATTTGCATTGGCTTATCAAGTTTAGTCTGACGCAGTTGGCGAATAGTCCAATTATCGCAGAAAATTTCCTGGAAAAGGAAATTAAGGTCGCGTTTAAAAATTAATCAAATAGATTTTCCCCGCGACTTCGTCTGCACCCGTCATCGTAGCGAGATCAAAAATAATATGTAAAAAGTTGTTCAGTTTGACGGTTTGAACAACCCCCTTAAGCCCCACTTGCGCAAACCACGGGTTAGCAATTAACTCCGGATAAAATAGCTCTTTCAGTTGTTTTTCTATACAAAAAATCATGGGTTACCAACTTAACCTGGAGTTTATTGCTAACCCAGGTTGGCGCAAGTGGGGCTAAGAGTTTTAAATATTTATTTTTACTTATGAAACATCTTGTATACTTAAGTACAAAGTAACTTTTAAGCTCAATCGAAAAAAAAATGAAGAAAGTCACCCGTAATGAAAGTATAAAAGCAAATGTCCCATTTCAAACTTCGTATTTCGGCTAAACTAGCAAACAGTAGGTCAATAAGGTATTCAACGATATATTTTAGTTTTGTAAGGGACTGCCCCAGAGACCTATTGAACCAATTCTATGTTACATTAAGATTTTGTAACAATAAACGTTTTTGGTAGCAAATCACGTATTTGTTCCTAAATAGGGTTACATCCCGTGGGGTATTCCGCCTCCAGGACTGAGTTAGCAAAAGTAGAGCATTCGAGAGAATATAGCTTCACCATGTATATTGTGGTGTAGCTACATCACAACATACAGGGTGAAATTGATATCATTAGCATCATGAGTCTAAAAATAATGATATTTGATGGGCTGACTAAGAGTCTACCCATCAAACTGAACAACTTTTACAATGGGAGCAAACCGATCGGAGCAAAAAAAAATCTGCTGTTGCATACGTAATATTGGAGTTTAGTATGGGATGGGACGGCTGATTTTCTTGCTCTGATGTGTTTGCTCCCATAGTAAAAGTTGTCCAGTTTGATGGGTAGAGTATGTGGTTTAAAGGTTAATGATATTTTTCCTTACACTCTGTAGAGCCAAAGTCAAGAAAAAACAATTCAGCCCTCATAATTTAAACATACCTATACCTAATACTATAAACACTCCAGGGAAACTTCTAGCAACTACCAAGTAAGTTATTATTTAGGCATTAATATACAAACGGTAGTAGAGTTTGCGTAACTTTAAATTAACTCTACCCTTTCAATCCAATCGTATTTATTAGAGCGACTATTACGCAAATTGAGTCCCAATAGGAACTGTATTACTCCCAATACACCAATCGGGCAGTACCGACACAGCCCGAGATAACATCGCTCGTTGATAGCGGTCACAAGCTTAGAGAAAAGAGAGCAGAAAGATAGCATAGAGAAAATACTTAGACACACGCGGTATTACAACTGTGATTTTGAATTTTTAAAATTTATTTTTTAATTAATAACCGATTCTCTTTCAAAACTAGGTAAATAAACGTCATTTTGATATTGGGCCCATTTGCTAATAGGTCGTTTTGCTTTTAGGTCGATTTGCTTACATGCCGTTTTGCTTTTAGGACGTTTTGCTAATAGGTCGTTTTGCTTTTAGGTTCATATGATATTAGGTCGTTTTGCTTTTAGGTCGATATTATAATTATGTCGTTTTGCTTTTAGGACGTGGTGATGCGTAGGACATTTTGCTTATAGGTCATTCCGATACGAAACGAATCTTTCATCATAATATTAAAAGACACAGTGAAATATATACTTAAGCAGCTATAAAACTAAGTATGCTTTACGACCAAGGAATCAGGAATCAAGTAGATACATATTTCTATACTATAAATTATATACCTAGTGTCCTTCTTAATAAACTGACCCTTTTTAAGGGTATGAAAAGACCGTCAATTTGACCAACACTCTCTATGGTATCAACATCGAAATCGCGAAAAAAAATCAGCTGTTCCATACAAAACTGCAAACCTAGAGCCAAATGGACACTTTTTTTTCGCGATTTCTTAATTATCCATAGAGAAGGTCATCCTATTAAAAAACTGTCAGCATTTGGACCCTGTATGTTAGTTTAGAGTATCGTAGCACTCTCAGGTGGAATCTATTGTCACTACAGCTTGTTTGTTATATTGCGGTATCACTATGGAATATTGAAGGATTTCAACCACCGTTGCTTCGAGAAAATTCGAGACGAGTATTGGAAAGTCATTATAGCTGGTTGGCAACTGAATTGCCTACCAAGTCCTCGCTACTTCCACCAAGATTAAGAGGATAGGCGGGCTCTTGATGAAACTTGGAGAATAGGTCACTTTTCCGAAAGTAACTAAACGTATTTAACCGATCCGCCCCTCCCAAACACCCCGTCGACTATAGAGTGCGAAAGAGACAACTGCAGCTCGGCCTGATTGTATCTGCATAAAATGGATGAAATTAGCATTTCGTATTCTCCTCTTTCTACCTCCAAAACATATGATAAAGGCCTTTTACTATGTCTGTATGTTTTATTATTTTTTATATTCGTCTAACATAACATAACATAACATAAATATTATTTCTTTCTTTCTTTCTTTTTTTCTTTTTTCTTATTTTTTCTTTCTTTCTTCTTTCTTTTTTCTTCTTCTTTTCTTTCTTTCTTTCTTTTTTTCTTTATTTTTTCTTTCTTTCTTCTCTCTTTTTTCTTCTTCTTTTCTTTCTTTCTTTCTTTTTTTCTTTATTTTTTTTCTTTCTTTGTTTAAGTTTGCTGGATGTCTGAAAACGGCCGGTAAAATCGGTAATTCTCGAAGGTCCCGGTCCCGGTCTCTGTATAGTTCTTAGAGTAAATTCAGTGCAGATTTATGCAAAAAATCAAAACATAGGGACATAGCAGAGGTAACATACATTGTATGAAAAAAAAATGCTTGCTCTAATATCATTATCCAGGAAGGAAACAGGGGAATACGTTTGTATGGACAAAACGGTACTATTATTTATGTTTCCTATTTTTCGTTTTGAGATTAGGCCGTATAAACTTGTGAATCAGTCAAATCAATCAAACTGTTATAAAACTATTGACTCACATTGCAAGTTTGGTCTCGAGCGGTTGTGTCATTCGTGCCGTGTTCGCGCGGTCCGCGTTTGAGCTTGACACGAGGCTTCGCCATTCTCTCAAAATGTGTTTTGCTCAAAAAAACACTTCTTGTGATTTGGATACAGACAGACTACTTGACAATGGTAGAAATTCAGTGCTAGACACAAGCAAAACACCATTAATTTATAAATATGTTTAAAAAACTGTACTTCAAATATTATAGAGCCATATTATGAGACTGTATTAGTACAGAAAAATAAACTGGGATCATGGAGACGTCACTGACCGACATTAAAAAAAGACTGTTCGTTCAAACATCATCCAAAAAACTACTGAACCGACTTCAATGCCGTTTTTACTGTTGAAAAGAGAGTTCTTCTGAAAAATTAACACACGGCGACACATCAAGCTACGCAAAACAAACTTAAGCTGGCCGCGCGACGTTATACATTACTCTACCGACTCGCGGCCAGCTTTATTTTGGTTTTGCGTAGCTAGATGTGTCGCCGTGTGTACCTAATTTAATTAGATTCAATGAATGAAAAAGCTCGTTCCAAAAATAGGAAAGTCATTATGTATTTAATTACGAACGTCTTTACCTAGATACCCGTTACTAGAAGAATAATCATAACTCTTATATTTAGACTAGGTAGATTTAAAACAGAAACAGGTCGCCTGAAGTAATGAAATACAGTCTTGTTCTAAACGCAGTCAACTGTTAGGGTTAATTGGTGCGAAAATTTAACAGTAGAAATAGTTGCTCGTGCTTAAATTAATAATTGTTTATTGGTCTGTTTCACTTGCCGTTATTATTCACTGACTTATGAGTCATCCATAACCAACGCCTAGCTCAGTGGATCCTATGATACTTGAATGTATTAATAGGCTCCACCAGTGGATCGAATTTAATTCTGGGAGTTTTGCACCACTGATTACTGTGGGACCTGTAATATCACCCTATGTCCCACTACTGGGGTAGGCAGAGACAATAGATCGCCACATGCTACGATTCTGACACACATCTTTCGCCTCCTCAGCATTCATAAGTCTCTTCATACATGCTCGTCGGTTCCGGGTACATTTTATTTGGCCCTTCTTCAGTACGCATCCTATTTGGTCAGCGTACGTGCCCCTAGGGCGACCCCTTTCAACCATTCCATTCACACTTTCCTTGTAGATTTCATACGTCAGCCTACTTTGGCTCATTCTTTCCACATGGCCAAACCACCTCAACATTCCTTTTTCAATCGAATATGAAGTTGGAAATACAGGGTCTAAGGATAGTATCAATAAACTTTAAACCACATACTCTACCCATCAAAGTGAACAACTTTTACTATAGGAGCATACTGATCGGAGCAAAAAAAAATCTGCTGTTCCATACTAAACTGCAATGCCTATACTCGACTCAAATGTATGCAAAGCAGATTTTTTGTTTTGCTCCTATCGGCTTAGTGGTGTCAGTTTAATGGCTAGTATAGAGTATATGGTTTAAAGGTTAATGATACTTTTCCTTACATACAAGGTGTTACAAAAATACAAATAAACCTTAAAGGCTTAGACCATCAAACTGAACAACTTTCACTATGGGACCAATATCGAAATCGCGAAAAAAAAAAATTGTGTTCCATCTAATCTAATCTAAACTATTATAAAACTGTAACTGAAGTGTGTCTGTACATTGACGATATTTAAAAAAAAAAGATTACGATATGGTTTTTATGTATCCCTGACTCGAAATCAACCTTTTTTTTTAGAAAGTCTGTCTGTTTGTTTGTGTGTTTATTTGTTTGTTTGTTCGTGCATCACGCAAAAACTGCTGAACCGATTTTGATCAAACTTTTTTGTTTGATAGCTTATGATCTGATTTAAAATTTGGTAAGTATATAATTTATGCGGACGAAGTCGCGGGTTAACTCTAGTACTCTATAAATCGACTAGAGCTAAAATATGTAGGTATGGGATATGCAATTTTTTTTTTGCGATTTCGCTGTTGGTCCCATAGAGAAAGTTGTTTAGTTTGACGGTCTAAACAACCCCCTTAAGAGTTTAAAATATTTATTGTTACTTATGAAACACCCTGTAGATATAAAGAAAAACCAGCCAAGTGCGAGTTGGACTCATGCACGGAGGGCTCCGTACTAGAATACAAAATTAAAAAAAAATCTTTGGAATCCTTAGCGCTAGCCCGACACACACTTGGCCGGTTTTTATTTTCTGTTGTTATACTGTGTTATTTTCACTATAATCCTATCAAGTTTAACGCTTTGTCGTTTTTACGTTACGATCAAGCAAAAACAAAAAACAAGGGTGGGACCCTTTTCATTTTTACTTTATGTTTTTTATTAGTTGGATTTATATTTATTTTCAATAAATTATTCGAGAATAATAGAGCGATAAATTAAGTCATAATAAATAACGTAACAATAACATTCGAATTACCTACACAAACAAACCCATACAATACAGTCAGATATAAAAACCGTTGCAAACCCTCAAATCCTGCCCGTCCCGCACAAAATAACCTTTTCTGGCTCAGACCTGAGCTCCAAACCTTCCCAAGTACCAGGCAAGCAGGACTGTGAAACAGGTAGCCGCATTCCAACGTCCCCCATTCTTCCCAAACGGATGCGCCCCAGTCTGCCATCGCAAGTCAATGAACTGGCTAGATAGAGACGGAAACGGGACTCCTGTTGCTATCCTACTTTAGCATAATTCTATTCATAGAGAGTCTGAATCTTGTCTCTTAGAAGTTAGGGTTGAAATTGCATTGTAAGCTTCACAGGATGCAGGTAAATTTTATAAGAAAGATCAGCTGTTGTCCTTCTATTGATGGTAAGATCTTATGGCGTTTAAATTGCAAGGGAATTTCAACTTTAACAATTAAGATTTAGAGTCGGTTAGTAACTATTTTACTTATTTTGGTTTTGTTAAAAATGGGATAGAAGCGTGAGAAATTCGGGAAGAAACTTCTTCGGTTGTATTAGGGTAGCATGATTCGTGTGGATGTAGTTTTCCCACGTTTGTCCTTCGGATGGTTCTCACGCTTTGCGTGTGCTTGTGCATTGAGGAAAGACCCTAGAACCGCAAAAGGCTAGTCGTTCAAGTACTTATCTAAGGCCTGTTAAAAGGACGTTAGCAAAAACATAGCATTTTGAAGACATTTTATGATTTCTGAAACTTATTCAACGAATATTAAAGTTCACTAAATGTTAATTAGTTAAAATGCAAATGATCGAAACGATATAAGTAATTGGAAACAAATCCAATGCTAATTAAGTTATCTATGAAGACTTTTAAGAACGACGAATAATATAAACTAACATGACAGATAATCATTTTCCCAAACAGCAAAAAGTCAATTTAATAGCAGATAACCAACCAATTGCACCGCTATTGGGGTACCTATTGGAAGTATTGGCAATTGCCGATAATGGACAACCGTTCGGAAAGTACTAGGCTAACATGAACGTACGAAGCCTCGCCGAACCGATCAATTCACCGATATTCCCTATCTATATACCACACACGCTACTTTCGACAGGTGTTTTATATCCATGTGTGCGTATTCCTTTTTGCGGGAGAAAAGAATGGGAATTATTAGAGTATAAAAGCGTGAGAAATACATTTAAAGGGCAACCACCTCATATGTCCCCTTTTCAGGATTATGAGAACACGTATTTTTGGAAATGGGATGTGAATTGTTATATTTTTCGGCAAAATAGACTCTGAGAGTTAATGGACTAAGCGCGGCGGATTGAGAAATGGGTTTATTTATGTTCGTTTTGGTCTTTATTGTGCTTCTGGTGAAATGACTAATGTTAATGTGATATGAAATGACTAGGTTCAGGGTGTTTTTTTATGTTTGTGCTTGTTTCTTACCCTTGTGGACATGACTAGAGCTCCAATTTTAGACGGCCCGACAGCACAGTCTGTAGTGATCCTGCCTGCTGTGCCGGGGGTCGCGGGTTCGAATCAAAACATCGCGGGTTCGACAAATATTTGTATGACGAATATGAATATTTGTATCAGAGTCATGGATGTTTGTATCTATATATGTATTCTATATATCGTTGTTTAGTTTTCATAATACAAGTCTAGGCTAGATTCTGGAACTTTAAATGTGACTAGATAATTTGTGTGACACCGTCCAAGATATTTATTTATTTAATTTGGCCAGCGCATATAGGCCCAGGCCCTAGGCCCTTCCATCCCAGGTTCTTGCTGATGATTATTGATGGTATGATAATAAGTTAAGGCATATCATACCGGGACCACAACTCTTCATAATAATCGCTGCGAACGAGCACGAGCGAAACTGGCAAGGTGACCATTGTAGCTAATGCACTTATCTTTCTTTTTATAGCTTTCTGTCTAAGCATACGATACATCAGCATAATTTAGTAGACTTTACTTACATTTTTTTAAATTTAAACTGTTCTACGTAACATATGGGTTTCCCAACAAAAAACTACTGTGTAAACCTAGATATGATTGTTAATACTGTATGTATTTGAAGGGTGAGGAAAGCAAAAAGTATTGGGATTGGGGCTAACACAAAAGATCCCACTGGGTCGAAGTGTTGCTGGCCTGCCAGCCCCCACAACAAGATAAGACAAGATAAGATAATACTGTATGAAAATTGGCTTCTTTGAAATCAACAACACACAACAAAACATACAAGAAGATATTTATCTTCGATAACCCGATAACCCATACCCAAAGTTTCCAAAGTATTCAATTTCAACGAATAACAGGTCATCTATTTTCACGTCAAATAGAAACTGACGGTTTTTCCTATACCAAATTATTCATTGAGTCATAAAATTTTTGTCTGCGCTGTCTGTTGGTATTTAGCATGATTAGTGGCGTATTGCGGAAATGTTCTTTCAATATTGAGTACCTACGTACGATATGTCGCACGTTCGTAATACGTGGTAATACCAATACCGACTGCTCTCAAACGGTGAAGGAAAACAAAGTAAAAAAAAATTAGTACATAGGTAATGCGTTACATATCGAACAGGGTGGTTCAGACCATCAAAGTGAAGTTTACACCCTGTATTAGAGTTTATACAGGGTGTAAGGAAAAGTGTCATTAACCTCTGAAACACGTATTCTACCCATCAAACTGAACAACTTTTACAATGGAAGTAAACCTGTCAGAACAAAAAAAATCAGCTGTTCCATACTAAACTAAACTGCAATACCTACTCGACTCAAACATATGGAACAGCAGATTTTTTTTGGTCTGACAGGTTTGCTTCCATAGTAAAAGTTGTTCAGTTTGATGGGTAGAGTATGTGGTTTTAACGTTAATGATACTTTTTCTTTACACCCTGTATCCATACCTATCTTAGACTATTATGGTATTTTGGTATTGGTATTGGTTGAGCGGGCTCATTTTCCGCAACTCGACGACTGAAGCGCCTATTTTGCGTGAGGTGGGAATGACTACTCTTGCCACCCTAGTTCCTCCAGAAAGCCCAGCAGCTTGTTGATGTTGCCGAATGCCTCTGGTAGAGACCCCGGAGATCCGAGGTGTTGTGCCCGATATTGTGCTAGCCCGTTGCATTCTAACAGCACGTGGGCAGCCGTTTCTTCAACCTCCATGCAGACCCTGCACAGAGGACTGTTAGTAACACCGATATTAAAAAGATGTTTGTTAAAGGGACCATGACCAGTCAGGGCTCCAGTAACTAGGCGTAGTTGGGCTCTCTTGAGACGCAAGAGGCTCCTGGTGAGGCGAGGGTTAACCCTTGGTAAAGCGCTCCTCGCCTGTTCGCAATCTGTTAGTGCAGCCCAGATTGTGTCCCGTATTTGACTGGTGCGCTTGCGTAGTTGCGAGCGGATCCAGCCGAAAGGTAGCGGTACAATGGGCTCGGGCCCTATGGCGTCTGTGCTAGACCCGCGTCTCGCCAGTTCGTCCGCTGACTAGACTATTATGTATTAGGGTCCTTCTTAATATGCTGACACTTTTTTATTTCTGTTATATTTCCTCTACCCTAAGGTCGTCTGGCAGAAATAGCTTATTAGCGATAAGACCGCCTTATTTGTACCATAATCAGTTCGTTTCCTATTGTGTATTGTATTTTGCTTTTGGTGTAAATAAAGTATATTTCATTCAATCATTTTTGAAGGGGATGATCAGACCATCAAATTGAACAACTTTCTCTATGGGACAAACATCGAAATCGCGAAAAAAAAACATCTGATACATTTGGCTCGAGTCGGTTTGCAGTTTTGCATGGGACAGCTAATTTTTTTTTTCTCGATTTCGATGTTGGTCCCATGAGAAAGTTTTTCAGTTTGATAGTGTGATCATCCCTTTAAAAAAGTGTCAGCATATTAAGTTGGACCCTGTATTATAAATAAAATAAATAAATAAATAACGCTCACAGGCACATACATTGTAATGATCCCAAACTAGCACTAAAGGCTTTTTATTATGGAAACCATACAACAACGGCACGAACGTATAACATCCATGACCGAACCGGGATTCGAACCCAGGACCCTGGTTTGGCAGTCCGGCGTGGTAACCATACACCAACCGGGTCGTCATTATAGACTAATGTAATGATGATAAAGATGTTAAGTGGTAGACTAAGGGTTGAACTACACATGGCCGCACGCGATCGCCTTTTTGGAACGGAACGGAACGGATGGCACGCGGCGTGCTGTTCCGTGCTGTTCCGTTCCGTCTATCTTATATGCTCTAGCAAATGACGTTCCTGAGTGACAGAAAAGGATGGAGCGACGGAAAAGTGCGATCGCGTGCGGCCTTGTGTAGTTCAACCCTAAAACCCACACACCCTGACCACGAGGGTAGGATTGTAATGGGAACAATTAGAGACAAGTGATGATGATGACATCATTAGTGGCGGCAGACATTACATGTAAATAGGTACCAAAACTGAATTATTTCGTGTAAGTATGAGCCAATGTCGCATGACAATTACTCAGGCTGTACCTACTGAGTACGTGGTGTATGAAAATTGAGTCAATTATTGTTTTTCTTAATTTTAAGGCGTATCAGCCGTGGACCACTCTCCTCTCACTCACACTCCATACTAATCGATGAGAAAGAGCGCGTGTCTCCGGTCAGAATTTTGCTGTTCTCTTTGAAAAACTCGATGATTTTTTATTAATTTCGAAAAAGTAAAAAAAACACATCATTCTAAATTGTATTGTGAACAATATAGTAAATTTTCATTTTGTTCCGATTAAAATGTAAGAGTAAAATGGTTACAACTGGAAAAAAAGGGGTGACTTTAGAGTCCCTTTTCTTCGGTTTTATTCATTAAAATCGATTTCTAGAAAAACCACATCACTTCTCATATCCTGTAGATGGTTCAGTTTAAATTTCAGCTCAAAAAGTGCCATAGTTAATGAATAAAATGGTTACAAAATTACCCAAAACCGGCAGGTAGCCCCTTAAACCTGGACTTCTATCTCAACCCCAACACACTCCGACCTAACCCAACCTAACCTAACCTAAAATTACTTATTCATTTATTCCTAAACAAAAGCAAAACTAAGTTATACAATATCCCGGTTACCGATCGACTCTGAATTGACACAAATTCTGACCACTAGCCCATTTCCTATTTCCTTAGGCCAAAAGGTCAAATTGGCTAATCAGAATAGAAGAACAATGGGAGTCTTTATTGTTACAAAAGCTTGTTGATTTCAGCTAGCCAACCACTGTAGGTTTTGTAAAGGCAAATTGTACGCGCATTCCTTCTTCTACACCTTATAACTTCGTATCAGAAATAAAAAGAGAGTGTTTCCTATTTAGCAATTTTAGCATTCTAACAAATTTTGTAAAGATGGTCATATATTTCATATTATTTCATATTTATTTATTCATAAACAAATTAAGTACATTGTGTTTGAAATTAAAGCTAAAGAAAAACCTAATAATTTACAAATAAAAGATAAAATAATATTTAGTAGGTACATACCTATAAATTTACAACAATAATAATTCAACATAAAATTCATAATTTACATAGTTTTTCCGTATTACACAAGTATTCAATAGTAAACAAGTATTAGATTTTAAATTAATAATAAAAATGTCATGTAATGTCAGAATTGAATTGGATTGAATGTCATAATACAAATTTGAATACAAATACATTAATAATTCAACTATATCACCTAATTACATGGGCGTACCCAGGGGGGGCAGGGGGGGCAGGGGGGGGGCAGCTGCCCCCCCTGGAATCGGCCTAACCTGCCTTCCGTACGTGAGAATTCTGGTCAAAGCGACGTCATGACACTGAAAAATTTCGAGCTCGCTTCGCTCGCTCTGATTTCTGTTCATTATGACACTGTTATGTCGGCCAAATTCTGGTCCAGTTACGTTGTATTATTCATAAATTTCGAACTCATTTCGCTCGCTCTTTTTTCTATTCTACTATAGCAGCATTGCTTGCTATAGACATGGTGGTCTTCGATAATCATCTTAGAAGCTGTTATGAGTCTCTGTTTCCCGCATGCGGGTAGCACGCTATGAGTGACTACCTAGATGACTACACAATGGTTAACATTACACATAGATTACAAAATAAGCCAAATTCGCGCATGGGCCTAAAATGACGGAAAACGCAGCCTTCCTCTTTTGTTTGTTTTACACACCATGCTTCAGAAAAGTTTCAGGTAATAATTTCGACTAGATCGACTTTATTAGTAAACCTGTCGGGTACACTCTCTCGTCTTTACCTTCCTGAATATTGATAGAACGGGAAACCGATACCATCGGAAGTGGGATCGGATGCAGTAGATATAACCGAATGAAGCATAAGATTAATTATTTGATGATGCTTGGAATAAGCTGTGGTGGTCCAGTGGCCACCTTGCCTTCCGTGCAGAAAGCGATGGTTCGATTCCCATACAGGCATACTCGAACCAATGAGTTTTTTTGAATTTACGATACTATTTGTAACACCACTGGCTTTCGGTGAAAACATCGTAAAGAAACCTGCATGCTTCAATTTCGAGGTATGTATTGTACCTACTGTCCATTACAAGTGGCGACGGACTCACTCCCGGCCACACTGGACTGAGTTCCAGTACTACTAGTGAAACGTGGATGTTCTGAGGTTTCAGAATATCTCTGACTACCCCCTCGGGGAACATAGTCGTGAGCATTATGCTTATGCTTATGATGCTTGGACTTAGTCGTCTCATCGTTCAGAGTACTCATTGTTACATGAATATGCTTTTGTAAATACGCGGCGTCATACCACTCCTGATTGACATGGATTTGATATTTATTACATCGTAAAACAATCAGACGTTTTCGGAGCACCATTTTGTGAGGTCAATCGCAAATCGTAACTGTTACTTTGTGGAATTGAATAATAAAGATTTATTGTTTGCGCTTTTAATGTTGCGTAATGGGCATTTGGCTTTTTAATATGGTAGGGAAATTTGTATTAACTTGTCTGGTTTGTTTTTAAATGTATGTTATGGACTTATCCTGGGTGATAGTAAACTCTAGCTATACAGGGTGTAAGGGACAGCCCTCCGCAGACTAAAACGCTGAACTCAGCAAACTGAACAACTTTCATTACAGAGCCTACTTCAAGAACGTGAAAAAAAAAACCAATTGTCCCATACATTTGAGTCTGGTAAGTATAGTAGTTTTGTATGAAGCAGCTGATTTCTTTTCGCGTTTTCTGAGGTAGGCTTTATAGTGAAAGTTGTTCAGTTTGATTGTCGGAGTTCATCGTTTCCGTCTGCGGAGGGCTGTCCCCTTACACCCTGTATACTTAATTTCAAGGTGTGTTTAAAGGTACACTTCCGATCCCAGCGACCGATGCGACTGACGCGAGGTTTTGTCATGTTTTCATAGTAACTATCGGCCGTCGGCCGCGAGCTGACTATGATATATGCCAGGACCACGCGTCAGTCGCATCGGCCCAGCGATCCCAGGATCGGAAGTGTACTTTTAGGTAACCAAACTGTACTAGGGGAAAGGTTGGAGATGGGCATTGCAGTATAGTAGGTATGGAACATTAATTTTTAAATGCGTTTTCAAGTTTGGTCCCGAAGTAGAATTTGTTCAGTTTGATCACCTGAACCACGTCTGAAAACTTACCTAAAGATTTGTCTATCATCCAGTATTTACGAATACATCAGCATACCTACACGCCGAATATTTTCTTCATATACATATTAGTTCTAGTAGGCACTGTAGGTATCTAGACTTTTGCTCCAGTTAAAATCCAGGAAGCCTAGTAACTCAACGTCAAAATAAAATTTATTACGTCTCCGCTTCATTCTAATAAGGCCCGACGTTGATTTAAAAAAAAACTGACACTGTTTGAAGTACTACCGGGATCAGAAAAAACTTACCTTTGCCAATAGTACGACAAAAGTAAAAACCTTGCGAAATCGACCTTGCCGCCAGATGTCCTACGCGGAAGTCAGGAATCTACAAAAGATGTTTTCTTACAAAATAACCCTGAGATGGGACGTATCCAGGTTTTCAGAGATTGCCAGAGAAAAAGATTATTCCCGTAATCCCCACTATAACTAATAATATAAGAGATAAGTGTACTTTTTGCAATCATCAGCAGCAAGGCTGATTCAGTGTTTATGTGGTGTAGAGCATCTCTGTGATGGGGATGGACTATGTCTGCCTGCATAACTTCAGTCGGTTTAGGAGTTACAGACGTTTAAAGGTCGGACCTTTGAACGGCTGTAACTCCTAAACAGGTAAAAAATTAACGATCAGCTGCAAGGCTGATCGTATGATATTATTGTAGTATGCATTGTAGCTATGTGAACAGTACAAAAACTGACATGAACTGGCCGTCAGTTTAGGAGATACATCCGTTCAAAGATCGGACCTTTGAACGGCTGTAACTCCTAAACCGACTGATGAACCATGTCAGTTTTTAAACTGTTCACATAGCTACAGTGCATACTACAATAATATCATACGATCAGCCTTTTTAACTGACCTTTAAACGTCTGTAACTCCTAAACCGACTGAAGTTATGCAGGCAGACCTAGTCCATCCCCATCACAGAGATGTTCTACACCCCATAAACACTGAATCAGCCTTGCTGCTGATTGTTGCAAAAAGTACACTTATCTCTTATATATAACATAAGGCAGTTCATTAAGTAATGTGATTGTGGTTATAAAAACTTTCTAATAATGAAAACTATGTTCACTTCCATGATAGTAAAGTTCATTTTTGTGTTGGCATTTATGTAGGGTGTAAAATTTAATGCGTTACATATCGAACATGGTGCTTCAGACCATCAAACTGAACAACTATCGGAGCCAACATAGAAATCGCAAAAAAAATCTACAGTCCTTTAGAAAGACTTCAAACATGTTGGTTGAGTAGCTATTAAGGGTGTCAGGAAAAGTAGCATTAGTCTTTATACTCTACCCATCAAACTGAACAACTTTTATTATGGGAGCAAGCCTGATAGAAAACATCTTCTTCCCTTGCTCAGTCTACTAAGCATACAGCATATTTCCCCGAGGGGATAATCAGAGATATTCTGAAACCTCAGAACATCCACTTTTCACCAGTAGTACCGAAACTCTGTCCAGTGTGACGGGGGGTGAGCCCGTCGCCACTTATAATGGACAGTGGGTACAATACAATGCCTCAAAATTGAAGCATGCAGGTTTCCTCACGATGTTTTCCTTCACCGAAAAGCCAGTGGTGTTACAAATCGTACATACATTCCGAAAAACTCGTTGGTACGAGTCGGCCTGCATAGCTAGCATGCCGCAGTGATACAGCGCTATCACATCTTAGCTCTCTTTCTATTTGCGTGCGAACGAACGAGATAAAAGACGTGATACAGCCGTATCACGTGTAGCATACTACGAGTGCTGGACGGGGATCGAACCATCACCGCCTGCACGGCAGGCAAGGTTACTCGCCACTGGACCACCACGGCTTCTAAATACGAGTCTACTAAGTCTAAATACGAGTACGTACCTGTAATGTAACAGTCGTGATCTGAGCAAGTCGAATTGGTCGGTGTTAGCTTTCCTGAGAGACTTCCGCAAACTGTAACGGTTGGGTGGAATAGAGGTGTTTTCTATTAAGATTTTACACTGCTTTTATCTCTATAAAAACATGCTTCCATTTCGAAGCGTGTATTGTACCCACTGTCCATTATAAGTGGCGACGGGCTCACCCCCCGTCACACTGGACAGAGTTTCGGTACTACTAGTGAAACGTGAATGTTCTGTGGTTTCAGAATATCTCTGACTACCCCCTCGGGGAATATAGTCGTGAGCATATTCTTATGCTTATGCTTATGCTTTATCTCTATATACAAGGTGTTACAAAACTACAAATAAACATTTAAACAAAAATTTTGATGTTCTATACTCTACAAATCGACTCGAGCTAAAATATGTATGGGATATCAGATTTTTTTTCGCGATTATGATTTTGGTCCCATAGAGAAAGTTGTTCAGTTTGACGGTCTAAACAACCCCCTTAAGAGTTTTAAAATTTTATTTTTACTTATGTAACACCCTGTATAGAAACAAACTATTACCAAGAAAATGATCAGATCAATCAAATATACTGGCTGCATCTTCTACTATATCAACGTCGACGACATCTCTACATATGCGTGCTTCTTTTATTAAAACATTTTTACATACATAAGCTCACGCCATTGTCCCATGGGGGTAGGCAGAGACCACGGACCACCACACGCTACGACTCTGACACACATCTTTAGCCTCATTCACATTCATACATCTCTTCATGCACTTGATGCACTTCTGTCGATTGAGGGTGCTACGCACACTTGTCCTTTTGTTACGGATATAGTTATTTGTTATGCTAGGCTGCAAAGTTGTTTTTTGGCGCGAGTACTTATATTGAAACCTGAGCAAGCGAAGGAGTGTAGGATTGAACCACGAGCGAAGCGAGTGGTTCAAATACAGAATCCGGAGCGTAGCGAAGGTTTCAAAGGTACGAGACGCAGAAAAATTATGCAGCCGAGCGAAACACACAACTTTTCACCTCACAACAGCGAGGAAAATGTTAGGTGCAAGCACTGAGTTTAGATGTATAGAGCGAACTTTGCGCTTCATGACGTTGTTCCATTCTATTGCGTCTATATTACTCTTGCATTTAGTCACTGTCTCACTGCGGTCAGCACGTATAGCAGTTTGATTGAAAACCAATTGATCAGCATAAAAAATGTCCTGGTGTGTAGTGTGTACTGAGACACTGCGCAAATAATTCAGGAAATGTAGGGAAAAGTAAAGGAATAACTTTTCATAGCTAAACAAGATGAATTAATTATTAAAACGAATTTTAAATACGTAGTTATTTTAAATGATATTTTTATCCCACACTGGAAAAATAATTATATTATGCAAATGCAAATAAGGACAAATCTATACGTGAAAAAGAGAAGAGAAGAGATATTGCTACTCAAAGGGATTATATTTACCTAGTTATAAATTTATAATCTCTTTGTTGACACTCAAATAAATTATAGTGAAGGACAAACCTATACGCGAAAAAGAGAAGACAATAATATGCACGAATATATGCATAGTTCGTTATGTTAGCAACATAATCTTTTTGTCTTTCTCGCACGTATGGTTTTACTATCTTTTTATCTGGACTCGAATGGATTCTAATTTTAAAAACTCTTTCTACGCTAGCGGATAAAATGCACTTTTGCACTCAGATTTCGAATGATAAACAGAATTTTTCCGAGCTAAAACAATCAGTAACAATGTTACTGAATCATAACGTGAATATATTTTACAATTCAACCAGAAACGACTAGAAATGCTATTCTAGGGACAGATTTAACGACAGTCGAATCGTAAAATATACAAACAAATCCATTAAAGTTAGTTTCATAGTTTACAGTAGGTAGATTAGGCCCAACGCAGACGACGTACAGTCCGCAGCGCATATTTTAGTTAGAGAAAAAAACGTAGCCTTAAAAACCTATATGAAACTTTTTAGACGAAGACAATATATTTGGGCGTTTTTTTCTAAATATATCCGCACACATTTTGTCATGTCTATCAGTTTGCACTCAATTTACACCGAAACCAAAGACCGTTTTGAATGAAGGTTTTGATTATTTCAATATTTAATTAATAATCTGTAAAATTAGCAGGTTATATAGGTCATTTATTATAAATAAATTAAAAAATAAGACTAAAGTTAGTTTTGAACCCACATTATTAGTAATGTCCCACAATGACCGACCTAGTTTAAAAAGTTACGAAATAGATATATTTTAGTTTATTACAAGTAATTGATGCCTTGTTAAGGTTCACTGATTGTTATTTTTAAAGAAAAAAGACACATTTACTAAGAATAAACTGTATAATTATATAATTTCGTTCCAAAAAAGTTACAAAATGGAAGCCTGAACCACTCTCTTGTCCCAAAATAATCACATTTTCTTTGAAAATAATCATTTTTTATCCAATTTGCAACTATTATTATGCATTTCAAATAAGTGCGAATCATTCTACGTTGTTCCAATTATAATAAAGATATGTTTTTTTTTGTATTACATTTTGTAACCGGGATATTTTTTTACGAAATTGCCTATTTACGTACCTGCGGCGGACGTGTCCAGCAGTGGACGTCCATCGGCTGAGATGATGATGATGATCTACGTACGCATGTAGGTAACATACATAAACTCACGACCATGATCTCCTTTCGGGGTGAACGGGGGAAACGAAATACTGATGACATTTTTAAGGTTCGATAGAAACATGAAATTTGGAAAACATATTTTATAGAGCATGTAGGGGTGTCGTGCACTAAGAAAGGATATTTCGAAAAGAGCCCTGATCATATTTTATTAATTATTAGGTACGCAAGACAATTTTAAGCACTTTCTAATCCCCCCTCCACCTACATAAGAAAAAAATAGGATAAAGATGAACCCCATCCCCCCGTTAATCTTACGTAAGATCAGTATCTATCAAAATTGCAAAGAAAAAGTAGCAAAAATATAACAATTTGGCTTGTCATTTTTTTGCTTACTTTTGCTATCTTACGTAAAATAACCATCTAGATAGTTTTATACAGGGGTAAACTTAAATGCGTTAATAGTTAAGGGACCGGACCATCAAACTGTACAACTTTCACTATGGGACCAACATTACACCCTGTATATTTAGAAGATTCTGTGACATTGACCTTGACTTTGTGGTTATATAAAAAAATATTAGATGGACTGTACTTCTTTGCAAAATACCTAGTAGACAGTGTTTATGATCAAAATCACATGACTAACAAAATAACATGACCGTAACAACTACATTCAGCAATAAAACGCTTTTCACTACTGTTTTCTTTGCCACAAACTGTTTCGCAAATATAGTCATGCTATAAAAAATTTATTTATTGTAAGCTGAGGACAAAGCCTGTCACTATTGACATCGCCTGTCATCTTGGTCTCTGCCTACCTCACTGGGAAAGAGGCGTAACGTTATAGATAGATAGATATACAGGGTGTTAGGGTAAACAGTTGCATTATAATTTAAGGGGTGATTGTACCCTGACACTGAACAACTTCGCGATTAGCTGATTGCATTTAGTATGGAAACACCAACAATTTTTTTTTAATTTCCTATCGGTTTCTTAAGGAAAGTTGTGCAGTATCATGGGTACCTCTTAAAGTAATGCTATTTACCCTAACACCCTTTAGATTTTTTTTTTTTTTTTTTTTTTTTTTTTTTTTTTTTTTTTTTTTTTTTTTTTTTTGCCTGAATTGAACTTATTAGTTTAAGGCGATCCCTTGTGAAAGGGAAAAAATAAAATAAAATATAAGATTGTTTCCTTTCCATTTCATTATTTGGGGGTGGGTGAGTGGGTGCAAATCAATCAAGCCAAAAATTTTGACAGAATGGACGAAAATAAAGGTTCCTTTCCTTATTCGCCTATGGAACCCTAAACAATTATCATCATATCACCCGATAGACGTCCACTGCTGGAAATAGGCCTCCCCCATAAAGAAACACTTACTCCTTGAGAGGAGAGGAGCAGGCTAAAGGCTTACACATAATTTCCCCGCCGGACCAGAAGTACCATCGGGAAGTACCATCAATGGTACAGTTGGCACTAGGTGGTGCCAGTAGTACCATCAATGGTACAATTGGCACTAGATCGTGCCAGTAGTACCATCAATGGTACAACCCATACTTTTCCCTCTGCCAAAGTCCCACGGCTCCGACGCGACCTACCCCGATGGGCCACTAATTCGATGCGTTTAACTGCTATTGTCATAGCAATGGTCCCTCCCCCCGCAAAAAATGGCAGAAAAATTTTCTATGGGGAAATAAACAATACACACTCCTCTCCGGGCGTTGACAGGAGACACGTTTTTCTGAGTTAGTGTAGTTTGGTCACAGTGCAAAATCGTCACACTGTATAATGAGTGCAATTTCGTCACAACTGAATATTTAATTTATTTATTAATAATAAATAGTGCAATTTGGTCACAGGCCTATTTGTTTATAATTTTTACGTGCAAATTCGTCATAAGAGGTATAGGTACCTACTAGCTACTGTATTACCTAACTAATATAGTTACATTAGTTAATATTACTTGTCAGAGCCGTAAATAAAAATATTTAGTTAGGTAGGTACACGGTGGCTTCAAAACCGGTTATGATGAAAATTAAATTAAATTAAATTAAACAATTATTCTGATTATTGTGATTCACCGAAATCTCCGTAACTACTATTTCGCGAATATACATAATATGTAGGTAGGTAGTACTGGTACCTATTACACATTATTTTAAATAAAAAAATATTCAGCTGATAATGTGTCCTTAGTTAGTTATGACGAAATTTCACTAAAAAAAACAACAATTTGTAAAAATATCGACACCAGTGACCATTTTTCACCAAAGTATGTTATTTAAATCTTTTAAATTTAACCTGTGACGATTTTTCACTCAACATATGGGAATCAAAATCTGTGACGAATTTTCACTGTGACCGAACTACACTAACTCTGGGATGAGTTAGTGTAGTTTGGTCACAGTGCAAAATCGTCACACTGTATAATGAGTGCAATTTCGTCACAACTGAATATTTAATTTATTTATTAATAATAAATAGTGCAATTTGGTCACAGGCCTATTTGTTTATAATTTTTACGTGCAAATTCGTCATAAGAGGTATAGGTACCTACTAGCTACTGTATTACCTAACTAATATAGTTACATTAGTTAATATTACTTGTCAGAGCCGTAAATAAAAATATTTAGTTAGGTAGGTACACGGTGGCTTCAAAACCGGTTATGATGAAAATTAAATTAAATTAAATTAAACAATTATTCTGATTATTGTGATTCACCGAAATCTCCGTAACTACTATTTCGCGAATATACATAATATGTAGGTAGGTAGTACTGGTACCTATTACACATTATTTTAAATAAAAAAATATTCAGCTGATAATGTGTCCTTAGTTAGTTATGACGAAATTTCACTAAAAAAAACAACAATTTGTAAAAATATCGACACCAGTGACCATTTTTCACCAAAGTATGTTATTTAAATCTTTTAAATTTAACCTGTGACGATTTTTCACTCAACATATGGGAATCAAAATCTGTGACGAATTTTCACTGTGACCGAACTACACTAACTCTGGGATGAGTTAGTGTAGTTTGGTCACAGTGCAAAATCGTCACACTGTATAATGAGTGCAATTTCGTCACAACTGAATATTTAATTTATTTATTAATAATAAATAGTGCAATTTGGTCACAGGCCTATTTGTTTATAATTTTTACGTGCAAATTCGTCATAAGAGGTATAGGTACCTACTAGCTACTGTATTACCTAACTAATATAGTTACATTAGTTAATATTACTTGTCAGAGCCGTAAATAAAAATATTTAGTTAGGTAGGTACACGGTGGCTTCAAAACCGGTTATGATGAAAATTAAATTAAATTAAATTAAACAATTATTCTGATTATTGTGATTCACCGAAATCTCCGTAACTACTATTTCGCGAATATACATAATATGTAGGTAGGTAGTACTGGTACCTATTACACATTATTTTAAATAAAAAAATATTCAGCTGATAATGTGTCCTTAGTTAGTTATGACGAAATTTCACTAAAAAAAACAACAATTTGTAAAAATATCGACACCAGTGACCATTTTTCACCAAAGTATGTTATTTAAATCTTTTAAATTTAACCTGTGACGATTTTTCACTCAACATATGGGAATCAAAATCTGTGACGAATTTTCACTGTGACCGAACTACACTAACTCTGGGATGAGTTAGTGTTGTTTGGTCACAGTGCAAAATCGTCACACTGTATAATGAGTGCAATTTCGTCACAACTGAATATTTAATTTATTTATTAATAATAAATAGTGCAATTTGGTCACAGGCCTATTTGTTTATAATTTTTACGTGCAAATTCGTCATAAGAGGTATAGGTACCTACTAGCTACTGTATTACCTAACTAATATAGTTACATTAGTTAATATTACTTGTCAGAGCCGTAAATAAAAATATTTAGTTAGGTAGGTACACGGTGGCTTCAAAACCGGTTATGATGAAAATTAAATTAAATTAAATTAAACAATTATTCTGATTATTGTGATTCACCGAAATCTCCGTAACTACTATTTCGCGAATATACATAATATGTAGGTAGGTAGTACTGGTACCTATTACACATTATTTTAAATAAAAAAATATTCAGCTGATAATGTGTCCTTAGTTAGTTATGACGAAATTTCACTAAAAAAAACAACAATTTGTAAAAATATCGACACCAGTGACCATTTTTCACCAAAGTATGTTATTTAAATCTTTTAAATTTAACCTGTGACGATTTTTCACTCAACATATGGGAATCAAAATCTGTGACGAATTTTCACTGTGACCGAACTACACTAACTCGTTTTTCTCTATGGCCTCCCCAAACATCGCCAAAACGACCTGTCCTGCTCTACCCTCAACCAACGGGGCCTTGAAGGCGTCAATCAAAATGAAACAACAATATTGTAATGTCGAGTATATTTCCCTACAAGGAACTTATAAAAATAGAATGATTCAAAAGAACACAGAAACTGTTCATAATCTTACTTGCGCTAAACGTTTCTAGTTTTCCTGGTTTCACGTTAACCTGAAACAAGCAAAACAATACATTAAGATAAAGTAAGCAGCACCGATACTGTGTGTACTGGTCGACCAGAATCTCATGAAATAAAAAGAAGTAAAAAATAGAGATTTTCACATGGTAGTGTCAAACTATCATCTGTCTAGTCAAATTAGGCCCCTTACAGACTGCGACTTTTTGGCAGCGATAAAACGCGCGTTTGTCTATCGCGTTACTTTATCGCTACTTGGTTTCGATTCAAACGCATGATTGAAGCGATGCATACACATGTTTGTATCGATGCAAACGCGCGTGTGCATTGTGGCAAAGGCTGTCGACGAATAACTTATCAGCGTTTTGCGTCAGTTCTGCGCTGCAAAAAGTCGCAGTGTGTAAATGGCCCTAATCTAATTAGGTACCCCAGTGTTGCTTACTCTAAAATTTGAATGCCCCATTTGTCATCAGATTCTGGTCCACGTGTACTGTGTGTATGAGTGTATCTATTCAAAATCCACCAAAGAGCGCATTGGAGCGATATGACGGATGTGAGGCGGTGTGGGGCGGATGGCGAGCGGTGCCGCTTGTCAACAAACTTTACTGTATACTATGTATTATAGTATGTACTATGTACTATGTATTATAGTAAGTACTTTTACCTATGTTGATAGACTATGTATCATTGTTACCTAAGCTAAAAAAAAAATATTGTAATAGTAATTAAGTCGTGTTATGTTGTAGAGTTTCTGGCCGCATCTTCGCAACAATCATCGCAACAACAGACTAGGAATCTTTTGTCTTTCTTGCAACAACACGGACTAGACCAACTGATTACAGAACCCACCAGAATAACTGACTCCACAGCAACTATTTTAGACCTAATTGTGACTGACATAGCGTCTAAATGTAGAGGTATTAAAGTACAACACAACAACTCCTTAAGTGACCATGCCATGATTCTAGCAGAGTTTAATATTAAAAAACCTAAACTACCCAGACAAATTAAATATCAGCGAAGACTACATAATATTGACCCTGAAGTTTTTAATAAAGACCTAAACTCAATTCCGTGGCAATTTATTCGCGAATTAGAAAATGTGAATGATATGGTGGAATGTTTTAATAATCACTTAATAAATCTGTTTGATTTACACGCACCAATTACAAAAATAATATTGAAAGATAAGCCTAAACCGTGGATTACCGATATGGTAAAATTTATGATGAGCCTAAGAGATGAAGCTTTAGTGGAGGTGCATAAAGGTAAAACTAACTGTCAAATAAAGTACCAAACTAGTGAACAAAATAATAAGATAAAACGAGACTATTATCGGAGCCTTAAAAACCTAGTAACAGTTACAATCGAACGCGAGAAAAAAGCTTACTTTAAGCACTTTGTTAATAAAAATCGAAACAAGCCAAATGTATTGTGGAAAAACATTAAAAATACCGTCACTTTTAAAACAGCTTATATGAATTTGATTCCCGACCATATAAATGACCCTAATATAATTAATGATCACTTTTTAAATCTGCCGTCCTATAATAAACAATGTTTTGAAAAAATGACTGTCGACACACCGCAAACTGACACGCTTAAGTTTAAACCAACCACAGAAGGAGACGTTCTTAAAATAATTTACAACATTAAAACAAAATCCGCTGGACATGACAACTTAAATATCGAAATGATCAAACTTACCTTGGATGCGACGCTATCTATAATTACAACAATCATAAATAGATCTATAGAGACCAACACATTCCCATCAAGTTGGAAGAGAGCCCTAGTGAGACCAGTACCTAAAAAAAATTCTGTAACCGAACTTAAAGATCTTCGTCCTATATCGATCCTCCCAGTATTATCAAAGGTTATAGAAAAGGTAATATTAAATCAAACTCTTAGTTATCTAGACAAAAAAAATGTTATACCTAAGTTTCAATCCGGATTTCGTCGAGGACATGGAACTGAGACTGCACTACTGCACGTGACTGACGACCTCACTGAGGCCTCTGATTTGGGATTGAGTAGCATTATGGTACTCCTGGACTATTCCCGCGCGTTTGATTGTTTACACCCGGAGCTACTGCTAGCCAAGCTAGAATGCTACGGATTCTCCCCTAGTGCTTGTGAATGGTTTCAGACGTACCTAACCCACAGACAACAAATAGTAGTTACTGAGGACAGTGACGGAAGTAGGCGATTTTCTGAACTGAAACAAATTCCACGTGGTGTGCCTCAGGGTTCATTGTTAAGTCCGATCCTTTTTGCTATATTTACAGCAGACTTACCTAAGAATATTCAATCATGTAAATATCACCTGTATGCTGATGACACGCAGCTCTACTACTCATTCAAAGGATGTGACACTCAAACTGCTATTAATAAAATCAATAATGATCTTGCCAATATCCATACATGGTCGGTAAAAAACTCTTTGTTCTTGAATCCAGTAAAATCCCAGATGTTAGCGTTAGGCACTAAACACCAAATTCAGATGGTCTCCGAATGCAAAGAGCAAGTTAAAATCAATGGTGTACCTTTGGAGCGAGTAACATCTGCTCGTAATCTTGGTTTGATCTTGGATGAGGAACAAAAGTATGTAGAACACGTGAATAGTAAAATTAGAAATGCCTTTTTCAGATTGAAAACTTTATATAAAATAAGACCGTACATCAAGGAAGATATCCGTTTAGTTTTATCAGACTCTCTTGTGCTATCCCAACTTGTATATTGTAGTTCTGTCTTCGGTCCCCGGTTAAACAACAGCACAGAGCGAGCTGTTCAGCGTGTTCAGAACGCCTGCATCAGATTCTGCTATAACGTGCCAAAAAGGGAATACATAACACCTTACTTAAATAAAAAACACATTCTAAACATGAGTGCGAGGAGGGAGCTACAATATGCTTGCTGTGTTCAAAAGGTAATATGGAATAAAAAACCCGAATACCTTTTCGAAAAACTCACGTGGGTAAAAGATGTGGTGCAAAGGAGTCTCCGATCTGCCACTCTAAACTTACTTAGTATACCGACGCATAAATCCGCACGATATAGGGGCTGTTTCAAGTATTATGCAGCAAGTATCTGGAACGACCTACCTCCTCCAATGAGGAATAAAATGAGCGTAAATAGTTTTAGAGCAAAATATAAATCGGCTTTATTAAGAAAACAACTCTCTGCAGAAAACTTGAAACATGCATACTGGAACATGTTAAAGATTACAGACTATTTTAATGAATCCAATCAATCCCAATGATATGTAAATATAACTATGAAAATAACACACACACACACACACACACCCACACACCCCCCACACACAAACACACACACACTATATTCAGTTCATAAGAATTCCATGAATTTTAGTTACCGTGTATTTTGTTAAATTTTATGATTTAATTTTATAATTAATTTTGTATGTAGTTAAGAAGTACAAAGATGTTTAAGTTTTAGATGTTTAGAGCATCTGTATGTACTATTTATCTGCCCTCATTTACTCATCTCCCACTCAAGATCTTAGGGAAAAGGGAGGGGCTGAAAATCAGCGCTGCGCGGGTTCAACCCCGTGCCAGCACAGGCTGAGCCTCGACCTTTTGTCTCAATTGTGTAATAATACTTTTTTGTGTGCTTAGACTGTAAGAAAAATTGAGGCAATAAATGACTTTTTAATTTAATTTAATTTAATTTAATCTTCGCTTCAGCGACAACACGTTCCGACGCTGTGGTAGCTTCATTTGACGTTTAATAGTGTGCTTCAGGCTCCTATATTGAATAAATTACGTTGACTTTGACTTACACCCTAGCCACTAAGCGTCTCCGCTCTTTTCCGCTCCGCCCATGTCCGCTTTTGGTGGCATAAGCCGGCCTGGCTTAATAGTTCAGTAATTTTAGCTTGAAAATTGGCAAAATTAATTGAGTCATTTTATTTATCGGAATACGTACGTTATAGAGCGAAGTTAAAATCTACATACTCTCCCCCCCCCCCCCCTACAGGGTGAGCTTCACCCCCCCGCGCCCCCGAAAGTGTCCCGAAGCGCGGTTTTTTCCAGTTTTAAAGAAAACCGTACACGATACATGAAAAGTGTGTAGGAATGAAATGATCCTTGATAAATTTACTAACAATCTCTCATACATACAAAATCTATATCACTTATAGTTACCGCGCAATCTGCCACGTAATATGAACATTTTTGATTATTATCGATTTTTACCCGACTGCGACTTATCCAATACCAATCCACAATGGACCCGTGTGGTGGAGTATGGCGCATTTCCTCTCAAACATTTGTATGAGAAGGTCTTTGACCGTTAGTGCTGATACTGTAGGATCCCCACAGGCTTTCCCTTTGATTCTTTTTAAGACCATATGGGTCATATTTATAAGGGTGTTTATAATTACTGAGTTTAAAATTAAATGTGTTACATATTAAACACTAAAGAGTACATTTTAATCGAGTACGATTGCATTTTTTATGGAACGAACGGCAGATTAATTTTTTTCGCAATTCCGACATTGGGATATTCTTTGGGATAGTTGTTCAGTTTGAGGGTCAGATCATTCCCTAAAAAACCATCAGAATTTAAGTTGGCTATGTATTTTATTCACAACCATATAGTTAAAAGGTCGGATGTGTTCTTATACCTGAATATTATGAAAGTTCCAGTCTTGAGTCTCGTGAATATTACGATATCTACCCGTCAACACAAAATAACCGTTTAAACTATAACACGACGTCAATATCCTAAATGCAATACAAAGCTATTGGCAGTTTCCGAACGGAATACGAAAAGTTGAAAAACCTTCTGAGAGACAGATCCGAAGAAAAACGTGACCCTAAATACATCAATCAAACAGTAGCGACGCGCGATTCTATCCGTTAGAATAATTTTCAATAGACTTGACAGTGTGCCTCAGAGAAACCACCTGTCACTGCGTAAATCCCTTAATATAAAGCAAAACATAATTTATTTAAAAAGTGGTCATCACGTTACAATATCAGGATGCTCGGACACCAAAGCATCCAATATAGGTAATCAATTTGTACCAGTGGAAATTAAAACTGTTAACGAAACCAATGTGCCCATAAGTGCACAAGAGACACTGACCTCGGCACACCAATGAATAATATACGTATGCATATGTAACGCATATTTATGAATGATGGAATGCGCAACCATAACTTCTGTCAGAAAAATCCATGAAGACGACATGGAGATTTGAAAAGCTAGGTTTAGGTACTACGTGCTATAAAGAGCAAGACGTGGTGGTCATCGAACGCACCAGTTTTCTCACCGCTGGGGACACTGTATTCCTCCTCCACTATTTCCTGGGGAAATCTACCTCAAACTATTATGAGCGGGATTCTGTTTTTTTCTACTTGTGTATCAGGTCTTTTCGTATTGTCATTGAGCGTTGGTAATATCGATCACGTGAGCTCAGTGTCGGTATTGCTTGATTAATGAATGTGAACGTGAAAGGGACAACGATTATTTTAAATTAAATCCATTTTGAGTGTTGACACTAGAAAGAGTGAACTGCAAAGAATACGAAATAGTAGTCTGAGTGGTTTGATCATTCCTACTTTTTTCTTACCAAGAATTTAGTGAAAAACAGTTAGGTAGATACTAAGATGACTTGAAAGTAAAACTTGAATGGAAAAAAGAAATTTATTTACATCAAAAGAGTATCTATGTAATAGATTTTAGCTCTCGTTTCAATACTAAACTTTAAAGACTTCAACGTAATAAGTACCTAATTAATTAGTTAGGTATTCAAAAGAAAAAAAGAAAGTTATTATTTCCACCAAAAAGAAGAGCACAGTGCATACAAATTCCAAGGTATTCATTTAAGAGAATATTATTCCGAGAGCGAAAATGCGCGCTGCATATAAACGTACTATGGTGATATTTTCAATACTAACCAATTAAAGTCAATGAAATTTTGCAGAAACAATCTAGAAACAAATCTCTATGCTTCTATAGAGTCAGATTTTCGTTAAAATATACAGTTTCAATGCTAGGATTAATTTAAGGTTTGTATGGAAATCTTTGAGGCACTGTAACTTGAAAACTGTACACTTTAACGAAAATCTGACTCCATACATGCATAGAAATTTGTTTCTAGATTGTTTCTGCAAAATTTCATTGACTTTAATTGATTAAAAAATACAAATGGTAAGGTACCAGTCAGTCAGTTCCTCCGATCGCAGCAGCGCAAAGCTATAAGAGTGCCTTTCCCACTAGAGCTATGCGATGCGAAGAAGCTAAGCTATATAGGAACGTCTTCTTCTTCTTATCGTGTCGACTTCAAATTTTGAACAAAGTCGCTAAATAGTACCTTGCCAGAAGTGGGCAACCGATACTGCACCGTCGCTAGCGATCATGAGCTCCTCCTGCGTACAGGTGTTAGGGCACGCAGGGCACGATGTGAGATGGGCCATCGTTTGTGGAGCTCCACACATAGGAACGTCAAGCCTACATTATTACTTAAGGAGGTTGGAGAGCTGTCATTTTCATACAAAACTTTGTCGTAGAACACTCGTAGACGGTTTTAATAAAAGTAATGTTTTATAATGGAAAAATAGCTTAGAAAATCTAGATTGCGCGTATCAAATAATATTTACAATTTATAATATTATTACGAAGATATCAAGCTTTGAAATTATTCATACAAAATTACAAAGCGTACATCTTCGTAATTATATTATAAACTAAGCTATTTTTCCATATGTAAAAAATACTTTTATTAAATACCGTCTACGAGTGTTCTACGACAATGTTTTGTATGGACGGAAACCACCTTAAATATCAAATCTTTTTTTGGAGCTACCCGCATCCTGGCAAAGTTTTGGTGGAAAGCGTTACACCGTTTCACTGCTCCATATTCTCGCACAGCTAAGCTTCCTCACACAGTTTTGGTGGGGGAATGCACCCAAGTCCAGTGTTAGATCCGGAATCTTGTTTTACGTTTGTAAAGTCCACTCGTCTTTTTAAATTAATCCAAACCTCTCACAAAGTTTAGGTTGTCAACCCATACCGAGATCAAAACCCTTTTAAACGAGGTCCTGTTTAAGATTCATCCCATTTAATCTTTGGCACGGACCAGACCGTTCCTATTAGGTCGTCTGCCTAATTGGCACTATGAGAATATGAATTAATTAATTATTTTGTACCCATAATATTAAGTTGGAGAAGGTTTTTACAAGCAGGCGAGAGATCGAGAATTGAAAATTGAAATTGAAAAAGTTTTATTGTGCAAACAGACAGGTGGTACAGTACATGGTTATACATATTACAATAAACATACTTAAAATTAGGGAACTAAAAACCGAAATCTGTTTGCGACAAAAGGGGATCAGCTCAGTGTTGTGCCGGCCGAGTGATCTGATCAGAGATCACAGCGAGCGCAGCCCTGATTTTCAGTTGTACCCTGTTCGCCTGTCACTTCGCTTTTACTATAATGGCACCAACATGACAAAATTAGATTCGCTGAGACATTGCAAGTCGTGGCAAAATGAATAGAAAACTAAAATAAAAGCTAGAATAGATAACGATTAAAGATAAATCAACGCTAGCTAATTACAAGGAATATCTACGCTAAAGAATCAAAATAGATGAAGTGGTAAGTAGGTAAGTAATGTAATTTTGTTGCAAAATTGTATGCTTGTGTTCAGTTTCATACAATGAACCGCCCGAAATTTTTCGGGGTGGTTCAGATTACGAAACTGATAAATTTTTACTATGGGAGCACGTTTGGACAAAAAAAACTGCTGTTCCATAGGTAGGTACTAAACTGCAATTTCAACCTACTCCACTCAATATGTATATTGCATAATGTTTTTTTTACGATTTCATCTTGATGGATGATTGTTCAGTTTGATGGTCTGAAAATTTGGAAAGTGTTAAAAAAATCGCCCAGTAGCTAAACCCAGTAATGTATGTACTGTAATGAAGGGAGACACGGTGTACCTATTTCACGAAGAAGTGTTATTGTGTGTACTAGTTACCTATCTATGTAAGTGTAATATTTTAAACTCAAAATCAGCTTACACTATACAATTATTGCTACGGCAAACTTGCAAGTATGATGCTTTTTTCTTTCCTATCCCGTCCTGCTACCCGGCTTCAACTGAAGCTGAAAGGCAAAACGGTCTTATTTAGTTCCAAGTTTGTTAAGCAGTGTTATGTATCTAGTCTAGTATTTTGTTTTATTTTATTTGGGAAACAGTAGGTAGGTACCTAGTTTACAAAAAAACATCATCCGATTTGGTCCAAAATGTGAAAGTGCCGACTAAAAAATATATTCTGATATTCTGTTAAGACTTTTCCGTCTAAACAATTATTATAAAGGCTCCACAGCTGTAGGTCCATTGTCCTTGGTTTTATTTGGGTTCGGAAAATCTGCCTTTTCATATTTTTTCTTCTTTTGCTACAAATACCAGGATTGGGCCTTTAAAATTTACAAATTCCCTAAAAAATGGGCATCGCACCCTTTTTTCAATAGTAAATGTGGCTCCTCAATCCATACGCACATGATGATTTCAGTATTTTTAAATCGAATTTGTCCTACTGTAATATGCAATTATAATATGTGATGACATGACTGATGAGATGAGACATTAAATATATTACGCTCAGTTGTAGAAACAATCATTAGAGATAATCCTCCATTAAATCTCTTGCTAGCTTTTACTACGTAAACAATACAAAAAGTGACAGCAAGAGAGCAGCAGTCTGTCAGCAGCAGCAGAGTGATTTAATGGAGGATTAACTTTAATAACCGTTTGTACAACTGAGTGTTAGCCAGATTTTTTGTGGTTGTTGTCGTTATTATTGGCCTAGCCAACATTTTTTTATGGTTTATGAATTTATTCGTAATTTTAGTCAACTTGAATGTTTTGCTAAAGAGTAATTTTATTTAATGATTTTTTTATTTAAATTTCAGACGTCCGACTAAAAATAAGAATCGTGCTTTCATAAATTATCTACGAGATATCAGTATGCTATATAGGAGCCTATGTATAAACGTCATACGTCAGCACTTTCTAAAAGTTTGTCAAATGAAAACCCATCAACGCCTAGGAAGGTACTCAAATTTTGAGACGACCAGATTATTGTAAACACAATTTAAGAACGTCACTCCCAAACGTAAGTAAACTCAACCCTCGCCATGCAGATGAGGCTGTTGACACTTAATCCTATTTGTACAGGTTATTTTATAGACTATCTACCCTATAGACATCAAATAGCGAGAAAAATGACACGACTATATCAAAACTCAAAATGGGAGGTACGGTAGGTAGGTTATCAGATCTCTCTTCGAGATTTTATGCAATCCTGACTGGGTAATATTTCCTCGTTTCTCCGCTCCGCCGCGTATCTCCGCGTCTATGGACAGGCAGACTTAATCAGACATTTTGTTAGTCTAATCGTGCAACTTTCCCCCGTAACTATCTACGTACTTATTATACGAGTACCTAGCTATTTTATGATTCCTAAAATTCTAGCTTTAAATTGCCTATCCATTGACGCAGAGATAGGCAACGGGGCGCAGAAACGTAGTTTTATTAACCAATAAGATTGCATAAAATCTCTTTCTGATATTTCATGCAATCTTATTGGTTAGTAAAAATCAGTTTCTCCGCTCCGCCGCCTATCTCCGCGTCAATGGACCAGGCACCCTAATGCAAACTCGTACGACTTTTAGACTAAAAGTTGAAAAGTACGTTCTTGTACCTATCTAGATTTTTAAACATTATAATTATGGAAACAGGAAGAAAATAAATAAAATGTTGAATGTTGCTGTTGACACATCTGTTGGTTTAAGGTGAGCGCATATTAGGGCGGGTCGCATCGGGGCGCTACGGGCCGCATTGCAGCGGAAAATGCGTACCTACTTCGCAGTCGTACAATAGGGCGGGCCGGGTCGCAACGCATTGACGGATTTTAAGTTTGACGTAATACTGGCAGAAGTTGTAAAAAGTTCCGCTAGGTATAGGAAACTACGACGGGCCACATCACATGGATGGAAAATTTCCGCGCAAAAAATGCGACCCATCTGCCCCGGCGTAGTATGCGATAGTTCATATAAATAGAGAGAAGCTATTTGGGCGGATTTTGGCGCTGCGGCCCGCCCTAATATGCGCTTACTATAAACGAGATAAATTTATCATAATTTATTAGAAGTCTTTAGTATAGGTAGTCTAAGATAATTTAACCCTAAACATGTGAAACTGGGTCGCAAACATCCCAAAACTCATTTTGTTGCAGGTTCAACGGCATCTCGCACTCGTAAAGCTCCTTTTTCAGTGATTAGGCACTCTAACCTTTTGTTTGCAATGAACCATTACTGTTTTAATGCTTCGAATATGGAACGGGATTTACATACAGCTTGTTGTCAATTAGGATTTTGACGAATTACAAGGAACTTTATATAGCTTCATCTTTGCCCACAAGGAAATTAGGAATCTAATTCGCTTATCGAACGGAAGACAACATTTTTTTAAACACCTGGAGTGCGATTTTTGAATCTCATTCGGTGAGCTCAGCAGTTGAAAATGTCAAAATTACTATGGAGATACGCATCTTTCTATACTGCTGATTTGACTCTCAAAAATCGCACTCCTGAAGAATGATTTTTGAGTGTCAAATCGACATTAGAAACATGCATATCTCCATAGTAATTTTGACTATAACAACTGCTGAGCTCAGCGAATGAGATTCAAAAATCGCACTCCTGTTTTATTGGAAACTGCAAAAATAAGTATTTTTCTGACTATTTTGACCGATATTTCGAAATTTTTAATTTTCTGAAATAGATAGTATTTATGGCATAATAGTATAATTGATGCAAATAAGTTTTGAATAACATAGGTACGTAATCTCTAAATGGTTTTTGAATTTTGGTACCTTTCATCAAATGAAAATGTCCATCTACGTTGAATTGGTCAATCGCATAGAGTTTATGGCATGATATGGAGTTTGATTGATTTGCTATTTTGGTAAAGAGGTTTGCTCAGTCGCGTCACGTGGCTAGAGGGTACACAGGCGGACTTATTTCGTTCAGCACGCGGTTCAGCAGGCCACGTGGCTCCGTCATTTTGTGGTGTGCAAAAACAACCCGCATCAAAATATTTATTACCGTACAATGTGATTAATGTGAAGCCCTTTTGCAATTAAACTAGATAATGGCAAAATCACCAACACTACTATGGAATAGAGTCAAAATTTTAAAATTAGTATACAGGGTGTTATGAAAAGTGTTATTTTAACCATTAAACCACAAACTCTACCCATCAAACTGAACAACTTTTACTATGGGAGCAAACCTGTCAGAACAAAAAAAAACAGCTGTCTCATACATTTTAGTCGAGGAGGCATTGCAGTTTAGTATGGAACGGCAGATTTTTTTTGCGCTGGCAGGTTTGCTCCCATAGTAAAAGTTGTTCAGTTTGATGGGCAGAGTATGTTGTTTAAAGGTTAATGATACTTTTCCTTACACCCTGTATAGTAGAAGTTATTTGCTAGATATTTAGGTACTTATCTGATTTATTTTTCCATGTTTTGTAACAATTTGGGTCAAAGACTTAACAATTGACATATTCAGCACACATTTTGATATGGTGTGGGAGGTGCGAGGACTATCGATCTTGAGTTAACTCTTTTTCCTCTTGACTTAACCTCTTGAAATTTATTAACTCGGAAAATGTAAACAATGGCCATCAATGGGTTAAGTAGGTTTATTTGCTCTTTCAAGGATCAAAAGAATTTTTGCTCTCGGCGATGTTTAAGGAATCTTATAACTATTATAAAACTGTAACTGAACTGTGTCTGTACATTGAAGATATTTACAAAAAAAAGATTACGATATGGTTTTTAAATATCCCCGACTCGAAATCAACCTTTTTTAGAAATTTTGTCTGTCTGTTTGTCTGTTTGTTTGTGTGTTTGTTTGTGTGTTTGTTTGTTTGTTTGTTTGTTTGTTTGATCGCGCATCACGCAAAAACTACTGAACCGATTTTGATGAAACTTTTTTTGTTTGATAGCTTATGATCTGACTTAAAATCTGGTATATAATTTGTGCGGACGAAGTCGCGGGAAAACACTAGTATTAATTAAGTTTGTTTTTTATTTATGTTTAGGTAGCCTACAATTTAAGTGTAGGTGTAACGTTTATATTCCAGTAGAACAGTTTAAGGATGAAAACGACAAATTTCTCATTCGAAATAAATAAAAAAAAAAAAAAAAATTCCGATATTTTATTATATTCCCCGAGGGGGTAGTCAGAGATCTTCTGAAACCTCAGAACATCCACGTTTCACCAGTAGTAGCGAAACTCTGTCCAGTGTGACGGGGGGTGAGCCCGTCGCTACTTATAATGGACAGTGGGTACAATACATGCCTCGAAATAGAAGCATGCAGGTTTCCTCACGATGTTTTCATTCACCGAAAAGCCAATGGTGTTACAAATCGTACATAAATTCCGAAAAACTAATTGGTACGAGTCGGCATGGACGGGGATCGAACCATCGCCTCCTGCACGGCAGGCAAGGTTACTTGCCACTGGACCACCACGGCTTTTTATAATATAGATTATAGATACAATAATCTGTCGTTTAGGTAAAGTCTGACGTTCATAGAATATTCCGTTATAAATTCAGACGACTTAATTATAAATGTCCTTCACTAAATATCCAAAGTGTATATTTTGTACAGCTTGCATTTAGTGTGGTGTACCTACCTAATTTAACAAACATATTATATTCACGACCATGATCCCTTTCGATGTGTTCAGAAGCCCTGCCACATCTTTGTACGAGTGCAAGATTCAATTTAAAAGTGTTCCCTTAGGTTTCTGGATGGAATTAAACTTCAAATGATCATAGGCTAGTCTTACCCCTACAGAGATAGGTACTAAAAGATTTTGTGTACACACGGCGACACGACACATCAAGCTATGGGAGTAAACCTGAAAACGCAAAAATCAAATCTCTGTATTTTTTAGAAAGTGTTTAAAATTCACCCAGTATAAGCCGTCTTAGTCTTCTTCTTAAGAAGAAGAGCCGTGTACCTATACCCATAGCTGGGCACCGTTAATCAAATATGTAGTTAACTTCGTTAATCGTTAATCCGCTACAAAAAAAGTTAGCTTCGTTAAACGTTAAAGCGTTACATTTCGGAAGAATTAACGCAAGTTAACGTTAATCGTTAATCCGTTAATATGTGTAAAATTGCATTAAAACTATCTCTGTCCTTCGAATTTTCCGCTGCTTCTTGTCGTAAGGCATCTTCTACCTTTTTTTCCATACACTTTTCTACTGCATCCACTCCACTGCTGTCATACGTTTCCGGCCATATCAACCGGAACTTTGGGTGAAATTCACTCGCTGCCACGCGCCGCCCGGCACTTGTCGTTTCATACTCGTCTGAACCTGTTTTTCGCGCCGCTCCGCGGTGCCGTGCAGTAAATAGTAGGTATTGGATTAACGATTAACGGACTTCTGCATATTAACGGAAGTTAACGTGTCCGTTAACATTTTTAAAAGTTAATCCGTTAATCAAAATGTTAACTTCGTTAACGACGATTAACGAGTTAATGCCCAGCTATGCCTATACCTATCTATTGGACGACCCTATTTATTTCCGTGGGTGTCGTAGGTACAACCACGGATTATATAAGAGTACAACGTACAAGACAACTAAAGGATAAGAGTTTGTTATGCAGTGTATTTTGTGGGCGAAAGGCTAACCCCTGCTTTAGTCGTTACTCTATCACGAAATATGAAAATTTTAGTAAAAGTGAGCTTTGCTACATCAAATTGACCGCCCGATAACTCAGTTGGTTAACCTGTCTACTGATCCGAGGGCGGCGGGTTTAGATCCCGTAAGGGGCAATATTTGTCTGATGAATGTTAATATTTTGTACTAGTCATGGATTTTGAAAGTAGCGCCAGAAAAACTGCGCCGTAATCGATTATCGTGATATGGGCATGGGATGTGGAGAGATGATTTTCATATTACAAGACGAATGTTAAATATCAATGTGGATTGCTGCATGAAGAGAGGACGAGCAAAGAAAATATGGATGGATTGTGTGAAAGATGACATGTGTAGAAAAGGCGAGTGAACGCTGAAATGACGGCTAAAAGATATGTATGGAGGAAGTCTAGACTGAGAGCAAACCGATCGGAGCAAAAAAAATTCAGCTGTCCCATACTAAACTGCAATGCCTATTCGACTCAGATGTATGCAACAGCTGTTTTATTTGCTCCGATCGCGGTTTGCTCCCGTAGGTAGTAAAAGTAGTTCAGTTTGATGGGTAGACTCTTAGTTTAAAAGGATGCTAATGATATCAATTTCACACTGTATATCGTTGTCTAGTCATCTTAAAAGTCCGGGCTAGATTCTCGTAGGTACTTTCAATGGGACTAAATAATCTGTTTGACAATAACCAAAGGTATTTATATTTATTTAGAACTGCCTGCCAGGCAGTTGATAGTTGTAGCAACCCCGAAAGGGATTACGAGAGCTTATGTATGACGTATGTATGTAGATAAATTCGATTTAATCATACCAACCTCCATAATATGAAATAGCCGAATATCCTCACTCGACTGTGCTTCGTTCATATCATAATCCTTCAATTTCGGGTACATTCAACTTGACCTCTTGTCCCCTCGATTTGGTTGGTTTTGATTTAAGATCTCCTCTCGGGACAATCCATTTAATAATTAATTGAATTTCAGTAGAGAAATTCACAATATTTTGATATTGCGTACGAAGAAAATAGATTGCTTAGAATGAACTTCTCTTTTGGTCACTGAACCTTAGGACGCATAATTTGAAATACAATTCGTTCGGTTATTTTCACCCTTTACTTGCCTTTACTGATCAGTCGTCCCAGTAGGATCAGGGAAGTTTCAGAACTCAAACTCATCAAAATAAATTATATTTTGTCGGTGTGCTGAACAGGTTATTCTGAACAGAGCCATATTATTCCTACAGGGTATAAAATTAATGCTTTACATACTTATAGGGGTGCTTCAGACCATAAATTGAACAAATTTCACTATGCGATCAACTTGAAAGCATGAAAATAAAATGTGCTGTTTTATATGGGATGGTAAACAGTTGAATCACTTTAAGGGGTGATTGTACCCATGACGGATCAACTTTCTCTAAAAAACCTATAGGAAAGCAAATTTAGATTAATTACGGAAAGTGTAAAACATTTTTTGAGAATTTTCTAATACTCAGCGGGACCCCTCTTGAAATTTATTAACTCGGAAAATGTAAACAATGTCCACCCATGTCCTAGAACGATGCGAGTATTTCTAGGGTTTCTTAGGGAAAGTTGTTCAGTAGATATCATGGGTACAACTCCCACCTCTACAAGTGGGGCCTGAGGGAGTGACCGATGTGCGACTGAGGGCACCTGACCAAACCCTCACCCATGTGGTAAATGAGTGCACCCTACGCCGTTTCCCCGGTGGTATTGAAGAACTCCATTTAGCCCCGGCAGCGGAAGACTGGCTAAAACATCTTGACCTCGATATTTAAACCTCCCTGGATCCAAGCAGGAAGACAAAAAAAAAGCCATACGATTTATGATGATGATGGGTACAACCGCCCCCTAAAGTAATGCCTGTTCACCCTAACACCCTGAACCTACAAAATGACAATTTAATAGCTACTGATGGTATGAAGCACCTCCTAAAGGCTCCAACAGGGTTTTTTACATATAATTAGTTTGTCTGGATGGTGTTTGGTAAAGAGAAAGGTACAGAGAATTTGGGATAGCTAATAACCTACCTAAACTGTTTTGGGGTATACCTAACCTTTTAACATAAGGAATTGTAACGAACCCGAGATTAAGCTTAAAAGCGAAGCGAAAAAGCGATGTAGATACCGCCGAATGTCATGTGGCCGTTTCTATTACCCATCCGTCAAGGGTAATGCGATGTGCTCATTTCTTCTTTCCTTTCTTTTTTTTCCCTGTCGAAATTCAATAAGTAGATAGTGGATATTATTAGTACGTTTAGATAGGTGTGAGTGTCTCTTGGGTATTTTATGGCAAAAAAAAGAAGATATAAAGTCTTGTATGTACCTTACTACTCTACTGTTCAGCAAAATACGGGTCTAATAAATACATCATTTATCATTAATCTATTACCTACTTATACTCTAAATTAACAAGTCTGTTACAGTGCTAATAAAATGATAAGTATGAGAGTTTTATACAGAGGTAACTAGTAGAGTTTGCAATATAAACTACAATCTACCCCGCTGGACCATCGGGTTACCATCGGGAAGTACCATCAATGGTATGGTACAGTTGTTGGCACTGTACTGTATCATTACGTAATAGTACTAATGATACTGCTCTACCTATAGGTAGTACCTATACTATAGGCTTAACCTTTCTGTAGGACGTTATAAAAATACGTCCTACAGAAAGGTGAAGCGCGAAATGGTACCTATCCTTAGGTACCACTCCGAAGCCGGTAGGCATGTATGTAGAACGAGGCACGAAAGAGGTGTGTTAAGTATCGTAGTAGATAAAAATGACAATTGTAATTTTATAATGAAAATTCAGGGTTCATTGCTGGTACCTATACTCTTAAATCGAATCCGAGATCAAAAATTTCAAACAAAAGAGGCTCTTTTGTTTGAAATTGTTGATCTCGGATTCCATTTCAGAGTAATAGCTAATGACGCTGAACATGCAGTAGGTAACAGGTGTCTTAGTATTTTCAGCAATGTACCCTGTCCTGAATTGTCATTGTGAATTACAACTGTCCCCTAGTCTTGCTTGACGTTACAGATTGTATGTTACAGATAGATATGATACTGCCTTTTCTAGGTATCTTGATTGAAAATTTCGTCGTGGCTTGCGGGGCGACGACAGCTCTGTTGGAGTAGAGCATGCCCCGGATAGGCAGGTCGTGGGTTCGAATCCCGCTCGCCGCCCGACTTTTTCAATCTTTAATTTGAATGGGTATCTTGGGTATCTAGTACCTACCTATAGTAAGTTTCACTTTAAAATAAAGTTGAATCCTTTTAATTTCGAGCCTAGACTGAATGCTGCCTATACAACCTACAGAATAAAGATATCTGTGTCAGCGTAAACTAATTGCTCATCTTTCGATAATTAAAATAAAGATTTCGGTGTTTAACCTCGGGTTAAGAGCCTTACAAACAGTTAATTAGAAATTACGTAACACATGGTTAAACATATAATTAGCTCATAATTTAGCATCGCCACGGAGGTGAATGAATCACATAGGTAATAAGTAAACTCTGACCTCTTTTTACCCGACTGCACGACGCAAAGGAAGGGTAATGTGTTTAACAGCCTATGTAGGTATGTAAGTTTTTACCCGACTGCACGACACAAAGGAAGGGTAATGTGTTTAACAGCCTATGTAAGTTTGTACCTTTGTGGCACACTAGAGACCAAACGACCTAGTAGCACTTGGTCCAATACGCATTTCGTCCAATACGCAGATCGTCCATACGCATTTCGTCAAGTGATTTTGATGATTTTTACGTCAATCGATTTGTCTTGATCTTGGGAGTGTCACTAATTACATTACCCCTTTTAATGAAACCTGCATTACGCTGAAGAAAGTTCGTGTTCCTAACTATACCTACAGGGTGTTAGGGTTAACAATTGCATTGCCCGTGATACTGCAAAACTTAAGAAACCTATAGGAAATTCGCAAAGAATTTTTTTCGATTATACGAACGTTCGATCCACAAAAAAATATCTAATTTCTTATGAGTTTCTTGGGGAAAGTTGTTCAGTAGGTATCATGGTTACACCTAACACGCTGTAACTAAGATCCGACCGTTAAATTAAATACCTCGCTTAGTGAGCATAGGTACTCGGGGAGGCTTTTTCCATACCCAATGCACAGACTACCCTGTTGGTGTAACGGTTACCACGCCGGACTACTAAACCAAGGGGTCCTGGGTTCCAATACCAGTTCGGTCATGGATATTAATTGTTTGTGCCGTTGTTGTATGGTTTCGAACATTAAAAGCCTTGAGTACCTACCTGGGATCACTACAATGTGTCAGTTTGTGAGCGTTTTTTACTTATTTCAGTATTACTCTATGAAATTTCAAGAAGGCACTATTGCAGATCTGGGTATTATTTTGTTATGTGAGACTGATGAGTTTCAAGAGAGCGATTTTTGAATCTCATTCGGTGAGCTTATCAGTTGAAAATGTCAAAATTACTATGGAGATACGCATCTTTCTACTGCTGATTTGACTCTCAAAAATCATACCTACTTCAGGAGTGCGATTTTTGAGAGTCAAGTCAGCAGTAGAAAGATCAGCAGTAGAAAGATGCGTATCTCCATAGTAATTTTGACATTTTCAACTGCTGAGCTCACCGAATGAGATTCAAAAATCGCACTCCAGTACCTAGCTACCTAATGAATAGATTCAAAAACAAAATTACTTAGTTAATAACTATATTTGGTTGCTATTGTATTGCATTAAATTGTATTGCATTAAATCGGGGCACATCTGTTACTCAGAGTTCGTTGCGAAATCTTTGTTAAGAAGAAACGTGCACACGTGATGTCTGGGCTAATTTATCTATAAATAGATTAGATGAGTCTCCTGATATCTGAGAAAAATCAATGATAAGTCATTCTTTTATAATTCCCACAGTTAGCTCCATTCTTATTATTTTTTTCTCGGTAAGGACAACAATTATTAATAATTGCCTTGCTTTAAAAATTATCATCTATGCTCTCATACGGCTTTAAGGCTTTTATAGTTTATGTTTATAAAATAGGTACTTAATTAAAAATGTGTTTAAATATAAAATTACTAGGTACTTATGGTAGGTGTGGTGTGGTAGTTTATTTTGTAGGTAGGTAAGTGTGCGTAGTTATAACAACAGTTCTATGTAAATACTTAACTACTATAATGGAATAGGGCAAGGATAATAATGAAACAAATCTAATTACCTGATCAAGATTATCATTTACTCTTATAATATACAAAAAATACATTAAAAACAAAAATGATAATGTAAATCATTATTTTATATTTAAATACAAAATATTATCAACAGTTAAATACCATAAATAATTACATGATTTGTTGGAAAATAATAATTTAATTTAAAATATAGGTAAGTTATTTAAAAAGACAACTAATTTGATAATTCTATTACCAATTTAACAACATTTATGTCATAATTTCTAAATGATTCTAGGAAATACCACGACTATTATATAATCTCAATTTCATAATGATCAAAATACAATTTTACTCCACTTACTACACTTTACCATGCGACCAACAATCAATGAAGTAACAGCACATATTTTTGAAGCAATTTATAAACTATTCGAGAATATTTTACGTCTCTCCTTAGATACTAAAAACTTGTCTAAAATAAAACGTTGTTATAAAACATTGGGCGCCATCTTTGCGTCCATTTTGTTTTTACGCAAAGGCGCAGATAGTACCTATACAACCTGCTGGCGCCAAACTTTCTCTATGGTCCATGTATCATTGTACAACAAAACCTCGATTGTCGCTCTCCGGAACTTAAACAGCTAATGACTGTGAGTCTAATTAATGTTGTGTGTGTTTAGTATGCGTGGTTAGCAACGAAAAGACTGGCATCGCCTGTCACACCTGTTACGGATCCCCCGACGTATTTGCCTTGTGAAGCCTGTCCGTTAGCCTGGAAAAATAGAAAAACATATTGTTAGAGAGGAAGAACAAACACTGGGCAAGAAGGAAATAGAGCACTGGAAAACTTAGTTCCAGAATGAAGTCAATGTAAAAAAAAAAAACATTAAATACTACTGGAATGATAATAGCGTTGATTGAGTATTTTATAGATTCGCTGAGCCCGTATACTGGAAAGGGATGGAGATATGACATAAATTACAAATTATGTAGGAGGAAATATAATGACTGCCTAAATTTAAAGATTTTTTTAGTCACCAAAAATATCACATACGCAGAAAGGGATAAATAACATAGATTTCATCTCACTTAACTCGTATAATACTGTCTCGTTTCGTTCTAGTTAACTATAATATACTCTTTCTACGGTAATATAATAAGAGAGCGGTAAATTAGTGTTGTCATTGTAAAAAAAGATACGAACCATAAACAAAGGCAACGTTTTACTTTTGTGTTTGTTTCGATAAAAAATTTAATACTTTCCGATAAGATAACAATTCAAAGGCCAAGGATAAGTAAAGATGCGGTGATACGGCTCTCGACAAATATAGCTTTATATTTTCGAGCGGAATGTATTTTTTTTTTGGCTTTTACAATGTTTCTGATTATCAAAAATTATTTTTAGGCAGGTAGACGACCAGCACGGCTAGCATGCCACCCACGACAAAGGGTTTAAACGAGATAAACGTCATGCGCGCTCTTTCTGACATACGTAAAATAATAAGGATGGAGGCACTTCTCGATTTTTATCGTTTTCTCGGGGGTGGCATGCGAGGCCTACTGATCAGAAAATAAAACCTTGCAACCTTGTTTATGCAACAACAACAATATTTTTGTCACTAAGGAAGATGCAAGGATTGTATTTCTGATAATGCTTTAAATAGGTAGGTACCTGCTTTAGGTAGTATTTTAATCGATATAGTAGATTACACACCTCGGGCAGGAAAGTAAGAAAGGCCTCAGGATCTCAGATCTGAGGCTTTCTTTTTTATTGCCCGAGGTTTGTATACTATTTTTCTCTTCGACGGAGTTGGAAAGCGACAACTTCGTTGAGCGCAGCGGGACGAGAATTGACTAATTGTCGAGTTCCTTTTCATCCTAATGTAAGTATGGTAAGTATGTAGGTATGTAAGTATACTACCTACTTACATTTTTCTCGCAACTTTCTTTGTTGTTTTTTTTTTTCAAAAGCTAGCTTTACAAAAGGTATTTGGATGATCTGGTCTGGTTCTGAGCAAAAATTAGACGCTTTCAATTTCTCTTAAGTACCTACTAAATTTAGCGATATATTACACCCTAGTAATATTTAAAAGGGTGGTTTAGAGTTCGACCTTGGTCTGTTGGGACGCAGATCTGTCCCGACAATTCTATTATTCCGGTAATCTATTATTTTGGGAATTGCTACAGACGAGAGGTAAATTAATTAAACCAACAAACTGAATAATTTCACTATGGAGGCAAAGTAGAAATTAAAAAGGGATCTGATGTCCCAAACATTTCAGTAGTCTTTACTGCAGTTTTGTATGTTGATGTTTTTTTTTTGTGTTGGCTCCAGAGTACGTTGTTCAGTTTGATGGTCTGTTTAGACCCCTTTAATGTTACGAGGAAGTTTTGTTCTACCATGTATAATATCAATATCTACTGTACCAATTCATCAAAGCAACTACATTATGCTAAAATATACGCTACTAACTTCTACTTTAAAACTTGTATCGAAGTTGTAGGCAACCCCATAAGGGAATACGGTCGTGAGTTTATGAATGTGTGAATCAAAGAAGGATACACCATAAAAAAAGGTAAAACAAACACAAAAATAACATAAAATTTTATTAATAACAACATAATTGCACATACAGTAAGCCAGCATTTGTTAGTAGCAGTAACATTAGGTTAAAACACAACATTTACATTCAATCATGCATGACTAGCTACAATAAGATAAAAGAAGGATAAAACTTTACATTTTGGGAAGTCATCGAATTTCTGACATAGTAGGGGAACATTGTTTTCTACTTTATATAAGTCTAGTCTATTTATAAGTCTTCGTCTTTTTAGGAATACACCATTAGAATTAATACGAAGTAATTTTGAAATGATATTTCATGACTGAAACGGAAATTTTTAAAATATTTGAATCACTTTGGGCGCTTGTTCCAAAGTACTTCATAATAATTAATTTCGTGTTTTCCTAGATCTTTATTAAAATGTTACAGTTTGTCAAATCCTTCTTTGTTCTTTGTAATTAAATATCGTTCGAAAAATAAAAGTGATTACATCTTTTGTGTTTATGAAATCAGTTTTATTAAAATGTTGCTACGACTGAGATAATAATAACATTTTGATGTTATTTCTATAGCATAAGTGGACAAGAAAGGCCAACTAATGTTATACTTGATAGATTCATAGAAAAGTTTTTCCCCCAGGATCGTGGCACGAGGCAAAGTATTTAGGCGAGGGTATAATAATTATTTAAGTACGAAAATAACTACCATAGTTCCAGATACAATGAATACCTCTCAGTTTTAAATAATAACATCAAATTACTATCATACACACTAACACCCAGTTGCAGAAACGCTCATTAAAGTAAATCCTCCATTAAATCACCTGCTGTCACTTTTTGTCTTGTTGACGTAGTAAAAGCTAGCAAGGGATTTAATGGAGGATTAACTCTAATGAGCGTTTAGGCAATTGAGTGGAAACGTGTTTAATATAAGTTCAATTATGCAATTGAGTGGAAACGTGTTTAATATAAGTTCAATTTTAATGTGACTAAAGATCATTTGAAAATAAGTTTGATTTTTGTAATCCAATAATTATTGAGTAAGATTCATGTAACTATACAAATAATTAAGTCTATGGTTTTAAAGTTTTTTCTGAAACAAACTTATTTTTAAGTGCCTACAATACATGATTGATTGATTAATATTATATGAAGTGTCACCCAATGTTCCACAAACTAAAACATTAGTAAAAAGTTAAATAAAATCTCATAGTCAGTCCAAAAAAGTTTGTAAAACGTTGTATAACCAAAATACAAAAACTGATAAAATATTGCATAATTAGTCACAAATTACTGATCAAAAACACATCTCTTGTTAGGTAATAATGTATAGTCTAACTCATCATGCAAAACTAATGTTAATTCTATTAACAAAGAAAGATACAAACCATCTAGCAACAATATACCATTTTTAAAACGATTTTATCATTCTTCTGCAAAATTGCACTTTGTTTTTTAAACAATAAAGATAGAAAATTAAATGGTATATTTAGAAGATGGATTGTAAGTAATACAAATGAAAAAATGGACATATTGAGCGCTCTCGTAAGTTAATTCGAGTTACTTTGTGTTATAGACAATAGTAGACAATCTTACAAGATTATAGCAAAGGTGGACGTTAATTTAATGCCATTAGTGTATAACTTTTCATTTAATATTTACTTTAAAGAGCTAAAATAGAGACTTAAATATTCAATAATTTAAAGCAATAAAAAAAAACTTCGACTAAAGTACGTCGAAGACATCTCTATAATTTGCCGCAAAAACAAGGAACTAACGCTCAGATGCAGAAACGCTCATTAGAGTTAATTCTCTATTAAATCTCTTGCTGTCACTTTTTATCTTGTTGACGTAGAAAAAGCGAGCAAGAGATTTAATGGTGGATTAACTCTAATGAGAGTTTCTGCAACTGAGCGTAAGCTTCATACAGTACTTCAAGGAAAATAATGGGCATCGACTAACTTCGTGTTCCCGAAGATGACCGACCGAAACAAGGCAGTATTGTATAATGATATAGAGCTGCTTTTACGATTATTTCCGATGTTTTTCGATGCCCATTATTTTCCTTGAAGTACTGTAATATATGCTATGTTTTAAATCAGTCAAGGCTTATGTAACCAAAGTCCACCGTCATAAGTCATTGCAATCAATAAGCATGCGATTTAACAAAGTTGGATTTGCCGGCAGCTAGGGAAGGAATCGATCCGGCCACGTATTTTCCTTGTACTGCGAGACCGTTAGCCTATTTAAAAAAAATGGCAATGGCAAATTAAACAGTATTGTCGATTTCAATTTAGAATAATTTTTTATTTCAAAATAGGACTGCGGGTGATAGGTGTGAGGTGCAGTGCGGAGCGGGTTTGGTGCAAAGTGGATAATAGATGCATAGTGCATTGGTGCAGTGGGGTGAGAGGTGCGGAAGAAAAAAAAAACACATTTTAGTTCTACATACTACAGGCAGTTGCATTCTACGTACCAGCAAAGCTAGCTACAAAACAGTAAGCCCCACTTGCGCCAACCACGGGTTAGCAATTAACTCCGGATAAAATAGCTCTCTCAGTTGTTTTTCTATACAAAAGTCATGGGTTACCAACTTAACCTGGAGTTTATTGCTAACCCAGGTTGGCGCAAGTGGGGCTTAATAAAACAAATATTTCTTATTAGTCAGAATCAAAAAAGGGAACACCTTAATCAGGTCAGGATCCTCAAAAGGATGTTGACAAAAAGGGTTCCAAATAGAACCGAGTATTTTTTCCATTTAAAGCTTTAACATTGTCACTGGCTAAAACTTGAAGTTCTTTAAAGGCCAAGACTTTGGCGCGCTTGATCAGCTTACCCTGGGTGGTGAAGACGTACTCGAGGTGTCGCACAGGGGGTCCGCCGCTTAAAGCTAGGTCTTTCATTAGTTTACCTGTATGCTGCTACAAGGTCATCAGTAGAACCATCTCAAAGCAGACAATTCTGACATCGGCGCGTGATCAGCGCACCCCGGGCAGTTAGTAGGTTCTCATATTTTGGTTCTCTAAGACCTTGGCTCTCTGCACGGAAGTTTACAGCTGAAGAGTGTAATACTGACTGTGGTACACTTGATCATCTCACCTTGGTCGGCTAGTAGGCATAGCTGATAGAAGAACAATGCTGAATGTTTTTACAGGTCACTTGTAGTGCCAATCGCAGATAATCTAGGCACGCTTGATCTGCTCACCCGTGGCTCAGACTTGGTATAGTTTACGGTATTTTGAGGTCTTTCGTATATTAACCTCAGATTTTAGCAATAAATCACAGACAATACTGACCTTCGCTCTCTTGATCAGCTCACCCTCGACAGTTATAAGGTTAGATAGTAGTTTAGCTGATAGTCTTAATACGTCGTCACACGACCTGAATTCGGTATGTCAAGTTTTTTTTTGGAGGGCTGAATCGAAAACCATTTCGAGATAACTGTCTCAATAATCATATTTTCTACGTCAAAGATTTCAAAATGAAAGGATTACAAATATTTTTAATAAAATAACGTCGTTTTTCGGTACGTTCAGTGACGTCACTGGCATACCTGTGAACTCCTTGTTAAACATAAAATCAACTTGAAATACCCGGCCATTAAGAAAAAAAATACATTCACAATGTCAGAATTTGACATTTGATGTTGCCGTATCTGTTTCCAGCATAGAGTTAGAAAGAGGAGGCACGTTTTATTTTTTTTAAATACAGCAGTAGGTAGTGTTTCTCCATGGAGTTCGAATTATTTTTTCTCCACCATTTTTGCACTTAGAGATTACAGATCAAAATAATTTAAAAATTAAATTTATATTGATAAACTCGATGAATCGCAATAAAAATGAAATAGGTATCTTAAAATTATGTCTTCTATCCGTAAAAAATATAAAAATAACGACCAAAAAAAACTTGACATACCGAATTCCTACTGCAAATTAATAGGCAAATGCAGTCGGAATGCAGTTTGCGTTGAAGCCAAAATACAGCTCATACTCATGAACCCTCAGCAGGAAAGATGCTGATGGTTGTAACAGGTTACCTGTAGTGCCAAATTGCAGACTACTGGCGCGCTTGACCAGCTCACATTGTGTAGCGAGAATGATCTGAAACTTGCCAGCATCAGTCCTCCACATAGACGCTTATACGCAGCTCATGGTTTTTCAACACCTATAGAACCACATCGCAGACGATACTGACCTTGGCGCGCTTGATCAGCTCACCCTGGGCGGCGAGGAGGTTCTCTGGCTTTCCAGCCCAGGCGCGGAGCACGGAGGCCTGGAGGGCGCGGCCGTAGCTGAAGGTCAGGGTCCACGGCCTCTTGAGGTCCACCGTGTTGATGGCGTTCAGGTTAACTGAAGCATCCTCCTCGGACTGGCCGCCGGAAAGGAAGGTGACTCCTGGAATTTAATGGTTTGATTTGATGAGTACGTGGCATTACAATATAAGATAATAAGGGGGGACATTATAATAAAAGCCGTGGTGGTCCAGTGGCGAGTAACCTTGCCTGCCGTGCGGGAGACGATGGTTCGATCCCCAACCAGGCCAACTCGTACCAATGAGTATTTCGGAAATTATGTAGGATTCGTAACACCACTGGCTTTTTGGTGAAGGAAAACATCGTGAGGAAACCAGCATGTTTCAATTTCGAGGCATGTAGAAGTACCCACAGTCCATTACAAGTGGCGACGGGCTCACTCCCCGTCACTCTGGACAGACTTTCGGTACTACTAATGAAAAGTGGATGTTCTGAGGTTTCAGAATATCTCCGACTACCCCTTTGGAGAATATAGTCGTGACCATATTCATTTGATTATTTTAGTACCTTTGGTGTAGAATATAAATGTTATTTGTATGGTACGAAATACGATCATTCATTTCGAAATGTGTAAAAAAAAGATTGGCTTGTCTTATCTCACCAATCCCCACTACCCAATCCACCGCGTAGCCGAGGTCCGTGCCCTTTATGGGTGCCCATGGGCAGATTGCTTAAGATCATTAACTGGTTCGGTTGACCTACCAGGGCGCTTCTCCGTCAATGGTGTGGTCCCCCATAGTACGCAGTAATAAGCAGTAGCAGCTCTCTGAGCTATATTTGTCAGTTTAAAAAAAAGAATGGCTTGTCTAATGTAATAAAGAGCTATAAAAAGTACATACCGGGAACAGCGGCGGGCACGGTCCACAGCAGAGCGGTGACAGTTGCGCGGCCGATGTCCAGTCTTCTTGTAGACCATAGCGACGGTCTTGTCTAATGTAATAAAAAGCTATAAAGAGTACATACCGGGAACAGCGGCGGGCACGGTCCTCAGCAGAGCGGTGACGGTGGCGCGGCCGATGTCCACGGAAGTGTAGGTCTTCTTGCAGGCCATACCAGCGGTCACCTGGTGACAATACATTCATTTAAGGTGGTTGCAGAGTTGTCAATTTCATACAAAAGTTTGTCGTAGAACACTCGTAGACGGTATAAATAAAAGTTATGTTTTATACAACGTGTTAATGAATAAGCGCAAAACCTCGAAACACCCCAACTGATTTATAACAAAATAATTACATTGAGACAAGAATTTTATTATTTTGATAGTAAAAATTTAAAGTTATTCGCATTTTAAGTTTTGAGACAAAAATGATTTGTTAGTATTTCAGAAATGAATGAAAGCATAACGTGCTCATGGATACATTTTAAGAATCTTGTTTTGGTAGTAAGTAGGGTGAGTGTGGGCGTGTGTTTGTTTGAGATTGAGTTGAGTAAATTTTAAATTTTACGAACAAATTATTTAATATTTTGAAAAAAAATCACTTTTGTCGAAACCATGATAATTCGATTCTGCTCTCGATTCTAAACAAACTACTTTCTAGTTTTGAGTTAATTCATTAACACGTTGTATATGGAAAAATAGCTTAGAAAATCTAGATTGCGCGTCTCAAATAAAATTTAAATTTTTAAAATATAATTATGAAGATATCAAGCTTTGAAATTATTCATAATTGTAAATGTTATTTGAGACGCGCAATCTAGATTTTCTTAGCAATTTTTCCATATATTTTTGGAGGCGGGTTTTTTGTTTTTCTTAATAATTTAGTTTTTAACTGGTAAGTTTATGTATAAGTGTATATTAATTCCGGAACCGAATCTCAGCCAATCTCACGTTCCCACGTGGAGGAGAGAGTGGGGGTCTCGTCAGATATCCCGAAAAAACTCCATAATCGCCTCACGTAATTAATTTTAATAAAAACCCGCAGCTCACCATGTTTGGCTTGAGGAGAGTTCCCTCCAAGTAGACGTGGTGGTCGCTGAGCGCCTTGTAGACGGCAGCGAGGACCACCTCCGTGACCTTCTGGGCGCGGTCGAGGTCGTGGTCGCCTGCAGACAAGCATTCACTTATATTAACTTAAGAGATTTTAACATGAACTAGCGACGTTTATTTACATAGGGTCTTTCTTAATATCATCATCAGCCTATATATGTCCCACTGCGGGGCACAGGCCTACCCTCTAGGAGGGCGTTTGGGCGTTAGTTCACCACGCGTGCCCAATGCAGATTGGTAGACTTCACATATGCATCAGAATTTTTTCGTGTGCATTATGCAGGTAATTACGTACATAAGTTAGAAAAACTTATTGGTACGTGACATGTTGTCCGTGCGGATTCGAACCCGGACCTCTTGATTGAGAGTCTCGAGCTCTTTCTTAAAAATATGCTGACACTTAAAGTGGAAGATCAGCCCGTAAAACTTAACAACTTATCTATGGCAACAACATCGAAATCGCGAAAAAAATCTGCTGGTTCATACAAAACTGCCAACCTGCTGGAGCCATATTTATGGGACAGCAGAATTTTATATATATTATATTCTATGTTGGTCCCGTAGAGAAAGTTGTTCAGTTTGATGGTCTGATCATCCCCTTAAATAAGAGCTACGGGAAAATTCAATTCCGTGGTTTCCGTCGAATATTCAATCACGTTAAATCTGTAGTTCTGTCATCAATTTTGATATTTGACAGTTAGGTACTACATTGACAAAGGATACCGATTTTACATCTCGTCCTGTAGAGCTAGCATGTCACGCACGACAAAGCGATAAGGCGAGAAGAGCGTCATGCGCGCTCGCTTTTGCATACGGACCACCACCCGATTTTTGGAACCAAACTCAGATGTCGAGTTCGGTTTTCTGACGCTGATTTAGACCCTGGCGTTTCTTATCTCTTCTTGTATGTTCGGGCACATACGAGCGAGAAAAAAGGTCCCGCAGAACAGAACCTTGTTGCAGCCAGGTCACTTTTAGGCATGCGTAAAGGGAGTTCGAGAACCCACGTTCGCTTGAGATCGGTTTATAAGAAATACAGGCCTAAGTGTATGAATAAACCTATACGTAAGCCAGATAGAAAACAAGAGTAACATTAATACCAGGAGATCATAAATAAGTAGAGTAACTCACCATCAGGCAAAACCTCGGGCTCGACGATGGGGACGATGCGCTGGCTCTGGCAGATGGAAGCGTAGCGAGCGAGCACGTTCGCGTTCTCCAAGATGGATTGGTAGGAAGGCGTGTTGCGGCCGATCTTGAGCACGCAACGCCACTTGGCGAAGTGGCAGCCGTCCTTCTTGTACTGGGCGCAACGCTGGGCCAGATCGTCAAGACCTGCAATAAAAGAGGTTTGGTCAAAAAGATGATTTACAGCATTTGCAAGAAGACTATTAGGATGTCTCGGTATTCCATTGGAATCAATATAAAAATCTCACCGAGATTTCGTCTGTGTTTAGGATGAAGCATTACCGATTTTTAAGCGAAATGATTTGACGCAAATCAATAATATAGTGGGATGGTAAAGCTATTGTAGCGCCCAATCTAGTTACTAGGTATTTTTAGCTGCGCTGCAGCACTATTACAAAGAGGTTTGAATTATAGTATTGTATTCTAATAAGTGTAACCCATTTAGTAGTCCTGAAGCACAAAAGTCTCGTTTGACGAATATATTACTAAAGCGACCTCTATCGCATATTATTTCACCTGCGTAAAAACTTTGTTTACTCTGATGGAAACGTCACAAGACGAGCCCACAAAATTTCAATATTTAAATCATCTTATTGTCCTTGAAAGTCTTTGAATTACAACTAGTATTTACCGGATTCCATCATGACACCCAATTTGAACAATCACTGTTTCAATTTGATCATTTAAAAACAAATCTATCAGATTGATTTAAATGACGTATTAGGTATCACTAGTTGGCGTCAGCAGATAGGGAAGTAGCTATTTCCAACATAATAATACAAATCTAAATATGTTGTAAAATCAAGAAAACGCTGGGTGCACGCAGAGGCGTATGGAACATTTTACTTTCATCTTAATAATGGAATCCAATGCACCTTAGGCCCGATTCTACCAAATGAGAGTAAATTTTATTCTTAGATTAAGTCGCCGGTTACTAGAGTAAACTGATTTTGCGTTTTACCAACCCAAATCTAAATGAAATGTCAATGTCACATAATTCAATAAATTATAATAAAAAAAATAACCTAACAAATTAAAACTGTATAACCTCACATTGCAATAAGTGCGAATACAGCGACCTCTTTCTTTAGGTGAATTATACATTCGTTATTTTAGTACGGGGTAAACACCAAAAGTAAAATTGTTCCTTGTACAGTTACTCTTTTATAAATCTAAGTTTGGTCGAATCCGGCCTAACGTGGTAAAGCTAATTGGTAAATTTCTACAACGATAGCCAGTCAATCGAAGTTTCATGTCATCAACTTGACAGAAGAAGAATCAAGAACAGTTTACTACTGTTATTCTGGTTTAATTAGCTGTATTTCATTCGATTGTAGTGTAAATTAGACTCATTAGAGAACAGACGTAATGATGTTTCGATCCTGTGGAATATTTTTATCATTCACAAAGCATAATTATAGAACTTGTTTACACAATGTGGGACTTTGGTATTCATTATCATTATCAAGGTGATAAAAAGTCGAGCCCCTCCTGGGGTCAAAAGTTAGCCTTGATAAATAAACCGATAACGGATCCACAATTAAAACAAAAATAGTGGTCAGACCGACCCGACCTTTAATAAACTCGATTTTTTCACCATTTTAAAAGAAATCACATCAATAAACTTGTGTCATAATTAAAACACGTTTTGGAGGTGTGGTCTGCTAGTTTAGCTCATAATTTAATACTCTATAGGTAGGTACAAACACAGATAGATTCCAAGTCTTTATCAACAAATGTCTCCGGCAAATCTTAAAGATCTTCTGGCCAAACACCATCTCAAATGATGAGCTATGGAGACGGACGGGCCAACAGCAGCGTATAATGAAAGTGAACAAATAACATTGTGTTGGAAATTCAAATTCACCTGGGAGGATATCTACAGTGCTGCCCAAGATTGCAACGAAAGTTGTTCGATAGTCTATAAGTACCACAAAATTAAATATAACTATGGTCGTTTGTTGTCCTGTATACAGGGTGTAAGGGACTGCCCTCCGCAAACTGCCGTACCCACCCGACTAAAATGTATGGGACAGCTGATTTTTTTTCGCGTTTCCTGAGGTAGGCTCCATAGTGAAAGTTGTTCAGTTTGATGGTTCTGAGTTCACCGTTTTAGTTTGCGGAGGGCTGTCCCTTACACCTGCATGTGTTGAATATCGTTTCCAGTCATCAAAATACAAGTCTAGACTAGATTCTGGTAATGCATCTGTGTGACAACGTCCAAGATATTTATTTGGTAGAGGAATCCAATCGTGTCACAAAGAGGATGCCAAACTTCATCTAGAGACAATTGATTAAACCGCAAGCGATTTCACGGCAAAGCCTTGCTTTCCCAAGTCGGAAGACTAGATGAAGTTAGCGAGCTAGTTTGAAAAACAAGTCTTTATTTTATGGAATGCGAAAGTAGGAAGTCAAGACGAGTATTCCAATAACTGGTTCGAAAAGGGCATCATGATAATTCAACTTTTGAAATTACTGTTGCATGTTGAAAATACTGTATATTTTTCAGAAACTCATTGATGACTATCAAAACAATCGGTTCGTCAGTTTGTATGTAAGTACATAAACTTTCAAGCATAGCAAAGCATATGCTCACGACTGTATTCTCCGAGGGGGTAAGTGATATTCTGAAAACTCAGAACATCCAAGTTTCACTAGTAGTACCGGAACTCTGCCCAGTGCGACGGGGAGTGATCCCGTCGTCGCCTCTAGTTATGGACATTACTTGCAACACATGCCTCTAAATTGAAGCATGCCGGTTTCCTCATGATGTGTTCCTTCACCGAAAAGCCAAATCGTACATACTCGTAAATTCCGAAAAAACTTATTGTACGAGTAGGCCTGGACGGAGATTGAACCATCGCCTACTGCACGACAGGCTCCACTCGACGGGTAACTCGCCACCGGACCACCACGGCTATCATTAAACAGACAATCAGATACTCTTCTATGTTTATAATAGCATATGCTCACGACTATATTCCCCGAGGGGGTAGTCAGAGATATTCTGAAACCTCAGAACATCCACGTTTCACCAGTGGTACCGAAACTCTGTCTAGTGTGACGGGGGGTGAGCCCGTCGCCATTTATAATGGACAGTGGGTACAATACATGCATGTTTAAAATAATTAGTAAAATTTTGTTTTGACATTAGTTTATGGAGTCCGATCAACTATTTAACTGTATTTACATTTTTAGACCATAATATAATTATGATCGTCCACGCAAAAAGGGTCCAGTTGTCGGGTTTTGCGATAAGTTTAGATTCGGCTTCTAGATCAGTCACATGATCAATTGATCATATTTTATATGGAATCATAAAAATGCTAGGTTAAAATGCCAACCACTGGACCCTTTTTGCGTGGACGCAATAATGGTGTAAGTTCAAATTAAATAAATATAGACAGCTACCAGAGGTTATACCGCGCCTTATCTCTCGCTCTTTTGCTAAGTGAAGGAGAGATAAGGGGCAACTTTGCTATATCGCGCTGCCATGCTAGGCCCACACTGCTGACCACACGGTGACGAAATAGGAGGTGTGCCGTATGTTTTAATATTAATTAATTACACAGGTAAATAACCTACACTGATAACGACATGCTAATCTATGCGTTTGAAACCCTATCAGCATAATTTATCACAGCTATCACATCTAATAACGATGAAGTGTAGCTACATCTACCCTGTTTCGAGAACTACTTATTGGAAATTTAGTTTACACTAACAACTTACAAATGTAAGGGAAATTGACAGAATTGGTGTGGCATTAAGACGAGCGTAAATTAACGTGGGAAAATGAGCATGGACACAGATGTATCACTATTATGAATTTACTAGTATTTTCCCGCGACTTCGTCCGCACAAATTATATACCAGATTTTAGGTCAGATCATAAGCTATCAAACAAAAAAAGTTTCATCAAAATCGGTTCAGTAGTTTTTGCGTGATGCGCGAACGAACAAACAAACAAACAAACACACAAACAAACAGACAAACAGACAGACAAAATTTCTAAAAAAGGTTGATTTCGAGTCAGGGATACCTAAAAACCATACCTATCGTAATCTTTTTTTTGTAAATATCTTCAATGTACAGACACACTTCAGTTACAGTTTTATAATAGTCTAGATTAGATAATGAACGTAATGGAGCTAATACACATGAACAATTGGAATCCAGCACCGGCGGCATGACAGCGCGTTATACCGCTATTCGCTCTCTTTCAGCGGCCGTAGTATGGCAGCATAATAGTATCACGCACAACATGCTACGGCTTCTATTTGTGCGAGAATTTTTTTGATAAAAGACGCGATATAGCCTTATGGCGCGCATCATGTAACGCCCGCTGTTTTTTATTTCAAGAGATTGAAAGAAGAATAACAAAAACTGCTGAAGTGAAACCAATCAAGATTTTATACAGGAATTTGATATTAATTATGTTGTCATAATGACTACACAACACAATTCAGGGGAAAGTTACTAAAGTCGTTGCTCCATGCACGAGTAATCGATCACGTAGACTGTTTTAAAAATCAATACAATACAAATGAATGGAGTACGCACTAAAAGAAATTGTAAGTACGGTTTCTAGTAAGTACGTAACTAATTAAATAAGACAAACATTATAAGTAAAAATTAATTAGTATTCCCACATTTTTGACTCAGTAAAGTCAACACATCTTTCATAGGGCACTGTATTCGCTATTATAATAAGATACCAGAGGATATTCTAAACATGCCAGACCAAAAGTTTAAGTCCTCTGTAAAAAAGGCTACTATAAACTCGATGATTATATGAATGACAAAAATGTCTGGTCTTGACAATGTTACACTGTAAGTAATTCAATATTGTATTAATTGTAAGTGTACTTACTTAGTACTTATATATATTTTTTTAAAAGACGTTGTAGATTTTCTGGCCGCATCTTCTCTACAACGGAACACCTTCCGACGCGGTGGTAGGAGTCAAAAATGACGTCAGAAAGCTATGTGTGTGATATTATTTTGAATAAAACATTTTGAGTTTGAGTTTATGCCAATTCAAGCGCACCTATTAGATGTCTTTCCTTGCACTTTCTACAGGTACAATCTAGGCCAAATTTTATTAAAATTGGTTCGAAAGTTTGGACACTATGAAGATTTACTAAACAGTCACACACGTTGGTTTCACATGCCAACCGTTGATCTTAAATCTATTTTGAATTCGCCTGCCTAGTAACTGCGCTATGCAAATGTTAAAATAAACTAGTCTTACCCTGTGTGGTGCACTCGTCCTCCGACCCGAAGAGCGGCACGACACCCTTGTCGACCTTGATGCCGGGGATGATGCCTCGCTTCTCCAGCAGACCCACCAGGGGCGTGCCGTCGTCAGCCTTCTGGTACAGGGTCTCGTGGAACAGGATCACTCCTGAGATGTTCTCTGATAGTGCCTGCGGGAAATTGTATTCATAGTAATAATAATCAGACGTCCCAGCTGTAGGGCACAGGCCTACACTCGGAGAGAGTGTTTGGCCGTCAGTCCACCACGCATGGCCGAAGCGGATTGCTAGACTTTCACATACGTATCAGAATTTCTTCTTCAGCGTATGCAGGTTCCCGATGTTTTTCTTCACCGTTTGAGAGCAATCGGTACTTTGTACATTAGTTAAAAAACTCATTGGTGCATGGGATGTAGTCTGTTCAGATTCGAACTCTGCCTATTCCAAAACTTTATTAGGGGAAAAAGTGCCAAAAGAGAAAAACATTATGTGTTGAAACAAGAGTACGTTTTTTATCTTAGGTCATTTTAAAACAGAATCATGTTAATCGTCACAAACGTTATTTCAACCTTGTTTACACATAACCAACAAATGTTTCCATTTATATTTAAAGTTGGCACCCGTGACTAAGCTATAGGTACATTACATAACACACATCTCATTCAATAATAATGCATAGCGCCATTTGCTTTCACGTTTAACATACGAGGCCCGATACCTCCGATGCACACAAAAATAGCATACAATGATATTTTAATCATTCAAATGACCTTGACCTTTTCTTCTCTCTTCACCTTCTTCTTCAGAAAGAAGCTTGATCGCTTGAAATATAAACCTTATTAACAACTAAGCATAATTTTAAGATAGGACTCAAATCCCTTAGCTTAAGGTAGATAATAGGAAACAATGAAAGTAAAAATAAAGTCCATATTAACTTACAGGGTCGGAGCTGAAGAGAAGCTGGCGGTACTTGCGCCTGTTATCCTCAGTGTTCTCCACTCCGATGTCTTGGAGACGCTTGCCCATGGTTCCTATAGGACAACGTTATTATATGAAAACACATTCCAATTACATTGTTTTGGCATAGCCTGAAGAATTGCTAAACTTAAGTGGCAATGGACGGGGCACATTGCTCGATGGCCGATGGGGTCGAAGAGATCTCAAGTGGCGACCGCGTATCGGAAGGCGCACGCAATGTAGAAGTGAAAGTGACGGGAACCCGTTGGATGAGGGCAGCATAAGACCGGTCGTTACGGCGATCCCTGGGGCAAACCTATGTCCAGCAGTGTACGTTTTTCGGCGTAGATGATGATGGTGACATTCTAAGTAGTCAATCTTGGTAATACAGGAGTTATAGTCGTGATCCTAAGATAGATTTAGGATTATGAAGCAATAAACTATTGTGTCTGACTTATTTTTCATTGGAGATTGAACTTAAATTGATGTCCAGATTCCATGCTTTGGCTTTTATTTTTGGTAAATTATGTATAACAACAGCAAGTTTGGTTTGCGAAGTTACCGACTGAAATCTCAGATGACTAATTAACAGAGACTGCTATTAAGAATTTAAATTAGTAGATAATATTAGACTTTTAAGGCCTCCGCACATTGCAGCGATATTATCGAGCGATTTTATAGAGCGATAATATCGACAGCGATATCGCGACACCTTACACACTGCAGCGATTCCGCGATTCGCGTCACGCATGCGCCACCACTGAATGTAGTCGAAAGAGATTGCGTCAGGTTGCGATAATATCGCGGCAGTATGTGGGATCGAGCGCATCCCCATACAAAATGTACTGAGAACAATTATCGCAAAATCGCAGCGATAATATCGCGGCAGTGTGTAGGATCGCGCGCGTCCCCATACAAAATGTACTGGAAACAATTATCGCAAAATCGCAGCGATATTATTGCTCGATAAAATCGCTGCAATGTGCGGAAGCCTTTAAGCTTCTTTTAATTTAGCTTTGATAATTTTATTTGAAAGTATTGAACTATAAGTAGAGAAAAATATGTTTGAAGAGGATTGTACAGGACAAATACAATAGAAGTTTAAAACAATTAAAACATTGAATTATTTACACCAAAGACTTTTCCATTAAATATTATCTTTGCTCTGTGATTCTGGCTACACTCCAATTTTTTTATAACAAAATTCACCTTCATGGGCAACTCATCCCACACACGACTCATCCCGCGGGCTCAGTTGACACTTTTTATTTTGTCGGGGGTGACTCGGCCCATTCATTTCCCAAGGGGTCTACTCATCCCGCGGTGGATGGGGGCGGGAGTGAATGGGGAAACCCCCTTTTCCAACTCAGACGGTTAGGTTAGCGAGGAGCGAAGCGACGAGCATGTTAGGTTTCTTGTGACCACAGCGCACGAGCCGAGCGAGCGGAGCGAGCGGTGCCGCGGTAGCGGCCATCGAGTGCCAGAACCGAATTGCTACTATTTACCTAATCCACCGCGGGATGAGTTGACCGAGTGGTCCGAGTCGCCCCCAACATAAAAAGTAGCGGTCAACTGAGCCCGCGGGATGAGTCGTGTGTGGGATGAGTTGCCCATGAAGGGCAAAATTCATCAAGCTATTTCTAAAACGAATGTCAATGACATTTGGAAACGCTAAGAATAGAAAATACCAACAGGTAGTCTCAGTAAACATTATTTTATATCCTTTCGAGGTTACAATCAATAGATAAGATTACAAGGTATTAGGTTAAGACTTAACTTGTCAATTTATGACTAGTTGAAAACTGATATGTTATCTAAAATTACATCAAAGGAAACATTTTCCAGTTGAGTCTATTACACAAATAAAAACAATGTAATAACACCATTTAAACATGGAAAGCACAGGAGTGAGATTTTTGAACATCACACGTTCAAATCAGCGGTAGAAAATGTCAAAATTACTATGGAGATTATGCATCTTTCTACTGCTAATTCGAACGTGTGATGTTCAAAAATCGCACTCCAGGTCATTTGAAGGTGATTTGACTCACAAACTTAGTCATTTCAATACGTCTGACTTTCGGTGTGGAATTCGGCGTGCCAGGACAATATTGGTGTTGCTCTAAGGCGATCACGCATCCATTTGGTGACATGACAACGCCCTCGAGGTATAACTAGCGTAATCGTTTCATACTCTGTCACTGCTCAAGGTTACTCGACAATCACACATAAGATATCTTAGATCTAAATGATCTTCTTTTACTTCGACCTCTATTGACCTGTGGGGACTTGCCATAGATGTCAACACCCACAAGTTATAGCAAAGAAGCTAACAGATGGCGATACCGTCGCGCTCAGAAATATGCTCCATACAAAGACAACGTTCACCGTAAATACGTAAATCATAATCTACTACAAATAAGGTTCACAATCGAATGCGAGACATAAATCGCGCAAGAGAAATAATCACAGAGATTCGATATATATACAAGGTCCAACTAAGAACTGTTGGACCACGGCCGGTCCCCAGGCTTCACACTAAGCCTGGTGGAAGATCTTCCCTTTTCAATGGAGGATCATTCCCAAGTACCACCTCCATATTGGTGACCCTCGACACAGAACATCGCAACCTGAACACCGCAGAGCAGCACCAACACAGAGCAGCAACCAGCTTCAACCAACCCCTTCACACCCCTCGACCAGGTCAAAACAAGCAGCAGTCACGCCAGCAACCCGAAGCCCACACCGGTCCATCGCAGCTGTCTTCACACCGCTTCCTGGGCCTGCAGCTTCCTCAACGACAGTCGGCGTCTGCATAGAAGGATCTCCCGCAGCCCACGTGTCTGAGCTCACCTCCACGTGGCAGTTCTGCTCGCCTTCTCCACGCCTGTCACTCACCCGCATCACATCAGGACTAGTCTCCCTGACAGATGCACACACTCGCAGCACATCGCTCGTCAGACTCACTTGACTGGAGCCCTGCACCTACACGGATACAGACTGCACACTTCGAACAACTCAACGACCTCCGGTCTGAGGGGGGAGTACTGTGGGGACTTGCCATAGATGTCAACACCCACAAGTTATAGCAAAGAAGCTAACAGATGGCGATACCGTCGCGCTCAGAAATATGCTCCATACAAAGACAACGTTCACCGTAAATACGTAACTCGTAACCTACTACAAATAAGGTTCACAATCGAATGCGAGACATAAATCGCGCAAGAGAAATAATCACAGAGATTCGATATATATAAAAGGTCCAACTAAGAACTGTTGGACCACGGCCGGTCCCCAGGCTTCACACTAAGCCTGGTGGAAGATCTTCCCTTTTCAATGGAGGAACATTCCCAAGTACCACCTCCATATTGGTGACCCTCGACAAAGAACATCGCAACCTGAACACCGCAGAGCAGCATCAACACAGAGCAGCAACCAGTTCAACCAACCCTTCCAACCCCTCGACCAGGTCAAACAAGCAGCAGTCACACGCCGTCAACCCAAAAGCCAACCAGGTCCATCGCAGCTGTCTTCACACCGCTTCCTGGGCCTGCAGCTTCCTCAACGACAGTCGGCGTCTGCATAGAAGGATCTCCCGCAGCCCACGTGTCTGAGCTCACCTCCACGTGGCAGTTCTGCTCGCCTTCTCCACGCCTGTCACTCATCCGCATCACATCAGGACTGGACTCCCTGACAGATGCACACACTCGCAGCACATCGCTCGTCAGACTCACTTGACTGGAGCCCTGCACCTACATGGATACAGACTGCACACTTCGAACAACTCAACGACCTCCGGTCTGAGGGGGGACTACTGTGGGGACTTGCCATAGATGTCAACACCCACAAGTTATAGCAAAGAAGCTAACAGATGGCGATACCGTCGCGCTCAGAAATATGCTCCATACAAAGACAACGTTCACCGTAAATACGTAAATCATAATCTACTACAAATAAGGTTCACAATCGAATGCGAGACATAAATCGCGCAAGAGAAATAATCACAGAGATTCGATATATATACAAGGTCCAACTAAGAACTGTTGGACCACGGCCGGTCCCCAGGCTTCACACTAAGCCTGGTGGAAGATCTTCCCTTTTCAATGGAGGAACATTCCCAAGTAGCACCTCCATAGACCTCTACAAATACATTCACACTCAAGGATGGTTAGCTGCATTTGATCATATTTCCGTAGCCTGTAGAGCATCCCACTTCTGGGCAAAGGCATCCCCTCTCCAATCCTTATTATTTTTACATATCCGTAAAGACATCCCCTCTTACTCTTATCCTCTCTATTATGTGGGAACGTTGCCCAACCTGCCTGGAAGACATCAAGGCTATCTCTATTTTTTGTGGGTCTTCTACTAAGACGGAGACCGTTCTACATGACCCCGCCTGTAATTTGGCCCATCTCTCCGAACGCATGCGACAGACTGGGCAGGACAATTCTTATCATATTAAGGGTTTATATTTCTGTTCGTCCTTAGGTATGCGATACACTCAAAACCTATACTACTTTAGCTTTGGTAGAAATGCATCTAGTGCTTCTTATCTCACTTTGGGGGATAATTCCCTCCGTGTTCTAATGGTTAAGAGCATTGGGCTCTTGACACGGAGGTTGTGGGTTCGGTTCCCACGGGCGACACGTAGTGACATGTCACATTGTACGTTTTTCCCCAGTTTGTTAGGACATAGTCTGAATCACCCGATTGTCTGAAAAGAAAAATGATTCCGTGCTTCGGATGACACGGTAAGCCGTTGGTCCCGGCTACTATCTCTGGTGGTAGTTGTTACATAAAAATCACGTCAGAGGCCGTAAAAACTCTGACTCCAGGGCTTGCTGCCCACAGGACATAAGAAGCAAGCCAGCAACACTTCGACCCAATGGGATCATTTGTGCTGACCCCTATTTGTTTTCTCCTTCAAAAAAATGGTATATCTAGTGGTTTAAAAGGCCATTAATTTATTAAAAATAAAAGTTTATACGTGGTGAAACTTACCAGTGGACTCATCAGCAGCCAAGATACCCTTGCCAGGAGCGCAGATCGCCTGGGCGATCTTCCTGAGCTCCTCCTGCAGCTCGGGGGTTGGGTACTCGAAGTAGGTGCTCATTGTGGCTGCAACAAAGTTCATTTATTAGCATTATATCATACGGAAGCCGCAGCGTAGGTAGGCCGCCCACAAGATGGACTGACGAACTAGTGAACGCAGCGGGAACCCGTTTCATGAAAGCAGTGTAGAACCGGTCGTTGAGGCGATCTACAGGGGAGGCCTATGTCCAGCAGTGGGCGTCTATAAACTGAGATGATGATGATGATTATATCATCTTCAACACACCCTGACATTCCCCAATATAGGGAATTAGGGATACGTAAATAAATAAATAAATAATAACGTTCACAGACACATACATTGTAATGATCCCAAACTAGCACTAAAGGCTTTTATTATGGAAACCATACAACAATGGCACCAACATAAAACATCTATGACCGAACCGGGATTCGAACCCAGAACCCTGGTTTGGCAGTCCGGCGTGGTAACCATTACAGCAACCGGGTCGTCAAGTATTGTATAAGCAATACGTACATGAATATCCACCTTGTCTGATCCTGAGCAGCCCTTTTCAGATATTACTAAACAATACTTTACATGTGAGATCTAAAATAGCCAATACTAATGATAATTTCTGACAGTGTTTATAATCTAGACTCTAGATTCTGTAAGTGACGGTCAGTGGTGGTACAAATTGGTACACAAGTTACCAAAAACTAATAGATACAAATATGTCAACACAAATTGAATTAAATAAGATGTATGTTACCATAAAGGTATTATACCTTACAGGAATAGAGCAACAAACATGAGTTGTCAAATGAAACCGTTTTTGGATATTTTTTGGAGACTATTCTCAGGCAAAAATTCGAATATTGTCTATAATTCTGAGTCTAACGTGAAATTGTGGATAAATTAATGAAGTAGTGTCAGTTTATTTCATAAAATTATCTACGATTTCACTTTAGATTCCCAATTATTCACGCAAACCGAATTGTAAAAATTAATTAGTGACTAAAAACGGTTCTATTGCCTCGCGTCACGTATCTCTTTCTATTATACAGTGGTACCGCTAGGTTCATCTCGCTCACTCAGCTGTATGTTCCTCTATTCCTGGTATAATACCTTTATATGTATGTTACACACATTATGACAGTTTATCAGAGAAATGTACAAATAGAAGGTTAAATGCTTTAACTATCAGAACAATTTGGAATAACAAAAGATAAAGTTTATTGATTACAAATGTCAATAAACTGTGGTCATTCATGTGATGGTTACATCATAAATTACCATGCCACCACCGAGGAAAACGATAAAAATTCAAATTTGCCTCCATTTTTGTTATTTTACGTATGCCAAAAAGAGCGCGCATGACGTTTTGTCGCTTTGTCGTGGGTGGCTAGCGGTGCAGGGACTTAAACCGGTATGAATTAGCTAGCAATAGACCAGTACACATTTCGTTATAAGAATTATTATACCTACTTACACGGACCTGAAAAAAGACGGACGTAATGTGATACTAAAAAGATGTGAAGCATGAAAGGTCCTACATTTTCGTTTGTTCTACAAGGGACCTACACTCACACAGATGCACTAGCTCTAGGCGCAGATCCGACACCGTCACCATTATGTACCGCGTGACAGCACGCACGCACACAAAAGAAATGGGTGTTTCACTCATGATTAGACGAGATTACGTCCGTCTTTTTTTTGTCCGTGCCTACTTAATTAAATCATTGTAAAAGTTTACTGTTTGATGGGTAGACTCTTAGTTTAAAAGGATACCATTGATTTCCATTTCACCCTGTAAACCCCTAAATGAAAGAGGTGTGCCAAAATCAATGCAGGTAGCAATCTGTAGATTCTGGCGGTTCTTTGCTATTAGGTACAATAGCAGACAATTTTATAAACATGTTCTCAAATGAATGAGTTCGCTAATAGATTCTTTTTTTTATACAGAAAGATTGATTACTTTCTTTCTTCTGCAGACGCTGTATTGACTATTTGACTAGCTTTTACTTGTGACGTTGTCTGCGTTCACTTTGAAAAAGTATTCTATGTATGACTTCGGAACAACGAACAAGAAAAAACACAAAAATATGTATGCTAAAGTGAGATAGCTTCACTGCCTGCATAATTTTAACATACTTTAAAGCCGACTCTCGATCAAACATTGACTTAGGGTATGCCTGTCCACTGAAACGGAGCGAGACTGCGGAGCAGAATAACGGAGAAATAATAAACAATATGATTGCATAAATAACCAATACGATTGCATGGAGATTTTATTATGTATCGGTTAATATTTCCGTTTCTCCGCTCCGCAGCCTCGCTCCTCGCTTCAGTGCACAGGCACCCGTACACTGTAACGATAGACAAGCACATTCATAAAAATAAAATGTCACACAAAACGACACATTGCAGTCTGTCGTTGCCATATAGTTCGAAGTGAACTCGGGAACATCAATGTGGTGCGGGAACCGTATTGCAGTGTAACAGGCAATTCCTAATGATCACCTTAGCTAGACCTAGTACATTAATATCACTAGATCAAACAAGATTTAGTTATTCAATGTTCTCACTTGAATGCAAAATAAAGTTGTGATAATGATAATACCTATCTATAATAAGTATGGTAATGGTTTTGAGGTAGCCTATGTAAGAAAGAGGCCACAGGTCCGGCACTTCAAACAATGTTTAGGATTTGACATCCTAATGGCATACGCACATTCAGAAATTTGGAGCAAATTGTCCTTGACATAATTGTATGTGTCGGGTTCACGGGTAGCATTGTATAAACCTACATTTCCTTACTTTTAATTGTGCGTTCTGATATTAAAAATAGTAATTCTTTAGCTCAAATAGCTACTGAAAATGTGAATTTTCTTTCAACGTTTTTAATGCACTGGTAAGACTAAAATTTAATGTAGTCAAATACTACGGCGCCTGATTGCATTCCCTTGCTCGGCTCTCCTAAAGTGTCCCCAGAAAGTGAGAGGTGAAGTGGGGTATCTGGAGTCAGAGAGGGGCGGGGAGTGGCCGTTCTGTATGTAGAACCTTACCTATTCCATACCTAGCGTAAATGTAATAAAGTGGGTGTGCTTAGTGGTCGCGGCGAGTCTATGCTCGCGCGGAGTGCGGAGGGCTCGCGCGGTGTGCGGAGGGGTGAGGCACCGGCCGTTCGGGTACAGCGCGCAGGTGATGGGGTACTGGGACCGCTCCCCCCGCCACCCTCACCCCCCGCACGATTGGCCTGTCGCGACCCGAGAGCGCCCTCACTATTATTATATTCACTTTGCCTATTCTGTGTCGAGACTTAAAACAAATATGGATGACATACCCTTGGTGCCAAAGCCAGGCCACCATCCCGACTCTGGTGGCCCCTTCTTCTTCTTTCCCTTTTTTTTAGGCGGCATTGTGGTTTTTTACAAAAATATTGTGTAAAATTAAATGGAAAATTGTAAACTCGACATTTTTTTTAACTTATTTTATAAAAGTGATCTATCAAAATAAACTCACCAACGTAAACAAACAAGTCCGGCTGTCGGAATTATTCTTTTGTTTGAAAACTTCAAAAAATTCTAATTTCGAAAATTTTGACAGTTCTCGTTGACTGTTTTATTAGGGTTGGGATAGGTAGGTAGTTTATTAATGATATCGATTTTTTGCAACGATCGATTTCATTCCACAAATAAAATGAGGGAATTCATGGAATGAGGGATTTTCAGAAAGCCAAAAGAAAAAGTTGTTCCTAAGCTCGATAGATGGCGTTAACCAGACAAGGGTGAGCGACCTTGCAGATAATAAAATAGTAAGAATTTGTGTTTTTAAGTAAGCAGCATAACATGAGCATATTTTCGTCAACGGATGCGTTTGACTCAGTGAAATGCATTTTTGTTTAGGTACTTTTTAGCTTAAAATTTTCGTCTTCGGACCCCCCTCTGGTCCACGCCATCTATCGCCGGTATGATGAACTACGTTTGAGTAGCCGTAAGGAAACTCCTCATTCGTTTCGCATTTTTAATTAATCTGATAGCTAAAGTGAAATGTTATGTCACATAAGGCCTCGCCTCGATAGATATCGTTGATGTGACATAAGTAACTCTGTATGAAGTGTATTAAAATTAGTCTATCTATAACTTGTACCTATAAAAAAATAAATAAAATCACTTCATTGTGTCACTCATCTATTAACTACCTAACGAAGTATTTCTTTTCATAATTTCCTGTTTATATGCTGTTGCTGCATTATAGCAGGAATAGTGTTGAGTGAGATAGGTAGGTATATAAAACTATTTTTTTCATGCCTGTCTGTGACTCCAGCTTAAAAAAAAGGACCACCCCATTACTTCCCATGGGTGTCGTAAGTAACGACTAGTTCATAAGCGGTTCTTTAAGAGCCTACCGAGCCTATTGTGCTGCCCCCAATCGTATTTTTTTTATTTCTACACAATTATACAACATTTCCAAAAAACAAGAATGTCACATTGTAATCCTGATTGGCTTTTAATTTATCGAAACATTACGGGATTATTATGTTTTATGCTTGTAGCTATTATCGTTAAAACCACCGAAAGTGGCTATTTTTGGCGGTTTTAAAGATAATAACTACAAACATTATAAAAACAAATCCGCAGTGACCCGATAAATCGAAAATCGGCAATGACTACAATGTGACATTCTTGTTTTTTGGAAATATGGTTAAATTGTTAAGAAATAAAAAAATACGATTGGGGGCAGCACAATAGGCTCGGTGCAGCCTTAACAGTGTTTACGTGGGCGAAAGGCTAGCTATACTTATAGTAGTACAACATAACAAGTAGAAATTTTATCTTTGAATTTTTTTTTCACATTCAGTAATGTTAAGTAAGTCATGTCACAATCAAAAGTGCATGCAAGTAAGCTGATAGTTGAAAATATTTCTGTCCACCCCAGAAGGGTACGTAATCGTATGTTTAGGAATGTGCTTACCTATGAAAGACTTTTTTTATTCACTTATAGTTGTATGTTTAAAAAATCTCCTAACTGCTATAACTTAAGTAAAATGTTTGAAAGATTCCAATTTGTTATTTTCGAATTTGAAAAATCCCAAATATACCTAGTTATACCATAATGGGAATCACACACCATAAACTAAATTAGTTGATTGAACATGATTATAAATTAGTTGAATAGTTAGTACTTTCTAAAAATGTTAAGTATCTTGTTTAAAAATTAAGAAAATTAATGCTTGTATTGCATTTTATTAAAAAAAAACTAATTCTCCCCATTCTCATAATTAAATCATACTTGCCTATCGGATTACCAACAAACTATTGCCTATTTGCCATGCAACGCAAATAAGAATTTCATTTACATAGAAAAATAAAAAAAACTATGTGTTACCAATATTTTATATCGATCTAGAAACGTAAAACTTGACGGATAAAAGTTCATAATAGAAAATAAATAAGAAAGACATGTTCCCTTTCATCTGAAGGTGACCTTGAGAGGTCATGCAATTTACGGCGCCTAAAACGTGATACAAAGTGTGAATTTAGCAAAAACCCGGGTTGAAATTCCTATTAGACCATTTTGGAACTCTTTCAAGTATGTCAAAACTGTATTCATGAACATTTGATAAGATGCATTTAATAGAACAGATAGGTACCTACCTACGTATCAAATTTTTGACAAACTTGGTAAATTTAATTACTTACTTAATAGCAAAACAAAAGTATCCTTACTTTTGGTAATAACTATTAGGAAACAATACTAATTATATTTAGAATTTTACTGTTCGTACAAGAATGTAAGGAGTATGTATAATGTAATATATATGCGACGCTGTTATGAAACAGGAAAATTATAGAAATTTTAATGGAAATTGTATTCCTGCATGTTTATGCAAAATCAAACTTGCATTGATATAATGCAAGTAAATAGAGAACTGAAATTATTAAGCTTTGAAATGTTTAATCATTTAAGTGTTAAGTATCTAGACATAACCTCACAGATTATGAAACCAACCGGATGAAAAGACACGTATTTTTCTTGAAAGTCTGATAAAAGCCAACATTTAATTAATCTATTTATTACTAAATTAGGCAAATTCACTTACTTTATTTAATTTAGTAATTTTCAGAAAACACAGACACTCCCGTTCAGCTACCTAGTAGTACTAACTGTCAAATTTCAGAGGAAAGGACAAGAAGAAAGGTCATTTGAAGGTCTGGTTGATAATGGAACGCGCTGTCAAACGACTTTAACGACAGCGAGCAGCGCCATCTAGTTTATAACACTTGAATTGCTTTTAACTTTACAAAACTGAACCTTGCTGCTATTTTCAAAGATCAGTTTTGGCTTGAGACACAAACAAGTAATGAGAAAAATGTATAGGTGGCGCTTTCGTAGAAAAGTAACCTACTTTTATTACGTGTACGTGAGTAATCAAAGTGATTCATTCGATGTTTTTCACATAAATCGATATTAATTTTTATTATGTCACATCACTACGAAAATTGAGGGTCTTTTATCGTAAGCTTTTTTGTTTTATGTTGTGTCATTAGGTTTTTTATAGTAGGTGCATATCTCTACACTAGTGCAAAATAATTGCGTGCAAGGAGTTTTATTATTTTCTGAATAGCTTCCTGAATAATTCCTCGTTATCAATCATAGTTCCTCTTTCCTCTCTTCAAAAGATGAGCATTCAAACTTGGCTACCTACATGAGAAGTTGAGATCCAGTTTAGATACCTTAGAAATATAAAAAACCTCGCCATGTTGCGGAAAATAATTGGAACTAATTTTTGTACTTGGAACACTAACATTAAAGGTGACAGTCTGTGACAGTCGATTGCAGCGCCCCCAAACCAGCACTGGTAGCATGCAGCACGTGATACGGCTGTATCACGTCTTTTATCTCGTTCGTATGCACGCAAATAGAAAGAGAGCTAAGATGTGATAGCGCTGTATCACTGCGGCATGCTAGCTATGCAGGTTTTTTATATTCCTGCATAGCCAGCATGCCGCACGTGATACGGCTGTATCACGTCTTTTATCTCGAAAGAGAGCTAAGGTGTGATAGCTTGGTGATAGCGCTGTATCACTGCGGCATGCTAGCAGCATGCCAGCTAGCTATGCTTGACTCCCGGCCTAGTAGGTACCCAACTGGCAAAATTTACTCTTATGAATATCCCAAGAGCATATTTTTTTCAGTCTTATATAACACTTACAGCCTGCTTTAAGTGTGGAATTGGGCGCACTTTATAAGTCTATTCACCCTTTGTGTTGCCTTATAATGGTCTTGTGAAGTGTATTTTCAATCTTACAAAACTCTTAAGGATGCTTTTATAATTACAAACAAACTTACAAGTGACTTACAATGGCATGCTTTAAGGGCAATTGCCCTTACAGTCCTCTTACTAGTGCTGCTCTAAGTGTAATATCGCTTGTAGTCCTCTTTGTGATCCCCTAGTAAGAGTGTAATCACAATCACTGAACAAGTAATCACTATATTCGCCGAAGAGGTCTAGTCGCGTGTGTTCTGAAATGTTTTTTGGATTATAATTATTAAGACGCATCAAAAACGTAAGTAATATTTTATAATTTATTTCACTTTCCTATGAAACGTAGTGTGTCTATATTTGCATAATTGTTTATTAGAGTATATATGCGACTGCGGTTGCGAAGTAGATTTTCTCGATTATTTTTAAATTTAAATAATAATACTATCGAAGGGCCTTTTCAAAAACGTGTCTTAAATATTAAAAATTATTTTATTTATTTGTGAAATACATCAAAATGTGGCCATTACCACCAATTATGATTTATAAGTGATTTATCAGAACTAAATAAGAGCAGTACTCTTATTTAAGGCTTTTATCGCACTTGTGAAGTCAAAATAAACCAAATCATTTGGCTACACGGCCATATTGCAGATACGTATATTTCTTCGGAACGCTCCACTTCTCTTAAACCGCTTCCATTTGAGTAAATCCATCCTTAATAAAAAACAGTTATTTAAGCAAGCTAAATAGGACATCTATTTTCCGCCATCTTGGCCAAACAACTGACACAAGCAGAAAAAGCACTTTTAAGACTCTTTGAACGTGCTACTAGTCTTTAATATGTCTTAGGTAAGATGAATCACACTTATAAGTACTGGTCTTACAACAGGTTTATGAAATGCCCTAATAAGTCATTCACTCTTAATAAATACTTAGTAAAGTATCTTCTAAGATCGAGTGCTCTTGCAAAATGCTTGTATAAGTGTTAATAAAGAATCAAGGGCAATAAGGCTTATAAAATGCGCTTATAATACCACTACTCTTATAAATGTCTTATTACGTTTTCTTATATACGTCTGTAAAAATGTGTTACAAGTATGAAATCACATCATCATCATCAATCACACAAGCAGAAATAATTAGAATAACCGTCAATAGAGATCAGTCACTTTTAAAACTCTTTGAACGTGCTACTAGTCTTTAATATGTCTTAGGTAAGATGAATCACACTTATTATACTGGTTTTACAACAGGTTTATGAAATGCCCTAGTAAGTCATTCATTCTTAATAAATACTTAGTAAAGTAACTTCTAAGATCGAGTGCTCTTGCAAAATGCTTGTATAAGTGTTAATAAAGAATCAAGGGCAATAAGGCTTATAAAATGCGCTTATAATACCACTACTCTTATAAATGTCTTATTACGTTTTCTTATATACGTCTATAAGAATGTGTTACAAGTATGAAATCTTTTATAGCCTAAATAGACTTATAACATGCCATTATAAGGGTTTCACTCTTAATCAGAACACATATAACCCTTATATAAGACTATAGATCTTATAAGCTTTTGTTTGTAAGAGTATTTTGCTAGTTGGGTAGGTAGCTAGGTAGGTAGGACCTACTAAAGAAATTTAGAAAACTTCACGCTTCATAGTGATTAGGCCCATAATTCTATTCTATATTTTAAAAAATGTGATAGGCAGAAACTACGGCGCGCGATCTTTGTTTAGTAGGTGTAGGTACCTAGATGTTTAATTATGTAACATCGTGTCAATGCTAGAAGGTATTAGGTTATCACTTATCTCCAATGGGTAACAAAACTTAAAATACATCGTGATTAAACTTCATAAGTACTCAATAAGTAGATAGGTAGTTGTTACTTACATTACTTACTTAAGTATATTAGATCAGTGTAGCTAGTTACCCTATGGAGCCAACTACCCCGTGGTCTAATGCTTAAGAGCATGGGCTCTTGACACGGAGTTCGTGGGTTCGATTCCCACGGGGGACAGACACCTAGTGATATATGTCACCTGTCTGAATCACCTGATTGTCTGAAAAATAGATGATACTGTGCTTCGGAAGGCACGTTAAGCCGTTGGTCCCTGCTACTATCTCTGGTGGTAGTAGTCGTTACATAAAAATCACGTCAGAGACCGCAAGGCGGTTTGAAAAACTGACACCAGGGCTTGCTGCCCACACGATAAGAAGAGTAGGTAACTAGTTAGGTAGCCAACATAGAAAAAAAATCAAAAATATCTGCTGTTTCATACAAAACTGTAGTAGTTATAGTTAGGTTACCTATAATAACTACTCGACTCTAATGTAGTTAACTAGGTAATTAGATGATAGCAGAATTATTGTTCGTTGTTTTATTTACCTACCTATCGAAAGCACTGAACAAGAGCTATCTGAGGCACTGAACAAGTAATCACTAAGTACCTACGTTTTAATCTAAGGTTAAAATATCATATCTATATGATAATACAGGGTGTTTCATAAGTAAGAATAAATTTTTAAAACTCTTAAGGGGGTTGTTTAGACCGTCAAACTGAACAACTTTCTCTATGGGACCAACATCGAAATCGCGAAAAAAAACATTTGATATCCCATACCTACATATTTTAGCTCTAGTCGATTTGTAGAGTATGGAACATTTTTTTTTTTTCGAGATTTCGATACTGGTCCCATAGTGAAAGTTGTTCAGTTTGATGGTCTACACCACCCCCTTAAAGGTTTATTTGTACTTTTGTAACATCTTGTATATACCTATAGGTAGAAAGAGAAGGTAGAAAAATAATCATAGATAAGTAGCTATGTAGATACTTAGTTAAAGTTAACATCCCGTATAATATTTGTTATCAAAAGAGAATAATTTATTTATATCTTTATGTTGACGAGTGCTCATTTGAGACTGTGTACTGTGATATAGAGGTGATTATTGCTTTGTTTTTGTTGAATTTGAGTGAGAGGTTTACAAGAGAAATGTGAGTATTAGATACTTACATTTTTTAGATAAACTATAGGTAGGTATGTCTAGAGAGAGCCTCAAGCTTCTACAAAACAAAAGTGGCCAACTTTCTTAGGTGTGTTTGCGTGAGGCGTCATACAACTTATCTCTGTGTGCGTGTACACTGACACGGTTTATCATTCAAGAGTTCGGTGATTTTTTTTTCTCGACGCTTTTTTTCGTAGCTTCGACTGTCTATCTTGTCATATTATATTAACTTATCAAGGATGTGAGTATAGCATTACGCATTAAGGGGCTACCTGCCGGTTTTGGGTAATTTTGTAACCATTTTATTCATTAACTATGGCACTTTTTGAGCTGAAATTTAAACTGAACCATCTACAGGATATGAGAAGTGATGTGGTTTTTCTAGAAATCGATTTTAATGAATAAAACCGAAGAAAAGGGACTCTAAAGTCACCCCTTTTTTTCCAGTTGTAACCATTTTACTCTTACATTTTTAATCGGAACAAAATTAAAATTTACTGTATTGTTCACAATACAATTTAGAATGATGTGGTTTTTTTACTTTTTCGAAATTAATAAAAAATCATCGAATTTTTCAAAGAAAACAGCAAAATTCTGACCGGAGCCACGCGCTCTTTCTCATCGATTAGTATGGAGTGTGAGTGAGAGGAGAGTGGTCCACGGCTGATACGCCTCTAATTAGCCACATGCTTTTTTTTATTGCCGTCTCCCGTTTGCAATCGATCGTAAGCGAGTCCGCAGCTCGATTCGCACTTGGCCGATTTTCGGGTGGCCGTGCCCACAACCTTTTTTGAGGGCTGGATCCGCCCCTGGAAGATGCTATCCGAGGCGACATAAATTTTCACAAGAAATAGGCGGCAGTCGGAGCGTCGGAGCTATGGAAACTCAACCTATGAGGTCCAGGAGTGCGATTTTCGAATGTCATACGTCGAACTCAGCAGTAGCAAATGTCAAAATTACTACGAAGATATACCTACATCTTTCTACTGCTGATTTGTCTTTCAAAAATCATACTTTAGGAGTGCGATTTTTGAAAGTCAAATCAGCAGTAGAAAGATGCTTATCTCCATAGTAATTTTGAAATTTGCTACTGCTGAGTTCGACGTATTTTTGAATCTCATTCGGTGAGCTCAGCGGTTGAAAATGTCAAAATTACTCTGGAGATACCTACGCATCTTTCTGCTGCTGATTTCACTTTCAAAAATCGCATTCCTGAAGTATGATTTTTGAAAGTCAACTCAGCAGTAGAAAGATGCGTATCTCCATAGTAAATTTTCACATTTTCAACTGCTGAGCTCACCGAATGAGATTCAAAAATCGCTCTCCAGGATCTCATAGGTTGAGTTTCCATAGCTCCGACGCTCCAACTGCCGCCTATTCCTTGTGAAGTGAGCTCACCGAATGAGATTCAAAAATCGCACTCCTGGTTCGACAATACATGTTTTTTTTTTTTTTTTTTTTTTTTCAGTGTGTCATTCCTCTTTTCTCCGACGAGATTGCTCGGAGAATATTATCTATCAGACTGTTTTTTTTTTCTCATTTATATTTGATATATTACGCTAATAAAAGTTCTTAAACTACTCAGTCTTTGTTTTTTCTTAAGTAACTTAACAATTTTAATAAATTCTAATAAAAGAGGATACATTTTTTATTTAATCATAATAAATTTATAATAACACGTAGCAGTAGGTTTTTTTTTTTTTTTTTTTCTTTTCCTTTACAATCTTTCAGGTTTGCGGTTCTTTCTGTTTCATTCCTTAGTACAAAGTTGCTATTTTATCATAAAATAGCAATTTGTACTCCTTCTTGTATAGCAAAATTATTGGCAATACCGATTATGTTATGCTCAGCTGTACATTTTCAAAATGGAGTTGGCATTTGTTATCTACCAATAATCTTGCTACCGTTTCTTATCTTTGCCAATCTTGTGACTAATTCCGCAAACCCAAACAATAGTTCTCTACTGTACCGTTCGGCTACAATGCCTGGTAGGTTCTCGGCTGTTAACTGTTGTTCCAGTTGCATCTGCAGGTCCAATCTTTTGGCGCCGTATATGGGACATTCGAGGATGAGATGGGCGATAGACTCCTCGGAGCCTGTCTCACAGATGCATAGGGGGCTATCCTTTAATTTAAATCTGTGGAGATAGTGTCCATATCCCCCATGCCCTGTCATAATCTGTACCAACGTGGGTGTCAACTTTAGTTTCTTGACAATTTTGTACGCGGCTTCTGTGTTAGGCAGGAAAAGTTTGGTTGTCGAGGCGGTTTCGCTCTCGGCATACCTTTTCTCCCACTCCTTCTTTGTTTCCTGCCTTATATTCCATCTTATGTTGGATAGAGGGCATCGATCGTAATCGGCCGCGGTCTTTTTAAAGAGTGCTGCCTCCTTGGCTAGCACATCAGCGCGTTCGTTGCCCTCCACTCCAACATGGGCCCTTATCCAAAAGAGCCGCAATATCTTTCCCTTCTCCCTTAGCAGCCTAATGTTGCGCCTAACCTCACATGCCATTGGGTGGGTCGTGTTGGGGTCACGAAGCAGTTCCAAAGACGACCTGGAGTCACTGAAGATGTTAATTTCTTTGTCCGCATTCCCTAGGGCGAGTTCGGTTGCTTTTTGCAACGCGAACATCTCCGCTTGGAACACGGTACAGAATGGTTCCAGGCGGTATTTGGCACTTCGTTTCTCCAACCCATCCCTCCAATAGGACATAGCGGCCCCGACCTTCCCATCGATCTTGCTCCCATCCGTAAAAATGTGAGAGCCAGATACTTGATGGTCTGCAAGAGTTTGGGGCTGCATGTCCTCTAGGCACTGGAAGTCGATTTTCACTTCCGAGGCAGGGTGTGGTGCCTTCATAAATGACACTCTGGTCTCTATGGTCCTATCCCCCAGGCGGGATTGTGGTCGTCCCCTCTTCGCTTCGTAAAGCTCAGAGGCTTCTCGCACTCTCATATCCAGGGGGAGAAGACCAGAGAGTACCAGCGCGGCATTCAGTGAGACTGTGCGGTAGGATCTTACGATCTTCTGGGCGAACCCTCTCTGGACTGTATTAAGTTTTGCCTGCACCGACAATTTGTTCGATGCAGGAGCCCAGGCACTTGCCGCGTACAGTACGATTGGTTCAATTACTGCCACGTATATCGTCCTGATTACCTCCGGGTTCAAACCCCATGAAATTTTTGCAGCTTGACTGAGTTGTTTGAAGATACCGGTGGCTTTATTGCACACTTCACTTACGTGTTTTTGGAAAGTGAGTTTCCTGTCAATAATTAGCCCCAGTATCTTTACCTCATCTTTCATCGGGATTTCGGTCTCGCCCATGTGGATACATGGGGTGTTGAACTTCAACTTGTTGGTAACAACCATGGCTTGCGTCTTGTGCGCAGCAAACTTTAGTTTGTTACCCTTTCCCCATGCCTCCACATGCCCGAGGGTCTGATTTCCCACCCGCTCAATTTCAGGAACCGAATTCCCGGAGAAGACCAGGACGACATCATCTGCGAAAGCCTGGCAGTAAATTCCACGCTGGTCCATTTCGTCCAAGAGGGGGTCCAACAATAGGTTCCAGAAACTTGGACCACCTATTGAACCTTGCACGCATACTTTTGTGGTGGGCTTTTTACAGCGCTGACCTGCGTACATGACCGTTACTGTACGGCCCGAGAAATAGCTAGATAACAGCCTCCTGAGGTTGAGAGGGCACCTTTTGTCCTTCAGCCGGTTCTTGATGGCTGGCCACCAGGCACTGTCGAAGGCTCCCTCGATGTCAAGAGATACAACAACGCTAATCAACTTCTTCCTCAAGTTGTCTCTGAGGTGCTGCATGAGGTCGTATAGGGAGTCCTCCGTACAGCGCTGGGGTACGAAGCCGTACTGCCTCGTATTCATTTTGGGCAGCAGGTACCATCTCAACCTCCTGACCACCAGCTTCTCAAAAATTTTTCCCAGGACGGACAGCAACCCAATTGGCCTGTACGACTTTGCCTGAGAGTAGTCGTCCTTTCCCGGCTTCCGGAGTACGACAACTGCGGCCTCCTTCCACGGGTCAGGGAAGTAGGACAACTCCAGGCACTTGTTGATAAGAGCTAAGTACAGCTTCAGGTCGCACTGTATCGCCGCTCCGCAGATGTCTGCGGTGAACCCGTCAGGACCGGGTGCCTTTTTGGGGTTGAATGACTTAATGACATTCTCGAGTTCCACCTCCGTGAACGGTGGATCCCATTTGTCGTTGGGTGCCTCTTTTCCAGTGAGCTCTGCTGTTCGACGCACTAACTTGTGGTCTTCACTATCCTCAGCTTCCACGTCCTCCGGAAAGAACGTATCGGCCAGATGTCGAGCAGATTCCTCTGTACTAAGCACCGTCCCATCCCGCATCAGAGGCTGGTCCTCGTGTCTTCTCGCTGTTTTGCGTAAGACTCTATAAACCCCATCCCACATGCTTTCCCTATCCTGAGTTCCACAAAACTCCTTCCAACTGGCTGTTTGGGCCTCTGCCGCTGCCTGCTCGTACCTATCTTTCGCCTCCAGGTAATCTGCTAACACAGTCGGACGACGGCGGGTTGCAGCATATGCTATTCTCCTTTTTTTGGTGACCATCTGTTTTTTGAGGTTGGAGAGCTCTTCTGACCACCAAGGTGACTTAAATTTAATTTTGTTTGAAGGCTGCGGAATTGCTTCCTTGCAGGCCTCCTCTATGTTCCCGATATATGATTTTACTGTTTTCTCTAAATTTTGAATGTTGCTTATATTTTGGACTACTTCCTGATTTAAATTGTTTTCTACAAAATTTTGACCCAATTCCCTTCTAAATTTTTCCCAATCTGCTTTTTTACTATTATACTTCCTTGTGGTATTTTTCTGTAGGGGTTCAGTTGGCTTGCTCAACTGTATGCTGAATGTTATTGCATTATGATCTGAACTTGTTACACCCTTGTCTACTCTCCAATTCCTGATGGCCCCCAGCATTCCCGTCGTGCAAGCCGTCACATCAACATGGCTCTGATAAATTTTGCCTCCTCTCACTGTATCGAATGTCGGCGTCGATCCCTCGTTCAGAACCTCCATGTCCATTTCGGGTAGGGCTCCCGCTAAGGCCTCACCTCTAGGGTTTTCTGTTTTACTTCCCCACCAGGGGCTCCATGCGTTCATATCTCCCCCGACTAGGACCCATCTGGCACCTAATTTTCGGCTAATCGCTTTTATCTCCTCAATGTCCGGATCAATCGGTTGGTCCTCCTCAAGATAGACCGATATGACACCGATTGTCCATCTATTGGTTCTGAGCGTAGCAGCTGCCATGTTCTCAGTTGTTAGGAGAGGATGTTCTAGTACTTCTATGTCGGGGTCGAACACTATTATTGCCGCCTTATTTGGTTTCTTCCTGTTGTGGGAGCATTGAACCACCCTGACTCCGGTCTGTGACCTTAGCGTCCCTTGGTTCCCTATGTAAGGTTCCGAGACGAGGGCGAAGGACGCCTTGCGCCTCTCCGCTTCTATTAGTAGTTCCTGTGTGGCCAATTTTTTCCTTTGCAGATTAGCCTGGATGACAGCGTACGACTTCTCCTCTACTACGGGTAGCGTGTGGTTCTGTGTTGGGCCCTCAGCAATACGCAATACATGTTACGTAGCAATGAGTTTTTCGAACTTATTATAGGGTCATTTTAATTAGTTGGCAAAACTTAACCAGGGCACGTTCGCGTTAGGTTAAGACGCTGTTATACCGTCGAGGCCGTTTTTTGAACAAGAACGAAAGTGTTTTAAACTGTGTTTTCAGACTTTAAGTCTGAAATTAAATTATGTCTTATTTAAGGATCGGGCGGATGGGCGACTGTTCTCAATTACACGATTAGATTAAGTTTAATACATAGAAAAAAATCCTAAAGTTATCCCTTTTTGTTATGTTTTTTCAATACTATGATTAAACTGCTGATATTAAACTTTTTATTCTTGTACAGTCAGCATCAAAAGTATCTAAGCATCTCCGGTGTTCAAAAACATCTGAACAATTACACGAAAATAAACCCAATTTCCTACTAGATACCATTTGTTTTTAACTTAACAAATAATAACATGACAGATAAATTAATTTGATTTCTTATGTGAGTTGAAATAAGGTTTGCTATCGTAAAGTTGTCCAGATATTTATGAACACTTAACATGCCTAGATACTTTTGATGCTGACTGTACTTAACTAAATACATTAAATGTTTCTAGTGAACTCAGGAGAAGTTTTAGCTTAGAAACTCCCATGAGCAAAGATATTGACGAAAAACACGTTTTTTTGCGATCTTGCTTTCAATTGGAGCGGGATGGCTAATTGTAAACTTATGCTTGCAAGAAAGAGACGCTTGCACTGGGATAACCTAGCCTTAAGTTCGCAATTTTATACTTATATAACAGAGTAGTATAATGCTTAGGTACTTGTTCACTTCACCCAAACTCTTAGGGACCAATCAGTGAATGAAATGCTTAGGTAGCCAAACAAACTTGTTTGTAGTTACAAAGTACCACCTACACCTTTCAAACAAAGCTTTTAGGAAATGAAATGTTCATCTAACAACTTCCGATATCAAAGTTAGGAGTTTCCAATGTCAAAAGTTTGTGATTTATCACCGAAATGATATAACGATGCTGTTGAGTCAAGGTGACTTTGTTTGATACGAGTATTATGTCTATCGGAGTGGCACGTGTTTGACTTGGTTTTGTATCTGGCTGGCTGCACTGGCTTTTCGGTGAAAGAAAACATCGTGAGAAAACCTGCATCAATTTCGAGGCATGTATTGTACCCACTGTCAATTATAAGTGGCGACGGGCTCACCCCCCGTCACACTGGACAGAATTTCGTTACTAATGGTGAAACGTGGATGTTCTGAGGTTTCAGAATATCTCTGACTACCCCTACGGGGAATATAGTCGTGAGCATATGCTTATGCTTATGCTTTGTATTAGATCTGACTCCACTTGAATTTACTAAACATCATTGTGATGATGACATACTGCTAGTATAAGAGATAAGCATACGTTGGTTACCACTTAAGGCTGATTCAGTATTCATAGGGTGTAGAGTATCTCTGATGACCAGTAGCTTTACCATGAGTTTACAGTGAGTGAACTCGCTAGCGAGGGCAAAACAGATTTCTATGGGAAATTGAACAGCGCCTCCTAGCGGTCACCGAAAGAACTAAAATCGGTAGTATGAGTCAGTCTGGTAAAAAACGTATCGAAATCATATCGCTAGCAATTGACGTTTTGCGGCAGCTACTATAGAAATTCGGTACCATAAGTCATAAATTTGACATACGTTCTCGAGAAATACCGTTACGATAGTGGTAAAGTCACTCACTAGCAAAATCAAGCGTGAATGCATAGTGAAAGGTTGTCGATTGACAATAAATTGATTAATTTAGAGTATTATTTGTTAAATAATGTCTTAACGAATAACCACTCTAAACTGCATTCATCTACTATTCCGCCCAACCACTTCAAACGAAATATTTCTCCATAAAAACTGGCTCAAATTATTCAAAGTCAACACTTTTATAGGTTCGAAAGTTTGAAGTAAATGTTAAGTGGCTTTTTTTTTCTTTTTTCTAATGTGTTGTTCAGATCTAGAAAAAGCCTGTAAAATTTTTCTTCAAGCCTTTGGTAAGTTGGAGTTGGAGTAGCACCTTTAAGATAAGATAAGATAAGATAAATATTCTTTATTTGCACACCAAAAATACAAAAAAATCAACAACAATATACACGAACAAGAAGGGTACAAAAGGCGGCCTTATCACTAAAAGTGATTTCTTCCAGACAACCAGTGGATGGAAGAAGTCTTACATGAGATAAATGCTACGGCGGTGTACTAGTTGATACAGAATATTATAATTTACATAAAGTATAAATATATACATAAATACATACATACTCAATAATATAACAAAATAATTGTAGAAATAGGTACCTTATAAAAAGTAATAAGAAGTATGTAAAACTATTCAAAATGTTGGTACCAAACAAGCGAAGATTGTCAAAGCGAAAGATAGTAGTCTTTCAGCAGTTTTTTAAAGATAGATAGTGAGGGCGCTTGTCTAACAGAAAGTGGCAGTTCATTCCATAGACGGACTTTAATGACGGAAATGTATGAAAGAGCTTAATTTTATTTTGCTATTTCAAAGTTGTTCCCGTAGTAAAAGTTGTTCGTTTGATGTAAATAATGTAAAATGTAAAGTAAAGTTGAAAACGCATTTAAGTTTACTCCCCGTTTATTGTAGAATAACTTCCTTTTTGTTTAATTAGATTTATTTTTGTACATCCCTTTCGATTTCCATATACTCCAGTAACTGGAATTGTTATGCACTGGTTCAAATTTTATTTTATTTGCGCTTAAACTCTTTAAAACCGACGTTTTGTGGATAAAACTTCGTAGGTAACAAATAAAATCACATCACACAGCTATTCACAGAACAATATAAAGTCACATTGACAAAATATAACCAATATAAATTAAAAATCACTATGCGACGAACTCTATGAAGCTGCCCTATGACGCCTTTAATTGGCAGGGTTATTTCAAAGTTTTAATTGTTTCTGCGATACTAGGCTGGGATAAAAAAAAAAGTTGGGTATATCTATCTTACTCTGTCTTTTGAGTATAGTTAGAAAGAAGCAGCTTCATTAGTTGTGAAGTTAGTCACGTATCACATGACGACTCGATAACTTACTAGACTAAACATAAACAATCGAACTAACTCTAGTGAGTATAGAAAATGTTTATGTAACTCATGGTGCGAGTTTAGTCGAATACCATTCGATGCTCGTTTATACGCTATCGACTCCGGTATTGTAATGTCATTTTTCGATAGCAACTCATGGTAGATGTACGGTTCGGCTGCATAACTCCAGTCAGTTTAGGTTAGGAGTTACAGCCGTTCAAAGGTCTGGTATGGGTGCTAAAAATGAATATGCAGGTATTATTGTAATATGCACTGAAGCTATGCTAACAGTACAAAAACTTACACACCTACTACTAATATACCTCGTGGTTCCGGCTTAGACAGGACCACCTCTCTCTATGGGACCACTCAGGTAATTTATCTATGGGACCACCCTATTTCTTCCCATAGTATGAGTCAACCAGAAGATAATCGTTCTAATTTTAATTCTCAATTTCCTCAGACTCACCCAGAATACGGGAGCAACTCTTTTACTCTTTAATATACCTATGGTTATCTTTAACCAAAGATACTCGTACATCGGAATAAAAGCCTGTCTTAATGACCTTCGTTTAGTCGAACCCAAAAACCACCGACCGACAGATCCTATGCAAACATTTGTTCACCCTACACGTATTGACCTAGCCTTCAAACAAATTGAATTCTTACAGAACTATGACGACGTACTTCTCTTACCCCGACCCTGATCTGCAGGAGGAGCTGAAGAAGACTGCTGAGGCGATAGTTACTCCTGGCAAAGGGATTCTGGCTGTTGATGAAGCTAATGGTAGAGTATTCTTCCTTATCTATTGACGAAGTTTGTAGCCGAGTGAAAAGATTTTAAGTCACCTCTGCTCTACTTTACGCTGTGTACAATTATTATACCCGTAGTAAATTAATATTTCTATGACAACACCTACCTACTTACTTACCAACGCAATGACAACAGCTGAACTTCCCGGAAAAAACAAAGTTCCTTTTCACTTCTTTCTGTGTCGATAGAAAATAATCATTTATTTACTCCATGGGTAGAATCTTTCAAAAGCCCTCTCCTCTTTAAGAATCGGTACACAGAAACTGTACCACACCTGTTGGCCTCGCATATCACCCCCGAGAAAACGATAAAAATCGAGATGTGCCTCCATCCTTGTTATTCTACGTATGCCAGAAACAGCGCGCATGACGTTTTTCTCGTTTAAACTCATTGTCGTGGGTGTCATGCTAGCCGTGCTGCTTACGAGTTAAACGTCATGGGCTCTCTTTCTGGCATTTAAATAATAAAGATGGAGGCACATCTCGATTTTTATCATTTCTCGGGGGTGGCATGCGACGATACCAGTATTAAGTAGGTATTATGAACGAGCCTGTTCATAATTTAGTACAAAATCTTAATTGATTCTTCTTACAGAGGGCATCGGCATACTTTTGGCTAAAGTGGGCTTAAAGAACACAGAAAACAACAGAAGGAAATATCGTCAGCTTCTTTTCACCACTGATGTAAGTAAAAAAAGGCCAAGCGCGAGTCGGACTCGTGCATCGAGGTTTCCGTACCACAATACAAAAAAATAGGTTTGCGACACTCAGCGCGAGCCCAACACACGCTTGCTGGTGTTTTATTTGTTATTTTAGTTTAGAGCAGGGTTCGAAATTATCAAGATAATTATTTTCTATGATGATTATCATGAAAATTATCGGATAATTATCAGATAATTATCTGATTCTGGTCGGTCCAAACCTGCACCATGTCCTTCATATTTTTAATTCATAAGTCCCTGATATTTTTCATTAATTTTTTTCTGTAACCCTTATTTATTTGTTTTGTGTTAAGTAATAAAGTATTTATCAATTTTAGATGATTCTTAGTTTTGAGTTGTCTAACTAAAAGTTCTAAGTCTAACTAAATTTTATTTTGTTATTCACAACAGAAAACAGTAAGAAAAATTATTTCGTGATTGTGAGCTTCTTTTTTCGCGAATCGTGACCAACAATACAACAATAAAATTACTTTAACTTGTAGCTAGATCATTGCAACACAAGTGCGCGCGTAATTGAAAATTACTTTGCGGCGTTTATGTGATAAAATCAGGAATAATGCTCCCGAGCGCCATCTAGTTTAGTGTCTTGCCCTCTGTTCTTTTTTCTTTAATCTTGTTGTTTCCATTTCTTCTGTATTATTATCTTATTAAATATAATTATGTGCTATTCATATTAATAAATAAAAATATATATTTTCGATGGGACACGAGCACCAACATTATTAACCGAATGTAAATTGAAAATTTATTATGAGCTGGCTCCCTGGCCCGGACTTTGCGTTTGAGCTGGTCCCATACATGCTCGATCGGATTCATGTCGGGACTGACCGCTGGCCAGTCCATGGTCCGTAAACCAACTTCGTCGAAGAACTGCCTAGTGAAACGTGCAGTGTGACACCGGGCATTCCCCGACAAAGCCTGCATATACGGGACCACGTGATCAAGTAGGAGGTCGGTGATATACCGATCAGCGGTCAGACCGCCTCCTCGGCCTCCCCCAGACACGAAAACGAGACATTGTAATAGGGTCCCGCTCTGGAACCCTTATGGTACGGAACCCTAAACCGAACGCGTTCAATTAGATCTACTAAAAGAATAAGTAGGTATTTTTCTCTGCGACATTTCTGCTTTACCTATAACTTTAATAAGTAACATCTTTTATACAGGGTGTAAGGGACAGCCCTCCGCAAACTGAAAAGATGAACTCAGACCATCAAACTGAACAACTTTCACGATGGAGCCTACCTCAGAAAACGCGAAAAAAAATCTGCTTTCCCATACATTTGAGTCGGGTTAGCGACGGAAAACTGCCGTACGGCAGTTTTGTATGGGACAGCTGATTTTTTTTCACGTTTCCTGAGGTAGGCTCCATAGTAAAAGTTGTTCAGTTTGATCTTAGAGTTTGATGGTCTGAGTTCACAGTTTCAGTTTGCGGAGGGCTGTCCCTTACACCCTGTATTGAACGCGGTGAACGTTAAACAGTATGAAAGCAGATAGGATGGTAAAATGGTAAAACCTCTCAAAGTTAAACACGACACAGGTGTGAATAATGAACACCCTGTTTACTTTGGAAGCAGGGTGTGAATAATGAACATCCTGTTTATTTTGCAAACTCTTCCGTAAATCACTCTGGACTGTTATCCCCCTGAGAAACACCTTTTTTTTCTACTTTAATAAGATGATTTTGCTCAAAAATATTGGACTACTGAGGGAAAAGATTTTTTAAATTGTTTTAATAATTTAAAATAAAAAAATAGGTAGGTACCACGGACCTGAAAAAAAGACGGACGTAATCTCGTCTAATCACGAGTGAAGCACCCATTTATTTTGTGTGCGTGCTGTCACGCGGTACATAATGGTGACGGGTGTCGGACCTGCGCCTAGAGCTAGTGCATCTGTGTGAGTGTAGGTCCCTTGTCGAACAAACGAAAATGTAGGACCTTGCATGCTTCACATCTTTTTAGTGTCACATTACGTCCGTCTTTTTTTCAGGCCCGTGGTAGCTACTTTACTTTTTATATTTACTTTAAAATAGGGGGAATCTGATTACCTTTGGGTCTACAGTGGATGTTTACGGGTTGACGATTCCGTCTGTCTGCCTGTCCTATCTGTTAAGGTTTATACTAGTCTTGCACCATTGATCGAAGTTTGCACCCAATCGACTATCTTTTACACAGAAAACCCCTTTAAATATTAAAGCAAGATATATGGCAGGTCTCGGCATCTCTTCGATAGGTACCTACTCATTATGAATTTATATAAATCGACCGAGGTACGGCTACTACTTTAAATTGGGTCGCAATAGCTTTTAGTAAAATGTTGACTATATTTATTCGAATAAACTATAATATAAAGGGTTACCTATCGTACTTTCGAAAAAGAGTTTTCCGAATTTTAGTTCTCCGAAATCGTTACACTTTTTATTGTTTCCCTTTTTTTTTGTTTCCCCGAAATATTATTCACCATATTTTGAGGAGCCAGATTTTTTATTGTCCTTTTTTTCTTTTAACCAATGAATCAAAATTCTGTAACACAGTTTTCCAAAGTAATGTAAGTCAGATAATTTACTTTTTCGAATATTTGTTTTTCCGTACAGTCACTTTTCCGCAGAAATATTTAACCTAACCTTTCCTAGAATTTAAAAAAAACCAGATTGTTTTTCTCAGGCAGGGGGCGTCCACCCCACTGCACCTTCAACATACATATAAGCCAACAAGCAAGCATGCAGCAAGCAAGCTAGCATGCAGCAAGCAAGCAAGCATGCAGCGAGCAAGCAAACATGCAGCAAGCAAGCAAGCATGCAGCAAGCATTTTGATGCTCCGCTCGCTTCGCTCGCTCCGCTAAGTGTCTTACATGTTCTAACCTAACCTAACCTACAATTTTAAAACCACCAGTATGTTTTTCTCAGTCAGGGGGCTTCCGCCCCCCGAACCCCCCTCGCGGGGGGCGCAGCCCCCCTGCACCCCCCAACATGCATACAAGCAAGCAAGCAACATGCAAGCAAACATGCAGCAAGCATGCAGCAAGCAAGTAAGCATGCAGCAAGTATTTTGATGCTCTGCTCGCTTCGCTCGCTGCGCTAAGTGTTTTACATGTTCTAACCTAACCTAAACTACAATTTTAAAACCACCAGTTTGTATTTCTCAGGCAGGGGGTTTCCGCCCCCCGCACCCCCCAACATGCATACAAGCTAGCAAGCAACAAGCAAGCAAGCATGCAGCAAGCAAGCAAGCAAGCAGCATGCTAGCAAGCATGTTGGTGCTATAATCCTGGTATCATGTATCTACTAGGTAATTATTACAGAAAACTTTACTGTGTTGTGTCCTAGTCATACTATGGAAGAAGTTGCTTTTACATTTTAAAACTTCGAACCCAGAAGACCGCTGTCAAAAGAAAAAAAATGATTATGAAATTCTGATTTTAAATTTTCTGGAAAATGATACTTCTGTCAAGTCTTTATAAGGATAACAAATGTATGTGTAACAAAATATCTGTCACTAGAAACTTCTATAAACCGTTTTCGAACAAATGAATTTCGGTCAGTGAAATTTCGAAAGTAAGATAGGTTACCAATATAAAGTCTAAGTGTTTAAAACAATAAAAAAATAAGACGACAATTTCATCACGGTTTTTTTTAAAACACCTAAATTATTAACAGATTTAACCGACTGCCGAATTCTATTCTTAGGGCTCACGGACTGTAGAAAACATTTAAAAGTCTATTTCAAAAATGTTCATGGCAAGAACATTGTGTGCTCATGGTTAGCCATTAGAAACGAACTAGAGAATATCAAGAACATTTTCTTGATTGCTACTTGATTGTATGCATTGTTGACCATATAAATCTACGTATTCGGACCAAATTGGCGAAGGGCCAGGTCAGATCTACCCGAAACCGACGAGCATGCATGAAAGGACTAATGAATGTGGAGGAAGCTAGGGAGGTTTGTCAGGATCGTAGCAAGTGGCGTTCCGTTGTTTCTGCCTACCCCAATGGGAGACAGGCGTGAGAATATGTATGTATGTATGGTATGTATAAATCTACTTTGTGTTGTTGACTACAATATCTACATTATACGTAGATTCCAAAAAGATTTTATACTTACGATTGTTCAAATATTTCAGCACAGGTTTCAGTAAAGAGTTTGTATAATAAATACCTTAGTAAGTACCGCCTGGCCGCTTGTCCAAGAAAAAGTTTGACGTAAAGCCTTTAATAGGAGAAAAAGTTAACAAGTTTTTTATTTACTTTAAAAGGCTGTCACAATATTTTTTGTTGGAATTTGGGCCAGTGTTTCAAAGAACGGAAACCAAAGGTATACAATCTCTTTAGTTGTGCATTTTTGGTAAGTTACAGAAAAATTGGTTAGCGTTTTTTTTCTGCGTTTGTAAAACAAAGAGATTTAATTTTGTTGTAAAATTGTATTTTGGGTAATTTCGGTATCAATAAAAAAAGATACTCAGGGACTGTTTCACCACTTCTGGATAAGTTCTTGTTAGCCTATCCGACAGATAGTGTTACATATTTTGTATGAAATTATGTCAATATATCTGTCGGATAAGCTAACAAGAACTTATTCAGAAGTGGTGAAACAGGCCCTTAGCATTTTATTATACGATATCTTCCCTACAGATTTATGCTTCAAAAATATTATTACTTTTTACCTTTATCTTTCCGAGCACCTCGGGATTCTAGTCTAATGAAAATATACGCAAAAGAATACTTTTTCATTAGCATAATCATGAAAAAGTAATGGCCTCTTGAGAATTTATTGGAAAAGTCTGAAGCTTTCGAAGCTTTTGCGATTTTAAAAGATATTTCTACCTTTTGCAAAATGGAAAATTAATACCTTGACGCAATATATTAATCAAGCAGTAGTAACGAACGACTGCTGGTGGAGATAAATAATATTCTGAATATGGTACTATTAGATCACAATGGGCCTTATTCTATCCAAGTACACAGGGTGTATGTGACAGCCTAGCAAATACTGAAACGGTGAACTCAGACCATCATACTGAATAACTTTCATTACCAGCGTACCTCAGGAAACGCGAAAAAAAAAGAGCTGTCCCCACAGACTTAAAAGAAAACCAGACGTAATGTCATCTAATCATGAGTGAAGCACCTATTTCTTTTGTGTGCGTGCTGTCACGCGGTACATAAGGTGACGGGTTGTCGGATCTACGCCTAGAGCTAGTGCATCTGTGTGAGTGTAGGTCCCTTGTAGAACAAACGAGATTGTTTTACCTTGCATGCTTCACAATCTTTTTAGTGCAATACTCGGTCCGTATTTCTTTCAGGTCCGTGGCTGTCCCATACAAAACTGCTGTAGTACCTATCCGACTAAAACGTATGGGACAGCAGATTTTTTTCGCGTTTCCTGATGTAGGCTCCATAGTGAAAGTTGTTCACTTTGACGGTCTGAGTTCACCGTTTCAGTATTTGCTAGGATGTCACTTACGCCCTATATGTTTCAAACGTTCATCAAAGTTAAACAACGTCTATTGACTATTATGTATTAGACCCAGCGTCCATTAGTTAGTAAATTATGATAAAACCTATCAATTTCCAGTCACTGTCAGAGCACATATCAGCAGTGATCCTCTACGATGAAACGGTCTACCAGAGGACAGATGACGGAATCCCATTCCTGGATGTCCTGAAGAAGAAGAACATAATCCCTGGGATCAAGGTCGATAAGGACGTCGTCCCGCTATTCCTGTCCGAAGATGAGGTTACCACTCAGGGTAACGTGTTTATTTGTTACTAGCTGTAGCCCACAACTCCGTCTGCGTGGACTTTAAAAAAGTATCCTGTTTGTAAGTCCAGAACATCGGGGATGGATATCCAAAACCAGGAGATCTTAGATTTCTTCCCCTCAATGGTATTGCCTCCTTCATTGACCATGTATTTGAAGGGTGAAGAAAGCAAAAGTATAGGGGCTAACACAAAAGATCCCATTGGGTCGAAGTGTTGCTGGCTTGCCAGCCCCCGCAACAAGATAAGATAAGAAGTACAAAACCATATTCTATCAGTGTGCCAAATTTCATCCAAATCCGTTCAGCCGTTTATGTGTGATTGAGTGACAAACATACAATCTTACAAACATCGTCACAAACTTTGACATTTATAATGTTGATAGGATAGGATAGGACAGGATTGTAGATTTCCTATAAGGTTGACGTAACGTATTATTGTTGACTGGGCTATTGTAAGCAATGTTCTAACACTGCGACCATTGCTGGTCTATTGTGTTTGCCCCAAGCTCACCCAGATTTTACACAAACCTTCGACCTTATGGTATTATTTTATTTTCATTCCAATTTGATGGTACCGGCCAGGAATCGAACCGCCGCCTTGTGTGATTGACGCTTATTTGCAGAAACGGTCATCATTAGTGTTAGTCCACCATTAAATCTCTTGCTGTCACTTTTTGTATTGTTGACGTTAGTAAAAGCAAGCAAGAGATTTAATGGAGGATTAACTCTAATGAGCGTTTTTGCGACTGAGCGTAAGCTGCTAGCTCTCTTCCGTATGGACTAAGACCGCTAATGGCTCGGGTTTATATTTCATTTTAAATTAAATTTTTCTCAGGTCTTGATGACTTAGCAAAGCGCTGTGCCGAATATAAGAAGCAAGGCTGCAGATTCGCAAAGTGGCGATGCCCCTTGAAGATTGGGGAGCACACTCCTTCTGTCCAGGCTATCCAGGACACAGCCCAGGTGCTGGCCAGATATGCATCCATTTGCCAGAGTGAGGGTCTGGTGCCTATCGTTGAACCTGACGTTTTAATAGATGGTAAGTGACGCCAGACTGCCACATGACTATGACTATGTTCGGCGTTTCTCTGAGAGATCACATCAGAAATGAAGTGATACGTCAGAGAACTAACTCTGAAACTTAGCAAGCTGAAGTGGCAATGCGCCGGTCATATCTGTCGAAGAACTGACAACCGGTGGGGTGTCAGAGTTCTAGAATGGAGACCACGAACTAGTGTAGGACGCCCTGCTGCCCGCCGGACAGACGACCTAAAAAAGGTAGCGGGTAGCGACAGGACGAGGAAGGCTGAGGACAGTCTTGTGTCGCGCCTAGAGGCCTATGTTCAGCAGTGGACGATGATAGGCTGATGATGATGACGCCAAACTGCCATAAGAGCGTTTGCTGTTATTTCATACAAATGGGAACAACTGACAAGAAGAGGGAAGCATGTGCGATACTGAGTGAGTGCGAGCGAGACAGGAATACACCATTGCCTACATTTCATGCCACGCTTCCTACCGAGACTTTAAAATTGGTGTGGGGAGTGTCCGTACTCTATGTAGAACTAGATAATCTTTCTTATAACCTGTTGTATTGGGTAATTAGCATATTTTTGTTACCAGGCAACCACGACTTAGCAAGAACGCAGAAGGTAACAGAAGTTGTTTTAGCAGCTGTCTACAAGGCGTTGAACGATCACCACGTCTTTCTAGAAGGGACTTTGTTAAAGCCTAATATGGTAAGTTAATTAACTTGGCACTTTAGCATTCTGTACCTTAGATGCACGGACCTGAAAAAAAGACGGACGTAATCTCGTGTAATCACGAGTGAAGCACCCATTTCTTTTGTGTGCGTTCTGTCACGCGGTACATGATGGTGACGGGTGTCGGACCTGCGCCTGGAGTTAGTGCATCTGTGTGAGTGTAGGTCCCTTGTAGAACCAACGAAAATGTAGGACCTTGTGCTTCACATCTTTTTAGTGTCACATTACGTCCGTCTTTTTTTCAGGTCCGTGCTTAGATGTAGGAATTACCCTATTATTATTTCTACTCAAGTTGTTTATAAACTATAAATCTTGAGATATAAACAGGAAACTAACAATTTACAAACGTACTCTAAATAATCAAAGATTTTCCCCAATAATTCGTGGAATATGTATGGCCCAGTCCTTCAACCTTATTCGTGAGAAGAGTCTTGGGACATTTACACCACTATTTATAAAATTACTAGTGTTTTCCCGCGACTTCTTCCGCACAAATTATATACCAGATTTTAAGTCAGATCATAAGCTATCAAACAAAAAAGTTTCATCTAAATCGGTTCAGTAGTTTTTGCGTGATGCGCGAACAAACAAACAAACTAACAATTTTGCTAAAACAACTTTCTAAAAGATGGGTTGAAAGAAAATAATTGAATACTCTTCTGGTAATTATGTAAAAAAAATAGTGGTAAGTATATAGGGTCCTTCTTAATATGCTGACACTTTTTTAAGGGGGTGATCAGACCATCAAACTGTACAACTTTCTCTATGGGACCAACGCGAAAAAAAAATTAGGCCCTCCATACAAAATTGCAAACCTACTCGAGCCAAATTTATGGGACAGCTGATTTTTTTTTCGCGATTTCGATTTTGGTCCCTTAGAGAAAGTTGTTCAGTTTGATGGTCTGATCATCCTCTTAAAAATGTGTCAGTATAATATTAAATTGGACCCTGTATTGGCTGATTATGATGACGATGACAATGTTTTTTTTTCACATACATACATAGACTCTCCTTTGCGGAATGATCAGAAACATACCTATATTTCTTAGTGAGATAGGAAGTTTTAAAATAGAGTTCTTTTAGTTACCTGTAGTACTTTTAGATACAACTTGTGTTTTCCCGCGACTTCGTCCGCATAAATTATATACCTGATTTTAAGTCAGATCATAAGCTATCAAATAAAAAAAGTTTCATAAAAATCGGTTTAGTAGTTTTTGCGTGATGCGCGAACAAACTAACAATTTTGTCAATAGATGGCGCTGCACGTCATATAAATCGCGCTATCGAGTGTTATTTGAATTTATATGAAGTGAACCGCTACTTTTTTATTCCTCACAATTTTACTGTTTTATAATAGTCAAGATTTAAGCATAAGCATTTTTCATATGTGAAAATGCAGATTTGAAAAATTTATTCCACAATCTATTTCCACACTGTCTGTAACAGTTCGTTTGAAACCAGCTCAGTTTTCAATTAAATTTTGCTTCAAGCGCTGTCCGAAACACATGTTTCAACTAAGACTAAACCAAAAAATCCAACGTATTGTATTTTCCTTGCTTACCTAGTACCCTAAGTTACTTTCAACTGCGTTGCATAAGCTCACGACTATATTCCCCGAGGGGGTAGTCAGAGATATTCTGAAACCTCAGTACATCCACGTTTCACCAGTAGTACCGAAACTCTGGCCAGTGTGACGGGGGGTGAGCCCGTCGCCACTTGTAATGGACAGTGGGTACAATACATGCCTCGAAATTGAAGCATGCAGGTTTCCTCACGATGTTTTCCTTCACCGAAAAACCAGTGTTGTCTACAATTGTACATACATTCAGAAAAGGTTACTCGCCACTGGACCACCACAGTAGATTCAACTGCGTTTCATTCTAAAATCATCAAAAGGATCAAGAAAATTGAAACCTTAGCTGTATACTTCAAGAAATCAATGTTGTTCAACAGGTGACACAAGGAAAGGGATGTAGTAAGACTGGTACACCAGAATCAATAGCTTTGGCCACTGTCACCGCTTTGCTAAGAAGCGTTCCAGCTGCAGTTCCCGGTTAGTTAACAAAATCTCACCAGTAACCTCCTTTACGTGAGTCTTATAAAGATACGGGGGCGGCAAAAGATTAGAGGGCTTCTGGTCATTTGTCAGGACACAATACAGGGTGTAAGGGACAGCCCTCCGCAAACTGAAACGGTGAACTCCGACCATCAAACTGAACAACTTTCATTATGGAGCCTACCTCAGGAAAGGCGAAAAAAAATCAGCTGTCCCATACAAAACTGCCGTACCTACCAGACTCAAATGTATGGGACAGATGTATTTTTTTCGCGTTTCCTTAGGTAGGCTCCATAGTGAAAGTTGTTCAGTTTGATGGTTTGAGTTTACTGTTTCAGTTTGCGGAGGGTTGTCCCTTACACCCTGTATTTGATGAGGGATACCTATAATCATTCCTTTCATCATCCAAGCATCGTTCAAGAAGAGGTAAAACAGATAAAGTGCTAAGCTAGTGCTTAGGGTGCTATTGCTAGTGGTAGTGCTCATTTGATCATGTAATCTTAACCAGGTATCGCGTTCCTCTCCGGTGGCCAGTCTGAGGAAGAAGCGACTTTCAACCTTAACGCCATCAATAGCGTCCAGGTCAGCAAGCCATGGGTACTGACCTTCAGCTATGGAAGGGCTCTCCAGGCTTCAGTCTGGAAGACCTGGGCTGGCAAAGACGAAAACATTTCTAAAGCTCAGCTAGAACTGTTTAAAAGGACAGAGGTATGAATGTTTTTAGAATCAGCTGGTAGCACGAATTCTTTGAGTTTCACAGAATACTATCTTCTCTTCTTAATATAAAATAATCACGTGTCACTATGTTCGTACACTCTAATCTCCGAAACCCCCAACCGATTTCAATGACATTTTGAGAATGTGTATGGTTGGTTCTAGCTTGAAAGATAGGATCGTTTTGGACCATTTGGACCCGATAACTGTTATGAAATAACTAACTTTTGATATTAACTAACTTAAAAACTTGGCACTTGTCATAATATTAAATGTGATTTAAAATGATTGTAAAGGTGCCCTCTATCAGCTCATAAAATTTTAATATTTACATCGTTCTACCTAACACCCTGTAGGTATATTGTAGAAGTCAGTCAGTCTGCCAGCAAGCTGACAATATCTTGGCTTCACCAACTCACACTAGGCTCGTGTGGCACCATTATTTATAAGATGAAAACTTGGGCCTGCAGTGGGTTTCTTTTTTTGTAGGCATTTATTTGAGTGGCAATGGGGAGGTCAATTCTAAGCTAGAAACTACACATAATGCACTTGTAGTTTAATAGATAGGTACCTATACACCTTGGAATCTGGGTCGTTTTGACAAGTTTTGAAGCCGGAACAGGGTGCTCCAGACCATCAAACTGAACAACTTTTACTACCTGATAAGTATATTCCGTGATATGGCACCAATTTTGAAATCGCAATAAAATCAGCATTATTGTCGAGAAGCACATTTTCTATGGAAATTCATATTTTTCTTCGCAATTTTTTCGATATATTGGCTCGTTGATTCAATTCAATTCAATTCAAAATCATTTATTCAATATAGGAGCCTGAAGCACACTTATTAAACGTCAATTCTTTTTTAAGCTACCACCGCGTCGGAACGTGTTGTCGCTGTAGAGAAGATGCGGCCAGAAACTCTACAGCATAACACGACTTAATGACTATTACAATATAAATTCTTATGCTAAGGTTATGTATACAGTAATACATAGTCTATTTTATTAAATAATTGATACTATACAGTAAACTATAAGTTAGTGACACTCAGACCCAAGCATTTTGATGATTACTGTTGTTTGATGGTCTCATGCACCCTGTTCCGGCTCCAAAGCGACCCCGATTCCAAGGTGTAGGTAGGTATAATTGAAATCTCGCACCCGTTTTTCGTCTGTTTATCTTATCAGAAATAAAAAATCGTTATTTTACGTGACACTCAACTAAACTCGTCATCGTGCTACCAGTCGAATTATCTATAACAAACTGACTAATTCCATCAAATTGAAAATAGCTTTCTACTTTTCTAGAAGGTAACATGAAAAGGACAGTGTTTTATCGATTGGTGATGTTAGTAGTCATTGCAATTTGGCTGCTATGTCTAACTGCATTCGCTATGTTTTTGGCTGGAGCCATTTCGTCGAAACTGGTTCGTAAATGCAACCGTCTAAGTGCACCTTTGATCATTAACAAGCACTACAATGGTTAAACACTTTATACTACATGTGTCGGAAAATGCCCATGCACTTAACATAATTAGGCTCCTTGCAACCCAAAGGCAAATCTGACAGTGGGTTAAAGGCCTCCGCACATTGCAGCGACATTATCGAGCGATTTTATCGAGCAATATTATCGACAGCGATATCGCGACACCTTACACACTGCAGCGATTCCGCGATTCGCGTCACGCATGCGCCCCACTACTGAATGTAGTCGAGATGTGGCATCGAGCGCGTCCCCATATAAAATGTACTGAGAACAATTATCGCAAAATCGCAGCGATATTATAGCACGATAATATCGCGGCAGTGTGTAGGATCTCGCGCGTCCCCATACAAAATGTACTGGAAACAATTATCGCAAAATAACAGCGATATTATCGCTCGATAAAATCGCTGCAATGTCCGGAAGCCTTAAGTGTAACAGTTCTTTTTTGACATGGAACCCTGTCTGTATGACCGAATATTTATTTAATCTCAATAACAAATACAAATTGGCTTATGGTAACTACGAATATAATAAGACACATTAAGTCTGATAATATAATTTGTTATTTACAGTTATACACTGGTTTCCTGTAGAAATCACGTTCTATATCGTGCTTCGAGTCACGTTGCAGGGTTTGCCCCGAACACTTGTCTTTCGCGTGGTGTTCGCGCGGTTCGCGTTTCAGCCTGCCACGAGGCTCCGCAATCCTTCTCAGTTGTGTTCTTACTCAAAAACAATCCTCGAAATTGGATAGATACTCCCTCAAATCACTTGACACTGGCGGAAATGCGATGCTATGACAAAAGCAAGAAGTCCATTAATTATTTTTTTTAAAAGTCGTGCTTCAGTGTTTTTAGGGTACCGTACCCAAAGGGGACCAACGGGTCTCTATTCATAAGCCTACGCTGTTCGTCTGTCTTTCGTAACTGTAAAGGGATGTATTTTAGCAAACTATTCCATTCAGGAATTAGAGCGACAAAATGTAAACAACGGTGATACCAGTGTAGAAAATACCATCTCGAGATGGAAGAAAACTTATCTCCAGAATGAATAACAGTAAATTATCTATTCTACTCGCCAATGATTACGACAAATGATATGTTAATTTTGTATGGAATATAATTAAAAAGTACGCAAGTTATAATTTATTTTAGATTAAAAGAAAGCGTGTCTGTAAATATTTCATTTCGTGGTCTGGCAACAATCAGATATTTGAGACCTTTGGTTCGTTTTAACAAAGTTCTTAAAGAAAATGTTTTTTATTTTGTAAACGCATCTCTTGATTGTTCAATAACGTCGTCTGAGTCCATACGCTATGCGCGGATGCTACGCATAGCACAAAAAGCCCACACAGACAGAGTAGCGGCCTCCATAACATAATTTAAACATTTCATTCAAATTGTCACGATTGTTTTTATTATTTATAGATAGACGATACATTTTTAATGTCAACACAATTTATTAAATGCCGTGCCGACATAATTGTATTCTTAAAAAATGTACCAAAGGTTTCTGACCACGTAATGTCACTTTGACAGTGACGTTTCTTTGTTTACATTTTGTCGCTCTAATTCCTGAACGGAGTTATGGAGTCACGTTGCGGGGTTTGCCTCGAACACTTGTCTCTCGCGTGGTGTTCGCGCGGTTCGCGCCTCAGCCTGCCACGAGGCTCCAAATTCCTTCTCAGTTGTTGTTCTTACTCAAAAACAATCCTCGAGATTGGATAGACACTCCCTCAAACTACTTGACACTGGCGAAATCTAACAAGGAAACGCCATTAAATAAAAATAAAAATAGAATAGAACGGAGTTATATAATAGCTAGAAGGGTGATTTTTACAGAATATGGGTTATTGACTCGTACTTGGCCAGTTTTTATTGTTCTTACGGCCATAAGCCCCTGAAAATTAACACCACTGTAACTCCTGTATGATGATCTTGGTCGATCATCAGCAGTAATCACTTACAATTACATTACATTGAGTATGAAGTCCAGCAATCCTCGGGGGAGGCTGTATTTTTTTTGGAAAAAGTTGAAAAGGGTATGCTAAGATGGTTCGGTCACGCAGAGAGAATGAATGAAAGAAGGCTAACGAATGAAATTTATCAAGCAAAGGTGAGCGGAAGTGTTGATAGAGGCCGTCCGAGGAAAACATAATTCATGATCAAATCAATGATCTTTTCCGAAAAGGACAAGTGCGTAGCACCCTCAATCGATGGAAGTGCATGAAGAGATGTATGAATGTGAATGAGGCTAAAGAGGTGTGTCAGAGTCGTAGTGTGTGGCGGTCCGTGGTCTCTGCCTACCCCCATGGGACAATGGCGTGAGCTTATGTATGTATGTATGTAGCAAGGAATTTAATCAAAGAAGATATCGATGAAGTGGGAAAAAATATGCAAGGTGGTTGCAAATACGGTTTAGTACGTGTAATTTTTTGTGCCGCCTATAAAAGAAATTTCTGTTAAGTTTAAAGGAACGTTAATTGAAACTGTTACACAAGCCCTACTGTCATAATTACCTCAGTTAACCGTACCAGCTAGCATTGTCTGATTAAACATAACACGTGACTATATTTGATTTCATTTCCATTGCATTCAGAGATAGGTTCCAACTGGTATCTCATTGATCTCAAGGTGTTCACTTCCATAGGCCTCTGCGTTTTAGACCTTTATTGTCCTCACGCAAGCCTTTAAGAGATATGAAACATCCGGATGGCATTTAATTTCAAAGGGCATGTCATTTTAATTTTATTAGAAGATAAAAGTAGTTTAGTGATTTACTAACCTTAAGGTGGATACTAAAAAAAAGTGTTCTAGAAACATAAAACATTATGGTGTACTTATTTAAATCGATATAGTAGATTAAACACCGAGGGCAGGAAAGTAAGAGAGGTCTCAGATCTCATGTAATTGTTGAACAAACATGTGATCTGAGGCTTTCTTATTTACTGCCCGAGGATAGTATACTATTTTTCTTCTCGACGGAGGTGGAAAGCGGCAACTTCGTTTAGCGCAGCGGGTCAAAAATTGACGCTTTCCGTCCGGAGGGGAGAAAATTATATTTTATGGTGTGCATTAGACAATCAAACTAAGCTGTTGATTTTTTTATAAATGTTTGTGAACTGCGTGTCATAGAATTAAACCTATAACTACTAATTTTATTGTTAGGCATGTGTTACACTGGCAGGCGTAGTGGGTGACGCACTGCGGTGCTGGACTGACGACCTGGAAAAGGTAGCGGAGAGCGGCTGGATGAGGAAGGCTGAGGATATTGTAGAGCCTTGGGAGAGGCTTTATGTTCAGCAGTGGACCATGACAGGCTGATGATGATGACGATTTAACACTTTGACATAATTCCACTGGCAGTGGGGTTATATGGCGTCCGATAGAACCATTCGCTAGAAAACTCATAAACAAGCTACAGTTTGTTGGTCTGATCATCAAGTCCCACTGCAGGGCACAGAGCATATCCTCAAGTAGAGTGCTTAGATTATCAAGATAGACAGTCAAAGCTACGAAAGCGTCGAAAAAAATAGGAACCAGTACTGGTTCCAAAACCCTATACATATACACGCACACATTCATAATTTGGATGGTGCCTCACGCACACCAACCTAAGAAAGTTAGCCCCTTTTGTTTTATACGGAACAAGTGTGAGGCTCATTCTAGACATATACTTTTTCTAAGGTAGAGTGTATGGGCGTCATTCCACCACGCGTGGCCAATGCGGATTGCTAGACTTCACATACGCATCAGAATTTCCTTTTTAGCGTATGCTGGTTTCCTAACGATTTTCTTCACCGTTTGAGAGCAGTCGGTATTACGTACCTGAGCTAGAAAAAGTCATTGGTACATGGCATATTGTCCGTGCAGATTCGAACCCGGACCTCCATTCTTCTTCTTATCGAGTGGGCTGCAAAGCCCTGGTGTCAGAGTTTATTAAAACCGCCTTACGGCCTCTGACGTGGTTTTTATGTAATGACTACTACCACCAGTGATAGTAGCCGGTACCAACAACTTAACGTGCCATCCGAAGCACGGAATCATCTTTCTTTTCAGACAATCAGGTGACTCAGCCTGCAATGCCTTAACCAACTAGGGAAAAACGCACAAAGTGACATTTCACTAGGTGCCCCCCCCGGGAATCGAACCCACGACCTCCGTGTCAAGAGCCCAATGTTCTAACCATTACACCACGGAGGCAGTGAGACCTCCATTATTGAGTGTCCATACCTCTCCGCAACGAGTCAGACGCTCTCTCTGTTATTTGTGTGAATCACTAAAGTTTGTCCAGTAAAAATCGCAATGGCAATCCATAAACCAAGTGTTTTTAGAGTACCACTTTGTCGAGAAGCATTGAGTACTAAAATAAACAGCCAAACTTTATCTTGCAGGCAAACGGATTGGCCGCCCAGGGCAAATACGAGGGTTCCGCAGCTTCTGCAGCCGGTGACTTGTCTAACTACAAGAGCAACTATAAGTACTGAACGTTTTGTACTGTTTGTATAGTTATATCTAATAGGTCCTTCTTAATATGCTGACACTTTTTTAAGGGGATGATCAGACCATCAAACTTAACAACTTTCATCAGCCCCTCCATACAAAACTGCAAACCTGCTCGAGCCAAATGTATGGGACAGCAGATTTTTTTTCGCGATTTCAATGTTGGTCCCATGGAGAAAGTAGTTCAGTTTGATGGTCTGATCATCCCTTTAAAAAAGTGTCAGCATATTAAATTGGACCCTGTATAGAGGTTTTAAGGGATAATTTGGGAGATTAGAACGAATGAAATAAAAAAAACTATAGAATCAAATAAAATTCGGTTTTTAATTTAATTCAATAATTTAACATTCTATTTTTAATAAATCCTCTTCTATACTTACGTCTATACAGGGTGTAAGGGACAGCCCTCCGCAAACTGAAACGGTGAACTCATCAAACTGAACAACATTTACTATATGGAGCCTACCTCAGGAAACGCGAAAAAAAATCAGCTGTCCCATACAAAACTACCGCACCTACCCGCTACCCGACTTAAATGTATGGGACAGCTGATTTTTTTTCGCGTTTCCTGAGGTAGGCTCCATAGTTAATGTTGTTCAGTTTGATGGTCTGAGTTCAGCGTTTCAGTTTGAGGAGGGCTGTCCCTTACACCCTGTACAGGGTGTCAAATTAAATACGTTCCATATCTCGATTCTACGGCACAGACGATGTATGTATATCCTTACGAAATAATTATGTGCGATATGACTTTGGTTGACCGAATCAAGAATATTGTGATAACGGAATGGTGACAGTTGAAGGATGATGTGGTAACTAGGATTAAGAGGGGTATACTTAGATGGTTCGGTCACGTAGAGAGAATGGATGAAACAAGACTAACGAATGAAATATATCAAGCGAAGGTGAGTGGAAATGTTGGGAGAGGCCTTCCGAGGAAAATATAACGAAAGGTCGGAAACTCGAGAATTATGCCTTAGGTAAGTACGTCATTTGTGTACGACCTCTTTCGGTACTATTTATGTCGTATCATAATACACACCTACTCTTTATTATAAAGAGTGTAAACTTAAATGCATTACTGACATAAACCAATTGTTAATAATCAAGTTATTTTAAACAGGAATAGTCTAGATTTTGTTGATAATACAGTGTTTTTGGGAATAACGATTGACTCTAGGCTGCAATGGGGTTCCCACATTGAAACTATAGCTGGTAGGCTAAGCTCTGCAGCATATGTAGTCAGAAAAATTAAACAACTAACTGATATTAAAACTGCCAGACTCGTATATTTCAGTAACTTTCATAGTATCACGTCCTATGGTATTTTATTGTGGGGTCGTGCTGCAGACATTAAGACAATCTTTATCCTACTGAAACGGGCAATTCGAGCTATATATGGCCTGTGTTGTCGTGATTCGCTTCGCGAAATCTTTAAGGAAATTAATATTTTAACCGTTTATGGACAGTTTATTTATGAAAACATTTTATATGTAAGAAAAAATTTGTCTTTGTTTCCAAAAAAATGTGATGTCCATAATTACAACACTCGAAACAAAAAACGTCGTGAGCAAAATCGACATGTTTTAATTTCGAGGCATTGTATTGTACTCACTGTTCATTAAAAGTGGTGACGGGCTCACTACACGTCACACTGGTCATAGTTTCGATAGGTACTACTATTGAAACGTGGTAGTTCTCAGTTTTCAGAACATCTCTGACTGACTACCCCCTCGGGGAATATAGTCGTGAGTATATGCCATGGCATATAAAGTTGTCGCATACAGAAAACTCGCGTTTCCATTATTTTATGTAACTTGAAATAAAATAGTGAGTACACATTTTATTTGCTTCCACCGTTTTATGCACGTATAGTTTTGGGAAAACTGCCAAATGGCTATACAAATAGTTCGACGCTATATTTTATTTTCCATTTTAGTAATGCAGAGAGAACGATAGCTGAAATAGCATTTTGAAACTGATGCTGGGAAATCGAATCTTCTGCCAACATTTTATATTGCGATGTTGAAAACATGCCATATTGCTGTGGAACGGGAGACCGATACGATCAGAGGTGGGGTCAGATGCAGTGGCTATAACCGGCAGCCGTTTGGGCCTCACAGATTTGTCAGACGCCTGAAAGAATTAGTCGCCTCTTACGACTGCTATGCTATCCGAAGCTGGACACAATAAGATAAAGGATGTGATGTAGTAATAGATACTCTTCCTTATACTGTGGTAAAGGTAGGTATGTCGGTCAGTCTCTCGTACCATCAGATACAGGATGGTAAGGACGGGAGAGTGCATGTATTATTATTTGGTTGAAATGGCTTGGTCAATGACCAATAGCTATTGCGACCTGGACAGATCTATTGTAGCTGTCACCCTTGAAATAAAGGCCATTCCCTAGGCCATCGGACTTCATGAACCGTGTTATGCTTTTGGAGGGGAGATCCCTAATGTCAGCAAGTGTAACCACGTATCTACGCAGCACAATATCAATGTGCACTTCGCATTCGCAGAGGAGGTTTATGGGCGTTTGGGAGAATGGTAAATGAGTGCACCCTACGCCGTTTCCCCGGTGGTATTGAAGAACTCCATAGGTTAACCCCGGCAGCAGAAAACTGGCTAAAACATCTTGACCTCGAAATTTGAACCTCTCTGGATCCAAGCAGGAAGACAAAAAATGCCATACGATATGATGATAACAGGAGAATCTGCAAGTGGGTGAATCTACATGCCCCATTCTGTGTAAACGTTTGTTTAACTTGCAGTTTCCTATTAAGGCTCGTACCAAGAGCCTTAAGTCGTCGCTGCGGTTTGAATTGATGGCATCCGAGTGTCTGTTTGAAAAGAGTGCATCTACAAGGTGTTACAAAAATACAAATAAACCTTTAAGGGGGTGGTGTAGACCATCAAACTGAACAACTTTCACTATGGGACCAATATCGAAATCGCGAAAAAAAAATTGATGTTCCATACTCTACAAATCGACTAGAGCTAAAATATGTATGGGATATTAATTTTTTTTTTCGCGTTTTCGATGATAGTACCATAGAGAAAGTTGTTCAGTTTGACGGTCTAAACAACCCCCTTAAGAGTTTTAAAAATTTATTCTTACTTATGAAACACCCTGTATATTTAGCGCGTACACTTATGCACTTCAAAATATCCTTCACGCCAGACTGCTTTTCTATAAAGATTAGCAGTCTGTCGCCGTAGTAGAAATCGACTAGGAATCCATCAGCATAATTTAGTTCTGCCTTTGTACGCGATAAAGGTTGGTTACTTTTCCAGTGTTTTGTGGGCAAAAGGCTAGTCACCTAACACCACTTGACATGTAATTATATCTTTGGTGTTTCCGATTTCTTAGTCTATATTGGCGTTGAATTTATGTACTTACGGTTGTATTTATCATTATCACTAGCTTGGCTGAAGGAAAAACATCGTGAGGAAACCTGCATACCCGATAAAGGAAACCAAATCGATCGGATGAATTTATAAAATACTAGTGTTTTCCCGCGACTTCGTCCGCACAAATTATATACCAGATTTTAAGTCAGATCATAAGCTATCAAACAAAAAAAGTTTCATCAAAATCGGTTCAGTAGTTTTTGCGTGATGGGCGAACAAACAAACAAACAAACAAACAAACAAACAAACAAACAAACAGACAGACAAAATTTCTAAAAAAGGTTGATTTCGTGTCGGGGATACCTAAAACCCATATCGTGATCTTTTTTTTGTAAATATCTTCAATGTACAGACACAGTTCAGTTACAGTTTTATAATAGTTAAGAAGATGGTTGAGCTTGGAGCGAATACAATAGCTGGACCATTGCTGGTCGCAGTGTAAAAATAAGGATGCGGTCCGGTTTTATTTTACAGTATCTTGAAACCTTCAGTATGTTAAGCCTTGCTTACAAATGCACGTTAAAATACCTATAGTTCGTACTTAGTTTAAGGAAAGCTTTTACCTCCTCAATTTTCATAGTCAAGAGCTTGTTCGGAAAAATACTGGACTCGTAATATAACGTCAGAAAATCGGTATAATATTGAATTGCCTCAGGCTATGCATTAAGCATATATATGCGACTGTACCTCGTACATACCTAGACTCGAGCTTCGCTATTCGCTAGAAGGCTTTTCTCGTAGCACAAAGGGAAACTTGTAAACGCAGTTATACCATTCTGTGATCTAGATTCTAGGTAAATGTATGTTTCTATGAGCTTTAGAATAATATTACTTCTTGCGTTGTTGAAATAGATTGTATTTTTATTCTATTTTTATTTTATTTTATTTTTATTTAATGGCGTTTCTTTGTTAGATTTCGCCAGTGTCAAGTAGTTTGAGGGAGTGTCTATCCAATCTCGAGGATTGTTTTTGAGTAAGAACAACTAAGTAGGATTTTGGAGCCTCGTGGCAGGCTGAGACGCGAACCGCGCGAACACCACGCGAGAGACAAGTATTCGAGGCAAACCCCGCAACGTGACTCCAGTGTATTTTTAGTTTTTGACAAAAGAATGAATTTAAAAACAATATTATTATGATTGGAAAGAGAAAAACAACCTCTGTAATTAATTATTTTTCTAACTGATGTATGTAATACCGTATGCTCTCAAACGGTGAAGGAAAAAATCGTGAGGAAACCTGGAAAAAGAAGAAATTCTGACGCGCATGTGACGTCCAAACCGCAATTCGCATTGGGCACGTGTGGTAGAATAGCGCCCATTAACGCTCCTTGTTAGTTGAGGGTAGTCTGTGCTTTGCTGGGGCGTTTATAGGCTTATGATGATGAGATAGATTACCCATCACCAAACATAATATGTAATATACTATTCTTCTTCTTATCGAGTGGGCTGCAAGCCCTGGTGTCAGAGTTAATTCAAACCGCCTTACGGCCTCTGACGTGGTTTTTATGTAACGACTACTACCACCAGGGTAGTAGCCTGGACCAACAGCTTAACGTGCCATCCGAAGCACGGAATATACTATTTTTTTGTTGGGACAAATCAAATATCAAATTAAAAAGAGACCCTGTTTTTCTCTTTTCAGTTACACATTCGCAGTACAAGCTATAGTATATAGCTATAGTTATAGTATATAGCTCTGTGCTAGTACTCTGTGGTTAAAGTGTCGATTACGTTAGTGCAAAACCATCCTGAAAACAGTTTATCGAATTTCAACTGTAAATCCTAACGTTTTAGGTTCATTTTAACGAAACAACCGAGCATCAAATAAGTTAAATGCTAGCTTTACTTCCACAACGAACAATCAAAGCTTGTTGACCCGTGCATCAAATACCTTTGTATGAGGCTTATACAATGCTTTCACTACTACATTCCACTTTGTATGGGACTCATACGAAGCTTAGTGAGAACATTAAAGGCCTCCGCTCATTGCAGCGATATTATCGAGCGATATTATCGCTGCGATTTTGCGATAATAAAATTGTTCTCAGTACATTTTGTATGGGGACGCGCTCGATCCTACAAACTGCCGCGATATTATCGAGCGATAATATCGCTGCGATTTTGCGATAATTGTTCTCAGTACATTTTGTATCGGGACGCGCTCGATCCCACAACCTGCCGCGATATTATCGCAACCTGACGCAATCTCTTTCTACTACATTCAGTGGTGTGCGCATGCGTGACGCGAATCGCGGAATCGCTGCAGTGTGTAAGGTGTCGCGATATCGCTGTCGATAATATCGCTCGATAATATCGCTGCAATGTGCGGAAGCCTTTAAACTTACTTTTAACTAGTTTCTGACTTCTTTAAATCTTTGTGCCCATTGCTCACGAGCGACGTCTTTTTGCTGCAATGCAGGGCCTTACCCGGACATTCGCAATTGCGTGAACATTTTCGTTCCAATGTCAATTCTTTTACAATTAAGTTCAGACCGAAACGGTCGCGATAATGAAAATCGAATGTCCGGGTACAGGTCCAGTGTCGCGCGATTCCTATATCGCTACCGTAGCGATGCAGTCGCGCGTCAGGATCGCTACTGTATCGATATAAACGCACGATTGTATCGGGTGACATCTGGAAAGGAAACAGCGGAGGGGCTGTAGCGATGCTGCATCGCGAGTAGTGCAACTGCATCGCGATAATAGCGATACAAAATCGTGTCTGCATAGATTATGGGCACGCGGCCAGCGACGGCAACGCAACAGTAGGTATCGCAACAGTATCGCGACAGTATCACGCCTGCATTGCTGCAAAAATGTATCGTGGGCGATGGCCCATTAGTTTCTCATTGCTACTTGGGTTATAACCTACTTTCATAAACCCACTCCAAAATTATTATTTTTTCCTTTTTCTTTTGCTATAAAATTAATCACAATCAGCATAGCTAGCATGCCGCAGTGATACAGCGCTATCACCAAGCTATCACACCTTAGCTCTCTTTCTATTTGCGTGCGAACGAACGAGCTAAAAGACGTGATACAGCCGTATCACGTGCAGCATACTACGAGTGCTGCTAGCGTTATTATTTACCCTAGCTGATTAATTTTATTGATCCTAATTCTGTAGGTACATTCCCATCTGTCTCATAAAAAAAACAAACCACCCAGAAACCGTTAGCCACTGTAAAATTCAGAGCCCATAGGTGGATTGGACAAGTACAGTAGCCATGTGTTATGGTCAGAACCGGACGTGATTAAATACGCAGCCAGTCTGATTTAAAACGTGGTTACAATGTAGACCGCACGCTGGGGACCGACCGATCCAAGCTGATTGCCAGTTCGTGAGGCAATTACTATCAGATTTATGAATAAAAAACCTGCTTTGGGGGCGGGCGCTACAATCGACTATAAACATTGAGTAACAGTTATAATGCTCGCAATTTGTTAATTCGAATGTTGTTATTTTTATGTTCAATTCTATCGTTATTATAATTGCATCATCCTAACTTAATTATCGCGTCCTTATTTCAAACATCATCCCTTCCGAGCTTCATTCACCTACTACCCTATCTCCGCACTATAAATGACGATGTTTCAAGTACAAAAATTTGTTCAAATGATTTTCCGCAGTTTTTTATTTTCCAGGTCACTGGCTTTACATTCGTTCATTGTTATGGGAAAATGTTTCTGGTCGCATCTTCTCTACAAAGGAACAACTGTGGAAAAACAAAGGAAAAACCAAACAAAAAAAACAGGTTACATTTGTTTCGGTTCCAGTTGCTTCGAATAACCTGGTAAAACCATGCCATTACTTTTATTGAATGAATTGAATACCTTTTGTAGATACCTACATTGGTTCATGGTAGTATATAGTACCAAAGAGTACTATAGTAGATAGATCAATCATTTATTTGCACAAGTAACACACATAATAATACAGTTCACAAGTTTACAAAATAACAAAATAAGGAAACATCAACAGAACAAACATGGAATTTATTGTATGCTACAGCAGCAAGTAGGTCCCATCTCAACATAGACCATAGTACTCACTGTCTGTGGTTCATGTGTCTCACTGTCAACTTCTTGCACACGTGGTTAAAGCCCGACCAGAAATATAAAAAACATCACCATGTTGCGGAAAATCATTGGAACAAATTTTTACTTGGAACACTAACATTAAAGCCATTAAAGGTGACTGTTGATTGCAGCGCCCCAAAACCAGATTTTTTATATTCCTGGTCAGGCTTTAATTACTAATTAGGTGTACGCATGAAACACCTAATTTCCCCTTTCCTTTACTAAAAAAATACCTACTCAATACATAATAAAATAAATATTCTTTATACTTAACGAGTAGCTGTAGTAGGTACCCAGGTAGTTTTACCTGAGTGGAACAAAAGGTACAAAAGAATAATAAATGAATAGCAGTTGGAAATTCTCAGCCATTACTCAGCGTCCATTGCACATCTTGAAGAAGATGAATGGTACTATGTTTTGCGAGGTCGGGAATTCAAACGTTCGTCCTATTTTTGACTTCAAGCGCAAATAAATATCTCGAGACCGCAGACTTAAAAGAAGAACCAGACGTAATCTCGTCTAATCATGAGTGAAGCACCCATTTCTTTTGTGTTCGTGCTGTCAACCGGGGGGGGGGGGGGGGGGGGGGGGGGGTAATCCCACCTATCCTCCCCCCTGGATACGTGCCTTTGTGCCTGTAGAATAAACGAGATTGTATTACCTTGCATGCTTCACATCTTTTTAGTGCAATATTCGGTCCGTATTTCTTTCAAGTCCGTGCTAGAGACAGAAAGTAACTACCTACATCCCACAAGACTTTCTGTTCAATTTATGCAACGACACCTCACTCGATAGTTTTTTTACCCCTGTTTCATTGTATAAAGGGGGAAAAAAATGGGTTGTGGTAAAATTATCTGTTTTCGTGCCAAAATTTTGCAATAGATGTAAAAATGGGAGAGTTATTGAGGTTTTAGAAGACAATACCTACAGAAGACAGACAGATTAGACGAAAGTGTAAGGGTTCCTTGTTTGACTACGGAATCCTAAAAAACATCACGATCATCATCAACTTAACACTAGTCCTCTGTTGGGGTTTTTTAGACCATCAAACTGAACAACTTTGGGACCTACCCCTACCCACGATGGAACCAACATACAAATCACGAAAAAAAAAACTGTTATTCCATAGGTACAGTCAGCAGAAATATGTTATATACACTTTAGTACTACGACGTAAACAAAAGTGTATATAACTAATTGCTGCTGACTGTACGTTTAGGTCAATTGATTATTTTTAAACAGCAGATTTTTTTCTCACGATATCAATGTTGGTTCCGTAGTGAAAGTTGTTCAGTTGGATGGTCTGAATCACCCCCTTAAGTATGTACCTAAAGCATAAAGTGTTACGAGTTTACACCCTACCCTATAACAGGGTCCTACTTAATATGCTAACACTTTTTTAAGGGGATGATCAGACCATCGAACTGAACAACTTTCTCTATGGGACCAAAACATTGAAATCATGAAAAAAAAATAGTTGTACGATACATTTAGCTCGAGTAGGTTTGCAGTTTTGTATCGAAGAGCAGATTCTTTTTGCTTTCGATATTGGTCCCATAGAGAAAGTTGTTCAGTTTGATGGTCGGATCATCCTCTTAAAAAAGTGTCAGCATATTAAGTTGGACCCTATACAAGGTGTTTCATAAGTAACAATAAATTTTTGAAACTCTTAAGGGGGTTGTTAAGACCGTCAAACTGAACAACTTTCTCTATGGGACCAACATCGAAATCGCGAAAAAAATAATTTCATATCCCATACATATTTTAGCTCTAGTCGATTTGTAGAGTATAGAACATTACATATTTTTTTCCCGATTTCGATTATGGTCCCATAGTGAAAGTTGTTCAGTTTGATGGTCTACACCACCCCCTTAAAGGTTTATTTGTAGTTTTGTAACACCTTGTATAAACCTTTTTTAGTAGGAATTGTTCATCTTTGCTTTTTCATAATATTTAGCTGCAGAAGAGTAAAGCTAAATATAAAAGCTTGGGCAGTATAATTCCATTTTGTGCACTTCAAATAGCTTCTATACAACGAACGGCTAGAATATAAAGCGGTGAAAAAATAATGATTAAATTATTTAAAAATCTTTTTTACTAAAAATGAGCGAGCCTTTATTAAAATGAACCGACCGGGTTTATAACTTTTGAATATTTAAAACTCCTGTGTACTGTCCATGGCAAAATAATTTAGAAACGCTTTTGCCTATCAGAATAAAGTTAAAAATTCATTGTTTTTTGCATAGAGAAATATTTGGATCAATCACCCTTTGTACTTGCACTTCGGTATTTAAGTTTTTATGCGATTAGCAACTAAAAAAACTCGGTGGACAAACATAAGTTTTTATGCGATTAGCAACTAAAAAAACTCGGTGGACAAACTTAAAGGTATATTATTCGGAGCGCGCTCCATACAAACGTACTATGGTGATATTTTCAATACTAACCAAATAAAGTCAATGAAATTTTGCAGAAACAATCTAGAAACAAACTTCTATGATTGTATGGAGTCAGATTTTCGTTAAAATGTATAGTTTTCATGTTACAGTGCCTCAAAGATTTCCATACAAATCTTAAATTAATCCTAGCATTGAAACTGTATATTTTAACGATAATCTGACTTTATAGAAGCATAGAAATTTGTTTCTAGATTGTTTCTGAAAAATTTCATTGACTTTATTTGGTTAGTATTGAAAATATAATCATAGTACGTTTGTATTCAGCGCGCATTTTCGCTCTCGGAATAATATTCTCTTAAGTAAAATATTTTCTGTAAGGTAGGTATAGGTAGGTATATGTATACAAGTATATGTGTGATTTATTTACTGGCATAGACAGGGTGTAATATTAAGGGTATATTACCGTTGGCGCTCTCCATACAAACGAAGTATGGTGATATTTTCAATTCTATCCTATTACTTAAAGTCAATTACATTTTTGAGAAACAGTCAAGAAACTAATCTCTTTGTTTGCATGAAGTCCGATTTTCGTTAAAATGTGTGGTTTTAAAGTTACAGCGCCTCAAAGATTTCCATACAAATCTTAAATTAATCATAGCAACCTAAGAAACCTAAGAAAGAAGAAATACATTATTTGTAGATTAAAACTGTCTTTTATCGAAAATCTGACTTCATACAAACATAGAGATTAGTTTCTAGATTGTTTCTGAAAATCTATGTAGCGGAGACTTTCAGGGGGTACTTCAGACCATCAAACTTAACAAATTTTACTAAATACCACAGCAAATTCACTATGGAGTCAACATCATGAAAATATCTGCTGTTTCATACATTTTACTTACATTTTAACGTTTCCCATAGGACACATTTATCTTTTTTCACGGTAACACTAACACATTTTCCACAGTTACAGTGTGCCTCCATAGTGAACGTTGTTTAGTTTGATGGTGTGAAGAACGCCTTTAAATATTTAACGTTTTTACAACCTGTGCAAACAATAACAATATTAATTTACTTTATTGTTTTTGTGCCTTTGCCTTAAGAAATAAGAAAAAAGAAAGCGCTGATGCGCGCGCATCGCTAATTTGTGAACAAGTTAAAATTATTCCGCGCGCTTTTTTATCGCTATTTTTTTTTTAGATTTATTAGTTTAAGAATGTCCGAGTTTTATTTATTTCCTTGTTTCCTCGCAAATATGTTATAAAACGTCGTATGACACACGTGCGCTTTGATAATTACAGCCGAGGCGTTATTGCTAGACCGAGCCGTAGGCGAGGTCTACAAGAAAGCTAAGGCTAGACTTACCGAACTTGTATCATAATGTACTATTATTAGATAGACTATGTATTATTGTATACATAACCGTAGCTTAAGAATGTATATTGTAATAGTTATTAAGTCGTGTTATGTTATAGAGTTTCTGGCCGCATCTTCTCTACAGCGAAAACACGTTCCGACGCGGTGGTAGCTTAAAAAAGATTTGACGTTTAATAAGTGTGCTTCAAGCTCCTATATTGAATAAATTATATTGACTTCGACTTTGACTTTGATTTGGTCTGCTGATTGCTGAAATAGCTAAGTAAAGTAAATTGTTCCGACCCAAGAGTATATAATTTACTAGATCAAACCTTTCGTCTGAGTCCTAAACAAGCTTCCTAATGAAATTAATTGTGTATTAATTAAAAACAAATTTGCTCGCCTGTAAAACAGTTTTCCATGCGAAGAGGTTCAGGCGCATCTACTTTAATGAGATTAGGGTACGAAATAAATTATTCAGCCGTGTTTGCAATTTCACACGAGATATGTGATTATTCGGTCTATTAGTGGAGTTGCTCGATAGCTTAGTGGCGCTTCGTTATTGCGAACGGTCACTGAAGTTAAGCAACGTCTGGTCGGGTCAGTAATTGGATGGGTGACCGTTTTAGTGAACTTTGACACAATGCTTCAGAAGGCACGTTTAGTTCGGACCAGGATAGGCCGTTAGTTATATGAGTGGGAAGTATCTATTCGTAAGGGGGTGCTTTCCCACCAAGCTGAGATGTGCGAAGCTGCCTAAATAGTCGGGGAAAAATATGGTTTGAGATTGCATTAAAGACAGTCTAGTAAATTGTGTTTGAATGTGCGGTATTAGTTTATAACACTTTTTTCCAGATTTCGTGGTTATACAGGCTCAGGAACCTGAGCCTGACCTAAAAATCGATATAAATATACAAAGGGCATATTTCTAAAGATATTTCTTCCAGCATACCAGCAAAAGAGACAGTTAATTATTACAAGGCAAATTTTATGTGTACAAACAATCACTAAATAATTAAGTTTTGAGGTTCACATTTTTTAAGACTTACAAAATATTTAATACGATATTAACCGGGGATTATTATTGTATTATGTAAAACGTATTGAGCGAAGCGAATTTATTTTGTACGCCTGTACAAAATCACCAGTTTTCCATTTTTTGTTCATACCAAAATTTTTTTTTTTAATATGCAATAATCCGTAGATTTTCTAGATTTTTTTAAAAATGCGGACTAGGAAGGTGTGCATGCGGGGATATAGTTTGTAAGGGTGCTTTCCCACCAGGCTGAGCTGTGCGAGGATGCGAAGTGAATCTGTCAAAATGTGGACTAGGTGTGCGCGGATGCTGACCTGTGCAATAGGATGCGGGGATTATACGAGGTAGCTTCAAGTAGCATTTAACTGGATATCATGTTTTAGCATACCTCGCATCCGTGTTCTTCGCAATCCGAGCACACACCTCTAGCTCGCATTCTATGTAAAAAAAAATCTTGCTCTGCTAAGTCTTTTTCTACCATAGCTGCGCTGTTCGAGTGTAAAGAAAATGAAGCAATGCTATTGGTGGACTTACCTCACTCGCACATGCAAGGACACAGTAATAGGCTAACAGCATGTTGACCCTGATTCCACTATTCTGCACTGCACTGGACCCGCTGGTGGAGTATGACCAGCTACCTCTCACGCTCCGTGCGAGGGATGGTGGGAAGCCTTCTGTCCTGCAGTGGAATGTCCTGTAGAAAAGTTACTAGCCGCATCTCCTCTGTTAACGGAACAGGTTTTGAAGCGGTGGTGAGTAAAAAAAAATAAGGATTTTTTTTTAGTTTTAAATCAATTTTAACGTTGTGAGGGTGCATTGGGATATAAATAATTATAAAACTTTCAATCTGACGGCTAAATTGGCACAATTGTAACGCCATCCTTGGAGTCACGTTGCAGGTTTTGACCCGAGCACACGTCTCGCGTGGTTTTAACGCGTCGTGTTTTTGCCTGCTACGAGGCTCCGCAATCCCCAATCTCTTATTGTTCTTATTATTCTTATTCTTATTGGAAATGTACTGCTAACACACAAGCAAAAAGCCATAAATAAAAAAATTAAAAAAAAAACCATCCTTCCCGTGTCTTTAACCATTTTTTTTAATGAAATCTCCCTCATTAAGTATACGGAAATTCATAACCAGTAAGGGTGAAATGGTTTTGATGCATAAATACGCCAGAATTCCCATACCTACTCCATCTATATCCCTTTGTTAGAACGAATCTCAGTGTGTCAATCACGACGGTCGTGGACAGGCTGATACGATTATACATCAGGCTTTCAAAAGCGCTTCGAGCGTCAACTGCAGTGAAGAGCCAGTGCAGGTGCAATTCAATTATCGCACCGCACTGGGAGTGCAGTTCGAGTAGGACGATTTGCAATTAAGGGGACTATAAAGTAAAAAAAATTTAAAAGGTTCAGACTTCCCACATTTCTATGAATGATTTCATGCGCTAATTGTTACTGAATTTTTCATTCATTCTTAAAACCTGATACCACGGCTTGGAACTGGTACCAATTCTGTGTCGATACTTAGAGGTTCATGCCATTTCAGTACCTGGTACTCCGCCTAACAAAAGTACAGGTACCCCAATTTATGTCCGTACGTATTACAAAGGCGACAAAGAGAAGTTTTGGTGAAAATATAGAGGGCATGACTCCGCCTCCTATAGGAGGCTTCTATAGAATCAGATGACAGTATTTCAACATGGCAGGTGAGGAAGGCAATTTACACGAAAACTAAGATAACCTAATCCCATTTTCAATTGGGGTCGGCTTTCATCGTAGACGCGTAAGATTTTAAGCGACAAGACAGTTTTCTGAGAGAAATACATTTTGAAACAAAAAAGGTAGGTTGGAAAATGAAAAACTACTGGATCTTTACTTCTATTTTTCATTCAAAAAGAACTAAGCGATTTTTTGACGCTTGGTAACAAAATTACGTGGGTACCTAAAATACCGGTTTTAATATATCTCGTCGCCTTAACGCATTACCGTAGTGACTCTAGCACACCTACACAAATGTTGATGGAATTTAATTATATTATTTGAAATTACATTCAGTTATTATTGATATCTAATTGAAACAACATTTTAGATACTTAATTGGAAAAAAGCGCAGAAAGCGGTGATGGCAAATCTAGGACGGTCTTGCTTTGCTAGTATTTTTGTCTACTCTTTCAATATCAAGCTACGCAAAACAAACATAAGCTTGGCCGCAGCGACGTTATCATTACTCTACCTACAAGCAGCCAGGTCATTTTGGTTAAGCGTTGCTTAAGGGTATATTATTCGGAGCGCGCTCCATACAAACGTACTATGGTGATATTTTCAATACTAACCAATTAAAGTCAATGAAATTTTGTAGAAACAATCTAGAAACCAATTTCTATGCTCGTATGGAGTCAGATTTTCGTTAAAATGTATAGTTTTCAGTGCCTCAAAGATTTCCATACAAATCTTAAATTAATCCTAGCATTAAAACTGTATATACTAACGAAAATCTGACTCTATAGAAGCATAGAGATTTGTTTCTAGATTGTTTCTGCAAAATTTTATTGACTTTAATTGGTTAGTATTGAAAATATCACCATAGTACGTATGTATGCAGCGCGCATTTTCGCTCTCGGAATAATATTCTCTTAATGTGGCGCCGTGTGTACATCCTGATTTAAAGTACAACTTTTAATTTGCTACAGGTGAGCGTTGCTAGTACGATTCTGATATGAGATAAGCATATTATAATTGGACGTAGTTTTGCAAAAAAGATCCAACCCACTATGGAATGGGATAAAGTATTGGCTCTAACCACCCTGTCCTGTAAGGAATTATGATTATGAGCTTATATATCTACCTACGAGTATGTATTGAAACAAGAGTGTTAAGTTGAGAGTTTCGACAACGACTTTACATTGAAATTGCAAGTTTTGCCGCGAGCGGTTGTGTCATTCGCATGGTGTACGCGCGGTTCGCGTTTAAGCTTCCTACAAGGCTCAGCCATCACTTCTTAACTGTGTTTTTGCTCAAAAAACTATACTTGAAAGAATAGATATTCTCACAAACTATTTGATATTGGCAGAAATGCAATGCTAACACACAAGCAAATGAGCCGAGCTACAAGTAGGAGCGAAGCTTTGAAGCGGCACCCCTGGAACCTGGTGGACCTGGTCTCCGGGGTCAATCTGCCTGCCAAACGAGACCGCAGGCCGAGCTAATAATAATAAAATAATGTTTAAAACATTTTTTTTAAATTAAAATTACTCGGCGACCGCGATCGCCGGACCTATTTGTAAAACGCCTGAAGAGTTAATAAATCAACGTTAATAACAAATAAACTATCGTATTTAATAAACCTAGTAGTATTTACTATATTTCCAGGGATCACAAACAAACAAGCCCGTAAGCCAACATGTACAAAACATACTTCATCATTAATTAATATTGTGTAAATACCTACCTACGTTGTATTACAGTAAAACAAACAACACACATTATGAACAGTAAATACACGTATTAATCATGGAAATAATTAGTCGCATTGTGGTACTATACTTAGCTATTACCCGCTTCGTCGTCTGCGTGAAATTAGGATGTAAGAGAAAAATCCTTTCTTAGTTCATCATTAGTATCCTATATTATGTTAAGAGGATAGGCGGGCTGAAATGCTAATTTGGAGAATAGGTTACTTTTCCAACCTTATACATATTATATTTGTCCGATCCGCCCCACCCATCAACCCCACCGATTAGAGTGCGAAAGAGACTACTGCATCTAGGACCGATTTTATCTACATAAAATCGACGAAAACTGTTTTCTCCTCCAAAACTAAACAGGTTTTAATAATTCTTCAAGAATAATATTAGAAAGACTTTGGCTATGTCTGTACGGTTTGCTTTTTTTGTTTATATTCGTCAAATTTGTTTGATGGATGTCTGAAAACGGGCTGTAAAATTGGTCATATTCAAAGGCCCCTAGTTCATACAGTAATTAATTTATGTAAAAAAACAAAACATAGGGACATAGCAGAAGTAACATAGATTGTATGGTAAAATTATAGCTCTAGTGTTATCCAGGGATAAAAAAGGGGAATACGTTTGTATGGAAAAAACCGTACTCGTCTATCCTCTTAAATCACATTGGAGTATCGGTAGGTAGGTACCTACTTATAGTGAAACGAGGATGTTGTGAGCTTTCAGAATATCTCTGACCACCCTCTCGGGGAGTATAGTCGTGAGCATATGATTGCATGCTATACAGGGTGTAAGGAAAAGTATCATTAACCTTTCAACCACATACTCTACCCATCAAACTGAACAACTTTTACTATGAGAGTTTCTGGCCGCATCTTCTCTACAATGGAACACCTTCCGATGGTAGAGTCAAAAATGACACCAATAAGCTATCCTTCCATATCCATATGCTTATGCCGATTTGTAGAGTATGGAACATAATATTTTTTTTCGCGATTTCGATATTGGTCCTATAGTGAAAGTCGTTCACTTTGATGGTCTAAACCACCCACTTAAATGTTTATTTGTATTTTTGTAACACCTTACTAATTTAATTTAATGTATAAAATCTTTACGGTGAAAGTACGTCCGCATTTGGTACACTTGGACATGCCATTCTGATAATAGAGCCAGTTTAAAGAATGTCGCCTCGATCACTTTCTTTATACAGACTATTTTCAGAATGGCATCGATGTTTCCACTAGCGACTGAAGAATGAGGAATAAAGTTCTATTTGATGACAAGTAATTCAAACTAAACTAAACACATTTGGGTCGAATAGGTTTGCTGTTTTTTTTGTGATTTCGATGCTGGTCTCCTAGCCTAGAGAAAGTTGTACAGTATAATGGTCTGATCATCCCCTTAGGCTGCGTTTCCACCAGAGATGTTCGAGGTAGCGAGGCGGTGAGCGAGGAAACAATCCGCCAATAGCGCGCTCGCTCGATCACGTCATTGGGAAATTGAAGCACTCTCATTGGCCGATTTTTTCCACGCTTAGGAAAGAGACCGATCGAAAAACTAGAAAAGCTAGGGACGCCACCTCTCAGTCTGCTGCAACTCTATGGTTGCCAGGTTCAAAGAACTCATTTTTAACCCTAAGAGTTACGGCAGATTGAGAGGTATGGCAACCCAAGTTTTTCCAGTTCTAGTTTAAATTTAAGGTCTCCTTTCGATGGCACCACATTTACTTCCCAAACAGATAGGTGCAATTGTTGGAAAAAAAATTAGCAAAAATCATAATCGTAAAGGTACGCGGCAAGATTTTGCTAGGCAACCTGGCGGCGTTATTATGAACCCCTGTGTTACCTTTAATTTAAATCACGTTTCCTTCACCAAACAAATAGGTACATAATTGAAGTGTCAGATCTTAGTATATTAGAATTCCCATCTCATAGAAGAAAGTTATATTCATTCATGTATCTAAATTCAATAAAGTAACACTGATAAATACAAAATCATTGCGTAAAACATAAAAGAGCCAAGGAACTATAAAACAGTCCATGCAAATGACAAGAACTGCAAAAAAACAATCTAAAGAGAAAATGTCGGCAGGTTTGATTGAAAACCGAAAAGCGTGAATGTGAATGAAAACCACAGCCTTCAACAATAGAGAGTGAGTCAACAATGCTTTCTGGGACGTCAAACCGCAGGCCTGAAGGGCTTTTGAGTAAGATGCTTTTACATTAGGATTCACGAATAACTTTTTAGCTCACGCATGAAACGTCTTATGAATGTTTAAGAAGCGAAAAAGGTTTGCATGGATCAGGACAGGCCTAGAACGGTTAAACTGATAGAAAAAACCCCGACCGAGCTTAAACGCTTGGTTCGCGACGGCGGGGTTCAGACGAGAGCGGGCAACATTACTGGTTCAGTAGTTAATTGTTCTAGTAAAAGCTTTGAAAACTCTCAAAGATTGTAATGTGCAACAAATGAACAAAACTCGGGAAACAAATAAATAAAATTAAAAACAAAAACTCGACAAAAAGGGTAAATCGTTAGGCAAGGATTTCACCAAACCAAAGCACCACCACCAAAGCGGAGTAGAGCGGAGAAGGTGGAGATGTGTTGTGAACAACCAATAGGTTACCGTTATTTACTCATCTCCTCTCCGCTTCGCTTCTGTGGATACGTTTCAAGCGGAGCGGAGAAGAGATTGTCGCAATCAAAGTGGAGATGGACAGAGCGGAGATTTCAGCGAGCGGTTATGTAGAATTATACAAGTAATTATACTATTACCCTTCGATAAAAGTAAGATTAATGGATGGAACATTTCAATTCAAACCAGTAAAATGAGGCAATGACAGGTATTACTTCAAGTATGTACCGAGATACAGACTAGTGTGCCAGTTTGTATGGACCAAGTGCACCACTAGTGTGCTTCAACTTAACGCGCTTTGGGCCTATCCATTAATTTTACTTTGATCGAAGCTATTACCCATCTATTCTGTAGCGATGTGCGGCTGACGCAGCGTGGTGCCGCCGCTTGTCGCTTTGTCAACAAGCCAGCACACATCTCCACTCCACTCAGCTTCAGTAGATACCTACTTATACCGTAGCCGCTAAGCATGTCCACACCGTCCATATCCACTTTGGTACATACCGGCGCCTTATAATGTCGGCAGAAAGAAAATAGCATTTCTTTCGTCTATTAAACAGTGTAAACTCTCCCTAAACCGGCTCCTAAATTATCCGTAGATGTTAACAGTCCCCGACATTTCTATTTTTACGAGGAACGTAAAATATTCCAGTGGGAATGGAATATCGATTCTACGTGCCGCAAATAAAATCTTTTGATGCCATGAAATCTAATCAAAGGTGGTTCAAAGACAACTTTGTTTATTTTCTTCCTTTATTCAGCGATATGTGTACAGTATTCTACTGTTTGATGTGAAATTGATTTTGTATGCTTTTACGGTTTGAATCTAGCAGGTAGAGTACAGTTACGTTTGATAATATAGGTACTTAGGGTACAATTTTATAGTTAGTTCGGAAAGTTACCTACTAGTCATGCATTTTAAATCAGCTAGGTATTCCTTATATTTGAGTAGGTAGAGTAGTTAATTAGGTACTTACTGAAGTTTTTATGGAACAGCAGATTTTGTTCCTGATTTCGGATTTGGCACCTTAGTGACAGTTTTTAGGGTTCCGTACCCAAAGGGTAAAAACGGGACCCTATTACTAAGCCTACGTTGTCCGTCCGTCCGTCCGTCCTACCTATTTAGGGCTGTAACTTTTGAACCGTAATAGCCAGATAGTTGAAATTTTCACAGAATATGTGTTATTACGGCGGTTATGTGTTGTTATTGCGGATTTGTTGACAAATAATAAAAATGTCTAAAAGTAAAAAATTAAGGTGGGTTCTCAACAAGAAACTAGTTTTTATCGACGTTTTTTCTTCTCGCTCTATAGTAATAACGGTAATATATGCAAGCGTCAAACTTGGCGTGATTATAGAGAAAACTCTACAGTATAACAACAAATAATTAAAACTGGCCATGTGTGAGTCGGTCTCACGCTTAAGGTCCCGAAGAAAAAAGTTTTTTTCTAAGTTAATATCGACGCTGGAAAGCGGAAACGCTGTAACCCACAAAAGGCAAACTTTACACCAGGCCCGAAAAACTTTTGCGATTTCAGAAAAAAATTCATAACTTCGTTAATGTTAGTCCCACATATGCCATTTTTGGATAGAAAATATAATTTAAGATAAGCTATGATACGAATTTCCCCGATTCCGTTAAATGTTCCTCCTTTTAATTTTATTGTGGGTTACAGCATATGGACTTTTTCAACCCCAAAGAACGCTGTAACTGAAGTCGATTATTGTATGGATTTCATAAAATAATACTTTATTTTGGAAATCGAAATCGTTGTAACCCACTATTCTGTAATGTACCCAATACCATAATATTGGTGTAACAATATAACCTTTTTAATTTGTATAGTCATGTAATGGTTTAACCACAAGAACAGCGAAAAAATTTGCTAAATTGAAATGACGTAAATATTAAGTCAAAAATGTTTACTGTGTTATTAAAAAGTAAAGACATCAGAAAGTAATTCAAAATATAATATTAGTTTACAAAAAAGCACAAAAAGCTAAATTCTTAAAATATTCGAATAGTCGAAACTGGAATTAACTGGAGCGCGGAAGCGTTCTCGATGAATTTTTTCTCAAGGTAGGATGCAAAATCTGATTGATTAATTTATCATAATTGACAAATTATTATCACATATTTGGAGATTTATCAGTAATCAATAGATTCAACAATATTCTAAGTAACACTTTTTATAGGAATGATTGAACCGTCGAACTGAACAACTTACTCTATGGAACCAATAACAAAAACGCAAAAAAAAAACTGTTGTTTTATTCAAAAGTGCAGTCCTACTAGAGCTAAATGTATGGGACAGCTGTTTTTTTCTGATAATAATGTTTCTTAATGATAAAATTCTGCTTGAATAAAACATTTTCCAAGTTATCCTCTAAATCTGATGCAATTCACAATACCACTGACAACGAGGCTACAAACCTGCTGAAAATTACATACCTAGTAGCGAACAAAATTTACTCACGACCTCTCGAACGAGACTGGAGTTCAAGAGGAAGACACGTGAAGTATTAAAGGATTTCGATAAAAATAAAATTAGTAACAAATGCAACGTCCGATACACAAGCCCCATAAAGGAGACGATGAGCAGATTTGGCAGTTCAGTAGCTTCGGAAAAGCCCAGAATCGTATAAGTGAGGAAGACTACGAGGGTCGAGATACTTCTGGGCCGGATTTTCTAGCTGAAGTTTAAAATTACTATGGAAGTAAGTATAGGCGTTACCTTCCAGGTGCTTCATACTACAATAATGGGCAAAAGAAAAGTAGATAGGCTACGAATGACATGGCACGCAAGCCTGAACAAACAGTAGACAGGCATCGCCACCTTTAAAAATCTTTTTTGTTTGGCAAGAGACAGCCAGGCATATACAGAGCTGACTGCCGACCTCCAGTGAGTAATGAAGAGAAACCCGAAGAAGAAAAAAGTAAGCCAAATACACCACTACATTGGCGACATCCTGGATCTTAATTTGAGTCAGATTAGGATGCTCCCGCTGCTCAAAATCAGAAGGCGTTCGATGAAGGCTCCTGTCACTCAGGTTTCCTTTGCGAGGGACCCAGGGCTGTGCTGTAACCCGAGGTAGTCCTATCCCGAAGGTGTGAAAAGAGCTCTTAATTTTTTTCATCTGTATTGTAATTACTAATTACACTGCAAAGAAGAAAAATCGCATTTCAAGAACTAAAGACCGATGTGAATCCTAAACTATCCTTCAAATTAAAAAATCTTACGATGCTGATATTATGGCGGAATCTCTGCTCCGATGGAGGGATGCTAATCAGCTTAAACGAAGCTTCCTGACGTATCGGTTTCGGCATGAACTTGGATAAAACGAAAGTCATGTTTAATTTTCATCTAAACAAAGAATTTCACTGAAAGTTGTAGAAAAGTGTATCGCACAGGCAGCGGGCCATTAGAATAGGCAGAAACAAATTCGACAAATAGGCTGGTAAGGCGCATTCATTCGAGATGAGCTGCTTTCGGGAAACTTCATTACAAAATATTCTGTCTATCCGAATACCTAGAACGAAGAACTTATTCAACCTACCAATATTCACCTTTAGTATTTAAACGTGGACGAAAATAGTAGTAGTAGACGACGTAGAAACCCTTACGTTAACGTGATCTAACGTCTATAGATTCATAGTCGATTAGAGAGCGAGTGCGAGCGATCTTAGACAGCAGCTGTAAAATAAGCAAGTTAATGTGGTGAAGTGTTGGTCATATCTGGCTATGAATCGACGGGGAGTCCGAGTTCTCAGACGGAAACAACGAAAATAGGCGTAAAGTGGTTGAGTGACGATGATGCGCTTTTTCAGAACCCTGTATTTCATAAAGGGAATGATGCAATCCAGTTCACTTTTTTTTAAATAACGTAAAAAATAAGGGAACACATTTACTAATAAAAATGTCAAATAATCTAACAACTCTCAAGATCTGTCAACAGTATCTAACAAGTAGACTTACCATTCAAACGAAACCAATTACGCGCCAAAAAATACGAACAACAAAAGTAAGACACCTTTTTGACGGCCACGGACTGATTTGGGACGCAGTAAATGGTAGGCCATAGCGGTTCGAGCGCCAAATCGATGGTGGTAAAAGCAATAACTTTGTCGCGAATACTACATTTAAAAAAGCGTAAATTGATTTGATCTAGAAATAGAGATTTGAAATGAATGTTGTAACACGTCATGTAGCCGTAATGTTGGTTACGTTAAAACGTAATAAGATACATTCGTTGCTAACAATTGGACAACAAAATGTCATAAATGTGGTGCACTAAAATTTTTTGTCCCGCAAAAACGCTGTAACCCACATTGAATAGCATATAACGAACGATGTAACTAACTTGTTGATTTTTTCTACGGAACTCGATTTTGACGTAAATGCAAATCGGTAAAAATTTAGAGTTTTTGTGCTATTTACAGCCTACCAAAATCGATGTCGACCAAAAATAACAGGCAATTTCAACGCTGTACAAAATTTTCTAAGGGCCATAGAGCTATGGGACTCAGACCATTCGACGCAGAATTTTTTTCTGATTACGAATCTGCAATAAAAAAATTTTGACACTGGTGTCAGTTACAGCGTTTTTGCTTTCCAGCGTCGATTTGTTGTGTTCTGTGGTGGTGTGGTACGGAACCCTCGATGCGCGAGTAGCCCGCCTCGCACTTGACCGATTTTTTCAGTTTGACGAGTTGAATGCATGCGGCAAAAGCTAAAAATTATTTATTTCTAGATGTCAATATTGGTCCCATCTTCTTATCGTGTATGCAGCAAGCCCCATAAAGAAGTTCTTCGTACTAAGTTGGTTTTTTGTTTGTTTATTAGTTTGTTTGTTCCATTCTCTTTTAATGCGTTCCTATACCGTTCGTCCGATATGCGATTAAATTCGGGTACGAGTTATTGGGTTGGATTGTGTGAGAGTTCGCGAAGGTGTCTCTAAAAATAATAAAAAAAAAATTACTGAAATCATATCCAAAACACAATCTAGTATTACCATAATTTTCTTAGAAGGCCTACATTATTCATGGAAAAATATTATATTCTAATATCGCACGTCGCAAAATATTCACCGTAATGTATTCTAATTCGAGATCCCCGCAGGCTTTCACATAATATGGTAACGCAAGGAACGGTATCGTAGGACACATTTATTTCCTGAAAAGAATTTATTAAAAGAATAAAATAGTAAAAAGACTAGAACAAACAAACTTACCATGCATCATGTTCCAAGGTATTGACCCGAGCACACGTCTCGCGTGGTTTTCGCACGTCGTTTTTTTGCCTGCCACGAGGCTCCGCGACCCTCAATCTCTTCATGTTCTTGAACAAAAACAATCCCTGAGATTGGGATAGATACTCCCATAAACTACACTTGACACTGGCGGAAATGCGGTGCTACGTACAAGCAAAAAGCCATTAATTATAAATAAATAACAAAGTACGAGTACTACTGACAGGGATATAAGGTTCATGATTGAAAAGCCCGCCAATGGTCCCAAAGGTGCCTGTAATGCTGGCCGCGTTTCTGCGTTGAATCTGATATGCGTTGGGCCAGATATGAACTAGCACGAGGAGGAGGTATGACCAGCATCTCTTAATTGCTTGCTCAAGTATCTCACGAAAGTCTTTGCTTCATGACCCCACGCACCCGTCTCTACAGCGAAGGGCACGAATAAGTACTTCTCCAAAAAAATAGTATACCTACCTTTCCTTAGATTTCGCAAGATTTGACGGTGGAATCCGTGAATTAAACGAACCAAAAAATGATCAACAAAAAAAAAAATTATAAGGTTGACTGTACTTAACCCTCTGTCTGTTTTTTCGTTACATACGTAAGAAGGAAAGGAACCTGCTTCAGTACGTTTACTTCAAACACAGAGCCCAATTTACATGTCTTTTTCAGAGTTCGTTTGACTCGATTTATCTAATTGGATTATTTTCTCGGTATAATAATTCTTTATACGTGTTTGAATATAATGCAATCAAATTCTGAATGCTGGGCCTGAACAAGGCGCAAAATTACAATCTCGTTGTGCCACAATTTTTTATTTTTGTGCCAAATTTACTAAATTGTGGGAAATAGTGGGAATGTGACGAGTCATAAATTACATGATACATATTTGATAAGGGTATATTATTCAGAGCGCGCTCCATACAAACGTACTATGGTGATATTTTCAATACTAACCAATTAAAGTCAATGAAATATTGCAGAAAAAATCTAGAAACAAATTTCTATGCTTGTATGTAATGAATAGTTTTCAAGTTACAGTGCCTCAAAGATTTCCATACAAATCTTAAATTAATCCTAGCATTGAAACTGTATATTTTAACGAAAATCTGACTCCATAGAAGCATAGAGATTTGTTTCTAGATTGTTTCTGCAAAATTTCATTGACTTTAATTGGTTAGTATTGAAAATATCATGTTTGTATGCAGCGCGCATTTTCGCACATTTTTGCAATATACCTAAAGAAAAAAATCGTTAACGCAATCAACCACTAAATACGTTTTTGGGTGTGACCAGCAAGCAGACCACGACGAAAATGTCATTCTCACTGTGGCACTAAAACTAATATTGGGTGAAATCTGGTGAAATGGAATGAGTCATAAAAATAAAGTTCGAGATTAGACTAGAATTTTATAACTATAGGTACCGTAATATCAAAGTTGATATAGTAGATTACACACCGAGGGCAGGAAAGTAAGAAAGGTCTCAGATCTCATGTAAACATTTGTGATCTGAGGCTTTCTTATTTACTGCCCGAGGTTAGTATACTATTTTCTCCTCGACGGAGGAAAGCCGCAACTTCGTCGACCAAAATTGACGCTTTCCGTCGGGAGGGTTGAAAAATATGTTATCCTACATTTGATACTAAGGTGCTCATTGCCACTGGTTACCATTTAAAGACGTTCACCGGTGGAATTAGATTCAAATTAACTTTCTTTACAGGTATTTTGAACAACCAGCTTGCTAAAATATAAAATATAATAAAAAAATATACAACGAACTCAGGTCGAAAATAATTTCTATTTGAGTCATATTATTACATGATAATTCCTTCGATCAAAATAAAATGAATGGATAGGCCTTAAGCGAACATTTCAAACCAGAAAAATGAGGCAAAACAAATGAAATTTTTACTTGTCACTTGTATGAAAGTGCCCTAGATTTGACAGATAATGGCGCTAGTTTGTATGTACCAAGTGCACCAGTAGTTTGCTTCAACTTACCGCGCTTTAGGCCTATCCATTCATTTTATTTTGATCGAAGGATAATTCAATCTAATTTCAATTTGGAAAAGGCTACAAAATAATGCCTGTTTCGTTCTTTCTAATATCAAATTCAAACTGCGGAAAATTGAGACCGGATCCCAATTTTCATAAAAAAATAATGGACCAATTTCTCTGATTTCAGCATCGTATTATCGTTATAAAAATACTCAGACAAAACGATAGAATGATATTATTATAATCATTCCTTAATATAGCTATATATCCTTTTGTAAATTATGTTGAATTTTAATAATAATTCCACATTATAACATTTTTGTAAACACTTCAAATGACCTACATTAAACAAAAACTAAAAAAAATTGTGAACCACCGATCTTAAGTTTGCAGGTCAAAAAGAAAAAAAAACAAAAACATACCGCACGCAGTAGAAAAAAATGTGTTTATAAAATATAACTTGAAACGTATTTGCAGTTAGATATCTCAAATTTCCTTGCCATGCTGTGACAAAATTCTAAGGTGGCTTACATTTCAATTTAGATGACATTACACCAACGATATCAAGTACTCTATGTCTATGCTTTACACGATGCAAAATTAAATTTGGGAAACACTAGACTTCCGTTTGGTAACACCATCATCAAAATAAACATAACAGTAAGTAATTAGTGTTTATAAGAAAGCTGCATGATTTGGATTCTGCTTGTTCTCAACACAATTGTAAACTCGGTTGTCGGTTAACTAAAGCTGGCGCGTTAACAGACACACACAAATGCATTTTTCCTGTCACTGCGTCCGAGCTTGACGAAGATACATAAACTTTTCATTATAAAATAAATAAAATAAAATAAAATAAAATAAAATCAATTTATTTCAGACAAATGTCCATAGTTTTGTTAGTAGATACATTAATGACTTAAACACTATGTTAGTTAGTACACATCATTTAACAAAAAAAATTTTAATACACAATTTTATTACATAATTTAAATCAATTCAATTCAATCCAATTCAATTTAATTTAATTTAAATATCGGTGACTCTCTGGAACACCGGGCAGACACACGTGTGCTCGTACCCAGTGTCGCAGTATAGGGCAGTCAGGCTTTTCACTGATGACCTTCAGGATGGTGTTGGCGCTGCCCCGCACCCTGCGCATGAGTGAAGCGACGCGGCGCCGCATCACCGTTGCAAACCCGTCTGTGTGCGCGTGCGCGAACATCGCTGACGCACTGCAGTAGCGTGGGAGCCCCAACAACACTCTGAAGGCATTGTTATATTGTACTCGGAGAGCGTTAAAGGCCCGCTGCGTATAGCTAACCCACAGATTGCACGTGTACAAGGTTTGGCAAAAGGCTTTAAAAAGAGTTAGCTTTACCTCCATGCCACATCGTGCAAATCTGCGTGCCAGCATATTACAGCGGACCGCCATCGCCCTCCTCTCTCTTTCAATGTCTTTGTCATCTTTCAAATCCTCAGTAACCACATGGCCGAGGTATTTGAACTCCTTCACCCTACCAAGAGCAACGCCATTTAGTAGCACAGGTGCCACACTTTCCAGCTTGCGGCTCTTGGCTTGAAAGATCAAGAGTTCGCTCTTTTTGACATTGTATAAGAGTCCATGCAATTTTGCGTACTCTTCACACACTCCTATTAATTTTCTGAGCGCCGCGATTGAAGGGCTGAGCAACACCATATCGTCTGCATAACTGATACTGTTGACGCAGTGACCGTCAATCGAGCAGCCGACCCCGGTGTTGCTCAGCTCCACAATCAGCTGGTTCACGTACAGGCTGAAGAGCGAAGGTGACGTCAACCCCCCCTGCCTCACTCCGCACTCCAGCCTGTACTCATCAGAAAGTTCACCCAACCATTTGACCCGGTTAGTTTGGTGGCCATACCAATATTTGAGAATATTGATCAATTCACCAGGCACACCAGTGTCTTTTAATTTAGACCAAAGGATGTCGTATCTAACCAGGTCAAATGCCTTGGAGAGATCAAGGAAGGCAGCGTAAACTGGCGTATTCCTATCTGTGTAGTACCTAACGGTATGCTTGAGAGACAGGATAGCACATTCAGTCGATAGTCCAGGTCTAAACCCGAACTGAGCGTCGTGTAAATGAAGATGTTCTTTTAGTTGTCTCTCAAGCAGGCCGTCAAGCACCTTGGCTGCGATTGTAGCCAGTGAAATTGGCCGGTAGTTGCACTTGTCGGAAGCATCTCCAGTTTTATTTTTAATAATGGGCACTACAATTGTTCTCATTAGCTCCTTGGGCAGATAGGAATGCCTAATGCATAGTGTGAAGAGCAGCCCCAACAGCCTCGGAAGGTGCGGTCCCGCATATTGAAAATGTTCGATGCTGAGGCCGTCGTGTCCGGGCGACTTGCCTCTTTTCATGCCTTTTATTATTAGAGCAACATGTTTAGCTGAAATACGCTCCGGCACCCCTGACACCTCAGCCTCAACATCCTTCGTCGGTACATTATGCAGGGGAGATTCCACCTGAAAATGACATCTAAACATATTTGCTATGCCCTTGGAATCGCCGATGCCTTCAACGCTCACCGGGACGCCAGGTTTTGGGTTTAACTTTTTTGTTTGTTTCCAAAACCCTTTAAAGTCCTTATTTTTATGTTTCAATGCTAGAATGTTCATTTTGATTTGCTCTTGGTTATTCTGACAGTACTTTAATTTATCCTTGAATATTTTCCTGGATTCCCACATTTCAAAATAAACATTACCACATCTGGGCCGACCGTACCACACCCAGGTTAAGAACTTTTGCCTAGCGTCCCTGTGAGCGTCACGAACATATTTATTCCACCCTGCGACAGGACGACCGCGGTTGGGTTTGCCCCCTCCCGTGCTACCGACATGACTGAAAACAGCGGCGTCTTGCAACACTGTTACAATGTCACAGTACAGAGTGTCTATTGCGGCAGTGTGTACTAGGCTGTTATTCGTACATATACAATCACAACATATTTTAAACTCTTCTGGAAAATCTAGATCTCGTAACTTATCACTACAGCATTTTGAATATAATTCTATTTGATTTAAATCCCTATCTCCCCATATAACCTTGTTAACCTTGGCGCGCGGCAGTTCTGAGGTTTGGCAAACAGTTTCTAAATTACACTGAATCTCTAAAGGGTAATGGTCAGACCAAAAAATATCATAGCGTACTTTTACGGACCGCACTGACTTCTGCGCCGCCTCAGTAACTAAACAGTGGTCAAGCCACCTACGGCTGCCGTGCGCTTCACTCACAAAGGTATATGTTTCAGAATTTAGCCTCAACATTTTAATGTCTATACATGTCCACTTTTGTTCAGTACAGAAATTTTCCAATTCATTGCCAAAAAGCTCCCCTGGATGAGCGTTAAAATCCCCCATAATATAAGCAGTTTCTATATTGTTAGTCTCAACTATTGCCGCTATTATGAGTGCAGTGAGACAAAATCATTAGTAAATGTGTGGCACGCGCCAGCTTTAGTTAAAGCTGACAACTACATAGTTAAAAAAGGTTTCTTTTTGACTCTCAAGACGAAAGACTTTGGATTCTCGTTATGATACAGCACTAGTTTTTACCAGACCATAAAAGCATTGAGTCACGTTGCACGGTTGCCGGACGAACATTGAAAATCACGCCAAGATCGTTGATACTTGAGATTATATTTTTATACCACTTGTTTACGGGATAGAAATTATGAGAAAACATATATTTTTTACCTTGAGATGAACAAGATGAAAAAATCAGCTGTTCCATACAAGCAAGCGAGCGAGTATATTGGCGACACCACTGCGATCTCACCGCGACTATCCTATTAATATGTTGCCTCGCTAGGAAACGCTATGCGGCTGAGTAAAAAGACGGTAGATATGAATGAATGAATGAATGAAATATACATTAATTACACCAAAAGCAAAATAAAATAGTATATGTAGTGTATTTAGTATATGTTTTCTATTGTAACTGTGTAAGACCAAGATGGCTCTAGTTTCTACGAAAAGCAATTTGGGAAGGGCATTCACTTGGGTTAAAGTTAAGTAACCTCTGTAATTCATTTAGGCTTGCAAAGGGTCTTACTAAGTTGCGAGGGAAAGGTATTTAGTATACAGTAGCTCAGTTCAGTATTAGAAACTAAACTATAATGTAGAGTAAGTACAAGATTTTGTGCGTGACTATGTACGCACTCCGCACCACCTCCCGTCATAGTAGTTACATAAACTACAATAGGTATACAAGTTTTTTATGTCGAATCATAAGCTTTAGTGGAGCTTTGGTATTGGAAAGATCACAGAAGATACCTATTTATTAACAGCTTAAGGCGTAATAGTAGGTGGAAATACCTCGAAGGCATCTTTTATTTTTCATTTTACGTCTATACCTATCTATCTATACTCTTTACGGAAACTAAAGTCATACCTCAGTATTTTTGGATAGTTTATCTAGTGAAATCATAAACTGAATACACGATTGGAATAACCTCACTCGATAGAAAATCGTCACAAAAAAGATGACGTATTTTCATGTATTTTTAATCATTTTTCTCGTTTTAGAAGAACTTAACTTAATTAAAATAGTTTCCGATTTTTTACATATTCACCGTTAGTTTAACTAGTGAAATCATAAAAAAAAATCTAGAAAAAGTACTTTGGATAGTTCTTTTTAATCGAAAATACGGCTCACGCACACACTTTTCGGAGCGCTGGGCAATCGCGTTTCTCATAGAAAATATTCGTCGGGACCTATGGCCCCTTAAGCTCAGGCCACACAGAGGCGGTCCTGCGGGAAAGCGGGCCGGCGGCGGTTCTGCGGGAAGCGAATATCTGCGGACCAGCGCTTATTTCTCTGTTACAGGGGACATACAAACTCGGACATGACCTTTCCACCACACCATACACAACAAAACACACAAAAAACTTCGCTGGTCCGCAGATATTCGCTTCCCGCAGAACCGCCGCCGGTCCGCTTTCCCGCAGGACCGCCTCTGTGTGGCCTGAGCTTAAGGGGCCATAGGTCCCGACGAATATTTTCTATGAGAAACGCGATTGCCCAGCGCTCCGAAAAGTGTATACATAAAAAAAATCATCAAAATCGGTACAGAAGTTTTGGCGTGATGCTCGAACTAAAAATAATTATATATCCAACCAAACAGCTTCACACAAGCTCGCGGTGCGGCCAGATCGGCCAGAACACGTTCTATCTATCAAACTGCCGCTAATTCTCGAACGTGAACCTTCACGTATTGCCGCACGTTGCGCATGTAGGCGTGTACCGGTCGCTACGAGCTTGTATGAGGCTGTTTTTCTGGTAGGATATTTATTCGGTGGCACTGGCATACCTTTTATCGAAGCGATTCGTATTTTTGAACCTTCACAACTTTGGTCTGGATGATACCTACTTTTGAGAGCTCAAATTCCGAAGCATAGCAAATGTTCAATATGGTCAAAAAAAGTTATAGTTTTGTCTGTCACTGTCTAGAAGTAGGTACATGAGTTATCTATCTATCTATATTCTTTGACCCACACGTAGACTTACTTAATGCTTGTGTAGAACTACATGAGATCTCATAACTTAATAATTATAACAGTAAAAGGATTGGGTGGGGTTTTAAATGGTATTGAAAAGTGGTTCACTATATTCGTCACAAAGAGGAGCTTGATGATGAAATGTTTAGTTTAACCACAGATTATTTAATAGTTACTACCGTAACAGATAGTTCAATCAATCCGATTTTGAACTTTGCGCTTCAGGAACGAAAAATAAAATGCACCTTATGTCAATGAGCGACGACTCACCCCCTCGACGGGGATCGGCCGTCAAGCGTACCTGAGCGTGGAGTGAGACATTTAACCCAAAACACCCTAATGCTAAATAAGACATGTTCTTCGCGATGACCTCGAATTTACAACCGAATCAATTTCTACTTTACCTCTTGGTGATAGGTTTTAGTTTTGCTTGCCTTTTTCGTATTTAGATAAATAGCTTCATCAGGTGATTAGGTAGCTTTCTGCACGTCTTCATTGAAGCGGCTGGTTTATGTACTGGCCTAAAGAGTAGCGAAGTGCGTTTTTTCTTAGTTTCCAGAAAGAAATTTTGGATTTTAAATTAATTATGTTTTCCGTCAAAGACTTAATTATTCAATCTTTATTTGATATGAAATCTTAGAGTTCAACGAACTTTAACTTTACACAAAATCTTAGAAAAAAAAAAAAAAAAATTGGTTATACATTAGACCTAGAAAGATGCTCAGAATTAATTTGCGTGAAATTCTTTTCCGCGGGACAATCCAAATGGACTTGCTACCGCCACACAAACTCATTGATCAACGAGTTTGTTTGACGATGTTCGTGTGAAGTGAAGAATGAATCCTATGGGAAATATACGTCCTCAAGAAAGATGAAGGCTGCATAAAATTATGGAAATAATTTGGAGAGCCGTACGAAGGTATATCGTTTGGTTTGAAGACGCAATCTTTAAAAGTAAAAAATATAACGTAGGTACGCGAAGTTAATATATTAACACTAGTGTTTTCCCGCGACTTCGTCCGCACAAATTATATACCAGATTTTAAGTCAGATCATTAGCTATAAAACAAAAAAAGTTTCATCTAAATCGGTTCAGTAGTTTTTGCGTGATTCGCGAACAAACAAACAAACACGCAATTGTGTCAATAGATGGCGCTGCACGTCATTTAAATCGCGCTATCGTTTGTCATTTGAGTTTATATGAAGTGAACCGCTACTTTTTTGTTCCTCATGATTTTACGGTTTTATAATAGTTAAGATAAGATATAACTACGGTAACTTACAATTAATAACTGTCCAAAGTTTTGGAGCCATTTTGGATTCGAAATTCAACGTATGTTCTATCAATGCGTTGGCGCCGGAAGTCACCCTCTCTCCTTTTACTAGTGCTGTTCCTTACACCGTTGTTTAGAGAGGACAATTCGACATTTTCCGCTTAACAGATAGTATCTGGAGGGTGGCGATGCAAACAAATTACACCACTCAAGAGGATGAGATGAGACATTCTTCTTCATTCATTTGAAATGCTCATGCTGTAGTGGAAATCTTTGCCAGTCAGCAATGTTCGTATTAACTGTCTGATTAAGGCGTATCAGCCGTGGACCACTCTCCTCTCACTCACACTCCATACTAATCGATGAGAAAGAGCGCGTGGCTCCGGTCAGAATTTTGCTGTTTTCTTTGAAAAATTCGATGATTTTTTATTAATTTCGAAAAAGTAAAAAAACCACATCATTCTAAATTGTATTGTGAACAATATAGTAAATTTTCATTTTGTTCCGATTAAAAATGTAAGAGTAAAATGGTTACAACTGGAAAAAAAGGGGTGACTTTAGAGTCCCTTTTCTTCGGTTTTACTCATTAAAATCGATTTCTAGAAAAACCACATCACATCTCATATCCTGTAGATGGTTCAGTTTAAATTTCAGCTCAAAAAGTGTCATAGTTAATGAATAAAATGGTTACAAAATTACCCAAAACCGGCAGGTAGCCCCTTAAGGTGCGCCAGAAGAAGTTTAGTTTCGTCTCTCAAGGAAGCTCTTTTCTGGTTCTGAAGGTCGTTGAAGACAATAGTGAGGGATCAACAAGCTTTCTATGTATTTTCAGGCAGATGCTAATGCTTGGCGTAAACGAGCCACCTGCCAAAGCTAACGGTTAACGGTGGCTGTCGCGGACGCGGACCTGCTGTAGCGAATGGCGGCCACCGGCCACAGTAGTGCGGCGAGTCCCCATAAAGAGACAATTCGGGTTTTGTATGGAAGGTTGGCGCCTTATTTTTCGACATTGTTTTCAGCGCGGCCATCAACCAAACTTGAATGTTTTAGTTCAGTATAAAGTAACAAACAAAACTTTATTACTCGTATATCCCTAAACTCAGTCTGAACGAAGATATAAAAGCTTGAAGTTGCAAATATATTCATTAGGTTTACTTCAAGCCTCTATATTATCTTCATTAGAGATATAATTGTCATCATGTTTTGTTTCTAATTTTATTCTGAACTAAAATTCAAGTTTGATTGATAGCCGCGCTAAAAAAAGAGGGGAACAGAAAATAGGCGTCAATTTTAATCATTGGCTTTTATAAAAACGCGCGTGAACTGCTTGTCGCTGGCCACCGGTGGCTTCTTTGCGCAGTTCCTAAGGTCATTCTAATCTTCATCTTTAGTTTGATAAAATCTCTGGTCTCTTTTCAATTAAACCACCAGCTCCCATACTCAGTTTAACAATTCCAAGCACGATCTCACACGAGTTCTGAGGGATCGTCCAGTAAGGGCTACGTGTCCGAACATTCACTATGAAATGAGCGGTTCTTTCCCCTTCAGAATTCCCCTGAAAGTTATCTTATATCAAGGTAATAAGTATGTAAATCGGTTGGTTTGAGAGACTTCTATTATAGGACGAACGATGATACTGCGTACAGTTCTTTTCTTTTAAGAAGTCCTGGAGTAAGACCCTTATCCACTCAAATAATAAGAATGAAAATGGCTTGATATAGTGGTATTCTTATTTGGGACGAATTACAGTTAAGGCAACGTTGTTTGCCTAAAACTTTGAGACAAAGGGGATATATTTAACGTGTTATTATGAAAAGTTTTTTGGGTTAGAGCCAAAGTCTACTAAAAAAATATTCTCTACTCCAGTAGAGAAACATTATTTGAAGTAAGTACCTACTTTATACTTTTGTAGCTGTATTTTGTTCAGGAGTGCAATTTTTGAAACTCATTCGCTGAGCTCAGCAGTTGAAAATGTCAAAATTACTACGGAGATATACATCTTTCTACTGCTGACTTGACTTTCAAAAGTCATATTTCAGGAGTGCGACATTTCCAACTGCTGAGCTCAGCGAATGAGTTTCAAAAATCGCACTCCTGGAGTGCACGAGTCACGCCCCTGAAGCATGATTTTTGAGAGTCCAATCAGCAGTCGAAAGATGCGTCATCTCCATAGTAATTTTGACATTTTCAACTGCTGATCTCACCGAATGAGATTCAAAAATCGCACTCTTGATGACAAAATGAGCTAAAAAGTTTTAAAATATAACGTGAATCAGACTACAACGGCATAAAATAAGTAAATTATCTATAATGGAAAAGGGATTTGAACCGAGACGAAAAGTTTTGCGAGTTTTTATAAAAACACGTAAGTAAACAGATAATTTGTTTGCAGTATACAACCTACCTACCTACTTTACTTAACCTATCATGATATTCAACAAGTTCCATTATCGATTTTGGAGAAAAATGATCTGGTTTTTATTTCCTACCAAGAAGTTTGGAATCCTCTATAGTGGAGCACAGACTGCCTAACAAGAGGGAAAACATGATAATACTCCTTGATGGTCGGTAATGATCGTTCTTCTCCGTAGTGGTTTTTGGTGACGTTAACTTTGTCCCTTTCTAATGTATGTCTAGGCATGACGTCACTCAATTGTCGTTCATGTAATTGTGACGTCATTGGAATAGAAAGGGACGCACGTAAAATTGGAAATATCGACGACGGAGACGAAAGTCAAATTTTCTTGTATCAATGCTTGTAAGGAGGAGTGCAATCCTTTATGATTTAGATCCAATATGTTTCCTACAAAGAAGAGTGCACAGCATGGCAGGGTCGTCACAGTGTTCTAAAATTTTGGGCTCTTTTCTCTCGCTCCAGCCTTTGAATGGCGTTTTAAGCATACATAGGCTAACATAACTTTTTGCAAACTATACGGCATTCATAAATTTTCATTAAAATTATTAACTCTACAGTCTTTATCGTTAGAAAAACTTTTATCATTAACGTCCATTTTAATTAGTTAATTAAAAACTCGAACCGAACTTCTTAAAATAACTTTTTTTAAGTATTAAAAAGGATTTTGTAATCTGTCTGTTAAAATGTCTACTTTATGTATTAAATCTTTAAAAAGGTATTTGCAATTGGGGAGTTGACTGCGTAAAATGTATTTTAGTTTTATCTTCTCAGTACGTAAAAAAACGATTGACAATAACTCTAAACTCACATTCTCTTGAATACTATTTTTCATAACAGAAAAAACAATAAAAAGTAACGGAACGACGACGAAAAACAATGACGTCACTATTCAATATTTAGTACAATTTTTCATAAAAAGCACGAGTTCTGTCGTCCGATCTTTATCGGAGCAACTCTTTAGTTGCTGATTTGACTATTTGGAAACTCGCGGATTGTACCAGTTTTTGATAGCCCCGAGTGACAGGTACAGTCGTGAACATGAGTTAGAATCTACCTATATCTACCGATATAGCTACTGCAAGACTTGTGTACTTCAGCTACTTCCATAGTATTATGTCTTATGGTATTTTGCTGTGGGGCCGTGCTACAGACGTTGAGACAGTCTTTATCCTTCAAAAACGGGCAATTCGAGCCATTTATAATCTGCGTTGTCGAGATTCATTACAAGATCTTTTTAAAGATATCAGTATTTTGACTTTCTACAGTCAATATATTTACGAAAATATTTTATACGTTCGCAAAAATTTGTCTCTCTTTCCCAAAAACAGTGACGTTCATAATTACAATACAAGAAATAAAAATAAATTAGTGTTCCCACATTTTCGACTCAGTAAGGTCAACACATCTTTCATGGGGCACTGTATACGCTATTATAATAAGATACCAGAGGATATTCTAAACTTGCCAGACAAAAAGTTTAAATCCCATGTTAAACAAGTCCTCTGTAAAAAAGGTTACTATAAACTCGATGATTATTTGAATGACCAAAATGTCTGGTCTTGACAATGTTACACTATGTAATTCAATATTTGTACTTTGTATATTTTGTTTTGTTTAAAAGAAGTGTGTTGTAGAGTTTCTGATCTTCTCTACAACGGAACACCTTCCGAAGCGGTGGTAGAATCAAAAATGACGTCAGAAAGTTATCTATGTGATATTATTTTGAATAAAAAATTTTGACTTTGACTTTGACTTTGACCTACCTATAAAACGTGGTACAGAATAAACTAGACACTACTTTAAAAAGGCAATATCTGAGAACAACTGAGAGGGTCACCCATGCAGACTGACCTTCACTTCTTTTTTTAGGTTCCTTTCTATTACTAGAGGTTGGCAGTCAGCTCTGTGTATAGCCAATCGTGACCTTGACTAGGAGTTGTTTAACCCTTCAACTCTTGAGGTCACGATATCGTCAGATATCCATTCCCAGGTAGCCAAATTAGTTGATATAAAAGCTATGAGAACGTAAATTGTTCCCGTTTCACGAGTTTTTTCAGTGGGCGAAAAAGCCCCCTTAAATAACAAGTAGTATGTACTTCCCAAATGAAAAATTCAACTTCCATGATTTGCTATATTTTAGTGGCCAGGCATACGGCGAGGTCCAGTGTAGCTTTATGAATTACTAGTGTTTTCCCGCGACTTCGTCTGCACAAATTATATACCAGATTTTAAGTCAGATCATAAGCTATCAAACAAAAAAAGTTTCATCAAAATCGGTTCAGTAGTTTTTGCGTGATGCGCGAACAAACAAACAAACAAACTTGTCAATAGATGGCGCCATGCGTCATTTAAATCGCACTATCGAGTATTATTTGAGTTTATATGAAGTGAATCGCAACTATTTTATTCCTCACGAAGATAGAAACACAGTCTAAGAATAAAGGCCTACTCCGCTCATTGCAGCGATATTATCGCTGCGATTTTGCGATAATTGTTCTCAGTACATTTTGTATGGGGACGCGCGCGATCCTACACACTGCCGCGATATTATCGAGCGATAATATTGCTGCGATATTGCGATAATTGTTCTCAGTACATTTTGTATGGGGACGCGCTCGATCCCACACACTGCCGCGATATTATCGCAACCTGACGCAATCTCTTTCTACTACATTCAGTAAAGGGCGCATGCGTGACGCAAATCGCGGAATCGCTGCAGTGTGTAAGGTGTCGCGATATCGCTCGATAAAATCGCTCGATAATATCGCTGCAATGTGTGGAAGCCTATAGTGACACGAAAATAAGAAGAAAAGCCTGACGCTGTCAGAATTGGGGCGCTGATAATGAAATGTGTTTTACTTTAAATTTTCGATTTCAGAAATTTTTTAATTGTATTGATATTTTTAGTATTTTTTTCTTTTTCGTTTCTTTTCTTACTTTTCCTTATTTTCATTTCTTTTCTTTACTTTTTTTTTCTAGCTCTGACTATCATCTCAGGGAATAAAATAGTCGGGAGCATTATTCTATGATAATTGTTGTTCGATACGTTGGTGCTATGCTAAAAACCCGTATATGTCCTCGAACTGCTGTAAGTATTGGAATTAAATATTTTAATTTTAAACCCAGATTTGCGTAATAACGAACCTACGTACCTACGTTTAATTTCAGCCAGACCGTAATCGACTTTACTCTCAGTTATACACTTCCCTCCCTGGAACAATTACTGACTGAAATAATTGCGAGGAACGTAAGTGAGTCTGGGGCTTAAGTTCATTGTTCATGGCGTTAAGTGTAGTGTAGACCTGTTAGGCTGTAGAGCAGAGAATGCAGTGGTCAAATAATAACATACGTGTCTATAGTTTAATATGAGGTCGAAGAGTTCTCGAGTGGCGACCGCTTAACGGAGAAGGTTCATCGTGGGTAGGGTCCCCCAAAAGGTGGATCGACGACCTGGTGAAAATTGAACCAGTTGGATGAGGGCAGCGCAGGACCGGTCGTTGTAGCGATCCTTAAAATATGATGATGATACCGCTGAATTAAGAAACACCTTTTTTCAGATGCTATGAACTTAAACGAGGAAAATAAACGTATGTCTCCCTTACGGAGAAGAAAACAAAAGTATAGAAGATATAATCAAAATACTACCACGGAGTAGGTACTATAATTCGATACTTTACTACCTATTTTAAGTAAGTTATAGCCTATAGAATCCCACTGCAGGGCAAAGGCCTCCTCTCTCGAATAAGGGTGAGAGGGAGTGGGCCATACTCTATCACGCGGGCCCAGTGCGTGTTGGTGGAGGCAAGTTAGTGGTCACCTTGCTGTCAGAGAATTTTTAGGCCGCCTCAATAGGCCTCTGACCTGGCTTAACGAATAGTTACAACGCAATCTAACGGAACTATCAGAGACCAACTGCTTAACGTGCCTTCTGAAGCACGGAAACGCTCGAGATGAAATACCACTAAACGGTCACCCATCCAATGACTGACCGGACCTGACGTTGCTTAACTTCGGTGATCGTTTCCAATACCGAAGCTCCACTACGCCAACGAGCGCTTACTACCTATTTTATAGTCACTAATTTAATTTATAGGCATTTAACCACTCAAGCTCCATACCACTCTAAACCAGCTGATTGTGGAGCTGAGCAACACCGGGGTCGGCTGCTCGATTGACGGTCACTGCGTCAACAGTATCAGTTATGCAGACGATATGGTGTTGCTCAGCCCTTCAATCGCGGCGCTCAGAAAATTAATAGGAGTGTGTGAAGAGTACGCAAAATTGCATGGACTCTTATACAATGTCAAAAAGAGCGAACTCTTGATCTTTCAAGCCAAGAGCCGCAAGCTGGAAAGTGTGGCACCTGTGCTACTAAATGGCGTTGCTCTTGGTAGGGTGAAGGAGTTAAAATACCTCGGCCATGTGGTTACTGAGGATTTGAAAGATGACAAAGACATTGAAAGAGAGAGGAGGGCGATGGCGGTCCGCTGTAATATGCTGGCACGCAGATTTGCACGATGTGGCATGGAGGTAAAGCTAACTCTTTTTAAAGCCTTTTGCCAAACCTTGTACACGTGCAATCTGTGGGTTAGCTATACGCAGCGGGCCTTTAACGCTCTCCGAGTACAATATAACAATGCCTTCAGAGTGTTGTTGGGGCTTCCACGCTACTGCAGTGCGTCAGCGATGTTCGCGCACGCGCACACAGACGGGTTTGCCACGGTGATGCGGCGCCGCGTCGCTTCACTCATGCGCAGGGTGCGGGGCAGCGCCAACACCATCCTGAAAGTCATCAGTGAAAAGCCTGACTGCCCTATACTGCGACACTGGGTACGAGCACACGTGTGTCTGCCCGGTGTTCCAGAGAGTCACAGATATTTAAATTAAATTAAATTGAATTGGATTGAATTGAATTGATTTAAATTATGTAATAAAATTGTGTATTAAAAATTTTTTGTTAAATGATGTGTACTAACTAACATAGTGTTTAAGTCATTAATGTATCTACTAACAAAACTATGGACATTTGTCTGAAATAAATTGATTTTATTTTATTTATTTTATTTATAAACATATCACATAATATTGTATGAAAATAGCAAAAAATGCATACACAAAAAAAACGTCAAAAGCGGGCCACCCGCCGTGGCGCCCGCGAAAATTCATGTCGTAAAGAAAACTATACAAACTTTTCCTTACCGATTCAAGTTGTGTTTTGTTTTTTACGCTAGCTTCACTCATCTAGATTGTAGAAATAAACATCAAATTTACTACATTACCACAGAGGATTATATTGTACAGAGTTACAGCTTCAAACAAGCTCGCAAAAGCGGCGCATCACTACATGCGCAGTATGATTGTGTGCGCGTTCACCTACGGGGCTCACGAACGAGGCCGAGGGGACACTTTAGCTATGCTTCGGGTGGTTACGGCGTAACGAGGGTGTGAATTTAATGTGTGAGATATTTGTCCATTCTTCCTTTCGGAAAGAGATTGGAGCCACTGACCCCTGTTAATATTAATATGTCTATGGATTATTTTCTGTTTGATCGTCACTGTCATTGTAGAACGTCATGTCATGTAAATTTAAAGTGTGAGATATTATTATCGTTCATTTTACTCGAGCATGTTTAAAAGTAGTTTAATAATATTAAACGAAATGGTTAATTATTGCACTGTGTGCTTTAATAATACGAGGAGGAACACAAACATCTCCTTCTTCATATACCTACCCCAAAGATCGTGACAGGTAAGTCAATTTTTGAGTCACCCGCGTAAAGCGGCGGCGGATCGGGCGGCAACGTTTTTTTTAAATTTTAACTCATTTTATTCAACTAAATAACAAATAATAAATAACACAACAAACAACAACGACAAAAAAGAAAAACAATATACCTACATAATATTATAAAACATTATCCTTCATACTTCAATTAAATTTATTTCCTTTTAGACAGCCCTACAAGAATAGGCTAATGTAATCGAAGCTCCTATGAAGCTGTTGCTCTGTACAATATAATCCTCTGTGACATTACTGTATATAAAGAGAAACAACGAAAAAATTACCACACGGGAAGGTCGCGACTCTGCACTAAACTATTTTCTCTAGTCTGTGAAACTCACGGTTTGTTTACATTTTTAGGGCCTCATGGTACAGATAAATAAATTATTCGGCTTCGGATACAAAGAAATTGGCCATTTTCAAAGAAAATAATCGATTTGTGAGTCATTTTACCGGTCAGCCACGGCACCTCCCTACAACGAGTCACATGTTTACGCCCATTGTCGCTTCACTATTGGACGCATTCTATTGGTGATTTTTTGGTCTGAATTCAAATTTTATAAGGTCCTAAGTCACAAAACACTCCAATGAGATTAAAACCTTAGAATTTTCACAATAAAGCATTATTTACAATGCGTAACCGCGCGCGGGCTGCGTGACCATGGCGTCACACCGGTCCCATACCGGGATTCGGGATATTAGCGTGACTATGGCGTCACAGCGGAGCCTGAGTGGTAATTCATCAAAGCTTACATAGACGTAGCAAAGCACCACAAGTAAGGGTTGAAACTCATCTGGCGGCACGAAATCGCTTTTTTTCACGCTCTATCCTTTTCTGTCGCTCAGGAACGTCATTTGCTAGAGCATATAAGATAGACGGAACGCTATCATATATGCTCTAGCAAATGCCGTTCCTGAGTGACAAAAAAGGATGGACCGACGGAAAAGTGCGATGCGGTGCTACGTGATGTAGTTCAACCCTTAATCTACTGATACAACTTTACACTGTGACTATCTTTCATAATTGAGAGCGAGCTGTGAGGGCCACTCGACCGATGCCAGATTGTTTCTGTAATGCAGATAACTATGTATACCGCACCTAACAATTTCCTATCTCTAATGAGGACATTATTTTTTGTTTCGGTCACCGTGGCCGGTTTTTGTGTTTGGCAAGCAATCCTATAGAATCTTTGCCAAACAAACCGTCTTTTAGTATGCAAAAGTCAAACTATTGCTGTTCCATGTATGTTACACGGTATGGCTTAATCTAGTGTGTAAATCTACGGTACAGACACACTTTAGTTACAGTTTTATAATAGTTTAGAAGGGACAAAATCTATGAGAAGGGATGTGATCAAAAATTTTGTATAATAGCGTTCTTGCCCGATACCGAGTTGTGGTTCGCACGCAGTCTAATCACGGTTCAGTGCAGATTCGTTTACAAATACAAATACAAATAAATTTATTTGCCAATAAATAGGGTACAATTTCAGATGTTATTATAATAATGAAAGAAGTTTGATCACGCCTATTTAGCCATTATGTCAGCAGCATGCAAAATTGGATATTGAAATCATCTCGCGGATAATTAAATTTATACATTATTATTATTATGTCAGAGAAAAGGAAATTAAAGCCATGTCAAAACAATACCTAGTTAAACCATGCATTGATTATCTGTTACCGCCAAGATTAGAGAACACCAAAAATTCATCCACCGAGTAAAAAGTATTATCTAGGAGCCATATTTGTAGTGATGAAGATTTAGCGCGATCGGTGTTCATTTTATTTTGATCTAAGGATCGGTGCCCAGAACTGTAGTTCTTTCTTTAAAATAAATTCCGCAGAGGAGCTTTTATTGGCAGCTACGTTACGAACGTACTTGGGCCTGTAGTTTATTTTTATGGCTGATAATTTTTCGCCACCCATCTCTTATTTCAGGCGATGACAGGATAGCCGTGGAACACGACATCGTAAAAAAAGATACTGTACGAAAGTAGTAAAACATAAAAATCTGTGAGTAAAACTTAAGAATAGAGTTGGCTGAAATCAGTTGCGTTTTCATTGCGTTTAGATTAGGAACTTTAAGGCCTCCGCTCATTGCAGCGATTATATCGCATTTTGTACGGGGACGCACGCGATCCTACACACTGCCGCGATTTTATCGAGCGATAATATCGCTGCGATTTTGCGATTAGTGTTCTCAGTACATTTTGTATGGGGACGCGCTCGATCCCACACACTGCCGCGATATTATCGCAACCTGACGCAATCTCTTTCGACTACATTCAGTGGTGGGCGCATGCGTGACGCAAATCGCGGAATCGCTGCAGTGTGTAAGGTGTCGCGATATCGCTGTCGATAATATCGCTCGAAAAAATCGCTCGATGAAATCGCTGCAGTGTGCGGAGGCTTTAAATCTTACTGAATATTGTTTGCGTTGTGGCCAGTTAGCAGCCAAGCACCTACAATACTATGTTTGGCAACCTTCTAACTTTAACTACGACTGCATTAGCACTTACAAGAAGAATTAGCATAGCATATGCTCACGACTATATTCCCCGAGGTAGTCAGAGATATTCTGAAACCTCAGAACATTCACGTTTCACCAGTAGTACCGAAACTCTGTCCAGTGTGACGGGGGTGAGCCCGTCGCCACTTATAATGGACAGTGGGTACAATACATGCCTCGAAATTGAAGCTTGCAGGTTTCCTCACGTTGTTTTCCTTCACCGAAAAGCCAGTGGTGTTACAAATCGTAAAAAAATTCCGAAAACTCATTGTTACGAGTCGGCCTGGACGGGGATCGAACCATATCGACTCCTGCACGGCAGGCGAGGTTAATCGCCACTGGACCACCACGGCTTTTAACAGGAGGAATTAACTACGTTTAAACCCTAAGCCCCACTTGCGCCAACCACGGGTTAGCAATTAACTCCGGATAAAATAGCTCTTTCAGTTGTTTTTCTATACAAAAAATCATGGGTTACCAACTTAACCTAGAGTTTATTGCAAACCCAGGTTGGCGCAAGTGGGGCTAAGGGGGTTTAAAAACATGATCTTGAAACAAATTTCTATGCTTTTATAGAGTCAGATTTTCGTTAAAATATACAGTTTCAATGCTAGGATTAATTTAAGATTTGTATGGAAATCTTTGAGGCACTGTAACTTGAAAACTATACTTTATAACGAAAATCTGACTCCATAGAAGCAAAGAAATTTGTTTCTAGATTTCTGAAAAATTTCATTGACTTTAATTGGTTAGTATTGAAAATATCATCATAGTACGTTTGTATGGAGCGCGCTCCGAATAATATACCCTTAATCCGAAGAGAAAATTTTACGACAAATTTCAGTACGTTTTCCGGACTTATTTGACCCGCACTAAACTTTTTCAGTTTTCCACTTATAAAGTAGTTTCGTGCATATGCTATGCCACAGCTGTCGTAGACATGTCTGAAATTGAGTTTAAATTGCATGGACAGCAAAAGTTGAGGAATCATCTTGTTGAAGTCGTTTATAAATCATTTTATTTAGTAGATAAAAAAGTTTATTTTGTAGAAAAAAAAATATACCTCGGGTTTTTTCTTTATGTACTTAGATGGGTTTGCGCTTGACCTCAATCTAGTCCTCAGGACAAAGATGGGGTCGAAGATGTAGCCAGCTTATCCAGAAGGGCACTGGCACTCCTGCACACCGACGGAACGCAGCAAGCTGCTTGGCGCCAGACTCCGGCAGGAAGGTGGTCGCGAGCCAGGCGGCTCCTTGCGGATCCTACCACACCGCTGTGGGGGATCGTTCATCCGCCACCACAAACATGGTAGCTTGTGATGCCGTTGCCCGGGGTGGACCGCTAGGAGGTAGATCCCCAACCATCCCAAACGTGGCTGTAAAACACGGTAGTAAACACGTTTGTAAGTGTTTGTAAAACTACGAAGCACGAAGTTCATGATAGAATAGAAGTCACATTTTATGGCAAGATTATTGCTATGGTTTCAGACGAGGACTTCAAGGAGGAGGTATGACAATTCGGTATGTCAAGTTTTTTTTTGGAGGGCTGAATTGAAAACCATTTCGAGATAATTGTCTCAATAATCATATTTTCTATGTCAGAGATTTTAAAATGAAAGGATTACAGATATTTTTAATAAAATAACGTCGTTTTTCGGTCCGTGCAGTGACGTCACTGGCATACCTCTGAACTCCTTGGTAAACATAAAATCAACTTATAATAAACGGCCATTAAGAAAAAAAAATACTTTCACAATGTCAGAATTTGACATTTTGATGTTGCCGTACCTTTTTCCAGCATAGAGTTAGAAAGAGAGACAGGTTTTAATTTTTTTAAATACAGCTGTATGTAGTTTTTCTCCATGGAGTTCGAATTATTTTCTCTCCACCATTTTTGCACTTAGAGATTACAGATCAAAATAATTTAAAAATTATATTTATATTGATAAACTCGATGAATCGCAATAAGAATGAAATAGGTATCTTAAAATTATGTCTTCTGTCCGTAAAAAATATAAAAATGAAGACAAAAAAAAACTTGACATACCGAATTATGCTTGTATACAGGGTGAAACTGATATCATTAGCATCCTTTTAAACTAAGAATCTACCCATCAAACTGGACAACTTTTACTATGGGAGCAAACCGATCGGAGCAAAAAAAAAATCTGCTGTCCCATACATTTGAGTCGTGTAGGCAGCGGCGGCGGGTGCAGTTTAGTATGGGTCAGCAGATTTTTTTTTGCTCCCATATAGTAAAAGTAGTTCAGTTTAGGTAGACTCATAGTTTAAAAGGGTGCTAATGATATCAATGTCACCCTGTATACATCACTAATTTTTAATAAAGTAACGAAGTTCCTAAGGAACATGGGTCGAAAAATGAGAAACTTTTTTAGACCTCCCATAGAAAATCGAACGGCCGATCCGCACTTTTGTATGGGAGGTCCAAAAAAAATTCTCGATTTTCGACCCATGTTCCTTAGAGAAAGTTGTTCAGATTCTCGGTCTGGATGCACCCTTAAAGTTTCGTTACTAATTAAAAATTAATGTAAAAACGCGATGTCATGATTTGTGATATACAAGGTGTTTCATAAGTAACAATAAATTTTTGAAACTCTTAAGGGGGTTGTTAAGACCGTCAAACTGAAAAACTTTCTCTATGGGACCAACATCGAAATCGCGAAAAAAATAATTTCATATCCCATACATATTTTAGCTCTAGTCGATTTGTAGAGTATAGAACATAAATTTTTTTTTTCCCGATTTCGATATTGGTCCCATAGTGAAAGTTGTTCAGTTTGATGGTCTACACCACCCCCCTAAAGGTTTATTTGTAGTTTTGTAACACCTTGTATATGTGATAGTCCTTAGTCTCATAATATATAGTTAGTATAACATATTTGTATATACCAAACCTATTCTGTGTCTTTGTCATGATCAAATGATGATGACTTAGAAAAAGTATATGTCTAGAATGAGCCTCACACTTGTTCCGTATAAAGAAAAGGGGCTAACTTTCTTAGGTTGGTGTGCGTGAGGCGCCATACAAATTTATGTATGTGTGCGTGTATATGTATAGGGTTTTGGAACCAGTACTGGTTCCTATTTTTTTCGACGCTTTCGTAGCTTTGACTGTCTATCTTGATAATCTGAGGATGATGACAACAATCTACATTTTCATTATGTACAAAAAAAAAATCACTAAGAATCCTTTTATTTTTACTTAAACAAAGGTTATAAAAAGCATCTAAAATTTTATCTTATGACATATAATGGCAATAAAATGCCCCTATCTGAAACACATGTCGCGCTTAATGGTCGATTACAGGGGCAAGTGACAGATTTTACGAGGAATCTTGGGAATTAGAAAAGCGTTGGGTCTGAAATAGGCAAGTATTTGCTCGAATATTGTCACTGTCACGTACATAATTTTTTGAGGCACATAGCTCGATGACGTAGTAGAGTTCGGAGGGTTCCGTAACAGAACATTAAAAACATTTTTTTCTCTCCGACACCCAATTAGCCGATTTTTTTTATTGTTGTTTTACTTTAGGATATACTCCGTCGTCGTCAGAGGAAAAACAAAAACCCTTGAAAACACACGTTTACAAAAATACAAATAAACATTTAAGGGTGGTTTAGACCATCAAACTGAACAACTTTCACCATGGGACCAACTTTCACTATAGGAAAAGATGATTAGGTACTGAACAACTTTTACAGCTGTTCCATACTAAACTGATGCAATGTCTACTCGACTGAAATGTATAAACATCCGATATTTTGTAAATTTCTGGTTTGCTCCCATATGTAGTTCAGTTTGATCGTATGATGAATCACCCCTGAAAATTAAGAAAGTGTTTAATAATCACCGGTATAATACAGCCCGGAGTTACGAATACGGCTACGAAATCTGCTACGACATTGGCTACGAAGTCTGCTACGAAAGAAACTAAAAATCGACTACAGCATCAATTTCCACTCGCGTTTGTAAAAAAAATCAAATTTTTATAAATTGTCCGTTATTCCTATGAGCATAGAATCGAAAGTACAAGAGCACTGGTTAACTTTCATCAATAAAACTTTGCTCCGCTGGTAACTTGTTTCAAAACAGTTAAGAGTTTCGACAAACAGCGGTTTGGCTCTACATAAGTTTTAGTTTAATTTTAGGACTGACGTTTGTTTAGACTTGACGTTAACAGAGTTCGATCGATAGTTTGTTATATATTCTCTCTTGCTTTAAAGCTACACTGAAAAAAATATTTATTAGTATACACCATGACGTAATGAGGGTCATTTGATCAAACTGAATAACTGTTACAATGGGCTGGACTGACGTTTGGTTAGACTTGATGTTAACAGAGTTCGATATACAGGGTGTAAGGGACAGCCCTCCGCAAACTGAAACGGTGAACTCAAACCATCAAACTGAACAACTTTCACTATGGAGCCTACCTCAGGAAACGCGAAAAAAAATCAGCTGTCCCATACATTGGGTCGGGTAGGTGCGGCAGTTTTGTATGGGACAGCTGATTATTTTTCACGATTCCTGAGGTAGGCTCCATAGTGAAATTTGTTCAGTTTGATGGTCTGAGTTCACCGTTTCAGTCTGCGGAGGGCTGTCCGTTTCACCTTGTATAGTTTGTTATATTTTCTCTTGCTTTATAGCTACACTGAAAAAAATATTTATTAGTATACACCATGTAATCAGGGTCGTTTGGAAGCTGAAACAGAGGGTTACATCAGTTTATTAAACTGAATAACTGTTACAATGGGCCTTTTAGATTTGAAAACGCTAAAAAAAACACAATAATGTTGCACACATTTTTGTAGATTTTTTTTCGCGTTTTTAGTATTGACTCATTGTGAAAGTTGTTTAGTTTGATGGTCTGAAGCACCCTGTTTGGACTTCAAAATGTGACAACTATTTTATTTATTGATTTTATATTAGCAGTCTTTTTTAGACAATTTGTTAATAAATTCTGGAGATTTAACTAAATTCGACATAATAAATAACAAAACAAAACAAACAATGTTTGCTAAATAAAGAGCTGTCACATTATACTGCTTTTATACAATATATTTTTCTCCGTGCGTGTGTTATTTTCCTTTAAGTCCTAAATATATTATAGTATGACGATTAAAAATTACACATTAAATATTGATAATGATTTTAAGTTTTCTCTTAGGTTAGCTTTTTCTTTTATCTTTCCTCTTAGACATTAAAGCATTAACAACTTCAGATTTCAAATGTAATAAAATAACGTTGAGGCCCGGGAGACTCGGCAACAACAGAAGTAATTAAAAGAGATAAACTCACATAATAATGTTTTGGAGTTTTGTCGTTTTGAAAAGTTACGCAATTCAGTGTTTGTGTGTTTCAAGCACATGAATAAATATCCTTACAGGGAAAAGCATCGTATAAACAGCTGCTACGCTGTCAGTGCACTCACACATAGCACCCGATAGAGGACCTAGTGTGTGCCCCTAGACACACTCAGGCATGCGTGCGTCGTTCTGAAATTTTAGGTAGGTAACAAAAATTACGTAATTCTGGGTTTGTGCGTTTCAAGCACACGAGTAAATATCCCTACAGAAAACAAACCTTGTAACACACAACAGGTGCACACACTCAGCCATGGTTTGGTCGTACGTAAACAAGGTGTTACAAAAATAAAAATAAATATTTAAGGGGGTGGTTTAGACCATCAAACTGAACAACTTTCACTATGGGAACAATATCGATATCGCGAAAAAAAAAATAGATGTTCCATACTCTACAAATCGACTAGAGCTAAAATTTGTATGGGATATCAGTTTTTTTTTTCTCGATTTCGATGTTGGTCCCATAGAGAAAGTTGTTCAGTTTGACGGTCTGAACAACCCCCTTAAGAGTTTCAAATATTTATTTTTACTTATGAAACACCTTGTATATGGGGCGCTATGTGAGAGAGCACCGACAGTTAGCCGCTTGTATGAAGCTTATTTTCACCTATTCGTATGTACTACAACGCGCGCTATGTGTGAGTCATAAAGTTATTATACCTTACAGGAATAGAGTCAGTGACATGAGTTGTCAAATGAAACAGTTTTTGGATGTTTTTTGGAGACTATCCGCAGCCAAAAATTCTAATACTGTCTATAATTCTGAATCTAACGTAAAATTGTGGATAAATTAATGAAGTAGTGTCAGTATATTTCACAAAATTATCCACGATTTCACTTTAGATTCCCAATTATTTACGAAAACCGAATTGTAAAAATTGATTGGTGACTAAAAAAGGGTTCTATAGATTCGCGTCACGTATCTCTTTCTATTATACAGTGGTGCCGCTAGGTACATCTCGCTCTCTCAGCTGTATGTTCCTCTATTCCTACCTCTATGGTGTGAGTGCATAATATGGGTCAAACAAATAACTTATTTTTAGGATTCCGTACCCAAAGGGTTAGAACATTTATAAGCCTAAGTTGTCCGTCCGTCCGTCTGTCCTACCTATTTAGAGCTGTAACAGACAGTTGAAATTTTTAGGGAATGTGCGTTAATATGGCGGATTTGCTAACAAATAATAAAAATCTCAAAAAGTTAATAATTAACATCGTACAGGCAACTAGTTTTTATCGACGTTTTTTTTCGCTTTGTGGTAAAAACGGTAATACATACAAACATCAAACTTGGTGTGACAATAGAACAAACTCTACAGTATAACAACAAATAATAAAAAGCAGCCAAGTGTGAGTCGGTCTCGCACTGAAGGTCCCGGAGAAAACTACACTTTTGAAGTGAAACTTTTTATGGGAGGGATTTTGAAATTCGGATCCGCAACTTTTTCTTAAAAAGTTCGAGATTTAAATTTGACAGCTGCGGTAGTTCCACTTCTATCGTGTGTTTTTACTACAGGTTAGGAAGCGGTGACTTTTTTTATAAGTTTACCTACGGTGTGCGTGTTGTGGTGGTGTGGTATGGAACCCTTGGTGCAGGAGTAGCCCGATTATATTTTTTTTAAAGTAGATAAAAAACCTTGCTTTTCAACTTTTAACATACCTTAACACTTTCGCTGCTAAGCTCAAAACAATGACATTCGGGCAGTGCTAACACTGTGGAATGCTATACGATTCTGACTCAAGGTGCGAGTCATGAGCACTGCGGCCCATATGTCGCTGACCTACCAGGTAGGTCGTCAGCAGTTAAAGTGTTAATAAAAACTCGACGCCCTTTCCAAAATCAGCTTAACATATAACAACAGTAACAGGAGTAGCTCTTAATTATCAATGAAACATCATAGCGGTGCTTATTTTCGTAAAATAATGAGCAGGAGAGAGATATGGAACGTCGGAGGGTTCAGTAATGAGGATTGAGTCTAGTACCACTCGAGTTCATCGAGCGAACCAAGCGAAATGTGGTGCTGATTTTGACGTCGAGATTTTGTGTTTTGAGGACTTGGTAAAGTGTTTTAGGGCAGGGTGCGTCGAAAGCGTTTCGTGTAAATATGTATGTATTTATAGATGTTCAAAAATACATAAAATAAAAAGGTAGAAAATAGACCAACATACCAATCCACTCACTCAACACTCTAAAAAATTTATCAGCAATGTGACAACTCAAGTCTCAAGGTTCATATTGAACAATAGCAGGAACAAGGCTCGTGCCATCGTAGGAGCGCTCACCGGGCATTACGCCACAGGCACGATGATGCACAAGATGAAACTCACCCTTGATCCCAGCTGCCGAGCGTGTGGAGAAGATGAGGAGACCATGGAACATATCCTTTGTGACTGTGATGTTTTGGCGGCAAAACGTATGAACCTCCTCGGAGATGGATAGCCAAAACCGGGTGATCTTATGTTTCTTCCCCTCAATGGTATCGCCTCCTTCATTAACCATGTATTTGAAGGGTGAAGAAAGCAAAAAGTATTGGGGCTAACACAAAAGATCCCACTTGGTCGAAGTGTTGCTGGCTTGCCAGCCCCCACAACAAGATAAGATAAGATAAGAACATACCAATCCTAATGCAATATTTTTACGTTCATATTATATTATTATGCCGTTCCAAACGTGGTGGTATGCCGTGGTGGCCCAGTGGCGAGTAACCTTGCCTGCCGTGCCGATGGTTCGATCCCCGTCCAAGCCGACTCGTACCAATTAGTTTTTCGGAACTTATGTACCTACGATTTGTAACACCACTGGCTTTTCGGTGAAGGAAAAAAACGTGAGGAAACCAGTATGCTTCAATTTTCGAAGCATCTAGTGTACCCAATGTCCACTATAAGCGGCGACGGGCTCACCCCCCGTCACACTGGACAGAGTTTCGGTACTACTGGTGAAACGTGGATGTTCTGAGTTTTCAGAATATCTCTAACTACCTCCTCGGGGAATACAGTCGTGAGCATATGCTATAATAATTAATTAACCAATTAATCGCTATTGCATAATAGTTTTAAATTAAATAATGATAAATAATTATACAAAACATTTTGATGTTGCACAAATTTTCGCAAATAATCAACATTCAACACCTTAATAAAAATGCATATATGCTCACGAGTCACGACTATATTCCCCGAGGGGTAGTCAGATAAATTCCGATTTCTGGTAATCAAAACTTAATTTTCTAATCATCATTCATTCAAACCGAATTAGAATAGATAAACATAGAAATTTTATATTGAAATCTTGGTTTACAAGTTCCAAGGTCAAACCTTAGAAATAGATACCTTATCGACTTATTGACGAATGCCTCGTAAACCTGAATATTTAATTAGTTTACCACTATTGGTCCACGTGTCGCTACCATTGGCTGGATTAAAAAATTTAATTGATTGTGACGTCATGAAGATAATTGAATTGATCTAGTTTTTATACTTACTCGTGTATGAAGTAAGCGTCGATTTATTGTAATTACAGTATGAAAGGCATGACCTTATCGATTTGAAGTTAATCTTTGAGTTTTATAGTAGCTGTGGGTTGATAACGAAACTCAACTTTGGCGCTGACATCGCTTCTAAGGCCCAAACTGCGGCCACAAAGCTGGTCATCTTAAACAAGGTGAAGCGGTACTTCACTCCTGGACAGCTCTTAATGTTGTATAAAGCTCAGGTAAACTAACAGGCTAACTTTAAAGTAAGAGTGAATAGGCTTCTTCTGGGTAAGCTCGCTACATCTTCGACCCCATCTCTGTCCTCGGGACTGGATTGAGGTCAAGAGCAAACCCATTTTTTTTAAATAAAATAAATAAGGTCCGATCTTGTATGAAATATTGCTGCCACCTGTGGGATGGCTCAACCAAGTATCAATTTGCCACACTTGACTCGGTTGATCGCAGAGCCAGGAGGCTCATTGGCGAGAGTAAGCTAGTGGAGACCAAGCTTCATAGCCTAGCGCACCGCCGCAGAGTAGCCTGCTGGTCGCTCTTCTACAGATTGTACTTCGATGACTGTGCCCAGGAGCTACATGACCTCATTCCGCCGTCCCCATTCTACTATCAGACATCCAAGCGCACCGTGGGGTTTCACCCATACTTGGTTGACATCCCACATATTCGCAATAAGCGCCTTTCAAAATCTTTTATAATGCGCACAGCCAAGGAGTGGAACGCCCTTCTTGCGTCAGTATTTCCTCACGCTTACAACCCGAATTCCTTTAAAGTACGAGTAAATAGGCTTCTTCAGGGTAAGCTCGCTACATCTTCGGCCGCATCTTTGTCCTGAGGACTAGATTGAGGTCAAGAGCAAACCCATCATGTATAAAAAAAATCTGTATGGTTCCTGGCGCTTCGTCGCAGTATGGCCTAGGAGAACCGTGGCTGTCGTTTGAGATGACTAAGGAAAAGTAGGTTTTTTGAGAGCAAAAGGTATGTGTAACTATACACTACAGTATGTAGGGTGTAACAAAACACCCTAATAATACTTAAAGAGGTGTTTCAGACCATCAAACTGAGCATCTTTCTCTATAGAACCACTTCACAATTGCGAAAATAAATCTGCTGTCCCATACATTTGAACGGAGTCATTACTGCAGCTTTGTATGAAACAGCTGATGAGTGACGATGAATGAAAGGATTGGTGCCATAAAAATACAGGTGTGTTATTTTATCGGATTTTAGTTGATTTGTTGTTGTTTATTGTTTCGTTTAAGTAAAATTTTTTCATTAATATTTAGGATAGGTACTTTCCCTCCAACCACGAGATTTTTTTCCACCCTGAATATGACACACGAGCGTGTTACAATATAACTATGACGGACGACAATCTCTAATAATATAAGTACATACAAAACGACTATTCTGTGATGAAAATCTTATTCTTCTAAAGAACAAGGAAGTAAAAGAACTACAAAAGCCCCGACCCGTCTGTTAAAGACAGCTATTAAATTCCACATTCGTTGTTTCGTACGTGACTGTACTGAACTGGGCCAATTTAAAATTTATTTACCCGATTACGGTGAAGCTACAAGGAGGGTAATGTTTTAACCCATGTGTGCCCACTGGGTCGAAAGCGACCCAATACAACCTAATGGTTGTGTTTGAGTCATCTATCACGACATGACATTGGGTAGAAAACGACCTTTTACAAGCTATGGATATATTTGGATCATTGGGGCGAATCGTTTTCGACTCTGTGTCGTGTGTGTGTGTGATTTATGTTTTAAGTGTGTGTGATATGTGTTATATGATACGCGAATGCAAGGTTGTACATAGATAGGAAAACATCGTGAGGAATGCTTCAATTTCGAGGCATGTAGTACAGGATAGGGATAAATAAGATAATTATTACTCTTATAGTAATGACGATATCACAAGAACAGCAGGGGTGAAATGGATAGAGAGGGATGCCAAGTTCTGAAGGAAAGGAGTATACGGGGTGTAAGGAACAGCCCTCCGCAAACTGAAACGGTGAACTCAGACCATGAAACTGAACAACTTTCACTATGGAGCCTAACTCAGGAAACGCGAAAAAAAATCAGCTGTCCCATACAAAACTGCCGTACCTAAGTACCCGACTCAAATGTATGGGACAGCTGATCTGATTTTTTTTTCGCGTTTCCTGAGGTAGGCTCCATAGTGAAAGTTGTTCAGTTTCATGGTCTGAGTTCACCGTTTCAGTTTGCGGAGGGCTGTTCCTTACATCCTGTATAATACTAATTTAAACGCAGAGAACGAATACGCAGAACGATTCAAAAAAGTCATAGTATAAACAGGGATTTTTCAATTTTAATAGTAGAGTCCCATAATTATTGTTGTACGGTTATATGTTCTGAAACGCCTATGTAACGTTTAAGTTGACAACCTGTATTTTGCAGTTTATTAGCATCAAACGTTGACCCCGAAGACTATGGAATTGAGGACAAACATTATGCAAGCTGCCCACGTCTGAGAAAGAGACTCAGTAGAGCCACGTAGAGCTTAGTTTCACTTTGTATTAGTTCGGGCTGGTCCCTCGGGCTTCTTCTGTAGACATCGTTAAAGCACAAGATCCTTAATTGCAGACCGTATTGTTGTTGGACTTTAGCTATGAGCATTATGCTAATGTTTGTTTGTTAGGAAATATACAGGGTCCAACTTAATATGCTGACACTTTTTTAAGGGGATGATCAGACCGTCAAACTGAACAACTTGCTCTATGGGACAAACATCGAAATCACGAAAAAAAAAACTGTACCAAACCAAATGTATGGGACATTTGGCTCGAGTAGATTTGCAGTTGTTTAAGGAAGAGCAGATTTTTTTTCGCGATTTCGATTTTGGTCCCGTTGAGAAATTTGTTCAGTTTGACGGTCTGATTGTCCTTTTAAAAAAGAGTCAGCATATTACGTTGGACCCTATGTACCTAAGCCTGAACGTTTCAACTTATTTTGGCAAAATTAAATACCTAAGTGTACAGGGTCCTTCTTGTCCTTCTTAATATGCTGACACTTTTTTAAGGGGATGATCAGACCGTCAAACTGACCGACTGATTGACTTTCTCTATGGCAGCCAAATGTTTAGGACAGCAAATTTTTTATCGCGATTACGCGTTCAGTTTGACGCTGACGGTCTGATCGTGCACTTAAAAAAGTGTCAGCATATTAAGAGGGACCATACGTTATGAAAGCTGCCCACGTCTGAGAAAGATCCTCGGTAGAGCCACGTAGAGCTTAGTTTCACTTTGTATGCTTAGTTCATGCTTTTCCCTCGGGCTTCTTCTGTAGGCATCGTTAAAAGATCCTTAATTGCAGACCGTACTGTTGTTGGACTTTAGCTATGAGCAATTGAGCGTATGCTAATGTTAGTTTGTAAGGAAATTTCGTCCCCTTAGAGGGAAAAGTCACTAACTGACATGTGCATAGTTTTGAGATATTGAGGTTTTAAGTTTAAAACGTCATAACAACGTCAAATATTGATATATTTATTGTTGTGTAAGTACAAATTAATCGTTGATTTAATCCCCATTTTGTAAAGTAAAGTGTAGATCTCTAATTATCACACGAAAGACGAAAAATAGGATAGTTAGTTTTCCATCCAACACATTTTTGCCAAATAAATCGTTAGTGACTTTTGTCATGTTGTTGGTGACCTTATGCAATTTGGAAATGCAGGTTTATGAGTGTCCAATTTAACTAACACTATTATTTTGTGTCTTATTACCAGTGATCGGAATCTCGGGGCATTTTTTGAGCATACAAGTATGGATACGCCTTGAATTCCCGGAAATATCCGGATTTAATAAATTTGGATAAAAATTTCACGGGATTAACTGGGATTACCTATTTAGATGTCAAGAGACGTTTTTTTAAATCCAGAGTATTAGCAGCGCATACTAGAGGCCGCGCCTTTGAAACACGCCGCCTGGTACTTTTGACATGTACCGCGCTTAGGTAAATATGTTGACCGTTATTAAACAATGATATTAAGTAACTAGATTAGTAGCTAGGTTAGGGCACCAAAGCGTTGCCACTTCGAAGATGTCTGCAGGCTTCTTTGACTTCAGTTCAGGCGTTTATCTATGGTGAGCGGACATATCCGTGACGTATAAATTAAGCTACCAAAATGGGGAAATGCGCCGTAAAAATTTGTAAATCACAGTCGGAAAAGAATAATAAAGGAAGTGGTGTTACTTTTCACAAGTAAGTTTACTATATTTTGTTAAGATTATTACAAATAACATTAAAAACTAAATAAATTTTTAACGCATTGTTTTTGCCATCAGTGTTGCAAGTATATACGATTTTGATTTTCCCACACTGTAGGGAGTTTCGGTACCCTCTTCGTTATTTCATACAGGGTTAACTTTTAATCAGTCCGGATAACTTCACCATTCATTCCCCTAATCAAACTTTCAATATTGAGCCTACATCGAAATCGTGAAAACAAAATCAGCTGTTTCATACAAAACTGCAGTACCGACCGACTCGACACAAATGTATTGGACAGCTGATTTCTTTTTTCGTGATTTCGAAGTTGACACCATAAATAAAATAAATAAATACCTAAATATTATAAATCTTTATTTGCATAGTCAAAGTGAAGAGATTACAATATGGTGACGTTATCCGATCTGGGCTGATTAAACATCAACCCTGTATAATATGATATATTACTTAAAGTTTAATTATACCTAAATCTGTTCAGAACACACAGAGCCTATATATTCAAGTTATAATTCAGGTAATAAATTCATTAAGTTCAGTAATTAATTCTGGGGAAATTATTTCTAACCACAACTGTGGCCGTATTTACTGACGTTTTTAAAATAATAACGTCTTTCTCATTTCGTCGTAATTTTTTTGACGGCAGAAGAAACGAGACAAACATAGTTTACTTTGGCGTATGTATCGATTTCCAAGCTACATCTTTGAAACTCTGAAGTGGTTGCGCATTTTTGAGTATTGTTTTCAAGAAGCTATCCCTCTAGAATTGTATAAGCTCACTGTTATTAAATCACCCAGGACAAAATCTCAATAAAATCAGTCGGTTAACCAATTTCAATGTTATTATTGGATCCCAAATTACTTTTTCGAGATTTCATTACCATATAAAATAATGTTATGTTGCCGTTGTAGTTTGCCGTCTAATTAAAATTCTCTAAAAATGTTTAAAATGTTGGGACTTAGGAGTAAAATAAAACGATACTTAATTTCATTAAAATTTAAGTTTGTGGCATCGTTGGCCAAATTGAATTGCTGGATAGAAAAGATTCTTGAAAACAATACTCAAAAATGAGCAACCACTTCAGAGTTTCAAAGATGTAGCTTGGAAATCGATACATACGCTAAAGTAAACTATGTTTGTCTCGTTTCTTCTGCCGTCAAAAAAATTACGACGAAATGAGAAAGACGTTATTATTTTAAAAACGTCAGTAAATACGGCCACAGTTGTGGTTAGAAATAATTTCCCCAGAATTAATTACTGAACTTAATGAATTTATTACCTGAATTATAACTTGAATATATAGGCTCTGTGTGTTCTGAACAGATTTAGGTATAATTAAACTTTAAGTAATATATCATATTATACAGGGTTGATGTTTAATCAGCCCAGATCGGATAACGTCACCATATTGTAATCTCTTCACTTTGACTATGCAAATAAAGATTTATAATATTTAGGTATTTATTTATTTTATTTATGGTGTCAACTTCGAAATCACGAAAAAAGAAATCAGCTGTCCAATACATTTGAGTCGAGTCGGTCGGTACTGCAGTTTTGTATGAAACAGCTGATTTTGTTTTCACGATTTCGATGTTGGCTCTATAGTGAAAGTTGTTCAGTTTGATTAGGGGAATGAATGGTAAAGTTATCCGGACTGATTAAAACTTAACCCTGTATGAAATAACGAAGAGGGTACCGAAACTCCCAACAGTGTGGTAAAATCAAAATCGTAGGTATTTACTTGCAACACTGATGGCAAAAACAGTGCGTGAAAAATTTATTTAGTTTTTAATGTTATTTTGAATAATCTTAACAAAATATAGTAAACTTACTTGTGAAAAGTAGCACCACTTCCTTTATTATTCTTTTCCGACTGTGATTTACAAATTTTTACGGCGCATTTCCCCATTTTGGTAGCTTAATTTAAACGTCACGGGTATGTCCGCTCACTATAGATAAACGCCTGAACTGAAGTCAAAGAAGCCTGCAGACATCTTCGAAGTGGCAACGCTTTGGTGCCCTAACTACTAATCTAGTTACTTAATATCATTGTTTAATAACGGTCAACATATTTACCTAAGCGCGGTACATGTCAAAAGTACCAGGCGGCGTGTGTCAAAGTCGCGGCCTCTAGTATGCGCTGCTAATACTCTTGATTTAAAAAAACGTCTCTTGACATCTAAATAGGTAATCCCAAAAAATCCCGTGAAATTTTTATCCATATTTATTAAATCCGGATATTTCCGGGAAATTCAAGGCGTATCCAAACTTGTATGCTCAAAAAATGCCCCGAGATTCCGATCACTGCTTATTACTAAAAGTTATTTAAGCACAGCATAAGTATAATGCTCACGACTATATTCCCCGAAGGGGTAGTCAGAGATATTCTATAACCTCAGAACATCCACGTTTCACCAGTAGTACCGAAACTCTGTCCAGTGTGACGGGGGGTGAGCCCGTCGCCACTTATAATGGACAGTGAGTAGAGCACATGCCTCGAAATTGAAGCATGCAGGTTTCCTCACGATGTTTTCCTTCACCGAAAAGCTTGTGGTGTTACAAATCGTACATAAATTCCGAAAAACTCATTGGTACGAGTCGGCCTAGACGGGGATCGAACCATCGCCTCCTGAACGGCAGGCAAGGCTACTCGCCACTAGAAAAACAAAAATTCATGTGAAGATCACCTTCAATCAGGTTCTTATCAGGAACCTTTGTGTGAAGGTCAGGAATTTTTGTTCCTTGTTTTTGTTCCTGGTGTGACAGCGCGGTGTGAAGGTTAGGTTCAGGGCTTAACTTCAGGACTACACGACTTTCATCAAAATCTCTTTTAATAATGATGTCACATGAAATAATGTATAAATCACGCTTAAACACAACGTAACGGTGTTCATCGACCGGCTAGCTCGATCGATCTGACTGAAGTGGGGGCAGTGTTGTCAACAGTTAAATTAGCTCTCCACCAGATTCAAACCACAGGAAAACCGCTAACAGAAGGCCCTACTCTCATAATCACAAAATTTTGCACTAAACAAGAAAACATTGGGTAAGTAGTTATATTTGTAATTTGCTACCTTTATTATACATATTGTGCAGCATTTACTTGTAAGTGCCGTAAGTGCCATGTCGTGATAATCCAGTGGCAAGTAACCTTGCCTACCATGTAGTAGGCGATGGTTCGATCCTTGTCCAGGCCGACTCGACTTTTTCTGAATTTATGTACGATTGTAACACCACTGGCTTTTCGGTGAAGGAAAACATCCTGAGGAAACCTGTATGCTTCAATTTTGAGGCATGTATTGTACCCACTGGTCCATAACAAGTGGCGACGGGCTCACCCCCGTCACACTGGAGAGAATTTCGGTACTATAACAGTGAAACATGGATGTTCTGAGGTTTTAGAATATCTCTGTGTACACCCCCTCGGGAAATAGTTATGAGCCCTTTTTCTTATGATTTATGTGTAAGTCCAAAAATATAACTAAACTAAACAAAGTATTGAAATTACACAAAGAAAAACTTATTTGCTTCTGGCCGTCCGTACATGTATAGACCAAAAGTGACAATTATGCTGGCGGCATTTCTCCGCTGCACAGCTAAGGATAGAGGAGGTCACAACCTTTATCTTATCTTTATCGTAAAGGACATCCCAGGTCCCTAAAGAAAGGTTTGGCTTCGAATGCCCATGGCCCTGGTGTCTCGACAGCGAACAGTTGTATAACACAATATTTTTCTAGTTATGTAAATAATCAGTAAATCAGCTTGGTGGCTGAGTAATCGTCTGTCTACTAATTGGAATGCTGTTTTTAAATCGGACAATTTCGAAAACATGATCGAATAATGAATTTATAAACTTAAATAAAAGTTTAAGACATTTTTGAGAGCGAATCAAGCCTTACGAAATTCAAAAATAGCTCTCTTGTAACTCAATTTTAGTCTATTGAACCACTATTATATATTACACCACTAGTCTATTGAAGCCAAATTTCTACGCTAAAAGGGGGTCAAAACCACAATTTTTAGTAGATAATCCACTAAGTTTGCAACACTGAGCGGTAGGCGCACGCAGGGTGCAGGTGAAGTGGGCGGCGGGCGCGGGAGGTGTGTTTCAGTACAATGCTTTCAACGGTTTCTCAGGAGAAATAATCACTAACGGCCCTTACGGAATTAGGGCTTAGGCAAAAAGTCACTAAATGCGGTTAGTTCATTTTTAAAATGAAATAAAGTTCCGTAGAAAATATAACTAATTGCACTTAGTTATTATTTTTGTCAGGGAAAAGTCACCAAGTACCGTTAGTGATTTTTATTCACGTTGGAAAAGTCACTAACTGCTCGTAGCTATATTGGATGATAATGCAGCTGGAGTTAGTTATTATTTCCTGTTTGAATTCACACAAAAGCTGTACTTAGTGACTTTTCCACCTTTTTATCTTGAAAAGTATGGCAGATATCGAAACGTGAGTGAGACGGGAACGTAGAACAGGTTATTCTGAGTACGGTGGTGTTAATAACTCATTTTGGCCAAATGTGTCAGTTGGTGACTTTTCCCTCTAAGGGGACGAATTATATACTTACTAGAGTTAACCCACGACTTCGTCCGCATAAATTTTATACCAGATTTTAAGTCAGATCATAAGCTATGAAACAAAAAAAGTTTCATCAAAATCGGTTCAGTAGTTTTTGCGTGATACGCAAACAAACAAAGAAACATGGCAATAGATGGCACCACACGTCATTTAAATCGCGCTATCGAGTGTTATTTGAGTTTGTAATATGAAGTGAACCGCAACTTTTTTATTCCTCACAATTTTTTCGATTTTATTAACCGACTTCAACAAAAGGAGGAGGTTCTCAATTCGACCCGTATGATTTTTTTTTTTTTTTTTGTATGTTTGTTACGCGATTGCACCGCCAATTGGGAATTGATTTTGATGATGATTTTTTTGTTTGGTAGGTCATACTTCCGAGGTGGTCCCACGAAATTGATTCAGCGCTTGTTGAAAAAATCTACAACAATAACAAATATATACACAGTCACGGACTTGAAAAAAAGACGGACGTAATGTTACACTAGAAAGATGTGAAGCATGCAAGGTCCTAAAATTTCGTTTGTTCTGGGCCTACACTCACACAGATGCACCAGTTCTAGGCGCAGGTCATGTACCGCGCGACAGTGCGACAGCACGCAAACCATAGACTAAGATTTTTTTTTCACTTACGCTGGTAGACGGAACATCAGCGTAACCGCGTATGAGATAGCGATAGTCATGAAATCCTATACTTACAACTTGTATGAAGCTAGATGTCTGCCTCCGGAGTCAGACAGCCGTCGTAGAACAAAAAAGTGGTTACGTCGATAAGGACAGCAATAAGAAGCGATCTCCTTTTTTAACTAGAGCGAATTTGCTATGTGCATCTCTCACTGAGTGAATATGACAAGACACATGCTTCCTTCTAGTACCTTCTCTTTCTACGATGCACACACATAATACATAGGTACGTTCGTCTTTTTTCAGGTTCGTGCCACAGATGACGTTTATGTTTGTCGATTCTCTTCAGGAGTGCGATTTTTGAACATCACACGTTCAAATCAGCGGTAGAAAATGTCAAAATTACTATGGACTTATGGAGATTATGCATATTTCGTCTTTCTACTGCTAATTCTAACGTGTAATGTTCAAAAATCACACTCCAGCCACAGACCAGAACAACACTAAAAAGATCTGAAGCATGCAAGGTCCTACATTTTCGTTTGTTCTACAAGGGTCCTATACTCACACAGATGCACTAGCTCTATGCGTAGGTCCTACAACCCGCTACCATTATGTACCGCGTGACAGTTCGTCAGCACGCACACAAATATAAATGGATTAGACCAGATTAGGTCCGTCTTTTTTTCAAGTCCGTGACTCCAGCAAAATAAATGTTTTGATGGGGACTGTCAAACTATGTTTTTTTTAACTGTCATAACCAAGAAGTTTTATATGCCTATATTTATATGTAAAGCTTCTTGGTCATACTCAAGAAGTTTCGAATCTATAGGTCATACTGTTGTGTTTAAACGTATAAAAACTTCATGGATATACTCGTACCTAGTACCGAAATACATAGATTTAATGATTTTTTCCCCTCCGGCCGCAAAGCGTCAATTTTCTTCCCGCTGCGCTAAACGAAGTTGCCGCTTTCCACCACGGTCGAGGAGAAAAATAGTATACTAACCTCAAAGTCAAAGTCAAAGTCAAAAGCATTTATTGTATAACTATAGGTGCGACAAGGTTTTAAATCAATTACATAAGAGCGCTACAGTTTACCGGTAAAGGTGTTCAATACTTATTAATAAGAACTAAATTAATTTCATAAATTCGGAATGTCAATTACTAATTAATTAATTATTATATTACATCCAATTTAACATTTCAACAGACTAAATTATATGCTTGTAATTTGATAATACACAAGTTTACAATGTTACAATATTACTTAAATTACTACACTTTTCCCTTATTTTCGAAAAACTCTTTGACGCTATAAAATAATTTCGTCAGACAGTAAATAAGAAAGCCTCAGATCAAATGTTTGTTGACCTCGGCTTCGCCTCGGTCTTCGAATTACATGGGATCTGGGCCCTTTCTTCCGTTCCAGTCCTCGGTGTGTAATCTCCTATAATTGATCATGGCGGCGGTCGGTAATGTTCGTCTTTTTTAGGGTTCCGTAGTCAAACAAAGAACCCTTATCGTCTATAACTTTACTTTCGTCAATTCTGTCTGACTGTCTGTCTGTCTGTCTGTATGAGGGTGTTTGGGCGTTAGTCCACGACGCGTGCTCAATGCGGATTGGTAGACTTCACAATACGCATCAGAATTTCTTCTTCTGCATATGCAGGTTTCCTCACGATGTTTTCCTTCACCGTTTGAGAGCAGTCGGTACTACGTACATAAGTTAGAAAAACTCATTAGTACTCATTTATGCATCTATTAAATCGAAATATGGCATAAAGACAGATAACAGTAACCCAAAAACAGAAATGTTGTACGAAAGATGGGTTGTTTTTTTTTTAATCGAGTGTGGTGAGAGCGTACACCGTATCCTTTGCATTTACTTATAACTGATATCTAAGTCGAACTAATATATTTCACCTAGATTTCAACACTGAAAATTTTGAAATAAAAAAATTTTAACAAAAAATTAAAACCGACTTCAAAACTAAAAAGGTAAAAATAATAATATTGCAGTCTTTGACTTTTACATTCGCATCTAAAAGAACATTAATTTGTTTTATTGGAGTCGGTGTCAAGCCAAGCCAAGCCAAAAAATTACTGCAAGCCCGGTTGCGAATCGTCCGGCTTGACACCGACTCCGATAAAACAAATTAATGTTCTTTTAGATGCGAATGTAAAAGTCAAAGACTGCTATATTATTATTTTTACCTTTTTAGTTTTGAAGTCGGTTTTAATTTTTTGTTAAAATTTTTGATAGTTAAGAAGCCTAAACGTTTCAACCAATTTTGGCAAAATTAAGTACCTAAGTAAACAGGGCCCTTCTTAATATACCGACACTTTTTTAAGGGGCAGATCAGACCGTCAAACTGACCGACTGATTGACTTTCTCTATGGCAGCCAAATGTTTGGGACACCAAGCAACTAAACTACTGGACCAAACATGAGAATTCGAAAAAAAGTTGTTCATACTTAAATTAAATTGGCTACCACACAAAATATACGCAACAGCAGAGTTTCTTTTTAAGTTTTAATTGTTGGTCCCAGCGGTGTTCATTTAAATGCGTTCAACGTAAACAAAATCTTTCCTCAAAGTGAAAGTTTGTAAAAATCCTGCCTTTGTTGTCCGCGACAAAGAACTTGACGGAATAGTTGTGTAAGGTTGTGAGAAATTCTCGTCTACCCTCGTCACGGTTTAATCCTATTGTGTTAGTAGGAGATCACAGAATAGGTAGAGTATAGAAGGTTTTCTGTGTACTATGGCACTAAAGATGGAAATAAGCTCAAATGGGTATATGCTTATGCTTATAATATACAAAACGATCACACATGAAAGGAAAACCTGAAAACCATTCCTTTGTAATCAATAGCGGATATGGATGTACCTAAGTGCGTTCACACACGATGACGCATTGACGCAGCGGCAGACGTCAGTCCGTCACTTGTGAAGCAAGAAGTTGTATGAAAGCGCACGTAGAAGCACACACGGTGACGCATTGACGCACCGGATGTGGTTCTATGGACTGACATCTGCCGCTCCTACAGTGCGTCATCGTGTGTGAACGCACTAACTTTATTCTTAGACACATCGAAAAAATACTTCACTTCTAAAAAAAAGTGTTTTTATTTGTAACTACTTACACAGATAAATAACTATATCCTTTGTGGAGTGGACTGAAACTTGGCTACAACTCCTTATATTTTCTTCGAACTTTTAACATGCCATATTACACGATTTTCATTTCGTCCCAATAACGTTGCAATGGAGAACTTATTCTTTAGTCCACGAATATATATAACCTTTACTCGTATGTTAACTGTAATGTTATACTGTGTCTTACTTAAACAAGTAAATTGTTTATTTATCCCTCTAGTATTGATCGAACATTTTGATGAGTATACCTTCTGAACTTTTTTCCTTTAGAAACTCACGTCTTATGTAATAAAACATTTTCTCAAATTACGTGCATAGAATTTATGTCCGTCTTCTTATTGATAGACAGTCAAAAAGAGACAGAAATGTTATGTTACTGGCAGCACAAAAAAGTAGCACACATTCACATTATCCTTGCTACACACACGAGCTTTTAATCGTGGCTTAGTCCGTGTGAAATTAGTTCTGCGGAGCTAGTATGACGACCCGCGATAGCGATATATATCACATCTTTATCTTCGCACTGATGTTTTAAAAAACAACAGAAAATTATAAGTCTGTCTCTGTCTGTCACAAGATGTTTAATCGTGAAGACTAACTAGGGCTAAATGAACATTTCGGACAACTTGTCCACAATGAACAACATTAACAACTCGAATAACTCTAAGGGTGTTACGAGACCAATCGTTCGATTAGTCGACGTCCATCGATAGTTCTTAGACGTAGACCAATCGGTCGATTGTCGAGCGAAACCGAAATCGATCGATAGAACCTGATGGAATATAGCCGGAGTTAATCGATCAACGTCGACCGATGCCGTCGACCGGCAATCGATCGATTGGTTAGTCGAACGGTATCCGTCGATCAATTAAAGCTACCAGAGCGTCTAATACCCGGACATTCGAACTTCGCAATTTTGAGAACGTTTTCGTTCCAATGTCAACTCTATTACAATTAAGTTCGGACCGAAACGGTGGCGTTATATTGAAAATCAAAAGTCCGGGTACAGGGCCGGACAAGTCAATCAACGTCGATCGATGCCATCGACCACCCAATCAATCGATTGATTAGTCGAACGGTATCCGTCGATGCATTAAAGTTACCAGACCAGTCGATCCGAAATTTCTGAATCCTCAGAACATCCACGTTTCACTAGTAGTACTGGAACTATGTCCAGTGTGACGGGGAATAAGACCGTCGCCACTTGTAATGGATAGTAGGTACAATACATGCCTTGAAATTGAAGCATGCAGGTTTCCTTACGACGTTTTCCTTCACCAAAAAGCCAGTTTCTATGGTTTCTATGGTATGTTTCTATATAACAAATTTTATTCACGTATTCGTTGCATACTTTACAGTATGTTTGTTTGCAGCACCCTCTAATAAAATATAAAAAGCTTTTAATTCAACAACATGTATAAACGGTCGAAACCCATTACGATTCCAAATTAACTAAATACATTAAGAGAGGTTTATCTAAAGCCGTACTTAAGATGGTAGGAATTTAATTATAATCATTTGGTAGAGTTGGGTGCGAGTGAGTCGTCTTGACGCTTGAGTGCTTGCCACGGAGGATCGGAGCTGGTAGAAGTTATAATAGAATAGCGTTTTACAAGCGTGCCTGGATAGTGGAGCGGGAGCGGGAGCGTCCAAGGCTAGAGCACGAGAATAAAAACGAAAAAACCGCGATTGATTTTTTTACTGCTCCGAAACATTCAGGGGTGGTTCAGACCTTCAAACTGAACAACTTTTTCCATGGAAGCATCCGGTATAAAATCAGCACTCCAAAATGGCATGTTGTAAAGTGGCCTGCAATAATTATACGAGGGCCTTTTTGGGATAAGGTCCCAAAACTAATTATATTATATTAACTAATTTGAGCTCAAATAACGGTGTTATTTTTAAATTTTTGGCGTTTTTGTGTTAGCACTGCATTTATGCCAATGTCAAGTGAATTTTGGAAATCTCAACGATTGTTTTATGAACACAGACACTATACAAAATAGCGGAGTGGCGTGGCTAGCTAAAATGTGCATGAATAACTACGTCTGTCCGTAAATCTATTAGTCAACGATTCCGACCGACGCCACTTTTTTAGTATAATAAAAGAAAGAGTGTGGTACTACATACAACCTCCCTCCCTCTTGGCAAAAGTGTGGTAGAAAACGGACTCTTGTCCTCTCTCAACGGACATGAGGAGAAATGAAGGGGTCTATTTTAAGCCGAAACCATGTGGCTAATCTTACAGGCAAGATTCCACTGCAGGGCAAAGGCCACCTTTAAAGAATATGTGCAGGACCAACATATAAAGTACGCTCCATTAACCACCGCACTCAGAATACTAAACGGAATATCAAAAGAGGTATTCCATTGTTCATTGACAAAATTCACAGAGGCTGCTTTAGATTATTTAAGTAAGGCAAATTAATTAATAAGTTATTATGTTATCAATTTGGGTGAAAACCTGTAAAGATAATGTATTTGTATTTTTAGTATAAATAAATAAATAAATAAATATAATAGACGGCCGTCCTATGTGAATCGGTACAAACATTTTCACTTAGGTATCATTACTTGCTTGTGAATTGAACCACATCCTGAATAAATATTTCTATTTTATCTACGCTCAATTTAACCCAATGGAAATATTTCATTGCAAGTAATTTCGGACATAATATAATGAAATAGAGTTCATGAAGAAGCTTGTCAATGTTCCATAGCACAGAAAACCTTACAGCATTTCTGCATTAGCCCACGGACGCGATATTATCGAACCACCCAATGTTTATTTATTGTTATCTTAAAGGCGTATCCGCCAGGGACTACGACTCTCCATACTAATTTTTTAATGATATGAATGATATGAATAGTTATGGATTTTCAGAAAAAAAGAAAAAAATCATTCTATGCAGTATTGTGAAGTATATTGTAAATTTTCATTTTATTTCGATCAAAAATGTAAGAGTAAAAATGTTTACACCTGGAAAAAATAGGGTTGACTTTAGATTCCTTTTTCTTCAGTTTTATGAATTAAAATAGATTTCAAGAAAACCCAAAACACTTCTCATGTCCTGTAGATTGTTCCATAGTTAATGTAAAAAGGTTACAAAGTTACCCAATTGCACGGTAAAACCGGGCGGAAGCCGGGTTAAAATTCCATAAATATTATGAGGTCCGAAACGGTGGCTCGAACCGGCAGCCACAATGCTTAGAGATGTAAGACGCTGCCTGCAGAGATTCGTTGCCTCTTACCAAGCCATTCTTGGTGGTTTTCTTCCGTAGAATATGTCGATATCTCTACGCGATTTACCTTGAAAACGATAGGGATGGGTGGAAGAAGGTGTTGGCCAAAAGACTAGGAACGAACTAGCACCTGCACCAACAGACACAAAGCTTAGGTGCCGAACATACGGCAGGTATGTTGCTCCATGGTCGCTCCCTAAAAACAGTCGATTTGAACCTAGTGATATAATTGGGGGAGCTCTCCATACAAAGCGAAGTCTGGTTATATTTTCAATACTAACAAATTTAAGTATAAGCATAAGCAATAAGCATAATGCTCACGACTACACGACGGGGTAGACAGAGATATTCTGAAACTTCAGAACGTCAGAACATCCACGTTTAACCAGCAGTACTGAAATCATAGATGTATTATACCAGGAATAGAGGAACATACAGCTGAGAGAGCGAGATGTACCTAGCGGCACCACTGTATAATAGAAAGAGATACGTGACGCGAGGCAATAGAACCGTTTTCTAGAGTCACTAATCAATTTTTACAATTCGGTTTCCGTGAATAATTGGGAATCTTGGGAATAAATAATTTTGTGAAATATAGTGACTTCATTAATTTATCCACGATTTCACGTTAGACTCAGAATTATAGACAGTATTCGAATTTTTGCCTGCGAATAGTCTCCTGAAAACATCCAAAAACGGTTTCATTTGACAACTCATGTCACTGCTTCTATTCCTGTAAGGTATAATTACTTTATGACCGAAACTCTGTCCAGTGTGACGGGGGGTGAGCCTGTCGCCACTTAATTGATACATGCCTCGAAATCGAAGCATGCAGGCATCCTCACGAACAAATTTTAGTCAATTATTTTTTTCAGAAACAATCTAGAAGCTAATCTCTATGTTTGTATGTTGTTAGATTTTCGTTAAAATAATATATTATAGTTCCTATGCTAGGATTAATTTAAGATCTGTGTGGAAATCTTTGAGCCACTGCAACTTTAAAACTATAATAATATAATTTTAACGAAAATCTGACAACATACAATTTGAAGAAAAAAATCATTGACTTTAATTGATTAGTACCTATTGAAAATGTAACAGACTTCGTTTGTATGGAGCGCGCTCCAAATAACATCCTCTTAAATGGGCCCGATGATGATGATGATGATGTAACTTAAACATATGGACTAAACAGAGGATATTGATTATCATTGAATCTCCAAACAGCCGCCATCTTGTACACAACTTTTCCTAATTACTAATCCAGTAAACTTCTAATCAGTTTAAACTGAAAACTTTTAAGCGCTAAAGTTTACGTTTGAAATTATCTAGTTTAAAGTTTACAAGCGTAAATTTCAGGGACTTTATCGTTTGGGATATCCTCGATTCAATTTACGATAACAAGGGGCGAGAGGGTAGAATTAGGAATGTGCTAAATAGAAAATCTAATTATGAACATTTACTACCATGTCTTATAGTTTCCCAGTTCAGAGGCATATTGAGAGGCCGTGGGGCGTAGGTACATACGTAGTTAGGTATACAAAACAGGTATTAAAATTAAATGCGATTGGAATTTATGTGCGATTTGTAACACCACTGGCTTTTCAGTGAAGGAAAACATCGTGAGGAAACCTGCATGCTTCAATTTCGAGGCATGTATTGTACCCACTGTCCATAAGGGGCGACGGGTTCACCCCCCGTCACATAGACAGAATTTCAGTATTACTGGTGAAACGTGGATGTTCTGAGTTTTCAGAATATCTCTGACTACCCCCTCGGGGAATATTGTCGTGACTATATGCATGAATGCATGCAAAATTAAATGCGTTACATATCGAACAAGTACATAGGTACTCCGGACAACCAAACTGAACATCTTTCACTATGGAGTCAAAATCGAAATCACAAAAAAAAATCTGCTATTCTATAAAAATTACAATAGCTTCCAATTTTTTCGCATTTTCAAATCTGGTCCCATAGTGAAAGTTGTTCAGTTTTATGGTCTAAAAACATCCCCTTAATTATTTACTTAACACATTAAAGTTTACACCCTGTATATAGGCTGATGATGATGACTATAAATTAGGACGTAGCATAGCATAGCATATGCTCACGACTATATTCCCCGAGGGGGTAGTCAGAGACATTCCTCAGAACATCCACGTTTCACCAGAAGTACCGCGAAACACTGTCCATAGTGTGACGGGGGGTGAGCCCGTCGCCACCCATAATGGACAGTGGGTACAATACACGCCTCGAAATTGAAGCATGCAGGTTTCCTCACGATGTTTTCCTTCACCGAAAAGCCAGTGGTGTAACAAATCGTACATAAATTCCGAAAAACTCATTGGTACGAGTCGGCTTGGACGGGGATCGAACCATCGCCTCCTGCACGGCAAGCAAGGTTACTCGCCACTGGACCACCACGGCCAATTAGGACGTACCATAAGAATAATGAGTTATTCTATGGATGTACCTAAATTAATGACCGTCTTATTTTCTTGTAACGTCTCAGATTTTGGCAATATACAAGGATTAGTAAAGATTAATCACCAGGATTTGCGTTCGCGTTTTCGTTCCAGAAATAAGTCACCGTTTCTTTACCAAATTACTTTTGCTTATCTCAAACTTTTGACTGACTCTTGTAGATATAGCGATAAGGATGATATTTGATAAATAAAGGTTAGTTTTATAAAAAGTGTTGGATACAGCCTGATGATAGGATTAGCATCGCTTAGGCTAGGAATACGCAATTCAACCCGCTGACCGCATTGCTCTGTTTGGTTGAGTATCTACCCGTAACCATATGAATAGATTTATATGCCGTAACCGCAAATATATATAACCAAAATACACAGGGTGTAAGCGAAAGCTAGTACTAACACGGTGAACTCGGACCATCAAACTGAACAACTTTCACTATGGAGCCTAGCTTAGGAAATGCGAAAAAAAATCCACGGATTCCTACAAAACTGTTGTACTTACCTTGTAATTATATCCACCCAAAATACACAGAGTGTAAGCGAAAGCCCACTAAAACGGTGAACTCAGACCATCAAAGTGAACAACTTTCACTATGGAGCCTAGCTCAGGAAATGCGAAAAAAAATCAACGGTTTCTTACAAAACTGTTGTACCTTGTAATTTCTATGATACCTACTACTCTAATCCTACTCTAATAAATTAAACTGTAGATTTTTATCGTTGATTATTTATGAACGTTGATTGATGGTCTGAGTATGACTGTCACTTACACCCTGACATTCGTCTAAAGAAAGATATTTTATTTTTCTTTAATAAAAATACAGTTGGCTTATTTGTAAATCCTAAAACTTTCCTAAAACTAAATCTACTATTACTAATCTAATCTTAAAACAAACTGACTACTCCTAATAGCCTTAATTCTTCTTAATATAGGTAATACTAGTTTTCTTCAAGAATTCTTTTTCTAGAATATGAATTTGCGATCTTTAAAGAAACGTATCAAATGCATAAAAGGCCAAAAATAGTAGATTATTAACCAAGGGGATAAAGCAGTGTCTTCTGTCGCGGGTGAAGATTTAAATCGCGAGCGTGATGAAGGACTCGAGGTTTACTCCCGAGCGTAGCGAGGGTGTTAAAAACTTAAATCACGAGTGAAGGCAGCTTTAAATCATAAAGATTTAAATCCATGATGTTAGTTATGATTTCATTAGAAGGACGAAAACTAATTATTCGGGGACTGTTTAAGCTTCTTCATTCCTTATGGTATTATTATCCTAGTAATTACCCTCTGGGACATCCTTAATTAAAATACCTTTGTCTAAGTCTGGAATTGTTTGCTTTTGTGAGAAACATCATATTTTGTTAATTAAATTAAACAATAGAAACAGCGTATTTATTAAACGAGAAGAGGTTTTTATTACGTTTGTTTGGGCAATAAGGACAGTGGGCAGGAGTGGTCCAAGAGCCCCCACATAAGTGGCAAACTACGTTTGAAAGGAGGTTTAATATAGAGCATTTTATTATATGTGTCACCAATATCTTTTCGAGAGAAAAAAAAAGATGTTATGTTTAGCAGATTTTCATACTAATGTTAGCATTTCACCGTTATTTTTATCTGCTGCTTGAATTTCTTGTTTCATATGAATAGTAAAGCATAAGCATATGCATATGCTCACTATTATATTCCCCGAGGGGGTAGTCAGAGATATTCTGAAACCTCAGAACATCCACGTTTCACCAGTAGTACCGAAAACTCTGTCCAGTGTGACAGGGGGTGAGCCCGTCGCCACTTATAATGAAAAGTGGGTACAATATGCTTCGAAATTGAAGCATGCAGGTTTCCTCACGATGTTGAATATGAATAGTGTAATTGGTTTTTTATTATTATTAATGTAAAAGAATCTTTAGCCCTTAAAATTTAATAGGAATAACTATCGATACACATCTCAATTGGAAAAGTCATGTTCGCCAAATAAAAGCCAAATTCTCAAAATTTATATACGCACTAAGTGTCCTCAAGGCTAATACAAATGTGGAATCAGCGTTAGCGGCATACTATGCATATGGATATGCATGGTTGCGATACGGGGTGATATTATGGGGTGATAGTACTGACGCTAATGATATCTTTATTATGCAGAAAAAATGTATCCGAATTATCGCTAATATCCGTCGTAGGCAAAGCTGTAAACCACACTTAATCATACAAAATATACTTACGCTCCCGTCTATTTACATACTTGAATCAGCAATATTTGTTAGGAAACATTTACAGCTTTTCAAAAAGAAACCTCCCCTACGATATAATACACGCTCTAAAAACCACCTAGTGCTGCCTAAATCCAACCTAAAAATGTTTGACAACAGCCCAAATTATAGATTGACATCCATATATAATAAGATCCCAGAAAGCTTAAAAACCGAATGTAAAGACAATATATTCCAGCAAAAACTAACATCCGTACTAGTTAAAAAGTGTTATTATACCGTCCGAGAATTTTTCGACGATAAGAATTTTGACATCTTATAAACAACTGTATTAAATTTTTATTTTTATCTAGATTGACATTGTTATTTTTAATCTTATCCTAATTTAATTGTATTGAACTTTACTGTTTTGCGAACATTTCAACTATTATTCTAATCTTATTACGAATTTACCTACTGTCGTAATTCCTAATTGACATAGTTTTTAGCTTACTTTATTTTTATTTTTTACAATGTTATTATTATTCAAACACACTTGACATACCTACATGAGTGTAAATTTGTGAACAACTATTATGTACCTACATCTACTTATCCTTTCTTGTTTACTTTCAACTTTGTAAATATTTTTGTAATTGTTTGTTTTGTAATAGTTTTGTAATGCTCGCTCTCTGCGTTGCTGCGCCCTACCAGGGTTCATGTAAATACTATGCTTGTAATTCTTTGCCACCTTAAGCTGTACATGAATGCAATAAAGAAATCTAATCTAATCTAATCTAAAATCTCGTAAACTCAAAACGAGAAAATCGTTATTCCATCCTGAAATCATTCTTACTGTTGCACGCTTAATAATAATTTTCAGTAGTTGAAGCTAAGAATTTGATTCTCCATGAAAGAGATTACACCTTTTGGGCCATAATCTCAAAATGATTTCTTCCTAAAACGACCACGTAAATATAAAACATCCTGTATCTTTTTTTCCTCGTAAATCTTTTGATGTCCCTTGTGTACTGTGGGGTACCCAGCGGAGCGGCGGCGTTTCTGGTACGGGGACGGGCGATGTTTATTTAGGATTGCGTATGCTTGGTCGCTGTTGCGTCGCTGACGGTTGCATAGCTGGATCCGCTGAAGAGTTCTTCCATCTTTATTAATTCTTGTTCATGCATGTTGCGTAGTTTCCAATTTTCGGAGTCACCAGTTTGGGGACAGTGAGTTGAGGGTTGTTTGGTGGCTAGGGCAGGAGTAGTGAAAAGAGTTGAGTATCTGTGTGTACTCTGTGTGTACTAATTTATTGAGGAAAATACACCTTCTTATATACAACTCGGCGGTTCCCTATTCGCCGGTGGACCGCCGAGGCAAATGTAAATGTGGGTCCCCACATGTACCATGAACCTTTGGGTATTCTGTAACTGTCACTACATGTGCCATAGCGCGGGGGGCTCTTGGACTAGTGGCTATACATTTTTGCCCAGTGTCCTTTCTTCATCGTCTTTTCCGACTTTAAAATGATAAAGAAACACTTTTTGAAATTTTGGCCTTAACTCTCTTAAAGAATTACTGGAAAACCGCACATTACCAGAAATCAAAACTAAATCCAAGCGGACGAAGTCGCGGACTAAAAGTTAGTCGTTCAATATAATGTTCTTTACGTTTATAATAGGTAAGTGGGTTTATCGTAAAACTATTGTTTTCCCGCGACTTCGTCCGCACAAATTATATACCAGATTTAAAGTCAGATCATAAGCTATCAAACAAAAAAAGATTCATCAAAATCGGTTCAGTAGTTTTTGCGTGATGTGCGAACAAACAAACAAACTAACAATTTTGTCAATAGATGGCGCTGCACGTCATTTAAATCGCACTATCGAGTGTTATTAGATTTTATATGAAGTAAACCGCTAATTTTTTGTTCCTCATGATTTTACGGTTTTATAATAGTTAAGATAAGATTAAGAAGATATAGAGCTATTCATCATCATCACACACTGCAGGGCACAGGCCTACCCTCAGGGAGAGTGATGGGCGTTAGTCCACCACTCGTGCCCAATGCGGATTGGTAGACTTTCTTCACATATGCAGCGGAATGTCTTCATCAGCGTATGCAAGTTTCCTCGTGATATTTTCCTTTACCGTTTGAGAGCAGTCAGTATTACGTACATTAGTAAGAAAAACTCATTGGGCATGGCAAGTCGTCCATGCGTATTTGAACCCGGACCTCAAAATTGAGTTTCCATAGCGCTCCGCAACGCGCCACCGACATAATATTATAGCTATTACTACCTATACAATTTTGTTAGCACCTCTGTGTTTCCACCTATGTTCGTAATAAACAATATTAGGTTTTACGATTGTAATTTCAGGCATGTGGCACTATTTAGTTTCAACACAAGGCTAGGTTAACAACAGCAGAAAAACCCTTCAAAGTTTGAAATATTGTAATAATATAAGCATTTTGACAAACTAATTAACAGTGCTAACTTAGGTAAGAGTAAGATAGGGTTCGTTTTTAGGGTTCCGTACCCAAAGGGTAAAAACGGGACCCTATTACTAAGCCTACGTTGTCCGTCCGTCCGTCCGTCCTACCCATTTAGGGCTGTAACTTTTGAACCGTAATAGCTAGATAGTTGAAATTTTCAAAGAATTTGCGTTATTACGGCAGATTTGTTAACAAATAATAAAAATGTCAAAAAGTTACAAATTAAGGGGGGTTCTCAACAAGAAACTGGTTTTTATCGACGTCTTTTCTTCTCGTTCTACAGTAAAAACGGTAATACATACGAGCGTGAAACTTGGTGTGATTATAGAGCAAACTCTACAGAATAACAACAAATAATAAAAACCGGCCAAGTGTGAGTCGGTCTCACGATTAAGGTCCCGGAGAAGAAAAACGTTTTTTTCTAAGTTAATATGTTGTGTTCTGTGGTGGTGTGGTTCGGAACCCTCGATGCGCGAGTAGCCCGACTCGCACTTGACCGATTTTATTTACTATAGCTGTTATTTACTCGTAATTGTACAGAAGGTATTAAATGCATTACATATTGAACAGGGTGCTCCAGGCCATCAAACTGAACAACTTTAACTAAGGAGTCGAACAAAAACAGCTGTTTCGTGTACCATTTTCGTTTACTGTGGAACAGTTTTTTTTTTCGCGATTTCGTAAGTTGTTCAGTTTGATGGTTTATCGCAACCCGTTAATATGTAACGCCTTTTATTTCACACCCTGTATATTATTATTTCTATTCTATTCTTAATTAATGGCGTTTCCTTGTTAGATTTCGCCAGTGTCAAGTTATTTGAGGGAGTGTCTATCCAATCTCGAGGATTGTTTTTGAGTAAGAACAACTGAGAAGGATTTTGGAGCCTCGTGGCAGGCTGAGACGCGAACCGCGCGAACACCACGCGAGAGACAAGTGTTCGAGGCAAACCCCGCAACGTGACTCCTATATTATTATTAACAAACTAACATTTCATCTTAGTTTACTGGTATATTATTTCATTACATGAATAAGAACAATACCTTTTTCTCTACCCTCAGGTTATCTGAAAATATTACCTTAATAATATAACAAATTGGTACCTACCTCTCGTATTTCGGTTTGACCTCTAACTGGGACTACTTTAAATTTTTGAAATATCGTGATCGTTTCAAAGTCAAAGTCAAAGTCAAAGTCAAAAGCATTTATTGTATAACTATAGGTGCGACAAGGTTTTAAATCAATTACATAAGAGCGCTACAGTTTACCGGTAAAGGTGTTCAATACTTATTAATAAGAACTACATTAATTTCATAAATTCGGAATGTCAATTACTAATTAATTAATTATTATATTACATCCAATTTAACATTTCAACAGACTAAATTATATGCTTGTAATTTGATAATACACAAGTTTACAATGTTACAATATTACTTAAATTACTACACTTTTCCCTTATTTTCGAAAAACTCTTTGACGCTATAAAATAATTTCGTCAGAAGCCAATTATTTACAGCTTTCTTAAAACTGAAATCGTCAAGAGTTTTATAAATATCTGGAATATTGTTGAACACTTTAAGGGTATATTTTCTAAAACCCCTACTTTTAGGAACATTGTTTTCAGTGATATGCTATTGCATATCCAGTGTTTTATATTTATTATGAAAGAACTGCCTTTACTTAAAAATGTAATGAATCGTTTTTTTGTATGTTTCATATAATTTATTTTAGTAATCGCATAAAATCCGGACACTGTTCGTCGAAATATTGCTAAAAATGGGGTTACTTTAGGAACATTTTTAGAAGGGTTACGTTACACGGTTCAATTTACAGTTTACGTAGAAAGAAAGTTTATATAAATTTAAAAAACATAATGAATCGATTTTTTCATATACCAGTCTAAAACACTAATATTTTTGAAAACATTTTATTTAAAATCAAATATTGTGATTACCATACAAAATGGCGAACAAATTCAATCTTTTGACATCCTGTGACAACTGCAAAACTATCCTTGTTTCTGAATTTTTTCATTGTACGGCGAAATGCCGTTACTGGAGCACGTCCGCGTCAAATGTTTTTAAAATAATTTGCGACAATTTTTTTCTCGATCCGTTTGTGGATGACTGAAACACAAAGGTAATTGAATGGAATAATTCATTATTTGTGTTTTTCTAAAGCTAAAATTATGTTATATTCCAAAAAAAAATAACGAATTCTAGGATAATTTTTGTCATATTGTTCGATCAAATTGAAATGACTTCAATTATGTCAGTAGCGTATACGAATCTATTACCATTCTCTTTGGTTGGCGTTTCAATATACAATTACCAATACAGTCGCGCACAGTTTCAAATAAATACTAAGCAAGAAGATTAAATTACCTAAGTACGTAGTATAAAATTCTTGACAACAAAATCTTAGTTTTTATTTTATTAAATTAAATCACGGAAAATAATATCAAAACAACTAAAAACTTACTTCCTACCAATTTCAATGAATAATTGAATAAAAAATATTGTATTACTAAGGTACCTAGTAGGTGTACTAGCAGCGTTCGCGAATGATACGCGCTCCATACAAACTTACTATGGTGATATTTTCAATACTAACCAATTAAAGTCAATTAAATTTTGCAGAAACAATCTAAAAACAAATCTCTATGCTTGTATGGAGACAGATTTTCGTTAAAATTTATAGTTTTAAAGTTACAGTGCCTCAAAGATTTCCATACAAATCTTAAATTAATCCTAAAATTAAAACTGAGTATTTTAACGAAAATCTGACTTCATAAAAGCATAGAGATTCGTTTCTAGATTGTTTCTGAAAAATTTCATTGACTTTAATTGGTTAGTATTGAAAATATCACCATAGTACGTTTGTATGCAGCGCGCATTTGCGCTCTCGGAATAAATTTCTTTTAAATTGCTTTCGAATGACATGAAAACAATGGGAATATTGAAATTCCACGGCAAATTTTTCTCCACTAGTCTGAATAGTACCTACATTACTGCAGCGGCCAGCAAAAGAGGCATTGATGGAATAACGTGTAAATGTGGGCCGAGGCAAAGCCGAGGCACACATACGTAAGTTCATCAATGCCTAGTTGTGGCCAAGGCTTGTATAGTACTTTTCTCAAATAATGCGCGGAAATTAAAAATCAATCAACTTTTCAAAATCAATGATGAACAAAAATATTTTTTCCTTCGTTGAAGCTAGTAACTTATTATTAATCTGTGGTTAAAGTGTCCATTCGGTTTTTTTTTTCATTATAAAGCTGTCTATTTGCAAACCAGTTCGAAATTTAAATAAAACCTTTGATAAGTTCCCATCCTTGGTTGCCATGTTTCGGAGTAAAAGATCGTTCCATTTTTAAATAACACTACAGATATGAGTTTACTATACCTACATGTAATTTATTTGGCCGCTAAACCACGACAGTGGTGTAAATATCACGTTTATTAAACACTGTTTAATAAACGTGACAATTACAGATGACAATCGTCAAAATGTCATGGTGGAAAATTAAAAAAAAATTTTATGTTATTTCTTAAAAACAATTTGACCTATTATTTCTGTTCAATACATTTTTTCTGAAAAACGTATTGTCACATGACATGTGACAATTTGTCCTGAAAAACTTGACATATTTGTTTTATTAAACACCTTCTTCTTATCGTGTGGGCAGCAAGCCCCTGGTATCAGAGTTTTTTTCGGACCGCCTTACGGGCGTGGTTTTTATGTAACGACTACTACCACCAAAGATAGTAACCGGGACAAACGGCTTAATATGCCATCCGAAGCATGGAATCATCTTTCTTTGCAGATGACAATCGTCAAAGGTGATTCAGCCTGTAATATCCTAACCAACAGGGGAAAAACTCACAAAGTGACATGTCACTAGGTGTCCCCCGTGCGAATCCAACCGACGACCTACGTGAGCAGAAGCCCACTTTTTAGTCTCACTGTCTTGGAAACTGGATATTTAATTAAAAAAATACTTTATAATCAAAAACATTTTAAGTAAGACGCATTTATTACAATTTTTTTTTATTATTGTATTAAAAACTTGCAGTTAATGTATTTTGGTTATAAAATCGTGGGTGCTTCCACTCCAATAAAAGTACTTATGATTCACTAAGTAAAACAGACTTGCAAGCACAAGGCAAGCACACGATTTTCATAACCAAAAGAAATAACATAGTTTTACTTAACATATTAAATTCTTAAAACTTTTGACATAGACCATAGTCTCCTGTCGCGATTTTATGACAATTCTACAAATATGTCAAAACTAGTCGCGACAATTGATTGTTCAATAAAACAAACATGTCAAGTTTTTCACGACAAATTGTCACATATCGCCTGTCAGGAGAAAATGTTTATTGAACAGAAATATTATTTCAAATTGACGCGACAATCCGACAAATTTGTCAATTTTCCAACATAACAATATTGTCAATGTACATTTTTATTGAACAGTAAATTGTCGAATGGTCTCCTGTCACCTATCATTGTCGCGTTTTTTTAATAGGGTCCTGCATTTTTGAAACTCATTCGCTGAGGTCAGCAATTGAAAATGTCAAAATTACTATGGAGATATGCAACTTTCTACTGCTGATTTGACTTTCAAAAATCGCACTCCTTAAGTATAATTTTTGAAAGTCAAATTGAAAGTAAAATCAGCAGTAGAAAGATGCATATCTCCATAGTAATTTAGACATTTTCAACTGCTGAGCTCACCGAATGAGAATGAAAAAATATCCGTAATTCTTTCATTTTAAAATCTCTAACAGAAAATATTGTTTTTCAGACAATTCGGTACTTATGTCAAGATTTTTTATTTTGTCTTTATTTTTATTTTTACAGATAAAAGATATTATTAGAAACTAATTTAATTTTTCTGCAATTCATGGAGTTTATTAATACAAATTTAATTTTTACTTTATTCTGTAAATGGCAAACGTGGGCGCGAAAAAATCATTCGAACTCCACATTATTCACGTTGTTGTTTAAAAATTTAATTTAAAATTAAACATTACCCGCCTTCTCTTTCTAACTCCATGTTGGAAACAGAAACGGCAACAAGAAATGTCAAATTCTGACACATTGAATATATTTTTTCTGAATTGCCAGTTATTTTAAGTTGGGAGTCACGTTGCAGGGTTTGCCTCGAACACTTGTCTCTCGCGTGGTGTTCGCGCGGTTCGCGTCTCAGCCTGCCACGAGGCTCCTAAATCCTTCTCAGTTGTTCTTACTCAAAAACAATCCTCGAGATTGGATACACTCCCCCCTCAAATAACTTGACACTGGCGAAATCTAACAAAGAAACGCCATTAACTAAAAATAGAATAGAATATTTTAAGTTGATACTTAGTTTACCAAGGAGTTTACAGGTCCAACGTCTTTCGTTGAACCGAAAAAGACGTTATTTTTATTAAAAATATCTGTGAGTAATCCTTTCATTTTAAATTCTCTGACAAATAAAATATTGTTTATGAGACAATTGTCTCGAAATGGTTTTCGATTCAGCCCTCCAAAAAAAACTTGACACTTGACCTACCTACCGAATTGACGAAAATGTCGGTGATTTTTTTTTTCATTGTGTTCAAAATTTGAATAGTTACCGCCGGTCATATGATCTCCTCCTTTTTTGAAGTCGGTTAGTAAAAAATATCACATGTGTAATTTTGAAACTCTCGAAACATTTAAAAACAATCTGTAGGTACTATAAAATAAATTGAAGGCATATTCCGTTACTCTACATATTGTGAAAGCATAATATAACATAAACTTTACTGTTTTGCGAACATTTCAACTATTATTCTAATCTTATTACGAATTTACCTACTGTCGTAATTCCTAATTGACATAGTTTTTAGCTTACTTTTTTTTTATTTTTTACAATGTTATTATTATTCAAACACACTTGACATTCCTACATGAGTGTAAATTTGTGAACAACTATTATGTACCTACATCTACTTATTCTTTCTTGTTTACTTTAAACTTTGTAAATATTTTTGTAATTGTTTGTTTTGTAATAGTTTTGTAATGCTCGCTCTCTGCGTTGCTGCGCCCTACCAGGGTTCATGTAAATACTTTGCTTGTAATTCTTTGCCACCTTAAGCTGTACATGAATGCAATAAAGAAATATAATCTAATCTAATCTAATCTAATTTTTGTATCTCTATAGTAAATTTTTTTGCCCTCAGTGATGATCGTATTTAGTTTGAAAAAAGTGGTATGTATGTAGGTTTCACTTTAAATTAACCGAAACTTCCCGCTTTGGTTAATTTAAAATGTTTTAGTTAAGTAATGAATTTCTTATTGTGTGAAAATAAATTATTACCTACTAACTATACAAGGTGTTACAAAAATACAAATAAACCTTTAAGAGGGTGGTGTAGACCATCAAACTGAACAACTTTCACTATGGGACCAATATCGAAATCACGAAAAAAAAATGATGTTCCATACTCTACAAATCGACTAGAGCTAAAATATGTATGGGATAAAAATTTTTTTTTCGCGATTTCGATGTTGGTCCCATAGAGAAAGTTGTTCAGTTTGACGGTCTAAACAACCCCCTTAAGAGTTTTAAAAATTTATTCTTACTTATGAAACACCTTGTACAGGTATTCTTCATTCAACCAAATTTCAAAAAATACTTAACACTTTTCTTATCGATGGTGGGAACTCAAACAAAAGGTCACGGAAAACTTACAAAACATTATCAACATTTTTTATTGAAATTTGACAGCAAGTGATGACGTCACAAACGAAAATATACCCTTAACAGACATAAAACAGATGCTGTCATGATACAGAGTAGTACGGGGAACATGCGACTGGATTAATCTGTGTTTGTATCTCAAATTCCTGTTAGATTTGCTGTTGGATTCAAAAAGTGACATGTATTTCTTGACAAACATAGCGACTTCCTTAATATATAGGCAAGGAAGTGGCAGAATTCCATATTTGGCAAAAAGAGGTCTACATGAATCTCTCTGCGATAGGCCACAGAGTGCTCTGACACAACGCTTTTGCATTTTGAATGCCTTTATGGAGTCAGTGGAGTTACCCCAAAAGATTAGACCATAGCACAATACCGATTGCACGTATCCAAAATATGCCGTTAACCCTGCCTTCTCAGATGAATTATAAACAATACGCCTCAAGGATAGAGGTAGCGTGACAGCCTATTGCACAGATCCTGGATATGTTCTTTCCAGCTGCAATTTACGTCTATTATAAGTCCCAAGAATTTAGTGTTTTTCACTTCCTTGATTGAATTTGAATTATACGCAATATCTAAATGCAGTGGCTGTCTCTGATAAGTGGTGAATTGCATAATGTTAGTCTTTGATAAATTTATGTTGAGTCTGTTTTTTCCCATCCATTCAATAATGTCACTTAAAGTCTTATTTATATCATTTTCATATGTGTCTATAGAATTACATTTTATTACTGCTGTGCTATCGTCCGCGAATAAAACCATTTGATTTCTAATATTCTTTGGAAGGTCATTTATATAGAATAAAAAGAGCAGGGGCCCAAGGATACTTCCCTGTGGAACACCTTTGTTGTTATGTCTATAGTCAGATTGTACATTAATTATTGAATTTGATTTATTACAAAATTTACTCACTTCAGTACACTGGCGTCTATCGTTTAAATAATCCCTAAGCCAATCTAAGGCTTTTCCTCTTACGCCATACCTCTCAAGTTTATTCAGAAGTATGTCGTGACAGACGCAGTCAAAAGCCTTCGACATGTCCGTGAACAGGCACGATATATGAATTTTCTTGTCCATGCATTCATATACTTCTTTAATTAATTGGTAAATTGCCAGATCAGTCGACCTATTTTTCCTGAAGCCATTTTGCTCATTTATGATAATGTTGTATTTATCTGAGTAATTTACCAATCGATTAAACATGACTCGTTCAAATAATTTGGAAAAAACGGGCACCAAAGTCACCGGCCTATAATTATTTACATCTTCTCTGTCACCTTTTTTGAACAGAGGTTTTATAATAGAGAGCTTTAGGTTTTGTGGAAATTTGCCCATTTCTATAGATAAGTTAATTATATACGTCAGAGGAGAAGCTACAAGTACTGCCGTTTCCTTGATTATGCGTACACATATACCATCATTACCCACTGAAGATGTGTTTTTTAGTAATTTTATTTCTTTTAATACTTCACTTTCAGTTGCGGGCTGAACATACATGGTAGAGGCATTCCATTCTATATTCTTATATATATCTTTGGTATATTGGTGTGAAGGTGTTATGGGCAACAAGTCTATAAAAAAATTATTAAAACATAGAGCAATGTTTTCAGGTTCAGTTTTCAACTCATTGTTTACAACTATATGTTTAAACGTTTGTGGAATTATATTTTTACCAGTGCAATTTTTTATCACGGTCCATGTTGCCTTGCATTTGTTATCCGAATTAGCTATTATTTTCTGATTCATATTCCTAAGTGAGGTTTTTATGCACTTTTTTAATAACACGTTATAGGTATCATACTTACTCTGTTTGGATTTGTTACCCTTATATTTGTACTCTATATATAGACTTCTTTTAATTTTACTAGAAACCTTCAATCCTTTAGTTATCCACCTGCTTTTGTTAACGCTATTAATTTTAATTCGTATAAAAGGAAAACACAGATCATAGAATAATTTATAAAGATCAATAAAATTACTATATGCAATGTTAACATCGCTCTGAGAATAGACCTCCATAAAAGAAAGCTTACCTAAGCATTCCAAGAATTTTGCAATGTTATCCTTTGAATAATCCCTCCTAAAAATATACCAGAACTTAGGTGTCTTGGGTTTACTTTTTAATTTTAATGTCAGAGTCTGTGATGTGTGGTCAGATAACGCACGACGTTTATGTCTGAATGTCATTGGATCAGAGTAGAATTTTGATCAAACATTTTATGTTAAAAAAAAGTTAAATTGATTTGATTGGCGTATTAAAAAACAGTACCCTTTGAGAGGATATTGGGAACCATTAGCATCTCTCAACTGCACTATGACACATTTTTATGAAGTCTTAGGGTTGAACTACACCACACAGCACAGCATCGCATTTTTCCGTCGTTCACTCTTGACCGTCATTTACTCTAGCAAATGAGATAGACGGAACGCGATCGCGTGGCGGTCAGTCCATAGAACCACACCCGGTGCGTCAATGCGTCACCGTGTGTGCTTCTACGTGCGGTTTCATACAACTCCTTGCATCACAACTGACGGACTGACATCTGCCGCTCCGTCAATGCAATATATTTTTATATTGGATTTGATGACAAATAATAAAAACAAAACTTTTTCTGCGGATACTACTTTCTGTCAATGGTAAAGTCTGCAGATAAGTCGTAGTCTACAACTTTTCTGCAGACAAGTAACAGCCTAGGTACAAGTTTAAGACGCTGTTATCCCGTCGAAGCCGTTTTTTGCACACGAACGAAAGTGTTTTAAACTGTGTTTTAAAGTCTGAAATTAAATTATGTCTTATTTAAGGATCGGGCGGATGGGCGACTGTTCTCAATTACACGATTTGATTAAGTTTACTAGATAGAAAAACATCCCAAAGTTACCCCTTTTTGTTATGTTTTTTCAATACTATGATTAAACTGCTGATATTTAACTTTTTATTCTTGTACTTAACTAAATACATTAAATATTTCTAGTGAACTTAGAAGAATTTTTAGCTTAGAAACTCCCATGAGCAAAGATATTGACGAAAAACACGTTTTTTTTGCGATCCTGCTTTCAATTGGAGCGGGATGGCTAATTGTAAACTTATGCTTGCAAGAAAGAGACGCTTGCACTGGGATAACCTAGCCTTAAGTATACGGTACATAGACGCATTTAATTAGTTCAATATAATCGACTATCTCTCTGAATGGAACATTAGACAATAGACTTGATTGGACCTATGTACACTAGCCTTTAGAATCTGCCAGAAATTCCGTCCCTAAGTTTATATCCTTGCGCAGAATTAGTTCGTGGCCATTAAGTCATTTGGGACACAAAAGTTATGAATTTGAAATTCTAAATAGGCAGGTTAGTTTGTGTTTGAATAGAAAATGAGCATCTAGCCATAAAATCGAAGTACATTAAACAAGCAGTATTGTCACTTAGCAAACGAAATCAAATTTAACAAAAAAAATCCTTGCAATTCTATTCTATTTTTAAAATATGGCTGCCATCTTGGTTTGTGATGATTTTGCCAATGTCGAGTTTTTTTAGCAAAAGTGCTTGACGTTGTACGGTTATGAAGATATTTTGGTGACTTCAAGGGTTGTTCTTACAAAAGAACACTATCTTGAGCCACCAGTGGAGCCCCGCTGTCGAGCTGGGAGGGGGCAACCGACGAGCGACACGCGACCACCCACTAGCAGATCAACAACGCGACTCCATCCTTGCAATATTTTGATGTGAAACATTTATTGGCAATGGCAATAATACAGACTCGTATTTCGTGACGGAAATAGACATTTGACGGCTGCAGAAGATCTAAATTTTCGAAAAAACGCGGTAAATCGGCAGAGTGCGGTATTTCATTGTTTCACATCTGCCGGGCGTCCCACATTTTTTTTGGTTACATCTATACATTTATTACAAATTTGTAAATTTGGCGCGGATGTACATTGGAGATATTTGCAAAAAAATTAATTGATTTACGATAAGCAAGACCATTACGACCATTTTTAGAATTGTTGTCAAGCAGACAAACTGTTTGTTTGTGCATGTATCACTTAAAAACTACTGAACCTATTTAGATGGGGATTTACAGAAGCTTATGGTTTACTTTAGTTCATCATAATAAGTGCGTTCACACACGATGACGCACTGACGGAGCGGCAGATGTCAGTCCATAGAACCACACCCGGTGCGTCAAGGCGTCACCGTGTGTGCTTCTACGTGCGGTTTCATACAAATCCTTGCTACACCAATGACGGACTGACGTTTGCTGCTCCGTCAGTGCGTCATCGTCTGTGAACGCACTAAGGTTTGTTTTATAGCAATCGGTTTACTCGTTCAAAAGTTATGAGTATTTAAAATCATTGGTCCGCGCGTACGAAGTTGCGGGCGTCCTACTATACCAAATTATAAAATAAGTTTTTCACCTCACAAGCTCGGAAAGATTCTGTTTATCGTTCGAAATCTGAGTGCAAAAGTGTATTTTATCCGCTAGCGTGGAAAGAGTTTTTGAAATTCGAATCTGTCTATTCAATATTTTTGTATACCGCCAATGCACTGAAAATGCTTAATAACTATTTCATGACACTGGCCAGCACGAAAATAAAAACTTTTTGAAATGTTCTTTTTAGCAATTCACTTTTTTTCCTCGCTGTTGTGAGGTGAAAAATTGTGTGTTTCGCTCGGCTGCAAAGTTATTCTGCGTCTCGTACCTTTGAAACCTTCGCTAAACGCTCAGGATTCTATTATTTGAACCACTCGCTTAGCTCGTGGTTCAATCCTAGAATCCTTCGCTTGCTCAGGTTTCAATAAAAGTACTCGCGCCAAAAAGCAACTTTGCAGCCTAGCATAACAAATAACTATTTCACCTCACAAGCTCGGAAAGAATCTGTTTATCATTCGAAATCTGAGTGCAAAAGTGCATTTTATCCGCTAGCGTGGAAAGAGTTTTTAAAATTCGAATCCTTCTATTCAATATTTTTCTATGCTGCCTTATTGCGCCAAAACATAGCCAAAATTTTTTTTTTTTATTTTTTTTTTCTTTCATCCAGCCAGCAATTTCCTCGCCATTGTGAGGTGAAAAGTTTTGTGTTGCGCTCGGCGGCAAAGTTATTCTGCGTCTCGTACCTTTGAAACCTTCGTCGCGCTCAGGATTCTATATTTGAACCCACTCGCTTCGCTCGTGGTTCGATCTTAGAATCCTTCACTTGCTCAGGTTTCAATACAAGTACTCGCGCCAAAAAACAACTTTGCAGCCCAGCATAACAAATAACTATTGTTGCATACGTATTTCTTCCTTGTAAAGTTTTCTGTGAAGACTAGCATTTCTAATCTAATATAACTTCCAGACCTCGTCTGGAAGATCACCGTTAGTTTCAGTGATTTCAGACTCTCAAACATTAAACCTTAATGAACTATTGTCTTCAGTCTTTTGTCCTTCATTTAGGGTTCAATTTTACTCGTGGTTTTCTCCTAATTAATATCAAATTGTATAAACCAACGCATTATCTTCAGAACTTTTTCGGACTACAAGTGTTTGTATTGTTTTTGACATCATGATCGTATTTGTCTGTCTGTCTGTCTCTTGCAAAGTGCCTTGACTTTTTGATATTTTACGATATTAAGGGCCTGTTTCACCACTTCTGGGTAAGTTCTTGTTAGCTTATCCGACAGATAGTGTGGCATATTTTGTATGAAATTATGTCAAAATATCTGTCGGATAAGCTAACAAGAATTATTCAGAAGTGGTGAAACAGGCCCTAACCTTTTCTTTAACCTGTGCTAGATATGCTGTTTAGGACGTCCTTTGTCTCTTTTCCCCTTCCTTTCGGTTTTGAAGAAATTTTTGTCCTATCAGACCGTCAAACTAAACAACTTTCTCTATGGGAAAAACATCAAAATCGCATACAGACCAAATCAGCTATACCATACATTTGGCTCAAGTTGGTTTGCAGTTTTGTATGAAACAACAGATTTTTTTCGCGATTTCGATGTTGGACAAACGTAAAGAACAGATATAGATTTCTAGATCGTGACTTTAATTTGGTTAGTGTTTAAAATATAACCAGACTTCGTTTGTATGGAGCGCGCAGCAAAAATTATATCTCGTAATATCGATTGGAAACCACATACAAAATGGAATACCCTTTCAGAATTAATCTCTGTCATTAGGTTCATTACATTTAAAAAAAGTACTTATATTTTAAAGAAAATGTCTGAACAGTTTGTGCAGTCAAAATAAACTTTTATATAAACATCCTATCTATTCTACGTTTTGTATTAGCAAGATTAATTTTGCTCATATTTAGACATATTTAATGCCTTTCACTTACAACAATGTAAAATAAACCATGTATTTTAGTTTTCTAAAACAAGAAGTCATCATTATCATCATCATCAGCCTACGTCCCACTGCAAAGCACAGGCCTAGGTTGATGGGCATAAGTCCATCACGCGTGTCCAATGCGGATTGGTAGGTATTGATAGACTTCACATATGCATAATTAACAATACGAACGGAAAGAAAATGAGGTAGTCTGGCTTAACTCATTTATAATGATGTTGATTCTGTAATCACGGCAATGTACAAATGAAACGATATAACTTCTAACATTGACCACTTTCTTCCATCGATCGACCTATGACTTAATACAGCCGCTGTGTTCCCAATATTAACTACACATGTACATTCATACATAATTAAAGAAGAAGAAAATGCTATCTGTTCACACGGACACATCTGGACGATTCTCACGTTTGCCGATGCCACCCTATTGGATAGAACGACTTCGAAAATGATACACGTCAGTGCAAAACTTGTGACATTGAAATGAAAAAAATCAATCACTTGGATATGAGTAGGTGTTGAAGGTACACGTATTTTGAGCAAGATATTGAGTTAATTAAGAAGTTGTTTGAAGTTGATTTTTAAATTGACAATGAAAAGAAAATTAATGAAAAAGTAAATTAAGGAAACGAAATTAAACATTTTGGGGAAGAAGAAGATTAAAAAATATTCAAGGTTAGTGGTTAGAAGACGTATTATTTAAAGTGAAGGTTTTAATAAAGATCTAGAAATATTATATTGGATGATTGATTCGCAGATGATGACAAAAGTGAAAACGCAGGGCCTTGTGTCCGATTTGATGCCAAACATCAATTTGATGAGGATGTCTGGACATTTTTTGTTCAATTACTTACCAGGTCAGTTTCGAAAACTCACGATGAAAGTAATAAGAAATCTATATCTAATATACAGATTTACCTGTAAACTAAACAATCAATAAACATTTTAAATAAATAATTTGCCAAATATTAACAAAGTCCTTAAAAGTTTAAATTTCGATCTTTTATCTAGAAGTAGGAATATAGCAAAGACACCGAACCAAGGAAGTTTCTATAGATCTTTAGTTGCATCAGCATTGTCACCATGATACGTATAAAATCATGACAATGTTTCTGATCATCTTGGAAGAATACATGATTGTATAACCAAGAATTTTATCTTTGAAGGAAACATTGTCGTTATTTTATACCCAAGATGGTCAGAAACAGTTACAACTACTAACCTTTTTAATAAGCGTTCAGTTGTAGCAGCTCAAGAGATATAATTATGGCATACTAAACTGCTAGACCTTTCTTTACCTTTATCCACAAAAACACTGCACAAGAACTCTTATCCCTTCTAATATGAACCGTATTGTTAGAATAATTATAGTGGAAGATGCTAAGACACATTATAAGAGGAATCCCCCGGACTTGCTGGACTTCATAGTCTAGCTATGAATGGTTAAAGCTGTTACACCTGGTTAACAGGAGAGTCTAAGTCCGATAAAAATCTACAAAAAATATTCTTAGGTACTTAGTTACTTGAAGGATCGAAGTGGATATTGGTTTTTACAGAAAAATACGCCATCTCTTTTATGTGTAGAGATCGAGACGAGACGAGAGAGAGTTACGAGATCTTTGGTGACCTGGTTTATCCAGCAATACATGGGCCTGCCCACTGGGTGACGCCCAGAGGGTAGCCCCATATACGCGATACCTACCTAAATACTCGTAATATCTTATATAAATAAATGAAAAAACTTAGACGATTTTTGAATGCAACCATCTAGATCTTGTCTCTTATTCCTTGCCTATCAGAAAACTATCGACTCAGATACTACATAAATAATTGAAAGCTTTTTGGAAAAATTAAGTAAAACAAAAAGTATTAAAGGTTACTTTTGTGCAGAAACAAATGCTAAAAGATTTTATTTCGACAAAGGTCGTATTTTGTGAAGCTTAAAGTTTATCGAAGTAATTGAGACAGCTCTTCACGTGCCGTAAAGTTTCAACAATTCACTCAAAATGTATTAAGTTTTGTGACGGATTGTAACAAATGAGAGACTTTCTTGAGTTTTACAGCTTTTACAAATTGTTTTTCTTATTTTGAAGTTGCAATTTTATTTATTTAAATGTGATTGCATTTTCATTAAATTTGGTATAATTTTTTAAAATATAGTGAAAAAAATGGCAGAGAACAATTCTGAAAGGGTTTTCCATTTATGTGGTTGTCAAGCAATATTAAGAGGATAGAGTTTATGCTGCGCGCTCCATATAAACAAAGTCTTGTTATATTTTGAACACTAACCAGTAACCAATTAAAGTCATAACATAATCTGCTGTTCTATACAAAACTGCAAACCTACTCGAGCCAAATATACATATAGGACATCTGATTTTTTTTCGCGCTTTCAATGTTGGTCCCATAGAGAACGTTGTTCAGTTTGATGTGGTTTGATGGTCTGATCATCCCCTTAAAAAAGTGTCAGCATATTAAGTTGGACCCTGTATACAGCTACTCTACACTCATACTCGTACAACATGTCACGAATGTCATTTGCAATACCTACTAAAGAACTCCTTAAATTATAGCACACATTTATGCACACTAGATGAAGAAATTGCATTAATACCTATAGTATTAAAATCATAAAACGACACACAATATAATCATCAAAACAATTTCAGAAACCGGTGGCATGTCGCTTCTAATTCGCAAAGCTTACGCCAGCATGACTGCATTCTTTATGGTCATCCAGTTCGTCAGCCTGGCGGTCAACATGGCCAAATACGCTGACGAGGTCAATGAACTGACGGCTAACACCATCACCGTACTATTCTTCGCCCATACGATCATAAAACAGCTGTTCTTTGCTGTTAACTCGAAGAACTTTTACAGGTTAGTGTTCTACAAGGGTTTATTCTGGGTCTTTTTTCTTTTCTAAAATAATTTTAATTTTCTTGGAGAGAAAGTACTCATTACGTAATAGGATTATAGTGTTTATCGTGTGTAAATAATATAATGGTTGCATGCGAATCCTTCTAGGTACCTAAGTCTTAGTTGGCAGAGGTTAAATTGTTTGAAAAAACTAAATAACCTTCTTAAAATATATATTTTATAGGCACGCTTATTATAAATTCAGAATTACCCATCAACTTCTGTTTGCATTCGATTGTAAATAAACTATTGAAGCCATAAACGACACTTTAATGCACATGACTGCAGTAATGAGGGATAAAATTATAGGCTTGCTGGCAGCAACCATGAACGTAAAACAATATTTATTTCCCTTCGATATACGACAGAAACTTTACTACACACGATTATCTTTTAACAAAGTTTTTCCTGCGGCTTTATTTGGCTGGAATTTAGGGCCATAATATCACACAAGCGATTTTTGAGCGTAGGCGATATTGCAACTGCATGACTCGCCTTTCTGCACCGCCGCAACGTCGCAAACGTTATCGCTACAAGAAAAAAAAATGTTCTAAGACGCTGGAGTGGCCGCCTTTGCCCAGCGGTGGGACGAAATAGGTTAAAAAAAGACTCTGGAAGTAATGGCGTTATCGAATGTGTTTAGTATTTGTTTTGTTTTCTTAATTTTAAGGAGCAATTTTTTACTTTTTTATACTTTTTCACCTCACAAGCTCGGAAAGATTCTCTTTATCATTCGAAATCTGAGTGCAAAAGTGCATTTTATCCGCTAGCGTGGAAAGAGTTTTTAAAATTCGAATCTGTCTATTCAATATTTTTCTATACCGCCAATCCACTGAAAATGCCTAATAACTATTTCATGTGTCTGGCCAGCACGAAAAATATAAACTTTTTAAAATGTTCTTTTAGCAATTCACTTTTTTTCCTCGCTGTTGTGAGGTGAAAAGTTGTGTGTTTCGCTCGGCTGCAAAGTTATTCTGCGTCTCGTACCTTTGAAACCTTCGCTAAAAGCTCAGGATTCTATTCGCTCGTGGTTCAATCTTAGTATCCTTCGCTTGCTCAGGTTTCAATACAAGTACTCGCGCCAAAAAGCAACTTTGCAGCCTAGCATAACAAATAACTATTAATTGATCTACTTTTTGTACAGTATAAATGCTCATGTTACGTATATCAAACGATTATTTTTGGTGTTATTGCGTAAGTTTTTATTGGTAGTGAATAGTTTAGTTTATGCATGATGGGTTAATGTGATAAGTCATTATGACAAACCATACACAAAACGTTGATTTAGAGTTATTTTTGTAAATATCTTCAATATACAGACAACTTCTGTTACAGTTTTATAATAGACTAGTGTTTTCCCGCGGCCTCTTCTGCACAAATTATATACCAGATTTTAAGTCAGATCATAAGCTATCAAACAAAGAAAGTTTCATCAAAATCGGTTCAGTAGTTTTTGCTTGATGCGCGAACAAACAGACAAACAGACAGACAAAATTTCTAAAAAAGGTTGATTTCGAGTCAGGGATAACTAAAAACCATATCGTAATCTTGTTTTTGTAAATATCTTCAATGTACAGACACACTTCAGTTACAGTTTTATAATAGTTTAGATTCGATAAGTGTTCGTGAATCTTAAGCTCCCTTCTGAAGTATACTTGAAAGTAAGCGCACGTATCTTTACTGAAATTCCTTTAAAACAGCCAAGACCGATAAATACTTAGTAACAAACATTAATTAAACCACTGACGATCGTCGAATCTATTGAGTCATGTAGTGCATGTCATGTTCCGCTATGTTCATTGGACTGGACATGTTTGCTGAATGCACACAGACCTGTCCAGTAGGCATCAAACGTGACACAATGGGTGCCCCAGTAGGCTTGTCTGAAACTAGGGCAAGCTGGAGTTTCAGAGTAAACTTCGCAAAACAACAAGGTCATAGTCGATTTAAACTATACCTACTAGCTACAGAATAAATACTATAGCTCAGTCAGTACATAAGACATAAGGTGTGTGTACAGGTGGCGCAAGACCTATATTTAATGTGGGCAAGATGAGGTTCGCGATATCTCATGGGGTATCATATCTCATACCTACTTCTAACGGCAGGTCACATTGTATGAAGGTGGCATTAAAAATCTGTAAGCTCGATATCAAGCATTTCGAATTCTTTATTTTACATACGTAAACAAATATAAGTACAGAAAGAATAAAATGCAAATAAAATCTTTATGTAACAGAACTCTGTCGGTTTCTGTGTGGAACATAATATAACAAACAGCGAGCGAAGTGAGTTCGAAAATTTTCAGCATGCTTTGCCTGTTGCCAGAACTCAGATAATAATTATCCTAGAGCGAGCAAAGTGAGCTCGACATTCGTCAGTCTATGATTCGCCTGTGGCTCGATCTGTGGCTGTTAATGAGTTAAACAAAGCTGCTCTGCATAAACCTTAGAGGTGCAAGGACCTTCGGCCCACGAGGCCATTCGGACAACGAGGCCGTAGGCGGTCGCCCACACCACCAACGCCTTTCGCCGCTTCTGGGTTTGTGTTTAACGCAGATGCACTCTCCCAACCTATACCTCTCTTTACTTACCTTATGGGATGAGAAACCTACGAACAGAGAAGGGGTACCGACCCCCTAGTAGCGATAAGGCACCAGGGCCTATAGACAAAGTAATATTTCTATTAGCGTAATTATAACTAATTAGGCTTTTAAAGATACTACTTATGTTACATCTTGAACTTCTAGAACAACTGCTACAGCTGTAAATACAAACCAAATTATCTACCTAAACGATATTTAATAACATATTATATTTTTATTTGCACACCAAAATATAACAATTTGAGAAGCTTATATCACCCTTATTCTCAAGAGGCCTATACTGTGTCCTGAAATGGATCGAAAATAAGCTTATCTATTATAATGGCGATGATGATAAAAAGCCACATTTACAGTTTAATCGTTTAGCTTTGATGTCTTTGATCCTATTGTTTAATAACGTTGAAAAAGATGGATATTTTAATATTTAAGAAAACGTGAAGAAAACCATAAAAGTAATTAAAACGAGAAGCCGTCGGAAAAATAAACAAATTTCCATTCATCGCCCCGTCTCACTACAAAAGGAATTCATTTCCACCCAATTTTAAATTAACAAAGGCTTTTTGAAAGGAAAATTATTTCTTTGATGACGCTTTCGTTTTCATCTAAACGATGCAAGAAGTATAAGAAAATTTTACACAGATTCCGTTAAAAATATTAGAAATTATGTTCAATGGACGTTGTAAATCTTCGGTTTGCCGGAACTTTGTGTATGTGCAAATAATGAGTTATATTATAAGTATAGGGGTCATTGTCATATAATAAGAAAGGAATATGAAAAGATGTGAATTTTTACCATTTTTATTTATTAACCGAATTAAAAACCAATTTTTAAACGGGTTAAGTTTCGGGGCGTTTTGTGGACGAATCATGTTGAGTCATTGGCTAGTAACCGTTGAGGAGTTGCCTCTTACGGAGACGATTCTGGCAGCAGCACCAGGTCGCTGTCACCATAATATTATTGCATTGTCATCGGGTTCTTATATTATGGTACCAAGTTGCAGCTTGATTGAATATCTAGAAGTGGGTCAAAATTAACTTGCAAGATTTTACCCGAACGTACAAATAAATAAAATCTTGTTAATAATAAATAATTAATAATAATAAAATGTGTTTTTTTTTCTGGGACTCTTAGCGTTTTTTTCTGGGACCCTCAGCGTGAGACCGATTCACACTTGACCAGTTGGATATGGAACGCTAAAAAACCTTACACGAAACCACACGTCTCCATTTATAAGTGGGATCATCGTGTATGATTTTATTACAAGATTTTATTTATTTGTACGTTCGGGTAAAATCTTGCAAGTTAATTTTGACCCACTTCTAGATATTCAATCAAGCTGCAACTTGGTACCATAATATAAGAACCCGATGACGATGCAATAATATGGTGACAGCGACCTGGTGCTGCTGCCAGAATCGTCTCCGTAAGAGGCAACTCTTCAACGGTTACTAGCACAGACTAGCCAGTTTGTTTGCACGTTCAGTTCTGATAGGAAAAGGTATATTTAACCAAGATCTGGTGCTGCATGACATGGGTGCTACTAAGGTTTCCTAAACAATATTTTAGTTGTTTAAAGACTAAGTCGCATACCACCACTGGATAGTCGCACAATCCTGAAACAAAAATGCCAGAAGTGAACCTTGTTGCAACCAGAATCTGTACTTTCGACCACAACAATGTTCCATCATCTCTTCCCCAGGACCCTGGCGGTCTGGAATCAGTCAAACAGTCACCCTCTCTTCACGGAGTCAGATTCCCGATACCACCAGCTCGCTCTCACCAAGAACAGGAAGCTCCTCTACTTCATCTGTGGGACTACTGTCTTTTCTGTCATTTGTAAGTTATTAAATCTATACTTGCATACCCCAGCGATTCGCGATTGCAGTAGGTCAATCGAGCGCGGTGTTCGGTAGGCGAGAGGAGTGAAATTAACAGCCCCCTCTGCATGCATGCGAACCCTAACAGCGAATTCTGTTAAAGTACACCGCGCTTGATTGACCTGCCGCGATGCTGAGCTGTTCCACTCAAGTTCCACTATATTGTCGCTAGATAATAGAGAGTGACCAATAAGAATGTTTGAATTCTACATGTCTACCAATCTCTGCTTCAATTGAAAGTCAATAAAAGCAATGGCTATGTGGTAATCGGTTCATCTGTGTTTTTCTGCCTTTAGATTTCACGTAAGACCTGTTCATGCCTAGCCTCAGTCTTGTTCATCAAAACGTTTTCTCACTAGAAACCTTCTTCCAGGCTGGGTAATTCTTACCTTCTTCGGGGAGTCCGTCTACTTTGTCATGGATAAAGAGAGCAATGCCACCTTGACGATAGATGCACCAAGGTTACCGTTGAAGGCATGGTACCCGTTCAACGCTATGAGTGGAACTATGTATTACCTTGCTTTTGCTTTCCAGGTGAGTTTTGATGAAGGTGCCAGACATTGTTAATAGATTTTATTGGGCTTGAGCTGTTTACTTGTCCAGTGATGTTGATCCTGGTTACAAAATTATTCTATCTACTACTAGTTTTTAATAACTAACATTAAAACCTAACCTTTAACCATAGACATATTACTCTAGCGATAGACAAGCTCGTTTAAACAAACAAATTGTCACACAAAACAACACAAAATGACACATTGCTGTCTGTCATTGCCATAGTGACGAAGTGAACTCGGGAACATCAATCAGGTGCGTACACCTCATTCAAGTGGAACATGTTGCTTCTATGGAAGGGCAAGTCTATCGCTAGAGTTTAAGTCTATGCCTTTAACCCTTAAAATGTTGTTAGTAATAAAAAACTAGTGGTGTATACAGGACGCCAATGATATAAATTTCACGCTGCATAGAAAAACGCTCTTGTAGGACAAACGTCTTTGAAGAAGATGTTTGTCATAATAATGATATTATGATAATAATTTTTACATCTTCTTCAAAGATGTTTGTCCTCATTGATCTCATGATGAATCTTCAAAATCTACCTTATTCGATGTTGCGATGCACAAAGCCACCAATTAATGTGAAAATACAGTGTTGCAGCCGCAGTAACCGACTAATTTGGATGTCAAGATGCTAACAAAGCTTCTTTCCAGATCTACTGGCTACTCTTCGCGATGTCCCTAGCGAATCTCGCAGATGTCATGTTCTGCTCCTGGTTGGTCTTCGCTTGCGAGCAACTCCAGCATCTGAAGGCGATAATGAAGCCTCTTATGGAGATCAGCGCTTCATTGGACACCTACAGGCCTAATACTGCAGAGTTGTTCAGGGCTTCATCTACAGGTTTGTCTTTTTTGTCAGTTTTGCCAAAATTTTACTGTACGGTAAGTAGGGTATATTGTAGACCCGAGAACTGAGTTATCGAAAGAGCGGAAAAAAAATCACTAGATTTTGGGCAACTAGGTAAGGAATAGTTATTTGTTATGCTAGGCTGCAAAGTTTCTTTTTGGCGCGAGTACTTTTATTGAAACCTGAGCGCTCAGCGAAGGTTTCAAAGGTACGAGACGCAGAATAACTTTGCAGCCGAGCGAAACACACAATTTTTCACCTCACAACAGCAACAACAGAAAAAAGTGAATTGCTAAAAAGAACATTTCAAAAAGTTTTTATTTGCGTGCTGGCCAGTGTCATGAAATAGTTATTAAGCATTTTCAGTGGCATAAGCATATGCTCACGACTATATTCCCCGAGGGGGTAGTCAGAGATATTCTAAAACCTCAGAACATCCACGTTTCACCAGTAGTACCGAAACTCTGTCCAGTGTGACAGGGGGTGAGCCTATCGCCACGGATTGGCGGTATATAAAAATATTGAATAGACAGATTCAAATTTCAAAAACTCTTTCCACGCTAGCGGATAAAATACACTTTTGCACTCAGATTTCGAATGATAAACATAATCTTTCCGAGCTTGTGAGGTGAAAAGTATTATTTTAGCTAAACTAGTTCGGAACTCATAAACGTTTATTTACAAAAATCTAGCATGCAATGAGGTAATAACTACTACCTATGGGATTAATTAATTTTGTGTTTTAACAGGCGTTATTTTGAATACCAATTATTTGTTTCCTTTTCTTGAATTGCATTAAAAGGAGATATTTATATTTCCTCTGTTTCAATATGATTTTGATTATACATTACGACAAATATCATTATAATTTTGCCCAACAGAAAAGTCCGAAAAAGTACCAGATCCCATAGACCTAGACATCAGAGGCATATACTCCACTCAACAGGACTTTGGAATGACCTTACGAGGAGGTGGTGGAAGACTCCAGAATTTCGGGGAGCAGAATGGAAATAACCCTAATGGGTTGTCGCAGAAGCAAGAGATGCTGGCTAGATCTGCTATCAAATATTGGGTGGAGAGGCACAAACATGTTGTGAGGTGAGATTTTTTGACTTTCTGAGGCTGTGCTTGAGGTAAATAAGCTAAACTGAAACTAGAAAAAGTAGATAGTTGTAGACCAAACAAACATTTTCTTCTTCTACACGATAAGATCGTGTCGACTTCAAATTTTGAACAAAGTCGCTAAATAGTACCTTGCCAGAAGTGGGCAACCGATACTGCAGGCTACAGGTGTTAGGGCACGCAGGGCACGATGTGAGATGGGTCATCGTTTGTGGAGCTCCACACAAGCAACTCACATTTTGCGCATCCGAGAATCCCCACCTGAACATGTTGTCCTTACTGCGACCGACCTGGGTTCGAAGTCGGTTTAACGACTTCCAGGTCGCCCAAGGCAAGTCATGTCCAGGCGGGAGGCTCTCAACCAAACAAACATTTTGAAATTTGTATAGGTAAATAAAACATAAATCAATTTCGTGCCCAATACTTTGATCATTCTGTAGACGTTTCTACTAGAATTAACTGGATAATGCAACAATGTTATGATCATTTTAAAGTGTTCAATTAGAGTTTTTATTTACTTTATTAACTCTGAGGAAACTCTGTAATGTTGCTGTGAAAACAAACGTTGATTTGTTGGTGCAAAACCGTTACAGTTATTAATTTTAAAGATTTTACTAATTATTTTAATTATTGGCAATACAATACATACACAGATTTGGTTGACTTCCAACTTATGCTATGCCAAGATTTGGGTATATCAGATATATTATGAAACTTAGAACATCCACGATCGAAAGTTTCAATAAGTGCTACAAAACAGTTTCGGGGTTACCAAACTTTGGTTATTATTTAACAAAACATTTTTAACATTGTAAATATCTGTTTAAATACCTATTTTGCTTTCTAATAACTCCCTCGTGTCCCATAAACATTCCATCTATAATAAAATATAAATAATACTATTTAATACAAAGTTAAGGACAATATAAACTTGTACTATCAAATAACATTGTAACTTATTTTCAGACTAGTGTCTTCCATAGGTGACACTTATGGTACAGCTTTACTATTCCACATGTTGGTTTCCACGATCACACTAACTCTGTTGGCATATCAAGCTACTAAGGTATTTATAATCCATTATCTAGTAACACGGGAAACTATACTTAAAGTCGGGCTAAGTTAATAGATCACATTTGACATCTATTGATGTTTCATCAAACGTTACCTTGTAACGGCGGGCATAGAATATTGTTAATTTTATCGAAGTTAGAACTGCACAATTGCTTTAATTTTATTAAATTACGATTACATATTTATTGTAATAATGACCAAAGAAGGTAATTTTACGATTTACTTTCACTGATAAACCATTTTAAACATAATAAACAATTTCTGTTCCAAAGAATTTAACGTCATTTCAATGTTGCGTCTCAGTGAATCCTATTTCTTTTTTTAAACTAAGGATGTTACCCAATAAAATCGATGTTAAACGTAGTTCCAACAAACCGCGATATTCACATATAAATCAATTCACATATAATGTTTGAAATCCGTATCGATTCATTCACTTTATTCGATGTTTTTAAGCAGGTCAACTCACTATGAAGCTAAAACTGACAAATGTCAAATGTGATCTATTAACTTGGCCCGACTAGTATCTTCTTGTCCCAAATACCGCAGTGTCTCAAAACGAAATTCGTTGACCAGTGTGTACTGCCAGTGATGACATATGAGGGTTGAACTACACATGACCGCACGCGATCGCACTTTTCCGTCGCTCCATCCTTTTCTGTCACTCAGGAACGTCATTTGCTATAGCATATAAGATAGAAGGAACGCGACCGCGTGCGATCGCACGCCGCAGGCGATCGCGTTCCGTCTATCTTAATAAGAGATGAATAATATTAAAATAATCATAACTAATTTTAAAAAGTAATGAAAACAATTTTTTACAGATCGACGGACTAAACGTATACGCTTTTAGTACGATTGGATATCTTACCTACACGCTTGGCCAAGTATTTCACTTCTGTATTTTTGGAAACAGGTTGATTGAAGAGGTGAGTAGCTTGACATTGTTTTTATTTCACTCTGAGATAATTGAAAGCCTGTGTCTTATGCAACCATCATTATTATAATCTCATCATCATCATCATCATCAGCTTATCGGCCACTGCTCAACATAGGCCTCTCCCAAGGCGCGCCGAAAGACTACCCTAGGCCTTCCTCATACAGTCGCTCTCCGATACCTTTTTGGGTCGTCGGTCCAGCGGGCAATGGGCTTGTCAAATCTGCCGAAGAACTGACAACCGATGGAGAGTCAGAGTGTAGGAGGAGGGCGTCCTACAATACGCCTGCCAGTTCGTGGTCTTCTCTCTAGAACTCTGACCCTCTATCTGTTGTCAGTTCTTCGGCAGATATGTCCAGCGCATTACCACTTTAGTTCTCTGACGTATCACTTAATTCCTGATATTATCTCTCAGAGAAATACCGAGCAGTTCTCTCCATAGCTCGCTGAATGACTTCGAATTAATGGACTAGTCCTATGGTCAGGATCTACCACACATCATTATTTTATCATCACAGGCAGGACCATCTAATTGAATCATCATAATTATGATATCAAATTAGCACATGGCATGTCGATCGTGCAGAAAGATTTTAATATTCATCACCTTTCTCCAACAGAGCTCGTCAGTAATGGAAGCGGCATATTCTTGCCAATGGTACGACGGGTCCGAAGAGGCGAAGACCTTCGTCCAGATCGTCTGTCAACAGTGCCAGAAGGCCATGAGCATCTCCGGAGCGAAGTTCTTTACTGTCTCCCTGGATTTGTTTGCTTCTGTAAGTTTGATTGTATAATCTTCTTCACGTGGTGCCATCTCCTATCGGAGGTTCAATTAATATAGAGCCTGTTGACTGCATTCCTGCCGTTCTAATCATCATCATCACGAGATATATACGTCCCACTGCCTACCCTCAGGGAGGGTGTATGGGTGAGAGTCCACTACGCGTGCCCAATACGGAATTGGTAGACTTCACATATACAGGGTGTTACATAAGTAAGAATAAATTTTTAAGACTCTTAAGGGGGTTATTTAGACCGTCAAACTGAACAACTTTCTCTATGGGACCAACATCGAAATCGCGAAAAAAAAAATCTGATATCCCATACATTTATTTTAGCTCGAGTTGATTTGTAGAGTATAGAACATAATTTTTTTTTTCGCGATTTCGATATTGGTCCCATAGTGAAAGTTGTCGAGTTTGATAATCTAAACCACCCCCTTAAATGTTTATTTGTAGTTTTGTAACACCTTGTATATGCATCGGAATTTCTTCAGCGTATGCAGGTTTTCTCAAGGTGTTTTCCTTTACAGTTTTGGAGCAGTCGGTTTTACGTAAGATCAGTATGAGAAATCTAACCCCCTTGCGCTTATGAAGATGTAGATAGAGGGGTCGGGTTTCCGTGACGCTGACTTTAAATAATACCACAGAATGAATACCACAAACGTGCCGTTCTAGAATGGTTTCTTTATTCGCGCGCAGAGACTTCACGCCCTCTTTCAGTTGCAATCACGCTTGCAATATGTACCTAGTCTTCTTCTTTCGAGCTAATGGCATTGTCATTCTAAACATTTCCAGCCCAGAGGGCCTAGTATGCCATCCCTGAGAAAACGACAAAAATCGAGATGCGAAATGCCTCTGTCTTTGTCATTCTGAGTATGCAAAATCGAAAATGAGCATGAAAGTTTTCTCGTTTTGTCTCTTTGTCGTACGTGGCATGCTAACCTTACAGTAGACATGAAATAGATATGGAAAAAGCCCACTGCCGTGTCATTCAAGAGTAGAGTAATAGTTATTCAAAATAGTTTAAATTGGTATCAACATAAATATTTTATTCAAATGCTTTTAGCTGTCTGATACATAAAGCACGAAACAATGAAATTGAGAAGGTACATAATGGAACCTTTATATAATTTAGAGAGTCCCATTTTAGATAAAACCCTGAAAATTCAATTTTCCAAGGCAGTAACGAAATTTGAACCTAATGAAGGTATATTTGATAGGTACTGATTTCGTCTTGTGTTATATATATTTACTTCTAAAAATACCTATAATATATATTTTTTTTCTTATTTCTCTCATATTATGTTTAAACCTTGTTTATTTGCAGACGCTTTGAAGTCTATTTGTTGAAATATATTATTTGAGAACTTTTACAGACACCGTTCGTGCTCGAGAATGTCTAAAACATTCGTTTGAAAAAAGTAAAAGTTTTGAGAACACCCATCATTCTGTAATAGACATAACAGAGAGTTTTGTGTGCGCAGATTTGATTTGCGTTCATTTTTAGGGTTCTGTACCCAAAGGGTGAAAATGGGACTCTATTCATAAGCCTATACTGTCCGTGCGTCTGTCGTCCGTCCTAGCTTCAGAGGGCTGTATCTTCTGAACCGTAATAGGTAGCCAGTTGAAATTGTCATGACAAATAATATAAAAAAGTAAAAAATTAAAGCTGGCCATACAAGAAACTAATTTTTATCAAAAAAAAAATTCTCGCTCTGTCGTAAAAACGGTAATACAGTTAAAAGTTTGAAACTAGGTGTGATTATAGTGAAAACTATACAGTATAACAACAAATAATAAAACAGACCAAGTGTGCGTCGGACCATTAGAAAACATTTTTTTTTTTGTAAGTAATTCGAAGCGCTCGTTAAATTGGCGTAGTGGAGCTTCGGTATTGGAAACGATCACCGAAGTTAAGCAACGTCAGGTCCGGTCAGTCTTTGAATGGGTGACCGTTTAGTGGTATTTCATCTCGAGCGTTTCCGTGCTTCGGAAGGCACGTTAAGCAGTTGGTCTCGGATAGTTGGTGTCAGGTGGCGCTGTAACTATTCGTTAAGCCAGGTCAGAGGCCCATTGGCGGCTTGAAAATTCTCTGACAGCAAGGTGACCTCTTGCCTCCAACAACACGCACTGGGCCCGCGTGGTGGAGTATGGCCCACTCCCTCTCACCCTTATTCGTGAGAGGAGGCCTTTGCCCTGCAGTGGGATTCTACAGGCTATAACTAACTAAGTAATTTATATTGTGTGGTGGTACGGAACCCAGTGCGCGAGTAGCCCGACTCGCACTTGGCCGGTTTTTAGGGTTCCGAAGTCAACAAGGAACCCTTATAGTTTCGCCATGTCCGTCCGTCCGTCCGTCTGTCCGCGGCTTAGCTCAGAGACGCTTAGTACTAGAAAGCTGTAATTTGGCATGGGTACACATATTAATCACGCCGAGAAAGTGGTAAAATAAAATTTTGAAAAATATTTTTTTTTATGGTACCTCCCCTACTCGTGAAGTGGGGACGCAATTTTTTTTTCTCGTCTATCCCATGGTGTGGGGTATCGTTGGATAGGTCTTTTAAAAATACGGTGGGTGTGGGAAAACTATTTTTCGATTTAGGGATCCGTTAGCGAAATATTAAGCCTTAAGGTGCTAATTTTTGTTAGAGTCGAGTGTCCCCCCCCTCTGCCAGCTAAACGGTTGTTTCTAGATATGTGAAAAAATTCATGGCAGTAGTGTATATAATGAAATTAAAAGGAAAACTATCACCGCTAAGTTAGCTTTACAAGTTAACGAGTAATAGTCGACCAATTTAAAAAATAGTACTTTTTAGACTTTATTAGCCGTCAAACCGTAGTATAAAACAAAAAGCCCCCTTCTAAGTTCGTATATTGTGACGGGCAACTACGGAACCCTACCCTGCGCGTGGCCCGACACGCACTTGGCCAGTTTTTATTTTTATTTATTTGGTTTATGTAACGGTAGTTGTCAAGGATCTAATAATTATGATTTTATTTCAGGTGCTTGGAGCTGTGGTGACCTACTTCATGGTGCTGGTGCAACTGAAGTAGATTTATTTTTACTGGTCAGTCTTTAACAAGTCAGTTCATACATGCATACTATGTTACTAGAAGAGTTTACCCTATACCAGACGTATTGTACGAGTACAATAGGTATATTTTGAACAACTAAACAAATATATTTTACTGAAAATTTATTATGTATTAATCCACATACACTAATATTCTTGTAAAAAAGTGTTATAAGTGAAATATTTAATGAAATTTATATACGAGGTGTGGAAAAATTAATCGTAAATGTTGAAATTCTAGTTCATAATTTAATAATCGAATAATATACAAAACTAATTTTGCATTTTGTAAAAATTTCCAATATTTTCAGTTAACTTTTTTAGTTATATTCTTTACAAAATGATTTTCAGGTTTTGCTTTCATGTTTGCTAACGTAGTTGCTAACACATTATGTATATCTAGATCTCTCTTTAAAAATAAACAATTTAAATCGAATCAAAGTTGTAGTAAAATGTATTTTTGAAAAAAAAAAACGTAATCACTTCTCTAGTGGGATTCGAACCCGCTTCTAAGCTATCGAGTCAAGCAAAAATAAAACACAGAAGCTCTTAGTCAAATTTTATACGAAAGATATAATATTTAGTTATGGTATAAGTTTTATGACGTCGTAAACGAAATCATAAACCACATTATAACGATGATGCATTTTGTACACTAGCAGTAAAGTTTACTTGATAAATGTGTTTATTGTTACATCTTTGTGTATTTTATTAGCAATGTTACCTAAGTACTTATTGAGATTGGGGGTTACTCTAAGAGACATACCACAGAAGCGATTTTTTGGCGTAGGCGACGTCGCAAGTGAATCTAGACCGACTGAGCGTTATTATAAGTCACTTCTTCTTCTTATCTTGTGGGTCAGCCCTGGTGTCAGTTTTTCAAACCGCCTTACGGTATCTGACTTGATTTTTATGTAACGACTACTACCACCAGAGATAATAGCCGGGACAAACGTCTTTACGTGCCATCCGAAGCAAGGAATCATATTTCTTTCCATACAATCAGGTGTTTCAGCCTGTAATGTCCTAATCAATGGAGACAACGTACAAAGTAAAATTTCACTAGGTGTACCTCGTGGAAATCGCACCCACGACCTCCGTGTCAAGAGCTTTGTTCTTATCTTATCTTGTTGTGGGTGCTGGCAGGCCAGCAACACTTCGACCCAGTAGTGGGATCTTTTGTGTTAGCCTCAATACTTTTTGCTTTCCTCACCCTTCAAATACATGGTCAATGAAGGAGGCAATACCATTGAGGGGAAGAAACCTAAGATCTCCCGGTTTTGGGTATCCACCTCCGAGGAGGCACATGCGTTTTGCCGCCAAGACATCACAGTCACAAAGAATATGTTCCATGGTCTCTTCATCCTCTCCGCATGCTCGGCAGCTGGGATCTAGAGTGAGTTTCATTTTGTGCATCATCGCGCCTGTGGCGTAGTGCCTAGTGAGGGCTCCGACGATGGCACGAGCCTTGCTCCTGCTGTTGTTCAATATGAACTTTGAGACACGAGTTGTCACATTGCTGATAAATTTCTTTGTTGCTCTTAACCATTCGATCATGGAGGCAGATTATAAGTCATTAATAAGTGGTCTCAGAAATACCGCGACGATTTCATCACAGAGTAGGTATCCTATTCGGTGATATCGTTCCGTCCGTCGCGTCAACGCCTACGCTCAAAAAATGCTTGTGGGGTATAAGGCCCTAAGTTCAATAAATTGTTTACTAAGAGAAGAAACTAGTAAAATAATAAACCCGGCTACGATCCGCCGTATTTAAAAATAATGTACAAATGTTTTTAATTTATTTGATGTACCTACTGTAATGTATTTCTACGTTTATTTTAATTATATTCTTGCGTAGAACTCGTAATGTGATGGTTAATTTTAGAGTTAAAAAAATGTATTTACTAAAATCTTAGCAAATTTTTGTTAAAATGTCCAGTTTACACGGAGAAAAATAACTTGCGAACTTTAACTAGATGTTCTTATGAATCTAATTCTAATAGATTTAACTGAAATCCAGTATAATTTAGTATCGTCTACCAGAATTATATTTATAACATAAAATTTTATAGTAAAGTCTGCTAATATTTATAGTTTTCACATCCAATTAAAATTTTTTTTCTCCTAGTACTAACTGTCAGAGGAGATGGAGCAAAACCACAGTATAAGAAAAAGTAGACTAATAACAATACTGAGACAAAAGTGTCTCAGTTATTAAAGTCCAAGAGCCAGTGACGATCAGACCGTCGTTATTTTATAAAAGCTGAAAGTTTCGTATCGCATGCTCTCAACACAGGAATGATGGGCAACTATGAAGCTTGAGTCATGGTGGCTTTGGTAGTTTGGTAGTCAAGAGCACATCACGAACGCCATAAGAACAGTACGAAGTCCATGGTGTCTAGCTTGACGTGCTCTTGACTGTACTAGGCATAGAGAAATTACACGCTCCCCTTGGTAGAGATGGTGTAACAAAGTGTGCACAGTAACCACCAATTGTGCACTAGTTTGTACTGCGACCATAGAGAAATGACACGCTAAGCCGATATGCCATCTCCTCTTACTCCATGGTACTAGGTCAAAATTGTCTGTCCAGGGGCTTAGATCAAAGTAAAATTAATGGATAGGCCTTACGCGAACATTTCAAACCTGAAAAATGAGGCAAAACAAATGAATGGTATACTTCAAATTTGTATGCAACTGCCCTAGATTTGACAGATAATGGCACTAGTTTGTATGGACCAACTGCCCTAGTAGTGTGCTTCAACTTAACGCGCTTTAGGCCTATCCATTAATTTTACTTTGATCTTTCGTTGATTCCTGGTAATTGATCCCACGACCTCCGTGTCAAGAGCCCAATGATCTTAACCATTAAACCACGGTGGTAATAGCCTACGTTCGTAGGCATAGGTAGTAGAGTTTCGATATTGGAAACTATCAACTTAGTTGGTTAGTGGGATATGGGACTATTTTAAATGTAACGATCTCAATCGCCTATATTGTATCGCCGATATACCCTTAGATTGTGCTGGTACTTAACTACGTAATACAGTAGCGATTCTCTAATCTCTTATCATTTTCTTGTGTGAATGCAAAAGAAATATATTGTTTGCTCTGTCTCCTGAAAAACGGCTTAAATATTCATACTTTTTGGACGATTTTAATCAAAATTACGTAGTGTCGTAAATTTAGAAGAATCTTGTATCGTTTTAGATGTAATTAATTTGTAAGGCCCTAAGTTCAATACATTGTTTGCGAAGAGAAGAAACTAGTAAAGCAACTTACAAAGTTGCAATTTGTAAGGCCTTAATTAATTGTGTAGACATTTAAACAAATACATATTTTTGTTGTTGTTGTAAATGTAATAATCTTTGGCCATACAAATGCAGCCTCGATCATGGGCATGTTTTGGACATGGCACAATCCCTAAGTTTGTAGCTATGCGCACGTACATACAAATTTGTTTATTTGTATGCTTGATTTTAATTTTTTTTACGATCTGATTCTGTCGTCTTTTTTTTCCTTTCATTTTTGTTACAGTGGTACATTTAAGTTTCTTTCTGTTAAACTTTTAATTAGGTTAATGCGAATTGAATATTGTAAATTGTATTTATTTGTTTTCGGTGTGCAAATAATGAACATTTGTGTCTATTTTTATGCTTAAATATAAGATTATTGTATTAATTTTTGTCAAATAAATCACGAAATTAAACGTTTTTATATTAAAACTGTTTATTTTGTGTACACACCTACACCTACTTACATAAACTTCACGAAGTAGGTACTCGAGATATTTAGAAACTTTGCTTGAAAAGGGTCGTTTCCCATCTTCCCTTCATTTACAAATTGGTTATCGTGTTACTGAAATTGTATTATAAATAACATTCACATCGTGGCTATGTGCACCACATCAGCGCCTCTAGCGGTGTCGGACCGACGTGAATTATTTCAGGTAACTCATGATAGTTAAAAGTTTGTAATTTTTATACTAAAATAATGTAAAAACTAAATAAATTAGGAACATTATTGGTAAGTATAAACATTTTTTAAATACCGATTTGCTAGAATATTTGCAGTGCCAATTTCTGTACAAACTTTTATCCCGGTTTTCACACCTTTGGAGATAAAATTCCAAAAAATCTTTTTAGCCAATAGAAACTTCCATGCCAAATTTTAAGTTTGTAGTATTTACAGCTTTGGATATTTCGTGTTGAGTTAGTGTGTGGATTTGCATAGATTCAAGTATATTTTACACAGCTTGTCCGACAAAAGTACACATTTCTGCCACCCCGGGCGCTGACAGTTCCCATCACCACTTCACACATAGCCATCTGAAATTAATAAATTGTATTATGAAACAGAATCTCTAAGAACTGTCAAAAGACACCATGTCGATTTTATAGCGATTGTATCGGGTAGGTACAGAATAAGACCCGGGTCAGAGGAACTCACGTTAGCTTCAGGCCTTAACCTAACCTGAGTTCATCTGACGCACCCTGAGCAGTCAGCCTCGATACAACCTCTGACTGGCTAATCTTTACACTACAGCATGAGTGATTGTCACACGATACAGCTTATACTGACACGATAGACAGTTCAAAAAAAATTTGCTAGATTTGCTTATAAAAAGATGTTCAATGTTTGTTTTGTATAAAAAGATGTACTGTTCGCCGCACTGCGCTCGCGCACCTGCAGCGCCGCGCACGCCCCTACGGCTCGCGCGATCTCTTTACTCAATGAGTTGCTCACACTACAGTCACATGCCGACATATTTAATGATAGTAATATTGTATTTTATAGGTTTGTTGTTTCGTTCCTTAATGAAACGTTAAGAATCGAAAGCAGAATTGTTTCTTAATTGCATAATTATATCTACCTAGCATATAAGTGTTTTGGCTAATGCTGTAAACTTGTATTGTGAATAAATAAATAAATAAATAAATAGAAGAACAATTACGATCGCCCTGGATGTTTAAGATAAATGATGGATAGCTTTTGGAATCTCGAGTCTCCCCTAAGATTTCAAACAAAGAGAAATTTCTCGACATCTGTTTCCACTTAGAGCGATTTGGTGGAATCCTCGAAAAGTGTCAAAAGCGGCTTATTCCGAGTCGATGACACTTATTGCTACGCGGGTGAGGATTTTATTTCTCATAGCATTTAGGGTGGCATTTTTTATTTAATATTCTTCAATCAATAACGTCTTCGCATTTTAGATGTTGTTCGCATGTACAATGTTTTGACTGTAGGACGATAAATTGAACAAAAAATTTTAATCGACTTCGATACTATAAAACTGCGGAGTGTCTAGTCGTCCGATAAACAACGAATAAAATATATTAGTCGTGTTTTCGTGCAGTACAGAATAGCATCTACAAGGACATTGATTTGTTAAACTGGAGTCGTATTTACGCTAGCACAATTCGCGATTGGGTTTTGTGTATTTAATTTGGGCTTTGGATTGCTTTTTTTTTATGGATGGGCTTGCTCTTGACCTCTATCTAGTCCTCAGGGCAAAGATGGGGTCGAAAATGTAGCGAGCTTACCCAGAAGTGCACTGGGACTCCTGCACACCGACGGAACGCAGCAAGCTGCTTGGCGCCAGACTCCGGCAGGAGGGTGGTCGCGAGCCAGGCGGGTCCTTGCGGAGCCTACCACACCGCTGTGGGGGATCGTTCAGCCGCCACCACAAACTAGATATCATCATCATAGGCCTTGACATCTGTTACAGATGATTTAAGCAGTGTTGTTTGTTTTTTTGGGGTTTGGCCTATTCAGGGTGTCAGGGAAAAATCTGCTGTTTCATACAAAACTGTCGTACCGACCCAACTCCTAGTGTAGGGAGCAGATTTTTAAAATTTTAGTATTTTCTATATAGTATACTATTCTATATTAGTTTCATAGTGTATGTTGGTCAGTTTGATAGTCTAACAAAAGTACCACTATATTACTAGGGTATTTTGTTACAGCCTGTAGATCTTTATACTAAACGCACCTTATACCTATGGTGTGACCATACCTTAAATTGCAAATAAGTTCTGTTTCCGGCTGACGTCATCCTGATTTCTTTATGTGAATTCTAACGAAAGGGACTAGTTAAGGCCACGGGATAGGCTAAAAATATGTCTATTGTTTTTGAGTATTTTTGGTGTGCAAATAAAGAATATTTATCTTATCTTATCTTATCTTTGTGCAAACATAGAAGAATTCAGTATCAGTATAGTCTCTAGTCCGACTAAAGATTATACTGGTACGAGTACTGAATTCTTTTTTTTATTCTTGATTATACCAGTTAGTGAATTTTGTGCAACTATTTTAACATTATTAATTATTAAATTCGTAATATTTTCTTAAATCTCCTAGCTTTCTCTATTTTTTTCCCTCTTATTTGAAGCGAACGTCATTAATTTAGAATTTTCATCAATCGCAACCTTAAACAACGACCTGGTTGGTGTAATTGTCTCTACGCCGGACTGCCGAACCCGGGTCCTGGGTTTATATCCCGGTTCGGTTATGAATTTTATAAATATGTTTGTGCCATTTTTGTATGGATTCTACAATAAAAAGCGCCTAGTATGCTTACTTTCTATCGTTACAATGGATGTGCCTGTAAGAGTTATTAATTAATGTAATCTAATCTAAACTATCATAAAACTGTAACTAAAGTGTGTTTGTACCTACATTTATGATAGATACAAAAAAAAATAACGATATGGTTTTTAGATATCCCTGACTCGAAATCAACCTTTTTCGAAATTTTGTCTGTCTGTTTGTCTGTTTGTTTGTGTGTTTGTTTGTTTGTTTGTTTGTTTGTTCGCGCATCACGCAAAAACTACTGAACCGATTTTGATGAAACTTTTTTTGTTTGATAGCTTATGATCTGACTTAAAATCTGGTATATAATTAGTGCGGACGAAGTCGCGGGAAAACACTAGTTTTTTTTAAAAGTAAATTTATTTATTTTTGCTGAAAAAAGCGTTGACGTCACGTTCGTTTTGCTTCGGTTTTATTTCAAATACAGAAGTAGTAAAATCTTTACGTGCCGCCTTAAATCGTAAACCTTTCCTTACCTTCCCTTTGTCCCTTTGCCTAAACTTAATTGCGAATCAGTCGAGTATAAATGATCCTATCAAAGTATCTTCCGTGTCTTAGAGTTTCTTAACAGTTTGAGAATATTATAAGCTTTGTTTGCAATTTAAGGAACATAAAACCAGTATTAAAAATGTGAATGTGAGTTGGTTTAGGGCCTGTTTCACCACTTCTGAATAAGTTCTTGTTAGCTTATCGCACAGATATTTTGACATAATTTCATACAAAATATGTCAAACTATCTGTCGGATAAGCTAACAAGAACTTACCCAGAAGTGGTGCAGGCCCTTAGTCTCTTTTTACGCCTCAACTAGGGTTGCCACCCGTACTAATTATACAGGTATCACTGCGGATAACTTCAGCATGTATTCTACTCATCTACTACTATATTTTTTCTCAATACATTTCACTAAAATACGATATACGATACAATACAGGGTAAATTTAGATGTTGGCTCCATAGTAAAAGTTGTTTAGTTTAATGAGTAGAATGCGTCCTAAAGTAATCCGCAATGATATAAAATTTCAAGAAATTTTCTCAGAAAAAATATAGTACGGCAATTACTATATTTTTATATGAACTAATTACCAAATGTTATTTATTTATCTATCTATCTATCTATCTATAACGTCACGCCTCTTTCCCATTGGGGTAGGCAGAGACCAGAGCGCGCCATCTACTACGATCCTTACATACATCTTTTGCCTCATTCACATCCATACATCTCTTCATACATGCCCGTCGGTTTCGAGTACTCCGCACCTCCCCTTTTTGTAGGACGCAACTGATTTGATCAGAATACGTCCTACGAGGGCGCCCTCTGCCGACACATCCACTCATTTTAGCTCCATATATCTCTTTCGTACATCTGCTATCACTCATCCTCTCCACATGACCAAACCAACGAAGCATACCCTTCTCTATTCTTGTCACAACATCTTCTTTCAATTTACATCGATCTCTAATCACACAATTTCTCACTCTATCTCTCAGCGTAACTCCATTTATTTAATACTACGAATTTTATTTATTTAATACTACGAATATTTCATGGATATTTCATAGAATGAACTAATTAGGTATCTTTCTCCTTTTCAATATTAACTGAGCATTTCTTTGGTTTGGGCATTTGTTTTGGTTTAAATAATTGTCATTCATTCTTTATAAAGAACTAGTGTTTTCCCGCGACTTCATCCGTACAAATTATATATCAGATTTTAAGTCAGATCATAAGCTATCAAACAAAAAAAGTTTCAACAAAATCGGTTCAGTAGTTTTAGCGTGATGCGCGAACAAACAAACAAACAAACAAATAAACAAACACACAAACAAACAGACAAACAGACAGACAAAATTTCTAAAAAAGGTTGATTTGGAGTCAGGGATACCTAAAAACCATATCGTAATAGTTTTTTTGTAAATATCTTCAATGTACAGACACACTTCAGTTACAGTTTTATAATAGTTTAGATAGCTTAATTTAATTTCTTGCTACGCCGGCGCCGTAGTAGACTACGATTGCTACGTTACCTATGGCGTAGCAAATGTAGTACACGCCGCATCGTCACAAAAATCTTTTTAAAAATACTAACCGAAAGAAAGTAAATAAAATAAAAACCGGTGAAGTGGGAGTTGGGGCACCACCACACAACATAATAAAAAATGTTTTGCTTTCTCCGGAATCTTTAGCGGGAGACTGACTTACACTTGGCCGGTTTTGTTGTTGTTATACTGTAGAGTTTGCTTTATAATCACAACAAGTTTGATGCTTGTATACATATCACCGTTCACTATAGAACGAGAAGAAAAAACGATGATAAAAACTAGTATCTAACTTTTTATCATTTTTTGGGTTCCGTACCCAAAAGGTGAAAACGGGACCCTATTACTAAGCCTACGTTGCCCGTCCTACCTATTTAGGGCTGTAACTTTTGAACCGTAATAGCTAGATAGTTGAAATTTTTACAGAATATGCGTTATTACGGCGGATTTGTTGACAAATAATAAAAATGTCAAAAAGTTAAAATTTAAGGGGGGTACTCAACAAGAAACTAGTTTTGATCGACGTTTTTTCTTCTCGGTCTATAGTAAAAACAGTAATACATAAAAGCGTCAAACTTGGTGTGATTATAGAGAAAACTCTACAGTATAAAAACAAATAATAAAAACCGGCCAAGTGTGAGTCGGTCTCACGCTTAAGGTCCCGGAGAAAAAAGTTTTTTTCCAAGTTAATATGTTGTGTTCTGTGGTGATGTGGTACGGAACCCTCGATGCGCGAGTAGCACGACTCGCACTTGACCGATTTTATTATTATTTGTTAACAAATCCGATGTAATAACACATATTCTGAGAAGATTTCAACTATGTTGCTATTACGGTTCAAAAGTTACAGCCATAAATATGTAGGACAGGCGGACAACATAGGCTTATGAACAGAGTCCCGTTTCACCCTTTGAGTACGGAACCCTAAAAAGAAACCCTTAAAAACATGTTAGCCAATTACAAGAATATAAGAGCTCGTAGAAATAGGAAAAGAAAGGCTTACCGCCATTCTCTAAAAGGAAAAGAACGTACAAAAGGAATTATAGTGAGATATATTTTATACATTTGCGAGAAATGTTCACAGCCTGTTGATTACGGCTTAAGACATAAGCTGAAACTCTGGTAAAATCACCTGGGGATATTTCAACTATGGGCATTTTACTTCTTCTTCTTCCTGCCCTTATCCCATTATTTGGGGTCGGGGTTTTCTTTGGTCGTCCTCTCTTCATGCAGCCATCCACATTCATATTTAACATTCGTCTTGTAATATGACACTCATCAGTTCTCTTCTCATCACATGGCATTTTACTTGTGGAACAAAATTATTGTATACTTTTTAGGGGTGATTGGGGATCTACCTCCTAGCGGTCCACCCCGGGCAACGGAATCACAAGCTACCAAGTTTGTGGTGGCGGCTGAACGATCCCCCACAGCGGTGTGGTAGGCTCCGCAAGGAGCCGCCTGGCTCGCGACCACCCTCCTGCCGGAGTCTGGCGCCAAGCAGCTTGCTGCGTTCCGTCAGTGTGCAGGAGTGCCAGTGCACTTCTGGGAAAGCTCGCTACATCTTCGACCCCATCTTTGTCCTGAGAACTAGATAGAGGTCAAGAGCAAACCCATCAATAATAAAAACTAAATTTTTATACTTTTACTATAAACATTCAATTATACTAGTAACCCATGACTATGGCTATTATCATAATCATCATTGACAACCCGGTTGGTGTAACGGTTGCCACGCCGGACTGCCAAACCAGGGTCCTGGATTCGAATCCTGGTGCGGTCATGGATGTTACATGTTTGTGCCGTTGTTGTATGGTCCCCATAACAAAAAGCCTGTAAGGCTTACTTGGGATCATTACAATGTATGTGCCTGTGAGCGTTATTATTATCATCACAGCCTATTTACGATTACATCCCACTGCAGAGCAGAGTCCTACCCTCAGGTTGCATGTATGGGCGTTAGTCCACCACGCGTGCCCAATGCGGATTGCTAGACTTCACATACGCATCGGAATTTCTTTTTCAACGTATGCAGGTTTTCTCACGATGTTTCATCGCAATCGGTCGAGCCGTTATCGAGTTTTAGCGAAACTAACGGACAGCTGTATATTTTTACGTGGCGACGGGCTCACTCCTGTCACACTGGACAGAGTTTCGGTACTACTGGTGAAACGTGGATGTTCTGAGGTTTCAGAATATCTCTGACTACCCCCTCGGGGAATATAGTCGTGAACGTATGCTTATGCTTATGCTATATATTTTAATATATAAAAAATGTACCAGAAATGTCTACGGCCACAAAAGACCTAATCAGAATATTATGTAAATTTGTTATTGTTTGTACTGAGTAACTTCCTGAAAGTCTCCAATATTGTATCGAATTTTATATAAAAACCTTATTTATTTATTTAAACATAAATTTTTAATACCTACCTACCTCATTGCTCCCATAAATTCTAAGGTTTAAGATCCCGTCGAGGCCGTTTTTTGAACACGAACGAAAGTGTTTTAAACTGTGTTTTAAAGTCTGAAATTAAATTATGTCTTATTTAAGGACCGGGCGACTGTTCTCAATTACACGATTAGATTAAGTTTACTCGATAGAAAAAAATCCCAAAGTTACCCCTTTTTGTTATGTTTTTTCAATACTATGATTAAACTGCTGATATTTAACTTTTTATTCTTGTACTTAACTAAATACATTAAATATTTCTAGTGAACTCAGAAGAATTTTTAGCTTAGAAACTCCCATGAGCAAAGATATTGACGAAAAACACGTTTTTTTGCGATCCTGCTTTCAATTGGAGCGGGATGGCTAATTGTAAACTTATGCTTGCAAGAAAGAGACGCTTGCACTGGGATAACCTAGCCTTACGTTCGTTTCGCTCGCAAATAGATTATTATCTGGTTCTATTTACAAATTGTATTATACATACGTCTTAACGTTGATATTTTACTAATTAATACCCTAGACTACTTAGAAAGTAATCGGCTTACCTCAAGCTGCTTATACCTTGAACCGCGACAAAGGTGAGAGGCCACGATGGACCGCATCACTCTCTCTAATGGTTCATTACTCTATACTCCTTTATTTTCAACAAATAGCCTTTAACAATGTGTTTTTTGCTTTGCTTATCAAGGCACAATATTTTGAATGTAAATACTTCATGACGGCAAGTACACATTGTCCATTACAAGTGGCGATGGGCTCAATCCCCTGCACACGCCCTCGGTCCAGAAAGATCCACTATCTCGATCCACCATTGGATTGAATAGCACGCTGAAGTTCACTGTGATCCACTATTAGGCTCAGTGGATCCTATGATACTCGTACTTGTATGTCTTAATATGCTCCACCAGTAGATCGAAATGATTTCAAGGAGTTTGGTAAGATCCACCACTGATTTCAGTGGAACCTGTGATATACAGGGTCCAACTTAATATGCTGACACTTTTTTAAGGGGACGATCAGACCATCAAACTGAACAACTTTCTCTATGGGACCAACATCGAAATCGCGAAAAAAAAATCAGCTGTCCCATACATTTGGCTCGAGTAGGTTTGCAGTTTTGTATGGAGGGGCAGATTTTTTTTTCGCGATTTCGATGTTGGTTCCATAGAGAAAGTTGTTTAGTTTAATGGTCTGATCATCCCCTTAAAAAAGTGTCAGCATATTAAGAAGGACCCTATATATTATAGTCTCTAAGGACGTTCGACCTCTTGTACACGTCTGCTCTCCTGGCACAACTGAATATTTTCAATTAGTAGTAAATAAATATTATGTGGACAGAGTTTCGGTACTAGTTAAACGTTGATGTTCTGAGGTTTCAGAATATCTCTGACTACCCCCTCGGGGAATATAGTCGTGAGCATATGCTATGCTATAATTAATGACATCATCATCATCATCCTCCTAGCGTCGTCAACTACTGAACATAGGTCAGTTTCAAGTCGCACCACAAAACTTTCGTGAGGAAACCTGCATACGCTGAAGATATTCTGATGTATAACAAAACCTTAGTGACTTCGAAACATGTTTTATAATGTGCTACAAAACATTTTTTCAGTGTCGTCGATCCAGCGCTGGAGCATCCCAACACTAAAAAGTCAAAGTCAAAATAATTTATTAAATATCTAATAGGAGCTTGAAGACGTCAGATCTTTTTTTGAATCTACCACCGCGTGTTGGAACGTGTTGCTGTTGTCGCTGCTCTAGAGAAGATACGACCAGAAACTCGATTGCTCGATTGCTTTGTCAATGTACAATACCTATCCTTTATCGAATATGAACTAAATGTACCTAAATTAAAGTGCTCATTGAAATAAAAAAATTTGTATTTTTTATTATTTTTTTATTTTTTCGTGGTCTCCATTCTAGAACTCTAATAACAATCATTATACGTACACAGTAGATGCACGACCGAAATCCCTATCGAGCTATTATTATTATTTGTGAGGGCTATTGTAGTTTTGTTGTGGTCTATTGTGTTCGCTCGCCCATAAATTCTTTTCATTCTCGGGTATGGAGGTTTTTTCACGATATTTTTCCTTCATCCCCGGGCTAGTGATAATGACAAATACAACCGTACATAAATTCCAAATGATATAAACCACATTTTTTAAAACCAACTGTTCCATACCAAATGCCTACTTAACTCAAATGTATCTGTGAGTAAAGTTAATCTCAGCAGTTTTTTTTACGAATTCAGGATAGTAAAAGTTATTCAGTTTCATGGTCTGAACCTTCGATCAAAGTAAAACTAATGGATAAGGCCTTACGTAAACATTTCAAACCAGAAAAATAAAGCAAAATGAATGACGGAGTCACGTTGTGGATCTGCTATTGGGCGGTCGCGTCGCCTGTCGATCGTTGATTGCCCCCTCCCAGGTCTACAACGGGGCTCCAGTGGTGGCTCAAGATAGTGTTCTTTTCGAAAAACAATCCTTGAAGTCACCAAATACATAAATAACCGTACAACGTCAAGCACTTTTGCTACATAAACTAGACATTGGCAAAATCATCAAATACCCAAGATGGCAGCCATTTTTTTAAAAATAGAAAAGAATAGAAAACAAATGACTATTATACTTCAAATATGTACAGAGACGACAGACAAGTGTGCCAGTTTATATGGACCAAGTGTACCAGTAGTGTGCTTCAACTTAACGCACTTTGGGCCTATCCATTAATTGTATTTTTCTCCCCTCCGGACGGAAAGCGACAATTGTCGTCCCGCTGCGCTAAACGAAGTCGCCGCTTTCCACCTCTGTCGAGGAGAAAAATAGTATACTAACCTCGGACAGTAAATAAGAAAGCCTCAGATCACATGTTTGTTGACCGAGGCGATGTTTGTTACTACATGAGATCTGAGACCTTTCATACTTTCCTGTCCTCAGTGTGTAATCTACTATTGATCGAAGGTCTGAACCACCAGTGAAAATTTCGAAACGGTAAAAAGAATCATGCAGGCCATCGCAATGTAAGGATATGAAGTCTATTTGGAGAGGGATATGTTGATGATGATGATGAGTATTATAAGCTATGATTACAACGTGTTCCTTAGGAGACTCACAAAGGATATCGAACCAACCCAAATTGCTTAATTAAGGCCGGCAACAAAAAAGATAATTAAATCTCGGGCGGGCGACAGGCCTAATAAAGTGCCACAATTACTTGCCTATTTGTTATTTATACACACGTTCGTAAACTCACAACCATAATAGCTTTCGGGGTTGATCAGGAACTTTAATGCAACTACCAAATATACAAGGTGTGAAAGTTTTAAAAAACTTTCACTATGGAGCAAAATAGGTAATCGCAAAAAAAAATCTACTGCATTGCCTACTCGACTCAAATGTATGGGACGGCTGATTTCTTTCGATTTTTAAAACTCATCCAACTCAACCAACAACGAAATCGCGAAAAAAAAACAGGTTGATGGTCTAACTAAACCACCCCTTCAATGTTTATTTGTATTTTTGTAACACCTTGTATATACATTGTCATCGCGAAAAAAAGTGTCCCATACTTATTTTGGCTCAAGTAGGTTTGCAGTTTTGTATGGAATAGCAGATTTTTTTTGCGGTTTAGATGTTTGTGCCATAGAGAAAGTTGTTCAATTTGACGGTCTGATCATCCCCTTAAAAAGTGTCAGCATATTGAGAAGGAAATACGCAAAAAAACATTTCGCAGTTTCCATACTAAATACAATCAGCTGATGGAACGTTTGTATGAAAAGTAGAAATTATATTTCCTTATGTTTCTTAGGGAAAGTTGTTCAGTATCATGGGTAGAAGTACCCTTAAAGTAATGCAACTGTTTACCCTAACACCCTGGATAGTAAGATGGTGGATGTATAGGTGGTTGATATCCACTGACATATTATTATACTCTATTTCTATTTCTATTTTGTGCAATGGCGTTTCCTTTATGATTTCGCAAGTATCAAGAGTTGAAGATATAGACTCTGCTTTATTAGGTAGGCCTCATGAAAGAGCAAGGTTACGGTTGGTAAACTAAGAAATTACTGCTAAGAGGATTATTATACTCTAGCGATAGACAAGCTCGTTCAAACAACCAACATGTCACACAAAATGACACATTGCGGTCTGTCATTGCCATAGTGACGAAGTGAACTCTGGAACATAAATGCTGTGCCCACCGCATTAAAGTGGAACATGTTGCTCCTATGAAAGGGCCTGTCTATTGCTAGAGTATATGTCAGTGTTGATATCTAGGTAATAAAAAATTCAGTCTTTCTTAAGAGAAATGTAAAATTACAATTCATAAAAAAATCAACTTTACATAGAAGTGTCAACATTTTCTTATCACGACCTCCTCCCAAAATAATTTCAGATGTAAATTCTGTTTATTTCCACTTTATACGCTCTTCGGCGTCGCAATTTATAGGTAAATGAAAATTGTGAGTAATTTTCCGTTGTGAAATTAACTGTTGACTTAATTTGGACCAAGTTATTAAAACATGACATGTTTTTGCGATCAAATTTTATCAAGTAGATTAATTTGGGATTGAATTAGCATATTTTAATATTCGAGCGACCTAATGACGCAGTTAGGGATAGAATAATAAATTAGTCTGGATTTTGTTGAAAAACTTATTTTTTGTGATTATTTTTAGTCATATTGATTTGTGGAAATAAAGAGAGTGTGAGTGGAACAGTCGAAAGGGTCGCCCTAGATGTGGACTAAATTGGCAGCATACTTAAGGGCCAGGTCAAAATTATGTACCTACCCGAAACCGACGAGCGTGTATGAAACGACTTATGTTATGTATGACTGAAGAGGCAAAAGAGGTGTATCAGGATCATAGCCGATGGCCGATGTCTCTGCCTACCCCAGTGGGACACAGATGTGAGTATATGTATAATACGAGTATGCATGCACTTTTTAACTTATGACGAGCTGAGCGGAACCGATTTACTATTTGTTAATTAAGTAATTATAACACTTTATTGTACACACAGACAAAATAATACACAAAGTTGAGAGAACATGTACAAAGGACGAGCTTATCTCTAAAGAAATTTCTTCCAGAAGACCCGCAAAAGAGACAGTTACAAAGCAAACCGGCATTGCATCAAAAATTATATAGGGTAAGTATAAAAAAAACACCAGTAATATTTGTGTGTTGTGTGTTTGTAGACCATCAAACTGAATAACTTTTACTATGGAACCAACAAAAAAGTCTGCTGTTTCAAGTCGAGTCGGTGCTGAAGTTTTGTAGGAATAAGCTGATATTTTAAAAAGTGCGCAAACGTAGCAAGCAAAAGTACAAGTAATTGGTACTGGAACAACTTACAATAGTTATTTGTTATGCTAGGCTGCAAAGTTGTTTTTTGGCACGAGTACTTGTATTGAAACCTGAGCAAGCGAAGGATCCTAAGATTAGAAATAATAGAATCCTGAGCTTATAGCGAAGGTTTAAAAGGAACGAGACGCAGAATAACTTTGCAGCCGAGCGAAACACAAAACTTTTCACCTCTCAATAGCGTGGAAAAAATGTGAATTGCTAAAGAGAACAACATTTTAAAAAGTTTTTTTTTTCGTGGTGGCCAGTGACATAAAATAGTTATTAATGCATTTTCAGTGGATTGGCGGTATAGAAAAATATTGAATAGACAGATTCGAACTTCTAAAACTCTTTCCACGCTAGCTGATAAAATGCACTTTTGCACTCAGATTTCGAATGATAAACAGAATCTTTCCGAGCTTGTGAGGTGAAAAATAATATATTTCAAATAGGTAAGTATATTAAAGTCTCTTACTTTAATAAAAGTTAATGAATCTCTTTCATAGTGCCGTAAAAAGGTTCTAATAGCAATTGAGTAAAACCGACTTAGCAACGACATCAATAAAATCGCTCTCAATTCATCTTTCCCAAATGAACAAAATTAAACTTTTCGGAGCAATTAATTTCATCCAGTTTAGGCTTGGAATGGATATGCCGCTTTACTGACGTTCGCTACGTTGGTACATACATATACAATACAAGGTGTTTCAATAAATATTTAAAACTCTTAAGGGGGTTGTTTAGACCGTCAAACTGAACAACTTTCTCTATGGGACCAACATCGAAATCGCGAAAAAAAAATTATGTTCCATACTCTACAAATCGACTAGAGCTAAAATATGTATGGGATACCAGATTTTTTTTTTCGCGATTTCGATGTTGGTCCCATAGAGAAAGTTGTTCAGTTTGACGGTCTAAACAAGTTCCCCCTTCCCCCAAACAACAACAACCCCCTTAAGAGTTTTAAATATTTATTTGTACTTATGAAACAGCCTGTATAGTGAAAGTTGATCAGTTTTATGGTCTGAATCTGAAGCATAATTATTGAATTAAGTATAAGGAACAATATGAACCTGATAATGTGTGGAATAGAGCTTGTACTTTTATGCAATCCGTGGTAGAGCTTTAACTTACACATTTTGTTCTGCGCACAAGATTTTTTCGTTCCACTAGCACAGGTTACACCGGTAGAAGGCAACCGACTAAACGTATTCTATTTACATCCTAAAATCGTCTTCGAACACCGTCTGAAGTTTAATTAAAACATGGAGGTCGGAATTTGTTAATAAAACTTAATATATCTTGGATTAAAGTATTTTACCAGCTTTGTTGCGTGTAATCTAAAAGCTTTTTAATTTGCCGCTTCCGAAGTAAATTTTAACAATTCAATTTTAAGGGTTGTTTTAAGTTACTTTGCTGAGGCCTGTTGGAATTAGGCAAAGAACACTCGCTGTACTTACAGGTATCTCTTTTCAATTTAAACGACATGATACATAGCTTGAGCAGTCTGTCCGCGCGTTTTTGTTGCCTGCTTTAGTCATTTCATTTTAGTATATAAGTTACATTGTGGAAAGGTGTTAGCTGTAATGCAATGTAATATTTTTGCTAAATAAATAAAATATAAAAACATAAAACGATTCCCCCGACCCTCCCCCCATCATAACTATCCTCCCCCATCATATCTATTCAATTCTCTATCTATTAGTAAGTATTACCTACCTAATTAAATTAAGCAACGTTCAAATTGTGTCACACGAAATAATTTCACTTAGCATTGTCACGCAAATTGATTTGCATGCTACTCAAATACGCATTCATGAGCACGGTATTTAATTAATTTAATAATTGGATATTCGGTTTGCTTGATCGGATCGATATATTAATCAAATTAATTAGTAAACTTTACCAATTAATGGCAACATGTATCAGGAAAATTATGTTTTAGTCTTGTTCATATACATGCATAAACAATAATCTTTTTTGATCAGTGACTTTTATACCACTAGCCACTACCCAAGCAGCATAACAAGCTGTATAAAAGCTGTATTTGAGTTCTTTTTTATACTTAAAGCTGCTTATTGAGCCTGTATAAATGCTGTATAAGCGCTTATACAGACCTTATAAGTGCAAAAAGGGCCCATGTTATACAGCTTTTATCGTTAGTAGAGCTGTATAATAGCTGTAGAAGCAATTCATAAGCCTTATAGCATCTGTATAAGAGCTGTTATTCGGTGTAATGAGAAACCATTACACTCCAAATAATATTTTATAAATATCTTACAAAGATTATGTTTTTAAATAAGAGTTTGAAGAGAATCAAAAAATTATAAAAATAAACGAGACACAATATTTTTCGTACAAGTCATTGCTAATATGAATAATGGTGACAACATTTTATAATATCAAAGTGACATTTCAAGTTGAAGATAAAGATAAAGTGTTAATTGGTAAATCAAAGTGGAAATCAAATTATATTGTCAATGTGTGGTTGGTTATGGGCAATATTTTCACGCGCCAGTAAAATTATCAAACAAATATAAAGTAAATTACGAAATACGGATAATTAAGTGTTTGTTTATAAGGTTATAATATAAATTATTTTTAAAATTATAGATTTTAAGACACAGTAATCATTATTTTAGCTTATTATCATGAAACGGCTCCAGCTATCATCAAATATTGGATTAATTTTATTTAAAATTTTTGTTTTTGTTAGTTCTAAAATGGCGAGAATTTGTTATACAGCTTAGATGATAATTGGAGGGCATTATGGTCTTATTTGCTGTACTACGTAGAATATGGATCATTAATACAGCTTTTGGTTTTTAATCAGAGTTATAAGATAATATTTTTATTATTTAGGCTGTATGTGAGTTCTGAATTCATAACTAATAATTCTCTTTAGAGATCCGTGTAAGAATTTATTATCCCTGAGCAAGATTTAATTTTAAAGTAGAACATTTTACAATACAATCATTTTTTGAAGTCGAGGATCTATAAATTTATAATTTCAATGATATACGGCGACACGTCAAGCTATACTAAACCAACATAACCTGGCCGCGCGTAGTTTGAATATCGTATAACGCCGCGCGGTCGGGTTATTTTGGTTTTGTATAGCTTTATGTGTTTGCCGTGTGTTGTGTATTGCCGTGTGTACATGTTATTTTGTTCTTACTTTTTGTTTACGTAATTTAGTTAGTATTTAAGATAAACACGTAATCACGTGGCTGTGATTGTCCTTACGACACAAATTTATATATTTGGTTTTGTAGCCTACCTAGTTGGCACACAACCATGTAGGTACTTACGTAACGTTTTGTGGCAATGATTGATATACAGGGAGTAACAAAACACCCTAGTAATACTTAAGGGGTTGCTTCAGACCATCAAACTGAACAGCTTTCACTATGGAGCCACCATAGAGAAAAATTAAAAAACTGCTGTCTATTACAAAACTGCAGTACCAGCACGATTCAAATGTATGGGACAGCAGATTTTTTTTTCTCTATTTTGCCCCATAGTGAAACTTGTTCAGTTTAAGTATTACTAGGGTGTTTTGTTACATCCTATAGACATATCTTCATAAAGTTGTATGTGTGTAAGTAACACCCGTAGTGTTAATTTGTGAGTAAGTAACACCCGTAGTGTTACAAAAAGTAAAAAATTAAAGGATTTTTTTCGGAAATTCTGTTTTTTATTTTTCTTTTAAACTTTATGCAAAAGGGGTATGAAGTATAATTGATCTTTGTGTTCGATACATACTAATTTTATTTTTATATCTTGTTCAATGGTTTTGATACTTATTTGTTTCATTGTACCTAAAATTGTTCTAGTGTCACATGGTAATATTCCAGGAAATCTGCAATTTACAATTGCGGCTAAATCGTTTAGAGCTATTTGAGATGTATTTCTTTCTGTAGCCCATTCCTTTATTCGGCGACGAAACAACATATTTTTTGAAAATTCGTCATCTTCATTATTTACAGTACTTGTGCTGCTAAATGAAGAAACATCAGCATCAGGTTCCAAAGGTTTAACTAAAACCATAAATTCGACACCATTAAATGGTTTTCCTACGGAACCTTCGTTGGACGGCAACGGAACTGTCGCTTGACTGTGGGTTGCCCGATTTAATATATCCGTTTCCGTATCTGTCAGTAAAGCAGGCTAAAGCTGTACTATGGATGTAATTTATTTTTTTAGTTTTAAAGCACCCTTGTAGATAGAAGTTATAAAACCACTATATTCAAAAGAGTGTCTAATTACGCTATAAGAATAAGTTTTATAATGGAATTTTCATATACCATTGTACGGAAACAAGTATCGAGAGATACCATAATAATACTTAGAACTGTAGTAAGTAAGCGATCACATGCAAAATACAGCCTTTATGCAGCTTTAACGATAAAACTAGCTTAAAGTGTCACAAAATACTTAAAGTTTTATAGTAGAGTTTTCATATTCTGTTTTAATACTCTAAGCTTACGCGAATCCCTTAATACAGATTTTGTACAGCTTTAACGATAAAATTAGCTTAAAGTGTCACAAAATACTTAAAGCTGTATAGTAGTATTTTCATATTCTGTTTTAATACCCTAAGCTTAGGCGGATCCCTTAATACATATTTTATACAGCTCAAGCTGTATAATAACTGAAAAATCCCGCTTATAAAGATTCAAGCATCCTTGGACTCTCTTGTACGTCTTTAAAAGAACTTTAAGTTCTAAATTAGCTGGTTAATTGATTTACAAAACGCTTGCATGCTGCTTGGGTACCAACAATGGTAGCAAGGTTTTTCAAAAGCTTAAATTTTAGTGATATCACACAATGATATCGAAAATCTATTCTTTTTTGCTAAATTCTTCTGATGCCAAGAAACATTTTTACTTTGTTGACTTCACTTTTGTAACTGAGCCATTTTTCAACCATCTTAAGGTGTCCCTTAGACGGTCATGCCGCATGACCCTCTAGGGACACCTTTACGGCTTCTGAGAAAAATGTGTGACAGACGGGCATCAGTGTTCCGTTTAGCCAATTTACAGTACACTAATAAAATTATGTAGGTATTATGTGGTTGTATAATAATATGTAGGGCTAGCTGCCTTTCTTTGCCCACAAAAAAAAATTTTATCCCAATCGCCTCATACAACACCCTTGTGAACAAACGGCACAGCGATGTATCACGCCATGGCATAAACAGATTTTTCATTGTAACTAATAAATAAAAAACATTGTTGCCATTGTCACACAAATTATCTAGTCACATTTAAAGAACCAGAATATAGGCCAGACTTGTTTTATGGAATAAGTATTGTGTCGGAGTCACGTTGCAGGAATTGACCCGAGCACACGTCGCGCGTGGTTTTCGCGCGTCGCGTTTTTGCCTGCCACGAGGCTCCGCAATCCTCAATCTCTTCTTGTTCTTGAACAAAAACAATCCCTGAGATTGGGATAGATACTCCCATAAATTACACTTGACACTGGCGGAAATGCGGTGCTACGCACAAGCAAAAAGCCATTAATTATAAAAAAAAAAAAAAAAATTATTGTGTCAGATAAAAATGTCCATGACTCGGGTACAAATATTCATATCAATCATACAAATATTAGCCCCTTACGGGATTCATATCCGTAACCCTCTTACTAATACCAAATAGTCTTGCTTGATGCGTTTATTACATCAAACTTATCATTTAACTGCAGGCTAGCTAGATAAGCTACATCATGGTCCCATAAAACTCTACAACACCTCTTTTAAAGTGGCTATCGTCATACTAAACGCCAAGTTTTATGAACTCAATTCAATTACATTCGGCGACTTGACACAACTGGCAGAAGAATTTTATAAATTAGGTAGGTAGACTAGTATATAAGTATGTTAGGTAGGTTAGTAGGTCAACTAGGTAGGTTAGCAGTTATTGATAGTCCATACGGCCCGGTTGGTGTTATGGTTACCACACCGGACTGCCAAACCAGGGTCCTGGGTTCGAATCCCGGTTCGGTCATGGATGTTATATGTTCGTGCCGTTGTTGTATGGTTTCCATAATAAAAGCCTTTAGTGCTTAGTTTGGGATCATTACAATGTATGTGCCTGTGAGCGTTATTTATTTATTTATTTATTTATACGGACTAGAGCTAGCAACTCAATCACAAGGCGGCTGTTCGATTCCTGGCCTCTACAACTGTTCTACGGAATTGATGTATGGTTGTATTTGTCATTATCACTATCTCGGAGGTGAAGGAAAACATCAGAATGAAAAGAAAATACCACAAGTTCGGCGGTATAGGCAAACTTGGAGTGAACACAATAGACCAGCGAAGGACGCAGTGTAGTATACAGGGTCCTTCTTAATATGCTGACACTTTTTAAGGGGATTTTCAGACCATCAAACTGAGTAACTTTCTCTATGGGACCAATATCGAAATCGCGAAAAAAAAATCAGCTGTCCCATACATTTGGCTAGAGTAGATTTGCAGTTTTGTATAGAAGAGCAGATTTTTTTTTCGCGATTTTGATGTTGGTCCCTTAGCGAAAGTTGTTTAGTTTGATGGTCTGATCATCCTCTTAAAAAAAGTGTCAGCATATTAAATTGGACCCTATATATTTTCTTTGGCAGTGTTATAGTTTTAACCTTACCTGCAAGCCCACTGAAAATAGGTAGGCAGGTTAGGAAGGCAAGTTGAAGTGTACCTCACTTCAAATATTTTAGTAAAAAATATTATCTTCTTTTTTGTAACTAACTTATTTTTCGAACCCTGTCCTGTTTATTCCAGTCTATGTCACAACCTTTTTCAAGCTATATGTCAAGAAAGACAATTGAAGCTACATAAGCGTCGAAATAAATTGCAACCAGCATCATACCAGCAACCATACTAAAATGATTAATTCCTCAAACATTCATGCCACGACTTTAAAGACAGACTATACTTATATTACTCTTTGGTGAAGGCATGCTCTCTACAAAATCCTTATAATATGTCAGAGACGCGTTAGATCGATCTTGAGACTAGGGCCGAGATACAGAGACGATTTTTTTAGTCTTAGGCCGTGATTCAGAGACGATTTGTAAGTCATAGTTCGAACTCCCGTATGTCAAAATCCATACATTTCTACCCTACTTAGCTCGAGCTAAGACAAAAAAAATCGTCTCTGAATCCGGCCTTAGTTCGAGCTAAGTAGGGTCGAAATGTATACATTTAAAATCAATATATTGATTTTGACATACGGGAGTTCGAACTATGACTTACTAATCGTCTCTGAATCTCAGCCTAGGATTCCCAGCTTCGATGAGCCCTCTCTGGAAAATATTAAATCCGTTCTTGTTTCAGAAAAACTAAAAAGCCGCTAGAGTTATAAACCATAGACAACTCAACTAGTGTAGCGAGGGATAAATATAAGAACGTGTACGTATCTCTACTCTCGAACTGCTCTGTTATCTCTGGTTCTTTTCATGGCTGACGTTCGAAGGATTGCTTTGCAGTCATGAAGGTTCTCGTTAATTTTTTGTAATATATCTGTATAATTCAACTAAAATAATAAGATAGATATGTAGCCAATGTGTTAAAGTATTGTCTAAAACTAAAATCTAAATTCTTAGTGCAATGATTTTTCGGCAAAAGTTGGATAAAGTCATATACCTCACGTGCGCCTTACGCACACCAACCTAAGAAAGTTGGCCCCTTTTGTTTTATACGGTAGAAGCGTGAGGCTCATTCTAGACATATACTTTTTCTAAGGTCACAACATAGCCACCACAACTGTACTAACAGGGTATATTATTAATTATTAATCATTACATTTTTGTAGGCAGCAAAGATTTTGTATACTAGGTAGATTGCGCACTACGGTTCTGGCAACGGGACAAGTGAGATTACCGAAACCCTCGTGTGTCCCTTTCTAACTAGGGTGTCCATTCATTCTCAGATTTGACGGGATACCTAATATGCATTTATTCAAGCCTGTTTCTTACCATCTTGTTGAGGGTTTAATATTATCTTTTTATCCTGGAAAATGTTTTTGGGGGTAAACTCAGAATAAAAAAAATATAAAAGTACCTAACTAGAGCTACCCGCGACTTCTTCCGCACAAATTATATAAGGTGTAAGGGTAGGGTTGCGTTGTGGGTTTTATAAGAACAACCCTTGAAGTCACCAAATTATCAATATAACCGTACAACGTCAAGCACTTTTGCTATAAAAACTCGACATTGGCAAAATCATCATTAACCAAAGATGGCAGCCATATTTTTAAAATAGAAGAAGAAGATAAGGTGTAAGGAAGGGTATAATTGGTTTATACCTACTTTACCCATCAAACAGAACAACTTTTACTATGGGAGCAAACCAACAAACCAGTCAGAACAAAAAAATATGTCAGCTGTCCTATACCAAACTGCAATACCTACTCGATTCAAACGTATGGGACAACTGTTTTTTTGTTCTGACAGGTTTGCTCCCATCCATAGTAAAAGTTTCATGGGTAGAGTTGTGGTTTAAAGGTGAATGATACTTTTCCTTACACCCTGTAGGTACTCCAGATTTTAAGTCAATCATAAGCTATCAAAGAAAAAAGTTTCATTAAAATCGGTTCAGTAGTTTTTGCATGATGCTGTTACAAACAAACAGACGGACAAAAATTCTAAAAAAGGTTGATTTGGAGTCAGGGATACCTAAAAACCATATCGTTATTTTTTTCATGTAAATATCTTCAATACGTACAGACACTTCTGTAAGGTAGGTACAGTTTTATAATAGTTCAGATTTTAATTTAAATAGGTATGCTGTTCCAACCATCGATCAAAGTAAAATTAATGGATAGGCCCTTACGCGAACATTTCAAACCAGAAAAATATATGTACCGAGATGACAGACAAGTGTGCCATATTGTATGAACCACATGCACCTGCATGGGTAGCATAACACCGTGATAGGGCGCTATCACGCCTTCGCTCTCTTTCTATTTTCACGTGAACGAACGAGATAAAAGGCGTGATGGAGCCGTATCACGTGTGACATGCTACGAGTGCTTTAGTGTGCTTCAACTTAACGCGCTTCGGGCCTATCCATTAATTTTACTTTGATCGAAGGTTCCAACCTGTGAAATTGTTTTAATCTAAGATCACGACGCTAACAAAGTCAGGGGCACAGCTAGTAAAGGTAATAAAACATCTCGTCTACCAATGATAATTCATTTTGCGTTTATACATAGGTCATGCATAGGTCGCTAGAATGGCCAATTGGTCACCCTAGTTGAGAAAAGTTTTCCGAACAATAAAATAGCTAACCTGTGGAAAGAACGCCACAGCCAGGGTAGTATTCATTTTTGCATCCAACTACACAGCAAAAGTTCACCATTTCGACGATTTACAATTTTATTACAACAATTTTGAATTTGTAATTTTATGATTTTTGACATTATGACCGCCATATTTTTTCATAAGGCCAAAGAGTTGCCATTAAAAAGTTTTCAAATTGTACCTTATTTGTTTTGTGATAAACTGAATAATCATCGTGTAAAACTATCAACAATTATCAATACTTGTTTTCAGATTTTGCACAAAATAATTAAAATTATACATTTTTAAAAACAAAAAATATTTTTAATTTACATCTTTTGTATTTCCAGTAAATTCTAAAGTGGTAGTTTAAAAAGTTGGCAACATGTTAGAAAGGGACACACGAGGGTTTCGGTTATCTCACAGTGGCTTGGTTGTCAGCTCACAATAACATTCAAGAAAAATAATTCTTGTTGCATAGAAAATAGCCTTTATTTTGCATTCTCGACGAAATTCGAGTCTTCTATCCACCTATGGAGTATATAATATTCTTGGTAGGCAGGTATCTATGACATGACACTTTGTCACCTGTCAACAGCTAGAGATGACATTATAATTGATGACGCAAACTTTCGCAATTTTAATATTTTGAATGATCCTTGAATTGATAAAATATTTTAGGTTTGATGCTCTCTATTTGGAGCGTCGTCGCGCGTAGAATGTGAAAAGGCATGTTATAATTATATTATGAGACTTTAACTGCATGCAAAATACCTCTAACTACCCATTGGGTAATACAGTCGTGATCATAACATGATTAGAACTTAAAAATCTCAGCAATTTTAGCAAAACCCGCAATGAAAGTAATCATTATTTGAAAGAAACCAATTTACTTAACAAAGAAACTTATGAGGCACGAAATTTATTGAATTTTTAATAGCGGTTGTTTGTTCCTTTGAAATACTTTTTTAATAAAGACTTACCCGAGTGAAAAGTTGGCTTTAAATTTTTTATTAAGTACTCGTGAATATCTCAGTTATTAATTTGTTACTAAAGGAATTCATCTTCTATTATAAATATAGGATTATTTGCGCACCCTGGAAAGACAGCCTTGATACGACCATTGATTACCTACATCATGAGTTATTATCATGTTATATAAAAAAAAGTTATTTATTTACGAAAATTAAAATACACAGAAAAGAATCCGCAACGCAGGGTTCGTCAAATTTTCGTTACAAACTTAGTTAGAGGGATTGCACAAAATATAATCCGCATGCAAGCTTCATCAAAACACAACCAACTAAACAGAGGTCCTCTGTAATCCTGGCACAAAAGTCCCCAAAATTCTAACCGCATTGCCTTTCTGAATGACCAATGCAAGTCTTTCCACCAGGTATGCACCCGCACGAGGTTCTCATTTAAAATCATCCTCCTCTATTTCAAAAAATCTAACTTGTACCGAATGATGGAAAATGGACGAGGGCAGTGACAGAGTGGCGCCCGGTGGGGAACTGGGTTAAAATAGTTTCAGCTAATTTTGTAAGACCTTATATTTGAGAATAGTCGAAGACCAGCTATGGGAGCAAACCAGTCGGAGCAACAAAAAAATCTGCTATCCCATACTAAACTGCACCCGCCGCTGCCACCTACACGACTCAAATGTATAGGACAGCAGATTTTTTTTGCTCCGATTGGTTTGCTCCCATAGTAAAAGTTGTTCAGTTTTGATGAGTAGACTCTTTTGTTTAAAAGGATGCTAATGATATCAATTTCACCCTGTATATATTGCTAGCTTTTACTATGTCTACAAAACAAAAAGTGTCAGCAAGAGATTTAATGGAGGATTAACTCTAATTAGCGTTTCTGCAACTGAGTGTAAGCAGGGTTTTTATTAAAGCGAGATAACATTCGTTTAGAAGGGGGGAAAGAGTGAGTATATATTTATCAAAAGAATTGATACTCGTATATCTGACCTGGGGCAGTGTTTACTTCCCTGAAAATAGACTCGACCAAACGAGATGTGATACACGGACACACAGGATTAAAACAAGTCAATTATAGCATAAAACGTACGCGTCACAAAATAAACCATGACTATAAAGGTGGACAAGATCAAATAGTGCAGTACCGTAATAATACAGGGTGTTACAAAATTACCCCTAAAGAAAAAAGGGTGTTAAAGGGTCCCTTGAAAAGAGTCTATTGACAATGTATGACAACCGTTGTGTAAGATTATTTTTTATCGAAAAATTAACTATCGATACTAAAAAAATAAAATAGGCATCGTAGAAGCGCAGCACTATTTTAAGTTCATTACCCTTACCAGGAGAAATTACCCACTACCTCCTACTAAAAATGTTACCTCCTTTTCCTACCTCCTGGTAGTTAGTACCAGGAGCTAAATAAAATGTTTTTTAACTAAATAGCTATTTTGTATTAAACTAAATAGCCATTTTGTATTAAACTAAATTAGCAATTTTTCTTTAATTAATGTTAAGTAAAGTAAAGTAAAGTATTTAAAAAAATACTTAAAGATAGGTACCTACAAGTTGTTTTTTGATAACCTTACTGACTTTAATTGTTTACGTGAATTTCAATCAAATAGGTAACATACTAGCACCAATCTACTTACCTACCACTTATTCTTTCGTGGAGAACACCTGATATCCGGGACCCAAACACCGGCGATCCCAATTCAACACACACACAACTTCACAGTTCACACAACCAAGTAGTTCTTCTTCTTATCGCGTGGGCAGCAATCCCTGGTGTCAGTTTTTTTCAAACCGCCTACGCCTTACGGCATCTGACGTGGTTTTAATGTAACGACAACCACCACCAGATATTTCAGCCGGGACCAACGGTTTAACGTGCCGTCCGAAGTACGGAATCATCTTTCTTCTTTATGGAGAAAAAGGGCATAATCAGGGAGGAACAAAACGGTTTCCGTAAAGGAAGAAGCACATCGCTAGCAACATTTAAATTATTGAAAGTAGTTGGTGATTCTTTAAATAATAAAGTCCCAATAGCTGTGCTATTCCTAGATATGAGTAAGGCATTCGATTTCGTTTGTCACAAAAAACTACTGGCCAAACTATATAAAAATGGCATCAGAGGACCTGCGTATAATTTTATCAAAAGTTACCTAAATGGAAGAACTCAATGTGTCGAAGTAAAAAAGTATGATAAATCAAGTAAATGCTTAGAAACTTATCGCTCATCGCTTAAACATAATAATTACGGAGTTCCGCAGGGTAGCGTATTGGGCCCATTATTATTCTTGGTGTATATTAACGATTTACCAAACGCAACATCACATGAGTGTATCTTATTTGCAGACGACACTACAATAATTATCAATGGCGATAGTACAGCTCCTGAGATACTCGAAACCGAGGTCAATTATGCTTTGGAAGATGTGGTTAAATGGCTATCTGACAATAATCTTAAAGTAAATATTCAGAAAACGAAATGTATGCAATTTTATACAAAACGCTGTAAGCCTAAAATCTTGAATATTAGATATAAGGGACAAAAGATAGAAGATGTATCAACCAACAAATTTCTGGGCATTACTTTAGACAGTAACTGTGATTGGAGAGTACACATTGATGGTTTATGTTCAAAAATAAATAGGTTCATATACGCCCTTAGGAGGGTGAGTCAAGTTGTGTCCAAAGAAGCAGCCATCACGGCTTACAATGGATATGTCAGCTCTTCCTTGCGATATGGTGTTATCATATGGGGAAACTCGAGTGACTCTATGAAGGCATTTATCTATCAGAAAAGGTGTATTCGTTCTATTTTTGGTTTAAATCAGTTGGATTCTTGTAGGACTTACTTTAAAAAGTACCAGTTATTGACGTTACCTTGTATTTATATTATGGAGATATGCCTTTTTGTTCATAACAATAAAGACCTCTTTCAGTATAATTTTGAAGTCAGCACTAGAACTTTGCGTAAGCAACATAGATGTAAATTATACAAACCAGCAAGTAGATTGGAAATGGTATCAAAAAATTCTTTTATAATGTGTGTTCGAATTTATAACAAACTTCCAGAGGCGTTTACAATTATGAAAATTAACAAATTTAGGCTTAGTCTAAAGACATGGCTTGCTGAAAAATGTTTTTATAGTGTTAGGGAATTTTTGGATGAGACGAACATATAGATTAATTTGAAGGATTTTATGTAGGATATTAAAATAATGACTTTGTTATGATTTTTATTTCTTTTAAATGTTGACTCCTAATAATTTGTAAAGCTGACATTTATTTGTAATTGAAAATGACATGCATCTATAATAATAATTTGACTATGAAGCCGATGTAAAGGATGCTAATTTTTAGTTGTAATTGTGATTTATATTTCTGTTTCATTTATAATTATATTAGTTCTTGATACTTAATAATTTCTAATTCAAAATGGCATGTATAATAAGTAGTTAATTGAGTTTAATTGTATTACAGAATTTGTGTAAATGCCTGCAAAGGTAGGCTTCAGTGAAACCAATCAATGCCAAAACACCTGCAAATGTTTGTACCTACACCTGAGTCCATACACAATAAAGTTCATTTATCATTCATTTATCATTTCTTTTCAGACAATCAGGTCATTCAATTTGCAATGTTCTAACCAACTGGGGAAAGACGATACAGCTCACTGCACGATTTAAATTACTATCCTCATGGCTTACACTTAGTCTCATATCGTAATATTCCAATTTAAAATACTGAGACACTTTCTGAAATTACGATAAAGCATCAAATCAAAACAATCCAATCAAGCGAAAGCTTAATGATCGACTGATTTGCAAGTGCAAACAGAGTTGCCAATACTATTTCTTACATTTCCTCATATTTTATTTTCCCCCAAAATGATACGTTTGTTAAAAGTGTACCCCAAGGTTTATTTAACGAAAATACAGAAATAAATAGGTAAATGAAAAAATTAAAACCCTAATTTAATGTTACACAAAATGTGACGATGATGATGATGATTAATCGTGACGTAATGTAACCTATGACACTCCCTGGTTCAGTACGAATCCAACTTGGTAAGCGGTATTACTTAAAGGATAGCTGTATTGTATTGTATTTGTCCAAATTATGTCTCAAAATGTACCCATTGTGATTTAAATTTTCCCAATGATTTTATTCTTAGAACGGAATTATTCCCCAAACTTGTGGAAAAAAAAACCAATCTGACAACACTGAGTGCAGATTTCAAAGAAAAGCCGACAAAAGGCGGGCGCGGCAATATCAAAACTCGGTAACGGTAGCCATATTGGTCAGTCAGCCAATAAGAGCGCAGGAAGCGCCCGCGGTTTGCGCGCTAAAGAAACTACCATCCTAGTCCCGGGGTCGTCAACCATTTCACCCTGTGTCGAGTCGGCGCAAGCGCCTTCTTAATTTTGTTCAATACATTATTCACATATTCGGCAAATTAGTCGGTAAATACCTACATCATAGATTGCATAGTGCATCAGTTCTCCGCTGCTGGGGCGCTGGGAACCAAAAATAATGCCATTGGGAACTAGCGGTAGGTAATCCTGCCGGAAGCCAAGATTTAAAACAACGGCTGCCACCACGCCGGCACCAAAAATGGCGGCCGCTGACGGCAGCAAGCTCGCCACCGCCGGCATCCAGAACGGCAGCCAGCGCTGGAGCTAGCTCGCACTGATATGGATAACCAGCGCCGGCAACTAAATTAGGCATTTCATGCGCGGAGGCATTTCACAAATAATAACTGATTATTGTCTTTTATGTAGGTACTTGCAAGACTTTAAGAATAATTATTAGATACTTAGTTGTAATCTTGCCGGTTTTTTGGAACATTTTCAAAAAATGTTGCGGATCAATGCTACAATCAAAGGCACAACACACGACTGCTTAACACTTTCGCTGCTACGACGACCTATGGCGTAGGTCGGCGACAAATGGGCCGCAGTGCTAAGTAACCCACGTAACGAGTCAGCTAAATTGCATTTCAGCTGTGCTTATGACTTACCGCGCGAGTCACTGACATCCTTACGCCTGCGCGGGTGACCCACGAAACGAGCCAGTTTATCGTTTCACCGTTACGACTGTACGCACGACCTACGAGGGGGGTCGAGTGCTATTGCATTTCGCCTGTGCTCATGACCTACAGCGTGAGTCACCCAAACCTTACGCCTTACGCCGGTGACACACGAGGTGAGCCGCATTGGTCTTTTTTTTTACGTTACAACTGTGCGCACGACCTACGAGAAGCGTCAGTTTTAGCACTGCGCGAGAATCATGATTTTGAGCTTGGCAGCGAAAGTGTTAATAGGTATGTTGCTGTACTCTTCTAAAGCACGCAAGTGGCTAATCGCTTCCTCTTACTCGCAAGCAGAAAAGAGACGTGCTAATGTAATTTTGCGTGCGTAAGAAGAGTACAGCAACGTGTTTAGCGCGTGTCAGTCACGGGCCTTTAGGGTCCCGTGACAAACAAATATGAAGCTTGAAATCCCTGTATCTCACCTCTCATCTAGTCTCCTAATAGTTTACACACTACTAACTTAGTTTCACTTTACCTAAACCAGATAAACTCTTTTTTTTTCTCTTGAAATGCGTAGCGTTCTTAGACAGGTTTGATTGTGACAAACCACCAGGGGGCGCTGATCTGGTTTTTGTAAAGTGCAAGATGTAAACGTTGTAATCGAAAAAGGTTTAACAACATTTTTGAAAAATCCTCGACTAAAACAAAGTAGGTGTAACGAAAGATAATAAACTAAACCCTAGAAAATCCGTCGAGGGCTGTCATTTCGATTACAACGTTTATCCGTCGTGAGTTTAAAAAAAATTTTTAAAGAAGCAAGAAGAAAGAAGAAGAAATGATTTTGCTTTTTATGAAGATGTCAGCCGATTCGAAGATCATGGGGATCTCAGCTGTAAAATTGATGTTTATTTTAATGTTGCTCATCCATTGTTTGCCGCCCACTGTTGTATGAAGACGCACGACAACGTACCTACGCATAATTTTAATTAAAAAAATTACACATGCGGAACCCGCGGAATTATTTTTTTCAAATGGCGCCAAAATTCTGGGTGCCTGGTAGTTCAAAGATTAAACGGCAGTAGATACGTCGTAAAGTCACTGCGCCGTCACCACCACCTTGTAAGTGCAAAATTTAAAAGATGATTATTCTCTAAGTTACTTTTACTTTTATTAGTTATTACTAAGCTAACTTGAATATTAAGACCTATTTATTGTTAAAAAAAACAGATTGACAAAAAAATTTTTTTAATAATAATTTAACTTTTTTGTCAATCTGTAATTTTTTTTAACAATAAATAGGTCTTATTGTTAAAAAAATAACAGATTGATAAAAAAGTTAAATTATTGTTACAACAATAAAAAATAATAAATAATTTCAAAAAGTATTCATATTTGTCATCATGTTAGATAATTTAAGCATCTTACAATTTGTTTTTTTCGCCAGAGAAAGTATCTTCATCTCTTACTGAAATGTAGGTACAAATTACTTACAATCAATACCCTTCTGAAAAAAATAAGTCTATGTTTCAGACTACAACTTTAGAGTGAAAGACCTTAACAGCTGATCACTAGAGTTGGGATTATTTCATAATTGGCTTTGACGAGGGATTTGATTTTTTTTGGTTAATTATGTAACACCCTGTATATTACACACCGAGGGCAGGAAAGTGATTGTTGTGAGTGAGTGAGTGATGAAGTGTTATTAGAGAAAGATGTGGTCTGAAAGATGTAGTGACAAGGATTGAAAAAGGAATGTTGAGGTGGTTTGGCCATGTGGAAAGAATGAGCCAAAGTACACGGAGAGAAATTATGATAACAATACTACCAGAACGTATGGTAAATATCATTCTAGTATAAAGAAACAGAATAAAGTTAAGTGTACCTGATTGACTTTTAACAACAAATAATCGTATTTTAATAAATGCCAGAATATTATAGTTAACACATTTTAGTACACATTACTCAAACCTATTTATAAGTACATTTTTATTATTGTAAAGAGAAACTTTCAATAATTGTAAAGTATACATCCATATTTTGTTTGTTGTTGCTACCTGTCGATTAAACTATACAATATCTCGGTTGTCTCTAAAATATCGCAAGTAACAACAATTTTATTAGTTGTTTAAATAAGCTAGATTCATATAGTACTGTTTACCAGATTATGATATCATTAAAATAATATAATGTTTTGTGTAACATGAGTATCGTATATCAAACGAAACGTTGTTTACGTTTGCCAAATATATTGCATGATTTGCTTGAACTTTGGTTAGCAGCACTGACTGGCTGGCCTGGCTGCCATGTTTGTCATTTCATATTTCGGAGCTGTGCGTGCGCGTGTGCTGAGACGTTGGCTGAGATAAATGGTGTGTTAATCAAATATAATAGAGTGTTTGATCCAAATCAAGTTTGGAAATGGACAAGGATATTGAAAAACTATTAGATAAGTGGCAGTTAGCCGAGTACATACCTATATTTGCCGGTGAGTTTTATAAAATTTATTTGATGCGCTCTAATAAGACTCAAATAGCTTATGCAACCCATGCTGCATCTAAATTAAAGTGGGACTGGGCCGCCTTGTCTGCATTATGCCAAACATGTTATGGGCGAAAACCACCACCGAGTGGAAGCCTCCAAGAGACGAAGGCGTAGACGACCAAGGCGGCACACAGAAAATATATTTGGACTTCATCTAAAGCCGGTATCTACTTACTTTTTTACCCTATAACAGCGAAACAAAGAGGAGGGTTATGATTTTGACCATGTTCTTTCATACTCATAAGTCTCATAACGTCTAAACAAATATCATAATTTAAAAAATGAGGTATTTTAATATTTATTATTATTTTATTACAGGATGCACACCTAACTCCTGATCACATCGATGACGCCCTTGATGATATAACAAACGTGATATTCTTGCCCCCGTCCAGCATCATTATCAGCAAGTACTTCAGCAACTACTTCAACCCCAATATTTACAATAATTGATACTCCTACAAGTGCATCAAACGAAGCAATAAATTTTCCATTCAAATATACTGAAATCTAGGCACGGCAGGGGACATATTGGGAAAGGGACATTATGAACATGAAATTAACGACCGACAAGAGCGTAGCTCAGTTTTTTTGTGATTTTTTAGTAATATACTAATAAACCCAAAAACATTTTATGTTTTGTTTTATTTAAAACTGTTGTTAACCTTTATATTAAATTGATGTTATTACGTGATTCCAGAAGTTCGCAGGCTTAGCGGGCCCGAGGATTAAAGTCCCTTCTACGTCGTGCAATCACTTTGTTTACTATTTCTGATAGAAAAAATGCGAATAATGAGCATTTTTTCTAGGTAGACAAAATGTGAGTAATGAGCATTTTTCTAGATAGACAAAATGTGAGTAATGAGCATTTTTCTAGATAGACAAAATGTGAGTAATGAGCATTTTTATAGATAGACAAAATGTGAGTAATGAGCATTTTTTCTAGATAGACAAAATGTGAGTAATGAGCATTTTTTCTAGATAGACAAAATGTGAGTAAGTAATGAACATTTTTTTCTATAAATAGTAAATAAAGATAGCTTTTCGCAGAAGGTATCTTTTCTTAAGTACGGCTTGTATTACATTACAAGTCTGCTCCAATTGGGACTTTTAAAAAAATGTACATAGTTACCGTTTTGTTAAGAAAAGTCAAAATCTGTCAGTTTAGTCACGAAAATTACATATACATGCAAATTTCGTGACGAAACAGACAGATTTCAACTTTTTTTTAACAACACGGTAACTATGTAACATATTTTTTTAAAGACCCAATTGGAGCAGACTTGTAATGTAAACTTACTAAATAATGTGAAGCCAAAAATAAAATATTGCTGTAATTACAAAAAAATATAGTAAACTGAACTATATAAAATCTGTTATTATAGTAAACGCAACCATTTGATGTGATAATGGCTAACCACAATTTTGGTAGTAAACACAAAATAGGTAGTAAAGTGTAAAAAATAATAGTTCGATTAAACCTCTACATGGTAATATTTGCATTCGATTTGTAACAGTCACTATAACAATCTATAGTCGCTACTGAAAATCTGGTTATCTCCAAAATAAAGCATGGTGATACGTACGATACAATTCCGTTATATTTAAAATAAAAAGTATGTAATGAATACAAATAGGTTTTTGTGTACTATACACAAATTTTAATTATGTGTACCAGTATTATGTTTAACTTTACTAGATATTCTTGTAAGACATTACCAGATTTTTTTAGTAAACTCGACAAAATATATAGGTGTCGTATATATTACATGACAATCTGTTTAAGTTAACTATATTCTGGTTACCTACACTAGAATTTTCTCTCCGTGTAGGCTGACGTATGAAATCTACAAGGAAAGGGTGAATGGAATGGTTGAAAGGGGTCGCCCTAGGCGCACGAACACTGACCAAATAGGATGTGTACTGAAGAAGGGCCAAATAAAATGTACCCGGAACCGACGAGCTTGTATGAAGAGACTTATGAATGTTGAGGAGGCGAAAGATGTGTGTCAGAATCGTAGCATGTGGCGATCTATTATCTCTGCCTACCCCAGTAGTGGGACATAGGCGTGAGCATATGTATGTATTACTGCCCGAGGTTAAGTGTACTATTTTTCTCCTCGACGGAGGTGAAAAGTGGTAACTTCGTTTAGCGCAGCGGGACGAAAATTGACGCTTTCCGTCCGGAGGGGAGAAAATGTAAAAACCTCGGCTGAGTATACTTTTGTGAAACGTTATGATAATAATACACAGTCTATTAAGAGGATGATCAGGGATGCAATTTTTGAATGTCATCGGTGAGCTTGAACGGTTTTTAAATCTCATACAAAAGCCTTCTCAGGCATCTTTCTAATGCTGATTTGACTTTCAAAAATCGCACTCCTGAAGTATGATTTTTGTAAGTCAAATCAACAGTAAAAAGATGCGTATCTCAATAGTAATTTTGACATTTTCAACTGCTGAGCTCACCGAATGAGATTCAAAAATCGCACTCCAGACATTTTTTTTTTTTTTTTTAATTTATTTAACTTTTACAGAATGATTATGAGCTAGGATACACAATTTCTCTCCAAAACTCCGTACAGAGTTTAGTGGGAGATCCACAGTTGCTGCGTGACGTTAGGCATCACACACTAATTACAGTGCAATCAAGAGTAGGTACAGTTACAGGCCTTAGTTTAATTTTTAACTACAGTATATTATTATCAGTGTATTATTTATTTGAGAGTTTAACAATATCAAAAACAATGAGTTCATGCATACAATAATAAAATTCCACCTGCCTAGCCCTTCGACTGAGTCTTGCGATCGGATTTCACAGGGGTTAGACTGGACCACTAGGCAGGTGAAATAAATGCAAACATGTTAAACACCTATAAACTGAACAACTTCCTCTATGGGACCAACATCGAAATCGCAACAAAAATCTGCTGTCCCCCCATACATTTGGCTCGAGTAGGTAATTGCAGTTTTGTATGGAACAGAAGATTTTTTTTCGCGATTTTGACTTCGGTCCCATAGAGAAAGTAAGTCCATTCTGTTGGCCTGATCATCCCCTTAAAAAGTCTCAGTACGTTAAGAAGGATCCTTTATAAAATACTAAAATGTTTACCCATTTCTTTTTGCCGATCCCCATTATTCCGGGGGTTCCGTACCACCATACAATCAGAGTGTTTTTAACTGGAACAGTATGGCGAAATCCAAAACCATAGGAGATACAGGGAAACTGTCTTAGGAACCATTAGGTCTTTTTTTGTGAAAACAGTTTCAGCATAGTAAATTTTTTGGTCAAGCGTGAGTTGTTCATAAATATATTTCTTTTACGGATCAGTTCATTGTACCAGAACAATTGGGACAGCAATATTTCGTAAAATTAAAAATAATATTGCGCTTTCCCGACACACACTTGGCTAATTTTTATAATATTATCGTTTTAGGTACTTTGAAGTTTGCACTATAATCCCACCAAGTTTGACCCTTGTATGTAAAGATAGAGCAAAAACAAAAAGGTTGAAAAATGTCGCGAACTTGATACGTAGGCAAAGAGATTTAACTTATTACTACCTACTTATAGAGAGGACATCGCGAACCAAAGCGTAAATCCACGACTTGTTACCTCGGGCACACATTATATAATACTATACAGTACAGATGCCCAACGTCAAACAATGAAACGCGACTGCCGTAACTCGGGCAGTCTTCGGGCAAAGTAAATTGCTTGATTTTCCGAGGCTCATGAGATTTTTTTGTAGTCAGATCATGTACTTTTAGTAACAATTTACACGTTTACGTAAACATTAATTACAAATCGATACCATAACGCCATATATTGCAATTTTTAAACTAAAATTTAATTTGTATGGGATGGGACACCATGCCTCGGGGTAACAAGTCCTTCTAGTTTGACACGTCGCACTGACATGATGCATTCATATTGCAAAACAAACGGGATTAATTTTTTTGTATGAAAACCTGGCCAATGTCCTTTCGTAATAAGTTAAATCTCTTTGTACGTAGGTAAGGTACCTATCTACCTAATGAGGTTGACTGAAGTGCTGTGCCAACACAGATCACCTCCAATAGATACCGCATACAGGGCCGCCGACGCGCACCACACATCTATGATTTTGCACTGATATAAGCAACGGGATAGAGCGAGATCGGAATAGTGCGACCTTGAAATGGCCAATCATGTTGCATTATTTCGTGCCCCGCTACCCGCACCTACCGCCAAAAATGGTGACTTCGGGCCTGTACGAAATTTTCATCATGCGGTATCTATTGGGGGTAATCTGTGTGTGCCAACCTAGCTTTAATTTTGTTTATGCAATAGGATTCAACCAACCTGCCTGGCCGTGAGTCTCGCAGTAATTCTTTCCTCTTCAAATACTTACCTACCTGCTTACGAGTGCCTCTCTATTTTCCTCTTTCGATATTGTTTTCATGACAATAATAGCGAGACCTTAATCTCTTTCTTAATATCACTTAGATACTTACAGATAATTAGATAAAGAACTGCATTAAGGCGCAATAGTAGGATGAAATGCCTTGTAGGCATCTTTTATTTTTAATTTTTCGACTATACTGCATTCCAAATAAGGACGACGTGATTTTCCGATTTCTGTTCACCTTTCTGGCCAATTCTGATGCAAATATAATTTATTTATCAGAAATATGTACCTACTATACGACATATTATTGGACATTACTAAAGCATTTCTAAGAATAAGTGAGAATTATGTGTTTCAAATCTCTGTTTCTGTAATTAAAAATGGCCTTAAATTTTCGTTGCTATTTCGAATGGAGGATGATTTATAAAATTTACCGAACGCAAAGTCATACCTACCTCAGTATTCTTAGATAGGTACTCAAAACTCAATATTTTATTGCATTCCATAATGTACAACAAGGTGTTAACTTATAAGCTATGAGATCATTATAGACCCTGTAGGGCACAGCAACTGTGAACATTTTATCTAGTGAAATCATAAACTGAATACACGATCGGATTTACTTCACTCGATAGAAAATCGTCACAAAGATGAAGTATTTTCTTGTATTTAAAATTTTTTCTCGTTTTAGAAGAACTTAAAAAGATAGTAAAAGCCGTGGTGGTCCAGCCCAGGTGAGTAACCTTGCCTGCCGTGCAGGAGAAGGTGGTTCGATCCCCGTCCAAGCCGACTCGTACCAATGAGTTTTTCAGAAGTTATGTACCATTTTTAACACCACTGGCTTTTCGGTGAAGGAAAACATCGTGAGGAAACCTGCATGCTTCAATTTCGAGGCATGTATTGTACCCGCTATCCATTATAAGTGGCGACGAGCTCACCCTCCGTCACACTGGACAGAGTTTCGGTACTACTGGTGAAACGTGGATGTTCTGAGGTTTCAGAATATCTCTGACTACCCCCTCGGGGAATATAGTCGTGAGCATATGCTTATGCTTAAAATAGTTTCCGATTTTTGGTATTTATACTCACATAAATTCACCATTAGTTTAACTAGTGAAATCATAATAAAAAATTATAAAAAACTCATGTTAATTCCTTTTAATCGAAAATACGGCACACGCACGTACTTTTCGGGGGGCTGGGCAATCGCGTTTCTCATAGAAAATATTCGTCTGAACCTTAGAAAAAGTATATTTATGTCTAGAATGAGCCTCACTGTTTTACTGTTTATAACAAAAGGGGCCAAGTTTCATAGGTTGGTGTGCGTGAGGCGCCATACAAATGATGTATGTGTGCGTGTATGTATAGGGTTTAGGAGCCAGTACTAGTTCAATTTTTTTTCGACGTATTCCTATCTTCGACTGTCAATCTTGACATATAACTTTATCAAAGGGGATGGAACCTGTGGCCCCTTAAAAAAAACCCGGAAAATCATTGGATTGTTGCCTGATTTAGGTATTAAGAAATGAACGTTTTGGTTGGTTTTCAGTAAAATAAGGAACTTTAATACTTTCCTCCATACGTAGTTTAAATAATTATATTTTCCTTCATTATGTATGTCTGTAAGTGCCTCAATTACTCTCTCATTTTTGCACTTATTAAAATTTGGCACTAATGTGGCAGTTAAGTACCTAACCAAAAAAACTATAATGTATAAGAAAATTGTAAACTCATATGACTGAAAATTATTCACGTCATATTTTTGCAATTTCATGATGTCTAAACCTATTTTTTTAATCAAAGATCTACTATGTACAGATTTTAGATTGAAATAAAACCTAGATAACTTCCCTGACACATTCATAATGTAAACAGAAACTCAATCCCACGGCTCACTGGCTTGGTAAACACAGAACCCTTTGAAATTCCAAGTAGGGTGACTCCTGGACAATCGCTACGTACTCGTCCTTACACAATATTTATATGTCATAAAATAATAGCGATTTTTAGACAGTAATTAGTACAAACGAAACTGAGATAATATGGTCGCAGTAGCGTAGCGAGGGTGCAGGGGGGCAAATTCCCCGGCGGCACTTTACTAGGGGCGGCAAAATCGGGAAAAAATATAGATTGGTTGAGCTCTGTCTATAAACCATTCGCAGAGCAGAGAAAAATCGAGCTCGCATCGCTATAAGTTTCTACTTTTGTATAGATAAACCAAAGCATGTCTGACTACAATTCTAATCGATGCGCAAACAAATTTCGAGCTCGCTTCGGTGGCTCCATTGTTTTTTGTGTAGGTAAGATAAGGGGGTGGCAAAAACGGTCTGTGCCCCTGGCGGCGAAAACCCACGCTTCGCCACTGCGTGGTCGTTCACTCAGGCCTTAGGCTGAAAGTCACCCAAAGGGTAATAGAGAGAGCTATGCTCGGAGTTTCCCTGCTTGATATAGAATCTGAAATTAAGAGATTCGCAGAAGAACCAGAGTAGCCGACATAGCCCAAAGAATTGCTAAACTAAAGTGGCAATATTGCTTGAACAGATGTTTTCGAGTGGCAACCGTGTACCGGAAAGCGCAGCGTGGGTAGGCCGACAAGGTGGACCGACGCGACGCCCTGGTGAAGGCGGTGGGAACACGTTGGATGAGGGCAGCGCAGGACTGATCTTTGTGGCAGTCCTTAGGGGTCTATGTCCAACAGTGGACATTTGCAGAGATGTTTCTGGAAAATCAAAGACCACCGATATGAGCTACGTGGTGCGGTGTGGTAGCTTTATTATGGCTAGCTGGCTATTGAAATTCAACACTCTGTTTCTTCCTGTGGATCTTGTTCGAGATGACTAAGTGTGTGACTAAGGTGTCTTTTGGAGTATTTTCCTGAGCGAAGATGTCGCCACTTTTCATTATTTGGATGAGGGAGGAAGGGAGTATTAGGGAGTAGGTTAAGTTACCTATGTGCACTACACTATAACTTTATCACTACATCACTTCATCATCATCCGCTGTCTTTCTGTCCTAATGTATGCTTAGATCTTTAAAACTACGCAACGGATTTTGATGCGTTTTTTTTAATTAGATAGAGTGATTCAAGAGGAAGGTTTATATTATGTGCATTGAAATTTGCACCCGTGCGAAGCCGGAGCGGGTCTCTAGGGTGTTATGTCGGTCCTAAGTAGTGTCGGTCAAACGTTACGTCAGGCCAAAGTAATGTCGGTCAAACGTTATGTCGGCCCAAAGTAATGTCGGTCATCTGTCTGTCGGACAAAAGTTCCAGAATCCTAGTAGGATTATGTAAATAAAATAAAACGTAATGAAAAAAAGAGAGATAGCAACCTAAGAAAAATAAATTCACGACAAAAAATATTACAAACAAAATTCACTTATCAAAGAATGTCTGTGGAATTTATGTTGCCATAGAAACGTTTTAGTACGTATAAAAAAGGCGTACAGATACGAACGATAAACTTACGTACGATTATGGTTGCCACTTTTTCTTCCTAGTATTTGTCCTAGTATTCAAAACGAAAAGGAACCTTATGGACGGTTGTGGCCACAGAAAAAAAGATTACTTACAGTGAAAACTCATGATGGCCTACTGATAACTTTTTGAAGCATTTAGTAATCCCAAACGAAGTATGGTAGAAATTTATTGAAACAGGCGTTACTTTGCGGAAATCCATGATTAACAGGTAGATGACACAATTGTGTCGAGACCTCCGGCTTCGCTTCTCTCTCGCTCGCTTCGCTTCGAGAAGCGAAGGTCTCGACACAATCGTGTCATCTACCTGTTGAAGTATGGTAGAACGTATAGCATCTGATTTAGGGGATTGAAATGTTTTTAACTATGGTTTACTTAATTAGGTAGATTTTCACCTTGCCATTTTTTTATATTTAAACACATTTTTATTTAGGCTTGAATATGAATAAATTTTATTATTATGTTATCACTGTCGTTAGTATGAACAGTGTGAGAGACAGTGTTTCTAAATACGTTCAAATATGAATAAGGAATCGTGTGGCAAGTTAGATCGCGGATGGTTGTGTAGGTAGATCATGTGAACTCTAGCTGGCCACGAGGCTCCGTGTGTTGTTGATCATACAACAATGCTTCAAGTTACGATACTCCTTAAATCCAATCGAAATAGAATTACAGCTCTTAATCTCTGCAAGAAGCCATACATTTATTGAGAAACATAGTTTAACTATATCGTGGTGGTATCGTTGAATTTAAATGTATACCTATCTTAGTTTTTTCTTGAGGGCTGTTCTGCAGTGACCAAGGTTTTTGTTACATAAGGTTATCTCTCGTCTGTCACATTATTAGGTAAGTATATCAAAGCCTTAAGTTTTCCAAAATACAACCTTGTTCTAATCGCAGGCTTAAAAATATCTGATGGACAACCAAAGACGAAGCTTAAACTTATGCACACTTATGAAACGTCAAATCTTTTTGTTCTAATCGCAGGCTTAAAAATGTCTGACGGGCAACCCTGTGGTTGACTTTTAGTAGAAGATAAAAAATATACCAAAAAAATACAGTGTTCTATATGAGCCCTAATAAACAACGATAGAGCCCATATAACGTGTTATTTCTCTTATTAAACATTTACCAAGTTTTAATAAAGAACTTTGAGATAATCGTGCAATAAAAGCTAGCAAGAAAGTTTTCAAAACAATTCTTGAGGCACGTAACAAGACAGACCGTCAGTTGACGCAAAAAGAGGGGTGTTATAAGTTTGACACTTATGTCGGTCTGTCTGTTTGTCTGTTTGTCTGTCGGTCTGTCTGTCTGTGGCATCGTAGCTCCAAAACGGGTGACCGATTTCGATCCGGTTTTTTTAATAGAAATTTAATTTTTGCGAGAGTGTTCTTTAGCTTTGTTTTATGAAAATCGGTTCAGTAGTTTTCTAGAAATTTTAAAAATGACGAAATATAAAATTAAATTACAAATTTAAAAACCCTACACGCTAGGGGGTTTTTTGAATTTGTAATTTTTTTTTATCTTGCTGATCTTAGAGGATTCAGACAAGTGTTGGATACCCGTCCATCATGGTAAGGTATTGACTTACCTTAAATTCACCGTACGAACCTTGTGGAGATTCTAGAAAATGACCAGACAGTATACATTACACAGTACAGTAGACAGGAGGTAAATCAGACCATCAAACTTTTACTATCGAACCAACATTGAAAACGTGAAAGAAATTTGCTTTTCCACAGAAAATGTCAATAGCTACTTGACCAAAATGTATGAAGCAGCCGATTTTTTTTCTCGTTATCTGAATTCGTCTCAATGCAAAAGTTCAGTTTATGTTCTAAAGCAGCGCTTTAAGTATGTAATGTAATGTATTTAAGTTTACACCCTATATAGGGTCCAACTTAATACGCTGACAGTTTTTTAAGAGGATGATCAGACCATCAAACTGAACAACTTTCTCTGTTGGATCAATACCAAAATCGCGAAAAAAAATCTGCTGTCCCATACATTTGGCTTGAGTTCTACTTGAGTAGGTTTGCAGTTTTCTATGCGACAGATTCAATGGCGACAGTTGATTTTTTTCGCGATTTCGATGTTGGTGCCATGGAGAAAGTTGTTCAGTTTGACGGTCTGATCTGATCATCCCCTTAAAAAAGTGTCAGCATATTAAGAAGGATCCTGTATAGTGTATAGTGTTTCGATCCCCCAATTTTAGTTTTCCCACACATTTAGAACTAATTCCCCCATTTTTTTTTACTTAAAGTAGAAAAACGCGGCGTAGGAAATTAAACTGTTTTTTTTTCAGTAACATCTTTTGTCATCTATTGGAATTGGAAATAGTGATTTGTACAATTTCTTTGTATCTGTTGTTTTGTGCTTTACAAACTCTTTTTTTTTTGTTATTTTTTTTTTTTTATATTGGGGCTTTCAATCCTGAGGTTATGTCAGCCACAAAATCTTAAATGCAATTCAAATACTGGCATTCACTGAACAAGTTGTAAAAATATCCTGCTTCATCTCAGAGGTTCATTTCCAGTATATTAAATCTTTTGAAGGAATTCTTAAGGCTTCATGATCTCGGACGACTTATGAAGCCTTAAGAGTGGATCTTTAGGAAACCTTTATTAAATAAATCTTATGACGTTGGGAACCTTTACACACAAGTTATTTCTTAAGATTTTGCAGCGCCTTTGGTCACATAATCTTGTTCATGTTACGGTGGCTCTCTGTTAGATACCAGATGGAATGAAGAACATTTTTTATATGTTGGAACTTGTTGTCAGCATCTGACATCAATTTGTCTTTTAGAAATCGAACTCTTATTTAGCTGTAAGTTCTCCAAAAAGGAAATATCGTCGGTTAGAATCATTATTGGTACAAATCAAAATTTTGCTGTTTTTGGTTCCAGTAGTGATTCGGAAAGAGCTTTCGATTTTCTATCATTCTACATACTTGGTCCAAAACACATAAATTTTGGAGATGTTCCAGTAATGACTCCGACCGACGATATATACAATAATAATATAAAATAAATAATGTTTTGCTTTTATTTTTAAGTTTACTCTCAATTTGGACACCTTACGACTGTCTGTGTGATTTCTTCCACTCACAAAATAATAGTGATAACAAAAAATAAAATAATGTGTAACAAAACACCCTATATTTAAACTGAACAAGTTTCACTATGGAGCCAACATCGATAAAAAAAAATATATAAAGGTTGTTTCATATAAAGCGGCAGTACCTAATTTAATACTCTAGTCATAATAATTATTACTAGTGTTTTTCCGCGACTTCGTCCGCACAAATTATGTACCAGATTTTAATTCAGATCATAAGCTATCAAACAAAAAAAGTTTCATCAAAATCGGTTCAGTAGTTTTTGCGTGATGCGCGAACAAACAAACAAAATAACAATTTTGTCAATAGATGGCACTGCACGTTTTTAAATCGCGCTATCGAATGTTATTTGAATTTACATGAAGAGAACCGCAACTTTTTTATTCCTCATGATTTTACGGTTTTATAATAGTTAAGATTATGTTGCAGTATAGGACATTTTTTTTTCGACGATTTCTTTATTCGAAAGTTGTTTAGTTTGATGTTAAACCACCCGTTTAAAATTACTATGGTGTTTTGTTACACCTTGTGTATTTCAGTTAATAATATGGGGAGGAAAAGGGAATGGTGCCTTCTCCGATATCAAACGAGGAAAAAAATCCAATATCTAAATAGTTGAGTCACAAAACTCAACGCTGAGTTGGAATCCAGCTGAAGAATCTTGAAATGAAGCTTCGGAATTCGTCTGAATGGTTTCCGTGAAAATATACGGCTCAATATTGCATGCCATATTGGATTTAATTTGAGGGATTAAGGTTAGCGTGTAGAAGCAACACTAATTTTAATACTTATACTTTATTCCAAATAAGGACGAAAAGATTTTACGATTCCTATTTGGTTTTCTGGCCAATTCTGATTAGCAAATACAATTTATTTATCAGAAAGATATATATCTTGGACGTAGCCAAAGCTGTTCTAAGAATAAGTGAGGCCTGTTTCACCACTTTTGGATAAGTTCTTGATAGCTTATCCGACAGCCCATTCGACATATTTTGTATGAAGAAAATGTCAACTGAGCTGTCGGATAAGTTAACAAAAACGTATTCGGAAGTGGTGAAACAGGCTCTAAGTGTTTCAAATCTCTGTTTCTGTAATTGAAAATTTGCTATTTGAAACAGAGTATAGGTAAAATAAGCGTCCGCTGGATCATCATCGTCTCGCAGTCGAAAGACATTCACTGCGGACATAGCCATCTCCCGAAGAACTCCAAAACAACCGATGCTGCGCCGGCAGCGCAGGTCCGGTCGTTTGTAGCGATTCTTGGGGGAGGCCCATATCCAGCAGTGGAGGTCTATCGGCTGACATGATGATGATAATGATTTTATTTCTCATACAGAGTTTTTGTTTGTAACAAGATCTTTATCAGTTTCAGGTATATTTAAAGCTTAGTATTATAGTTAAAGAAATACTTAAATTGACAGAAAATCCATTGCGAGAAAAGATTTAAAAATGCTCTTTTTTTTCATTTCAGATATCGTGAACAAAATTAAAATCGTGTCCAATCTCTTTCTATACATGCAATTACCATTTTTAGGGTTCAGTATCAAAATGGTGTCAACGGGACCCTATAACCACAGATTATATAATACTATACAGTACAGATGCCCAACGTCAAACAATGAAACGCGAATGCCGTAACTCGGGCAGTCTTCGGGCAAAGTAAATTACTTGATTTTCCGAGGCTCATGAGATTTTTTTAGTAGTCAGATCATGTACTTTTATTAACAATTTACACGTTTACGTAAACATTAATTACAAATCGATACCATAACGCCTTATATTGCAATTTTTAAACTAAAATTTAATTTGTATGGGATGGGACACCATGCTATAACTAAGCCTACACTTTCCGTCCATCCGTTCTAACTCTTAAGGTCTTGAGGTCTTTTTAATAGGTAGCGATTTGAAACATAACATATAAAAAAAAACGTAATATACAAGAACAGTTCTTGCACCATGATAATTTTTAAGTTTTTTGTTTTTGCTCCATCGTAAGAACGGTAATACATACCTACAAGCGTCAAACTTGGTGTCATTATACTTAATGCATAAATAAAACAAAAAATAATAAAATCCGGTGAAGTGTGTGTCAGGCTCGCGCTAAGTATCCTGGAAAATGTTTGGTAATATTGTGTGATAGTACGGAACCCTTTGCGCGCGAGTCCAAGTCTCACTTGGCCGGTTTTCCGAACAGCGTTTGCTTGATGCAAACAGCTAATTGTGTTGACGCATTCAATATGGGTAGCAACACTAGCAATATAGCAAAGTCGATCGCTTTATTAGTGTTTGGTAAACATATCACTTTGTAATTTGGAGATGGGCTCATAATTAAGATTCTGAGTTTAAAATCTTATACATATACCCATTTGCTAATAGGTCGTTTTGCTTTTAGGTCGATTTGCTTATATGCCGTTTTGCTTTTAGGACGTTTTGCTAATAGGTCGTTTTGCTTTTAGGTCGATTTGATAACATGTCGTTTTGCTTTTAGGACGATATGATAATAGGTCGTTTTGCTTTTAGGACGTTGTGATGCGTAGCACATTTTGCTTATAGGTCATTCCGATACGAACCGATATTAGCACCTCAATAAAATCAGTAAGTAATAATAAATCAGAAAGACCTGAGAGAAAAACAAGTTAGGACAGAATTTGAGATTGCCGTTTCTATTTCCAGGCTAAGGCTTAGAAAGAGAAGACAGGTATTTTTTTTAACTTTGCATCGGTTCTCTTCGTGAAGTTCTAATTATTTTCTCTCCACTAGAGATCACAAATAATTATAAAAATGAATAAAAAAATTAATTTAATATTGATTAATTCAATTTCTAGCATTAAAAAAAGAAAGAAAGAAACGCCGAATTGTGTTGACGCATTCAATATAACATAGGACATTCAAGCGCTTTATGACTCTTTGTTAAACATAATCACATAGTAATTTGGCGATGGGCTCATAATTCAGATTCTGAGTTCAAAATTAAAACAAATATTTCAGTACCGAATAAAATCAGTAAGCAGGTAATAAATTTTAATATTTAGACGATCATCTTTACAGCTTGGATGAAATGGCGCATAAATTTCAGACCTCCACTAAAGTTTGAGCTATAAAATCATACGTTTCGTAGAATAATGGCTTTTACTACCGAAACTTGTGAAGTTTGTTATATTATGAAGACAATTACTAAGCCTTTCGAAGAAATCTCTTCAAAGATAAACTGGTTTTGTTTTATTGTTACTATTTATATTTCCTTGTTTTTTTTTGTATAGTAAAAAATATAATTTATTTATCAACCTAATCCTTCTCTCACCCTTATTCGTGAGACGAGGCCTTTGCCCTGCAGTGGGATTCCATAGGCTATAACTTACTTACCTAACCTAATCTAAACAATACAATAATTAAAAAACTAAACTACCTATTTTGTATTCAGTCGAAGAGCCCGCCTCGAGTCGAACCCGGTTGAAATGTGCCCATCAAGCTCGTGGCGTTTCCACGCTGTATGGCTATCCTTGTATACAATACAGTGTTTTGGGGTGAACAGAAACTGTATTTCCACTTTTTTTAACTGGAGCGGCCGTATTTTTTCGTTTTTCAAAATTTGTATGTTTAGACCTTTAAAAAATCTATAAAAGTATTCTATGAAAATAGCTTGAAGGCTTTTGTAGCGTTTTTGTTGAGCACTTTTTTAATTTAGGCTTTCTTTATTGAGAAATCTTTTTTAATGTGATGAGGGCGCCACTGGACTCCGAGAGCCCTCTTAAATATCATGCGTTACCTGACTGCTTTTAATTCTAAGTAGCCACTGTATTCGATGTAAAGTATGAGCATAGTATAATCATAACATTGTAAATCATACGCAGAGTTACCTTCAGCTGACTTTAATGAAACCTCAGTAACAAAACCGTTACATTTCGGAATATGACATCATTTATAAACGTCAAGCCACAATCATATTTCATCGTTAGTAACAATCTAGCTAGATGGAACAGGGATTAATTAATGAAACAGGCCTTAATAAATGACGCTTTTAGTCCGATATTTTAATTGAATTTGTTCCTATGAAAATGGTCTGATATTCGTGCAATTTAGTGCTAAACCAAGCTTATTAATCGAATTCGGAAATTATAATTGAGGTTCATAAATATCGAAGGGTCCAAATGGGTCCAGTGTGACGTTTTATTGATATTGTGTACCTCCTGTAAGTCATAGAACTACAAACTTAAGAAAAAATAAAGTGTTCTAACAATACAATTTGTAGATGAAGCCAGTCGTTTGCGATAAAAAACGAGGTAAAATTCCAGACATACTTGAACTAAATTCTAAATTATTTAGCTTATGTACTGCGAAAATTAATTTGTTTTTCAATTTGTTTTTATCAGTACAATCAATTAAATATTCTTTATTTTACCCCAAAGAAAGAAAAAAACAGTAAAAATACAAGAGGCACAATATAATTAAGATATTATATAAACGAACATTGGCGAAAAAACAAAAATCGCAAAAAAAACGAATCACACATTTTGGACTCTACTTATATTCCATATCTTTATCTAGTAAATTGTAAGAAAAGAGGAGGTTGTTTGTTTATTTTATTTTCTTTATTTGTTAAGGTAGCTTTATCTAGGTACATCACTGCAGTGACATAGGTGCTTTTCGTTAACCGATATAAACTTTACCAATAAGAGTTATGGGTACTTATTTGAAATCTCTAAATTGACTTAATAGTTTTCTAATAAACTCCACACTCTATTATTCTCCGTATAATTTTAGCAATATTGGAATAGATTAAGCTGGTAACGTAATAAACCAGCTTTACTATCTATGCATAATGTTCTCACAGACACGTGATAATAATAAAGGGGTATCGCTCTGTGATGACAGGGAGGAATTTAGGAAGGCTACTTGACAGAATTTGGGACATAACTATTGTGGATTGTGAAATATAAAGTGGTTTGTGAAATAATCATAGAGTCATCTACATTAATGAAATGAAAAAGGGATGCCTTCCCGGATGATGAAACCTTTTTTTTATTTATATAGTTCATTATTACACCTGCTATTTAAATACTAATTCTCCAAACTGCAGAACAGTTTGTTGGCTATACGCTGTAATGAAAACATATTACTACAGTAAATTACAAAAAAGAAAATACAGTTACAAGTATTTAAAAAAAAAGATTTCCAAGTTTGTGGTATTCGTATGAAGAACTAAGGCATGATAATCACGAAATATTTACATTATATCGACTTTTATTCAAATTAACCAACGCGGAAGATTTGTACGAAAAATCGATTATCTTTTGAGGACCCGTTCGCTCTTTTCGCTCCTCCGTACTTACCAAAAACCAAATCTAGTTTCAAAATATTTTAGTATTTAGTATGTATTTAGTCCACAATTTCCAAATCTGTATCTGCCTCAAAAAGCTGATACATATGCATGTTATTACTGAATTATGAACCATTCCGTATGTATATTAACTATTATGTGTTTATTACTGGGATCCCTCCATGGATTTGCATTTACTCAGGAACAATTGCGTGTATAATTTGCATTTACAAGCAAGATGAGAGAAACACCAAGCACTTCTCCAGAAATTAAATTTTCGGGAAAAATATTATATTCATAGAAAAACAATGAAAAAGTAGGTGCTGTAATCACTTTTCCATACAAGCATTCCAGAAGAACCTATAATGATGAATAAAGATAAATACCTTAATTCTTTATAATTCATATTATGCTGATCGTGTTTAAGTCGTTGAACAGGCCATCAAAAAGATCTACTTTCTCTATGGTACCAACAATGAAATCGCATTAAAAAATCTGCTGTCCTATTAATTTTGGTCGAGTAGGTTTGCAGTGTTGTATGGAACTGTATGGATGGTGGGTATGTATTTGCATCCTTTTCTATCTTTACTTAAGAAGAGATCTCCAATTGTCGTTGTCGTGTCGTTCTGTAATACCACCCTAACCTTGTCGCGAAGAACAGAAACAAAAGCAAAAAACGGCTTGTAATAAGCTATTTATGTCCTCACAAGTGGCGTTTATAATGCTTTTATAGAGATCGCTATTCTCATGGCTCTACCTTATTCTGGTAGAGTAGAGTTTCTTAGTGTGTGGTGTAAAATAACAATCTTAACTATTATAAAACCGTAAAATCATGAGGAAATAAAAAAGTAGCGGTTCTCTTCATATAAATTCAAATAACATTCGATAGCGCGATAAAAACGTGCAGCGCCATCTATTGACAAAATTGTTAGTTTGTTCGCGCATCACGCAAAAACTCCTGAACCGATTTTGATGAAACTTTTTTTGTTTGATAGCTTATGATCTGACTTAAAATCTGGTACTTATATAATTTGTGCGGACGAAGTCGCGGGAAAACACTAGTTTATCTAATAAAAGGAATAATTAATGTTTTATGAAATATGTCGAAAAATCTGGTGGCATGATGGACTGCACGTAGCTGCCGCGTACCTCGTACGCCATGCCACTACCAGCATTCTGTGCAATCCTTCCAAGCGCCAAAAATTGGTGTTATAGTTTTTACGTGATGTTCAAAAAAGCAAAAACAGCAGTGTTGCAAAAGTGCCATTAGTAAAAACGGGAAATTTCGCGACTAATATTCGTCAAATGTTTGTAAGGTTCTGGTCTTAGGTTCCTTCTTTATTTCTCGACGGTGCCGTGCTCACTGCTCAATCGCCATCAAATTGTGATCTATGAGATATGCTGACACTTTTTTTGTTCCCCCCTATTTGTATTGATCAAACCTTGAAACTTGAGTAACGTCCTTGGTGTCATTTTGTTGTATTGAAAAATATAGTTCTTCAAGATTTCTCCTCAGGGCTTTAAACATTCTTTTTGAACCACCACCTAGCTATTCTTTGGGTATAAAACTCGAGTCCTTACTCGCTTGTCTCTCTTGTCAAACACTATACAAAAGCCAGAGCCTCAGGGTATAGGCGTTATTGGCAATATCGAAGCCCACCATCCTCCGGGATCTCCAGTACTCGAAGTAGAAGTAATAACTGTAGTGGAGCATAATGCATCGAGGTGAGTTAGAAATTTCTTGAATAAAACGTTGAAATTGATTGCTTGCCTGGTAGGATAGATTTATTTTTTGTCATTATTTTTTAAATATAGTTTCTATTTAAATATTTTCATGGAAAATTAAGTCTTGCAAATAAAAAATTTATCTAATTTACCCTGTATACAATGTTCTTGCATAATATAAACATAATCGAATCTTATAAAGACCTTGGTAAAAGTTTGTATAAATCTATAATAATTTCAAAGGAAAATCTAGGAGAGTTTCATTTTATTATTAGTATACTATATCTTTTACTTGCGTGCCATCTCCTATGTGAGGTGTGCTATCATTATCTAATATTTGAATCATGGAGACTTCAGCCTTGAACAGTGAGATGGTGTTCATATTGAGTATTGGTGTTCGTGTTCGTAGTATAGTATTTTTGTGTGAAGTCTTGTGTGCATTTCTGCATAAATATTTCTTTAAAAAAATTAAATGTTAAACTATTTACACTGGTCTTCTTCTAACAGGCATTCGATTCCTGATTATTAATTAAGAAAAACAATATTCAGTCAATGCGAAAGGTTAATCTGGAGAAGTTGTTATTCAGTCAGTCAGTGCAGTCAATTTATTGTTTTTCAGATTCGATTTATTAAATATAAGGTCCTTCTTAATATGCTGACACTTTTTTAAGGGGATGATCAGACCATCAAACTGAACAACTTTCTCTATGGCAACAACATCGAAATCGCGAAAAAAAATCTGCCGCTCCATACAAAACTGCAAACCTACTCGAGCCAAATGTATGGGACAGCCGATATTTTTTCGCCATTTCGATGTTGGTCCCATAGAGAAAGTTGTTCAGTTTGATGGTCTGATCATCCCCTTAAAAAAGTGTCAGCAGATTAAGTTGGACCCTGTATACGTCAAAATTAATCACGTCGGTTCCCAACGAGTTACAATATAACAATTAATGTATTATTGAAAATTAGTGAATAATTTACAAACGGGAAATTTAATTGTTCATTTCACAACGGATGAAAGACAATAGTTCATCAATTTTGAAGCGACTTCACTACTCGTACTCAAAGCGTTTCAATGCTCCATTTTCAGTAAAGCCACATTCAACTCTTTAATTATCCATCGCTCAATTTTGATCAAAGACTACCAATCCGATAGACTACTAATTAAAGACGAACTCTGCAACACGTCGGAAGAAAAACTGTTATTAAAAGTTTAATGGGATGCGTGGAAAATGAAAAGCCCAGCAGGGAGTTGAATAGACAACAAAAAAGAACTGGTTTTCAGATCGCTATTGAAATTTATACAGCCCTCGCTGCGCGTGTGTCTCAGTTTAGTTGTCTGTCTTCGTTTGCTACGTGAAATGTATAAAAATCATTAAAAATATTACGTATCCATGACAAGTGGCAAAGTTCGATAATTTAAATGTCTATCGAGTTTTTGGAAAGCCGTGTCTCATTAGTTTATAAAGTAACAGCCCAATAACCCAGACGGGTGTCGTAAAGAGGCGACTAATTCCTTCAGGCGTCATCAAGATCTCTGATGTACTCACCATGTGGCTGCCGGTTAAAGCCACTGCATTCTATCCTACCTCTGATAGTATCGGTTTTCATTTTCCATAAGATTCAGGAGGGTTTAAGAAGATTATAGTACAGTCACAGATGTACTTAAAATATCCTGCCAACCTGACTGCTGTTCTAATAAAGGGTTCCCTGAAGTCGAAGTCTTGGTTATGATCATTCAAATCAATAGGTGAACAATAATGATGCTATTGGGGAACATTTCTCGGGGAGACCTCGGATCAATTCAATATAGTCTTGAGCATATTATGCTATGACAAAATCTGAACATTAAAAGTCTACATCGTAGGTAGTCTAAGACGTTTTAACCATTGAAATTGACATCAAATTGAAAACGTTTGCCGAACGTTGATTGAAGACTGCGTCGAATAGAGAATGTGTTCAATGTCAGTTGTGCGGAATCCATAATGCGTAGAATATCGAATAGGCGGAAAAGCGTTTGGCAAGAACTCAGATCAATTCGAGCGTTGCAACCGCGGTCGTTCCAATTTCCGAATGCCAAATAGTTTCGGAAGTCCCCTAGTTTACGTGTATTTTGTATATGGTTAGTGGGACTTTAGGTGAATCGGTATTGCTTCCATTATTCAGCATATTCGTGGTCTGGATGTTCCGCAAGCCGCAAATAGTATGTTCTGATTTGTGTAGGTAGGTATGGCGTATGCAGTTGCTGGCCTAATATGGTTGGAATTCTGCAACTGAATTCAGAGAGGTAAAATATTTAGGTTAGTACTCAATTTAATGGTTTCACTGGTCATTGCATTATTATTGAGTATTTGGGGTAGGGCAAGCCGTACTCGTATCTTGTAGCACTGCGACAGTTTAATGGTAGATTTACACGCTTGCGCAACCTTAGGCAAGTTCACTGTTCACACGGCGTCAGGTCGGGTTACCCTGTTTGGACTTTGAACTATTAGAAGTTGAAAGAAGTTTTCGTCGCGGTCACTTTTCACAAAACTGCACTCTCATACACGAGATTCAATTCCGTGAAAAAAAAACCCAACCATATGTCAAATAATGTTTTTACGCAAAGCTTTGCCATTCTATTGGTAATTGTTTTGCTGGTAGAGGCAAAGTTACCCTTGAAGAACTACCTTATTCATAGTCATAGCGAAAAGTGCCTGTGAATTTTTTTCCGAAATAGGCTAACGAAAACCTACCTATCCAGTTTAATTGTGACCCAAAACCTCTGAAGCTTTAACGTCCTGAGGCTAGAATTGTTTCAATCCCATGGACAATAAACCATTTCTGGGTCTACCACAAAAAGCTAGCCAGCGATAGATTAATGGGCTGCGTTTTCGTTGGAGAAATTTATGGATATTTGAGTTAAACTTGGCACACACCTAAAGGGAAGCGAGGCGAGAGCGTTAGTGCGGGAGCTGAGCGTTTGTGAAGCTGATAAAACGGTGGTTGAAATTTCATTTGACTCTGAGCTGTCAATAAATAGCCGTCTATACTATCCGCATCTCCGGAGACGGAGTCCCAACTGACGTGCAGAAAATGTGGGCGCACATTTGCTGCAAATACGAGTACGTCAGCTACCGCACTCAGCTATGAGTAAACGGTTGCTGTGGCCGATACCGGTCTTGATGGTGATTATTATATCATCAAAATTCTTCGGTCACCGATAAAAAGAATTCTACTGTGTGCATCGGCAGTTTTAGACCGCGCAAACAGTTCTAAGCATGTGTATATTTTACATAATATGGTACACATAAAGTGCACTGGAAGGCATAGTGTAGTACGCTCGCCGACCCGCTGGACTACTACACTACTAGGAATTTGGTGTTCTGATCATTCCTTTCAAAATCAGGCATATTAAGAACGACCCTGTTTCAACAATTTTACGGGACTAAGTAGAACTTTTTTTCTTCTTGTTCCTACTCTTTCATCGTACGAGACTTTGTCAACGTATCTTTAATCTTTATTGTATTGTTATTGTTATCGGTAATTGCAAGATAATACACGCTAATATAATAAAGATACCAGAGAATATTCCAAACATGACAGAAAAAAATGTAAGTCCCATGTTATACTAGTTTACTATAAGCTCCATGATTATTTGAATGACCAAAATGTTTGGTCTTGACAATATTACACTATCTAATTCAATATTGTATTTTTAATTGTACTTTGTTCTTTATTTTTTCAATTTGTGTAGTATCTTCTTCAACGGAACACCTTCCCGACGCGGTGGTAGAGTCAAAAATGACGTTCGAGTTGTAAGAAAGCTATTTCATGCGATATTATTATGAATAAAACATTTTGATTGTATTTTACTTAAGAATTTCACTATCGTAATTTTATAACTTTCATAAGTTAGAAAAACTCAGCGCTAGTCCATTTGTGCTTGCAAATTCTCACCCAAGCTTTCAAAATCTACGTTAGAGACGGAGACGCTTCATCAAAGCTTTTAAATAAAACTTTACAATTCATCAATAATCAAAACCAGCCTCTGTACAAACCTAAGAATAAATAATGAAAAGCTTTTTACTACTAATGGAGTTGAGAGAGACACTCATTATTCCCATTTCTGTATTATTTCTCTCATTTTCCCTTACTCGCTCTCCTCACAGATAATTGGTAGGTAACGTTCATTCCACCTGCTATTGTAATTGGGAAAATCTGAGTAGAAAAAAAATGATGAGACGTTTTTTTCTGAATGATCTACGATTCATTGATCAATTTTTTATTCCATAGAAAACATAAACCTGAATGTATGGTTGGCTTCATAATGAATGTTATTTAGTATGATGGCCTGAATCACTTTAATATTGATCGCATTTAACTTTACAGTAACTTTTTGTATAGGGTATACAGGGTGTTACAAAAATAAAAATAAACATTTAAAACTTTTAAGGGGGTTGTTTAGACCATCAAACTGAACAACTTTCACTATGGGACCAAAATCGAATTCGCGAAAAAAAATAATTAGCTATCTCTTATATTTAGCTCGAGTAGATTTGTAGTTTAGTATGGAACATCAGATTTTTTTTTTCGCGATTTCGATATTGGTCACAAAGTTGTTCATTTTGATGGTCTAAACCCACCCCCTTAAATGTTTATTTGTATTTTTGTAACACCTTGTTTAAGAACATATAATTATAAACACACTATTTAATGAATTGTCATTTATAAAGGCTTCCGCACATTGCCGCGATATTATCGCTGCGATTTTTCGATATTTATTTCCAGTACATTTTGTATGGGCACGCGCGCGATCCTACACACTGCCGCGATTTTATCGAGCGATAATATCGCTGCGATTTTGTTCCGGCGCAATATCTTTAGACCACATTTAGTGGTGGGGCGCATGCGTGACATATCGCTCGATAATATCGGTCGATAATATCGCGGCAATGTACGGAAGCCTTAAAACGCATTTAAAGCTAAACTTTAAAACAAGGACAATATTTGAAGCCGTCAATTTAGACCCACCTTCGTCTTAGGTCTGCTCGAGGCCAATTTTGCTTCATTGGGTTCATTTGGCAGATTCATTTTCAATGTACCCGAATGTCGTGGAAGACACGAGATCTGTGATTTCTTTTTACTTATTGAAGTAAAAACATAACAACATAACATAACATAACATAAATATTCTTTATTTGCACACCAAAAATAGACAAATACAATTTATAACAAGAATGAGAAGGGTACAAATGGCGGTCTTATCACTAAAAGCGATTTCTTCCAGACAACCATTGGATGGAAGAAGTATTTAAAGAGACAAATGCTACGGCGGTGTACTAGTAGGTATCTATAAATACCCATTTACATAATACAGTGAATATAATATACATAAACGAAAATCATAATAGGTTACACAATACACATAAATATATATCATACATATACATAATAACTGTTACATAAATATCGTAGTCAAAAGGACACAACTAACATAATATACCATTAACATAACATACCAACGTAACATAATGAATCTCTAGTAGTGACCAGAGATTTATAATGTAACTTAATAAGAAAGAGATCACAAAGTTTCTTCCTTCATGAATCATCATTATCACCAAAAACGTATCTCCATCCGTAGAGAAAATTATAATACAGCCTACGTCTACGTCTAGAATGAGCAATAAATAAAGCCAAAGCCTTTGGGTACGTCGGTTACCGGATATTACGTTGTTTTGCACCGGAAGTCACTCCTCCTCGCTTATTGCGCCCCTGTGGTGCTGCGAATAAGCTGTGAATGTACGAATAGTTTCTTGAGACTGTGTTCTTGTTTGTTTTCTTGTAATAGTAGGAGGAAATACCTCGGAGGAATCTTTTATTTTTCATTTTACGACTAGATTTATACCATTTACCGAAACTAAAGTCATACCTCAGTATTTTTGGATAGTTTATCTAGTGAAATCATAAACTGAATACACGATTGGAATTACTTCACTCGATAGAAAATCGTCACAAAGATGACGTATTTTCATGCATTATTAAACATTTTTCTCGGTTTAGAAGAACTTAAAATAGTTTCCGATTGTTGGTATTTATACTCACATATTCACCATTAGTTTAACTAGTGCAATCATAAATAAAATCTAGAAAAAGTACTTTGGTTAGTTGTTTTTAATCGAAAATACGGCTCACGCACACACTATTCGGAGCGCTCGGCAATCGCGTTTCTCATAGAAAATATTCGTCGGGACCTATGGCCCCTTAATGTGTGTAATGTGTTCATTAATTGTGTAAGAATTTTTGTAGGCTAATTGCATTGATCTTAGCAGCCAAATTAAGTTTTATGAATGTATTAAAGCTTTGTGTGGCATGAATCGATCGGATTTATTGTGTATTCGATCATCGTGGCAAAGATATTTGTCTTAACTATTATAAAACCGTAAAATCATGCATGAGGAATAAAAAAGTTGCGGTACACTTCATATAAATTTAAATAACACTCGATAGCGCGATTTAAATGACGTGCAACGCAATCTATTGACAAAATAGTTTGTTTGTTTGTTAGTTCGCGCATCACGCAAAAACTATTGAACCGATTTTGATGAAACTTTTTTTGTTTGATAGCTTATGATTATCTGACTTAAAATTTGGTATATAATTTGTGCGGACGAAGTCGCGGGAAAACACTAGTTAAGTAATAAAACTGGTCAAGTGCGAGTCGGGTTACTCGTGCATCGAGGGCTCCGTTCCGCACTCTACATATTAAGGCCCGGTTATTCGAGTGCAAGCGTCTCTTTCTTACAAGCATAAGTTTGCAATTAGCCATCCCGCTTCAATTGAAGGCAGGTCCGCAAAAAAACGTATTTTTCATCAATATCTTTTCTCTCTGGTGGTGGAGGAAAAAACTAGCCTGAGAATAATTTAGACAATGTCATTTCCTATTTTTCAGTGTATGTTTTTTATTTGTAGTTTTAATAATCTTTAAGTAAAACTTGAAAAATAGTAATAAACTACCTATCTTTGCATGCTTTTATGATCGAGAGAAGTAATAACTATCGTGTTTTGAGCCACGGAATAATCGAGAACAGTTCATGAACAACATAGTATTTTTTTTTTGGATTAAAACAACGACTATTTCATGCCTTAAAACTCAACCAAAAACAGGCGATTTGGAAGATCCTGCCCTTAATTTACAAAAAAGTTGTGTTTTCTCCATTACCTTCACCGCGAGACCGACGCACACTTGTCCGGTATTTATTATTGTTCAACAGCAGAGTTTGCTCTATAATCACCAAGTTTGACGCTTGTATTTTATTACCGTTTTTACGATAGAGCGAGAAGAAAAAACGTTGATAAAAATCGAGTTTCTTGTATGAGGACCCCCCTTTATTTTAACTTTTCACAAACGTAACCTTAAACTCTGTCTAGCACTAGCTGTGTAAACGTTAAACGTTATAGCCTGTAGCATCTGCACTGCAGGGCAAAGGCCTCCTCTCACGAATAAGGGTGAGAGGGAGTGGGCCATACTCCACCAGGCGGGCCCAGTGCGTGTTGGTGGAGGCAAGTTAGTGGTCAACTTGCTGTCAGAGAATTTTCCTAACCTGGCTTAACGAATAGTTACAACGCCATCTGACGGAACTATCCGAGACCAACTGCTTAACGTGCCTTCCGAAGCACGCACGCACTAGCTGTGTATTACGGTTAAAAAGTTACAGCCCTAAACAGGTAGGACAGACGGACGGATGGACGGACAACGTAGGCTCATGAAAAAGGTCCCGTTTTCACCCTTTCGGTGCGGAACCCTAAAACATGGTATTTTATGATAATAAAGATAAATAAAGATTACTAGATATTTCAATAAGCGAATCGCTAGAAAACTCGTAGTCGAACTATTCAGTAGTTCAATACCGTCAATGTCGTCATCATCATTTCTGTCAAGTTACGTCCATTAATCTGGACCTTGTAACGTAAGTGTTGAAAACTATTTCTTAAGGCTAAAAATTTAAATAAAACTTCTAAAATAAAATTGTTCACAACTTTTTATTGCACCGTGTAACATTTGTATAACAATTTCTACCTTATTATTATTTTGCAGCAGTGTTAGAGTTTACACTAAATTACACTTTTGGCCACAGGCAGTTTATACAAAAGATTTTGTTTTCTAATTTACAGTACCAAATAAAGCCTTTTTATGCATTAATTTAAGATGGGAATTTAGTTTTGGCGAAGCTTTAATTTAAAATTCGTTAATTATTTTGACATTGGTAAAATGCCATAGTTATTAGCGAATTGATCTGAGTTCAAGCCAAACGGTTTTCCGCCTATTCGATATTCTACGCAATATGGATTCCGCACAACTGACATTGAACACATTCTCTATTCCACGCAGTCTTCAATTTGACACAATCGCGTTTCTTCCTATTCGCGATTCTACACAATATTAATTCCACGCAATTGCCTTTCATCACATTCGCTATTCCACGCATCTGTTATTTTGTGTGTTTTAGGCATGTATTCATATTATGCAGTTGTGGGTATGTATAGGCGGAAAAGCGTTTGGCTTGAACTCAGATCAATTCTTATTAGCAGAGGTACATTTTTGTGAAAATTGAAATAGTTAATAAAATATGTCTTTCGTACTTATTCTCTTAATCAGACAATGAATTTCATTTAGGTTTGGATAAAGCATTACTTGTTTTATTTACATTGGAGATAAAAATGTTAGATCCCATGGGCAAACTCAATCACGCACCTTTTCTCTCTTCAAAATTTTAACATTTAGTTGTAATTTTTGACGACAACAGCTCAAGTAATCAATTATAAAATTTCATAAAAATCAGTGCAACTTCTTGTAAAAGTTTTCTATCAACAAGTAACTACATTATAATATTTGACACACATATTAAATCTACACACTTTTATTTGCAACGAAGTTGAAAACAGGTAGAATTATTTACAACATTTTAATTTTGAAAAAATAACAATTACAACAGTAGGAAGCACGTAGGTATAAAAAGCACAACACAGAGTAAAATTGTTGGCCAATTTTCTATTTTTTTCAAGTTTTAAGTAGGTATATTTCTTTGTAATTTAGTTGGTTCTCTATTTCATAAAAATTTTGAGCGAGATTTAGGTAATGTAAGGTAGTTTATAGTCTAAAGAGTAAAAATTACTTACACTCACAAAATAAAGTTGGTATTTTGTACTTCTCATAATTTGATCGAAGTTATACTATAGTTTCTATGGAGCTATACGAAACAAAAGTGACCTCAGATAATTTTTCATAATTGGAGCGTATCTACAGGGTGTAAGGTACAGCCCTCCGCAAACTGAAACGGTGAACTCAGACCACCAAACTGAACAACTTTTACTATGGAGCCTACCTCAGGAAACGCGAAAAAAAATCTGCTGTCCCATACATTTGAGTCGGGTAGGTACGGCAGTTTTGCATGGGACAGCTGATTTTTTTTCGCGTTTCCTGAGGTAGGCTCCATAGTGAAAGATGTTCAGTTTGATGGTCTGAGTTCACAGTTTCAGTTTGCGGAGGGCTGTCCCTTACACCCTGTATAGTTTTTTTTATTTCAAGAAATAAGTACATGGCTTCAGCAAAATGCGGTGACATCAGGGAGAAGGGCTGAAAATACAGTGTCATTCTTCTTGTTCAAGAATAGTCTTTAACAAAGACGTCTTAAAGACGTAAATAGAAAAACCCTTTGTCTTGTAACTGGAACTCATGTCCGCCCCCGTCACAAATAGTCACAATAGAGAAAAGTTACCACAAAGAAATTAAAAAGGTTAGTACGGACTGTAGGAACCCCCTGCTGACCAAATGCCTCAAGTGGGCGAGAGATAGTAGGCCATAATCCACCACGCTGGCCCAGTATCGTGAAGATGGCGATTGGTGGATGCAAGATAGTGTTCATAATTATTTTGCTTGTGATAATCTATTTCCATATTTTATTCGTCATTAGTACTTAATACAAATTGTAGTAGAAAAGTTATAAAATATCCTAAGAATTTGAATGTTTATAAGAATAATTTAATAGCGACTTTACTAATAAAAAGATCATTTTCTTTGTTCGGAAATTCCTTTTCTTTGTCGAATAATATTGCGGTATTGTCAAGGATCTTTCGAGAGAAGAAATCAGATTGTTATAATTCTTTAATAAGAGATGAAGACATGACATGGTATGTTTGATTTCACATTTTTTGTTACTCTTGGCTTAAGAAATTTTAGAGAACTACGTTACATTTATCAAAATATAAATAGTTTCCAAATAATATAAATTTGAAAGATAGGTATGAATTATACGTAATTAAAAATAATAACTAAATGATTCATAATATAATTTTTAAAACATCAAACTACAGAGCGTTCTAAATCTTATCTCAACAAAACATGCCTACTGTGCGTTTCAAATCATCTGTCCATCGAAAGAGACTACCAACTTCAAAGGGGATCAAATGTCATTTTAATAAAAACAATAAGATATTGTACCAGGAAACATAATAAACGATAATTCATTGATTAAGAGTTTTATATATAAATCTGGTGTTGATGTACGATATACCATGATTCCATTATTATCTAACATTATTCTTCTTGGTAAACCCAACATACACAAAATGAACAATCCAAAAGCCTTAATTAAAAGAACAGTCCAGTTCGAAATTAGTTTTAAATCCGCCCACACAATTTAAAATCGAATACTAACACTAGGAAAGTTCATAACACTTAAGCACATTTATCACGATTTCCAAAGTCTTTGAACTAGCAAGCCGATTAAGTTCCAAGTTCGAAACAATACACGTCTAAGTTGCTCCAAGTTTCCACTTGGGACCTTAACTGTTCAGCGGTGCTAAGCAACTACGCAGCGATTGTCGTGGGACCCCGCCCCTCCCCCCGCCGTGGAATCCGGAGGGGGGTCCGCATTCCTACCTCCACCACTCCACTCTAAAGAATCAATCATCTCCATGAGCTCTTTGAAGACAGCAATGACTCTCCAGTTATACTTCGCTGAGCACTCCACGTAACCGCATTTCCAATGTTTCCGAACCAGGTTCACTATGTTCCTTCTCTTCTCTCTTGAATCACCACATGCGCTTTCAGCTATCGCCAGCTGTTGCAGACCGCTGGCTGCTGTTGGAGTATTACTGCACAGAAGATCCTGTTTATTCCCTACAACTAGCACAGGGACGTTTCTCATGTCCCGACTTTCGACCATTTGGTCTCTCAAAGTTCTTATGTACTGGAAAGTTTCCACATTCGACAGATCGAAGACCAGGATGTATGCTGTCGCATTTCGGAGGCCGTAGAATCGGTAGTGGGCCCATTCGTAGTATGAGTTGATTGGGAAGTAAGGAATTACTGGTACATCAGTGATTTTGACCTCATAAAGGTGCTCGTTGATTATCACCGATGGGTAGAAGGTGTGTTTGCGGTCTGTCGGGATGTATTCTTCAGAGAAATCGCTCCAAACGAATTGCTGTGAAAGAAAAAGAATAGGTTAGTATGCGTATTCGTATTTATGATAACTTTTTTTTTTAAACTCTCGAAGGAGATAAAGAGAGAATATGGAAAAAAAATGGTTTCTATACAATGTTCAAGTAAGAATTCTTCGCACTAAAAGAACACAATTATAAATACTTGTGAGCCAAACTGTCTTTTCTGTAGGTATCTCTATTATCACAAACAATTCCATGGGGATAAACAGTGCTGTCCACCTTGGCACAATTTGTTTGAAATTGTCTTTGTTTGCAAACATTATTGTTATCCCGTACCAAGAATCACACTCTTGAACTTATGTTAAGCACGGTCGTCAAGTGTAGTAGGTAAGTGGGTATGCGTACTTGAGCAAATAATACATAATGTACGGTGAAGGAAAATATCGTGAATAAACCTGCAAACACTGAAAAAGAAATTCTGCTGATGCGTATTTTGAAGTCTACCAATCCGCATTGGGCTTACGTGGTAGACTTAATACTGTTACTGTACTGTACTGTACATCTGTACTGTTACAGTACACTTACATACTCCTTGAGGGTAGGCCTGTGACCTGTGTGACCTACAGTGACAAGTATATAGGCTGATGATGATAAACCCGCATTTCTACTAGGATCTACAAAGGCGATTGTGACGCTGGACATGACTCAAGAGCTATTTTGGAAGGAAAATAAAACTCTGACTTTTAAAACTGAGATTATTGCAGCAGCGTGAGTTCATGAGCACTGAAATAATGGATATATGGATGGCTTATTTACTACGGATGTTTTCCTAATATTTCAGTGAAGATTAGCTCAGTCTGCTTCAATGAAGCAATAGCTCAGTCCCTTTATGTGAAATGAGCCTAGTGACGCAAAGGTGAAATTGTCTTTTCAGCTTATTGACGTATCTATAACTTTTACTCGGATAAGCGGGAGGAATATTGTCATATTCGTCCAAGCCTTGTTCCACTAGGACCGCTACGACTTACACTATCTATTATTATCGCAAGAAATTTGTATCTGATTGCTCCGGGGATGGTTATACAGGGTGTTTCATAAGTAACAATAAATTTTTTAAACTCTTAAGGGGGTTGTTTAGACCGTCAAACTGAACAGCTTTCTCTATGGGACCAACATCGAAATCGCGAAAAATTTAATTTTATATCCCATACATATTTTAGCTCTAGTCGATTTGTAGAGTATAGAACATAAATATCTTTTTTCGCGATTTCGATATTGGTCCCATAGTGAAAGTTGTTCAGTTTGATGGTCTACACCACCCCCTCAAAGGTTTATTTGTATTTTTGTAACACCTTGTATTTACATATCAAGGTGTTTCAGCCAGTCTTCCGATACCGAGGTTAATCTATGGATTTCTTCAATAGGTAGAATTGACTTATTGATAGTATTACTTACAAATAAATAATTATCGTTCAGTAGGTACCTACTAAGTACCAAGTCTTGATTCTTATATCTTTGGTTGCGTAGCAACTAATGTCGGCGTATTGCAAATACTTGGAAATCCATACAGATGCCAGCTAAAGATATCGCCGTGAAAGTAAAATATTCACGGATTATGCAATAAGATGCTGATATAGATTTCTGTAATACATCACAAACTTCTTTGGAATCCATTTCCTTAGAATATATCCAATTCGCAATATTTTTGTGATGTACGGATACGAAACCGTTTCAATTGAATCCGGAGCATATTCGGGGCAAACGTTTTTACGTTTTTGCTATAGTGATATCCTCAAACTAATATTGATTGTCATTGTTTGAGTGATCATCATGGTAAAATTTAGGTACTTACTAATAATACTCTACCATATACAGGGTCCTTCTTAATATTCTGACACTTTTTTAAGGGGATGTTCAGACCATAAAACTAAACAACTTTCTCTATGGGACCAACATTGAAAACGCGAAAAAAAAATCTGCTGTCCCATACATTTGGCTCGAGTAGGTATGCAGTTTTGTATGGAAGAGCTGATTTTTTTTTCGCGATTTTGATGTTGGTCCCTTAGAGACAGTTGTTTAGTTTGACGGTCTGATCATCCTCTTAAAAAAGTGTCAGCATATTAAGTTGGACCCTATATTTTGCTTTCTCACGTTTGATCATAGCAAAAATATCAAAAAGATATGTGTGAAAATTGAAAAGCTTTTCTGAATGATTCATGTAAAGAAATTCAGAATTTATGCGATTGTGCATTGAAAGATAGGTATATCGGATGCAGAACTGGTATATCATTTCGAAACATTACTATTCTGATGTTGTTTCATCGATTACGTTTTATCGAAATTATTGTTACTCGGTTAATAACATCCGACAAAAACCATCATTATCAGATCTTCAAACGGTCGCCAACGGTAGTGTCTCTGACAAAGATGTTGGTATGGGCTTGGGTGACAACTGGCCCTACAAAATTCTGGTCCGGAGGCGAGTTGTCCACTTTGAAAAATGCTAGGGGACAACTGGCCCGAATTCGAGTTTTATTTGAAGAGCGGGGTTCTAGTAAGTGGCATTGTATGGGTTGGTCGAAGAAACGAACATGGTACGACAGAGCGAACAACACAAATGTGCAGAAATACAACAAAAGACAACATCATCATCATCTCAGCAGATAGACGTCCACTGCTGAACGTAGGCCTCCCCCGCAGGTCGCCACAACGTGTGCTGCCCTCATTCAACGGGTTCCTGCCGCCTTCACCAGGTCGTAGGGTCACCTTGTGGAGGCACGCTGCGCTTTCCAGTACCGTTAAGTAAACATAAAAGATGAATTTCTAAGCTACTAAAAACGGTTTTAGTATATTCCTTCATCGGATCAGTTATTTAGAGCCTAGGAAAACACGAGTGGGCTGGGAATTTATCTTTACAACAGAACAAAATAGCATATCAAATGACCTACAAAGCAACATCTGGCCTTTTACAACAATATTTACTTAGCCTTAGGGCGGGATTTATGTTATGAGCTGTATTTATTAAGGTTTTTTGTTTGATTCCACATTTTTTTAGAGTCCCATTTCTTTGTGTGAAATGACGGAATTTGGCAAAAGCGGGTTTATAATACTGAATTTAAAAAGAAGTATTTAAAGTATTTTGAATACCTATATCTGGCTACTTTTAAATAAATAAATAACGCTCACAGGCACATACATTGTAATGATCCCAAACTAGCACTAAAGGCTTTTATTATGGAAACCATACAACAACGGCACGAACATATAACATCCATAACCGAACCGGGATTCGAACCCAGGACCCTGGTTTGGCAGACCGGCGTGGTAACCATTACACCAACCGGGTCGTCCCCGGGCCGGGTCGGGCCGGGTTAAGAGGGAAATAGTCGTTAGCATTATCATTAATGCAACCTACTTGTGTAAAGAATGGTAACCTATCTTACTTTCGAAATTTCACTGACCGAATTTTAGTTGTTCGAAAACGGTTTATAGAAGTTTCTAGTGACAGATATTTTGTTACACATATATTTGTTACTCCTTATAAAGACTTGACAGAAGTATCATTTTCCAGAAAATTTAAAATCAGAATTTCATAATCATTTTTTTTCTTTTGACAACGGTCTTCTGGGTTCGAAGTTTTAAAATGTAGAAGCAACTTCTTCCATAGTATGACTAGGACACAACACAGTAAAGTTTTCTGTAATAATTACCTAGTAGATACATGATACCAGGATTATAGCACCAACATGCTTGCTAGCATGCTGCTTGCTTGCTTGCTTGCTGCATGCTTGCTTGCTTGTTGCTTGCTAGCTTGTATGCATGTTGGGGGGTGCGGGGGGCGGAAACCCCCTGCCTGAGAAATACAAACTGGTGATTTTAAAATTGTAGTTTAGGTTAGGTTAGAACATGTAAAACACTTAGCGGGCGAAGCGAGCAGAGCATCAAAATGCATTCTGCATGCTTACTTGCTTGCTGCATGCTTGCTTGCTTGCTGCATGTTTGCTTGCATGTTGCTTGCTTGCTTGTATGCATGTTGGGGGGTGCAGGGGGGCTGCGCCCCCCGCGAGGGGGGTTCGGGGGGCGGAAGCCCCCTGACTGAGAAAAACAAACTGGTGGTTTTAAAATTGTAGGTTAGGTTAGGTTAGAACATGTAAGACACTTAGCGGAGCGAGCGAAGCGAGCGGAGCATCAAAATGCTTGCTGCATGCTTGCTTGCTTGCTGAATGTTTGCTTGCTCGCTGCATGCTTGCTTGCTTGCTGCATGCTAGCTTGCTTGCTGCATGCTTGCTTGTTTGCTTATATGTATGTTGAAGGTGCAGTGGGGTGGACGCCCCCTGCCTGAGAAAAACAATCTGGTTTTTTTAAAATTCTAGGAAAGGTTAGGTTAAATATTTCTGCGGAAAAGTGACTGTACGGAAAAACAAATATTCGAAAAAGTAAATTATCTGACTTACATTACTTTGGAAAACTGTGCTACAGAATTTTGATTCATTGGTTAAAAGAAAAAAAGGACAATAAAAAATCTGGCTCCTCAAAATATGGCAAATAATATTTCGGGGAAACAAAAAAAAAGGGAAACAATAAAAAGTATAACGATTTCGGAGAACTAAAATTCGGAAAACTCTTTTTCGAAAGTACGATAGGTAACCGTAAAGAATAGATATACTTACGTCCAGTAAGGCACAGGCTTACGAGAAGACGTATGGGCGTTAATCTAGAAAAATCGTTCAGGCGTTAATCCACCACACGTGCCAAATGCTGATTGGTAGACTTCACACACGTATCATAATTTCTTCTTCAGCGTATGCAGGTTTCCTCAAGATGTTTTCCTTAACCGTTTGAGAGAAGTCTTTACGTAGGAGTTATTCCGTACGTAGGGGAGACAAGGTACGGTTCTCACAACGGCAATAAGCTGGCGCCAGACTTGGCTGCAAAGGTTATATATCTCACTCTATCATTCATTATAGAGGAGGAAAGAAACAGTTTCACTTTAAACACAGCTTTGCGGCCAAGACTGGTGCCCACTTTTTGGCCGCTTTGACAACCAGCCCGTGAGACAACCAAACCCGGTCTCCCCTAATTTCTTACGTAGTAGGTACATTCAAGAGCATGTCAAGCTAGACACATTGGACTTCGTACCGTTCTTATGGGGTTCGTATTAAGAAACGATATCGCACTTTGATTGTCAAGGTTGATGTGCTCTTGACTGTACATAAATATAAAATACTCATTGGTACATGTGGCATGTTGTCCGTGGAGCCTTGGTGGCGCGATGCGGAGAGCTATGGAAACTCAATCTTGAGGTCCGGGTTCGAATCCGCACTGACCACCATGTATCAATGAGTTTTTCGAACTTATGTACGTAATACCGACTGCTCTCAAACGGTGAAGGAAAACATCGAGAAGAAACCTGCATACGCTGAAGAAAAAATTCTGATGCGTATATGAAGTCTACCAATCCGCATTGGGCCGCGTGGTGGACTAACGCCCATACACCCTCCACGAGGGTAGGTGTGCCCTGGGACGTGTAATATAGGCTGTGATGATGATGATGTTGTCCGTGCGGATTCGAACCCGAACCATCATGATTGAGTGCCCATTCTCAGCAACGCGCCGCCGACCGAAAGAGTAGATTATTTTTGCCAATTGCCAAAAGTAATAAATGGTTGTTATCGACTCTGCAGAAAAGCTTTAAGGTTTTGTTAGAACGTAAGACACGCCAGGTACATTGAATATCCGTCCATCCGTTTCAAAGCAAGAAGGATCGACAAAATAGGCAATTTCTTTTTATTACTTCAGTAGGGACTCAAAAACAATGTTTTTGTAGACCTTTGCGTCTAAATATAAGAACCTTTTGGGACGACACACAGCTGTACTTACAATTTCATCTCTGTCAGCTTTCGAATTCATTTTATTTTTACCTTTTGTGTTATTTTGTTGACTCACTTTTTCTATTGAGGTCGAGTTTAATAAAAATATTGATAAAACATTTTGAGTGGTAGGGAAACTACAATGAGGCAATGGAAATATTTTTATTTTATTTCAACGTTTTGGATTAAGGTGCGTAGTAAGAGATGAGACCCATGTGGTATGCTACTTAGAATGTAACACCTAATTTCTTTTCGTGTAAGGAGGTTAGGGGACGCAATTTTTATTGCTATGTTCTTCAGACAGAAGAATAGCCTCAATACTGAACGTAGTATTCCATCACGAAAATGTGCTAATCGCGAACTAATATGCTAACTACCGCAAATTTCAAAGTTGGTATACTTTTTTATATACCTATAGGTACATAATTGCAGCTAAGATTCATACTACACCACAGGAGTAGGAGCAACTAGCTTTTGCCCGGAACATTGTCCGCGTGTTTCGTATCCGATTTTGGAAACAAGATGTTCCATATACTTCCATAAACGTTTACAACCATTGACTTACACTCTAGCGATAGACAGGCCCTTTCATAGAAGCAACATGTTCCACTTGAATGCGGTGGGCGCACCGCATTGATGTTTCCGAGTTCACTTCGTCACTATGGCAATGACACACCGCAATGTGTTGTTCTGTGTGACATGTTGTTTGTTTGAACGAGCTTGTCTATCGCTAAAGTGTATGTCAGTGTTTAAAACATAAAGGTATTATACCTTACAGGAATAGAGCAACAAACATGAGTTGTCAAATGATACATTTTTTTGGATGTTTTTTGGAGACTATTCGCAGGCAAAAATTCGAATATTGTCTATAATTCTGAGTCTAACGTGAAATAGTGGATAAATTAATAAAGTAGTGTCAGTATCTTAACTATTATTTATTACTATTATTTTTTATTATAAAACCGTAAAATCATGAGGAACAAAAAAGTAGCGGTTCACTTCATATAAAATCAAATAACACTCGATAGCGCGATTTAAATGACGTGCAGCGCCATCTATTGACAAAATTGTTAGTTTCTTTGTTTGTTCGCGCATCACGCAAAAACTACTGAACCGATTTTGATGAAACTTTTTTTGTTTGATAGCTTATGATCTGACTTAAAATCTGGTAGTATATAATTTGTGCGGACGAAGTCGCGGGAAAACACTAGTATTTCATAAAATTATTTACGATTTCACTTTAGATTCGCAATTATTCACGGAAACCGAATTGTTAAAATTAATTAGTGACTAAAAAACGGTCCTATTGCCTCGCGTCACGTATCTCTTTCTATTACCTACACAGTGGTGCCGCTAGTTACATCTCACTCACTCAGCTGTATGTTCCTCTATTCCTGGTATAATAATACCTTTATGGTTTAAAACCCATTTCGAAAATCCTTTCTAATAATCATAGTTCATTCTGTAGAAACATATTCCGAACATTGGTTTAGAATTTATTTTTTCAGTTGTTTAGGCTGTAGTACTACCACATGATTAACTAGTACTACTACCCACATGTCATAAATACATACCTACATACAAGTCGGGTGTACACAGTATCTACAAAACGCCACGATTCACCTGATGTGTCTCCAAGTTTGCAAATTTTACGCAAAGCATTTTACCACATGAATAATGTATGGGGAATACACAGGGGCACAGAGGGATAATGTACCTACGTGAGCTCGTCACGTATAATTTTGAAATGTCGTCTCAAAGAATACACGTTGTGGATATTTTGTAAAGGGAAAGGTCGAGTCACGTTGCAGGGTTTGCCCCGAACACTTGTCTTTCGCGTGGTATTCGCGCGGTTCGCGTTTCAGCCTGCCACGAGGCTCCATAATCCTTCTCAGTTGTTCCAGCTCAAAAACAATCCTCGAGATTGGATAGACACTCCCTCAAAATACTTGACATTGGCGGAAATGCGGTGCTAACGCACAAGCAAGAAGTCCATTAATAATAAATAAAAAAAAAGGGAAATGTCAGAATGCCTTGAACTATAGCTACAGCCTTCTGGTACGTAGATGGGGGGGGGAGTCACGTGACGCTCTACGGCCACAGCATAACTATTTATTTAGTTAATATTGTTAAATCTTCTGAGATAAATCTAAACTATTATAAAACATTTATCATTGTGTTTATCATTGTGTTTCAAATTTGCTTGAAAAAGATTACGATATGGTTTTTAGGTATCCCTGACTGCAAATCAACCTTTTTTAGAATTTTTGTCTGTCTGTTTGTTTTATTGTTTTTATGTTTGCAACAGCATCACGCAAAAACTACTGAACCGATTTTGATGAAACTTTTTTTGTTTGATAGCTTATGATCTGACTTAAAATCTGGTATATAATTTGTGCCGACGAAGTCGCGGGTTAACTCTAGTAGGTAGTATCATAAATTAAATAATCTTAACTATTGTATTATAATAATGTAGTGACTTTAAAATTTGGTCAATATTGACCTTAATTTAATATAAAAGTAATTAATTGTGACATTATAATCACAATTAAAGGTAGGTATACTTGTAAAATAAATTTTCATAAAATATTTATTGCATACTGTTTGTATATATTTAAATAATGAGGACTACACCCTTTTCAGTGCAAAAATCTGATCTTATCTTACTTCCCTTTAATTGACTTTTTCCAGCTCCACCTTTCTTCCTTTCCTTCCTTTTGTCCCCCTGAGCTGGTGGACAGCCTTAACGTATATTTTGTTCATGAACTCAATGTCCTACATTATCTAATAAATTACTAACATATATTCGAGCCTCGGAAAAGTAAAGCTATTAATATCCATAATGGTAGGAAAACTTGTTCACGTAAGTGTCATATAAAACATCATGACAGAAAATTGTCTCATCTACCTCATCTATTCTAATCTTTGACAGTAGCGATAGCAACAAAGAAACATTTCGTGTAGCAAACATATTTTTTTTAAGAAAGATAGAGTGCAATGTTCATTTAGACTAAGCGCATAAAGAAGTAAAGATGTTCCTATGTCTGTCTGAATTATTCAGTAAAGATTGTATAAATCCTTTCTCAAATAGTATTAAAAGGCGGTAAAAGGCAAAAAATTGTTTAAAAGTGTGAACTAGGTAGGTATAATGGTACGCGATAACCATGCTTTTCGGTAACTAATCTTTATAACACATTTGCTCGTAAATGGTCTCTTATTTGACCAATTTCACTAACGTAATGTATCTCATTACGACCTAGTGCGGTAATGTAAAGTAAAACGGACGGTTGCGTCTAAAACGAACGGTACTTTTTTAAATCTTAGCAAAGAGTTTTTATGTCAGAAAAGTGGTCAACATTTTATGAATAAAATTAACTTTGGGAGATAAAATATAATAAAGTAAACATTTAATTCTTTAATTTAATTAATTTTGACAATAAATTACACCCATTTATGTGAAACCAAAACAAACAATATTAATTTACTTTATTAGTAATACTGGATGTTTTTGTGCCTTTGCCTTTTTTCTTTTTTCTTAAAATAAGAAAAAAGAAAGCGCTAATGCGCGCGCATCGCTACCTAATTTGTGAAGTTCTCTTATTAGTTTGTGTTTGTTTTGTGAACAAGTAAAAATTATTCCGCACGCTTTTTAATCGCTATTTTTTGTTACGTTTTTTGTTTTGATTTGAAAATGCCGTTAGTTGTGATGAATTTATTAATTCGACGCCGCCAGAAGTCTCAGAGGCAGCGGAAAAGGTTAGTCTAATTTATTAGTTTATGAATGTCCGAGTTTTATTTATTTCCTTGTTTCCTCGCAAATATGTTATAAAACGTCGTATGACACATGTTCGGTTTGATAATTACAGCCTAGGCTTTCTTGTAGACCTCGCCTACGGCTCGGTCTAGCAATAACGCCTCGGCTGTAATTATCAACTTACCGAACTTGTATCATAATGTACTATTACGTGTCCGTTCATTGACTTTTCAATGAGTAATATTATTTGACCTCTGGAGTAAAACCCGAAACTTTATGTATGGGATACAATATTGATAACGTTAAATTATTCTTATTGTGTCAAGTCAATCAATCAAATCTGCCGACGTCAACCCACTACCAGGGTCTCCTGTTATTGAGCCATTCCTCACGGTCCTATACACTTTTGTTTGCTATTAATATCGCTTTCTCAAACATGCTTGGAAATTTGAGCATTATTTTGACAACCTTCTTCGAGATAAATCTAAATTGCTGTACTGGCCAAATACATGCGAGCAGCGGCCCGCAAAAGTTGTATGAAAATCCATATCTGTCGTGGTTCAGCAGCCAAATAAATCACATATCTGTAGTGTTATTTTAAAAAAGGAACGACCTTTTACTCCGAAACATGGCAACCAAGGAGGTAGGTAACTTATCAAAGGTTTTATTTAAATTTCGAACCGGCTTGAAATAGAAAGCTTTACAATGAACAAAAAACGAATGAACACTTTAACCACAGATTAATAATAAGTTATTAGCTTTAACGCAGGAAAAATTATTGTTGTTCGTCATTGATTTTGAAATGTTGAATGAATTTAATTTACGCTCATTGTTTGACAAGCCTTGGCCACAACTAGGCATTGATGGACTTACGTATGTGTACCTCGGCTTCGCCTCGGCCTCGGCCCACATTTACACGTTCGTCCATCAATGCCTCTTTTGCTGGCCACTGCAGTAATGTACTATATTTTGTAACATTTTCTACTGCTGATTTGAACGTGTGACTTTCAAAAATCGCACTCATAAAACATTAGTGTTCGGTGCAGAATGCAGATTCAGTTTTGATTGTGATGCAGTTTCGATTAAGCTGTGCGGAATTTTGGTATTGCGCTAAACTTGACTTATTTACTATGTGATTGACAGCAGTACGAATCAGTGGTGATTGAGTTTAAGATTCAAATACTGCCAAATGATTAGCGCGATCCCAAATATGTACAAAAGGTTGTGATTCGGTAGCGGTTTAGTGACAATTCAGTGGACATTTATTTACCGCGATCGGCCCCTTGGCTCAAAAACAGAAAAAGGTTTGGATTTTCCACATACTCGTCGACTTTTTATGCTGACTTTACCAAAGAGCTTTAATGATCTCTGGTCCCTTATAACATGAGATGATATTAAGGAGATATTACCCAACCAATTTGGCATGTGAGGGTCATATCAACTTTCAGTTATAATTACACGTCCAACATAAAATGGGAACGTTAGGGCAAATAGGTTATCTTTGGGGAATGAGCAGGGAATTTTGCACGTAATATGAAATTCTCGTTTAAACGGTTAATGGGGAAATGAAAATCGTTTTCCTTCCATAATAACAAGGCTTTTGGAAAAGTGGGTTTACTCTACGATGCTGAAATACTAATATTAACAATTTTCATTTCATCCTTATATTTAATAGTACTCCTGTGCTTATATTATCTTCTTCTCCTTGTCGTGTGGGCAAGCCCTTTTGTCAGAGTTTATTCAAACAGCCTTACGTGGGTTTTATGTAACGATTACTACCACCAGAGATAGTAGCCGGGAGCAACGGCTTAACGTGCCGTCCGAAGTACGGAATCATCTTCCTGATATCAAATACGAGAATGATTATGGTAATGGACATCATCATCATCAGCCTATCATCGTCCACAGTTGGACATAGGCCTCCTCCAAGGCGGGCCAAAGAATTTTATCTTTAATCAATGCATGGACCAAATTTAAAGAAGGGTACCAAAATTCTTCCGATTATAGATTTTGAGAAAATTACGTAAAATTACATTCATGGCTCGGCAAAATTTTGCGTTTCTTTTTTGCAACTTTTTCATTCTTTCTTTTGCAACGCCTTTCTTTTGCCTCGATCTGTATGTGATCACCATTTGACATTTTCTTCATCATCTTTCCAACCAAAGTAACAACAACGGCCATGAGAACAATCACAAATTCGTAAAAAATAGAAATGATAATTAAAAGTTAAATCGAAGAAATATACGTATAGGTTGCAAATTTTTAAGTATATTTTTAATTTCTTCAATAAAAACAGGTGATAACAATAAATAAATGTTGTCCATTTAATGGAACGGTAGCGTAATGAAATGAAAAAAAAACGCAAGATGTTTTGAACTTCAAGCACCTAAGTAGAACATAATAGCCCCATGTTTGCAACAAACCTGAATAATGCTAGTCTTCCCAATGGCAGGAGCGCCGAACAGCACCACTTTGATGAGGTCAACACTGTCGGGACTCGGCTCCACGCTGGGCGCCCCCACTGTCATGGTGCCCCCTCCACCCCTCTCCAGGCAATCCAAGTCCAGTTCACTTCTACTACGTAACACATACAAGGTCAATGTTTGCAGCAAACCTGAATAATGCTAGTCTTCCCATAGGCTGGAGCGCCGAGCACCACCACCTTGATGAGGTTGAGACTTGGCTCCACGCTGGGCGCCCCCACTGTCATGGTGCCCCTTCCGCCCCTTTCCAGTTAAACCAAGTCCAGTTTAATTATACTACGTAATAGCTCAATGTTTGCAACAAACCTGAATAATGCTAGTCTTCCCAACGGCTGGAGCGCCGAGCAACACCACCTTGATGAGGTCGAGACTGTCGGGACTTGGCTCCACGCTGGGCGCCCCCACTGTCATGGTGCCCCCTCCGCCCCTCTCCAGGTAATCCAAGTCCAGTTCTGTAACAAAAGGAAATGGAAATGTTACTCCTCAAAAGTGCGCTTTTCTACCTTTACATTACAGGGTGACATTTGCAGAATTCGGTGTGTCAAGTTTTTTTTGGTCTTCATTTTTATATTTTTTACGGACAGAAGACATAATTTTAAGATACCTATTTCATTCTTATTGCGATTCATCGAGTTTATCAATATAAATTTAATTTTTAAATTATTTTGATCTGTAATCTCTAAGTGCAAAAATGGTGGAGAGAAAATAATTCGAACTCCATGGAGAAAAACTACCTACAGCTGTATTTAAAAAAATTAAAACATGCCTCCTCTTTCTAACTCTATGCTGGAAAAAGATACGGCAACATCAAATGTCAAATTCTGACATTGTGAAAGTATTTTTTTTTCTTAATGGCCGGTTATTTTAGGTTGATTTTATGTTTACCAAGGAGTTCACAGGTATGCCAGTGACGTCACTGCACGGACCGAAAAACGACGTTATTTTATTAAAAATATCTGTAATCCTTTCATTTTAAAATCTCTGACATAGAAAATATGATTATTGAGATAATTATCTCGAAATGGTTTTCGATTCAGCCCTCCAAAAAAAAACTTGACATACCGAATTGATAGCTGGGCTGATGATGAAGGAAAACATCGTGACCAAACGTGCATAAGCTGAAGAAGAAATTCTGATGCGTATGAGTGTGTAGTCCTCTAATTAGTATTGGGAACGCGTTGTGGAATAATGCCCTACAATAAGAAAAGGAACTTTATTCAAATGGTATTTCCTCCTCTCTAGTAATAAAGTTACATCTAACTTATTCGGGCCTTTTATTTTAAAGGCAAGAAATAAACTCCAAATTGTTTTATCCCATTATTTTATCTTTGAGAGGCTCTCAATTCCACATTAATGCGCAATTAATTTAATTATCTGAACGAGGCGGAACGAGAAGAAAAAAGGAAAGAATTTACTGAACCAGGGAATTCCATTTACGGAACGGTAAGTACTAAGTAATAGCTGACCACTTGATTTCTTACTTTAGAATTTTATATTGATAGAATTTCATGTTTTGTACATATCGTGGGAAAAGCAATATATGCTTCTATTTTGAAAAGTATTCGGTCGACACCGTTCATTTAAATTGTATTATAGTAGGTACATTTTATATTTAAATACTAAAGCATATTAAGTTTCATAATAGTAGTTTGCTGCTTGATAACAAAATTACAAATTATGATAAAAAATGAAGTTCAAACAGAAGATAAACAACTGACGACTTGATGACTGAGCTTGTATTTCATTGTTTTCACGAAGCTTGTTGCTGATTTATATCTGTTTGTGTATACGTGTAATTGACGACGCTTGTGCTGACCACTATTTTTTTGTGATTATTCTGATTGCTTTTGTGAAATAAATTATTATCCATAAACAACTTAAAATTATTCAAAAAGTAAATAAAATTATTTTAACCAGCTCTACCCAAATGTATGGGACAGCAGATTTTTTTCGATGTTAATCCCATGGAGGAAGTTGTTCAGTTTGATCATTCCTACAAAAAACCGTCAGCATATTATATTATTATTTTTATGTTCGGTGTTTTTTTTTTCAAAATTACCATAATAATAATAAAGTGATAAGAATAATTTAATTGTTAGAACTGGCACATAAAGGCCTTTATGTGGTAGTTATAACGAACAAGCAGCCATTGCAGAACACCCATTTCAGGCATACAATACAAAAGTTTAAAACATACCTTACATACATGCAAATATCAAAAATAATACATAGACTGGCTTTACCAGAATGTTCGCCAGCGTTCAGGTAGACCCAGAAAAAGGTGGAGCGAGAACCTGGACCGAACTCTCCAAGAAGGACTTCATGGAGAGTTGTTCAGTAGTTCTGATCGTATCGGTCTCCCTTTCCATCAGATATAGGAGGGCTGTAGGAGGGTAAGAACGAGATAGTGAATCTGTACGGAACCCTAAAAATTATAACGTTAGGCTTGAGTGGCATGACTAACTCAGAACATGACTAAACCAGAATATGACCAAATGCAGAACATGACTAAGCCAGAACATGACTAAACCAGAATAAGACAAAGCCAGAACATGACTAAACCAGAATTCAACATGACGAAAACAGAACATGACTGAAGCAGAACATGACTAAACCAGGATATGACCAAACCAGAAAAAAACATGACCAAACCAGAACATGACAAAATAAGAACATGACCTCCGGCGAGCAACCCTGTTTAGCGCGTACACTTATGCACTTCAAAACATCTTGTGTTGGTCCGTGACTACTTTTCTGTAAAGGTTAGCAGTCGCCGTAGTCTAAATCGACAAGGAACCCATCATCATCATCTCAGCCGATGGACGTCCATTGCTGGACATGGGCCTCCCCCAAGGATCGCCATAACGACCGGTCCTGCGCTGCCCTCATCCAACGGTTTCCCCATGCTATGATATCTTAGTGCAAACGAAGTGGAACGCTGAAAGACAGCTTCCACCATCTGTCGGTGACGTTTCGAAGCACTATGAGCGACAGCGCGCTACACCTCACCGCTGCGCTGTAGTAGTGAGAGATTTCGCCCATATCGAACACTGTCTTGTTGGTCTAGTGGTCTAGACAACCGGCTCACGATTCGGGTGCTTATGGTTCGAGCCTCGTGTCGGCCGGCCGTCTTTTTCTATTTATTTATCAATGTGGCTCCCCCATGCGCTAATAAGGGGCAACGACAATAATTTAGCCGTTCTAAAATCCCTGGCGACTTACCTATCTATACCCAATATACATACTAATCTATGGGTTTCCCGCCGCCTTCACATGAACCAATTATCATCACATAATATCAACTTACCCAATATTTTGTTTTGCTTCGTACAGTTCCCTCTAACATTATGATCGTCTTCTTTATCTTGTTTCGATATGTTATCAAATCTATTCATTTCAATTCGCAAATCAATTGTTTCAATACATGGCTAATTTTAGACATTATATTTTCAAATTATTCTATTATAACTTTAAAATGGAAATGTAGAAAAGCACACTAAATAAATATAGTTTCACTTTACTAAGTACTTATCAGAAGTTAATTACAATTTACACAAGAAAAACATTTTTTCTTTAAAGATAAATCTGACACAATATTCTCTTTTAACACAGAATCCATTCCATTCCGTTTTAGATCACATCACAAGAAAATCTAAAATGTTTCCTGCAAACTAACATCGTAAAATTAGCGTAAATTTGGCGGCAAATTTTCTCCAGGGAAACACACCCTCTCTCCAGGAGGTTGCGCGGTAGACTGACGGATTTCTCTTGCCTGTTTTATTATTCCGTGTGCATTCATCCCTATCTTTTGACAGGATCTCTATAAGTTATCCTGTTATTCGGAAAATACCTGCCTGCTTACCAATCAGGTTTTTTGGAGCGTTTCGAATTTTTCATGTCATCGATTCTCTAAACTGTATGGTATGGATAAGAAGTAGCAATAAATCTTTTTCATTAAGTTTTTTTCTTTCTTATATTCAAGAAAGAATAGCCGTGTTTATTTCAACTTTTTAGACGGTATATACCTACCTAAGCCACGGGAATAAAATCATGTTTACTAGCAAGTCATGAGTAATCCTTATACAGGGTGTAAGAAAAAGTATCATTAACCTTTAAACCATAGACTCTACCCATCAAACTGAACTTTACGAACGGAACTTTTACTATGAGAGCAAAACGATAAGAGCAAAAAAAAATGTCTGCTGTCCCATACTAAACTGCAATACCCACTCGACGCAACCGTATGGGACAGCAGATTAGTAAAAATTGTTCAGTTTGATGGGTAGAGCATGTGGTTTAAAGGTTAATGATACTTTTCCTAACAACCTATATAGAGTCGTTCCAGTCCCACGCTGAAATCGTTCTTTTCACCAAATAAGCATTATAATTAGATACCTATTCAGTTTTTTCATTACATTTCTTTCCATATGTGACGTATGAGGAAACCAAAGAAAAGGGACACCTTTTTTCAGTCGTCTCGTGGTATTTTTGTGGATGATAGACTGTGGTGGTCTGTCTATCAATCACAAAAATACCTACCACTATTTATCGTTAATAAATAAATAAATAAAAATCGTTTATTTCAGGAAACAAGGTCCCATAAACTAGCATAACATTGGTAGTTTGTCAGAAAATCAAGTTTTAGATTAGATTAAATTAAATTACATTTTACAATTAATTATTATTATGTGTCTTACGATCCGTAATCACGGGCAATTAAGTCCCGGACCTTTGGAAGGCGTGCATGGAGCCGAAGCCAACATGTAGAGGCCCGTTCAAAAGACAAGTTAATCTATGTAAGGGATACACATGGCGGATACCATCTCCGAGCGCACAACATGATACACACGGGGATGGTCCCCGCCAGGTGCAAAGACTATTGGAGTGCGGCTCTATGGCCGCGATGGAAAAAATAAGGTCTTGGGCTATAGAGGTGAAAGTTGGATGGATGGATACTTGGCTATGGGAGGAGACTAACGGACGCCTGCCATGACAACTAGTCTCAAAATTGTAAATAAGGCAGGCGGTGACTCGCCGACTCGTCGAGTGGGCCCCATAAAACGGCCGCACGCACAAAGTACAACAATGGGGCAACATCCCATTGAGCGGCTAAAGGTTGTCGAGAGGTGCGGCACCGGTTTCACCATCGCGGGGTTTACCCCCGTGAGCGGGTTTCCCCGTTATTACGCCATTACGTGCAATACACTTCCAACCTGGAGCATAGGTTCTGCTCTTGCGATTCCACTCTGGACGGCCAATGAAGGCAAGCCAGAGGTAAGGGGGTGTGTTACTGTCTGTATGTGTGTGTGTGAGCGCATGTCTGTATGGTCCCCCTGGATAGGGGTCCGCGGTGTCGCCAATCACCGTCAGCTCGCCACAAGCTGCCCCCGCGGGGTTATTATTATTATTATTATATTATTATAACACACATATTACATTACATTATTACATTTATATTATAATATGTCCAATATCTCTACATACAATGTCGATATACGAGATTGGCCGACGGCTACGTCAGAGAGGTCTGGACTGCCGGTCTGGATCGTATCTCGTCTAAAGGATATCGCTGGCTATCCAGCGAGGCAATGCAGCCAGTATCATGGGTACCTTTGGGCGGGATTTGGTGCGGGGCGGTTAATTAGATTAGATTAAGTTGTTTGACGACGCATGTGCGGACTTATTTATTGTAATGACGATGCTTGTTGCAGAATACTCCCGTAATTGTGGGCCGACGACGCTACTTCTGGCAGAAAATTAATATTTTTAGTGTGGCATGCTTGTGACGAAATGTGTTGTGGATTATTTCCTATGTACCCAGTAATTAATAAATCCCTTATCAATGTCAATTCAAATTACATATCTCACGTGAGTGAGATCACCCCACCAGGATAGCAGTCCAGTGCCTCAGGATTGGACCCTCGCACTTATCCTCACTTCAGGATGCTGCTAGAACTTCCACGCACTCTGTTCATTAGAGAGGCTATTTTTTTTCACATGATATCATGAAAGTCATCGGTGCGTGCCTCTGCAAACATGCCTGAAGCGCTACAGAAGCGTTAATGCGGCATTCTGAAATCCTAAATATTATGAAAAGTGAACAATGCTATAACTGACCTATTGAAAAGATAGTTCTATGTGTATCCTTTTTGTTGATACATAAATTCTTCTTTTGTCCTTCTGTTCTGGCCTGATTTTCTTTGATTTTAATTATTCCAAAACCTGTCGATTAATTAATAATTAACATTTCGCCAGACTATCTCAAAAAGGATTTTACACAGTTACCTAATTAAGTAAGTACCTACTGTTTTTCATTCTCTACATGTTCTTACAGACTGCTTTACTACCTTAGAAAGTTTTTTACTCTTTGGTAAAGCTAATTAATTAAGCCTTACCTTTTTGTACACCTAAGATTTCGGAAAAAAACATTTTCAAAGGTACCTAGCGTCTTAATTAACCTCGATTTATTTCTTTATACTTTGTAAGGTTTCTATTTCTTTCGCAAAAAGAAAATCTTACAAAAAGAATAATAAAATAAATAAACTGTAAATAACGCTGGACAAAGTTTCGGCACTGCTAGTGAAATGTAGATATTCTTAATAATTACTAGTGTTTTCCCGCGACTTCGTTCGCACAAATTATATACCAGATTTTAAGTCAGATCATAAGCTATCAAACAAAAAAAGTTTCATCAAAATCGGTTCAGTAGTTTTTGCGTGATGCGCGAACAAACAAACTAACTAACAATTTTGTCAATAGATGGCGCTGCACGTTTTTAAATCGCGCTATCGAATGTTATTTGAATTTATATGAAGAGAACCGCTACTTTTTTATTCCTTATTCCTCATGATTCCTCATGATTTTACGGTTTTATAATAGTTAAGATAATAATACACAGTATTCTTGAGTAGTTTGTCTAGGGAAATCGATTGGATTGAATTCATTAAAATAACATGCAATCGTTTATAATTATTGGGATCTTACTCACATGTTTACCATTAGTTTATCAAGTGAAATCAATTAAATATATTACTTACTTACTTTGGCCTACGACAACAAAACACTCCACGCATAAAGTACACGCACAATGGTTTTTCCAAATCACAATTAAATTTTAGATTTTTTGGTCTGTCTGTTTGTTTGTTTGTTTGTTTGTTCAAGCAGCACGCAAAAACTGCTGATCCGATTTTGATGAAACTTTTCTTGATTGATAGCTTATAATCTGACTTAAAATCTGGTTTATAATTTGCACAGACAAAGTCGCGGGTAAACTCTATCTTAACTATTATAAAACCGTAAAACATGAGGAACAAAAAAGTAGCGGTTTACTTCATTTCTATTAAGCCGTGGTGGTCCAGTGGCGAGTAACCTTGCCTGCCGTGCAGGAAGCGATGGTTCGATCCCCGTCCAAGCCGACTCGTACCAATGAGTTTTTCGGAATTTATGTACGATTTGTAACACCACTGGCTTTTCGGTGAAGGAAAACATCGTGAGAAAACCTGCATGCTTCAATTTCGAGGCATGTATTGTACCCACTGTCCATTATAAGTGGCGACGGGCTCACCCCCCGTCACACTGGACAGAGTTTCGGTACTGCTGGTGAAACGTGGATGTTCTGAGATTTCAGAATATCTCTGACTACCCCCTCGGGGAATATAGTCGTGAGCATATGCTATGCTTTACTTCATATAAAATCAAATTACATTCGATAGCGCGATTTAAATGACGTGCAGCGCCATCTATTGACAAAATTGTTAGTTTGTTTGTTTGTTCGCACATCACGCAAAAACTACTGAACCGATTTTGATGAAACATTTTTTGTTTGATAGCTTATGATCTGACTTAAAATCTGGTATATAATTTGTGCGGACGAAGTCGCGGGAAAACACTAGTAAATAATAAAACCGTGCTGTACGTAGATTTAAGTACCCTTTCTTACACTGTGATTTAAGTTTACCGCGTATCTTGACTATTTTGGTTATCTACTCTGAAACTCTAACGTGCTAAAAGCTATGTTAAATCTTGCCCAAAAATAGAACAAGGCACGACGAAGTCTCCGTAGTATTTCGCTAAATATTTAAAGCACCCTACAGACCCATACTTCGTTCACGAGACAGCCGCATGCAGCCGGCACAGGATACGAAACTAGATTAAAGTTAAATCCACACATGTGAGCACGCTTGCACGCTTCCCTGCATGCTACACAGATTATAATATTCAGTCAGTTCAGGCAGTGTCTGCAGAGGGCGCCCTCGTAGGACTTATTCTGACCAAATCAGTTGCGTCCTACAAAAAGGGGAGGTGCGGAGTACTCGAAACCGACGGGCATGTATGAAGAGATGTATGGATGTGAATGAGGCAAAAGATGTATGTAAGGATCGTAGTAGATGGCGCGCTCTGGTCTCTGCCTACCCCAATGGGAAAGAGGCGTGACGTTATAGATAGATAGATAGATTCAGGCAAAGTTTGTGTCAAATTTTTTATATGCGTGGTATCGGTTTCTTAAAGTTCCAAACAACATATTATACAAGCTCTACAGTAGCTGCACAGTCAGCCCCGGATCTACGATTTTTCCGAGGCAAAAACATTATGACATTGGTGCCTCTACTCTCCCAGGGTGTAGGTAGCAATAATTTTTTCGCGTTTTTGTCTGCCACGAGGCTCCGCAATCCTCAATCTCTTGTTCTTGATCAAAAACTATCCCTGAGATTGGGTCACCGCTTCCACTAAGTTCAACTCAAAGTTCAACCAGTTCAAAATCCAATTATTTCAACTAGTTAAACTTTGAGTTGAACTTACTGTAAAAATTATTCCTTTTTTTTCAACTATTATAAAAAGGATTCAAAGTTGAAATAATCGGAAAAAAAATCAAATTATTTCAACTGGTTGAACTTTGAGTTGAACTTAGTGGAAGCGGTGAGATTGGGTCATAGATACTCCCATAAACTATACTTGACACTGGCGGAAATGCTAGCACTGCACGCACAAGCAAAAGTCAAATTATACATTCAAAAAATATGTCGTTTATTTCATACAAAATTTGTTACTATTGTAAGTAAGGGTGTCAGCAAATGTGTTAATTGAGAACTCATACATGTTTAATGCAAATTTTGTAACGAAAGACTGAAATACAAAACTCCTCAACACCTTTTGTTAAATGACTGAAAACCCTTTTGTATTTTCTAATAAATTTCCAAGGTGTCTGTTATTCCATTGGATATTTTGTAAACTCCTTGAGAAATCTCGTGTAATAACTCTTACTGCTTCGTTATTTAGTGTCAATATGGCTTGAATTGTAAGACTTGGAACCAACGGCTACGTTCAAAAGCCGCAGGCGAACGTAAACAGCTTTGCCAAAAGCCTTACAAAGGAAGATTTGTTTTTAATAGGGCTACAGGGTATTGAGGTTTGGGGTTAGATTGTACGATGAATAATGGGGGATTTAGGAGAAAAGGTTTTTGAGAACGATTATACAAAAACATTTCATGTTTTTTTTTATCCCGAGAATTGCTCGAGCCTAGCCATGTTCATAGCGGTACCTTCACCTACTTCTTGTTGTGGGGGCTGGCAATTTAAGCCAGCAACACTTCGACCCAGTGGGATCTTTTGTGTTAGCCCCAATACTTTTTGCTTTCTTCACCCTTCAAATACATGGTCAATGAAGGAGGCAATAACATTGAGGGGAAGAAAGATAAGATCTCCCGGTTTTGGGTATCCATCTCCGAGGAGTCACATGCGTAGTATTACATACTTAGTTATAGAATAATATCTGACCAACCCCAAAGCCCCAACCCAAACCCAAACCATGTAGACGTATTGTATCTAAGACATGAACGTATTAAATAGAATAAAATTAAAATAATCTTTATTGAGTTACTTATAGTCCTGATTCCTGAACTAGTAAACTAAGTGTATGGAACATGTATTCGATTTATCTTGTAGATTTAATGTTAATGATCATTGATCTCTCTCTCTCACTCTCTCTCTCTATCTCTCTCTCTCTCTCTGCTACGAAACGTAACTCTGTTTTGAGAGTTGTTCTCTCTATAAAACTAGACTTTCAAAAATATCCGATCTGAAATATAGTGAGCACGTCGATTTGAATGTATATACCTACCTAGTCACTACTGCCTAATCAGTGTTATGTGCTATGCTCCCAAAATTAAGGCCAACTAGGCGATGAGCAACTATTGCGAATGCCAGCATAAACTTACCAAAGCCCGGAGCCCCTAACATAACACGTAACGGCCTCACTACAAGGACCAAAACGGCTTGAACCGCAGTTCTTCGAAGTCACCACAACCTGACTGCAGCTTGCAGCCAAACCTTATTTCAGAAGTTTAGTGAAGCTAAGTTCTAGTACTTAGTTGTGAACATTTCTGCCACATTGTTGAAACTCTAGGTTAGGTAAGGGGAGAGGAATAATATTGGCAACGTGAAGTTTCCTCATCACTGAGTGTTACACTTGTAGACTTTTGCGCTCCTGGTACATCTCAATGCTCAAACGTTACCTACAAGCAGATACACATGATGGTCACATCACTACTATCTAGCTTTCAAAAATATCACTTGTGCACTTTTGCGGCCAGCGTGTCTTTTCAAGCAAGGGGGCCACGAGGATTTTAAAATCCTGTTGGACCTACTAGGGGGACTAAGCGGTAGGGCCAACAGTCCGTAAGGGTTTTAAATTAGACATGAGCATGTGTATGTAATTATCTTCATTATCATCAGCCTATAAAAGCACCAGTGCTGAGCACAGGCCTACCGTCAAGTAATGTAAGGGCGTTATTCCACCACGCGTTCCCAATGCAGATTGGTAGACTTCACATTACGCATCAGAATTTCTTCTTGAGTATACACAACCGTATGATAGCAGTCGGTATTACGTGCATAAGTTAGATAAATTCAAAGGTACATAGCATGTCGTCCGTGCGGATTCGAACCCGGAACCCTCATTATTGAGTATCCATGCCTCTCCGCAATGCGCCACCGACGCTCAGCCTTCTAACTATACCTTTTTGGGGAATATTCCCCGAGGAGCTAATTACTTAAAGGGTGTAGTAAAAAAACCCTAGTACTATTTATGGGGGTGATTTAATCCATCAAACTGAACAACTTTCACTCTGAAGTCATTGTCCAAAAAAAAAATCATCTGTCCCATACATTTGAGTCGAATAGGTAGGTGCTGTTTCGTGTTTCCAAAAAAACTGGGCTGTAAAGATGAAGAATGACATTGCCATCGACTTGATAATAGTAGATTACACACCGAGGACAGGAAAGTAAGAAACGTCTCAGATCTCATGTAATTGTTGACCGAGGCGAAGCCGAATACTATTTTTCTCCTCGAGCGAGGTGGAAAGTGACAACTTCGTTAAGCGCAGCGGGACGACAATTGACGCTTTCCGTCCGGAGGGGAGAAAAAGAATAAAATTACAAGTTCTAAAATCTCAAAATTAAAACATGATACATAAATTATGATAAAAATTCATGAAAATCTACAACACGAAGGCGTTAATTAGCAATAAAAACTACTACTAAACAAGTGCCTGGTATAAATAGAAGTACCTACTTTGTTGCATTCATATAAAATAGAAATTTAAAACCAAAAAAGCTCATTTCAAACCTCATGAAAAGCTGGATTGCCACTTTATATTTAGAAGTCTCTTTCAGGTTGCTCGCATTGCGTGTACCAAGCTGTGAATAGTAAAATAGGTTTCCTACCAGGAATAGCAAACCTTTTTCCCAGAGCCAATTTAAATAACAATTTTAATTTTCTCCTTCAACGATGCTCCATCATACAGTTAGGATTTTATATTACTCCGAGCGCTCCATCAAACAATTAGTAGATTATTTCTATAACACGTGGATAAATCGAAAGAGTTTTATAAATATTATAGAAAAGGGACGCTCTTATCCCCTTACTCTTACGCTTACAATAACATTATAGCCAGTCTAAAAAAATCATAGCATAGTATAATAACCATAATCCTAACGTTTTGGCTACGGCCAACCTAATTTCATCAAAAGTACATATCTATAAATTATCTCTTCACCTCTCACCAATATCATCATAATTAATCATCAGTTACTCGTATATATTTGAATTCATTATTTACTATTATGTACTATTATTTATTTATTAGTGTGTAGACATTTCTAATTAAGAAGTACTACCCAGTTACTTGTACGCAGCCCAATTGTCAAAGAAACAAATTGTAATTGGTTCCTCAAGTTTCAAGCCTTGCCTGTATTGAGGACCCCTGGTAACAGTCGATGTACATTTTTTTTTTATTTTTTTTTTTTTACGCTCACAGGCACATACATTGTAATGGTCCCAAACTAAGCACTAAAGGCTTTTATTATGGAAACCATACAACAACGGCACGAACATTTAACATCCATGACCGAACCGGGATTCGAACCCAGGACCCTGGTTTGGCAGTCCGGCGTGGTAACCATTTCACCCAAATTCATAAAGTTAATCTGTATTTAGTTATGTATTAATATTAAGTTCGTTGTTTAATTCTAGTTTAGTTTTAGTTGGAAATGTACCTACCTACCATGAGGAGAAATAAATAATTTTCATTTATCATTTCTTTTTCAATCAATCATTAATTATACTATCTTGCTGTTCTATTCTATTCTATTCAATTTTTATTTAATGGCGTTTCCTTGTTAGATTTCGCCAGTGTCAAGTAGTTTGAGGGAGTGTCTATCCAATCTCGAGGATTGTTTTTGAGTAAGAACAACTGAGAAGGATTTTGAAGCCTCGTGGCAGGCTGAGACGCGAACCGCGCGAACACCACGCGAGAGACAAGTGTTCGAGGCAAACCCTGCAACGTTTGCCTTGCTGTTCAGCTACGAGACGTGGAAGGAAACAAGTGGCAGACGAGCAGCATGTCTTCGTCAATAAAAGCCTGATATATCTATATTTTATGAATGTATGATCGAACACGATCAGCATTGAAGAGCTGCGGACTTGCTGCCAACAGACACCCATAAAACAAGAAATCGCTTAGCGCAAGTGGAAGTGGATCGAACATACAATTCGGACAGGAAGACTGCCTGAGTCACCTTCAAGTGGAAGCCTGGTGGGAGCAGGCGCGAAGACTTGCACATACGTGGCGACGCTCCGTCGATGTGCTACGAGCAGTCGAGTTGGCAAAGAACACCAGGCGCAGGACAGGGAGAGGTGATGTCATCTAACGAGGGCCCTCTGTATCATCGGTTTACCTTAGGACAACAACAATTCTGTGTTGTTTATAACTACAGCAACTGTACCAAAGTCAAAGTCAAAGTCAATATAATTTATTCAATATAGGAGCTTGAAGCACACTTATTAAACGTCAAATACCTATAGATTTATAGTGATAACACCTCGATATAATAATAACGTTAAGTAGGTAGTTGCTGAATTTAATATTCACTTATACCATCTGCTATTGGATATTGATTTTAGTGTGGCTAAAATCAACCAGTCTTGTTCGGAAGCTTGAGCGTTTCATTTGTAGAATCCCAGATAAACATTTAGACGACGAGGATGTCGGAAACGAAGAATTTTGTTTAATCTAAGATCCGGGAAGTGGAGTACATACATTAGTCAGTTCGATACATATTTAAAATTAACAACAAATTCCATCGGGATTTGGTATTCCGCGACAGAGCAGGGAAAACGAGTTTGAAATTACAGTCATCTCGAATTGATTCAATTATTTGCACAAGCAAAATGAGTGAAGCGAGCTCTATAAGTGTATTGGAGGATATCCTATCTGAAAATGTTATTGCGCGTGCCAAAGGTTTGCTATTACTATTCTAACCTGTACTAGTACCACAAAACGGATTTTAGTTTGCAACTTCCTCGTGAATGAAATGTTTGATTTGAATACACCTCGAACCACGGTCGGTCGTGTTCCAACAAAAATAACGCTGGTACGTGAATTCTGTTCATTTTACTACGTGTAGTGGAACAGGGTTCAATTCTGAATGTTGTTTCAGACAATGTTATCGTAACCATATATGAATTTACGGACAGTTGTTGATTTTGACGTAGAGGAGTAGTGGAAAACTAAACAATAGAAATGATCAACTCAAATATACTCGTACATGGTCATTTTTCCACATGCCTGTGTCTACATCATTCTCTTGTCGGTTGAGTATATGAATTCGCCAATCCTAGTCTCTTGAGTTCCTGATATGACACGACAACATTTCAACATTTTCGTTCACCTATCAACACTTTCTTTTACCTTTGATAGATATTAATTCTATAAAGGTATAATACCATTATGGATAATTCTGTGTAGATCTTTTTCTGTCTCTCTTCACATCTATTTTCCCTTGCAATATCATCAAATCATAAAATCAGCCCACATCAATCCACTGATGGGCATAGGCCTCCCTTTTATTGTGCCACTCTTCACGGTCTTGTGCAATATACTGTGATCAAATCGCCTGTTCAAGTCAACTGAAATGCGTTATATATTTTAGGAGGTGCTGCAGACCATCACACAGAATAAATTTTACTATTAAACCACATTGAAATTGCAAAAAAAAAATCTGCTATTCCATGTATTTTGGTTCAGTAGCTGTAGCGTTTTAGCTGCCTTCTTAAGTTACGTAGGCATAATAACAAGAAAGAAGGCGGATTTCATTGGCCATCCAGCGCGGGAACGCAGCTAGTGTGATAGGATCCTTTGTGCCGGGTACGATTATTGAGGAAAGGGCCGATTAATGTGTGTAATTTTATTTTTTTTAATTATGCTAACGAAACGTGTTGTGGATTTAAATGTATACCTTCATGTGACGAAGCTTGTCGTGGATATTTGACTGTACATCCTTTTGGACGAGGCATGTTGCCAATAATTTGTAATTTTGTTTCTGGAATAAATAATCAAACTATCTCTTTAATTAATATCATTAATTTGAATTTATGTGTCACTTTTCTAATATACGATAGTCTTTTAATCAATACCAATGAGAAAGAAGGATATTTTTATCATCATCATCAGCCCATCATCGTCCACTGCTGAACAGAACATAGGCCTCTCCCAAAGCGCGCCACAAAACTCTGTCCTCGGCTATGGCCGAGCTATGGCTCAGAAAATTAGCAAGCTGAAGAGGCAATATATTTTCATCTCTTCTTTTGAATTATATGGCAGACGTTTTATAGTAAAGAACTATGGACCAACTACAGTAGCACAGAGGAAAAGACGCCGTAGAAACATACAATTACAATTTCCATGGAATAGAATAGTCAACGTATGACCTAAGTTCAAAAGTGATAACCTTATCGACAAAGTTGGAAGCCAACACTCTAGTCATTTCTCACGCTTCTATCGACCATCTGCAAGATAGTGCCAAGTTCATAAAGTTATTCAACGTTTCACAAAGCTTGTTCCAAGTTTCAACTTAAGGGCAGGATCTTCCAAATCGACCTGTTTTTGTTTGAGTTTTAAGGCATGAAATAGTCGTTGTTTTAATCCAGAAAATATTATTATGTTGTTGTTCATGACCTGTTCTTGATTATTATTAGACTCAAAACACGATAGTTATTAAGGTTACATATCAAAAAGTCTAAAGTTCATTGATCAAATTTTAAAAGAACTACGGACGAAATACCAAAAGTACGAAAGGCCTAAAGTTGAAACATCAAAATTTAAAAGGTCAAAAAGACGATTGGCCGAATCGTTCAAAGGCCAAATGGACGAAAGATCAAAAGGTTGAAATATCAAAAGTTTTATTTCATCAAAAATTTACGAAAAGGCAGATTTTTCAAACAAATTCAAAGAAAATGGCCCTACAGTAGTTTTAGACTCAGTCGGTTAGGTTAGCGAGGAGCGAAGCGACGAGCTTGTTAGGTTTCTTGCGACCACAGCGCACGAGCCGAGCGAGCGTAGCGAGCGTGCCGCGGCAGCGGCCGGCGAGTGCCAGAAACGAATTGCTACTGTTTACCTTGTCCACCCGAACCCGAAAAAAAATCGTAATAGGCGTTTGAATGAGGGTAAACATGAATTACTATTTTTACTTATAAGTTAGTTGAATAGCATAAATATGCATAGCGTTAAAAAAAACCTTAAAATTAATAAACATACAAATGAAGGGGGTGAGAAAACTTATACTTTTGGGTGGACAAGGTAAACAGTAGCAATTCGTTTCTGGCACTCGCCGGCCGCTGCCGCGGCACGCTCGCTACGCTCGCTCGGCTCGTGCGCTGTGGTCGCAAGAAACCTAACAAGCTCGTCGCTTCGCTCCTCGCTAACCTAACCGACTGAGTCTAAAACTACTGTAGGGCCATTTTCTTTGAATTTGTTTGAAAAATCTGCCTTTTCATACATTTTTGATGAAATAAAACATGATATTTCAACCTTTTGATCTTTCGTCCATTTGGCCTTTGAACGATTCGGCCAATCGTCTTTTTGACCTTTTAAATTTTGATGTTTCAACTTTAGGCCTTTCGTACTTTTGATCAAATAACCATTTGGTCTTTTAAAATTAGGTATTTCGTCCGTAGTTCTTTTAAAATTTGATCAATGAACTTTAGACTTTTTGATATGTAACCGTTATTACTTCTCTCGATCATAAACACATGCAAATATATAGGTAAGTTTATGACTTTTATCAAGTTTTACTTAAAGATTATTAACATTATAAATTTAAAAAAAAACACTGAAAAATAGGAAATGATATTGTCTTAATTATTCTCAGGCTAGTTTTTCCCCCAACACCCAAGAGAAGATATTGATGAAAAATACGTTTTTTTGCCGACCTGCTTTCAATTGAAGTGGGATGGCTAATTGCAAACGTATGCTTGTAGGAAAGAGACGCTTGCACTCGAATAACCTGCCCTTAACATAAAAGTAATACAATAGAAAATATTTGAAGAGTTGTCGCTACCAACATTTTTCGATTTTCGAAACCTGCAATGGGTAGCATGCCAACGTGATACAGCGCTTCGCTCTCTTTCTTGCGCGCGAACGAACAAGATAAGAGACGTTATACTGCCGTATCACGTGTAGCATGCTACGGCTTCTAGAGTGCTATTTTTTAATTACACACGTTCAAATTCGTACACTAATATTGCATACACAAAAATTTTCTTACATTACCTTGTCCGGGTTAGAATGAGTGAAATCTGATAAAGGCACTTCTGTGTACAAGTAAAAATGGGCGTTCCACAGGGATCTATATTGGGTCCATTTCTCTTTCTGGTTTATATAAACGATTTACCCTACATGGTACAGAACTTGTCGAACATAGTGTTATTTGCTGATGATACTTCTCTTATTTTCAAAACAAGTAGAAAGGCACAAGATGTTGATGATATAAATGAGAATGTAAATTATACTCTTCGACAAGTTCTGAATTGGTTCAGTGTTAATAATCTTGCATTAAATGCAAAGAAAACTAAATGTATTAAATTCACTCTACCAAATGTTATTAATAATGAAAATCGAATAATTTTAGATAATGATATATTGCATTTCACAAATAATACTGTATTTTTAGGGATAAAGATTGACTCGAAGCTGCAATGGGGTCCTCATATAGAAACCCTAGCGGGTAGGCTGAGCTCGGCAGCTTATGCAGTTCGAAAAATCAGACAGCTAACCGATATAGCTACTGCAAGACTTGTGTACTTCAGCTACTTCCATAGTATTATGTCTTATGGTATTTTGCTGTGGGGCCGTGCTACAGACGTTGAGACAGTCTTTATCCTTCAAAAACGGGCAATTCGAGCCATTTATAATCTGCGTTGTCGAGATTCATTACGAGATCTTTTTAAAGATATCAGTATTTTGACTTTCTACAGTCAATATATTTACGAAAATATTTTATACGTTCGCAAAAATTTGTCTCTCTTTCCCAAAAATAGTGACGTTCATAATTACAATACAAGAAATAAAAATAAATTAGTGTTCCCACATTTTCGACTCAGTAAGGTCAACACATCTTTCATGGGGCACTGTATACGCTATTATAATAAGATACCAGAGGATATTCTAAACTTGCCAGACAAAAAGTTTAAATCCCATGTTAAACAAGTCCTCTGTAAAAAAGGTTACTATAAACTCGATGATTATTTGAATGACCAAAATGTCTGGTCTTGACAATGTTACACTATGTAATTCAATATTTGTACTTTGTATATTTTGTTTTGTTTAAAAGAAGTGTGTTGTAGAGTTTCTGGCCGCATCTTCTCTACAACGGAACACCTTCCGAAGCGGTGGTAGAATCAAAAATGACGTCAAAAAATTATCTATGTGATATTATTTTGAATAAAAATTTTTTGACTTTTGTATGCGATGGACATAATATCAATGAGCCTTTTCCCACGTAGCTCTATCAAGATCGCATTGGTGAAGCGGCGTTTTTCTTTCCTATAATAATAGTACACTACGGTCACCTACACTTGAATAGGTGAACCCAATTTTGATAGACTAAAACCAAACAATAAGAAGTTTTCTTTGACTACGGAGTCTACGGACCCATAAAAAAAAATCCACTGCGACAAGCTACCTCGTAAATTCAATACGGAAACACGACTCAACATCCGGTTATTTAATATAGGGAACAAAGAAAACATTAATTCTGTAACCCTAAGTGATTTTCAGTGTTAAGCATGAAATGGTTCAATGGTTTTTGCTATTGTAAGTACTAACGGTAAAAAGCAAAGTTTATAGTGAGAGTCGAGAGTTCGAGACCCTTTTTGGAGTTAAGGACCTTTACACACATGACGCAGTGACGCGACGTTTCTGTCGCAATAACCAAATCGTTTTGAACACCATCTCCAGCAGATCAGTGGTGTAGTGCGCGGTAAGTTTGTCCATTACCCAGTATACGGAAAGGGAGAGAAGACAGTGAAAATAACAAGCACCCATCAATAGCTAAGAAGCACCCATCAATAGCTAATTGACTTGTCAAAAGATCGTGCAAGACACTATACATTCAAAAGTCTGTAAAGCATAATAAAATGAATAGAAGTCTAGAGGAAGAAGAAGAAGATCCAATTAAATAATAACACACTTTAAAAAGTATTCTATAGGTAGGTACCAAGGATAGACGATAAATATGTTTGTCGGTTTGGCAAAGTGGACGCGGACAGCAATTAATCAATCAAATGTAAGCATAAGCATATGCTCACGACTATATTCCCCGAGGGGGTAGTCAGAGATATTCTGAAACCTCAGAACATCCACGATTCACCAGAAGTACCGAAACTCTGTCCAGTGTGACGGGGGGTGAGCCCGTCGCCACTTATAATGGACAGTGGGTTCAATACACGCCTCGAAATTGAAGCATGCAGGTTTTCCTCACGATGTTTTCCTTCACCAAAAAGCCAGTGGCCAGCCAGTCAATCAAATGTTTGATTTTAAAAACAACTAGTGTTTTCCCGCGACTTCGTCCGCACAAATTACATACCAGATTTTAAGTCAGATCACAAGCTATCAAACAGAAAAAGTTTCATCAAAATCGGTTCAGTAGTTTTTGCGTGATGCGCGAACAAACAAACAAACAAACAAACACACAAACAAACAGTCAAACAAACAGACAATATTTCTAAAAAAGGTTGATTTCGAGTCAGGGATACCTAAAACCATATCGTAATCTGCTTTTTGTAAATATCTTCAATGTACAGACACACTTCAGTTACAGTTTTATAATAGTTTAGATTAGATGATGTTACTGTATCGTATTTATAAACGCGGCCTAAGAATAATATAATAGTGTGAAAGGGCCTTCAGCCTCGTAAAACCACTATATTGCGGGAAACTTTCTTTGTTATGCCTCAAAGAGGATTACATTGGTTCTAGGCTGTTTTATTCTTTAAAGGTTCAGATTTAGATGACCTTTCTGGGTAATAAAAGTTGGTAAGTATGTTTAAGTAGCCAGTTGGTTTATACACTCACACGAAAAATAAAATGTTGTCAGTCGATAATGTACCTAATTTCCACCCTGTGAAGAGTTTTCAAAGTCATGTTTGTATGATTAGGTCTGCGTGAAGAAGAATGACCCACTCTATCTTTCCCTCATTTGTGAGAGAAGGACGCACAACATCATTTTTTGTAAACGTAAATTAAGAAATTCTATTTTATTTTTTCTGTCCATAAAATAATAAAATGATTTCATTTATTAAGTGCTTTCCATTATTGTTATTGTAGCCACAAGGGACGCCGGCGGGCTGAAAGTTTTTTTGGTATTTTACCACAAAATTCCCAGAGGCAATAACAGTGAAAGCATTAGGCTCTGAACAGCGAAGGACTATTTATATTTGTTTATTGAATTAGTTACACAGCATTGAAAATTTGTGTTATATTTTGCTTAGTTGAACAAAAAATAAAAAATCTGTTATTTAATTTCCCAAAAAGTGTTATGACAAGTAACACAATAAAACTTTAGTAATTTCACCAGATTCTAGGTATTAATGAAAAATTGATATTTTTAGTATATTTAAAAAAAACGGAATTACCGGGTATCTACTTGATAATTATGTATTTTTTTGTAACACAGCTTGCGCTCATATGCTGCATGGTTTTCATTAAGTGCGTTCACACACAATGACGCATTGACGGAGCGGCAGACGTCAGTCCGTCATATTTTGTGAAGTAAGGAGTTGTAAGAAACCGCACGTGGTGCGTCAATCCGTCACGAATTGAAGTCTGCTGCTCCGTCAATGCGTCATCGTGTGTGAACGCACTTATGTATTGTACCTGTACGGTCAGAAACACTACGTTTCGCTCCAAAACTTAACCGACGTCGGAGAGAAAATAGCCAACGTTAAATGGGATGTCGCCGGTCATGTCTGTCGGATGCATCCTGAGACATGGACAAAAATCATCATGCCCTGGATCCCCGAAAACGGACGGCCCAAAAAACCCAAGAAGAGGTGGCGGGATGACCTGGATAAATTTGAAGACCAGTGGCCAGAGGTTGCCTAAAACAGGAACGAGTGGTAGAGAAACGCAGAGGCATTTGCCCAGCAGTGGGATAAAACTGGCTAGTAAAAAAACTGTGTTTATTTTGTATTTTCTATCCATTAAGATCTTCGATCAAAATAAAATTAATGGATAGGCCTTACGCGAACATTTCAAACTAGAAAAATGAGGCAAAAAAAATGAAAGGTTTACTTGTCAGTTGTATGCAAGTGCCCTAGATTTGACAGATAATGGCGCTAGTTTGTATGTACCAAGTGCACCAGTAGTGTGCTTAAACTTACCGCACTTCAGACCTATCCATTCATTTTATTTTGATCTAAGATTAAGATAAACAAATGACACATAGTGATTTGTGGTTTTCCCAGAATATTGAATTTTCGCCGAAACTTTGACGAGCTTGTTGCGAACGGGTAACTGTAGACATAATCCAATCAAAAATAATTGCTTCATTAATAAACCAGACCGGTGTCAAACGAAAATTAACACGATTTAATGACTCGCGTTCACAAGAATTGGCAAAAGCCTATAGTACGACCAGGAAAATTAGTTCGCTCGTCAATCTTCGTTTGCACAGACCAGATCAGAGACCCCGTCAAAACCCAAAGACATTTAGTAATTAACAATCATTCACCTTATTCAAATGGTGTAAAATCGGGAGCTATTTCTATCTCATTCTAAGTCGAATAGCAGACCGACGAAGGCTTCACTACAGACACAGGGACGTTGGCAAATATGTTAGGCGCGCCGAACGGGGCACATCCTGATTGGTCAATTTCGCCATCTGCGCAGGTCCATCGGAAAGACCTATAAACATGTTAGTTATTACATTAAAAGGGTTATGGTGCATATGGGCATCATAGTCCCCAATGCATGCTCAACCTGCAGCGTGCATGCGTACCTTTGTTATTTCATTGCATTTCCATTGATATCCGAATAAGTTGGTGGCTTACGCGGGGTGAGCAAGTGAGATTGTTCCGCTTTTACGACCCCCAACCACGCCTACGTACCACTGGGATAGGTAAAGACAACTGATCGCCATAATCTACGATCCTGACACACATCTAAAAGATCTTCAAAATATCTACATCTGCAATACATTTCATGTTATGGTATAGTTCAGAACTTGGGACAGACAAAAAGTTCATTCATGACCACGGACTTGTAAGAAATACGGACCGAATATTGCACTAAAAAGATGTGAAGCATGCAAGGTAATACAATCTCGTTTATTCTACAAGGGACCTACACTCACACAGATGCACTAGCTCTAGGCGCAGGTGCTACAACCCGTCACCTTATGTACCGCGTGACAGCACGCACACAAAAGAAATGGATGCTTCACTCATAATTATATGACATTAAGTCTGTGTTCATGACATGACTATGGATGCTTCACTCATAATTATATGACATTAAGTCTGTGTTCATGACATGACTCAACGCATATATACACACTTGCTAGGTTCCTATCTCTTGTTGGACCTCCGTCAAACACAAGCAGTTTGTTTTGACAGTTGTTGTTTAAGAAAAAAACATGATCCCAAGAAGGCCTCGTAGGCGTAGTGTAACTATGTCAGTATTACGTAGTATATAGTACTCTGTGGTATTACAATAAACTCAAGAATAAGTACAGATACAGACAGAGATTACATTTAAATTTTAACATCCTCGATAGTCAGACCCACCCTGTGTCTTTGAATAGGACAATTATAATCAAATCAAAATAATTTATTCAATATAGGAGCCTGAAGCACACTTATTAAACGTCAATTCTTTTTTAAGCTACCACCGAGTCGGAACGTGTTGTCACTGTAGAGAAGATGCGGCCAGAAACTCTAGAACATAACACGACTTAATGACTATTACAATATAAATTCTTAAGCTAAGGTTATTTATACAGTAATACATAGTCTATTTAATTAAATAATTGATACTGTACAGTACCTAAACTATAAGTTAGTGACACTTAGACCCAAGCATTTTGATCATTTAAATTATCATCCAGTTTATAGTATAATGACCGGCTATTGTTTTCAGGATGCTGTTGTTGCTGTTCCGCAGTAAATGTAAAATAGCGACTCAGCGTCAACTTTTTTACGCCTGATGGCATGGAAACCATCTACACTCTGAAATGGAATCCGAGATCAAAAATTTCAAACAAAAGAGGCTCTTTTGTTTGAAATTTTTGATCTCTGATTCGATTTCAGAATATACCAATCAACAATATGCGACTTTAATGTTTTCAAAAATACGGTAGGCATCGTTGCGTATTTCTGTATCCTGCGAGTAGGTACATACGAACTCGTGGTCAAGTAAAAAAAGGAAAAGGAACAAAGACTATCTACAGTTCTGGGGAAAAGACGTGAGTTCTATTCTATTCTATTTTTATTAAATGGCGTTTCCTTGTTAGATTTCGCCAGTGTCAAGTTATTTGAGGGAGTGTCTATATCCAATCTCGAGGATTGTTTTTGAGTAAGAACAACTGAGAAGGATTTAGGAGCCTCGTGGCAGGCTGAGACGCGAACCGCGCGAAGACCACGCGAGAGACAAGTGTTCGAGGCAAACCCTGCAACGTGACTGTCAAGACGTGAGTTAATGTACGTATGTCTGTAAAAAAATACACTAACCTCGTTTCATTCAATTAAAAATGACAATGTCGAGTTTCATAACAAAGTTAGTTAAAATGAAACTTTTAACGATAAATTTCTTTTTTCCCCTCGAGTAATTTTCGTTGGTTGTACATATTTCATAATTTGGAAGTAAAAATGGTTCTTGTTCTCAGGGTCTAAGTGGGACATTGAAACTTTTCGTAAAGTATATTATTTTTCTTCCTAATTGGTTTCAGATAACAAAGTTAGACATGGCTTTCACCAATTAGATACCTACACAAAATGAACGCAAAATCTGAAAACCATTTGCGAATAATCGATATCTGAACACAAGATAGCAAGATTCTAAAAGAGTAGCACGATACGTAATTTTTAGAGGGCTGAATCGAAAACAATTTCGAAGTCTCAATTAACATATTTAAATTTGATTAAAATGAAAGGAATAAAATATTTTTTTTAAATAACGACGTTTTTCGGTACGTCACTCGTCGGACCTGTGTAAACTCTTCTTAAACTGAAAATCAACTTAAATTAACTGGCCAATAAGAAAAAAAAACACCATTTGATATTCGATGATGCCGTTTCTGTTTCCAACGGTTTCCAGTATAGAGTTAGAAAGAGAAGGCAGGTGATTTGTATGTTTTTAAATTAAGCAAACGTTTTTCTCCATGGAGTTCGATTGATTTTCTCATTAACGCTGTTAGCACACCGACGCGGCGAACCGCGATAGCGGAACTCCGGTAAAGTCCTACACTATGAATATTTATTTTGTGTATGTTGCATCTCTCTCTAATCTGTCTGTGATTTCTCTGTCTGTATACTATCGCTGTTATTCGCGATCCTCGCAGTTTTGTATGAAATAGCAGATTTTTTTTACGTTTCTTGAGGTAGGCTCCATAGTAGAAGTTGTTCAGTTTGATGGTCTGTGTTCACCGTTTCAGTCTGCAGAGGGCGGTCCCTTACACCCAGTATTTTCAAGATGAAACGACGTGTAAAGTGGAAAGGTAAAAAACATAACCCTTCTTCTGGCGCAGTCGGGTAATAACCTCTCGCCCGCAAAAGCTCAAGCTCAAGTCACAAATCATTTCCCGATAATGACTATAAGGAGACAGTTTGGTATCAAGATGGGCGTGAGAGGAAATGTTCCTGTTACGTGATTCTCGTTTACACGTACCCTTAATGCTTTTTCCTCGTGTTTTCGAGACGCTATATAAGTTATATTGTATGTTGAGTTTCTCTTTCAACAACGTTCTTATATTAGGTACTGCTTTTGTCTGAGATCGTCGTCGGTGGCGTCTTGCGTAGGGGTATAGACACTTAATCATGACCAGATCCGCACGAAAGACATGCCATGTATATAGGGTTTTCTTTCTTATGTACGTAATACTGACGGTGATGGGACACATACATTAGGCACGCGTGGTGGTCTTACGTCTATCATATTTCCTGAGGGTAGGCCTGTACCCTGCAGTGGGACGTATACAGGGTGTTTCATGAGTAAGAATAAATTTTTAAAACTCTTAAGGGGGTTGTTTAGACCAGCAAACTGAACAACTTTCTCTATGGGACCAACATCGAAATCGCGAAAAAAAAAATGATATCCCATAAATATTTTAGCTCTAGTCGATTTGTAGAGTATGGAACATCAATTTTTTTTTCGCGATTTCGATATTGGTCCTATAATGAAAGTTGTTCAGTTTGATGGTCTACACCACCCCCTTAAAGGTTTATTTTTGTATTTTTGTAACACCTTGTATAGGCGATTTAGGCTTTTTTAGGGAGATGACTTCAGCATAGACATTTTTCCTTTATAATGTTTTACATAAGTTAGAAAATATAGTTGGCACATGGTATGTCGTCCGTGTCTGTGTCCTGCAGAGGGACGTATATAGGCTGATGATGATGATGATATGTTGTTTGTGCAGATTCGAACCCAGACCTTTGAAGATTGAGTTTCCATACCTGTCCGCAACGCGCCACCGACGGTCTCTTGAAGGTGAATATAATCGAAAATATACAATGATCTAGCAGCCACCTCGTACGGACTATGCATCATACACCGATGTACTTAATGTGGTATTAAGAAGACATTACAGGATGAAGTATCGCCTTTTACCCTGGAACCCTTGACTACATAAGGCAATAGCCGTTCTAAAGAAAAGCTGACTTTACGTGACCTCAAACAGTAGGGTGACAATATTACCGTCTGTAGGTACCATCTCTTATTATGGGGATTGACAAGCCAGCAACACTTCGACCTAATGGAATCTTTTATGTTGACCCCTTCATATTTATTTCTTCACCCTTCAAAAAAGTGAAATGAAGGAGGCAATTGCGCCAAGGAGGACAAACATGTAATCTCCCGGTTTTGGCTAACTATCTATCTGGAGACACATGCGTTTAACAGCCAAGACATTGCAGCCTCAAAGGATAATAATATGGTCCATGGTTTTATCTTCTTCTCCGTTTCCTTTGCAGGATTAGCATCATCATCATCATCATCATCATCTTGTGCATTCTTGCTTGTTGCGTAGTGCCCGGTGAGGGCTCCGATGATGGCACGAGCTTTGCTCCTGCTGTTGTTCAACTTTGGAATTTGTGTTGTTTTATTGCTTATACATTTCCTGCAGTGTTGCTGACCCAAGAGGCCAGACCATTCCAGCCTGTATCTTTTATCAGCCCTACGTAATAAGAATTTTCTTTTATTCCTTCAGACGTCAACGTCAGTGTGGCTGCCGGTTAAAGTCACTGCATCTGACTCCACCTCTGATCGTATCGGTCTCCCGTTCCATCACAGGAGGATAAGGATGAGATAATGAACTGTTTAGCGCGTAAACTTATGTACTTCAAATAATCCTGCGTATCTGACTACTTTTTATAAAGATAGTTGCCTTAGTCAAAATAGACTAGGAGTCTATTATCATTATTTTTTACTAAAATTACAAAATTATTGTTATCTTTAGTGTTCGTTTTCGTGTACCAAAACAACGCTAGAAGTAACTTTTGACATATATGGGTACATTGTAGCGATGATTCATTTCGTTCGTTGTGTGGTTCCATTTATTGAAATAACAGACATTGACACATTTCAGCAGCCGTATATTACGAAATGTAATTTCCTTTGAGCTTTAATGTTATTGTTAATAAAATTAATGAAAATGTTTATTCTCGGAAGTCACATGTAGGTAAGTACATTAATTAGTCAGCAGATGTTTTCAGCTTCGACCAAAGATTTTAGCATAATAATATTATGTAAGTCAGCATTGTATATTTTCGCATAAATTCAAATCACTGATTACCTAACGCAAAGTTCATAATGTTTACATCAATAACCAACATTCTATCAACAAAAATGTCAAATAATGAAATATTTTTGTAAATAATTATTGAAAATACTTGTTTTAAACTCAGTGTAATATAATAACTTATTTTCCGTTAACATTATTCAGTTACTAAAAATACGTCATCCATCTAAACTATTATAAAACTGTAACTGAAGTGTGTCTGTACATTGAAGATATTTACAAAAAAAAGATTACGATATGGTTTTTAGGTATCCCTCGAAATCAACCTTTTTTAGAAATTTTGTCTGTCTGTTTGTCTGTTTGTTTGTTTGTTTGTTTGTTTGTTCGCGCATCATGCAAAAACTACTGAACCGATTTTGATGAAACTTTTTTGTTTGATAGCTTATGATCTGACTTAAAATCTGGTATATAATTTGTGCGGATGAAGTCGCGGGAAAACACTAGTATATTATAAAATAGTGTGCTTGTACTAAATTACGGACGTTATAGGACACCACTAATTTTAATTAGTAACGAAACTTTAAGGGTGTATTCAGACCGTGAATCTGAACAACTTTCCCTATTGAACATGGGTCGAAAAACGAGAAATTTAAAATCGATTCGCGCTTTTGTATGGTAAGTCCAAAAAAATTTATTGTTTTCGACTTTTCGACCCATGTTCCTTAAGAAAAGTTATCCAGATTCACGGTCTAAATACACCCTTAAAGTTTTGTTACTAATTTAAAACTAGTGGTGTAGATTATAGCTAAAGTTAAAACAAAACATATTTTTTTTCATAAATTCATATATTCCTATAATTAATCCTAATCAGCTTTTTAGCAATAAATAAATGTACTTGGATATTGTCACACAAATTATCTAGTCACATTAATTTCACATTCACACTCTATTTACTAATGTCTACAATCATTTACTAATGTCACATTAGTAAGATCTTCTTCTTATCGAGTGGACTGCAAAGCCCTGGTATCAGAGTTTATTCAAACCGCCTTACGGCCTCTGACGTGGTTTTTATGTAACGACTACTACCACCAGTGATAGTAGCCGGGACCAACAGATTAACGTGCCATCTGAAGCACGGAATCATCTTTCTTTTCAGACAATCAGGTGACTGCAATGTCCTAACCAACTGGGGAAAAACGCACAAAGTGACATTTCACTGGGTGCCCCCCGTGGGAATCGAACCCACGACCTCCGTGTCAAGAGCCCAATGCCCTAACCATTAGACCACGGAGGCATTAGTAAGATGGGATTAGCGCCTTATTTTTGCTGCTCATGTTTTTGGTCAAAAATGCCTCTCCAAAGGCTCGCCACAAAGTTCTATTTTCGGTTTTCTATTTTCATAAAAATCTATTCGACTTTGCATACAAAGACTAAAAAGACTCAATTTTCACAAACAAAAAGGAATCCCTGTTCACCCTAGTCGACACACAATAAAATCCGTGTTCATGCTTAGCTTTTGTCCTTTGTACAGTACGCGTGCCACCATCATTGCTCACAAAAAGTTTACGTGTTCCGCATACAAGTACTCGAATGTTTTTGAAGCTTTTGACTGGGATTTTGACGTAGAAAACATATTCTGTAGAAGTTTTTAAAAATTATGTCAGATTTACCTGCTTGTTTTAGTCAAAGCAAAGTACTTGCGGGAAAATGGGTATGACGACGTTATTATTATTATTTGTGTTGGGCTATTGCAAGCAAGGGTAATGTAACACTTGGACCATCGCTGGTCCTTTGTGTTCGCCCCAAGCTCACCCATATTTTACTCCGAACTTGTGGTATTTTCTTTTCATTCTCGGGAATGCAGGTTTCCTTACGATGTTTTCCTTCACCGCCGAGCTAGTAAATGATAAATACAACCGTACATAATTTTCGAGGAACTTAGTGGTATAGGCCAGGAATCGAACCGCCGCCTGATGATTGAGGCGCAAGCTCTCTTCCATATGGGCTATCATCGCTCTTCTGACGATGTTAACGACATTATGATAAATAATAATTTATTTACTGATCATTAATTGTAGAAAAAAATACTATTTATAAAAAAAAACCAAACAAAATAAAGGAAAGTGTAGACACAGAATAATAACTAGTAACTAGCGTTACAGAAGCTTTACTTCGCAATGGTTTTCAAAGAAATATGTACTCAATCTGATAAAGAATATGATTTAATTTAGCTCGCGTTCCAGCCGAGCACGTGTTCATTTACATACCTACCAAATTTTTTTGAGGGAATATGGGCCTTAATTCACTGGACTACGGTTCATAATAAGTTATACGTCTGTCTTCTTTGGCTTGCGGCAGCCTACTAGATTGGCCCTTGCGCAATGGCCGCCGCCTGTAGGCAACTGTAGGTATATTTTTAATATCTACACGCGGAGTGACACAGGCCTGGTGTAGATAAGTACATTCAAAATATATAAAAGCAGTCAAGTTCGGGTCGGGCCACTCGCGCACCGAGGGGTACGAAGTACACAACATATTAATTTACTAAAAAGTTTTGTTTTCTCCGGGACTCTTAGCGCGAGACCGAGTCACACTTGGCCGTTTTTTTTATTATCTAATCTAAACTATTATAAAACTGTAACTGAAGTGTGTCTGTACATTGAAGATATTTACAAAAAAAAGATTACGATATGGTTTTTAGGTAAGTATCCCCGACTCGAAATCAACCTTTTTTAGAAATTTTGTCTGTCTGTTTGTCTGTTTGTTTGTGTATTTGTTTGTTTGTTTGTTTGTTTGTTCGCGCATCACGCAAAAACTACTGAACCGATTTTGATGAAACTTTTTTTGTTTGATAGCTTATGATCTGACTTAAAATCTGGTATATAATTTGTGCGGACGAAGTTGCGGGTAAACACTAGTTATTAATATTACTGTAGAGTTTCCTCTATAATCACACCAAATTTGATGCTTGTCATTATTATCATAGTTATTAATGCTTGTCATTATTGTAATAGTTATTAAGTCGTGTTATGTTGTAGAGTTTCTGGCCGCATCTTCTCTACAGCGACAACACGTTTCGACGCGGTGGTAGCTTAAAAAAGATTTGACGTTTACTAAGTGTGATTCAAGCTCCTATATTGAATAAATTATATTGACTTTGACTTTACCGTTTTTACGATAGAGCGAGAAGAAAAAAAGTTGATAAAACTAGTTTCTTGTATGAGGATCCCCCTTAATTTTAACATTTTATATTTGTATTACTTGTTAGCAAATCCGAAAGAAAAACGCACATTCTGTGGAAATTTCAACTGTCTTGCTATAACGATTCGAACGATACAGTTCTATATAAATAGGTAGGCCAGACGGACGGACGGACAGCGAAGGCTTATAAATAGGGTCCCGTTTTCACCCTTTGGGTCCGGAACTCTAAAAATAAAGAAGGTTTTGCACGGATAAACCAAAACTTATAACTTAATTTAGAAAATTACTCAAAGTCAAAGTCAATATAATTTATTCAATATAGGAGCTTGAAGCACACTTATTAAACGTCAAATCTTTTTTAAGCTACCACCGCGTCGGAACGTGTTGTCGCTGTAGAGAAGATGCGGCCAGAAACTCTACAACATAACACGACTTAAAACTATTACAATATAAATTCTTAAGCTACTGTTATGTATACAATAATACATAGTCTATCTAATAAAATAGTTGATACTTTACAGTAATGTAAATAAACTATAAGTTAGTGACCTCAGACCCAAGCATTTTGATCATTTAAATAATCATCCAGTTTATAATACGCTTTCTTACAGATAACATTTTTGATCTTAGTTTTAAACATGTTTTCGGAAAGATTCAAAATGGTCTCGGGGATTTTATTATAACAACGTATACAGTGACCCATGAAAGACGTGTTGACCCTACTAAGCCGAAAGTGCGGAGATATCAGTTTATTTTTGTTTCGAGTGTTGTAATTATGGACATCACAATTTTTTGGAAACAAAGACAAATTTTTTCTTACATATAAAATGTTTTCATAAATAAACTGTCCATAAACTATTAAAATATTAATTTCCTTAAAAAGGTCGCGAAGCGAATCACGACAGCGCAAACCATATATTGCTCGAATTGCCCGTTTCTGTAGGATAAAGATTGTCTCAATGTCTGCAGCACGACCCCACAATAAAATACCATAGGACATGATACTATGAAAGTAACTGATATATACGAGTCTGGCAGTTTTAATATCAGTTAGTTGTTTAATTTTTCTGACTGCATATGCTGCAGAACTTAGCCTACCAGCCAGAGTTTCAATGTGGGAACCCCATTGCAGCCTAGAGTCAATCGTTATTCCCAAAAACACTGTATTATCAACAAAATCTAGACTATTCCTGTTTAAAATTACTTGATTATCTACAATTGGTACGTTCGGCAAAACAAATTTTATACATTTCGTTTTTTTTTTGCATTAAGTGCGAGATTATTTGCGTATTACTACAACAATATTAAGCGGAAACGGAAGACCGTTATAATGCGTAAGGTCTCACAAAATTAGCTGAAACTATTTTAAGGGTAGTATCAGACTTATGGTCTGATTGGAACTGAACAACTTTCTCTATGGGCCCAACATCGAAATCGCCAAAAAAAAAAGCTGCTGTCCCATACAAGCCCATCATTTTTTTCGCGATTTCGACATTGGTCCCATAGAGAAAGTTGTTCAGTTTGATAGTCTGATACTCCCCTTAAAATAGTTTCAGCTCATTTTGTTAGACCTTATGTAAATCTAAATTATCTGCATCGCTGAACTTTTAAGAATTTATAAAATTTCCTTATACGAAGAGATGTGAAATTGTAATTGAGGGTCTTTTTATTCCAATTAAGTCTTAGTATACGAGAAAATAGTCGTTAACGGAAAAATAAGAAAATGGCGAAGGTATTTTCATAGGTTAGGAATTAAGTAGCAAGGAAGTTACTCAATTTATACAGATTTTCAATCTCTCTGACTGTACCTGTGTTTCTAAGCTATAACTAGGTATTTATCATCATCATCATCAACATCATGATGTACGCGCGAAAAAAATCTGCTGTTTTATACATTGGGAAGCAGTTTAGTATCTTCTTCTTCTTCTTATCGAGTGGGCTGCAAGCCCTGGTGTCAGAGTTTATTCAAACCGCCGTACGGCCTCTGACGTGGTTTTTATGTAACGACTAGTACCACCAGAGATAGTAGCCGGGACCAACAGCTTAACGTGCCGTGCAGTTTTGTATGAAACAGCAGATTTTTTTCGAGTTTCTTGAAGTAGGCTCCATACTGAAAGTTGTTTAGTTCGATGTTCTGAGTTCGTTTTTTTATTTGGAGGCTGTCCTTTACACCTTGTATAATTATAATTAAGTATTTGCTGAAAGTACTTTTAATCGTGCTTAGGCATAGTAGGTAATAACTTCGATTAAAAAATGCTTTCCGGTTTATCTGTTTTCCGATGTAGGTTTTCACATTTTCTTTACTCAGTTTATTTTATTTTATGTACAAAATAACATGATATTTTTCCTGATATTTTCTAACTCAATTTCAAGATTAATATAAAAGCAAATTAAAAACTAGTTTTACGGAACGGATGAACAGGAGAGGAAAATTGTTGGCAAAGTTAATTGCAATTTTTCGCTGACGCGGGCAATAAAAGTGCAACTGCCGTAATTATACCACAGCCCGCTACCAAAAGACAATTAAGTGTCCATTTTAGTTGCGACTGAGCCAGAATTGGATTTTGATTGGAATAATAATTGAAGAGGTTTATTACTGGCGGCAATGGGCACATTGCTCGCAGAACCGATGGCAGATGAGGCCGAAGAGTTCTCGAGTGGCGACCGCGTGCCGGAAAGAGCAGCGTGGGTAGGCCTAGGCAAGGTTGACCGACGACCTGTTGAAGACGACGGGAACCAGTTGGATGAGGGCAGTGTAAGACTGGTCACTGTGGCGATCCTTGGGGGATGCCTATGTTCAGCAGTTGAGTCATTGTGAACTGTTAGAGCCTCAAAAGACCGTCAGCTTCTTCTTCTATCGAGTCAATGGCATGTCATTTCAAATATTTCCAGCCCAGTATTCTGCCACACGGACAGCACCACCGGCCGCGTCCATAAGCTCCGTTCTCGTGCAAGTTTGGGGGCAGGAAGGGCAAGATGTGAGACGGACCATAGTCTGAGGAGCAACACCACATTCACACCTTAGGTCCGATCCATCGATAAAACCCAATTTGGGCAGGTTCTCCTTACTCCGGCTGACTTGAGTTCGAAGCCTATTTAAAGACCTCCAAATCAGCCTGAGCAGTTTATGTCCTGGGGGAAGGCTTTCCGAGGGAGGGACAAACGGGTCGGGTAGTGGGCTCTTTTCTTGCCAGAGATCACATCTAGCTCGGGGACCCTCACCGATATCTTGTATAGGGTCGACACATTTCAGAAAGTTTTTGCGGCTCTTAAGCCTTTGGGATACTGTGTAGTATCCGAACATTGGATGCCATGGATCAACCTAGAGTTTTGCTCTCTCGATTTAGCTCGCAACGGCCCTGCGGACCTCTGGTGGCGCAATCCCAGTCAGTGGATAAAGCATTTGTACCGGAGTCGGTTTGAGGCAGCCAGTAATGATACGGCAGGTCTCATTTAATGCTGTATCCACGAGCTTGGTGTGGGCGGAACGACCCTGGGCATGCGTATTCGCCTGCGGAGAAACAGAGAGCCAGTCCAGTGGTTCGCAGAACTTGAGGCAAAGCTCCCCATTTGGTGGTTGTCAGTTTTTACACGAGGTTCTTGCGAGCAAACACCTTCTGCTTGAGGCTCTCGCAGGTTTTCTTGAAAGTCAGCGTTAATGCCGAGGTATTTGGGGTAGTTACTGTGAGTAATTGGAACCCCTCGCCATGAGATGGTAAGTTTGCGATCAGCTTGTCTATTGCGAAGATGGAATACGAATGATTAAGTTTCTCAGTCAGCCGTCAGCTTATTAAGATAGACGCTATAAGCATGTTCTAGCGTATGGCAATACGAAAGAAAAATATAGTCACTTTGTGGTATTGAGAAAGTGTGAACACGTTTATCGGCCTGCATCGGCTTGGGGTCATTATAACATGCGTTTGTTGACATTTGAAGGACAATAAAACGTCATAATCTTTATAGTCCCAGCAGTTCAACAAAATGTATTTGGCACGCCGTCTTTTTTAGTTCGAATAACCTGTCGAAAGATAGGTCTGTAATTACATCTAAGTTATCTACGTTCGAATTATCTAGTGAATCATCATAGATTCACCATCCAACAGTTAAACACTGCAGCATCAGTTTCATGTTTTCCCAATAAACAAAAAGTTTGGCATACTCTAAACTCGTACCCACTTGTGTTACAGATCGAAAAACTTTATCCAAGATTCTCTCAAAGTTTTCCTGTGAATAGGAGGTGCTGCTAAATTCAATTTCGCAGCGTAACGTTAGATAGGTAACTGAATAAACTAACTACGCTGGCTCAGCGACCCAAAGTAGACCTTGGCCTCAGAAACGAGAGAACTGCACTTTCCCGATTTTGCGCGATCTCTCGCCAGTAACTGGCTTGAAGCTTACATAGGTCAGCCTCCAAAACGTCCATTGCAAAGATACTTGGGGCAACCCACTGGACCTCGACCAGTAGGTCGACTCAGATGCTCTCTTAAAGGCCTCCGCTCATTGCAGCGATATTATCGAGCGATATTATCGCTGCGATTTTGCGATAATTGTTCTCAGTACATTTTGTATGGGGACGCGCTCGATCCTACACACTGCCGCGATATTATCGAGAGTATATCGCTGCGATTTTGCAATAATTGTTCTCAGTACATTTTGTATGGGGACGCGCTCGATCCCACACACTGCCGCGATATTATCGCAACCTGACGCAATCTCTTTCTACTACATTCAGTGGTGGCGGTATGCTATTGTCTTGCCGATGATGTTTGGGACAAAGAGTTCTTCAATATCGGTATTCTGAAAATTCGATAAGTATTTACGAGCATCACGAATGTTCGTCTTTTCTGGCTAATCAGAAACTTTATTACAACTGCCATTTGCTAGCTACATTTTCAAGTATGTCGTTTTTGTAAAATTCATGTAAGGTTAGATTATTTAGGGTTTTAGAATAGAATCACTGTATATCAAGTTACTGGTGTCCGTGAGACTAGAGTACCTACACATGACGAAAATAATGAATATGCTACCAGAAAAAGCTTCATACAATCTTGTGGCATCCCGTACACCCCTATAATGCGTAGCGTGCGGCAATACGTGAATGTTCACATACAAGAATGAGTAGCAGTTTGGTGTGTGCATGTAGTGGTGTACTGGCTGCCCCGAGCTTGTATGAAGCGGTTTTTCTGGCAGGATATATATATTTGATATCCAGGCCCTCTGGATTGACCGTCTGGCTCGGTAACCATCACACGATAGCAAAAATTTAAGCTTCCATTGTAAATAAATAAACTGACCTACTAAGACCAATTGTATTGAAGCACTTATAAAGACCCGAGCAACAGGTCATTTACCATTTAATCGCTAAACGTTTACATTCATTATAATACTTTAATCTTTTCAAAGAACGCATATTCCGCTTTGATCCGCCGTTTGTCCTGGGATTTTTCTTAGCTCGGCGGTACGGTTGAAAAAGCTATTTCGTTTTAAAGTTGGCTTCTCTCATCCATAAATTCAAAGGCAATTTCATTTATGCATTTAACAAAGCTCGCTTTTCAAATTACGCCTTGAATATCAAATTTTAGTTTCATTTCATAGAGTCATTAATGAGAAAGAGTTTCTGGGATGAAGCTGGGATGAAGCTTGATAGTAAAAGTTTTTATTAAACACTCATTAACTCTAGAAATTGTTCGCGAAACGTATTAAAATTTATTCTCTGACAAACCGGAGAAAAGCTGCTGAAAATACGCTGAATATTCTCCGCTTCGTAATTTAAATACTAGACCAGGTATCGTATCGAAAGGTCGGTAATTACAACTAACGTAGAGCTATTAAGTACTCTTACTGATTTAGACCTGCGCAGTTAATAAATTTATTAATTACTAGTGTTTTCCCGCGACTTCGTCCGCACAAATTATATACCAGATTTTAAGTCAGATTATAAGCTATCAAACAAAAAAGTTTCATCATAAATCGGTTCAGTAGTTTTTGCGTGATGCGCGAACAAACAAACAAACAAATAAACAAACAAACAAACACACAAACAAACAGACAAACAGACAGACAAAATTTCTAAAAAAGGTTGATTTCGAGTCAGGGATACCTAAAAACCATAATATCGTAATCTTTTTTTTGTAAATATCTTCAATGTACAGACACACTTCAGTTACAGTTTTATAATAGTTTAGATTAGATATTGACCAATCAAGATGTGCCACTTTCGCGCACCTGAAATCCCTTGCCGCTATTGGCTTATTGTTTTCGCGCCCACGCGCCCGACGGAGTCAAGTACGGCGATATCGCCACAATTGAATGGGACAGCGTAAGGAAGTGCAGTGTCTCCTCTACTACGTAGCGCATACCTACTAGATCAATGAGTACTAACTGCGAGAAAATATTATATTAAAAGAGACTGGGCAACTTTGTATGGAGAGTGGCCTATGAACCAATAGAGATGGGAGTGTGGTATATTTGTTAAGAGACCTTTCCTCATGACTCACTGAAAGGCGCATCAAAATCGGCACCGAGGATTTTGAGAAAATAATGATTCCAGTTACTATGAGATTTTAGTTACCCTCAGTGTATTTTTTGAAAAGAGACTGCATTTACTCGACCACGGAGATGCTTCATCTCCATGGTCTCCTCGCAAGCCGTCAAAAACGTCACACTATACGTTTGTCATGACATGACATGACATGACAGTTGTCATAACAACTGTGTGGTGTGACGTGTGCGACGGTTAGCGACGGGGCCATGGAGATGAAGAATCTCCGTGGTCCAGTTAATGCAGTCTCTTCACAAAAAATACACTGAGGGTAACTAAAATCTCATAGTAACTTGAATCATTATTTTCTCAAAATCCTCGGTGCCGATTTTGATGCGCCTTTCAGTGAGTCATGAGGAAAGGTCTCCCAACAAATCTACCTTACTCTCATCTCTATTGACTCATGGGCCACTTGCGCCCCGTCTCTTTTTTGGTTTGGCAGCCGAGCTTGGGTAACAATATTATTCCTATTGGGGAATTTAAAACGTTATTTTTATAATAAAATTTATATTAAATCATGTAATTTAAAAGAATCGCTTTACAGAGATCAAATGTTGAATAAAATCTACCTATCCAAGAGGCAATCTAAGAGGAGAGCAAAAATATGTATTTTTCTCGAAACGGAAGACAATGTAATTTTCTTTTTCTATGACAACAAAAATGAATTGTGATATCTGAGGATGGCAGGTTGCAGCTGGCATTAATTGGTTTCTTGGAGTATTTTACTCTGACGGGGCGAGGGATGCCTGGAATATTTGTTTATTAATTAATTTCAAAACCGTTATTTCGTTTTTAGGTAGATACTAGATATAATTATATTCAAATAAGCGATAGGTAATATATCCCGATTATTATTTACGTAAGGATAATTACGAACCATGCAAGGATTTCGTTCATCAAATCTCAGCCGATGGACTTCCACTGCTGGACATAGGTCTCCCCCAAGGATCGCCACAACGACCGATCCTGCGCTGCCCTCATCAAACGGGTTCCCGCCGCATTTACCAGGTCGTCGGTCCATATTGTGGAGGCCCACATGAGAAACCTCCACCTATTTGAAGTCGGTTAACAGGATAGGCGAGTACTGTTTTTTCCATACAAACGTATTCCCCTGTTTCCTCCGTGAGAGCAAACATTTTTACCATACAATCAATGTTATATAATCTGTGCCTCTGCTATGTCCCTATGTTTTGCTTTTTTGCATTAATTAATAACTGTATGAACGAGACCTTCAAAAATTACAAATTTTACCGCCCGTTTTCAGATATCCAGCAAACAAATTTGACGAACATAAACAAATAAGCAAAACATCCATCATAGCCATAGTCTTTCTTATATTATTCTTGAAATAATTATTAAAAACGGTTTAGTTTTGGAGGAGGAAACTGGGGAATACGAAATGCTGTTTTCGTCGATCTTATGTAGAAAAAATTGGTCCGAGATACAGTTGTCTCTTTCGCTCTCTAGTCAGTGGAGAGTATGGGTTGGGCGGATCGGACAAATATGCATACAGTCGGAAAAGTGACCTATTCTCCAAATTAGCATTTCAGCCCGCCTATCCTCTTAAAGAGCTACGTATTTCAGCAAGTTCTTTTCAAAGGCAGCCCCTCCTCGGTTCATTTACTCGACAGGGTTAGGAAAGTTTTATTAAAAAGTTACCCCCGGATTCCAAATTGATGAAAGTTGTTACTTTGTTGTCCCACCTGGTGCTTTGTTTTGGATTTTTATTTTATTTTGTTGCCTGATTGTGGCTGTTGGGTAGAAAGGATGTGATTGGAGTTTCGGTTTGTACATATAGGGTACATAACATATAGGGTGTCCCGTAATCCGACTTCATCCCGGCGCATGGTGATTGCTTAGTTGAATATAGTAAAAGTGGAGTCGCGTGGCTGAGGGGGTGACAAGTAGACGTGTCGTCGGCTTGCAATTTTGACAGCCACGTGGCTCCGCCGTTTTATGGCGGTTTCGAGTGTGTGTTTTTGTTTGAAAACGGGGCTTTGAGATCGCCATATCCTATTACCGTACAATATCTAATAAATATGTCCTCAACACTTGACACTGGCGAAATTTAACAAGGAAACGCCATTAAATAAAAATAGAATAGAATAGTAAAAGTGTCTTAGTTTTAGAAATATTTACAGTTTTAACAAACACAATAAACGATACTACATAGAAAATTTGTAGCCGTGCCACTCTAAACAATGACTGAGGTAAAAAAGTATCACGAATTTCATAAAACTGACAATATCTCGAAAACTAATACACAGGTAAAGTCAAGGACTGACTGATAAATAATTTGATTCAGATTTGTTTTATCTAATTTTATATAGACACTAGTGTTTTCCCGCGACTTCGTCCGCACAAATTATATACCAGATTTTAAGTCAGATCATAAGCTATCAAACAAAAAAAGTTTCATCAAAATCGGTTCAGTAGTTTTTGCTTGATGCGCGAACAAACAAAAAAACAAACAAACAAACAAACAGACCGACAAAATTTCTAAAAAGGTTGATTTCGAGTCAGGGATACCTAAAAACCATATCGTAATCTTTTTTTTGTAAATACCTTTAATGTACAGACACACTTCAGTTACAGTTTTATAATAGTTTAGATTAGATTAGATGACGAACTAACCTACGGCATTCGTCGGTTTGACGTCGGTTTACGGGACACCCTGTATAATGTATATTTGAGTCAGATTTAAAATGTGATGCCAAATCCTCTTTAAAATGAGTGGGTAGTTGGCAGGAATTTTCAATTTCAAGTAACCAGTTGGTAAGAGCACTCAAAGAAATTGGCTGCAGCTTGTTATTTTGTGTAAAAATATGCGTTTTGGCGTTCTGACTTTTCTAGTGAAATGTTTTGGCGCTTGGACTCAAGATACGGAACCGTCATTGACTTGGTGAAAGATAAGTGGGCTTCAAGCTCCTATACAGGGTGTTAGGGTAAACAGTTGCATACTTTAAGGGGTGATTTTACCCATGATACTGAACAACTTTCCCAAAGAAACCTATTGGAAATTCACAAAAATAAATTTTCACTTTTCATACAAAACTTTTATCGGCTGATTACGTTTAGTATGGGAAAACCATTGTTCTACGAATTTCCTGTAGGTTTCTTCGGGAAAGTTGTTCAGGTACTAATTCAACTGATTATACCTACCCTATCAGCCTGTACAGGGTCCTTCATATGCTGACACTTTTTTAATATGATGGTCAGACCGTCAAACTGAACAACTTTCTCCATGGCACCTACATCCAAATCGGGAAAAAAAATGTTGCTGTTCCATACAAAACTGCAAACCTAATCGAGCCAAATGTTTGGGACAGCCGATTTTTTTTTCGCGACTTCAATATTGGTCTCATAGAGAAAGGTTTTCAGTTTGATGGTCTGATCATACTCTTCAAAAAGTGTCAGCATTTATTAATTTGGACTTTTTTTTTGTTTGTTTGTTTTTTTTTTTTTGAATGATAAAATTTATTTAAGAAAGATAATATTATCCACGACAACGACACGACGACGACGACGATTTGGACCTTTTAAGTTGTAGTTTTAGAGTTTATTTTTGTACTTGTTTTTGTATTTGTACACAAATGAACGTAATACCTAATTATATTTGTGTTATCGACCTATAAAGTGTTTTCTTTCATTCAGTTCGGGATGCGCGAGCCCGACTCACACTTGGCTGGTTTTAATTAGGTATATAATGTTGTTTTACCGTCGGCGCGCTCCATACAAACGAAGTCTGGTCATATTTTCAATACTAACCAATTAAAGTCAATGATTTTTGTCAGAAACAATCTAGAAACTATATGCTTGTATGTTGTCAGATTTTCGTTAAAATGTATAGTCACGGATTACTTGAGTGTATAGTTTTAAAGTTATATCGCCTCAAAGATTTCCATTTAAACTAATCCTAGCATTGAAACTGTATTTTTAACGAAAATCGGACAATATACAAGCATAGAGATTTGTTTCTATATTGCTTCTGCAAAATTTAATTTAATTTAATTAGTTAGTATTGAAAATATAACCAGACTTCGTTTGTATGGAGCACGTGAACTATAATCAATTAATTTACCGTTTTTACGATACAGCAAAAACTAAAAAACGTTGAAAGAAACACGTTTTTTGTAAGAACTCTGTATTTTTTATTATTTAAATTCTATTTCTCCCCTCCGGACGGAAAGCGTCAATTTTCTTCCCGTTGCGCTAAACAAAGTTGTCGCTATCCAACTCTGTCGAGGAGAAAATAGTATACTATCCTCGGACAGTAAATAAGAAAGCCTCAGATCACATGTTTGTTAGAGATCACATATTACATGAGATCTGAGACCTTTCTTACTTTCCTGTCCTCGGTATGTAATCTACTATTTTGTCATGATAACCATAGATATTGATATCGTTGATAATAAAAGCCTCCGCACATTGCAGCGATATTATCGACAGCGATATAGCGACACCTTACACACTGCAGCGATTCCGCGATTCGCGTCACGCATGCGCCCACCACTGAATGTAGGCGAAATTGCGATAATATCGCGGCAGTGTGTTGGATCGAGCGCGTCCCCATACAAAATTTACTGAGAACAATTATCGCAAAATCGCAGCGATATTATCGCTCGATAAAATCGCTGCAATGAGCGGAGGCCTTAACACTTATTCCATGAAGTCACATTGTACCTATCCCATGTCTTCTGTTCTTGCTAATGAAAACAATAAATTCAAACAGCAGGATCCCGAAATACGGTTAATACGGAAAATGTCCTTCGCCCATTAATTTGGCAATATTCAGGGTAGACTAGACCCAAAAGTTTTAATACAGTTTACTACGAGTATGATAGTTATGATTATAACACTTTCCATTAATTTAGGAGTTATGTAAATTGGACTTGATTTAGGAAAGCCGGGTTTTACTTTTCCTTACACGATGTATATTATATGTGACAATTATTTATTTTAGCAGACTTTACTTTTACGTATCTACCGATAGACAAGCACGTTCAAACAAACAACATGTCACACAAAACAACACGAAATAACACATTGCTATCTGTCATTGCTATAGTGACAAAGTGAACTCGGGAACATCAATGTGGTGCGGAAATTCAAGTGGAACATGTTCTTTCCATGAAAGGGCTTGTCTATCGCTAGAGTATATGTCAGTGGTTTTTACAGATGTTTTTTTTCTCGATTTCTTAATTAGCCCCATGGTAGAGAAATTTGTTTGGGTTAATCGTTATAATCTTCAGCATTTTAGCAGATTTTACTCTGAAATTTGTTGTTATACCTAAATCTAGTTCTATTTTATATTCTGGCAGAGTTCAACTCCAGAAAGTTCTTCAGTTTGATGATTTGAATTCACCGATCCAGTATTTGCCTGGCTATATTTATTATCTCTTATAATAAAATAACATAGGTTATAAGTTGTCATCATCATTTCAGCCGATGGACGTCCACTGCTGGACATAGGCCTCCCCCAAGGATCGCCATAACGACCGGTCCTGCGCTGCCCTCATCCAACGGTTTCCCGCCGCCTTCACCAGGTCGTCGGTCCACCGTGTGGGGGCTACCCACGCGGCGCTTTCCGGTACGCGGCCGCCACTCGAGAACCTTCCGGCCCCATCGGCCATCGGTTCTGCGAGCAATGTGCCCCGCCCACTGCCACTTTAGTTTAGCAATTCTTTGGGCTATGTCAGCTACTCTGGTTCTTCTGCGGATTTCTTCATTTCTGATCCGATCTCGCAGGGAAACTCCGAGCATAGCCCTCTCCATTGCCCTTTGGGTGACTTTCAGCCTTTTTATGAGGGCTTGAGTGAGCGACCACGTCTCTGTTCCATATGTCATCAGTGGCAACACACGTAATAAGTTGTCACTTTTACAAAAAATTTGTACTTAAAGTAGCGACCCGTCACAAAATTAACGTCAATCCAAACGATAACTTTTATTACAACAAACTTTCTAACAAAAATAAAATTATGCTGCGGACAAAGTTTTAATGAAGAGCTGTTGCTCTTTTGCTTTATAACTCATAGAAACCTTTGGAAACATCTCAAAATGCAAAGTTCCATGAATCAAGCTAATTTGATGCTTATCTCGCTGGTACAAAAGCTTTTATATGGGTCTTCTTGTGTAAAATGAACTGGTCGAAGTTGGTTAGACCGTCATACGATAAAGTTCATTTTAACATTAATTAAAACTCAACTTCATCTAAGAACGACAGAGTGGCGTATTTATTTCACATAGTGAAATGTAAACGTTTCAATTTCTATTCAATTCACCAGTGGAGGAACAACTGACAGTTGGGACGTATAAAGGAGGATCCTATACGTCCTTCAAGGAGGGTGCCTGCGTTACTCCAATATAGTCATTGACGTAGAGTACTATGGACGCTGGATCTAGTATAAAATTCTCGAAAAAAATGTCCGAGACTAACCTACACAAACCTAAGTACGTGTGTGTATAGTAATATAATCATTGAAAACGCTGAAATTCTTTTTCATTTTGCTTGCGTAGTTTTTACAACATCGCGGCAAGGCGTGCACCGCGCGCGCTCGCGTGTGCGTCGTCGACCGTTCTTTATTATACGTTTTAGGTCTCTTTTGGTTAGGACACTTTTGAGCGCGGACACTTCATCTAGTAGAAGTCAATGACCATAGTACCAAGGTACCATAAAAGAACCTAGCACTTATAACAGTCGAAAAATTTTATTTCCGATTTTTACCACTAATTAAGACTTGGTAAATCTTAGGGTTTACCGGAAAATCTTAGGATTTGTCGTAGTTCAGACTTTTACAGTAACGGATATATTATTATAGCATACCATCTATGCGGATTTGAAGCCAGACGACTTAATGATTGGCTCTATACTTCTACCTGTACATGAACATCTGAGGGTCTGATGATGCAGCAGAACAATATCGTGGGGAACTCTGTGAAGGCACATAGCTTTATAGTTCTCTGTGCTTCTATGCAACAAGCCACTGACGCTCATATATCACACAACTTGACATCTTTCTTAGTTTTTATGTAAGTTTGAATTGTCATCTTGTTGTAGTAGATAGAGAATTCAAGATAAGAAAATTGAGTAAGATAAAATTAAAATGCGTAACGGAAATTCAAATCATCTGCTCGCAATTTGTGCCTAGTGACAAAATGGAAATCTTTTAATTATAGCTTCGAGCGGGAAAGTTAACGGTGTTGCCAACTGTGTAAACAATCAGAACTAATTATTGTTTATGTCAAAAGTTACAAAATTTTAATGAAAGGATCTCGTTTATTATAAAATGTTGTTGAGTGACGGACAAATTTGATGAACAGAAAATCAAATTGAAAATCAGTTTCGTTTATGATTTAGATAATGAATAATTAAATGTTCAAAGGTACTCAATTAATAACCTTTTACAGTAGGTAGGTAATTAATACATGAAAGCATGAGCTGGAAACAATTTATAAGTAGGTAGGTAGGTACGTAATCTCTACACTCGTATATTTATTACCTACTAGCGACCCGCCCTGGCTTCGCACCGGTGCAATGCACATATAAACCTTCCTCTTGAATCACTCTATCTATTAAAAAAACCGCATCAAAACCCGTTGCGTAGTTTTAAAGATCTAAGTATACATAGGGACAGACCTACGAATAAGAATAAATATGGAAGAGTAACTCTTAAAGTACAGTACAGTAATTTTTAAAGAACAAATTTAGAACGCGTTACAATTTTTTTGGTGCCACTTTTTGAGCTTCATTTACACTTCTATACATTCTCTTATTCGTAGGGACAGACAGACAGCGGGAAGCGACTTTGTTTTATACTATGTAGTGATTAGATAATTACTGCCTCCGTGGTCTAATGGTTAAGAGCATTGGGCACTTGACACAGAGGTCGTGAGTTCGATTCCCACGGGGGACACCTAGTGAAATGTCACTTTGTGCGTTTTTCCCCAGTTGGTTAGTACATTGCAGGCTGAGTCACCTGATTGTCTGAAAAGAAAGATGATTCCATGCTTCAGATGGCACGTTAAGCTGTTGGTCACGGCTACTATCTCTGGTGGTAGTAGTCGTTACATCAAAACCACGTCAGAGACCGTAAGGTGGTTTGAATAAACTCTGAAACCAGGGCTTGCAGCCCACTCGATAAGAAGAGAATTGTAAAGTTTTGAACATCATTTTCGCCTTTTCATAACAATAATGAACATAAAATTGTCTTTTCAAAACGGTAAAAAAAATCATCCGACCTATTTCATCACTGATCTGGAGTGCGATTTTTAAATCTCATTCGGTGAGCTCAGCAGTTGAAAAAGTCAAAATTACTATGGAGATACGCAACTTACTACTGCTGATTTGTCTTCAAAAAATCGCACTCCTGAAGTATCATTTTTGAGAGTCAAATCAGCAGTAGAAAGATGCCTCCATAGTTATTTTGACATTTTCAACTGCTGAGTTCGACGTATGACATTCAAAAATCACACTCCTGACCAATTTATTTAAGTACTAAGAAAAACAGTAAAATCAAATCAATCGAAATTTAGCTATCTGACGTAAATTTTTTGACTCTACCTCTACCTCCACGAAGGTGTTCCGTTGCAGAGAAGATGCGTTTTCAATAAATAATTTTGTAAATAAATCTAATGTGAAAAAAATGCATTAATAATTTTTAAAGTTATTTTCATCATCAGTTGACTGGACAAACGTTTTTATGGTTTATAGCTTAGGTTTATAGTAGATTACACATTGAGGGTAGGAAAGTAAGAAACGTCTCAGATCTCATGTAATTGTTGACAGAGGCGAAGCCGAGGTCAACAAACATGACGTGATCAGAGGTTTAACTTATTTACTGCCCGAGGTTAGTATACTATTTTTCTCCTCGACGGAGGTGGAAAGTGGCAATTTCCTTTAGCGCAGCGGGACAATAATTGATGCTTTCCGTCCGGAGGGGAGAAAACGTATGTATTTGTTAGTTAGCATGTTGATGGTTTGGATTAGTTACAGTGTATTTCGTATCTACCCATCTATGTTTATAATGTTAGACTTTGTAAGAAGACATTACTGTAACTAAATAGCTTACCCGTTCCTTTTAAACTTGCCCCAAAGGATAAATCACGGAAGTTTAAACACGAAAGGTAAGTTTAGAATGGAAAGTCCGACCTTATAAATCTCTTTAAGAAAATTCCCCTTCAAAGTAAAAATATGAGAATAAAATGCAAATTAAATTTTCATACTTACTTTAAAGCCAAGAAAATCTGTCAGGTAAAATCTGTGCTGAAGCTTTAAGATGGGATCTTTGTTGAAACTTAGTTTTGTGAGTATTTCAACTTAAGACGTAATAGTAGATGGATATACTTCGGAGGCATCTTTTATTTTTCATTTTACGACTAGATTTATACCATTTACCGAAACTAAAGTCATACCTCAGTATTTTTGGATAGTTCAACTAGTGAAATCATCAACTGAATACACGATTGGAATTACTTCACTCGATAGAAAATCATCACAAAGATGACGTATTTTCATGCATTTTTAAACATTTTTCTCGTTTTAGAAGAACTTAAAATAGTTTCCGATTGTTGGTATTTATAATCACATATTCACCATTAGTTTAACAGCAGCAATCATAAAAAAAATCTAGAAAAAGTACTTTGGTTAGTTGTTTTTAATCGAAAATACGGCTCATGCACACACTTTTCGGAGCGCTCGGCAATCGCGTTTCTCATAGAAAATATTCGTCGGGACCTATGGCCCCTTAAATTAAAATGGAGGAGTACGAAAAGCAGGTGGACAGTGCATTACTTTAATGGGTGATTGTACTCATTATATTGAACAACTTTCCCAGAAACAAATAATAAAATCGGTCAAGTGCGAGTAGGGCTACTCGCGCATCGAGGGTTCCGTACCACACCACCACAGAACACAACATAATTATCTTGGAAAAAAACGTTTTTTCTTTGGGACCTTAAGCGTGAGACCGACTCGTACTTGGCCGGTTTTTATTATTTGTTGTTATACGGTAGAGTTTGCTCTATAATCATACCAAGTTTGACGCTTGTATGTATTACCGTTTTAACTATAGAGCGAGAAGAAAAAACGTAGATAAAAACGAGTTTCTTGTTGAGAACCCCCCTTAACTTTTTACTTTTTATCATTTTTATTATTTGCTAACAAATCCGCCGTAATAACGCATATTCTGTGAAAATTTTAACTATCTAGCTATTACGGTTCTAAAGTTACAGCCCTAAATAGGTAGGACGGACGGACGGACGGACGGACGGACGGACGGACGGACGGACGGACAACGTAGGCTTAGTAATAGGGTCCCGTTTTCACTCTTTGGGTACGGAACCCTAAAAAAACAACATAAAATAACTTAGTGGTACAGGCCAGGAATCACCTCGTCGCTTTCTTCCGTATAGATAGGCACAGGAACAGATTACTTAAGGGGCTACCTCCTGGTTTTACCATGAAACTTTGTAACCATTTTATTCGTTAAATATGTAATTTTTTGAAAAATAAACTAATCCATCTACACGACATGAAAAGTGACGTATTTTTTCTAGAAACCGATTTTAATGAATAAAACAGAAGAAAATTGAATCTAACGTCACCCCTTTTTTCAGTTGTAAACATTTTACTCTTACATTTTGAATGGGAAGAAAATGAAAATTTACAGTATTGTTCACAATTTAGAATGATGTGGTTTTCTTACTTTTTCGAAATTAATAAAAATCATCGCATTTTCCAAAGAAAACGGCTAAATTCTGACTGGAGCCACGCGCTCGTTCGCATCGATTAGTATGCAGAGACGTGGTCCCGGGATGATACGCCTTAATAGTTCGCACCGCTCTAGTTAGTACCTAAAAAAGTCAACGATATAGTTAGCTCGTTTTTTAAAAGTTATTTTAAATCAATCCGTACAGGATACAGAATCTCACTTAATATGCCGACAGTTTTTTGAGAAAATGATCAGACCATCAAACTGAACAACTTTCTTTATGGGACTAAAGTCTAAATCGCGAAAAAAAACAGCTGGCCTATACATTTGCGTCGAGTAGGGTTGCAGTTTAGTATCATATGGAACAGCAGATTTCTTTTTCGCGAATTCGACATTGGTCTCTTAGAGAAAATTGTTCAGTTTGATGGTCTGATCATACTCTTAAAAAACAGTCAGCATTTAAGAAGGACCCTATACCTATATAGGTTATTCAAAGAAATATTTTAGGTACTTCGTAGAAATGTTTGAATTAAGAGGATATAATTCGGAGCGCGCTCCATACAAACGTACTATGGTGATATTTTCAATACTAAGAATTAAAGTCAATGAAATTTTGCAGACACAATCTAAAAACAAATTTCTATGCTTGTATAGAGTCAGATTTTCGTTAAAATGTATAGTTTTAAAGTTACAGTGCCTCAAAGATTTCCATACAAATCTTAAATTAATCCTAGCATTGAAACTGTACATTTTAACGAAAATCGGACTCGATACAAGCATAGAGATTTGTTTCTAGATTGTTTCTGCAAAACTTCATTGATTTTAATTTGTTAGTATTGAAAATATCACCATAGTACGTTTGTATGCAGCGCGCATTTTCGCTCTCGGAATAAAATTCTCCTAAGCACTTATAGGTACGTCGAAAGTGGTGTACCTAGTCTTATTGGATACAGAAATTTTCTCATCTGTGTAATAAATCATTCCTAGATTTCAAAAACATTTCGCTGAACAGAATATAATGCTAGCATTCGCTCTTTGTACTCTCGCTTGTAACTATCCGATTGTATAAAATGAAGCTCGCTGAAAACTGTAAAGGAAATTGTACCGTAAAAGAGAGATGATATAACAGAAAATTGCTTGTAGTTCCTTGTTGATTGCTTTGTTTCTGATTCAGTTAAATTTTCTCTTCTTCAAAATGATATAACACTATAAATATCCCGTTTAATCTGTTGTTTTATTTTTTGCTGTTATTATTTCTCTGATAGCAAGTTGGTGACTTGCCCACATGGTGGAGTATGGCTCACTCCCCCTCACCCATTACTCCAGTAAAGTTACGGGTCGCTTGTATGGCGAATGTAAATAATTTATAATAGCCGGTTTTTTTCTTTCATATTTTAGATTATAATTCTAGTTATCATTTAGATTGAAAATCCTCCTAAAATTTTTATTAAATAATTAAGCAAAGTAAAAAATATCATGTAAAATTGGAAAAAAATAGTATATGAATTTTTTTTATGCCATTTGTTAAATTTATTTGTATTCTTTTATATTACAAGTAAATCCAACGAAAAATCACCCCGGAACCTTCGTTTTTAAATATGTTAAAATTACGAAAAAATCAATTTTAGTACAAAATTTGCACAGTGTATGTAAGCTCATAACCTAAAACAAACAATAAAAATGAAAAAAGAATGAAATCTGACACTATAAATAAAAAAATTACATTTTAGTACTAAAAACTAAAAATACGAAATTTAGTGGGATTCGTTAATAAAGTATCTTAATATCATTTGTATAAACGATCTAACAAAAAAAATTGCTTATTATAAATTATTTCCTTTCGACCCGTATTTTTACTGGACTACATAGGTATTTATATTGGTTAGAGAGGACGAAGTGACATAAGACTTTCACTCCACTTTTGACTTAATTTGAAAACTTACAGTGATATCCTAGACTTTTCCAATTGTTGTCTATAAACATTCGAATGTATTTTTGAGACTCGTGAAGAGTGACCACCTACACAATTGAAAGGGACAGAAAACTAATTGACTCGTGTTTACCTAAGCCTACTGTTGAAGTCTTAGCTTGGATTTAACACATGTTAAATCAACTTTTAACAGTTTAAACCGCGGAAAAAAAACTAGCTGTACTTAACACATTCAAGATAGCTGTCTTCGCTATATTCCCCTGTCAAAAATAAAGTAAAAGCGTGTAATCTCAAAAGCATCGCGCTCTTGCAGCATTGCTTGTCTGGGTCCCCAGGCGCCTCTGTGACTGAAGCCTATTTGGCTAAGGTCCAACTTCTCTGTCCCCACTAACTTGGTTACTATTATGCCCTTGAATTTGTTTTTATTCGGCTTTTCATTGTTATTTTGGGAGGGTGACTTTTATTTGTCAGATGAGCTATTACTACTACTGGAAAATATTTATGCTTTCGGCCACGGCGACTGCCGTGTTTTCTCAAACTAGAATAAACTTGCAACTGTTTATTAGCCTACTGGAATTTTACTCACATCTATGCCATTAGTTTATCTAGTGAAATCATTAAAAAATAGGTAAATAGGTAAAAGTAAATTTTTTAAATTCTTTTTAATCGAAAAATACGGCACACGCACGCACATTTCGGAGGGCTGGACGTCGCGTTTCTCATAGAAAGCATTCGCCTGAACCTATGATCCCTTAAATGTCACTACAAAGTCCAACATGATAATATATTAGTTGTAATCTTGAGCATTTCTGTGACAAAACATCGATAAAACGAACACAAAATATATTTCAATAAAACTCAAAACGGCCTGATGGTCTAACGCTGGTGCCATGGCAGAGAGGAAAGTGCCTGGTATGGGACGCAACGTGCGTCAGCACTCTCGCCACGTCGTATCTTAGCCGCACGGTTCGCTCTGCAAGGGCCGCCGCCGAAATAGCGGCTGACAAAAAGCGTGACATTTACTCGTCTTTGGTGCCACAATATCATTTCGTACCCCTGGCCTTTGAGACCACGGGCTGCTGGGGGTCGGAAGCTCTGTCCTTCGTCAAAGAGCTTGGCCGTCGACTCCAGGAGAGGGGGAACGACGCTCGCTCCGGGTACTACTTGATGCAAAGGTTGTCCATAGCCATCCAACGCGGAAACGCGAGAAGCGTCATGGGAACCTTTGCATCCGGTATGACCCGGGGAGGGCTTTTTGACTTTTGTTAATTTCTGGTTAGTTTTAAGATTTTTAGTCTTAAGATTGTTAGTTTTAATTTTATTAACGTTTTTCTATCCTATTCTATTAATAGGTATGTTAAATTTTAAATGTTATTTTAGATTTCGTTTAGATATTAATTTAGTTTATTAATAATTGTGTTTAAGATTGTTATTTTCTAGTCATATTTTAGTTTTAGGATGTTATGTTAATTTGCTTTGAAAGATAATCTTGATGAAATAAACGATTTATTTTTCACGATTGCAAACTCAAAAAAACTTGAAGTGTAACTCGCGTTTACATCAGAAAGTAAACTGGATTTTGCAAACGAATTCCAGTAGTAACCCAGACTTCAGTAACAAAGCTTCAACTTACGTGACATTGAGGTCCCGTAGGACTTGTCCATTCAATCGGAAATCGGGACCATTTATAAAATTGCCATTAACTTTGCCCGTCACTTTATCATTTCGTAGAAGAGAAATGTTCTAAATGGATGTAATCTTGGAAAGTGATCGATTTGAAATTGCCAGTATGAGGTATTGCGTCTGGAATTCAAAATTTCGAATTTATTATCGGCAACTTCGAAGGTCACCGTATAATTTATCACAGACCGCTGCCACTTTGGTGCGGATTGTGTCTTAGAATATACCTATTTTACTTCTGAGGCTGAGGAGGTATTTGGCCTCGATCTCAAAAGAACCTCGCTATACTCAAAGTGCAACTCCGAATCAAATATTTTACAAAAGAAAATAATCAAAAAGCCTCTATAAGTAACGTCAACCTTTGAACGTAAACAAAATCACAAACATTCACAATATATCCCAAAGCCATATAACATTTTAATATCGTCCCAACCTTTTACCCTTCCTCTAGTTGTAATAGGGTTGAAAATCCCGTCCAGACAGAACAAAAAAATGACATAGCATTCGGTATCCGCTGCCTGAGGCGCCTCCGAGTCGCCCTAATGTCGTTTGGACGGTGTCCAGTGAAGCAGAAATCAAGCTTCATCACGCATTACGATGGGACTTTAGCTAGAAATGAAGCGGGAATGGAAACACCCGAACATGAGAGAAGAGATGTACCGAACGCTCTGAAGTTGCAGAGATTGTGACTGCGTCGGATCTATCCGAAAAAGGAACGTGATTTATTGGATGCTCTGGAGAGCGATTTTTGAAATTCTCGCGTTAAAATCAGCAGTAGAAAATGACCTAGTATGAAGTTGTTTGTGTATTCATTCGATCATGGTTTTGAATCTCACGATTCAATAATAGCTCCTCTATACAGTGAACAAACATCCAGCATAGGTAGCATGACACCGTGATATAGCGCTATCACACCTTCGCTCTCTTTCTATTTGCGAGCGAACGAACGAGATAACAGCTGTATCACGTGTAGCTTGCTACGTGTGCAGGCCAAATTTGAAATCGCGAAAAAAAAACTGCTATTTCATAGAAAATGTCAATGGTGATTTCGTGTTTTCAATGTTGCTCTCCTATTAAAATTTGTTTATTTTGAGTCTAAGAATGTAATGTATGTAATGTATACTAGATTAGGTAGAATAGGTTAGGTTTTGCTCTCGATAAATGCTTGAAAAACCTTAGCTCATTTCAGTAGAATACTTTTATGGTATAGGGTTGTGAAAGCGTTTAGATACATTTACGAGCCCCAAAATCTAGTGAATACAGTATTTAAATGTAAAAAGTTTGTGAATTCAGTTTAAATACTTAAATAGAGGCTAAAGGTAGGGACGAAGGTCATTGCAGACTACCAGCACATTGGTTTGACGCACCTAATGCTAAAGTGATAAGATGAGCCGAAATTAGACTGATTTATGGCCTCTTAAGCAACCTGTAGCTTTCAACTTACCCAGAAGGTGCCGTCCAAATCGCGTCTATACAATTTATGTGTCGAGTCGAAGCGGGTCGCATTTCTGCGCGGTAGATTTCTGTCCGTGCGATGCGACCTCATGTGACCCATCGTAATGTGCTATAGCGGAACCAAGCGGAAATTTTTCGTCTGATATTAAGACGCTGTTATCCCGTCGAGGCCGTTTTTTGAACACGAACGAAAGTGTTTTAAACTGTGTTTTAAAGTCAGAAATTAAATTATGTCTTATTTAAGGATCGGGCGGATGGGCGACTGTTCTCAATTACACGATTAGATTAAGTTTACTAGATAGTAAAACATACCAAAGTTACCCCTTTTTGTTATGTTTTTTCAATACTATGATTAAACTGCTGATATTTAACTTTTTATTCTTGTACTTAACTAAATACATTAAATATTTCTAGTGAACTCAGAAGAATTTTTAGCTTAGAAACTCCCATGAGCAAAGATATTGACGAAAAACACGTTTTTTTGCGATCCTGCTTTCAATTGGAGCGGGATGGCTAATTGTAAACTTATGCTTGCAAGGAAGAGACGCTTGCACTGGGATAACCTAGCCTTAAAAATCCGTCAATGCGTTGCGTTGGGTGTATGAACACCAAAGGACACTGAGCAAAAATGTATGGCCACTGGTCCAAGAGTGGCACATGTAGTGACAGTAAGAGGATACCCAAACGTACATGGTACACAAGGGGCATCAAAATATTTTCGCGGAAAAAAAAGATACAGGGTGTTTCATGTAGGTATCTTTTTTTCTCTCAAATAGATATTGGTGCCACATATAAAAAATTAAACTTCCTTTCGAACGTAGTATGTCACTTATGAGGCTCTTGGCTCCTGCCCACTGTCCTTTATCTGGCCGAGCAATTTCATTTTTTTCTAAGCAATTAATTTTGTAGCGCTTGTAAATAAAACAAGATGAAAATGTACGGCGAGATAAATTGGGCGGTCAAACGGTCTTACGAGTAGATATAATCCACCCAGCCCGCTCTAGTGTGCAAAGTACGCATTTTCCACTGTGATGCGGCAAGCCCATAGTAAGTTTAAACAAATTAACTAGTCTGTTTTCTTTAAGATAGAAAGATAACTTACGTATAGTATACTTCTTGTCGGAGTGTCGCGACGTCCTCGTAGCTTGCGATGTTCGCCTTTTGTACCGCATTATGTATTCTGAAACAATTGTACGATTTAATGGCTAAGTATTTAATGTTTAACTGCTGAACCGCTAGACTGCACTTTTATTGGCAGAGCAGATTATATTTTGTATTTAAAATGCTTTTTATGCTTTATTAGGTATTAATACTATAAAAACTATTAACTGAAAAGATAAAAACAAGCTCCTTAAATCAGCTATAATAACTTTGCTTGAGCAAATTAATACAATTTGAATGTTATTCCTTATTAGGTAGGTATCGCAAACGGGGACAAAGAAAAATGACCTATTTGTTGGTTATTGGTTTGTCCCCGCCTGCAATACCTACCTAATAAGTAATAACATTCAAATTGTATTAATTTGCCCAAGCAAAGTTATTATAGCTGATTTAAGGAGCTTGTTTTTATCTTTTCAGTTAATAGTTTTTTATGCAGTCGGGTTTTTTGTTTCTCTAAATAATTTAGTTTATTTCATACTTTTTAGTCTTGTGTCAAAATGGTTGCATAAAAATACTATAATATATATAGAATTGGAATCTGCTCTTCACCAGCTTTCATTTGATACCCATATTGTATTTTTTTACGAAAAAAAAATTATTCTCCCCCCTCTCTTTTTTAATTCGCATACGCCACATTAAAATAATGTACCCTATGACACTCTCACGATTTTTACGAATCTAACGACACCTCCTATATTAAAATCCATCAAGCCGTTTAGGCTGTAGGGCGTGCCAAAGAAATAGACATACAAACATACATACATACATACGCTCGAAAAACATAACCCTCCTTCTGTCGCAGTCGGGTAAAAATACAAAGTATTTGATATAATAGATATATAACCGGCCAAGTGCGAGTCGTTCTCGCACACGGAGTGTTCCTTACCACCATAACATATTTATATATATAATGTTTTCTACGCGATACCCCCCCCCCCCCCCCATACTGGACAGAGTTTCGGTACTACTGGTGAAACGTGGATGTTCTGAGGTTTCAGAATATCTCTGACTACCCCCTCGGGGAATATAGTCGTGAGCATATGCTATGCTTCTACGCGATACTTAGCGGGAGGCCGACTCACATTGGCCAGTTTTTTTATACTATAGAGAATATACCATAATCGAACCGAGTTTAACGCGTGTATGTATTACTAGTGTTTTCCCGCGACTTCGTCCGCACAAATTATATACCAGATTTTAAGTCAGATCACAAGCTATCAAACAAAAAAAGTTTCATCAAAATCGGTTCAGTAGTTTTTGCGTGATGTGCGAACAAACAAACAAACGAACAATTTTGTCAATAGATGGCGCTGCACGTCTTTTAAATCGCGCTATCGAGTGTTATTTGATTTTATATGAAATAGACCGCAACTTTTTTGATCCTCATGATTTTACGGTTTTATAATAGTTAAGATTGTTTTTACGATAGAAAAAAAAACAAAGAATGTTTAAAAAACACGTTTCTTTCATAGAGCACTCAATTTACTACTTTTTTGTTACTTTTTTGACCGCAAATCCAACCAACGCATATTCTGAAACAATTCTAACCGTCTAGCTATAACGGTTCAAAAGATTTATAGGAACCCTTTGGTTACGGAACCCTAAAAAGATAGGGCATTTGTTAAAATCAACATTAACATAATTAAAATTAAATTATTCTGTAATGAATATAACGACTGTGTGAATGTATTATTGTTTTGCAAATAATCAATGGACCATAATTATGATTTCCTGCCTCGAATTTTGCAAATGAGTCTGTTAATTATTATGGATGCTGTCGCCATTATCGGTAGCTATCAATGGAGTATGGCAAACGCTAAAGCGGAATAAAGATAAAGATAAAGATAATTTATCTGTCAGAACATGAGGTTACAAGCGGTAGTCCTTTATGTCTTGCCTTGTGGCATACAATAATTGAAATTATTTATGCTATCGACAATTTAGGGTGGACGCATATCTAACCGCGGTTAAGGAGTCGAAGGAGGCGAACGAAACGAATTTACTTTTAATTCTTCTGACGATTCGTCCAATTCGACGCGGATAAGTGTGCGATGTGTCATAGACTTTTATAATAATAAATCCTAAAAAAACCCTAAAATTAGCTTCTTTTGCATCCTTCGGCTCGTTTGCCGCGGATAAATATGCGTCCTCCTTAACACTACATTTTGTAATTCGACTTTTTTTTTTCAACTAAACCACTACCGCCAACTCGACTCCAACAATTTGCACTAGGCACATGTGGTGGAGTGTGGCCCAATCGATTATTCGAGAGAGGAGACTTTTGCCCTACAGTTAAATTCTACAGGCTTTAACACACTTAATTCTAGTTTTAAAGAAAAACGTAGGTACCTTTATTGGTTACATACAGGGTCCTTCTTAATATGCAGACACTTTTAAGGGTATGATCAGACCATCAAACTGAACAACTTCCTCTATAGGACCAACATCGAAATCGCGAAAAAAAATCTGCTGTCCTATTCATTTGGCTCGAGCAGATTTGCATAGTTTATTGTGGAACAGTAGATTTTTTGCGCTGATGGGTTTGCTCCCATAGTAAAAGTTGTTCAGTTTGATGGGTAGAGAATGTGATTTAAAGTGTCGTGGTATGTTTTCTTACACCCTGTATAATACATTATTCTTTGCAATAAAACACCTGTAAGATTATTTTCGTCTTTCATATTTTTCAGTAGATCATAAACTCATAAAGTCTTAAAGAAGAAGCCCTTTAAAGAGCAATACCTTAAGGACAGAGCCCCGGTCAATTTACGATAGCGCCTCTTGACTTGTGGAGGATATCGGAAAAATCTGAACGATGCAGTGGAAGTGAGTGCAGTTCATTTTGTTCCTTATCTGGGTGCCATGGTTTACTTTTTCAAAAGTTAAATTCATAAAGTCTGAGTAATAAACGATTTCAATATAAAATAATGGGTTTATTCGTGAATACTAATTATTAATTCATGAAACATCGATATGTTTTTCATGAATTAATTATAACTAATATTAAGTATAACTATGTATTATTTTCCCAAGAGATTGAACTCTTGACTCTGAGCACATTTTTGTAATTTTAATATAATATTAAAAGTACGTTACATACATACAACATAACTTTAAATGTGGCAGCAATCTAGCAGCCAAATATAACATCATGGTAAGTTTTTTTTGCTTGGCTTTGTTTTTTTTGCATCGCACATAATTATATAACAAAGGTTTTAAAACCCCTAATGATAAGTAGGTAGGTACATGAATTTATGTGTATTTATGTTAACTTCAAAAATAAGTCAGATAATTAAATGGAGCACCCTATTTACTTCTAATACGGGGCGACTGAAAAATAAAGCTTCCTTATACTGTATTTTAGTCGGCAAGTATCGGTTGCCCACTTCTGGCAAGGTACTATTTAGCGACTTTGTTCAAAGTTTGAAGTCGACACGATAAGAAGAAGAAGTGGGCAAGTCGCTAGCTTAATTGTGACAAGTAATATCATCTTGAAACTTCAAAATACTAAGGTCAATAGTTATAGTATATTACACACCGAGGACAGGAAAGTAAGGAAGGTCTCAGATCTCATGTAATTGTTAACCGAGGCTAAGCCGAGGTCAACAAGCATGTGATCTGAGGGTTTATTTTTTACTGTCCGAGGTTAGTATACTATTTTGCTCCTCGACAGAGGTGGAAAGAGACAACTTCGTTTAGCGGAGCGGGACGACAATTGACGCTTTCCGTCCGGAGGGGAGAAAAAATTACTATTTAGTTACTTGTGACAAAGTTTCTGACCACGCTTTAAAACCCCAGTTGGTTAGGACATTGCAGGCTGAATCACCAATTGACTGAAAAGAAAGATGATTCCGTGCTTCTGATGGCACGTTCAGCCGTTGGTCCCGGCTACTATCTCTGGTGGTATTAGTCGTTACCTACACAAAAACCACGTCAGAGGCCCTAAGGCGGTCTAAAAAAACTCTGTCACCAGGGTTTGCCTACACGATAAGAAGAAGAACCTCATAAAAGTCGAGATGTTGGTAAAGGTATAATACAGTCGAGATGTTAGTAAACTTAAACAATCTAGAAGTAATTTCTCTATGACATGCCTAGGTAGCCTCCCCGGCTCCCCAGGGGGAGATAAAAGCGAGTTACGTTACCACCCATGTACTCCAGTATGTAGATAAAGCTCTATTCCTCAAAGCTCTAGGTACGCTACTCGTATGTCATACGTATAAGTTGCAGGAATATTGTAAAATCAGGAAAAAATTTAAGGAACCATATTATATTACAACCAAAGAGATTTAATTATTACTACTTATAGAGAGGACATTGGACAGGTTTCCATACAAAAATATTCATCCCGTTGTTTTGCAATATTGAATGCATCATGTCAGTGGGACGTGTCAAACTAGAACGACTTGTTACCTCGAGGTAACAAGTCATGGATTACGATTTGGTTCGCGATGTCCTCTCTATAGTAATAAGTTTAAATCTCTTTGATTACAACTGTTACTGTGCAATACTGGGTCCAAATGAATCTGCTGACGTTGTTTTAAGAGGATGATCAAACCATAAAGCTGAACAACAGTATCCATTGGACCAAAATGGAAACAGCGAAAAAAAAATCTTCTGTCCTATACAGGGTGAAATTGATATCATTAGCATCCTTTTTAATAAACTAAGAGTCTACACATCAAACTAAACAACTTTGATGTAACGGAGCAAACCGATCGGAGCAAAAAAAATCAGCTGTTCTATACTAAACTGCAACGCATACTCCACTCAAATGTATGCAACAGCAGATTTTTATTTTGCTCCGTTCGGTTTGCTGCCATAGTAAAAGTTGTTCCCGAGTTGTTCAGTTTGATGGGTAGACTCTGAGTTTCAAAGGATGCCAATAAAATCAATTTCATCTCATATATTTTGGTCGAGTAAATTCAGAATTATGAGAATTATTTCAAGTTGCTAGAGTAGAATAAAAATAAAAATAAATAATTGCAAAAGGGTACAAAAGTCTATGAGCCAAACGAAAAAATAAACTAATAAAAACAAAAAATTTAGTGCAATTTGCTGTCCGCTCCGGTAGCGGTCGGTACTTTGTGCGAAATACTCGTTTTCAGGATTGTTATAATTTTCCAGATCCTTCTATCTACCTGCGACATGATATAATAACCAGTGGTTGTCATGGCGACGTGTCTTTGTCCTCACAAAGTGTACATCTAGAGACCTCGTTAGCAAAGTTAGTTGAAAGATAACAAAAAGTTTGTGTAAAGTGATCAAGTTTAAACTCTGCAAGGGTTCCTTACGTTATCTTTTGTTTTAGTTTCTTTTGAATTGAATTGTAGGAATGGAATCTCGTTGGTTTTGAAAGTTTAAGGGCCTGTTTCACCACTTATGAGTAAGTTCTTGTTAGCTTATCCGACAGATATTTTGACATATTTTCATACAAAATACGTCAAATTTACTGTCGGATAAGCTAACAAGAACTTACTCACAAGTGGTGAAACAGGCCCTAAGTAAATTAAGAATACAGGTTAAATTAGTCAGTCTGGAATATTAAATATCCGGGCATTCCACTAGTCAAACTGCAGGATTACTTACCAGGAGTTTTCACTGTAGTAAACTACAGTAGTTATACTCACGTTTTCGTATTGAATTTCGTACAACGCTTCTATTGATTATATAAATGAGATCTGATTTTTACATACAAAATACGCACCGTAACTACAGTGTCATCACTGAACAATTTTCACTGTGGAACCAAGATCGAAATCGCAAAAAACTCAGCTGTTCCATAGTATTGAGTCTAGTTAAGGGGCCATGGGTTCCGACGAAGATTTTCTTTCAGAAACGCGATTGCCCGGCCCTCCGAAAACACTTATGCCGTATTTTCGATTAAAAAGAATGAACAAAAGCACTTTTTATAATTGTTTTTTATGATTTCACTAGATAAAGGAATGGTGAATATGTGAGTATAAATACCAACAATCGGAAACTATTTTAAGTTCTTCTAAAACGAGAAAAATGTTTAAAAATGCATGAAAATACGTCATCTTTGTGACGATTTTCTATCGAGTGAAGTAATTCCAATCGTGTATTCAGTTTATGATTTCACTAGATAAACTATCCTAAAATACTGAGGTATGACTTTACTTTCGGTAAATGGTATAAATCTAGTCGTAAAATGAAAAACAAAAGACGCCTCCAAGATATTTAGTCCTACCATTGAGCCTTAAGTAGGTAAATAAAAAAAAATAATTAAAATGGTGTATGGTCAACTTGCTAAATAGAACATTTTTAAGCCGCCTTAATAGGTCTCAGAATAGGTAAGGAATAATTACACCACACCGCCATTTATGACATAACGTGCCTTCCGTAATATGGAGATTCTCGAGATGAAATACCACTAAGCGGTCACCCATTCAAAGACTGACCGGACCTGACGTTGCTTAAATTCGGTGGTTGTTTCCAATAACGATGCTCTACTCTACTCCATTACGTATGACAATATTCGTATTTATCCGTAGTCCTCCTGTTTTATTGCACTAATAAGCACATTTATTACGAGTATTATACGAGTATATAAGCGAGCGTGGGCGATACACAATTAGGTAGGTATACAATTTAAGCCCTTACACGTGTAGTACCTTTCTAATGTTTATTATGCAAGTAAGTAGTTTGAGTACAAACAAAATTACCATAATGTTACATGCACATAAGCTTAAGCCTTAATGCTATTAAAAGTAAAGTGCTTTTCTCGAATGCAAGAGGAACGATATTAAAATGGGTTCACTAATTAAATTATAGTGACGTAACACCCGTTGGTTTCGGACTTTGATAGGACCATCTGATCAATCCTGGAAGTCATAAAAGGTGAAGATCACAACCTTGGATCTCTAATAAAAAACGATAGTCGGGCTCATGCGCGACCGTCCAGTAGTGGCGCAATGACGCTGAGAGGGGCGAGGTGCTCTGGATGTAAGCGGGGGGCGGGCGGTGTAGGGGGAAGGAAAGCGCGTGCCGTTCAAAGGCAGTCGCACGTCCTACCTCGCCTCCCCCAACGTCTGTGCCCCGCGGAACGTTCGCGCACTAACTTGTCTTACTATAAGTTCCACAATTTTGAGCATTTCTCACTTTTGACATTGGAAATGTCCCTCCGATTTCACGAAAAAGTGCGATTCCTTCGCGATAATATATTTCAGAGTGTTATGAAGATATGATATTCAAGAAAGGCTCAAAAGACGCGTATTCACAAGTGCTAAGTGTAAGGTGCAAAAAGAATTATTCGATACAATCAACAACAAAAAAGTTATGGCCGCAATAGCGAAAAATAAAATTCTTTCCGTATTTTGGATTTTGTTGCTCGATATTTTAGAAACGAAGAAAAAAATTCCTCTGGACAATTTAGTCAGCTGTAATTTGAGCCTGAAACAAGCTTAACCTTTTTGAAAAAGTCAGAACGACATATTCAACGTTATAGTTTTATTTTGTAACCTTTTCCTTATCCCGACTTTCTCGTCTCCCGTGCACAGTTCAATGTAATTTTAATGAAGGTATTTTATTTTGTTAAATTTGCTTTTAATTTTAATTGTAATTTAATGTTACTAACATATTTGATAAGATCTACACTAATGAATTCGCTATGGTATGAAATAAATTAGTACTTATTATTATTATTGCAATTATCTCGCTGACAGTAAACTTGAAAATTTTACATGAGACTGAGCATTTTGTGCTTTTATTTAAAATCTATGGTCTCATTGATGACAATCGTCATCGATGAATTTCCATCCGCCTTGACTGTTGTTTATTTTTTAATAAATCAATGCACAACAAGCCTAAACCTAGAGCAACACGGCTACCACCCAAATCCCATTATCTACGAGTAGAATTGGCGCAATGCCATCTCCTTACGCCTTTCACATGAATATGTATCTGTCTTTGTATGGTTCTACCCAAGAAGTTTGGAATCCTCTATAGTGGAGTGCAGACTGCCTTACAAGACGTGAAACATGATAATACTCCTTTGTGGTCGGTAATGATCGTTCTTTTCCGTCGCGTCGTTGTTTTATGACCTTTTATAACTTTGTCCTTTTCTAATCCAACGTACAAAATTGTAGCTCCTCTCCTGTCATTTTCGTAACTACGTCATTGGATAGAAAGGGACACACCTAAAATTGGAAATATCGACGACGCCATTGGCAATTTTCTTGTATCAATGCTTGTAAGGAGGAGTGGTATCCTTTATTATTTAGATCCATGGTTCTACCTCTAGTCCTCTATTCGTCTTGTAATATGACCCTTATCCCTGTTCAGTTATGTTTCAAACCTATTTGTTTTAAAAAAGTTATTGAGTAAGCAGGTTTCGAAAAATACGGTACCCTAAAAATCCTCTTGTCATCCAAGTTTCGTAACTACAGACGTTATATCAAGGTGTCAATTTAGTTGAGTTTGTGAGAAAGTATCCCAAATAAATTGCTGTTATTTTTCAGTGACAGGGCTGTGATATAACTCGAGTAAGTATAAAGTTTTACTTTAGCTTCAGCACAACCCTGTTTCGGTTATGTTTGATACAGTGCGACTGGTACTCTCTCTTATACTGTGCTAGTGCTACTACAAATATAATGTAAGTAAGCATTATGTGCTCTTGATTAGGGTACAGTATTACAGATTATGGAGGTGCTACTTGGGAATGTTCCTCCATTAAAAAGGGAAGATCTTCCACCAGGCTTAGTGTGAAGCCTGGGGACTGGCTGTGGTCCAACAGTTCTTAGTTGGACCTTGTATATATATCGAATCTCTGTGATTATTTCTCTTGCGCGATTTATGTCTCGCATTCGATTGTGAACCTTATTTGTAGTAGGTTACGAGTTACGTATTTACGGTGAACGTTGTCTTTGTATGAAGCATACTTCTGAGAGCGAAGGTATCGCCATCTGTTAGCTTCTTTGCTATAACTTGTGGGTGTTGACATCTATGGCAAGTCCCCACACAGATGATAGGTAGAAACATTGACAACTCTAATCGACCGTTCACTCAAGACATCAGATATCCAGCAGCTGCAAAGACCAGCAGGGATGCCATAAGGAGGAAGCTTGCTCAGCAAACTAACGTGCCATACAAAGGCCTTCGAGATGTCAAGTGAGACAGCTAGTGCTTCGCTGTGCTTCTTGGCCTCGCCCCAGCAGTGCGTGACATACACAAGAAGATCCCCAGTCGATCGCCCCCGGCGAAAGCCATTTCAATGGCGATCACTGAGTAGATCTTTAGCATGCAAATATTAGTAAGTATAAAAGTACAAGCAATGATTGAATTGATGAATGATTATTTTTAAGGGAGTGGTTTAATTAGACCATCAAACTGAACAACTTTCACTATGGGACCAATATCGAAATCGCGAAAAAAAAATTGATGTTCCATACTCTACAAATCGACTTTTTTTTTCGCGTTTTCGATATTGGTCCCATAGTGAAAGTTGTTCAGTTTGATGGTCTAATTAAACCACTCCCTTAAATGTTTATTTGTATTTTTGTAACACCTTGTATATACATCCCACTGGGGTAGGCAGAGACAACGGATACGACCTGCTACGATCCTGACAAACCTCCCTAGCTTCCTCCACATTCATTAGTCCTTTCATGCATGCTCGTAGTTTTCGGGTAGATCTGAACTGGCCCTTTTTAAGCACGTCGCTAATTTGGTGTACGTCTAGGCTGCCCTTTCCAACATTTCCACTTACGCTTGCCTTATAAATTGCACTCACCAATCAGATCTCATTCATTCTTTCCATATGACCAAACCATCTCAACATACCTTTCTCTATCTTTGTCACTACATCCTGTTTCAGACCACAAGTTTTCTAATTAAACTATTTTATAATTTATCCATCACAGTTACACCACACATACTTCTCAATGAGCGCATTTCCATGGCATTAATCCTACTTTCGAGCGTCTTCACAAGATTCATTTCCATACATCAATGTCGGGACTAACACTCCATTATGAATTCTATGCCTTTTTTGGACATGTGTTGACTTTTCACAAAAGAATGTAGAGTTAACTTTACCATATTTCCCGCGTTCCCTCTTCTCTCAATATCACCCTTACAGTTACCGTCTCTGATAAACATGCATCCCAAGTACACAAGCTCATTCGCCTGTTCCAATTATGCATCACCTATCCTAATACTACAATAGGGTTCGTCATTTTCTCTTACTTACATTCATGATTAATTTAAAAATTCATATTATTGTATTTAGGTACAGTACATAATACCCTATTAATTACATAAAATGTGACGTGCATTTAGGTATATTATACAGGGTGTTAGGATAAACAGTTGCATTACTTTACCCCTGATACTAAACAACTTTAATTCGTAAATAAAATATTATTGGTACTTTTCATACAAACATTCGATCAGCTGATTGCATTTAGTTAACTCAAACATTTACGTTTAAAGTTTAAACGATATCAAAAAAATTCGTTTTGCATCTTTCGTTTTCAAGCTAGAACTGTTCAAGCTTTCAGAGTAGGTACGTAGACAGCCCATATCTTAAAAGTAGGTCGAACGGTATATGCCTCTAGTGATTTTTTCCAGAACTAAAGTTCCATGTGTGTCGCTAATTTTTTCGCGCTCCATCTAGAGTTTGGATAAGAACTACAACTTAAATATTGCAATATTAATCTAAGCTTGAGTAATTAAGATTCTATTTATATCAAAATAATGTAACATTTTGTTTAATAACATAAACAATTTAATAGTAAACTTACCTTTCACGGTAGATGTGATTTCTTCAATTTTATTTAGCACAACCTTTTGCACAACTCTTTTTAACACTAACAACAAACAACAGATATGTGAACTACACGGAAGACAGTCTAACAACAATTTTAATTTTGATCAACAACAACAATTAATTTAAAGTCTATTTGAACACACAGACTAATTTATGAAACAACATTTAAGACTAAAAACACGCGTCCCATTTCTTATACCGTCCATAAAATTACTTGGTACAATAAAATACCTTATTCTCTGTGAACTTTAATTGAAAAGTTCAACGTTTTCATTCATAATTGAGTAGAAAATTATAATTATTTCAGTGGAAAATTCGCTCCAGATTTGTTATTTTGACGTTTTGTACAGTGTTGCCCTGTGTTTATTTTCACGTCCCATTACGTAGCTAAAAGAGCTAAGCAGTTGAAAATGTCAAAATGACTATGGAGATACGCATCTTTCTATTGCTGATTTGAATTTCAAAAATTATACTTCAAGAAAGGCTGACATGAAATTATACTTCTTAGGCGGCTTTTAATTCTCTGACAGCAAGTTGACCACTAAATTGCCTCCACCAACACGCACTGGTCCACTGGTGGTGGAGTATGGCCCACTCCCTCTCATCCTTATTCGTGAGAAGAGGCCTTTGCCCTGCAGTGGGATTCTACAGGCTATAACTTACTTACTTACTTTTTTATACTTCAAGAGAGCGATTTTTGGAAGTCAAATCAGCAATTGAAAGATGCATATCTCCATACTAATTTTGACACTTTCAACTGCTGAGCTCAACGAATGAGTTTCAAAAATAGCACTCCTGGACTAAAATATAAAAAGAATTGTGAGCTAGGTATATTGAAGATAAATGTAGCTGGTCTTTTTTTACAGGACAGTGGAAAAAGGTAATTCATTTAGATTTAAAGACGCCTTAATGCTGATATTATCAGATTTTATCCGATACTACGCTCGAAAAAAGCAAATTAAACATCTTAAATTTACCCCAATTTCAGGGAAACGCACAAGATGTACCTTTGCAACACCGTCATCGCGCAGGCGCGCGATTCTCCCGGGCTCGTGCCAGATGTTCGTAGAGTTTTGGCAGTTTTATTGATCTGCGTGAGAAGCTAATTTCAGATTAGGATCGTGTCCCACTTGAAGCTTATTAAATTAAATGAAGCCACAATGTAGCTTGATTGAAGTGTTACGATTGCCTTAGACATATAGAAGATACACAAAACAACACGTTTAGGCAAGTTGTAGCCTTAGATCAAAATAAAATTAATGGATAGGCCAGGCCTTACGCGAACATTTCAAACCAGAAAAATGAGGCAAAACAAATGAAAGGTTTACTTCAAATTTGTATGCAAGTGCCCTAGATTTGACAGATAATGGCGCTAGTTTGTATGGACCAAGTGCACCAGTAGTGTGCTTCAACCATGCTTCAACTTACCGCGCTTTAGGCCTATCCATTAAGGGTATATTATTCGGAGCGCGCTCCATACAAACGGACTATGGTGATATTTTCAATACTAACCAATTAAAGTCAATGAAATTTTGCAGAAACTATACATTTTAACGAAAATCTGACTCTATAGAAGCATAGAGGTTTGTTTCTAGATTGTTTCTGCAAAATTATATTGACTTTAATTGGTTAGTATTGAAAATATCACCATAGTACGTTTGTATGCAGCGCGCATTTTCGCTCTCGGAATAATATTCTCTTAATTTGATTTTGGTCTGAGGTTGTTGTAAGGTGTAATTTTGTTTTGTTGAAATATCTATTTGATAACAGTTCAAATTCACGCTGCACAAGAAATAGATTTTTCAGTGTAATAAAAAAAACTCAAACAGAATAACGTTTTTTTTTGACTAATAGCACAGATTATTGTAACCCAATAGTTTGTAGAAAGTTTGTAGATATAAAAGGAACGAGAACATAGTTATACAAGGTGTTACAAAAATACAAATAAACATTTAAAGGGGTGGTTTAGACCATCAAACTGAAAAACTTTCACTATGGGACCAATATCGATGGGATATCAGATTTTTTTTCTCGATTTCGATGTTGGTCCCATAGAGAAAGTTGTTCAATTTGACGGTCTAAACAACCCCCTTAAGAGTTTTAAATATTTATTTTTACTTATGAAACACCTTGTATAGTTGTAACATAATTAAAGATAGGTAACATCAACATAAAAAATGGAAGGATACAGCTTAAGAGTCTATAATACTTCAGCTAAAATTCAAATTTCACCCCCACTTCCCCGAGCCGCGCCCCGTTCAACATCCCGCTCGCACACAAGTCATCTCTGTCATAGATGTCAAGTGGCCATTTTATGTCTTGCTTCACATTATTTATCAAATCCTATATTACATTTTTCTCTTTGGGGTAAACTACACTATAGTGGTCACCGGTCGGACAGGCAATAAAATTCAAATTATATTTGCTCAAAGTTGTTATAGCTGATTAGTGATTAAAGGGCTTGTTTTTCTCTTTTCAGTTATTTTTTTTTCATATAACTAGGTATAACAAAATGACCCGTAATGAAAATTATTTAATATTATATAATATGTCTATGTCTTTTTAACAAACAAATAACAAATAACGCTCACAGGCACATACATTGTAATGATCCCAAGTAAGCTTCAGGCTTTTTGTTATGGGAACCATATACAGGGTGTTTGGTGCATCGTTGGCCAAATTGAATTACTGGATTAATGTTGGAATTAAAAATTTTGCTTCACACATTTTTTTAGGTGAATTTTTTGGGTTTTTCTGAAAAAAGTCCGAAAGTCAGCATTTAAGCTTGAATAAAAAGAAAAGTTGTGTGTCCAACCTCCAAATTTATTTTTTATTTGAATATCTGATGTTCTACGGTTCTATCAACATTAAAATAACATGGACGCGACGTCTAGGTTTTTTATATTGACCTCAACTTTATTTGGAAGAAGACAAATAAAATTAACAACACAACTTTGAGTTACAATTAAAAAAAAACTAAAAGCGCTCGAGATCTTCTGATTTGTTAAAAACTTCTCTAGTCTTTCCTCTTTCTAACGGTATGCGATATGCTATGAAAACCGTCCGCAAACTTTTTTTATTTGCTTATTTTGCGTGTCAGTGCGCGTTGGGCCGATATTAGATATGCAGGATAAAAACTTGTTATTTTTTATAAAAAAAAACACGCTTAATGCAAAAAAAACCTTTTATCTCACTCTCGCACAGTAAAATCGTATGGTCGGTCTCTTTCTTTCATTAGGGTATCGGCAAATTAGCTCAGTAAACTCGCGTCGTGGGTTTAACTTTCTTAGTCGAGATTTAACCGTCTCTGCTGACTAACGTATTTGTTGTTGAAGCGCCACAAGTCTTTTAATGTTACTGTTAGTTTTTCGTTGAGATTATGTGAAAATTTGTTGAGTTTTTCTTACATTTTGTTGAGTTTTCGAAAATGTTTATTGATTTGACTATGGATTCATTCTCTAATTAAAAATACGCGGAAGTCCTGATAGCATTATGTAAGAAACAATGATGTTGCACGAGAAGGAAAATTTATAAAAATTTCAAAAGAGCAAAATTTTACAAAAACTCAACTAAAATAGTAACAATAACATAAAAAGACTCGTGGCGCTTCAACAACAAATACTAACAGTCAGCAGAGACGGTTAAATCTCGACTAAGAAAATTAAACCCACGACATGCGTTTACTGAGCCAATGAGCGTTTTTCTTTTTGTTTTCTAGGGGATCGATAGATGGCGCTACGGTTTGTGCGAAGAAACGTCAACATTTCAAAAAGTGTTTCTTTAAGGGTTGAACTACACATGGCCGCACGCGATCGCACTTTTCCGTCGCTCCATCCTTTTCTGTCACTCAGGAACGTCATTTGCTAGAGCATATAAGATAGACGGAACGCGATCGCGTGCGATCGCACGCCGCAGGCGATCAGGTTCCGTCATGTGTAGTTCAACCCTAAAATAGTGAAGAGTGAAAAGGTGATCAAGAAGATGCCAACGCATCTTTTAATGACATATTTCATTATTTACTAATCATTTTAATCGAAAAATCTGAACTTTTACGCCTGACATGGCTGAATGTGCTCGATCCCTTGACTTTAAAAAAAAGGCAGGCACAGACCTGACCAGATTTTGACAGGATCTCGCTTACGGCTCTATGGGGCGATAAACATGTCATCTGTCGAGTTTTTTAGGAACTAAATTTAAAAAAGAAAAGATAAACGCTCATTTGCCGATACCCTAATGAAAGAGAGAGACAGATCATATGATTCTATTCTATTCATTCATTGAGAATGAGATAACAAGTTTTTCTTGCATTAAGCGTGTTTTTTTATAAACAATAACAAGTTTTTATCCTGCATATCTAATATCGGCCGAACGCGCAATGACACGCAAAATTAGCAAATAAACAAAGTTAGTGGACGGTTTTCATAGCATATTGCATACCGTTAGAAAGAGGAAAGACTGGAAAAGTTTTTAACAAATCAGAAGATCTCGAGCGCATTTAGTTTTTTTTTAATAGTAACTCAAAGTTGTGTTGTTAATTTTATTTGTCTTCTTCCAAATAAAGTTGAGGTCAATATAAAAAAACTAGAAGTCGCGTCCATGTTATTTTAATGTTGATAGAACCGTACAACATCAGACAGTCAAATAAAAAAAAAAATGGAGGTTGTACAAACCACTTTTCTTTTTATTCAAGCTTAAGTGCTGACTTTCGGACTTTTTTCAGAAAAACCCTAAAAAATTCACCTAAAAAATCTGTGATGCGTAATTTTTTTTTTGCGAGTGGCTAGATAGCAAAAGACCACCAAACACCCTGTATAACAACGGCACATACATCCATGACCGAACCGGGATTCGAACCCTGGTTTGGCAGTCCGGCGTGGTAACCGTTACACCAACCGGGTCGTCTTTATCTCGTACGTTCACGCACAAATAGAAAGAGAGCGAAGGTTATAGAGCTATTATCACGCTGCGCTGCCGTTCTAGCCACGCAGATCTTACAACGAGTTTTGATGCTATCGTGATGACGATGCGGCCCGCGCCACTTATCAAAACGATGAAGGAAAACATCGTGAAGAAACCTGCATACGCAGAAGAAGAAATTTGTATGTTTATGTGAAGTCTACCAATCCGCATTCGGCACGCGTGGTGGACTAACGCCCAATAACCCTCCTAGAGTACCCTCTAGGAGGCCTACCGGCCTGTGCCCTGTAGTGGGACGTAAATAGGCTGATGATGATAGTAGGTAACAAAAACATTGAATGCGTTTTTGTAGCCTATTAAATGATAGTAAAAAATCTTCTGTGTACGATACTTTTCGGGATATAATATTTTTACAGATTTTCGGCAGAAAATCTTGTTTTTTTTTAAGTAGGTATGTTGAAAAAAATTGACCCAGCCGATGACGTAGAAAAAATTTAAAAGACTTGAAATGAAAATCAAGATGGATTAAAATGCCGGCAATAGGGCATTCTACGCTACAGATTTTCCTTTAGCAATGAAAATAAACATTCTGCGCCATTTTTTATAATGTTTATATGGCGTAAGCGAAAAGTTTTTAATCTTAGTTTATACGGCTAATTGCCAGTTTTGTGGATAAATCCGTAAATCTATGGATTTTTGACCTCGCCTACGAATCTAATAATTTCAACGGCAAATGAACATAAATTTTCAAATAATTTATAATTCTTCTCCCTGAAATGAACCTAAATGTAAAAAATTAAAAAACCGGCCAAGGGCGTGTCGGACTCGCCCATGATAGGGTTCCGTAGCCATTGCATAGGTAGAATAAGAAAACACTAGTAATTATTTTGATTCTCTTACTTATAAGAAGAACAATGGGCAGACTGGGCCCAGCACTGTAGCACTTTCTTACCTACTTTAAATTAAAGACCTGTATAATGCCAACATTTTATTAAAAGGCAGCATAACTGTGACCCTTTAAATAAAAAAGTTACAGCCATTTTAAAATTCAATTAATTACTTTATTAATGATTATATTTTTGACCTAATAATGCTCATAAAGTAGAAGAAAGAGTATGGTGGGTCTTGGGATGTGGGTGTTGGGTGTTGGGCGGTGGGTGTGGGGTGGTGGGTGGTGGGTGTGGGGTAGTGGGTGTTGGGTGGTGGGTGTCGGGTGGTGGGTGTCGGGTGGTGGGTGTCGAGTGCTACAGTGCTGGGCCCAGGGTCCATACAAAATTGCCCATTGTTGTTTGCAAGCTAACGATAGCGCGATTTAATTTCCTGCAACACCATCTAGTTTTTCAATAGAAAATCGAAACTGGTACAGGATCTGAACCATTTCAGATTTTTCACTCCAGTATTTTAGAAGTTAGATGGTGTCTATGAGCGCAACTAAAGCCTGACCAGAAATATAAAAAACCTGGTTTGGGGGCGCTGCGATCGACTATAACCTTAATATCAGTGATCCACGTACAAAAGTTAGTTCCAATGATTTTCCGCAACATGGCGAGGTTTTTTTATTTTTCTGGTCGGGCTTTAATTAACTAAGGGTGGGTTACAAAAATATAAAAAAGCTTTTTTTACCGATGATTACAGCTACAATTTTTCATCATTTTTCTATGAGTATCTCCCCCCAATCAAAGTCTGGATACGTGCTTAGCTTACGCCTCATCAAAGCAAAGATAAACAGCCTGGTACCACAAAAGATAATTTACGGAATTTTCAGCGTTGAAATATAGGATTTTTATAGAAATACTGATTTGGCAACACTATGGCGCCTGCGTACTTCAAGGATATTTCGTGACTACCGTTTGACGTGCTTATACGTCAACGTCATTGGATACCGTATATTTACATTTTATTTCAATGCTCGCGAGAGCTTTCGCGTGCCAAAATATATTATAAACAGAACTAGTAACTTAAAATAGTAATAGTTTAATAGACGAGTCGATCTTCATTGGATCTCGTGAAAGTGTAAAATAAAATAGCCCAAGAAACACAGGTTCCCCGTCCGAAAGCCGCAGCCAGACTGAGCGGGGAGACGGGAGGCAGGGCAGTCCCCGTGAAAAATGGATGCAACGCTCATGAATTTAAATAATCGTCCCCTTAGAGGGAAAAGTCACCAACTGACACATTTGGCCAAAATGAGTTATTAAGGGTCGGCACTACCCTAATCGGGCAAAACAGGGTTCGGCGTTCCGACTTTTGAGGATAGTAAATAGCTATATTTAGAAACAAAATTAAGACCATCGCTTCTCTAAAAGATGAAGTACAAGATGAACAAAAAAAATTTCAGTAAAATTGTGTAGTTACATCAGAAAGTAATCGAGAATTTCATGAAAAACACTAGAATAGCACTGCCGCGTTCCGAGTCCTGTGATTTAGTGAAACAAAATAAAACAACAAAATATATTTATAATCAATGGCAAAACATCAAAGAACACTTTAAACAAATCAGTTTTTCGATACGACTTCTAGTTTTTTTGCAATTTGTTAACAAAAATCACATATTTTTTTAGACGTTTTGTTCATACAAATTACTATGGGCCGTCAATCGTTCGAAATCATTGCGAATAGTCCGGTGACCGGCAACACCCAACCCTGTCTTAGAAGATTAATGAACAATTCAATTTTTAGCTAAAGTAGGCAAAGTAACTTATAAAAAACCGGGCAAGTGGGTGTCGGGCCACATGCAGTGTAAGGTTCCGTAGTTGCCCGTCACGATATGTGGACTTAGAAGTGCATTTTATAAATTGGTCGACTATTACTCGTAAATTTTTGTCTCCTTTATTATATTAGAATAACTGTAAGTTTATTACTATTGTTACTAGCAAACTAAGGATTGATAATCTGAAATTATCATCATCATCGTCAGATATGTTTTAAATAAGAATGGAATAAGAGTGAATTCTGTACCGTAGTAGGTGACTCAAACGATTGACTTCGAAAGTCATTTGCACGACAGAATTTTGCGCGAAAAGACATTGCGCGACACAAAGGAATTTCACAAAAGTTACTGTCCGGTCACTGTTTGGTAGTTTTTGGTTATTTTGGTAATTTATGGTAGTTTTTGAGTCTTTCGGTAGTGTTTGGTAAATTTTCGTACAAAAGTAACCAAAAAGTTATTTTGGTAGATTTTCGTACTTTTTGGTAGATTATTGTTATTTTGGTAGATTGTCGTACTTTTTGGTAGATTATTGTTATTTTGGTAGATTGTCGTACTTTTTGGTAGATTATTGTTATTTTTGTAATTTTTCGTACTTTTTGGTAGTTTATGGTTAATTTTGTACTTTTTGGTTCATCTCATTTCATTTCATTTATTAACCTTAAATTGTAGGTAGGTAGGTACATAAGTTACAGATGGTAAGTACCTACAGAGTACCTATTAGTCACACTACAATATAATTTATAAACATTAAGAAAAAAACAGATTTAAACAATAGGTGCCAGACAATAACTTAACTACCACCTTTCAGTACTACAATTTCAACATTTCATTTACAACGACTCATTCTGAAAATATGTCTGTTCAAGCCTAGGCTATTCTCAACATTTGAGTTATACAGAGAGGCAAAAGTTCTGAGTGTGCGCCAGATCTATATTCTACTAACTGTGCTAAAACAGCATTCGTCGCTCACCTACAGGAGCGACTATAGAGATGGTAGTGTTCGTAGGTATTATACGGTTTGCAGGGTTGGACAGTGTAGAACTGCCTTTGCTCAACGCTTCTACGGTTATCGCGGACCAAATCTGTACAACCATGCAAATAAAATTCTTAATGTGTACCACCATCACAAGTATGAATGTAAGAGGATTATTACCAACTGGCTCCTTTCCCTGAATTATACAGATACTGAGAACCTCTTACTTAGAGGATTATGTTGCAGAAAACCTTTAAATATCTACCTGTTTTAACTCAGTGGCAAACTCTGACGAGTTTGACCGATTCCAAGATGCTATGCCATCGTAGGACTAAGTTTAAAGCGGTCAAAAACGTGTGATGCAACTTTTCTTTAGATTCTTTATTGTACACAAAGCAACCTAATTATGAGCAATCTGTATACACATCCATCCTCTTTCATTCTTGCAACAGTGATATGGAACACTCACTAACTTAAATGCACGTACACACTGTCACACACCACACACCCACTCACCCATATTTTCACACACTCACACACTCGTACACCCACACAGATTTTTATAGTATTTTCCTTTAAATTTTAGTTTTTTATCTTCACCATACTTGATATGAATTATTGTTAATGGTACCTAACTGGTAAACATGTTCCTTTAATGCAAAATTAAAAGAAGGGGGGCCTGGTGATTTGTTTTAACAGGTTTTACATCTCAGTTAAAACCTTTCTCAAACACCAGTCTCCGCAAACTTTGAATTGATTTGTATACTGTACCTATATTAGAACTATTGTTGGGACCTAATAATTTATATACAATGTACCTAACGGGATACCAAAAATGCTGTAAACTGTTTGTGGTGACAAATAAACATTTTTTCATTTTTCATTTTCATTTTCAATTAAATTAGTTAAATGTTATAAAGTCAGTTCAATGTGATTAGTTAAAAATTATAATAACCTTATTGAGGTACAAATAATCGATCAGCAACACATTTTTTTACTCAGATGTTTGTTTACTTATACTGAAGAAACTAATTAAAGTCATAGGGACACTGTTCGATTAATAATTCTTTTACCTTCTTCAGAAATTTCTTGTCGGCTTTAATGTCATCTGCACAGCTAGCATGCCGCAGTGATACAGTGCTATCACACCTTAGCTCTCTTTCTATTTGCGTGCGAACGAACGAGATAAAAGACGCGATACAGCCGTATCACGTGCAGCATACTACGAGTGCAAGTATTTTACTATACACAAGAACAGTATTCGACTTTATTTTGTAGTCCTTTGCATCGATGCTAGTCGGTAATTTGGTACCAGTAGCTCATTTTTGCGAGTTACATTTAATCTCTTGCTACGGAATACTACGGGGTATCGTCTCACAATTTTGCACAGATCGAGGATATATACAAAGCTGTCACAGTGAGTAATTTAAAGTCAGTAAACAAGGATCGGCATGACACCCTTACTGACTGAATTCCGCTTACGATTCGAATGCAACTCTTTTGCAAAACAAATATTTTATTTATGTCAACAGACCCACCCCGTACCCACCCCGTCTGGTAGATGGCGCTGACGTCCCTTTAAGACGATAAAATATATAGATTAAAATTTCGCCGTGGCTTGCGGGGCGACGACAGCTCTGTTGGAGTAGAGCATGCCCCGGATAGGCAGGTCGTGGGTTCGAATCCCGCTCGCCGCCCGACTTTTTCAATCTTTAATTTGATTAAGCTAACATGGCATACATGTAAAATAATAAAAAAAAATTATCTTTAAAATTACTTCTTGTTAATATTGCTGTGCCCTTTCAGGATTCATGTACCCACTTTAGCTACTAAGTAACACCTATATGTTCTTGTGTCGCACAATGTCCTTCAGCGTGACTAAAATTACTGCTGAAATCTACCAAAATCTACCAGTCCTGTTTCAAATTCTACTTAAATTCTACCAAATAATATTTATGTCGTTACAGATGGTCAAAATTTAATATTTGTACAAAATATTATAAATTTTATCTAAACGCTCATCATTAACATGTTATTTTCGCATTTTTGTATAATTTTTATTGGTTTTTATCACTTTGTAACATGGATGCTTCAATTTTCAAATAAATATTAAATTAGGTCGTCCCTATGCAAGTTTAAATTTAGTACAGTTTTCTGTGTCTCATAAGCAGAATCCGAAATTTTGGTAGCACCTTTAATAATGTCAAAGGGATTGCACGTTTATCGACTTCCGATTGTGTCGATATACGGGTATTTTTTTATCACTGCGGATAACTCCAGCATGTATTCTACTCATCAAACTGAACAACTTTCACTATGGAGCCAACTACAAAAGAGCGAAAAAAAAAATCTGCTGTCCTATACAAAACTGCAGTACCTACCTACATATTATTCGACTCAAATGTATGGGACAGCTGATTTATTTTCGCTATTTTGATTTTCGATACATGCTGAAGTTATCCGCTGTGATATGAAATATACCCGTATATCGACATTATTGGAAGTCGATAAACATGCAATGCCTTTGACATATTAAAAGTGCTAGGTACCAAAATGTCAACTCTGCTCAGAAGCCCTCTTTTGTAAAAAAAACAACATTAGGCGATATGATTAATATTTGCTGTTCTAGAAGTGAGTTCGGTGGCGCGTTGCGAAGAGGACTCTCAATCAAGAGGTCCGAGTTCGAATCCGCACGGACAACATGCCACGTACCAATGAGTTTTTCTAACTTATGTACGTATTACCGACTGCTCTCAAATGGTGAACGAAAACATCGTGAGGAAACCTGCATATGCAGACGAAGAAATTCTGATGTATATTATGTGAAGTCTACCAATCCACATCGGGCACGCGTGGTGGACTAACGCCCAAACACCCTCCTAGAAGGTAGGCCTGTGCCCTGCAGTGGGACGTATATAGGCTGATGATTATGATGATGATGTACTAGAAGTTCCGGAAAACTTGCAAACCCTGCAATCGTTTTCTCAGCCATTTGTATTGCCAGCTTAGATTTTATTAGACGGAATCCTTGCATTTTTAAATACATAAAATTTTCGAATACCCAATTTCTACTAAGATCTACTAAACAATTTTGCCCTAAATCTACCAATAAAGAAGAAATCTACTAAAAGTGGTCACACTGATGTCCTTTTGCGCAAATGTTTTTGAAGGCAATCGTTCCAGTTACCTACTGCAAAATTTACTTTTATTCCTTGCTTAAAATATTATATCTGACGATGATTATGATGATAAAAGATTACAAACCCTTAGTTTGATAATACCTAAACTTATAATAATTTCTTTATTTTGTTAAAAGTTTTAATTTGTTCTGTTATAATAATTTTAAGTTTTTTTTAAGCCTTAGTAATACTGTGATCTAATTAGTTGGAACCCATCCTATCCTACCACCAGGGGTGATCTTTGATCAGTCACATTATAGGTCCATCACGCACGGTACTGTACTGTTGCTGTAAATATCAATTTTGACCTACGGCTCTCAAATCCAGATGCTGCAGGAGTATTTCCACGCACAACCAAACATCCAACATTAATTTAATGTGGTAAAATCTGCCTTCCGGGTAGTAGGTACCCTAAATTCGGTCGGACCTACGAACCTGCCAGGATAGGGTCGGCCGACCAGACTTTTAGTCCTTACTAATTGGCCTCTAGACCAACAGACTAGTTACGTCCTTTAATTCAACGAGGTAAAATGTTGTGTCACCAGGTAGGGTTCACTTTTTCCTTCACACCAGTAAACATGCCAGCCAAGCTGCGCCGCGCGCTGCAGCCGACCAAGTTTTTTGCAAGAAATTCATTACCAAAAGCTATCAAATGGATTTGTTCATTAATCTTATAAGATAGGGTTGAGTGTTGTCGGCCACCGGTCTATTTCTTTTGACAGATATGTCAAACGGGCCGTAGGTAGTGCCGACCCTTAACACCACCGTACTCAGTATAACCTGTTCTACGTTCCCGTCTCACTCACGTTTCGATATCTGCCATACTTTCCAAGATAAAAAGGTGGAAAAGTCACTAAGTACAGCTTTTGTGTGAATTCAAACAGGAAATAATAACTAACTCCAGCTGCATTATCATCCAATATAGCTACGAGCAGTTAGTGACTTTTCCAACGTGAATAAAAATCACTAACGGTACTTGGTGACTTTTCCCTGCCGAAAATAATAACTAAGTGCAATTAGTTATTTTTTCTACGGAACTTTATTTCATTTTAAAAATGAACTAACCGCATTTAGTGACTTTTTGCCTAAGCCCTATTTCCGTAAGGGCCGTTGGTGATTATTTCTCCTGAGAAACCGTTGAAAGCATTGTACTGAAACACACCTCCCGCGCCCGCCGCCTACTTCACCTGCACCCTTCGTGCGCCCACCGCTCAGTGTTGCAAACTTAGTGGATTTTCTACTAAAAATTGTGGTTTTGACCCCCTTTTAGCGTAGAAATTTTGCTTTTAGTAAGTGGTTTTGCGATTTGTTCAATAGTCTAAAATTGAGTTACAAGAGAGCTTTTTTTTTATTTCGTAAGGCTTGATTCGTTCTCAAAAATGTCTTAAACTTTTATTTAAGTTTATAAATGCATTATTCGATCATGTTTTTGAAATTGACCGATTTAAAAACAGCATTCCAATTAGTAGACAGACGATAACTCAACCACTAAGCTGATTTATTGATTATTTACATAACCAGAAAATTATTCTGTCATACAACTGTTCGCTGTCGAGACACCAGGGCCATGGGCATTCGAAGCCAAACCTTTCTTTAGGGACCTGGGATGTCCTTAACGATAAAGATAAGATAAAGGTTGTGACCTTAGCTGTGCAGCGGAGAAATGCCGCCAGCATAATTGTCACTTTTGGTCTATACATGTACGGACGGCCAGAAGCAAATAAGTTTTTCTTTGTGTAATTTCAATACTTTGTTTAGTTTAGTTATATTTTTGGAGTTACAAATAAATCGTAAGAAAAAGGACTCACAACTATTTCCCGAGGGGGTACACAGAGATATTCTAAAACCTCAGAACATCCATGTTACACTGTGACATGGATGTTCTGAGGTTTTAGAATATGATGGTGAGCCCGTCGCCACTTGTTATGGACAGTGGGTACAATACATGCCAAAATTGAAGCATGCAGGTTTCCTCAGGATGTTTTCCTTCACCGAAAAGCCAGTCGTGTTACAATCGTACATAAATTCAGAAAAAGCCTGGACAAGGATCAAACCATCGCCTACTACATGGCAGGCAAGGTTACTCGCCACTGGACCACCACGACACGGCACTTACAAGTAAATGTTGCACAATATGTATAATAAAGGTAGCAAATTACCAATATAACTACCCAATGTTTTCTTGTTTAGTTCAAAATTTTGTGATTATGAGAGTAGGGCCTTCTGTTAGCGGTTTTCCTGTGGTTTTGAATCTGGTGGAGAGCTAATTTAACTGTTGGCAACACTGCCCCCACTTCAGTCAGATCGATTGAGCTAGCCGTTCGATGAACACCGTTGCGTTGTATTTTAGCGTGATTTATACATTATTTCATGTGACATCATTATTTAAAGAGATTTTGATAAACAAGAGGAAGTTAAGCCCTGAACCTAACCTTCACACTGCGCTGTCACACCAGGAAAAAAAATTCCTGACCTTCACACAAAGGTTCCTGATACCTGACTGAAGGTGATCTTCACATGAATTTTTGTTTTTCTAGTGGAGAGTAACCTTGCCTGCCGTGCAGGAGGCGATGGTTCAATCCCCGTCTAGGCCGATTCGTACCAATGAGTTTTTCGGAATTTATGTACGATTTGTAACACCACTGGCTTTTCGGTGAAGGAAAACATCGTGAGGAAACCTGCGTGCTTCAATTTCGAGGCATGTGCTGTACCCACTGTCCATTATAAGTGGCGACGGGCTCACCCCCCGTCACACTGGACAGAGTTTCGGTACAACTGGTAAATCGTGGATGTTCTGAGGTTATAGAATATCTCTGACTACCCCTTCGTGGAATATAGTCGTGAGCATATGCTTATGCTATGCTTAAATAACTTTTAGTAATATCAAAGACACAAAATAATAGTGTTAGTTAAATTGGACACTCATAAACCTGCATTTCCAAATTGCATAAAGTCACCAACAACATGACAAAAGTCACTAACGATTTATTTGGCAAAAATGTGTTGGATGGAAAACTAACTATCCTATTTTTCGTCTTTCGTGTGATAATTAGAGATCTACACTTTACTTTACAAAATGGGGAATAATTCAACGATTAATTTGTACTTACAAAAAATTAAATATATCAAAATTTGACGTTGTTATGACGTTTTAAACTTAAAACCTCAATATCTCAAAACTATGCACATGTCAGTTAGTGACTTTTCCCTCTAAGGGGACGTAATGTTGTTTATCGGAGAAAATAATGGTTATTATCAAAATCTAAAAAACATGGGACCTGCTTTATAGGTAGTTCAGTTATTATACGAAGTTTCATGCTCTAATTTAAAGTCGTTTTTGAATACTTTGGGTTTATTGTACGATTTGGAGGTAACTTTGTGATCATTTTCTATCGAGAAAATTATATGGAATCGTGTTTTCACTAAACATAGTACCTAGCATTGGTCCTCAACTTTAACATTTATATGCATTACAAAGTGTATGATGTAGTACTTTTAATATAACAAAGGTTTAAGCTAAGCGATTTGAAGTATCATAGACTCTTAAATATAACTTGACAAGGTATCTATGAGCTTTCAAATGAAACCGTGTCAACTTATTTCAGCTGTATTGTATCCTTTCAATGCCGATCACTGCCGATGTTGAATTACCTTTCGTTCACTATGTTATAGTTATTAGATCTACAAACATTCTACAAACTATTAATAATAAAATAATATGATGAACAAAAACCACTTCAACAAAACCAGAAAACGTTTCTTCAAATCTTCAATATCTTAACTTCTGATTATTTTATCTTACAAAAATAAAAAAGAGGATTAGAAGGCACATAGTAGAACTAGTAAAACAAATTGAAATAAAATACAAATTTCTAATACTCTACTTCAAATTCTACAATTTCCTGCTTTGTGTTCATTTGTTAGCTTGCCGTAGGTATAGCTTTGAATGTGTCTCAGTCATTATGGCCTATGAATGATGATCCATGTTTAATACATGAAGATACGAGTATCTATCGAAAACCGATATCGGTTTTATCTATATAAAGTTTGATAGTAATTGGACTATCACTTTATCCATTCAATCTATCAAACAGGTATTATGTATTGTACAGACAAGATCAGAAATAAATTATGGCGTAAATAGTTGGAACTAATCAGCTAATTGGGATTAACGAATCCCATTCAGGTGATTGGTTGCAGGCGTAGGCGTTGCAGCATATAATGATTTTATAGACCATACCATAATTTTCCCATGGGTGTCCAACTAGACCACTAATGGGTGGGTCATTAAAATGAAATGTAAATTTTCACTGATTCACGAAAAGGACATTTTGTTCGTGAATCAGGGAACATTTTATGCTACGGCAGTTGGAAAAACTTGGATACTACCAGGAAACTATGGGTTGGAAAAATTTAGAATGACACATCGACTCGATACTAGACTCAATAGAAGAATCAGGTAAATATATAAATAAATAATGAAAAAAAACTTTTTTCTACTAATGTTGGTATAAAAGCCGGTACAACTTGGCAAAAACCTTGAATGCGCAAAACAAATCGCTCACCCCTCGCAAGTTGTTTGATTCGGGTAATGTACTTATTAGATGCTTCAAGATTTTTATATATTTAATAAGTACGTAATATAGCTCTTTTTTTATCAAAATACAGTTAAACATATATAATATCTTTTAACGTATCATAATTTGCTCAATTCCGAACTTTGTTTTACAATAAAGTGTTAATAATTTCAAAAAATATTTGAAATAATAGTAAACATAATATCCTAAAACTAAAATATACTTAACTAGAACAAAATAACTAACATAGGAAAAAAAGAGATTGTTCTAAATCTAAAATACTATATGTCTATCTTATCAAAAAAAATAAAGAAATCAATGACAATTAGGTAGGTATATCATATTCATCGGTACAATGATCTAAAAACACTGACATAATCGGACCATAGTTAACATTTGAAGAGGTCAAGGACTCTATACAGTCGGGGAAGTCTGATCACCGACCGACCGGTGTGAGTCAGTTAGTTCTTATGCGCAAGCGCATGGCTTGGACGTGAGGTATGTTTTTATTTTATCTTATTAGTTATTTGTGCTTTTGTGTTGGTATTTTTCAGGGTGTTCTGTAGTGTTTTTGAAAAATAGTAATGATTTTAATTGGAATATTATAATTTGGTTCGTGTTGGCGGTATGTATTAAGTGTTTACGACAAAAGGTAAACAAACAAAATTTCTAATGATGATAAAAGTGTTGTAAAAAAGTAAGAATAGGTAAAATAATATTTTTTATATATATGCAACATTTTTGTTTGACTGATTAGTCACAGAATACTTACTGAATACTTGCAAATTAAAAAAAATATCTCAAAGCTCATCATGTTTTATTCAAAATTATATCACATAAATAGCTTCCTGATAATTGTTTTAACTCTACCGCTGCGTCGGAAGGTGTTCCGTTGTAGAAAAGATACGGCCAGAGACTCTACAACACACATCTTTTAAACAAAACATAAGTTTTGAACTATGACTATGAAAATTATAATTTACCAATAGAATTCAAATTAGATTGGTACCTATGAGCAAGAGGATATAGTAAGGTAATTATTTATGGATGCGGGCAAAACCTAGCCTTTACTTATTATATCTATATATACATGAATATAACTGTAAATCGTGCTGTCCATGGAAAAAGCGTAACCTATTTTTTTATACTTGTACTTATATAATATAATAAATTGGTGCGCGAACGTGAACGCCCCTTCCCCAGATAAACCCATATAGGTTTTCGTGGAACAGGTCTAATTTCTTGTATTGTATTATTTGTAAATCTTAATCAATAATTTAAAAAAAATGTCAAACTATTTTTTTGGATTTTTGTCTATTTGCCTAGGTCGTTTGTGAATGCAAAAGTAAGATAGAGTTTCGAATCAAATAGATCTTAATTTAGATTACTTAAATTTTATTATCGTCCTCTAACTCAATTAGAAGATAAGTGAAATTATAGTTACATAACTGTTTTAAAAATCAAGGCCTTAAAATTGCAACCCATAATACTTACAGAACCTACGTAATAGACGATACGAGTAAGTTAATGAGTGAACTATTCTTATAGGTACAATGAATTTAAATTGATTGTTGTTTTTATTTATTTATTTATTTTATTTATTGATATAATATGACAATACAATGTTAGTAAATTAACAAATAATCGACGCACTATAAACCATAACTGTTTTATGAATCTTGTTATGCCAAACGCCTTGATTTTTGTTTAACAACTTCCTAATTTGATACCTAATTTGGAGCAGAGGTAATGTGTAATGAATTTTTAACACGGTCACGATCTGAACAATACTGAAATCGCAGCAGAAGATCCATGTATGGTGTAGAGACATAGGTATACACTTATACAGGGTGTAACGAAAAGTATCATTAACCTTTAAACCACCGACTCTACCCATCAAACTGAACAACTTTTACTATGGGAGCAAAACGATCAGAGCAAATAAAAAATCAGCTTTCCCAAAATTTTTTTGCTCCGTGTGGTTTGCTCCAATAGTAAACGTTGTTCAGTTTGATGGATAGACTATTAGTTTAAAAGGATGCAAATGATATAAATTTTACCCTGTATAGGCTTTTTGTCCCAAATTAAACTTAACTCTACTCTAGCGAAGCCACAGGCAAAATCTAGTTTGACATAATTTTACTCGTAATACGTCACTCACGATTCCATAATGCTTCCAAACTATCGTATTAAGAAGCAATAGTAAACAAATTAAGTATTCATTCAAACCATAAACTATACTAAACCCCACTACAGCTCACTCTCACTCAACACAATAAGACTGCAGACATAACTCTTATGTCTTTAAATTAAGCATGAAAGTGGCTTGCATCGTGAGACTTGGAAAATGGAAAGTCGTACTACCGGTATTACAGGAAGTTACCTCGTTGCGTCTGCGCACAACGACCTTCCTATGCGACCGGTGGACCTTCTGGACAAAACTTTATTTTTGCTAAATTAAAGACGTAACTGACAGCAGCATTCGTTTGTAAGCAGTCAAAAGCGAGCATCAAATGTTAGATAGGAAAAACACGTTTCCCTTTTTAATTAAAACATTATTCAACACGAAAACAGATAATAATAATCCATAAACTGAAGTTTTTTTTAACCTCGAAACAGCGAAAAAATGAAAAAAAAACGATTAAACGATTAAACGATTTTTATGAAACTTTTTTTGTTTGATAGCTTATGATCTGACTTAAAATCTAGTATATAATTTGTGCGGACGAAGTCGCGGGTAAACACTAGCTACCTATAAAGGTGGATGCATATCTGTCCGCGGCGAAGGAGCCGAAGGAGGCGAACGAAACGAATGCTTCTGAGGATTCGTCCGATTTAATCCGTTCGCGGACAAATGTGTGAGGTGTCTTATAATTTCATACAAAGAATTCTGCAATTGAGTGCTTCAATCTCGAGATATGGGCGTTCAAAGTTCAAATAGAGCATAGTTACTCAGAATCATTGTTTTATTTTTGTATATTCCGTAGTTTATAGACGTTCATATGTCGTAGACAGTTATATAGATATACCTTCATACGTTAGCAACACATTCTCTCGACGTAATAATTATTTTATTATAGTTATTCTAAAAACTTCTATTACTTTTGATCGATGTTTTCTCGTTTAGGTCATTTTATCTCAGTCACCTTTTTGCTTATCAAAGAAAGATTAACGTTAATACGACCGACGTAAGACATATACAATGTTAATCAATGTCAAGTTGGTTAAATAGCTCGTCTCTCACCGTACTACGTTATGGATATCAAGATAATGACAAATTCAAATCGACTAATGCTAAAATTAAAAACAGTTTTAATTGTATTTTTAGCATTTCTCCAAATCCACTTGCATGGATTAACCGCTAAGATCAAGGACCTCGTTATTCTAAAGCACAGATTCAGATTAGAATTTACTTGTGTAGTTAGTCTCTTTTGTCTTATGACGTACCTTTAATAGTAAAAGGACATGGAACCTTTGGTCCTTTGGTCCTTTTTGTCTTAGCACGTTACAGACACGTCAAAAGTTGTCAAAAAAGTGGACAGCCTTGCAATAGTGTGGCTCCCTCTATGCTTTGGAATAAAGAGATCCTTTCTTTTAGATTAACCGTTATTATTTATTACCTACATAATAAATACATGGCACAAACTTTTATTTTAAACATTTTCTATGAAGAAAAGAACATATTGAGACTATAGTTTATTGCCTTTTCCCACACAACGCTTCTATTGTGTCGTTGCTCTTTGTTTTTCAATTCAATTAAAATACGTGCCGCGTATTTCGTATCTCGCTGTGTACTTCATATTTCACTGCGTATTTCGTATTTCACCGCGTATTTAGCATCGCGTCGCGTTGCATGGCGGGAAAAGTTTATGACTCCAGTTTTCGTTACTAAGAACGGATAGGCTTTTTAAGGTACGACTCGAATTACGTCATTAGGACATGTTACAAACGACAGCGCGATGCCTGATTTAAAATGTCACGTCACGCTTTATTGAAAGTTTAACATTTGTCCGCGACTTTGTCCGCGTGAAATTATGATATCGAAAAATCGTTTCTTAGTGCACACCTACAGTATTTTAGTATTATTCCAATTATTTCCAAAGTCATCATGAGGAAACCTGCATGCTTCAATTCCGAGGCATGTATTGTACCCACAGTCCATTATAAGTGGCCACTGGCTCACCCCCCGTCACACTGGACAGTTTCTACTACTGGTGAAACGTGGATGTTCTGAGGTTTCAAAATATCTCTGACTACCCCCTCGAGGAATATAGTCGTGAGTATATGCTCCGATTTCCAATAACCTAGATTTCATGAAACATTTAGGTCTAAGTAGATGAAGCGTTAAATACAGTTCTTACCTAAGATCATATTTTAACTATAGATATACCTATTCATGCAGTAAAGGTCAACTAGTTCAACCATAGACCCAAGCAAAAATTTAACTAATTCATTCAACCGGAACTATACAGTACAAGTATTTTAAAGACATTGATCAGTTAACTAGAAATTAAAACAAAATTTTGACAAGAAAAACATTTGAAAGTACAGTATATCTTACGGTAGTAATAATTATAGTACTCTGTGGTAATATCTATCTACAAAAGATGCGAAGACGAAAAAAACTTTGCTACCTATACTATTCTACACTACAATCACACCGGATGATTTTTTTTACTAATCCAAAACTTTTAGGGGTGTTTTTCTAACACTCTCGTTATGGCGAACTAGGTCTTTTTCTATGCACGTCATTTTAGAACGTTGTCATTTTCTGTAGTGTTTAAGCGTCCGTGATTTTTTAATAATAATATCAGTTTTCGGGGGTCCATTCATTTTGAGTTGGCGAGTCACCGTGTGCCATTTTTTCCGTGTTTATACATTGGTCAGGCAGGCTCCAAAGTCCCGTTCAAAACCTAGTTACCTGTTCCACTAGAACCCCACCCCAATATCCCAGGTTTCTTACAATAGTCCTACACTGACCGGGGGCTGTTTTGGATGCACTGCTATAGTGTATACTGGGATTGTTTCCGGTTGGTATCACATTACCATGTAGATCAAATTGTCTGACGGGCCTCTACATGTTGGCTTCGGCCCCACGCACGCCTCCAAATGTCCGGGAAACTTTTTTCTCGAAATAAGGCAAAGACAAACATTATAATAATAATAATTGTTAATTCTTATTTTGACTCTCTGTTTGTTTGTTCAAGTAGGTATCGTGCAAAAACTACTAGACCGATTTGGTGATTTTTTTAAATACGAAACGTAGACTTAAAAAACAGCGACGGAAGCCGGAGATTTAAGAATAAAACCACTTTTTTTTCTATTTCGTCTCGATCGATGCGATGATCCGTAAAAATATTTTTTTAACAATGCGGACGAAGTCGTATCGTCATGGGCAAAAACTATATTGTTAATAGTAGTCTCATATTGATCTATCTATCAGTTATCCTATATCAATCGATGACTAACCTATACATAACCACGATTTGAATGTTTTTGCATCGATTCGCCATCATTTAAATTCGACCTTTACCAACATTGTTGTAGGAAGTTCCGTGTTTCTATTCAAACTAGTATTTGGAGACTATAATATTACTTATTAAGGTATACAATACAACGTATATGGTAGATGAACGCTCATATCTTGACAATCCTTTTGATAGAATCGATAACCTACTCCTAAAACTTAACTTGCTAAATGTGAGCATTGCTACAACTATAGTCTTAAGAGGATAGACTAACGTTTTGTCCATACAAACGTATTCCCTTGTTTGCCTCCTGGATAATAAAATAACACTAGAGTAAACATTTTTTTACTATACGATCTAGGTATGTTTTGCTTTTTGCATAGTCGCAGGTCAAGTCAAATCAGCTAATTTATCGTCTACCTACTTCTTATATCGCCTAACAATTTGAAAAGAGACACGGTCTATTTGTCGGAAATGTCAACTTTTTATCTTAACTATTATAAAACCGTAAAATCATGAGGAACAAAAAAGTTGCGGTTTACTTCATATAAAATCTAATAACACTCGATAGCGCGATTTAAATGACGTGCAGCGCCATCTATTGACAAAATTGTTAGTTTGTTTGTTTGTTCGCGCATCACACAAAAACTACTGAACCGATTTTGATGAACCTTTTTTTGTTTGATAGCTTATGATCTGACTTAAAATCTGGTATATAATTTGTGCGAACGAAGTCGCGGGTAAACACTAGTAAAGAATAAAATTGTTCAGAAAATCTGAAGAAACAATTTTATAATTTTAAAAAACATTAGGTGTAGCACTCCCATTTTCAGACATCAATCAATCATTATCTAATCAAAAATCGACTCCACAGTTTGAATATACTGACAGCAGGATGGATACTTACCCTCATCAACAGTATATCCGTAGTTGTTATATACAAATTCCTAGCCACCCCGAAAGGGATTTAACTTCGTGCGTTTACAATAACAGCCACTGAACTATTGGCAAATAGTGACCTATAAGATAAATGTTGCGAAACGAAAAGACAATTCGGTCGTGGCTTCAAAACGCGTGTAATGTCAAGGGAACTCGAACTCGTGATAGGATGTGGCATTTCATTCATTGTCTCCTTTTGCAGGGTTCATCTAGCTACATTTTGTTTAGATTGCTTGCACAGCATTCATCAAACTCAATTTTCTACACGGCCATTTATAATTTTCAGGGTATGTTAGCGGGCCAGGCTGCAAATTTCTTAAACGAATTCTTGACACAATTCTATATCTAAACTATTATAAAACTGTAACTGAAGTGCGTCTGTACATTGAAGATATTTACAAAAAAAAGATTACGATATGGTTTTTAGGTACTTATCCCTGACTCGAAATCAAGATTTTTTAGAAATGTTGTCTGTCTGTTTGTCTGTTTGTTTGTGTGTTTGTTTGTGTGTTTGTTTGTGTGTTTGTTTGTGTGTTTGTTTGTTTGTTTGTTCGCGCATCACGCAAAAACTACTGAACCGATTTTGATGAAACTTTTTTTGTTTGATAGCTATGATCTGAATTAAAATCTGGTATATAATTTGTGCGGACGAAGTCGCGGGTAAACACTAGTGTTTAATAATTTCCATGTTTGCGGCATGAGGCGTTCGAATGTGTGCGTCATCAATTAAGCTAACGAAAAGCGACTAAGGGTTACAACGTAGGTTACAACATATTGATCGAGTGCGATTGACGGTTTGTCCATACAAAAAGCATGATTAGTGCAGACGTCTGTCGTACATATACTTTCGCATTGACGTGGCGAACAGCATCTCATACTTATCAATTGCGCTCGATCAATGTGTCGTAACCCTTAATCACAGAACACCGGCTTCCGGTACATTTCGCACCGATGCTAAAAGTATGATTGTGTGCGGATTGACCAAACATTTTCGGTAGGCTATACCTAAGTACATTACTTTTTTCACTAGTGAAAAATAATAATAAGCTCTAGAGCTTATTAAGGAAGTTCATTTCGAGAGCGCAAATGCGCGCTGCATACAAACGTAGTCTGGTGTTATTTTCAATACTATGCAATTAAAATCAATTAAATTTTTCAGAAACAATCTAGAAACGAATCTCTAAGTTCGTATGAAGTCAGATTTTCGTTTTAGTTTCTAGATTGTTTCTGAAAAATTGTATTGAACTTAATTGGTTAGTATTGAAAATATAACCAGACTACGTTTGTATGGAGCGCGCCAACGGCAACATACCCTTAAGATAATATACCCAAAATGAATCACAAGTTCATCGTTCGACAATTCACCATAAATTCTCATGCAAATTACCTCTTTAGACAAATAACGGAGTGAATACTTAGTGAATACTGACCCGTTACAATAATGTATGAAAAATTTGCTCTAAAGACAGTAGTGACGTCCTTTAAGTCATTTATGAAGTTTACAGTTTTTCGGAATATTTTATTTTGTAAGCCTTATTTAAACAAAAGAAGGTATTTAATGAAAGTAGAAAAGATAAATATAAAAATGTTTACCCCAATGAAAGATAGTCGTAAGTATATTTTATGATTTTGTTGTTGTGTAAATTACAAATTAAGTACTTATTTATTTTTGAGATCTTTAGTCGATACCGACTAGATTACAATATAATGGGGGTTTTTCCATTTCGCAAGATGGCGATCCCCAGGAAATACGAAAAGAAACAATTTTTTGCGATTTCATTTTAAATTTTTTTCGTTTATATAAATGATTTTTATTAGCAAATCTTCCATGATATTAGGTACCTATTTCGACCGACTACCTACTACGGTTCAAAAGAAACAGGTACATTCCTATTCTATTCTTAATTAATGGCGTTTCCTTGTTAGATTTCGCCAGTGTCAAGTGTTGAGGATATACTCATTAGATATTGTACGGTACAATAGGATATGGCGATCTCAAAGCCCCGTTTTTAAACAAAAACACACTAGAAACCGCCATAAAACGGCGGAGCCACGTGGCTGTCAAAATCGCAAGCCGACGCACGAGACGTCCTCTTGCCACCCCCTCAGCCACGTCACTCCAGGTACATTCCTTTAAAGGTAGAACAGATGGAAAGATAGACAGATCGACGGAAGGAAGGCTTAGTAATGTGGTTGGCACCCTTTGGGTAGGAACCCTGAAAAACCAGAAAATATGTACACACGGCGTCACATCAAGCTATACAAAACCAACATAAGCTGGCCGCACGTTGCATCGCTCATTCGCGTTATGGCAGATTCGCGTTATGGCAGATTCGCGTTACGGCAGATTCGCGTTATGGCAGATTCGCGTTAGGGCAGAAGTAAAAGCATGAAGAAAAGTTGGATGCATATCAGAATAGGATGTTTATCTATTAAACAAACGTACCAAACAAATTACCAAAATTTCAAACAACTACAGTAGGTAGCTGTCAAATGACAGGATCTGTCAAAAGTGACAGGATCTGTCAAAAGTGACAGGATCTGTCAAAAGTGCTGGCCGCAAGTGATATATTTGAAGTCTAGTTTTTTTTTTTTTTTAATATTTAATTAATTTTCATAATTTAATTAATTAAATTATATTAATTATTATTATTTTTATATTTTAATTTCTATTTATAATTAATTTTATTTGTATTTTTTTTATTTATTATTGTTACGCGTGTCACTTTTGACAGCTAATATCACCTTTGACAGCTCCTGTCACTTTTGACAGATCCTGTCACCATCTTCTGTCACTTTTGACAGCTACTGTCACTTTTTATTTAATTGTTTTAATTTAATGTAATGTAACGTAACGTAATTTAATTCAATTCAATTAAATTTAATTTTGATAGCTTCTTTCACTTTTGACAGGTGCTGTCACTTTTGATAGCTCCTGTCACGTTGATTTTTTGCAACTGTAGACGTTTCGTGAAAAACGGTGTCATCTTGAAAAAGAGTCATTTGGGGAAGTAGTCATTTTGGTAAAGTAAACACCTGATGTACCTGATCGATTGTGAATTTTATTGTTGACGACTATTGACTATTACTTCGCTATGACTATTGTTCACGACTGTCCAACTTCTGCCCTAACGCGAATCTGCCATAACGCGAATCTGCCGTAACGCGAATCTGCCATAACGCGAATCTGCCATAACGCGAATGAGCGCGTTGCATATCGTATAATGTCGCGCGATCAGTTTTTTGTTAGTTTTGTATAGCTTGATGTGTCACCGTGTGTACCTACCATGCAAACTTCTGAAAACGGAAGAAAATATATATTTTTTTCCAATACCTATTCCAGCTGCGACGCAAGCCCATTTTAATCAAGCCAAAGAGGCTCTGCCAAGGTTCCGGTACGTTGACAACAGAAAAAGGTTTTTGTCTTCACAAAAAACAGTACGATATAAAAGTAAACATTGGATTCCAATCAAATATTGAAACGGGAGCCGCTGAGAATTGTACAAATACAGAAATTGTTGATATTTGTTTATTCGCATGTATTTTTAGTAGAAAATGCTGAGTGATTGATTACTTAGCTACGTTGTAGGTACCTACTTGTTAAACAAAAGTTCTAACAAAAACAGGGTTCTAATCATTGAGGTACTATGTAATGTAATTACTCAATGGTTCTAATGTAATTTTTAGGAAACCATATCTCAAAAGGAAAAAACGGATCCCAATCTACACAAAATCTAGCACCTATTACATAATACTGAATTGAGCTACAACCTCCTTTTCCTAGCAACTTATTAAGACCCTTTGCAAGCCCAAATGAATTGCGGAGGTTATCTTTAACCGAAGCTGCGAAGTGAATGCCCTTCCCAAAAGGCCTTAAGGGCTGCTATCTAGATTACAAGGTGTAAAAAAAATACAAATAAGGGTGGCCCTTAAAGGTTTATTTGTATTTTTGTAACACCTTGTATATACAGGGTGTTTCATAATTAACAATAAATTTTTAAAACTCTTAAGGGGGTTGTTTAGACCATAAAACTGAACAACTTTCACTATGGGACCAATATCGAAATCGCGAAAAAAAAAATGATGTTCCATACTCTACAAATCGACTCAAGCCAAAATATGTATGGGATATCTAATTTTTTTGTTTTGCGATTTCGAGGTTGGTCCCATAGTGAAAGTCTTTCAGTTTGATGGTCTAAACATCCCCCTTATGAGTTTTAAATATTTATTTTTACTTATGTAACCCTGTATATCATTTATCACACTACGATAACGGGAACCGGTGTGAACAAAGTCACGGGTAAACTCTAGTAATAACTTAAAACCAACATCTTTCCAGCAAGGATGTCACCGGCAGCTTCGTTCTCAGACCGATGGGCCCGCGACAACCTGACACGAGAGGCTACCTCCGAGGAGCTGACAGTCCTGGACCTGTTCAGCACCACCTGCGAGGGAGACGAGGTGGAAGCCGCGAAGAGAGCCAGGCGGTATTACGCTGCCAGAGGACCTGGAGGGTTGACGGAGTTGTGGCACAAACGGCATCCCGATGACGAAGATATTCTTAGCAGCTGCCAGGATGCGTGAGTGTTTTAATGTTTTCTAGAATTAGCTATTATGTAGAACTGATTGGATTATCAACGTTCAAGTAATGAAGCAACGTTCAAGCAAAAACGCCACTATGTCAGTCCGACTACAGGACCAGAACTCGATACCTATCCAACTCGGCTGGGCAGCGTTCGGGAAGCTACGTAGTATCTTGACGTCCCAAATACCGCAGTGTCTTAAAACGAAAGTCTTCGATCAGTGTGTGTTGCCAGTGATGACATATGGAACAGAGACGTGGTCGGTCACTCAAGGCCTCATAAAAAGGCTGAAAGTCACCCAAAGGGCAATAGAGAGGGCTATGCTCGGAGTTTCCCTGCGTGATCGGATCAGAAATGAAGAAATCCGCAGAAGAACCAGAGTAGCTGACATAGCCCAAAGAATTGCTAAACTAAAGTGGCAGTGGGCGGGGCACATTGCTCGCAGAACCGATGGCCGATGGGGCCGGAAGGTTCTCGAGTGGCGGCCGCGTACCGGAAAGCGCAGCGTGGGTAGGCCCCCCACACGGTGGACCGACGACCTGGTGAAGGCGGCGGGAAACCGTTGGATGAGGGCGGCGCAGGACCGGTCGTTATGGCGATCCTTGGGGGAGGCCTATGTCCAGCAGTGGACGTCCATCGGCTGAGATGATGATGATGATGATGAAGTAATGAAGAGCAACCCGAAGATTCAATCACATTCAATTCAGAGTAGTCATAGTCATAGTCATATAGTCATATATTGTATTGCTTCACGTGTTACAAAAGATCGAGTAGATTATTTTTTTCTTGTTTTTCCCGAAGATGAAGATTCAGTTCTATTCTAGGTATAGATCTCATGTACGATGGACCAGAGGGTAGGTACGAGTAGGTGGTATTGTATTCCTATATTACACTACTCTATGGTGTAAATACAGTGTCCTTATAAGTAGTTTATGGCGGTTATCTGCACCACAGAACACTTATAATCCTGACTGATATCTGCACAGACTAGGTAGAGCCTTATCTGTCTAAGCTCTCTAGGCTAAATAGATAAGGATCATGGAGATTTAAGTACAAAAATTTTGTGCCCTATATACCAAGCTGTTCACCTTCACCTTCACTTATTTATCATCACTTGTAAAGAAGATCAAGTAGACTTTAACTTTCTTACCATCACGTGTGAAGAAGACCATAACACGAAGTGGAAATCATTCTGAGAGGTGCCTACTTACTACATGAACAGATATCCTAATGGCTTACCTAAAGGGGCTGCAGCATAAATTTAAACTCATTGGATAGGCAACTGCACCGATGTTTTTATCATGAATTGTTTTTGTTTAAAGTCCTGAATAGTACAGCATGAATAGGAAAGCATATGCGGTATATTGATGAAGTAAATCAAAGAACGGTCTATAAAAACAGATTTCATAGTAATATGTCTAGATTTAAGCTAGTCTGGAAACTGTGGCGTCAGATAACTTTTAATAGGTCAACCTAAAATTAACCAAACTCTGTTTGTCGCTTGCTGTTCTGTTTTGCTCGTGTGTTTAGTTTCCAGTCGATAGTTTAGTTTATACTTTAACTTCACTCTGTTTCTCTAATTTAATATCAATGCATACACATTGTATAAGTAACACCTAGTATTATAACAATAAAACTATGTTTCTATCAATACTCACTTTTATCTCCGTGTGATAACATTTCTAAAAAAAATTAAAATTTTATTTAATAATATCATCGACGCTCTTATAAAACCGTAACAGAAGTCTTTACGATAAATATGGTATTTTACGTGTCCTTGACACGGACCTGAAAAAAAGACGGATGGAATGCGACACTAAAAAGATGTGAAGCATGCAAGGTCCAACATTTTCGTTTGTTCTACAAGGGACCTACACTCACACAGATGCACTAGCTCTAGGCGCAGGTCCTACATCCGTCACCATTATGTACCGCGTGATAGCACGCACACAAAAAAAATTGGTGCTTCACTCGTGATTAGACGAGAGAAAAAAGACGGACGTAGTCTTTTTTTCAGGTCCGTGGTCCTTGACTGCAAATCACCGTTTTAGCCTTTTTGTCTATCTGTTTGTTTGATCGGGCATCACGCAGAAACTACTGGACAGATTTTGATGAAACTTTTTGTATTTAAAAAGCTTAGAATAAAAATCTCCTTATTTTAGGATGACAGGTGCCGGTGCGGACGGATTCGCAGCTAAAACTAGTTAATAATAAATATATTCATTCAATTCCAGATACATAGTGCCCCTACGAGCACGCAGTGTGGGCGGGAGACGGATGACCCTCGTCAGACTTCCAGCACCCACGGCATTGGACAGACCTCTGTCAGCCAGAGCTCTCCTGGCTAGGTGGCTGATGATCTTGGACATTAGGTACGTAGATATAAGACTCTTTTTACAATGAACCTACATTTTACACGACAATTGCATTAGCTTATTAGATCTATGTAACTAAGCCATTTAAGCACCCGTAGCTTATAACTAAACTAACTTAAACTGAAATACGTTACATACTTCAGAGTTCAGACTATCAAACTGAACAACTTTCCAATATTCTGAAAACTTAGAACATCCACGGTCAATATCTATGACTACCCCTTGGGGAATATAGTCACGAGCATGTGCTATGATATGCTATGAGACCAATATCAAAATCGCATAAAAGAAAAAATGTGTTTCCACAGAAAATATCGACGGCTATTCGAGCCAAATATATGGAACTGCTAGTATTTTTGTCGCGATTTCAACGTTGGCCCCATAGCGAAAGCGTTTTAAGTTTGATGGTCTGATCATCCTCCAAAAAAACCGTCACCATATTTGGACCCGTTTACTCTGATACCTTAAGTTAAGAGGTTTCCCTGACCGAACGACTATGACTCTTTCAGAGCCAACTCTCCTCTACTAAACTACGTCATTTTAGTAGGTATACCTATTTTTGACTGGCTTGTCCTTCATTTTGTCACTGTGGTGCCTTCTATTATAATCCAAGGAAATCACAGGAATTCGCACCAAATTTAACAATTATCTAATTAACTCATGAAATATTGGTCTTAAAAAAAATTGCTTTATAGCAATTTTAGATCTTAATATTGTCTACACAAAGGTGTGTCCCAAGTAAAAGTGACTTGTAATTAAAAAGTAGATGCACTTAATACAGATTTTTTCCAATATTTAGGCTTTCCTTTGAACACAGGTTTCATAATGTATTTTAAATAGAAAAATAAGAAATATGATCTATAGCAAATAAAGCCGAGATGTTGAACATCATTGCTACATTTTTCAATAATTTGTATTGTATGTCTTTCAATTAACGAGAAGATAGCTTCTAAAAACCAGCAAAATATGGCCCGGCGCTGCGCTCTCCTCTTAAGGGTATATTATTCGGAGCGCGCTCCATACAAACCTACTATGGTGATATTTTCAATACTAACCAATTAAAGTCAATGAAATTTTGCAGAAACAATCTAGAAACAAATTTCTATGCTTGTATGGAGTCAGAATTTCGTTAAAATGTATAGTTTTCAAGTTACAGTGCCTCAAAGATTTCCATACAAATCTTAAATTAATCCTAGCGTTGAAACTGTATATTTTAACGAAAATCTGACTCTATAGAAGCATAGAGATTTGTTTCTAGATTGTTTCTGCAAAATTTCATTACCTTTAATTGGTAAGTATTGAAAATATCACCATAGTACGTTTGTATGCAGAGCGCATTTTCGCTCTCGGAATAATATTCTCTTAATGGTAACTGTAACCTAACCTTTTTTTTTTTTTTTTTTTTTTATTTTTTTTTATACGCTGGGAAAAAATGCTTTACGCATCCCCTCCCGTTGGGGGACAGGAAGGGTATGTGGGACTCCCCGGTGCGTGTCACCGGTATACCCACTAAAATAACCCAGCGGCACTCCCGCTTCGCCTGGATGGCAGGGAACTGGGAGACCGGCAGAGCCTTTTCATCCAGTCCCCCACCGGCGATCGCCTGCCTTTCGGCCGGCCCACCAGAGAATGTCTTCCCGCAAGGGTGATAAGTAGTGCAATGCAGGCGGAGGCGCCCCCGCACGTATCGCCCGCTACTCACCACTGGTAGGCTGAAGGCAGCCGCTGTTAAGCAGCCGCCGACCGCCACCGCCGGTTTTAACGACTTCACTGTCGGGTGTTATTGACTTTTCCTTGTCTCAGCCCGGCCAATGAAGGCACGGCCCTCGGTCGCCTAAAAACAGTCCAGACGATAACGATATACCGCTTGGCGGTGGCGGGGAAGGAACTCCTTCGCGGCCTGCTCTGCGGTAGTGTGAGTACGCGCAGAGCCCGCCCCTGCTCCTCCACTATGCCCTCTGCCAAGCAGAGGGACACGTGGAGAAACGAACCGCGGCCGGGTCAAGCTGACCCGCCGCCCTCCTGTGGTCACATCTCAGAGATGCGACCACCCCGCATAGGGTTGGTTCACGCCGGCAAGCCGGTACCCCCCATTTCTGGGGGGCATTCCCCTATCCACCACCCGGGGACGCGCCCGATAGCAGACCCAACCTGCCACGGGAACTGTAACCTAACCTAACCTAACCTGCCCAATTTATTTTATATCAAAAACCAACAATTATCTCTCGCCATTTACAATTCAATCGAAGTTAATTTAAAAAGTTATTCCTAAAAACAAATTTGCTTCTTTACAATCCAGTGAACGCGTTTCCAGGCTGATTGTTCTCAAAAACAAAGGGTTAACCCCTTTTGTCTGTTTTGTTGACGTTCACACTCCGGTTACACTCAATTCGGAAGATGAATCGCTCGCTATTCTAAATTACGAAGGGATTTCAACTTAGCTACAGTGAAATCTTAATTTAGTACTAATGCTCTTAGGCAAACTTGATATCATGTGAATATAAACGTCGTTAACTTTGTAGGATTCCGTAGGTAGCCAAAGGGTCCTAATAGGATCCTACTATCTATACGAAGCCTATACGCTGTCCGTCCGTCCGTCGTCCGTCCTGACTTCAAAGGGTTATAACTTTTGAACCGTATTAGGTAGCTGGTTGAAATGTTCACAGGATACGTGTATATTAGATTTGATGACAAATAAAACAAAACCCGACAAGCGCGAGTCGGTCTACCCGCGCACCGAGAATTTTCCGTCAGTTCCGTACCACACCACACCACCACAACACAAATGAACTTACAAACACGTTTTTTTTCTCCGGGTCCTTTAGCGTGAGACTGACTCACACTTGGCCGGTTTTTATTATTTTTACCCGACTGCGACAGAAGGAGGGTAATGTTTTTTTGTTATAAAAGTTTGTATTATGACCGTTTTTACGTAAGAACGAGAAGAAAACATGTTGATAAATAGTTATTTGTTATGCTAGGCTGCAAAGTTGCTTTTTGGCGCGAGTACTTTTATTGAAACCTGAGCAAGCGAAGGATTCTAGGATTGAACCACGAGCGAAGCGAGTGGTTCAAATAATAGAATCCTGAGCGTTTAGCGAAGGTTTCAAAGGTACGAGACGCAGAACAACTTTGCAGCCGAGCGAAACACACAATTTTTCACCTCACAACAGCGAGGAAAATAAGCGAATTGCTAAAAAGAACATTTCAAAAAGTTTTTGTTTTCGTGCTGGCCAGTGTCATGAAATAGTTATTAAGCATTGCACCAATGCACTGACATTGGCGGTATACAAAAATATTGAATAGACAGATTCGAATTTCAAAAACTCTTTCCACGTTAGCGGATAAAATACACTTTTGCACTCAGATTTCGAACGATAAACAGAATCTTTCCGAGCTTGTGAGGTGAAAACTATTTTCTTATATGTGTACATTATTTATATAATCATTTTTAATTTTTTGACATTTTAATTATTTGTTCGCATATCCACCGTAATACGCATACTTTGTTTCGACTGTCTAGCTATTACGGTTCAAAAGTTACATCCCTAAATAGGTAGGACGGACGGACGGACGAACGGACAGACGGACAACACAGGCTTAGTATTTAGGGTCATGTTTTCACCCTTTGGGTACGGCACCCTAAAAACGCGGGTAGAACACCGATGCGTCAATCAGATGAAGTTATAAGGGTTGAGGGTCAGAGATGGATTAGATTGGCACAGGACCGTGAGGAGTGGCGCAATAAAAAGGAGGCCTATGCCCAGCAGTGGGTTGATGTGGCCTGATTTGATTGATCATCATCATCATCATCATCTCAGCCGATGGACGTCCACTGCTGGACATAGGCCTCCCCCAAGGATCGCCATAACGACCGGTCCTGCGCTGCCCTCATCCAACGATTTCCCACCGCCTTCACCAGGTCGTCGGTCCACCGTGTGGGGGGCCTACCCACGCTGCGCTTTTCGGTACGCGGCCGCCACTCGAGAACCTTCCGGCCCCATCGGCCATCGGTTCTGCCAGCAATGTGCCCCGCCCACTGCCACGTCAGTTTAGCAATTTTTTGGGCTATTTGATTGATCGATTGAAGAAAAAACAAAAAGTGAGAAATTAACGGGAATATCCCTTTTTGTCAACATAGTATATGCTCATGACTACATTCACCGAGGGGGTAGTCAGAAATATTCTGAAACCTCAGAACATCCACGTTTCACCGGTAGTACCGACTTATAATGGACAGTGGGTACAATAAATGCCTCGAAATTGAAGCATGCAGGTTTTCTCACGATGTTTTCCTTCACCGAAAAGCCAGTGGTGTTATAAATCTTACATAAATTCCGAAAAACTCATTGGTATGAGTCGCCCTGGACGGGGATCGAACCATCGCCTCCTGCACAGCAGGCAAGGTTACTCGCCTCTGGACCACCACGGCTTCCTAAATAATTTTTTAAACTGAATTTGCAGATTACGAGAGGATCCAACGCCGGGTGAAGAAGTAGTTTTCATAGATGTTAGTGACTTACAGCCTTCACACCTCAAGAACCACTTCCGAGGCACCTACTGGAAAGACTTTGTGTGGTGTATGAAGGTATGGAAATTTTGACTTAATGCTGTTTATAATAAAATTCAAGATGCTCAAACTCAGAGGCCTGATCGGCCCGCTTTTTTAGGGTTCTATAGTCAAACAAGGAACTTTCGTCGATTATGTCTGTCTGTCTGTCTGTATGACCCACCTCGATTACTTGCGCTAACTTCTAAATTACTGGAATAAAAATCAAATTTTCTAAAATATAGCTTTTCGTAAGTACTTTCAATGAAAATTACACTGACATAATACTAATGTCATTGAAAAATTATAACGGATGCTGTAGCGCAACCAGTTTCGGAAAAAACCAGTAACATAGATTGATTTTCTAAATAAAACGCCACCTGGCGATGTACTTATCATAAATTTTTCTTAGGTAAGATAAACTTATTAATTATCAATTTGCTTATTCTACTTGGCTATATACGGAACCCTATCATGGGTGAGTCGAACACTGACATGCTCTTGGGCGGTTTATTTTTACCCAACTGCGCGACGCAAAGGAAAGGTAATGTGTTTTTATTTGTTCAACGCTGACGTTTACACTATTGCTCAGGAAGCAGCTACTGCTTATTACTGCCCTCTATGGGGGGATCCCTGGGGGAGGCCCATGTCCAGCAGTGGACGTATCTCGACTGATAAGATGATTGTGATGATGTGACGGCAAAGCGCCCTGGACGAACGAAGAACTTCAGCACCCTGTCTAAGGGCACCCATGAGGGGACCTCGGCATTGGGTGTTGCTGAGACTACGCGGCAAATTGGGTAGCGGGGATCAAAAATCAGTGAAAAATGAGCCTGCTTAAATGTTCTTGTGATAAGACGCTTCCACTCTTATGAGGAACTAGTGTTGACCAGATTTTAAGTCAGATCATAAGCTATCAAACAAAAAAAGTTTCATCAAAATCGGTTCAGTAGTTTTTACGTGATGTGCGAACAAACAAAAAAACAAACAAATAAATAAACAAACAAACAAACAGACAGACAAAATTTCTAAAAAAGGTTGATTTCGAGTCAGGTATAATTAAAAACCATATCGTAATCTTTTTATTGTAAATATCTTCAATGTACAGACACACTTCAGTTACAGTTTTATAATAGTTTAGATTCAGTCATGAACGTCTATTTATGTATAAGTGTGTGTTTAGGTGCCGCAAAGTAAGATAAGCACTACCACAACCGGCTTACACTAATGAAAGTGTCATACGGGCTGTATTTATTACCCCATTTAGCAAGTTGTGTGTGGCGCTTTTAAGTGTCGTTGTAAGCACTGAATCTACACACAATGCACAAACTTTTTCCCGTCATACATACACGTAACATTTATTTTGTAAGAATTTTTTTGTTAAAACTGGTGTGTTACAGATCGTTAAGATAATGTCTTTAGAAAATAACATACCCTGGTGTTTCCACTCTGTTAAAGAATAAAGTGCGCTAAATAAAATAGAAGACAAATAGGTAGATCAATCTAGGCTGAAAAAACATAAGTAGGTATCTAGTAAGTATATTGTACACATAAAATTACAGATAAATCAATTAAAGTAGATTTGTACAAAAGGGCGAGCTTATCTCTGAAGAGATTTCTTCCAGCACCTTCTTTCGCTCCTTCTGAAATAATGCACTTTCTCTAGGGGAGTAACATATGAAGATCGCGAAAAATAAAAAAAATCTGTTGTTCCTTACATTTGGGTCAAGTAGGTATTGTAGTTTTTGTGTAGAATAGCTGATGACTTCCTGAGGTAACAAATGTGACTTCAATAAAGGATTGAGCGATTTATTTGTAAATGCGTGACACAAACGTCACTTTCGTATGTTTGTATTAACAGGAAACCGTGTCATTTCTCTGTGGTATTAACCATCGAATCCAAGAGGTACAAGACCATAAAACTACCAAAAAATTTTCTTCTCTTCCAGCAAGCCTACCCCCTCCGATTCTCCGAAGTCCACGTCATTAACACTCAACGTCTGAAGACCATGTCTCTCCTGCTCCTCCACATAGGCCTGTACCCCTGGCGACGTAAGACAGTCCAGCTCCACGCCAACGCGGAGCAGATCAACCATGCTATGGGCCTGGATTTCTTCCCTATTGAGGGTCTGCCCTTTGAATATGGAGGAAAGGCCGGGGCTATGAAGGATTTGAACGGTGGGTATTTAGGTTTATGTTAATGGATAAAGTTTTATTTTTGCAAACGAAGAGTTATCTAGCAAGAGCTATAATAGACATGTTGATCAACGATGCTAAGTGCAAAGGTATTTGGGTTCTTCCTGATTGAACTTTGATTCAAGGTATCTTTTCAACGTTGAATAAAGAATATTTATCTTTATCTTTTCTATTTCTTTTATTATTTGTTTTATTTTGTATTTGTGCTGTTTTTTCTCTCCATTTCTTTTTACGCTAAACTGAAACTGATCAAACGCAAGGCCTGGCCTTTTTCTTTTTAAATATTATTTATTCTTACAGACTTACACTCAGTTGCAGAAACGCTCCCTAAAGTTAATAATCCTCTATTAAATCTCTTGCTGTCACTTTTTTCACGCATTAAATAACAATTTTTTCTCGCAGATGAATGGACAAAAAAGCTACTATCAAATTCAAAATGGCTACAATCAGAAGAAAGAAAATACTATGAAACAGAACTGAAACCAGAAACGCGAACACGGACAAGACACAGAAGTGCAGTAAGAAATCTGCGCGGGAGCAACGGATCGTACGACATGATCACACGCACACATTCATGCAGATCTCTTCACAGACACGACGATTTGGATGAAGGGACTTACGGTGCTTACAGGACTTTAAAAATGAGTGACAGATACTTTCATGTGTGAGTGTAATAAAGAGGATCTTGAGTTTAGCTATACTTGCGAGTGATATAAAATTGATCTTGAGTATGGCTATGTTTTTGGAAAATTTCCTGTATTCGTATTTCGTACGTTGCGTTGACACAATGGATGTTCTATTATAGGGAAGGATTGTAATATTGTGTTTCAAAGTAATTTATTGTGATTGATCGTTTTATTTAAACTAACGGAGGTTGTGCAAGTACAATTTAACAGTAAAATATATTAATATGCTTTTATTAATTGTTTTTATTTTATTTATCATCATCAGCCTTCAAACATCCTACTGCCTACTGTGTATGGGCTTTATTCCACCATTGGTAGGCTTCACATTAGTACCTACGTTATACCGACTGCTCTCAAACGGTGAAGAGAAACATCGTAAGGAAACCTGCAAACGCTGAAGAAGAAATTCCGATGCGCATGTGAAGTCTACCAATCCACATTGGGCATGCGTGGTGGATCGCCCATCACCCTCCCTGGAATAGGCCTGTGCCCTGCAGTGGGACGTATATTATTGGCTGTGATGTTGAGACTTCACATGCACCTCAGAATTCCTTTTTCAGCTAATGGTTTCCTCTCGATGTTTACCTTTCACGTTTTATTTGATTGTTTTCCATTAAGGCGTAATAGTAGGAGGAAATACCTCGGAGGCATCTTTTATTATTCATTTTACGACTAGATTTATGCCATTTACCGAAACTAAAGTCATACCTTAGTATTTTTGGATAGTTTATCTAGTGAAATCATAAACTAAATATACTATTGGAATTACTTCACTCGATAGAAAATCGTCACAAAGATGACGTATTTTCATGCATTTTTAAACATTTTTCTCGTTTTAGAAGAACTTAAAATAGTTTCAGATTTTTTGCATTCATACTCACATATTCACCATTAGTTTAACTAGTGAAATAATAAAAAAACTAGAAAAAGTACTTTGGTTAGTTCTTTTTAATCGAAAATACGGCTCACGCACACTATCTTTTCGGAGCGCTGGGCAATCGCGTTTCTCATAGAAAATATTCGTCGGGACCTATGGCCCCTTAAGTCGACCTCCAGTCAGTCAAATCGTATGGCAAAAATTTAAATATCTTCCTCGACTCGAATAGAAGAAAAATACGTCAAACTCGAGGTAACTCGCAACCTAAAGTCCCCTTGAGATGCATTAACGTCTCTAAAACATTGTCTGTTGCTAAACTGTACTTTGCTATGCTAGAATACTAAACCATTCACAGAATGCATCCATCTTTTATTGGCATTCCTCTTCAAATATGGCCATCCTCATTCAACACTCTTCTTGCAATAATGACATTCATCTCTCCACATCACATTTCCATACCTTCTTCTATCGTGTAATGGAAAGATTAGCCAGCCAGTCTGGAGGGGTCCAATACCATTTCCATTTGATGACAAATTCAAGTCGCAAATCAAATAACTACAGGGTGAAATTTATATCATTAGCATCCGCCGCCTCTGCCTACGTGACTAAATATCCGATTTTTTTTTTGCTCCGATTGGTTTGCTCCCATAGAGTAAAAGTTGTTCAGTTTGATAGGTAGACTCTTCTTTTAAAAGGATGCTAATGACATCAATTTCACCCTGTATTATACAGGGTCAAACTTAATATGCTGACACTTTTTTAAGGGGATGATCAGACCATCAAACTGAACAACTTTCTCTATGGCACCAACACTGAAATCGCGAAAAAAAAAACAGCTTTTCCATACTAAACTGCAAACCTAATTGAGCCAAATGTATGGGACAGGGAACGCTCGTTGGCGTAGTGGAACGCTCGTTGGCGTATTAGAGCTTCGGTATTGGAAACGATCACCTAAGTTAAGCAATGTCAGGTCCGGTCAGTCTTTGGATGGGTGACCGTTTAGTGGTATTTCATCTCGAGCGTTTTCGTGCTTCAGAAGGCACGTTAAGCAGTTGGTCTCGGATAGTTTCGTCAGATGGCGTTGTAACTATTCGTTAAGACAGGTCAGAGGCATATTGAGGCGGCTTGAAAATTCTCTGACAGCAAGTTGACCACTACCTTGCCTCCACCAACACGCACTGGGCCCGCGTGGTAGAGTATTACCCACTCCCTCTCACCCTTATTCGTGAGAGGAGGCCTTTGCCCTGCAGTGGGATTCTATAGGCTATAACTATGGGACAGGTGATTTTTTTTGCGATTTCGATGTTAGTGCCACAGAGAAAGTTGTTCAGTTTGACGGTCTGATCATCCCATTGAAAAAATTTTAGCATAATTTAAGATATGAAGGCATCTGTGTTGAATTTATTGTTTAAATCTACAAATACACGACAAGTAGTCTACCATCGTGCAAACAAAAATAAAAACCCGTCATGCAAATGTTTTGTGAAAATGCCTCCGCTTCCATTTGCCAAATGGTTGCATACAGGCAGAAAGACAGCAAAATAAACTAAACCGTAAAATGGTTGCAATTTAGAGTGCATCAATTTTATAGCGAGTGAAAGGCAAGATACAGAATAAGCCACGAGTGCACGAAATTACGAAGTAAAGTGATTTAGTTATTTTACACTCGACGACTCGGAACAACTCGGAAGTAAGGTTTCCTTTAGCTAACCGAAATAATTAAAATTAATTAATATTAATCATTAATAAACTATTAAGGCTAGGTTATCCCACTGCAAGCGTCTCTTTCTTGCAAGCATAAGTTTACAATTAGCCATCCCGCTCCAATTGAAAGCAAGATCGCAAAAAAACGTGTTTTTCGTCAATATCTTTGCTCATGGGTGTTTCTAAGCTCAACATTCTACGGAGTTCACTAGAAATATTTAATGTATTTAGTTAAGTACAAGAATAAAAAGTTAAATATCAGCAGTTTAATCATAGTATTGAAAAAACATAACAAAAAGGGGTAACTTTGGGATTTTTTTCTATCTAGTAAACTTAATCTAATCGTGTAATTGAGACATAAGACATAATTTAATTTCAGACTTTAAAACACAGTTTAAAACACTTTCGTTCTTGTTCAAAAAACGGCCTCGACGGGATAAGAGCGTCTTAAGATAAGTACATAAATTATGTTGAACACAGTCACACAGATTACCTATATTTATGTCCCAATTGTTAAAAATTCAGTCCAGACTAGCAACGATATAAAATGCAGCATCGATGACTTATTGGATGAGTTATATTCGTATACAGAATAACAATATTACGTCCATGAGGAACTAAAAACCGTGACTCCGGACGCAGCAAGCATTTTTATTATCTAGTAATCAGGTCATCATGAAAACTAGACAACAAAATAAACCTCTCTTTGTGATTTTTTTGTTATAAAATAAAATTTTAGCATTAGGGTTCAATCTACGAATAAGAATAACTATTAGAAGAGTAACTGTAAACAAAATCGAAATTTTTTTTGGCACCCAATGAAAAAGGACATGTTGTATGAGTTTTGGCGGCTAGTAGTCCAATCATTTTAGGGTTTGACCCTAACAATAATTCATCTATCGCTGAAACTTTGCAGTGTGATAAAGTAAAGAATACAGATTACGGTTGAAAAATAATCTAGGTTAAATTTTTTCCGGTCCTAGATTATTTGTCAACCGTAATCTGTATACTTTACTTTATCACACTGCAAAGTTTCAGCGATAGATGAATTATTGTTAGGGTGTCCATACAAGGAAACTCTAAAATGACTGGACTATAGGTACAGTTTTTAAAGAACACATTTAGAACACAGTACAGTTTTTTTGGTGCCACTTTTTGAGCTTCATTTACACTTCTATACATTCTTATTCGTAGGTTCAATGTAAATTCATCAAAATCATTATAATAGACGACACAGACTATTATGAATTTCTCTCTCTTCCTGGCCGATTATTCCCATATGGTGATAGGGGTAAGCCTTCTGCGTCTGTTCTCTACATGCCCTTTTCCGTCTTCGGACATTGCCCTTGGTCATAATCACTGCAAATTGTGTTCATTCATCCAATCTTCGGACGTCCTCTTTTTCTCTGTTCTGTAATCGACAGTCGCAGAGTTATATATAGCTACTATTATTTCCTACGGGTGGCTGTCGGCTCGCATGTCATGCGTGCAGTCTTTTCTGAGGGTAGGCCCGTGCCCCATAGTGGGACGTATACAGGGTGTTACATAAGTAAAAATAAATTTTTAAAACTCTTAAGGGGGTTGTTTAGGCTGTCAAACTGAACAACTTTCTCTATGGGACCTACATCGAAATCGTGAAAATAAAATCTGATATCCCATACATATTTTAGCTCGAGTCGATTTGTAGAGTATACCTATAGTACATCCATTTTTTTTTTGCGATTTCGATATTGGTCCCATAGTGAAAGTTGTTGAGTTTGATGGTCTAAACCACCCCCTTAAATGTTTATTTGTATTTTTGTAACACCTTGTATAGGCAGATGATGATGATGTTTCTGTGTGTTTGTTGTTTGTTGATGGTTCTATTCTGAATGTATATGAATGTTCCCTTGCAGTTTCCCATATTTTTCATTATAAAAATCGTAACCTCTAAAAGCCTTAACAAATCCATCTCGCAGAAAAAGTAAGTAGAGATAATGAGTAAACCGAGCCAGCGCTATCTGACCGTAGAACTTTCTAATCTTTCCCCTGCCGCTGCGCCCGCGCATCGGACGGCGATGCTTCGTTAAAAATATTCGCTACGTTAATTCACTGGGCATTTTATTTTTAAATTAATTACTTGTAAGATAATTAGGTTTGTTTTTAGTTTGCATTTTTATTGGCTTCGATAGCTTTTTGCGCTGTAATTTTTTTTCAGCCTCGTAAATGATCGAAGAAATATTAAATTACAGTAATAGAGCATAAGAACACGACTATGTTCCCCGAGGAGGTAGTAAGAAACGAAACAAACGAAATATAAAATAAAATAAAAATTCACATTTTACTAGCAGTGTCCACTCTCATTAGTTAAAGCAGAGTTCCTCACGAAGTTTTACTTCACCGAAAGTCGGTCACTTACAAATCGTACATCTTAAAAACTCATTGATATGAGTCGACCCAGGCGAGGATCGAATTAACGCCCTTGGTCAAGCAAGTAGCCACCAATAGAATCGCTTATATTCATATTCCTATATACCTTCCAACAAGCATGATGGAATAAAGTGGAATATGGGTATTAAATAGACAAGAGGTGGGTAATGATCGCAGTTTCTACTATATTTGTGTTCTTTTCTTTGACTCATAAGTGTACTGACTTGTCCACATCAAACAAAAAGAGTGTATGGAGTAAATATGTTTTTACGTCAAGATCCATACCTTATTTAAGTGCGCCGCAGATTAAGTATATCTTCTGAGTGAAGGTATAGAGCCTGACGCTCTAGACGTTGCCCCCTTCTTATCTCGGCGCCATAAGAGTTTAATTTGAACTACTAGTGTTAAGCTTGAGGTATTGTCGAGTGCGCAAGTCACGCATGGCATGATATGTAAACTAACAGGGCTGTCTTCACTCGTCATTGGCTAAGAAGGGAAACACTTACTGAGGTTCGTTGTCCAAGGTCTTAAGCCTGCGTAATTTGTGGCTAAACGCTGTCTGGTGGGTGACATTGTAAAGAAAATTCAGGTCATAGTAATTTAAAGGTGGTTTAAAATTTGCAAGACGTTGAGGATAGTTGTAAAATGTAATGCAAGATGTAAATTGCGTGCGACTTTGAGACATGATGAAAGTAAAGTTTAGTAGGGTACTAGTTTTCTAACGTAAGTTATAGCCTGTAGAATCCCACTGCAGGGCAAAAGCCTCCTATTTCGTATTAAGGGTGCGAGAAAGTGATACTACGCCACGCGGGTCCAGTGCGGACTGGTGGAGGCAAGTTAGTGGTCAACTTGCAGTCTGATAATTTTCAAGTCGCCCCAATATGCCTCTGACCTGGCTTCCAAGTCTCGGAAACCCTCGAGATGCGCGCTCGCTTGCTCGCGAATACAATCAGGACATTTTAAAAAGAAGAATTAATAGGCTTTTTCTTGGTGAGCGCGTTACATTCTCGGCTTCATCTTCACTTTCCATCAGGTGATCTGAAGCCAAGCGCAAGCCCATTTGGTTAAAAAAAAAAAAAAACACTTAACGGTCACCCATCCAAAGATTGACCGGACCTGACGTTGCTTAGCTTTGGTTATCGTTTCCAATACCAATACCAATACCAAGCTCCACTAACGCCAACGAGCGCTCCAGCGTTTTCGAACGTAACGTCAACGTATTGAACCCGGCCATTGTCCACTGCTAAGCATACGCCAGTCCCAAAGCTCTTTTTTCGAAAATTCCTTCCTCCTCCAGAAATTTCCTGCTATCTGTTTCAGGTCATTGGTCTAGCAGGCAGAAGGGCTTTGCTTACTACTCCTGACAGTTGGTGGTTTCCATTTTAGAACTCGGAATCCCCAAAAAAAAAACTTATTGCACCAAAACTGTTGAATGTTTGAAGAAATGGTTTAGATCCTTTTCGCGACCCGCATCCTTCTCAGAATTCAAATTAATTCCTAATTATTGCCAAATTAGATATAAGTAAGAGCGTATGTATGTATACCTACGTATACCTACAAAACAACGTAAATTATCGTTATTCTGATTTGTATATTTTTTTATTATTTGTATATCTTTAGCGAATTCGGTCTCGGATATTGCCGTTAAGAAGTCGAATACTTATTTAATTAATCCTACCTTCTTTGATCGTTCGATTAAAGTTAGTGAGTTAACACACGATGACGCATTGACGCAGCGGCAGACGTCAGTCCGTCATTTGTGAAGAAAGGAGTTGTATGAAACCGCACGTAGAAGCACACACGGTGACGCATCGACGCACCGGGTGTGGTTCTATGGACTGATATCTGCCGCTCCGTCAGTGCGTCATCGTGTGTGAACGCACTTTGGTTAGACAGATTAGAGTTATGCACCTGGTTCTATTGATTCTATTGTCTAGTGTTGCGAATGGTTTGGTTAATCCTGATTTATATAATTAGACTGTTGTAGTCCAGTGCCCAAAAAAAGAGTCCAGTGCTCAAATGAATTATTTTCAATTAAAATAAGAAATTTACCATCAGATTAAGCCTCCAGCCATTTATAGTAAACCTGTCCGTATAGAGCCTCAATTTTGAGAGACTTATGCCCTGGATTAAAGCTAAGGTAGATAAGGATGATTAAACCAACAAATGAATAAAATATAAGGAACAGCTCGTTTCTTAACCAAAATCATAATAACAAAAAACAAAACAAAATCATTTCACAATGATTGTATCTAGATTACTGACTACTACTGTGAATATTTCTTCACTACAATAATGTTAACAAGGGATTTTCTGAAATGATATAATTAGTTTTATTGCAATTGTTTTAAGGGTGAATTTTGCTTGGCTAATGAGTTTTGGATGCATCACGCGAGTGTGGCCCGACAAGCGGCGCGCACGCAATTGTTACGCACTAGTAAATAGAAGAGAGTGACCATGATTTGGTGGAAATGTGCGACTACGGAACAATCGATTTATCTTGAATCAAAACACAGGTTCGTAATATTGCCTCCGGTACAGTACAACCAAAACCCAAATCGTATATTTCCCATAATGACTGTGAAATTCAAATGGCCTAGTCCAAATGTTATATGCCTGCACGACACTGTTCTAATAGGCAAAACCTGTGCGCATGATCGTTGTGTTTGGGATTTTATTCAATAAATAATTAGCATGGGTTCATCATTTTGTTTGGTTATGATAGATTTATCTTGTGTGACAGCAAAAGCCAAATTATACTTATTACGCTTTACATTTCTTGCAAAGCCAATGCCAACTCAATGCATACAATAGTCGCTTTTTTATTTGTCAAAGTTCCGTTCGTCGACGGCTGATGTACGTATATTCACAGATCTCGTATCGGCAGTCCTTTAATCGATACAATTACTACTTAAGTTAACGGTCATGTGAATTTCAATCCGAAATTCTCTTTTCTTCGTCCTAGAAAATCCAAAACTCATGGTCACAGTGGAAAAAGAACTAAATTCAGTTATTGGTACCGCCGAATTTAGCAACACTTGCGTAATGCTGCTGTTAAAAAGTTCGTCTTGTATCAAAACATGCAATTAGAAATCGTATATATTATACTTATTTGTTATTATTATATTATGATAGTGTGTAACGTGTTGTAATTGTAATGTATTGTAATGTAGATCTACCCGAAACCGACGAGCATGCAAGAAATGAATTCTAATGAATGTGGAGGAAGCTAGAGAGGCTTGTCAGGATCGTAGCTGGTGGCGTTCCGTTGTCTCTGCCTACCCCTGTGAGAGACAGGCGTGTGAATATATAGGGTCCTTCTTAATATGCTGACACCTTTTTAAGGGGGATAAGACCGTCAAACACCGTGAACAACTTTCTCTATGGAACCAACATCGAAATCGCAAAAAAAAAACAGCGTCCCATACAAAACAGCAAACCTAATCGAGCCAAGTGTATGGGACATCTGTTTTTGCTAACCTAATGAAAGATCAGGTCACCTCATCTGTGATGCTCAAACCGGGATTCGAGCCAAGTTCCTCTAGTTTGGCAGCCTGGCATAACCTCTCGGTAGAGAGTAGGTAGTTCTGTAGTTTCCTTGGGCATAACCTTCACATCATTAAGATAATCTGAAAAAGAGGACATTCAATAATTTATAAATTGAAATTATATTTTTCATTTATTTAATTAAAATTAATAAGCAAATTAGTGAAAATAAAAGTTTGGCACTAAATTTGTATGCCATTATTTACTTATGTATACCTCTCACTGCGCAAATACTTTTAAATATTATTATACCGTGTGCAACGAAAGTTGGCAACAAAATACGACGGCTACTTTATTTCTAGTATTTTAAGGAAATTTCAGTATACATTCTTTGACGAGGTTTTTACAATAAATTCTGTGCATTAATGTAATTGGATATGTTTCTCCATCTACATATCAATACGTGATAGGTCGTTCCATCTTGAAACCAAAAATATATTTAAAGTTTCTGCTACTAATACATATTTTTAATATGTGTAGTATTTTAAATTTTGACAAAAAATGTATAAAGTACTATTTTGGTTTGCATGGCTTCAAAAGTATTCTTATTAAAACATGGTGCCAGTTTTAATTGCGCGGAGTATACCTATAAATTTTATTGTGAAAGTGTAGTAATTAAACATTACGTGTCATAACTTTGTTAAAAAATATTTAACTTTAACCGAGAAATAAAATAAATTATAATATTAACATAGATTATCCCGAATGATTATAAGGTTAATAAGGTTAAGAAGGATTATAAGGTGAATTCAGTGCGAGCAAATAAATATTTTGCGTTATAAAGGATGTTTTTATGTATATTAAACATTGTAAACTGGTCTTGGGTAGGAATAGGAACAGGCTAAGGACCTACTGCCTTGATCAGTGGAGGAACCAGCGGAGCTTTTGGACGCTGCCTGCCGTTTAAGGTGGTTAGAGAGCTGTCAATTTCATACAAAACTTTTTCGTAGAACACTCGTAGACGGTGTTAATAAAAGTAATGTTTTATAAATGGAAAAATTGCTTAGAAAATCTAGATTGCGCGTATCAAATAATATTTACAATTTATACTCGTAATATAATTACGAAGATATCAAGCTTTGAAATTTTGTATGCTCTCCAACCACCTTAAATCAGCCATCAGCGGAGCTGGAAAAATATAAAATGGCATTGAATGCCATAAGTATTATATTTTTTCCTTTTTTTTCAACTATCGACTCGATACAGGAACAAAAGAACATCATCCTGTTCATAACAGCTGTTAAAGAATTTTTGGACTGGTACCTAATCCAAGATTGGGATTTTTTAAAATGTTTCACAAAGTTTCATGTCTCGGACGATTCCAACTAATAATGATACTTAGAGCTTATAATTCATTCTAAGCATATAATTTTCAAGATCTTTCTGATGGTAGAGGTACCAATCAGAAATACTAGTAGGTCAAAACTTGTGCTTTGTGCCCATGGTCGCACGAGATTTGATATTTTTCACCACACAAGCTCGGAAAGATTCTGTTTATCGTTCGAAATCCGAGTGCAAAAGTGTATTTTATCCGCTAGCGTGGAAAGAGTTTTTGAAATTCGAATTTGTCTATTCAATATTTTTGTATACCGCCAATGCACTGAAAATGCTTAATAACTATTTCATGACACTGGCCAGCACGAAAATAAAAACATTTTGAAATGTTCTTTTTAGCAATTCACTTTTTTTCCTCGCCGTTGTGAGGTGAAAAATTGTATGTTTCGCTCGGCTGCAAAGTTATTCTGCGTCTCGTACCTTTGAAACCTTCGCTTGCTCAGGTTTCAATAAAAGTACTCGCGACAAAAAACAACTTTGCAGCCTAGCATAACAAATAACTATTGTTGCTTTACTAATGATAAATAAACTGTGAGGAAACCTCCATGCTTCAAACTTGAAACATGAATTGTACCCACTATCCATTATAAGTGGCGACGCGGCGACGGGCTCACTATACCCGTCATCCTGGACTTCTAGTGAAACATGTATCATGACATGTATGTATCATGATTTTGAAAATGTAAATATTAACTAACTAGGTATCCAAAAACGCATGCATTTCCAGAGGGTAGATCAGAAATCAGTACTGGTATTATCTGAAGTTTCCTGCCTCAGAGACTGCTTAGCAATTTTTTATTATATTTTAAACATTTCAGGAAAACTTACGGACTTATTACAGGATAAGGGTATCAACATTTTTATAAAACAACATTGCCAACTAAAAGTTTCCATAGATAAAGTAATAGTTTATAATTATAGTATTAACAGTTGGTATTTTAGTTCAAAATAAACTTCATTCCATAAAAGGATGACGAGATATTCCGAATTCTATTTACCTTTTTGGCCAATTTATCTGAATGGTGCGTGTATTGTAGTACTCTGTGTATTTCTCCGACATATTTTGGACGTTATTATAATTAAGAAATAAGTGTAAGTAAAGTGTATGAAATCTCTTTAATTCTGTATTTAAAAATAAATGTCGTTGTAATTTGGAATGGAGTATATAGGCATTGAATAAGCTTAGATTTTTCACAGTAATTCTTTCTAAGATACCTACTTTGCGGTACAAAATTGGGAAATCTTGGAAACCATAAACTAAAAAGTAAAAGTAAGTTATAGCCTGTAGAATCCCACTGCAGGGCAAAGGCCTCCTCTCACGAATAAGGGTGAGAGGGAGTGGGCCATACTCCACCACGCGGGCCCAGTGCGTGTTGGTGGAGGCAAGTTAGTGGTCACCTTGCTGTCAGAGAATTTTCAAGCCGCCAATAGGCCTCTGACTTGGCTTAACGAATAGTTACAACGCCATCTGATGGAACTATCCGAGACCAACTGCTTAACGTGCCTTCCGAAGCACGGAAACGCTCGAGATGAAATACCACTAAACGGTCACCCATCCAAAGACTGACCGGACCTGACGTTGCTTAACTTCGGTGACCAAACTAAGCTTCAAAAATGTTAATGTTTCTTCTCGAAACGTGTCGAAACTTGAAATCGATCATGGAAACAGACAATAACAAGTAACACCAGCCACGTGACTAGGTATGACTCACTCTAATATTACTACTACGTGTTCCATTCCAAACATTATTATGATTACGTTTTCACGTTGATTTACGTTTCGAAACCGAGACGACGCGACGGTTGAACAGACTGATATTAAGGTGAAGATCGTTTTTAAATGTGCTTGACGTGGACTTAAGGCGCCATAGGCTCAAATAAATATTTTGTATGAGAAACCACCTGCAAATAGGTTATATAACAGACCAATATCTAACTATAAGATAAAATTAAACACGGTAGTCTAGAGCCACGTGAAGGTGGTACGTGCCATTTTATCAATTAAAAATAGTTAACAAAATTTGGTATACTACCCTAGATAAACTAATGGTATTAATGTGAGCAAAATTTCAACGATTGCAAGTTATTCTAGAATGAGAAAATAATGATAATTAATGGGTGTAGTTAATTGTTTTTTTTTTTGACGGCTTGATAGATCAGTTGGGAGTGATCCTGCCTACTGTCTCGACCATCACGGTTACAATACAAGGAGCAAATATTTTAATGGGGAATAAGAATTTTTAACTCAAGATATGGATGTTTGTATCTGCATGAATATGTATTGTATATATCGTTGTCTATTCTTGTATATTCATTCAAGTATTAAAATACTTGTATTAAAGTATTTCAAAACGAATATATCGTCCGTTAAAAAGAAAAGTGACACAAATCAAAATTTTCAGATTTATGTTTTTTTGCAAAAATGAGTATAAAAGTCGATATATTTTAATGTGGAAAAGTGTCGCTGTGCAATTTCACGTTAAACTCACGAGAAATCGCAAGTGTCACTTTTCCATTCTATGGTTATCTGCCGTCTCGTATATAGAAAACTGACATTTTGTCAGTTCTGCCCGAGTCTCAGAGGTGAACTTGCAAGCGTTCATGTGGAAAGGTGACATTATTAAAAAAAATACCACAATTAAGTGGATAATGATATTTTATTATATATAGAAAAATGACAATTTTTGAACAATGCCACCTTTCTTTCAAATTTTAACCTTGCTTTGACTAAATTTTCTATTGAAACGTGACTCATTTTGGAATATGACACTCTTCTTTATAATTCTTAGACTACAATATGATAATATTATATTGATAGGTGACCAATGTGGGAACTTTTAATTTATATTTACTTATAAAAGGATACATTTTTGGTGAAAAGTGTGAGAAAACGGTTTTACAGGAATAAATTCACTCACAAGCAAGGCTGGTAATGGTAAACTTGTGAGTTTACTATTGTAATATGATTGAAGAGTTTGATCCAGAATTCTACGCATCTGAGACACGAAAACCAGACGCGTGAGAAGGAAGGAAGAAGGAAGAACGGCACTTGTCACGATCCTATACAAGAAAGGAAACAAGAAAGCTCACTTACTCCGCCCAAACAGTCTACTCTTTCAGGGTTTACAAACTGTTTGCCAAGATCCTGTGCTATAGAAAGATCCTTCTAGCGAGAGGTCGTGTTTGATCTCAAGATAATGCTTGGGGAATTGCAGGAATGATCCTGAAGATTAGGTCTACGTATGAACATGTCCAAAACTAAGATCGTGCATGACGAATCGTAACAATAATCCACCTTAATATAAAATTTAATGTAGTTAGCGAGCACGTGGATTTAGTCAACGATTACGTCTATCACGTTTAACTGGCATTGTTTATATCCTTTGACAAAAGATCCCAGGTTTAGGAGATCGAGAGGCGTGTTCAGGTTAACGTCTTTCTGGGCGGCTTTTGAAATACTGGATAACATTTAAGAACCAGTATCGAAGTCGTGGGTAGCTGATCACAAAGTTGAAGTGAAGATGGGCAGGATACTAGTTTAGGCGGGCGGGAAGACGGCCAGTGATCCAAGGCAGTGTCAGAGTGGTGGCCGGAGAGATATGTTTTAGTTTATATTTATTTGTTCTATCTTTTTAATTACTTAATGAAAGTTCATAAGTATGTTTTCGGTCTGTTCCCAGTTTAAAAAAACATTTTTGTTGTTGTTTTCAATTGACTACTGTTACATTTCTTTAAAAAGATTGTGCCTAGCACACATTTAGTTCTTTACCTGGGACAAATAAAGCAATTCGAAACCATTAAAAGTGTTTTATGACCTTAAACTCGAATTTTTATGATAAAAATACGTGTGATTCAATGGAATATTTATACAGGATCCAACTTAATATGCTGACACTTTTTTAAGGGGATGATCAGACCGTCAAACTGAACAACTTTCTCTATGGGACCAACATTGAAATCGCGAAAAAAAAATCAGCTGTCCCATACATTTGTCTCGCGTAGGTTTGCAGTTTTGTATGGAGCAGAAGATTTTTTTTTCGCGATTTAAATGTTGGTCCCATAGAGAAAGTTGTTCAGTTTGACGGTCTGATCATCCCCTTAAAAAAGTGTCAGCATATTAAGAAGGACCCTATATAGAAAAGTGACAAAAGGTGCAAATACGGTGTTTTTTTTTAAACTATTGTAACTAACTTATTAACCATCTGATTGCTTACGTAAATACGAAAAAAATGATATATTACACTTATAGATTTCTTTTATACATTTTTGTAAATCATCAATAAACACACTCAAAAACTTTAAACGCTCGTACTGTAAAGTTTATGAATTTTGAGTAATGACAGTTTTCTTTTTAACGGACGATATTTGTAAAATAGATGCACGCGTTGAAGTCTTTTGTATAGGAACAAAAGAAAATGTTCTTAAAAATGTTGCACAAAAATAATGATTGCGTTAAATGTTATGCTACAAGGTTTAATGTCTTTATAATAACTCTATGAGGCAACTGTGAAGAAAAACAGACTCCTCAGTACATAAGTAGCTATCCAACGACGTAAATAAATCAAATAATTCGATCAATGTAGCTCAAAACAAATGTTTCCTTATGGTTCCAGTTCAGAATGTACAATTCATGGATTGTGCACCCCTCTTCTCTTTTTTTTATCGGGCATATGCCCACCACACTTTCCCACCGCTGTAGCTCCTGTAAACCAGGATCTATAAAATAAATCAATAAATCAATAAATCAATAAAATAAAATAAATGACTCTAATCTGTCTTGGAACCCGCAATGAATTAATGACAGAAGATTAGAAAGAGTAGGAAAAAGAAATCCGAGTTCCCTTCAAGCCAAACGGGAGACAGCAATAAATAAAAAACAAGCCAATTCCAACTTATGTTTTTAACTAATAGTAGATTACACACCGAGGACAGGAAAGTAAGAAAGGTATCAGATTTCATCAGATTCATCAGATGTTTTGATGATTTTATGTGATTTTGTTGACCAAGGCGAAGCTTTCTTATTTACTGTCCGAGGTCCTATACTATTTTTCTCGGTGGAAAGCGACAACTTCGTTTTTCGTCGCCCAGCGGGACGAAAATTGATGCGTTCCGTCCGGAGGGGAGAAAAGATACTATTTGAATTTGAACTTTTTACCCAAATCACGCCATACGATGACGCATCCGATTCTCGGTCATTTCCAGCCGCAAACTGTTTCGCCTACCCCCAGCAGACTGCAGTTGCAACCGCGTTCAAAATGCGTGACGAAATCATAAAAAGAGCCTGCGGTTTGTTCAAATCGCATTCTATCCAGCGCGCTAGCCCGCGCCAGTTTTAAAAAAACTATTTCTTTTTTTCCCTAAGTGACTTTTTCAACTACAAACACGCTGCGGCGAAGTGGTGTTTACATCGTAGAACGTTTGGCGTGTGATTTGATTTTCGAATTTAAAGGTGATTTTTTAATTTCTTCTTTTTTTTTCGGACAGTGCTGCTTTAGTGTTGTGATGCGTGGATTTTTGGAAAGTGTTACGATATTTTATGTACCTAGTGTATTTTTGAGTGAAAATTTTGAAAATCCATCAAAATACCGTACTAAGAAACTGAGGATTGAACGATTGTAGCTAATTTGCTACCACCCTTTTTGACAGTCCCAGTCGCTGGTTCGATCCCTAGCCATGGACAGAAAGGTGGAATAAAATGTCTGTCTTATCAGACAAGTGATTTCTTCCAGAACAGCATTTAATTATAATTGTTTTCTTGACGACCCGTTCGGTCTAATGGTTACCACGCCAGACTGCCAAACCAGGGTCCTGGTTTCGAATCTCGGTTCGGTCATGAATGTTATATGTTTGTGCCGTTTTAGTATGGTTTCCATAATAAAAGCCAAGTAGCATTACATGGGATCATTACAACATTTTATGCCTGTGAGCTTTAATTATTTATTTATAATGATAAAGAAAAAATGTGTGGTGCAAAGTGTTCATATACAGACATCATCATTTTCTTTCTCTTATTCCATTATTAGACCTAATCAGTGACTTATTTTAAGCTGGTTTTGTCTATAAAAATCTAAACTAAACCAATTTCCATTTAACTGAACAAAAAACTGTAAAAATTCTAACAGTAAAACTTCAATGCTTTAAACTTTTTATAACCGCTTCATAAATTCCGTTGCTTAAATTTCACGACAACCCGTACGATAAAAAAGTAAAAAACTGCAAGAAATGAGAGGAATTTTCACGATAGAACGCGAGACGTGCGCGGGCGCAAGATTGAGATGACTCATCAGCGGCCGTTAGCCTTTACGGTGAAACTACGTTGCTATGTGCTATACTTAACGTGCAGCTATTATTTTAATTGTTACAAGATATTTGCTGTAATTTTTTTTTAATGATAACGTTAGATATGCATAGTTATTTTTATAAAATTGGCATCACTAATTTAATCATGGACTGCCGCAATTCTAGACGCAATAGAAATTGTTTCGTCGCGTAGATTTGCGTTCCAGCAGTTGAAAGGTGACTTTTAAAGATAATTTCAAGTATTATTTATATAGTCAATGGCTTCGGTTTACGATTTGGGGTAATTACTTGAAGTTCTACTTTTCTCATTAGGACAATGACCGCATTATTTATGTATATGATATTTCCCTTTAAAAAGGCATGTTTGTATTTAGCATTATATTGGCGTATTATTAGTTTATATTTTGTGGAACAACGTGACATAACAAGGCATTGACCAACTGGATAAAGGTCTCTTATTGTCGTTTTTCGAGTCTATCCCAAAAGTGGAAAATGTATTAAACTTTACTAGCAGTTCTGCCAGTTACATTTTCTCTCAAATATCATCGTTAAACCAGGTTCAAGGGTGGGTTAACTTATCGATCGATATGACGGATTTTGTTTATTATTGCGTTTACTTTATCAACACCTAAGCATAACGAGAGAGTGGCGCGTACCGGAAAGCGCAGCGTGGGTAGGCCCCCCAAAGGTGGACCGATAACCTGGTGAAGGCGGCGGTCGTCTTGGCGATCCTTGGGGGAGGCCTATGTCTAGCAGTGTACGTTCATCGGCTGAGATGATGATGATGAAGCATAGCATTCTACTAGAATCATGCCCTGACTTTTGAAGCGTGGCATAGTCCTCACACCAACCGGCATTTCCTAGACGAAGAAATCTCGAGGAAGCAATTGAGAATACGGGTGTAACAGTCAAATTATGGTGATTATTTTTTCTATAAGTATATAAAATTGGGAAATAAGTTGACAAGAACATAGTTATCACTAGCTGTGCCCGCGACTTCGTACACGCAGAGAAGTTCTTAATAATATTAAGAGAAAGAAAAAAATAATAAGAAATGCAAAGAAAGAGAAATACTTAAATAGAAATTTTGAAAAAAAAGTATAGAAAGAAATACTTAAAGAAAAAAAATATCGCATTATATTGCATCATTGCCATCAAATTAAAACATAAATTAGAATCTCCATACATTTCTCAAAACTACATCTAAATTGTTTGATAAGTACTTACAAACACTAATTTTAAATCAGAACCTGCAGGCAGTACGCCTGCAGCATCAGGACTGAGTAATAGGAACCCTAAAAAGCAATGTTTCTTCTTAACCCAACAAATTAACAATTATTAGAAATCTGTAGATTATCAAGGCACACACACACCCCTACACAGTAACTCATTCTTAGTTTATGTTGACAATACCCTACAGAGTAAGTAGCCGTGAAGAGAACTCTGCTTTATCCTAATAATCTAATTCAAAATCGGAAAATCCTCAAGTCTCATGGCTTAGACAGTCAGGACCCCTGCAGCATCAACACTGAAGAGTTGGAACCCAATGTTATTTTTTTTGTAATGTTAATTAGTGTTAACAAAAAAGTATTTCCGGTATGTATTATGTAGGTACGTTACCAGATAGTTTTCTCAGTTATTGCTTTGTTTCTGACCCCCCCTGAGAAGGGAAATATGGTCGTGAGTTTACTGCATGTTTTACAAAAACAGTGTCAACCTGTCATTGTCCACTGTTGAGCATAGGACTCTCCCAAAACGCGTCACGATACTATTCTCGACCTTCCTCGTCCAGTCGCTCCGAGCTACCACGATACATAGTACTCCACACTACCATGGTATATAGTACTCCACGCCTTACGGACTGGCCAATGGCCATGGGACAGGGCGAACTGCGGCGCGAAAACCGATTTTTCAATACACTGAGTGTTGTGTCCGTCGCGTAGGCGAATTGAAAAATCGCTTTTTGCGCTGCAGTTCGCCCTGTCCCGTCGCCAGGCCGTCGATACAGCGCCGGATGCTAGGACGAATGGCGTCCCACACCTAACCAGTTAGTGGTCTAAATTGTTGGTCGTCATGTCTTCGGAAGACATTATCACCAGCCCGAAATAGGGCTGTCCGGGTTTCCCCGGATTTGTCCTAGTTTGAAGGGCGTCCGGGGGTGTCCGGGCGGGGCCGTCACAAAAGTTTGATTCATCCACAAAAATAAACTCGATTTCGGCATAAGCTCTTATTTCATACATAGAAGGCCTCGATTTTGGCATGACCTGGAAATGCGCTATAATATTTGGCAAAACCTCGAGCTCGCTTCGCTCACTCCTAGTTTTGTTCGTACATATTGAATCGATTGAGTCGTATTGCAAAATCTCGATATGTTATGAAAATCTCGAGCTCGCTCCTTGTTTTTGAATCAATTTAGTCGTATATTGCAAAATCTCGAGCTCGCTTCGCTTGCTCTATTTTTTTAGACCATGTTACACTCGCTCCAGTCAGGTTTCAGATCGTATTTCAACAACCTATTCGTATCGAAGTAAATTTAAAAGAAGATTTTAGATTGTGCAGTAACGACCAAAGCTGAATTTTACTGTCAAAATATAATGTATCGTGGTTGTCCGGGGAAAATTTCAGATTTGACTGAAATGTCCGGGGTTTTTGACGTATTTGTCCGGCAACGGCGATTGGGCAGTGGCAACCCTAGCCCGAAACGACCCAAAGAGGGTCACATTTCCTCTCCCAAAGTCGACGCGCAATTTCAGCAATGAAGCTTTTAGCTTCGGCTCCCCATGCCCCTGTGGTCTTGACGGTGACAGGAACTAAGAGATATTGACGCTCCAAAGCTGAGTACCGGACTCTCTTTTTTGTGGCAGTAAGATCTGCGGCTGCTCCAGGTGTCCGCGACGTGCGACTGAGGTCTGGCGGAGAAGGTGCTTACGCATGTAGTGTGCCACAGGAGGCACTTGCTTTTCTGCCAGGACACCAAAGCTAATAGGCCGTAGGCCGTCCGTCGGTCTTTTGAAATACACATACACAGAATAGGCACATAAAGTATGATAAGTACAATTAGATTTGTGTAATTTGTACACTTGGAGCAGTTGGACTACTAACTTTCATTTACTCAACCTCTGTGAGTAAATTTTTAAATATTTATAACTTTTGATTGTGTAAACCGATTCCGATGAAATAAAGCCTATATTATGTTAATCCAAACTTCATCCATAAATCGAATGTACTTGCTGATGAAAATGTGATATTTTCATTAAATAAAAAAAAACAAAAAGTTCTGCACCAAGATTCGAAACCATCAACTCGTGTTCGAAAGTCTGACCATAAACCAATTACGCTACTGAGCTTCTGAAAATAGTGTTGAAAAAAGCAATTAGTATTTACCATACTGAATCTTCGCAAATGCATAAACGCGCAGACCACCGACTTTAAATACTCATAACTTCTGATTGAATTAACTGATTGCGATGAAATAAAGCACAAATGTGAATCCAAATAAAGCCCTATTCTTTTGTGAAAACCGCATTTAAATCGGTTGAGTAGATTTTGTGTGACGCGTGCATTAAATTCAGTGCCGCTCGCGACTTTGACTAAATAGTTATAACTTTTGATTGAATTAACCGATTGCGATGAAATAAAGCCTACACGTTAATCCAAACTAAGTCCTATATTTTTGTGAAAACGCCATCCAAATCGGCTCAGTAGTTTTTATGTTATGCGTGAATTAAATTCAGTAACGCTCGCGACTTTTTCTTTGATTACTCATAACTTTTGATTGAATAAACCGATTGCGATGAAACATAGCCTATATTTTAATCTAAGCCATGCCCTACACTTCAGTGAAAACCCCATCCAAATCGGTTCAGTAGTTTTTAAGTGATGCGCGAACAAACAAACAGACAAACAGACAAACAGACAAACAGACAAACAGACAAACAGACAAACAGACAAACAGACAAAAATTCTAAAAATGGTCTTAATGTCTTCCATTACGTATCCTAAACACCCCCAATTATTTTTTTTGTAAATATCTTCAATGTACATCATCGCCAAGTTTAGAATTTTATTATATGTATAGATTTTACGATGGCCTCTTTAAAAAGTTTCTTCTATCTTCAAAAAAACGGTGATTGATTTCTCTAGACAAACCTACTGCCTATTATTGAACGTAACGGTATTTTCCTCCCATTAACTAACAACAGTACCCTAATTCGGATCTTGGCAACAAAAGTAAGTCGGTACAAATAAAGAAAAACCTATCGGATGGACGTGACTTCCGTACTGCATCATTAAGAATCGAAGTAGCGGTAGTTTCGTACCGAAGTAGGTACAGTCAGTAAGAATGTAGCCGGAGAAATATCATACGGAAGGAGGGGCTGGCTGGAGTCAGAGATATGCTAAATATCGCATATTAGGATCATCATTTCAAGAAATTTTATAGTTAGCTCTGTACACCTTTGTCGGTAAACCGTGGTGGACAAACTTCTTATAGTTCACCTTGGTCCACCTGAGTGGATCACGGGTGATAATATCTGTCCATCGTTCACTAGGTGGGCTTAATAATGGACCACGGTAAAGGCCTGACTGTAGCGATCTTGTCATAAGCGGTATATCTCTAAATGCATTTAAATCTTCATATTTCACTTTTACTCCGAGAGCGCAAATGCGCGCTGCATACAAACGTAGTATGGTGATATTTTCAATAATAACCAATTAAAGTCAATGCAATCAGAAACAATCTAGAAACGAATATCTGTGCTTGTATGAAGTCAGATTTTAATTAAAATATACAGTTTTAATTCTAGGATTAATTTAAGATTTGTATGGAAATCTTTGAGGCACTGTAACTAAAAAACTATACATCTTCTTCTTTCTTTCTGCAAAATTTCATTGACTTTAATTGGTTAGTATTGAAAATATCACCATAGTACTTTTGTATGAAGCGCGCTAACTTTTTGATAGACAATGGTCTCGAAAGTCTCAATTTTCGACTGGAATTTCCATATGATGATCTCATCTTTTCATCTAGAAAGAATGCCCTAAAGTTAACACGAACAGAGAATGCTTCAGTGTTTTACAAGAATTGTAAGCATTCCAATTTTATTATTATACCTACTGAAACTATCTGAGTATATAATTTTCTCTACACACGCTCTTTTGATGCCAACTATACAATTACAGATTCAACGAGAGATGCAATTACTTCGAAAGCTCCGCAATAATGCTCTAGTAAAGCTATTATTAAACGAACTACATAAAATTATAGTTTATGTTGGGTTCTAAATGTGGTTGTAAATACTTTTATATGGTAAACTCAGAGCAAGACAATATAATATTTGGCATGTTTCTATCTCCAACGGTTTAGGCTGTGTGTTGTCTGTCATCATAAATTTATAGATTATTATATTATACATTTTTCAAAGCTTTGAATTAGCACGGAATATGCTATCAGCACAGAGTACTATAGATATCAGAGTACAACGACTTCTATTTGTGGTTTAATAGACACGCACGAGAGCTGACCTTTAACCCTGACTAGAAACCTAGCTACCATATTCAGATGCTCAGGTCCAAAAGGTTACATAAGGTCAGACAGCAGTCTGTTACTTCGCTTTGTAGTCAGTATGAACCTATACAGGTTGTTAGGAAAAGACTCATTAACCTTTAAACCCCATACTCTTCCCATCAAACTGAACAACTTTTAGTACGGGAGCAAACCGATAGGAGCAAAAAAAAAATTGCTGTTGAGTCAAGTATTCGCTGCAGTTAAGTATAGAACAGCTGTGTTTTTTGGCGTTCTGAAAGGTTTTCCCCCATAATAAAAGTTGTTCAGTTTGATGGGTAGATTATGTGATTTAAAGGTTAATTCCACTTTTCCTTACACCCTGTATACTTACATGTAAATTATGGTAAATAAGCCGTGGTGGTCCAGTGGCGAGTAACCTTGCCTGCCGTGCAGGAGGCGATGGTTCGATCCCCGTCCAGGCCGACTTGTACCTATGAGTTTTTCGGAAATTATGTACGATTTGTAACACCACTGGCTTTTCGGTGAAAGAAAACATCGTGAGGAAACCTGCATGCTTCAATTTCGAGGCATGCATTGTACCCACTGTCCATTATAAATTATAAGTGGTGACGGGCTCACCCCCCGTCACACTGGTCAGTTTCGGTACTACTAGTGAAACGTGGATGTTCTGAGGTTTCAGAATAACTCTGATTACCCCCTCGGGGAATATAGTCGTGAGCATATGCTATGCTATGATATAAATGTACTATAGCTACAGACTTCTTCTTATCGTGTGGGCAAGCCCTGGTATCAGAGTTTTTTCAGACCGCCTTACGGATTTTGACGTGATTTTTATGTAACGACTGCTTCCACCAGAGATAGTAGCCGGGACCAACGTGGTATTTTTTCTCCCTCTTTCAGTGACAGCGCTAAACCCATTCTCCTTGACCTTCCGAGGTCACATTAGGTATTTTTAAAGGTCCTCTAAAAACCTACGTAAGTTTTATTACTGGCCACTCAACAAAAAAATGAAAACTTTTCTCCTTACAACCTTTACATACTCAATTGGATACCCAAATGGGTGACAACCTCAAGAGGGGTGATAATGTTCATCGCAATTTGCTCCATTGAAACATTCTCTGAATAGAAATGTGACGATATTGTAATAATAATGCTAGGATTTTGAATGCCCCCTAATGGGGTCGGGGGTTGGCACGTGTAGAGAGGTTGATAATTGTTGAATAGCAATTTTATTGGTATTCATGTATTTTGGTTCGAAATTGTCATACAATCTTCAACCCCCATTTTCATATACCTCTAGGGGTTGACATTTGAAAATACCTTTCTTAGCGATCCCGATGACCTACATATAAGCCAAATAAAACATATTATTACCAATATCGGTCGGGCACCTAATGAAATGTCACTTTGTCCGTTTTTCCCCAGTTGGTTAGGACATTGCAGGCTGAGTCACCTGATTGTCTGAAAAGAAAGATGATTCCGTGCTTCGGATGGCACGTTAAGCCGTTGGTCCCGGATACTAGTCCGGATCTGGTGGTAGTAGTCGTTACATAAAAACCACGTCAGAGGCCGTAAGGCGGTTTGAATAAACTCTGACACTAGGGCTTGCCCACACGATAAGAAGAAGACCATCATTTTCATATACCTGTAGGGGTTGACTTTTGAAAATACCTCTTTTAGCGACCACGATGACCGATAGATAAGCCAAAAAAACATATTACCATATAGGTATAAAATAATAGAGTGCACGGAGGGTTAGAGTGGTGATTAGTATAGTTATTATAGGGGCTGAAAATCAGCGCTGCACGGGTTCAATCCGGTGTCAGCACAGGCTGAGCCTCAACCTTTTGTCTCAGTTGTGTAGGTTTTATTTTTTTTGTACTTAGATTATAAGAAAAACTGTATTGAGACAATAAAATGATTTTTAATTTAATTTAATTTATTCAATAAAACTACTTTGACGACCCGGTTGGTGTAATGGTTACCACGCCGGTCTGCCAAACCAGGGTCCTGGGTTCGAATCCCGGTTCGGTCATGGATGTTATATGTTCGTGCCGTTGTTGTATGGTTTCCATCATTAAAGCCTTTAGTGCTTAGTTTGGGATCATTACAATGTATGTGCCTGTGAGCGTTATTTATTTATTTTATTATTTATTTATAGCTTACTACATGTCTTCCGAAGATGTTCGAGATGGGTGACCCATCTGACCAGACCTAACGTTGTCTTCGATAGTCGCTACCAATATTTATCCCTGCCAACAAGCGCAAACTTGTGCCAATTATTAGATACTCGAACCTACCTGAAATTATCATAATTAGTTTCATTGTCTAGTCACTAATTTTAAATAGCCTGCAGTGTAGTGCAAATATAGACAAAATGTCAAATTTCCATTCATGTCACGTTTGAAGCCTCTTCTCGTTTGTTTAACCCTTAATCAGGCCTTGGCCACCATATTTAAATTCAATAATGAACCTTATTGTAAGTTTTTAGTAGGTACATTGTCAGTTACTTTTATGTGGTCGATAAATCGTACTATGCCTGATTAAGGGTTAAAGGCTGTTAATGGAGTTCATTCAACTTTTAGAGGGTTAACAACTGTTAACAATGACACTGTCAAGGTTAGGGTTAAGCATGAGGCGGATATGTTAATCAGAACCTACTTTAAACTTTAGCTTGTTTGGAAATATTAATTTAATTTGGGATACGAAACATCTAGAGATTTTACCGACTGAAATTAGAAGTCAAATCTACTCATTCTCGCACTGTCTCCTTATGAAATTAATGTCTGTAACTAAAAGCCTATAAAATACGCTAAGATATGGATTTCCCAAAAATTACTCATGGAGTGGAAGATTTGCTATGAAAATATCGCACGAGAAAGAATCATGACCACTTCCCATACATTCGTTTACCTGTCAATTTTTCTTTGATTTAGTTGAAGTAATTACAGTACTATGTGGTTGATGTATACAATAAATATTGATATAGAAAAACTAAAGGTTAATTCCATTTACAATGGTAGTAATTTGATTTAATTTGGTAGTGAGGAATAAAAGTAATATCGAAAAAAAAACTGAGATTATTGACAGGTAAAAAGTGGACATCATTCTTTAGAATTGAAAAATCTTCAACGGAGTATGCAGTCTCCATCTGTTGGCTTTCAAGTGCAAAAGTTATAATAGAGATAAACATTCTTTCATCTCAGTTAACTTAGTTGTCTCGCTGCGTTCTATGGACAGATAACAGATGGCGCTAAGTTGATAATAAATAATGCAATCTCAGTAGTAGGTGTTCCAGTAGCACCCCACCCCAATAGACCAGATTTTGTTTCTTTCCATAGCCCTACAATGACCGGGGGAATTTTAGATGCAATTCTATAGTGTATACTGGGATATTTGCCGGTTGGTGTCACATTATCATTTAGATCAAATTGTCTGACGGGCCTCAAGTGTTGGTTTCGGCCCCACGCTTGCCTCCCAAAGGTCCACTCATGTCCCGAGATAACGAAAATACATGCAATGATTATTCGGAAAGCATTTTTTAAACATTGCCAGGAGTGCGATTTTTGAATCTCATTCGGTGAGCTCAGCAGTTGTAAATGTCAAAATTACTACGGAGATACGCATCTTTCTACTGCTGATTTGGCTTTGAAAAATCGCACTCCTGAAGTATGATTTTTGAAAGTCAAATCAGCAGTAGAAAGATGCGTATCTCCATAGTAATTTTGACATTTTCAACTGCTTTTTTAAAAAATCGCACTCCTGAGCTCCTCTCGCCCGGTCACTGGGCCATGTCGGTGTTCTAACGTGCTCTGATTATCATATTTAATTACTCGAAATTCATTTTTGGCTGTATAAAACAGTTTTGAGCAAATCTGCATATAAATTAAAAAACACTTTAGTGGTCTAATAACCGTGTAATGGCGTATCTATCAATAGAACGTAAAACTTGTATTGAGATAGTCAGATGTATGTTGATATAGGCTTGTTAAGGGCACAGAGCATCCGGTGCTGCCCTCCATACTGTTTTATTTTATTTTAGTTTCATAACAAATTAATACAAAACTGCCTCCGTGGTCTAATGGTTAAGAGCATTGGGCTCTTGACACGGAGGTCGTGGGTTCGATTCCCACGGGGGGCACCTAGTGAAATGTCACTTTGTGCGTTTTTCCCCAGTTGGTTAGGACATTGCAGGCTGAGTCACCTGATTGTCTGAAAAGAATGATGATTCCGTGCTTCGGATGGCACGTTAAGCTGTTGGTCCCGGCTACTATCTCTGGTGGTAGTAGTCGTTACATAAAAACCACGTCAGAGGCCGTAAGGCGGTTTGAATAAACTCTGACACCAGGGCATGCAGCCCACTCGATAAAGAAGAAAGAAGAATACAATATTTCCAAAAAAAAACAAGGATGTTACATTAAAGTCATTGCTGATTTTCATTTATCGGGTCATTACGGATATCTAGTACTCTGTGCGGATATGTTTTTATACGAGTATACTTATTCTTATCGTGTGGGCAAAGCCCTGGTGTCAAAGTTTATTCACACCGCCTTACGGTCTCTGACGTGGTTTTTATATAACGACTACTACCACCAGACATAGTAGCCTCCAAAGCACATCTTTCTTTTCAGACAATCATGTGATTCGGCCTGCAATGTCCTAATAAACTGGGGAAAAACGCACAAAGTGACATATCACAAGGTTTCCCCCGTGGGAATGGAACCCACGACTTCCGTGTCAAGAGCCCAAGCTCTTAACCATTAGACCACGGAGGCAGTTTAAGAGTATACGAGTATAAGCAGTGTCTCATAAAAAGGCCTCATTAAACTATTGAATCAATGACGGAGAAAGTTCACGAATTTAATGAACACATCGTCATAAAAGAATTCTCAAACAAACACACAAGTACCTGATAATAATTACACATCGTAGGCGAAAAGTTAGTTAATAGGTAAACACAAATTGGGCCATAACGTAGTGTGGTCATAATTCCGACGCATGCGCCCCAAGGCTCTTGGCATGCCATTTCACAACTCTTAGACCACGCCGCGCCGCCTTCTTAGGATAGTAGTGGTTGTGACACTCTATAGTACTTGTAATAGTGTTTGAATGGTTCTATGATAAATTAGAATTACTGTGGAAATTGAAGCTTAATGTCTGTGCGAGTTAAGAGTACCTACTACTCTAATCATCATCAGCTTTAATACGTTGCTGGATTATTTACAACATAGGCCTTTATGGGAACTTAGTAAAACAATAATATGCGGATTGGAAGACTTCACATGCGCCTTAAATTTCCTTTTTATTAAATCTGCAGTGGCCACGCGTGGTGGTCTAAATGTCATTTACCAATTCGGACGTTTTTCTAACTTATGGACGAAATACCGACTGGTCGGTAAACGGTGAAGAAAAACATCGTGAGGTAACCTAGATTCGCCGAAGACGAAAATTCGAAAGTGTAGTCTAACTAACACCCATTCACCCTAGATATAGGCTGATGACGATGAGATCTGCTGTAGCTCTCCCCCGGCTGGACAAAGGCGTCTCACCGCTCTCCAAGAGTTCTCTCTTGTTCTGCTCTTCGATAGGCCAGTTCTTAAGAAAGCCATTAATTTTGTGCCGCCACCTTCTTCTGGGACCTAGACGAATGTAGTGGCTTCGATTAAAAGCATCGGGGAAAACGTCTAGACTCTATACCTAAATCAAAGTAACACTTTTGTCTATCCTAAATGTATTTCTAACGTGACATTCTCTCTCCAGGCCCAGACAAGATGACGCTCGAACAGCCAACCGGTGAGATGTGGCAGAAGATCCGCGAGGAGCTCAATGAGAAGGCGGACACTAAGGACCAGGACCTGCAGCTCATCAAGGAGTGGCTGAAGCAAGAACCTCATTTACCTGATGAATTCGGTAAGGATTCCTTTATCTCCCTACGTGTAAAGAAGCAATTCTGATGTGTGAAATCAGGTGTAGCTGTCCCACTATTGAACAGAGGCCATTCTCCAAGTATTTTTCTTGCGCTTTGATTGGCCAGTCTCAGGGAAGCCTTCAATTTCGTCCCGCCACATTTGTCTGAGACCAATACGAAGGAGACTAAAAGGCGAAGTTCCTCAGAAAACTGTCCGGTACATAAACAGATTTATATAGATAGATAGGTAAATAGACGTCAGATATAATGTTTCCTTCTTTTTGTAAGGTTTTCCAAAGAAGTCAAAGTCTCACACAAGACGTCATCAAAGATCACAGCAACGACCTGGCGAGGTCACACAAACACGTAAAATAGTCTGCGCGTAAACTAATCTACGTCACAAGTATTTTACTTTATTTCCAATGATATTCTTACCGCAGGGTTTTGGGATTAAAAATAAAATAGAACGCAATGAGAAATGGGACAGGAATTTACAGAAATGTGACGTCAAAGGAGTGTGGGACGCATTACATAAGCCTTAGAGAAATTGCATAACCTAGAACCTTTTCATAACCACCTATATTAGCGTCTCATTAAGGGGTCATGGGTTCCGACGAAGATTTTCTATGAGAAACACGATCGCCCAGCCCTCCGAAAAGTGCATGCGTGTGCCGTATTTTCGATTAAAAAGAATGAACAAAAGCATTTTTATATATTTTTTTAATGATTTCACTAGATAAACTAATGGTGAATATATGTGAGTATAAACCAACAATCGGAAACGGTTTTAAGTTCTTCTAAAACGAGATAAATGTTTAAAAATGCATGAAAATACGTCATCTTTGTGACGATTTTCTATTGAGTGAATTAATTCCAATCGTGTATTCAGTTTATGATTTCACTAGATAAACTATCCAAAAATACTGAGGTATGACTTTAATTTCGGTAAATGGTATAAATCTAGTCGTAAAATTAAAACCTCCTCCTCCTACCATTGGGCCTTAAGCTTCTATGAAACACAACTAAAAATGATAGGATTATACTTACAGCTTGGCCAAAAAGAGTAGAAATTAAATGAGGGCGCTGCCTCCACTCAAGAACGTCAAAATCACGCATAACCTAGAAACTCCACCATACTCAAATTTTAGTCCCACCCACCTGTCACCACGTTCATGACTTTATGGTCAAGCTATAAGTATTATTATTACTAGTAGTATCCTAATCATAGAGGTAGGAATAGAGGAACATACAGCTGAGAGAGCGAGATGTACCTAGCGGCACCACTGTATAATAGAAAGAGATACGTGATGCGAATCAATAGAACCGTTTTTTAGTCTCCAATCAATTTTTACAATTCGGTTTTCGTGAATAATTGGGAATCACACTACTTCATTAATTTATCCACGATTTTACGTTAAATTCAGAATTATAGACAATATTAGAATTTTTGCCTGCGAATAGTCTCCAAAAAACATCCAAAAACTGTGTCATTTGACAACTCATGTCACTGACTCTATTCCTGTATGGTATAATAACTTTATGATCTTAATCCAATGATTACTAGGGTGTTTTGTTACACCCTGTGTGTTCTATTCTATTTTATTCGCTTCTGTTCATTTAATATATTCCAAAAATAAAAAATATTTTGAAAGGAATGGAGAAAGGACTCCTATCAGGTAGGATCCTACTGGCTGGCACTCCTCAAATATCCCTACTTACCAAAACTTTCTCACCAGATGACCAGCGCATCATGACCTTCCTCCGAGGCTGCAAGTTCTCCCTGGAGAAGACCAAGCGCAAACTGGACATGTACTTCACAATGCGTACCGCAGTCCCTGAATTCTTCAACGACAGGGATGTCAACCGCCCTGAGCTTCAGGAGATTTTGAACATGGTGTGAGTATTACGTCATAAATAAATAAATAAATAGGGGTAATGATGACGATTTTTAATAGTAGACGATAGTCAGATCAGGGACAAAATCAGATCAGATCACAGTCATAAAAAAAATTCAGGTTAACGCTCAGTCGCAGAAACGCTCATTAAAGCTAATCCTCAATTAAATCTCTTGCTAGCTTTTACTACTTCAACAAGACAAAAGGTGACTTTAATGAGCGTTTCTGCTACTGAGGCCGAATTCGACCAAACTTAGATTTATGGAAGAGTAACTATACAAGGAACAATTTTACTTTTGGTGTTTATACACCCCGTACTAAATGAACGAATGTATAATTCACCTAAAGAAAGAGGTCGTTGAATTCGTACTTATTGCAATGTGAGGTTATACAGTTTTAATTTGTTAGGTTTCTTTTTATTATATTTTTTTTAATAATGTGACATTGACATTTCATTTAGATTAGGGTTGGTAAAACGCAAAATCAGTTTACTCTATAGTAACCGGCGTCTTAATCTAAGAATAAAATTTACTCGCGATTGGTCGAATCGAACCTGTGGGTCTACCATGAGTTTTCACCGTTCTTTACTACTGTAGTTACGTCACCAATTTTGTATTGAATTTCGTACAGCGCTCCTAGTGGTTGCGTTGAGAACTAATTTCTATCATACGAATTGGCGACGTAACTACAGTAGTAAAACACAGGGAAAACTCATGGTAGGCCCTCTGAGTGTTAAAGTCGTCGAAATCGAAAGGAATGTATGACAAGATGTATGTACCTAGAGGAAGCAAGAGAGGTGTGTCAGAACCGTCCATAGTGGAGATCTATAGTCTCTTGCCTAAACCTTTGGGAAAAAGGCGTGATTTTAAGTATGTATGTACGATAAGTATTTTGATAAATTATTGAGCTTGATGCATTTTATATTATTTAGATTTAATTTTTAATAGGTATACATACAGGGCCCAAGTTAATAATTATACTCTAAAATGGAATCCGAGATCAAAAATTTCAAACAAAAGAGCCTCTTCCGTTTGAAATTGTTGATCTGGGATTCCATTTCAGAGTATAGGTATGGCATACCTCTGGTATGCTAATGGAAAACTGCACATCTTTCTCTGTAGGACCAAATAGGAAATCGTGCTAAAATATTAAGAAAGATATAGACAATGGATCCATTTGAAATGTAGCCTATTTCTTTTAGGATGTTGTCACAGAAAACTATTGGCACTTGAAAAAAACCTTAAGGCGTATCAGCCGTGGACCACTCTCCTCTCACTCACACTCCATACTAATCGATGAGAAAGAGCGCGTGGCTCCGGTCAGAATTTTGCTGTTTTCTTTGAAAAATTCGATGATTTTTTATTAATTTCGAAAAAGTAAAAAAACCACATCATTCTAAATTGTATTGTGAACAGTATAGTAAATTTTCATTTTGTTCCGATTAAAAATGTAAGAGTAAAATGGTTACAACTGGAAAAAAAGGGGTGACTTTAGAGTCCCTTTTCTTCGGTTTTATTCATTAAAATCGATTTCTAGAAAAACCACATCACTTCTCATATCCTGTAGATGGTTCAGTTTAAATTTCAGCTCAAAAAGTGCCATAGTTAATGAATAAAATGGTTACAAAATTACCCAAAACCGGCAGGTAGCCCCTTAACTTGTAAATTGGATTTAAAAGTAAACAATATAATATTGTGTTGTATGGTGTAAGGTTCTAAAGTGGACTACATTTCAAACTGGATGACTGTAGGTACGACACCTTTCTTTTTACCCGACTGCGCGACACAAAGGAAAGGTAATGTGTTTAACAGGCTATGTATGTATGTTTTCACCTCACAAGCTCGGAAAGATTCTGTTTATCATTCGAAATCTGAGTGCAAAAGTGCATTTTAACCGCTAGCGTGGAAAGAGTTTTTGAAATTCGAATCTGTCTATTCAATATTTTTCTATACCGCCAGTCCACTGAAAATGCATTAAGTAATAACTATTTCACATCACTGGCAAGCACGAAAAAAAAAACTTTTTAAAATGTTGTTCTCTTTAGCAATTCACATTTTTTCCTCGCTGTTGTGAGGTGAAAAGTTGTGTGTTTCGCTCGGCTGCAAAGTTATTCTGCGTCTCGTACCTTTGAAACCTTCGCTATAAGCTCAGGATTCTATTATTTGAACCACTCGCTCCTAGAATCCTTCGCTTGCTCAGGTTTCAATACAAGTACTCGCCCAAAAAAACAACTTTGCAGCTTAGCATAACAAATAACTATTGTACCTTTGTAGCACACTAGAGACCAAACGCGTGATTTTGATGATTCTTACGTCAATTGATTCCTTTAAAAAGTAAAATTTAAGAAATAAAAAAACCCGTCTGTTTAAAAAAAGTGAACTTTAAATACAAATTTAAACTGATAAGAAAAAAATTAGTCCTACTCTAGAATTATGTTATGTAATAGCGACTTTAACAGTTGGGACCCATTAAAAAAAATTATAGACCGGAAAACATTTACATAACAGCATTCTAGACCTGGACTTGTTTTTTTCTTTTTAGTTTATATTTTAAAGTTTTTACTTTTTTACGCAGACGGGTTTTTTTGGTTTCATAAATTCACTTTTTTATTTTATTGTTGGTATACAGTATGTAACAAAACACGTGTATAGCTGATGGCAAGATTAGGTGTCTTTACAGCGTGTAACAAAATACCCTAGTAATACTTAAGAAGCTGCTACAGACCATCAAACTGAACAACTTTCACTATAGAGCCAACATCTCATCGACTCTACTCAATCATTTTTTTACGCGATTTTAAGTTGGCTCCATAGTGAAAGTTGTTCCGTTTGTTGGTCTGTAGCAGCCTCATAAGTATCACTAGGGTATTTTGCTACAGCCTGTATAACTTCATTGACGACACCTAATCTTGCCATCAGCTATAACCTCTGTTTAAAATAACTACTTGCATCCAACCCGTTACATTTTGCATTGTCATTTATTATTAAGCGATATTCTTACGAAGACCATTTAAAATTAATTATGTTACTCACATTACGCTATATTAAACTAAATCGCTACATGGTTGAAAGATTGTTATCATGTCTAACACAGAACAATAACATAATTGAGTAATATTGACGTCATTAAAAATCTTCGTCGTCGTTTTAAATTAGTTTCCATCCTTTACCCGCGACTTCAACTTTCTTAAGAGTCTTTTCACCGTTCAGTGGCATTGGTATCACAATATTAAAAATTATTCAAAAATGAAAACCGAAAATGAAAAGGTACTACTTCAACTAATAACAAAAGCCTAAAAGCTATTTTATAAAGGGTGTTAGGGTTAACTGTCGCATTAGGTACCTACCTTAAGGGGTGTTTGTGCCCATAATTCTGAACCACTTTCCCTAAGAAACCTAAAAGAAATTAGCAAAAAATTTTTTGACTTTCCATACTAAATGCACATTGAACGTTTCTTTGAAAAGTTTTTTTTTTATCCCTTTATTTCTTTGGGAAAGTCATGAGTACAATCACACCTTAAAGTATTGCAACTTTTTACCCTAGCACCCTGTATGTACAATACTTTTATTTCCACCTCACTAAATAGTATAAAACAAAGTCGCTTCCCGCTGTCTGTCTGTCCCTATGTATGCTTAGATCTTTAAAACTACGCAAACGGATTTTGATGCGGTTTTTTTAATAGATAGAGTGATTCAAGAGGAAGATTTATATGGGGAGGGGTCGCTATTTTAAGAGAATCGAAATACTCGTAGGATATTTTTCGCGATTTCGATATTAATCCCGTAGAGAAAATTCGTGATTGATTGACTTATTAAATGTGAAGTTTTTTGAACCGCGTTGGAACCTATTTGTCGCTGTAGAGAAGATGCGGCCAAAAACTAACATCGGTTTGATATTTTCAATTCTATACGCCAATTCCCATCGAGATCGGTCCTATCGATTCATGATTCAATTAAATCGATTTCATTGTTATCTATCCAAACAATCTAAACCTCAGCAGTATCGAAATCTGATTCATCAAATATCGATTTTGTAAAAACGGTTATCTATCTATAGGCAGTTTGTTTCATTTCTTCGTTATCGTTTTACCAGCTCTTGACGCAATATTGATTTATAGATATCAAGATAAATCTAATCTGGTTAGCAAGTTAATGAACATTTAAGGACGTTCTTTAATTCGATATCAGATTGTCTGTTAGCTAAAGTGCTTCCTACTGCCCGATTTAATTAGATTTGCTGGATTAAAGATAGTAGCCAGAATTTAGGTACTATTTTGTACAGTTAGTGGGATCATACACGGTGACGGATTGACGCACCGTGTGTGCTTCTACGTGCGGTTTCATACAACTCCTTGCTTCACAAATGACGGACTGTCGTCTGCCGCTCCGTCTATGCATCATCGTGTGTAAACGCACTTACATGGACCCTGTATACTATTAGACTGAAACTCTCTGGACACTGGTGAATACATTTAATGGACTTTTCCTCGATAATTATATAAAACATTGGAGCGGTTCAGAATTGCGTACGCGCGTCCCACGGAGCCGAGGCGGAAGTGCGCCGACTGTCAGATTGACAGCAGACCAAGGGGCAATCCATAGAGCACGCAGAGGGGGGTCTGCCAAAAACCACTTTTCCGCTAACAATACCTATTAAAAATTAAAGCTAAATAGTCAAATGCACATCAAGCTCAATAATTTATCAAAATACGTATCGTACATACATACTTCTCAGTTGAAATCTGTTTTACAACTATTACTAACTAAGAGCTTACGAGCCTAGGATCAGGGCAGAAGATGATTCATAGTTAACCAAAGGATGGTTTCAAAAACGTGTGTAAAATACACATACATACATACATATACTCACGCCTGTGTCCCATTGGGGTAGGCAGAGACAATTGATCGCCATCGGCTACGATCCTGACATACCTCTTTTGCCTCTTTCACAGTCATAAGTCGTTTCATACACGCTCGTCGGTTTCGGGTACATTTGATCTGGCCCTTCTTAAGTATGCTGCCAATTTGGTCTACATACGTACGTCTAGGGCGACCCCTTTCGACTTTTAACTTTGAACACACACATCGTGAGGGCTTGTGCCACAATAGTAGAGACAATAGAGGGTCATGATGATCATCCTCATACATATCATACACATCAAACTAAACAACTTTTACTATGGGAGCAAACCAATCGGAGCAAAGAAAAAATCTGCTGTCCCATACTAAACTGCACCCGCCGCCGCCGCGCCTACAAGACTCAAATGTATGGGACAGCTGATTTCTTTTTTGCTCCGATTGGTTTGCTCCTATAGTAAAAGTTGTTCAGTTTCATGGGTATACTCTTAGTTTAAAAGGATGCTAATGATATCAATTTCACCCTGCGTATAAATCACTCTTACTATAAGAATTCATCGTGACTTGGGAAATTAACAAATAACTTTTGTAATTCCAAAAACAAAAACTGTCATACACTCAGATGCAAAAACGCTCATTAGAGTTAATCCACCATTAAATCTCTTGCTAGCTTTTACTACATCAACACGACAAAAAGTGACAGCAAGATATTTAATGGAAGATTAACTTTAATGAGCGTTTCTGCAACAGAGTGTTAGTCTATTATTATATTAGGATAATCATTTTCCAAATTACGGCCAAAGCAAAGTAATTTTATCATCGTCTTTAATCAAGAAAAATAAAATTATGCACATCGACAAAAAAGTTACTAAATTTTTCTATCTTGTATCTAATTATACATTATTCTTAATTATACAAATTTTTTTTCCATATTCAACAACATGGTTGAACATATAATTTTGAAACCAAATACCTAATTTACTTACACCAAACTCATATCTAATTAAAACACAAAAATTGATAATTATTAACTTTACATGTTTTTGTTGCAGCCAAATGCCTCCATTACCTGGACTTACTCCTGAAGGACGTCGTGTCACCTTCATGAGAGGTAGAGTACATCCAAGAACATAGTATTAAACATTACGATTAAGCTAGATTTCGAAATATTGCTAAATCTGAGTATTTCTAAGAGGTTAACATCCCGCAGAGAAGAGAAGAAATACAGACCTATGACACTGTATAAGAAAAAGCTAATGATAATGGTGAAGCGTTAATAAAATACAATCGGAGAAATATAGTTTCAAATGTTTTTTTTTCATCCTAGCAATCTTTCTTATTCTATTAGATTTATCTCTACTCTTTACGTTATCACCTTAGTTATTGAGGTCTGACATTCAATCAACAGTTTTCCGATCATGATTAGCAACTGAATTCAGCTTGTGAATCTATGCTATATATCATCCTGGTTTGAGTTAAGAAGCAAGAACTATTCTGATCTGCCTATCCTCCTCTATACCTTAACAAATCTTTGCCTCAAATTCTCATTATTTCTCCAGGTCTAGACAAAGACGCAGCAACCCCAAACGTGGCTGATGCCTTCAAGCTGGCCCTCATGCTTGGTGACGTCAGATTGGCAGAAGAGAAGGAAGGTGTCGCTGGCGACGTGTACATCTTAGACGCCTCCGTGGCAACCCCTACTCACTTCGCCAAGTTCACACCGACCCTTGTTAAGAAGTTCTTAGTTTGTGTACAGGTAAGTTGGAATTGCAAAAAATAAGAATCATTACTTGCTCCTCATATTAAATAATGGCATGATAAATTTTCCATACTGTTTTGAACATAAAAGTAGCATCACTTGTTTAGTGAATATTTCCTATCAAGACATCCAATTTTGCAACAATATTCTGACCCTCATTAATATCATAGATTTATGACCAGCTTCTCATTTTGTTATCAGGAAGCCTACCCAGTCAAATTGAAGGAGGTTCATGTCATCAACGTATCACCCCTTGTCGACAAAATCGTCAACTTCGTCAAGCCCTTCATCAAGGACAAGATCAAAGAAAGGGTAAGTAAAACCAACATTACTTCTTTGTAGCTTTGTCTAAGAATTGGCAAAAAGGAAAACGCAAATTCGTCTTTGAATCAACTTTTAACATAAACTTTAGTGTCTATTTTTTGTTTATTTAATTGAATGTATCAGATCAATAATTAATGTACTCCTTACAGATCTTCCTCCATTCGGACCCCAATGATCTCTACAAATACGTTCCTAAGGAAATGCTCCCGTCTGAATACGGTGGCAATGCTGGCTCTATGAATGACCTTCACAGTAAGTTTTCCTTCAAATTTATCTCTTGAAAAAAACACAAATAATATTTTTGAACCACACCATAAATACTGGAAGGTTGTGTAAGTGTGTATAGATCTGAGTAACTATAGAGAAGAAAAGAGAAATAAGTAAATGTTAATAAACGATGTGGAGATTTATGAGAAAGTGTGCCATTCAGTACGGAAAGGTATGTTAAGGTTGAAACGAGGACACATATACATAATAAGAATGAATGAATATCAAATATACTTGCTTTATTTACACCAAACACAGAAGAGGAAAGGAAGATCACCGAAAAAGTTTATTGAAATGTGACATGATGAATTTGAAATTATAAAGAAAAAAGTGAGCACTGAAATTATGGCTTGTAAAGAAGAATATAATTTAATAGATAGAATAAGGGCAGAAAGAAAATAATTGTTTGTTGCATCAAAACGAACACGTCATGTTTCATTTTCAACTATATCCTAACAATTCTTCTTTTCACAGACGCATGGGTCAAGAAGCTAGAAGAATACAAAGACTGGTTCGACCAGCAGGCTGACCTCAAAGCTAACGAGACCCTTAGACCAGGCAAGCCGACCAACTACGATGAACTCTTTGGCATCGACGGATCCTTCCGTCAACTTGTCATCGATTAGAATTAGCTTAAATTGTTAATCTTACTAGTTGAGTGAGAAGGTGGGAAAGGGCGGTGACGTCATTGTGATTCTTGATTTGATCTTGGGCATTTGAAAGAATGTGTTTATTCTTCTTTTGTTGCTGTCCGTTCCTCATCATCTTCTTCAACTTGAAAGATAGCCCTTACAGGGTCAAGAGAAGTAGTTTTTTTAGTGAAGTTGTTATCGACGTTCTCAATTTTATCGGATAAGCTCTCTACTGTCGCTTGTTTTTACCACTCGAATATTTTGGAAAAGAATTCACTTGCAAGTGGTTTAGTTCTACCAAAGTTTTTTGCTCAATTTTACTGTTTAATCGTTAATAAAGTCATGTCTGATGTGTTTGTAAGCTAAGCTATAGTTTCAATAAACACTGTCTTTTTATTGCTATGTGTTTGTTTTCCTTCACAGGCTGTCAGTAGTCTTCTGTTTTTTTACTATCGTTAATAATGTTCTTATATTTTGTTACACTGTAAGACTTAACTTGTACCTAATAAATCTAAAATATAGTAGGACTATAATACTCAGTTTGTAGCTGCAGAAATTTCTGATACACAGTCAAACTAAGATCGTCTTTTTATTACCAAACTAATGCATAAATAACTATGCAATAATTATTCACACGAATAATCGTGTGAAGTAAATTCTTTCTGCACCATGACGTCTTCATTGTAAAAGTAACCTAAAAAACACAGTTTAACATTGAGTACTATTTAACTAAAGACGACAATGAACTTCAAATTCACATGCATGTGAGTGACAATGGTAGAACGGAGAGTAGGTATACATGACAATGTATCTAGATGCATGTGCAAAGCAAAGGGGCGAGCAGAATCTATACTTAAAAAACTTCGGGACAAATACCGAAAAATAGAAAAATAAATTACAAGCTATATATATATATAGCCGTGGTGGTCCAGTGGCGAGTAACCTTGCCTGCCGTGCAGGAGGCGATGGTTCGATCCCCGTCAAAGCCGACTCGTACCAATGAGTTTTTCGGAATTTATGTACGATTTGTAACACCACACTGGCTTTTCGGTGAAGGAAAACATCGTGAGGAAACCTGCATGCTTCAAATACAAATACAAATTGTTTATTGCTTCCATTTGGTACATAAGTTGTTACAATAGATTTCAGAACACAATAATATGGACCCCGGTGGGGCACTGCAATTTGGTAGCACTAATTAGTAATTCGATCAATTCGATCGTTCTTCAATTTCGAGGCGTGTATTGTACCCACTGTCCATTATAAGTGGCGACGGGCTCACCCCCCGTCACACTGGACAGTGTTTCGGTACTACTGGTGAAACGTGGATGTTCTGAGGTTTCAGAATATCTCTGACTACCCCCTCGGGAAATATAGTCGTGAGCATATGCTATGCTATGCTAAATTACAAGCTTAGTTTTAGTTAGAATTATTACTTGTTTAGTTTGATCAGTAGACCCCAGCCACACCCTTTCCACTTATGATTAATAATGTGTTTAATTTACATTGAAAACTTAAAAAAATAATTAAAAAATGAGGCGCAGCTGATACAATAAAAGATTTTATGCCAATGCAACAATCAATAAAGAAAGAGTATAGAAACGGTAAATATGAAAACGAATTCGTAGAACTGATCTTAACTGCTTCAAATTAAGGTTCTGAACGCACGCACGTTGCGTTTTATGACTGTTTGAAACCTGTATATAAGAATAAATTTTAAGTTGGTATTCTAGTCGACATTTACATAGAATATTACAATATAACAATAATCTCGACCGTATTCTCGTTTGGGCGTTGAGAAACTTTGCTATATCTATCGCAAACAATCATAAATTCTATTAAGTAAAATACTAAACCTTTCTACTGTCTAACAGAATACAACAAATGTATAAGTACACCCGGTGACACATCAAGCTACGCAAACCCAATATAAGCTGGATGCGCGATGCTGTACAGTCAGCATCAAAAGTATCTAAGCATGTTAAATGTTCATAAATATCTGAACAACTTTACGATAGCAAACCTTATTTCAACTCGCAAAGAAATCAAATTAATTTATCTGTCATGTTATTATTTGTTAAGTTGAAAACAAATGGTAAAACAATAGTAGGAAATAGAGTTTATTTTCGTTTAATTGTTCAGATGTTTTCGAACGCCGGAGATGCTTAGATACTTTTGATGCTGACTGTACATTACTCTTCCTACGCGCGGCCAGCTTATTTTGGTATTGCGTATAAATAAGCTTGATGTCTCGCCGTGTATACACTTTCATTTAAAAAAAAAAATCTGACCTTTATTAGATCCCTACGTACCTACTGCATAAGTAAGGCAATGCCCATAGGGTATCTCCTGCACACCAACTCCCATGAAATTATAGCTAGAAAAATTTGGTATTACCTACTATCTATGCTTCAACAATTTTGCGCTAATTGGTAAAATCTAGGCTTGTTTAGTTTTTCAGATTTTTTTACAAAAAAATTTTTATAGAGCATAAAAACTACAGAAAGTGATAATGAAATCACGAACCCCAAGATGAAGTATTAAAAATACTGATAGGTAGGTAACCCTGAGTTTTATGGTAAAATTATTCCTATTTTAAACGCAAACGGAAACCACTAGTCGTACTCCATTCAGAGCCTTACAAATAACTTTTCGTGCAATCATACGCATGCAATGATCCAATAAGTCCATCCTATTGCGAAGTCAAGTGAACCAGAGCGGAGCAAGTAGCCCATTGCAAGAGGATATATCGCAATGATTGTTTCTAGGGTTCTTTATTGAAATCAAAAGCGAATATAGCCTTGGTGGTAGCCTTGTCTTGCCTCTCATGCAGGGCGCTGTGGTGGTGGTAGTAGATCATAAGTTTAGAAACTTATGTACAATTGATTAAACTTGCGAGTCTTTCTTAATATGATCAGACCATAAAACTAAACTACTCTCTCTAACATAGAAATCGCGAAAATATCTGTACACCAACTCGTTCCAAATTTATGGGACAGCAGATTTTAACCAATGATGGTTAGAGTGAAATGTGGATTGAGTTCTCAGAGACACTATCCTTTAGTCGTACTTATTCTCTTTTATATTGAAATTGAAAGCAGAAGTGAACGTTTTTCAATGGGGACAAATATCAAAAGCACCAACACCAAGACGGGTGTTGCAAATTCTTTCAGGCGTCGTCATCATCTCTGGTGCCCCAACCATGGTGATTAACCGATTAGAGTAATTGCATCAGAGCCCTCATCAACAGTTTCTCGTTTAACCATTTTCGGGAGAGTTAGAGAGCGCATCAACTCTAGTTTTACCGCACACACTTCATCATAATCTCAGCCGATAAACGTCCACCGTTGGACATAGGCCTCTCAAGGATTGCTACGATAACTACGCGCGCTGCCTTCTTCCAGCGGGTGCCCGCTACAGTCACCAGGTCTTCGGTCTACCTTGTGTCAGTTCACCTAAACTCTGAACTCGAAGTTGCTGACGAATAGGTAGACAGGGTCCTTGTCTCAAGACTAAAGTCTTTGACCAGTGAAACGCGGATCCACCGGTGTGTATGCCTGGTAAAGTTGCATTGAAATTGGTTTAGCAGTTTAAAGTAAGTATATTATGTGATATTGTGATGTGCAAACAAACACAAATTTACTTTTGTAATTCTCGTATGCAAACAGACTGAGATTTTACAGGTTTATTAATTGACTAGTGTTCGCCTCGCGGCTTTGGCCGGGCGTCATACATTTTGTAAACATCTCCATTGTAGGAATGCAATGTATCGATTGTGAGCGAGTCCGTAGTCCGACTCGAACTTGGCTGATTTTGACTATGACTACAAACTTTTATGGAGGGCTAGATCCGCGCCTACCAGTGTGTAGGTTACTGCATAAACACACTTGCGAGTTTAAATAGTTATTTGTTGCAATACTGCAAAGCTGTTTTTTGGCGCGAGTGCTTGTATTGAAACCTGAGCGCAGCGAAGGTTTCAAAGGTACGAGACGCAGAATAACTTTGATGCTGAGCGTAACATACAACTTTTTACCTCACAACGGCGAGGAAAATGCTGGCTGGATGCAAGAAGAAAAAAAAAACCTTTTTGGCGTAATGGCGTATGGTGGGCGGTATAAAAAAATATTGAAGAGAGATTCGAATTTTAAAAACTCTTTCCACGCTAGCGGATAAAATGCACTTTTGCACTCCGATTTCGAATGATAAACAGATTCTTTTCGAGCTTGCGAGGTGTTAAATATATTATATTTATACCTGACTGCTTCTGTAACCAGCAAAGAGAACGGAATCACTAAGTGGTAACCAGCAGACGCGGCTGTAATCGAGCTATGAGTCGGCATCAGTAAAGCATCGTCATCATTATTCGGGATTTTAATCGATAGACTAATGAAATTAATGTACTGGAACATTTTTTAATAATCCGTGTTTCACGCTAGTTTAGTGAAAAGATTCAGGAAATTATAACCGCTGTTATAAGGTAATTAATTAAAATGTTACCAAAAACCTATGTACCTACCTGATTTCATTAATTAACTAATGCTGCATGTAAAACGCGATCAACTGCCAAAATTAATGTAGTGGAACCATGAATGAACGGATGCACAATTATGGAATTAATTGAAGCACGTTATGATGAAAGAGATTTTTAAATAATTTGATAATGTTACGATAAATTACCGTAGGTACATTGGATTATACAGTATAGGTACCTACCTAATTTAACAGGCACGTTACTCGTTTCCACCAAATTCCTGTAAACCAGGATAAACAGCGGCGACCATTCACAACACTAGACACTGAAGTCCAGCGAGCCTGGGGGATGACTCTTAAATCTGTCTTTGAACCCGCAATGAATTTAGAGTCACAATGCGGATCTGCCGGAGGACGGTCGTGTGTGCACAGCACGTATCGTCGCGTTAGGTCCGCACGTGGCTCCACCATTTTGTGAACTCTCTTTTGTGTTTTAACCTTAAAACAATCACTTGAGACTCTAAACTACTTACATTGTCAAAACTGCCACTCTAGACTTAATTAATACTACTGATCATTTTCCTACGTATAATCTTCACATAACGAGACGTTGGCTGAATTGTGATAACGCATCGGATGCCATTAAACAAAAATTGAATTGAATCGCAATGAATTTAATAAGAGGAGTAGAAAAAGCAAATAGCTTTCTATTGAAGTCTTGTTACTAAGCATTAATTCGGTCCTGAAAATTATCTATAGAGGTTTTATTCATAACGTCAAATAAGGCCAAGTTATAGGCCTCTTGGGATGACTAGAAAATACGAAGCAAATTGCAATACACAGCAAGTTGTCCCAATGCTCTAATAATTATTCAAAAGTTGGTTAATTGTTCCATATTGACCGGTAGCAGTTACCCAAAATATCCCAAAGGTAATTTATTGCAACTTATTGAAGAAAATCCAAAGTTTAACCAAAAATTGTTGCAACCCGACAAACAAGAGACGCTGCACCAGGAGCAACTCGAAACGAGGGTCAATATTTTATTAACAAGCTTCAAAGCTGCAACACGTTTCGTCATAAAATAGCAACATGTCCGTATATGCAACATGTTTCGTCAAAAGTGAAACAAAATTAAATAAACGGGATTACAATCTACACTAGACTAATGCACATTCAAAGCCAGCCCCACGCAACCCCAGGTTTATGGTCCCCATGACACCAGCGGCATTTCCTCTTCGGATAGTCAAAGACAACTTCTGCACCAAAAAAATTACTGAGCGCGGGGCGATTTCCGCCGCCACCTCATGCACACACATTTTGGCATCGGTACCCCAAGGACCTGCAGTCTCAGTCCTTTTTTTACCTGAGTTATTTTATCGACCCAGCTCGCACGCTTAAGGGGCTACCTGCCGGTTTTGGGTAATTTTGTAACCATTTTATTCATTAACTATGGCACTTTTTGAGCTGAAATTTAAACTGAACCATCTACAGGATATGAGAAGTGATGTGTTTTTTCTAGAAATCGATTTTAATGAATAAAACCGAAGAAAAGGGACTCTTAAGTCACCCTTTTTTTTCCAGTTGTAACCATTTTACTCTTACATTTTTAATCGGAACAAAATGAAAATTTACTATATTGTTCACAATACAATTTAGAATGATGTGGTTTTTTTACTTTATCGAAATTAATAAAAAATCATCGAATTTTTCAAAGAAAACAGCAAAATTCTGACCGGAGCCACGCGCTCTTTCTCATCGATTAGTATGGAGTGTGAGTGAGAGGAGAGTGGTCCACGGCTGATACGCCTGAAGGGGCCATGGCTTCCGACGAAGATTATCTATGAGAAACGCGATTGCCCGGCCCTCAGAAAAGTGCGAGCGTGTGCCGTATTTTCGATTAATAACAAAAGCACTTTTTAAAGATTTTTTTTATGATTTCACTAGATAAACTATAATGGTGAATATGTGAGTATAAATACCAACAACCGGAAACTATTTAAAGTTCTTATAAAACGAGAAAAATGTTTAAAATGCATGAAAATACGTCATCTTTGTGACGATTTTCTATCGAGTGAAGTAATTCCAATCGTGTATTCAGTTTATGATTTCACTAGATAAACTATCCAAAAAATACTGAGGTATGACTTTAGTTTTGGCATAAATGGTATAAATCTAGTCGTAAAATTAAAAATAAAAGACGCTTCCAAGGTATTTCGTCCTACCATTGGGCCTTAATAATAAAAAGAGAAATAACTTTCAAATTGGGAATAAGTAGTTGCTATAGTTGTATTTGTGTGCTATTTCTCTTTATTATTAAGCGTGCTAGCTCATTAACAAAATTCGTAGCATCAGCACTAATGTATATTTAGGATGTATTATGAATTTAATCTCTAAAGAACAATTTCCTAAAGGTCATTTTGAGTTGATGACTTGGGTAGACGAAGCCTGAGGGTCAATTGGTCAAAGTCAACATAACCGAGTGTATACGCAATAATGTAGGCACTGTAGCTGAGTTGGAAAGTACGTTGGTAATATCATCATTGTGAATACATAGGGTTCTTCTTAAGCCGACACTTTTAAAGGGGATGATCAGACCGTCAAACTGAACAACGTCTGTTTTGTCAGCCTTTATTAATACAGATACTGGGAAACCGCCAAGGAAGGATCGCCACAACAACCGGTCCTGCGCTGCCCTCATCCAACGGGTTCCCGCCGCCTAAACCAGGTCGCCGGTCCAACTTGTCTGTCTTGCCTCGCTGCGCTTTCCGGTACGCGGTAAATAGCCCAGTAAAGTTACGGTGTGCGAAACACGGACCTGAAAAAAAGACTGACGTAATGTGACACGCAGCAGGTCCTACAACCTGTCACCATTATGTACCACGTGACAGCACGCACACAAAAGAAATGGGTGCTTCACTCGTGATTAGACGAGATTACGTCCGACTTTTTTTCAAGTCCGTGGTGCTAAAGTAAATAATTTGGAACAGCCGTTTTTTTTCTTTTAAACTCTAGATCATAATTCTACTTATCATTTATACTGAAAATCCAACTAAAATGTTCTTAAATAATTAAACAAAGTAAAAAAATCGTGTAAAGTAGGCAAAAAATCGTACATACAATTTTTATGTCGTTATTTGTTAAATTGACTTACATTCTTTTATATTGGAATTAAATTCAAAGAAAAATCACCACGGGACCTTTGTTTTTAAATACTTAAGTATAAATTACGAAATATTCAATTTTAGTATAAACTTTACGCGTATGTACTCATAATTCATAACCTAAAACAAACAATTAAAATAAAAAAGAAAGAAAACAGACACTATAACTAAAACATTTACATTTTAGTACTAAAAACTAAAAATACTAAATTTGGTTGGATTCTTTAGTAAAGTAGAAGTAGTGTGTTGTAGAGTTTCTGGCCGCATCTTCTCTACAACGGAACACCTTCCGAAGCGGTGGTAGAATCAAAAATCACGTCAGAAAGTTATCTACGAGTATGTGATATTATTTTGAATAAAAAAAAATTATTTTTATTTTTCTTAATATCATTGTATAAACGATCTAGCATAAAAATTGCTTATTATGAATTATGTCCATTTATTTCTGTATTTTTACTGGGCTAAAAAAAACATGATAATATTACGAATTAAAAACTTACCAAACTTAACAAAAATCATGGCTAACTTCTCATATTCCATATAATTCTTACGACAGCTGACTAGTTCCAATGTCGAAATCTTTCAAGGTTGGCTAGACATCAAAGTTAGGCGAAACTTCGATTGCTTTGCACGTTGCCCCATACCTTCCTAATCAAGTTTTGGCCCAGTGTGACACTGTCTGTGGAAGACGGCGCGCGAAAATTGTGTTGCGAAATCGTCTTTGTGAATTACGAATTTTAAATCTTGAGCGTGAGTGTTTTATTAAATTATTTATTCGAATATTTTTTAATGTGTTTAAAATTGATTTAGGAACGAAAATTTCTGGACTAAGGATAACTTAGGGATTTTACTATACTTAAGTATATTATTTTATAAAGTTTAAGTTAATTAATTATGTAGTGATATATTTCTTAATTTATTGTTAAATTTATGGTTTATTGTTTAAGGTACTTTAAATATCTACATTATTTTTTACAATCAAAGACATTGTATCGAAATGTGTTTGTGCGATCAATAGTTAAGAGGATAGGCGGGCTGAAATGCTAATTTTGAGAATAGGTCACTTTTCCAACCGTATACATATTTGTCCGATCCGCCCCACCAATACACCCTACCGACTAGAGTGCGAAAGAGACAACTGCAGCAAGGATCGATTTTATCTACATAAAATCGACGAAAACAGCATTTCGTATTTCCCTGTTTTTTCCTCCAAAACTAAACCGATTTTAATAATTATTTCAAGAATAATATAAAAAAGACTTTGGCTATCTACAGAGATAGCCAAAGTCTTTTTTATATTTTGTTTTTTTTGTTTATATTCGTCAAATTTGTTTGCCGGATGTCAGAAAACGGGTGGTAAAATTGGTAATTTTCGAAGGTCCCTAGTTTTTACAGTAACTAATAAATGCAAAAAATCAAAACATAGGGACATGCATGGCAGAGGTGACATAGATTGTATGGTAAAAAAATATTTGCTCTAGTGTTATTATACAGGGAGAACACAGGGAAATACGTTTGTATGGAGAAAACTGTACTCGTCTATCCTCTTAACCATTATTAGTTCTACAGTGTAAGTATAGGAAAACTTTACGGATACGGCCATTCTTACAAAATATTATTATTTAGGTACTTTATGTAAATTTAATGGTCGCCGTAGCTATTTGTAAAGTAAGTTTAAAAGCAGATGGGTTTTTACAAAGTTCTGCTCAAACACAACTTTGTATAAACCGAGATAGATAAATAAAACCGGTCAAGAGCGTGTCGGACTCGCCCATGATAGGGGTTCCGTAGTCATTGTGTAAGAAGAATAGGAAGAAAAGCAATCAATTTGTTTATCATACCTAAGAGACATTTTTGAACATAATTTTAGCGCAGTTTAACTTAGTGCAACGCCATCTAGTTCGGTATTAGAAAATCAATATATTTTATTGGTTATTTTCCAAAACTGGTTGCGCTACAGCATCCGTTATAATTCCGCCTCGGACCCTTTTGGTAAATTATGACAATTGTAATTTACAATGACAATTCAGGGTACCTAAACTATCTAACTAAGTTAACTCGGACACTCTATTAATGGTGCCAGTGTAGTTATTCCATTTGATGGTAAGGCATTGGAGGCATGGTCAAGATTCTGCCCCAATCGAGCGGCGCCGGTTGAGTTCATAGTCCAAAAGGTAGTGGGATGACATCCGTTGCAGCGTGATTCTGCACAAACTCCTGAGCTGAGCTTCAGATCCTCATTTAGCCAGTTTAAAGGCTGCATCTATACACCAGAATCAGGAGCATGGTTGCACGCGCTACCTTCACCTCACTTAGGGTACCTCTTGGACAACGACTCCCTGAGTATGGGAGTTGCTCTCAGGTTCAGTTTCAGGTGTATTCCACAATCTTATGTGCTTGCGGTGCTTGGGTGGAGGCGAACAAATATACCGGTTTGAGATGCGTGAAAAGCGCAGGAAGGTTTCCACGACACGATGCACTCAATGAAATTATCCGTCGTGTGTTACGTAACCATCAGGACTGAGCCGAACAGATGGAAAGAGGCCGGATGGATTAACTTTGGTGCCATGGCAAAAGGGTCGTTGCTTACCATGGGATTTTCGATTTTGGTCCCATAGTGAATGAAAGTTGTTCAGTTTCATGGTCTTAGGCCTCCGCTCATTGCAGCGATATTATCGCTGCGATTTTGCGATAATTGTTCTCAGTACATTTTGTATGGGGACGCGCGCGATCCTACACACTGCCGCGATATTATCGAGCGATAATATCGCTGCGATAATTGTTCTCAGTACATTTTGTATGGGGACGCGCTCGATCCCACACACTGCCGCGATATTATCGCAACTCTTTCGACTACATTCAGTGGTTGGGCGCATGCGTGACGCGAATCGCGGAATCGCTGCATTGTGTAAGGTGTCGCGATATCGCTGTCGATAATATCGCTCGATAATATCGCTGCAATGTGCCTCCGCACAAGACGTTTTTTAAGTGCTTTTCTTTGATAAAACAGTCATCATCATCATCACAGCCTATATACGTCCCACTGCAGGGCACAGGCCTACTTGGGAGGAGAAAACAGTAATGTCGGAAATTGACGCCCGGCCGGCGCCCTCGTATCATATTTCAGGATTTTCAGGCTTCAATTGGTGATAGGACGCATTACTCGCCAAAATAATACTGAACAACATAATTACACAAAGTAACCTTAGGTATTCCTTTGTCAAAAAAAGAAATACCTACGGAAGAAAATTGCAGCAGTGACAAAAAATAAAATTATATTTTTGAAATTAAAATTAAGATAAATTATTCTTCTTTGTACAATTTTCAATTAGGTATTGCATGGTACATTCTTGTTTTTAAATCTTATATTTTACTCAACATTCGTGTTGATATTATCTTACTTTTATGTTTTTATTACCATTGTTTACTTTAATTTTAATGACTTGAATGTTATTTTGAATTAATAAATTGCACAATTCATTACCATAATATTCCAGTGATTATGATTAATTCCACAAACTTTTTGGTAAAAGGCTGATGATGATGATGATTAAAGGTTGTCTGGAAGAAAACGCTTTTAAGTATAAGACCGCCTATTTGTATTTCCGTATTTCCTCTTGTCTTTACCCATTGTGTACTGTTTTTGTTGTAAAATAAAGTATAACTGATTGATTGATAAAATGATTAGCTAAAGATGAAATTGTTATTCAAAATTGCAGAACCAGCATGGCGGCAGCAACCTTAGTGCAGCCTTCAGGGGAGATGTGGAAGAAGATAAGGGTCGAGCTCAACGAGGATGTGAACACGAGAGACCGGGACCTGGCCGCCATCAAGGAGTGGATGAGGAAGCAGCCGCATCTGCCTGATGCGTGGGGTAAATAACGTTATACGTTTTTCTAATTAATATGTGTTTTTTTGGCTTTTCGGTGAAGGAAAACATAGCGAGAAAACCTGCATGCTTCAATTTCGAGGCAGGTATTGTACCCATTGTCCATTACAAGTGGCGAAGGGATCACTCCCCGTCACAGAGGAAAGAGTTTCGGTACTACTAGTGAAACGTGGATGTTCTGAGGTTTCATAATATCTCTGACTATCCCCTCGAGGAATATAGTCGTGAGCATAATATGCTGATGCTGTTTTTTTTAATTTAAACCTACGTATTTATACTGGAATCTACAACATAATATTACCATACGATTATTGGACCGAATCCCAAATGTCTAAATCAGACGTCAAACAAAGGTAGTTGATATCGCGAAGCGGATTTAGAGACTGTCTGTACCCCTCTGGGCGCCCCTAGGTCAGTTGCTTAAGTTCATTCACTTGGCTTCGGAGACCCTTCGTGGTCCCTCCAATAGTCCGCAGTTAAAAGCAGTAGCTACTCCCGGAGCAACGATGTATCAGTCAATTAAAAAAGAAAACGGCATGCATATGCTCACGACTATATTCCCCGAGGGGGTAGTCAGAGATATTCTGAAACCTCAGAATATCCACGTTTCACCAGCAGTACCGAAACTCTGTCCAGTGTGAAAAGGGGTGAGTCCGTCGTCACTTATAATGGACAGTGAGTACAATTCATGTCTCGAAATTGAAGCATGCAGGTTTACTCACGATGTTTTCCTTCACCAAAAAGCCAGTGGTGTTACAAATCGTACTTAAATTGCGAAAAACTCATTAATGCGAGTCGGCCTGAACGGGGATCGAACCATCGCCTCCAGCACGGCAGGCAATGTTACTCGCCACTGGACCACCACGGCTAAAAAAAGGTTTCCAGACAATTCGAGACACACGAGAAGGAAGTGGGGAATAGTCTCCTGAAAACATCCAAAAACGGTTTCATTTGACAACTCATGTCACTGCCTCTATTTCTGTAAGATATAATAACTTTATGGCAACATACACTCTCGTTGATACAGTATAGAACTGCTTGCGCAAGTCTACCTGCGCTAAAATGTCGTTTCCCCGGTAACACCGCCATAGTTCATTTACCTTTCCAGTTTCATCACGCGAATGATCACGCTCATTCCGAATTGGAATACTTGTTTACCAGCAGGTTTTTGAGTTCCTTATAACTGTGATCATAAAAACTATACAGGGTGAAATTGATATCATTAGCATCCTTTTAAACTAAGAGTCTACCCTTCAAACTGAACAACTTTTACTATGGGAGCAAACTAATCGGAGCAAAAACAAAATCAGCTGCTCCATACTAAACTGCAATGTCGACTCGACTCAACTGTACGTAACAGCTGATTTTGTTTTTGCTCCGATTGGTTTGCTCCCATAGTAAAAGTTGTTCAGTTTGATGGGTAGACTCTTTGTTTAAAATGATGCTAATGAAATAAATTTCATCCTGTATAACATAGCGTGGTAGGAAACAAAAAGTGTTTTTGATAATCACAATCTGTAGTTATAAATAGCTAAAAATACGCTCACGACTATGGAACTAACAATCGTGAAGACCATCAGATCAATTCTGAACTAATATCCTCATACTCTGAGCACATGATTAAAGGCTTCCGCACATTGCAGCGATATTATCGAGCGATATTATCGACTGCGATATCGCGACACCTTACACACTGCAGCGATTCCGCGATTCGCGTCACGCATGCGCCCTTCACTTAATGTAGTAGAAAGAGATTGCGTCAGGTTGCGATAATATCGCGGCAGTGTGTGGGATCGAGCGCGTCAATACAATACACAATACAAAAATAATTGAATTTATTTTTACCAAGATAATTTTCGTTTCAGATAATTGAATTCAATGCTTGCCGGTTTTAGGCATCAATTTCTCATAAACGTTTGAGATGTACCGAGGAAATTAGATTAAGTAGGTATGCTTAGTAAGATTGTAAACGTACGTTTTCGTATCAATCAAACAATTTTATTTTAATTTACACCAAAACATAATTAACACTTAAAATAATAATATTATACCGTTCTTATAGAATAGGTACTAGTGTTTTCCCGCGACTTCGTCCGCACAAATTATAATACCAGATTTTAAGTCAGATCATAAGCTATCAAACAAAAAAAGTTTCATCAAAATCGGTTCAGTAGTTTTTGCGTGATGTGCGAACAAACAAATAAACAAACAATCAAACACACAAACAAACAGACAGACAAAATTTCTAAAAAAGGTTGATTTCGAGTCAGGGATACCTAAAAACCATATCGTAATCTTTTTTTTGTAAATAACTTCAATGTACAGACACACTTCAGTTACAGTTTTATAATAGTTTAGATAATTATTTGCTATTTGTTTAAGGAACGTAGTTTACTTGACCCTACTCAATTCACGCCTCTTCGAACCGTTTTCCACACACTCTTTCGACACTGTAATTAACATGTAAATGTATGGAAAGGCAATCGCGTTAGTTTGAAAGGTTTTAAGCTATTTCATACTAAACGTGGTATGTCAATAACATTGCATTCCTAACAAAGCGATGCAATCGCTCATGTCCAAAGGCTCTATGTGGTCATAATTGTCACAATTGTTCACTGTCAATTAACCACCAAGTAGGCTTATAATTCATATTTTTTGTTGTTTTTCAGCTATTCATAAACTTTTCTTACCATCTATCTTGTTACTAATGGGTCCGTCAGGCTAAGGCCTCCTCGCTTTTGTAAAAACAATAGTTATTTGTTATGCTAGGCTGCAAAGTTGTTTTTTGCCGCGAGTACTTATATTGAAACCTGAGCAAGCGAAGGTTTCAAAGGTACGAGACGCGGAATAATTTTGCAGCCGAGTGAAACACACAACTTTTCACCTCACAACAGCGAGGAAAATGTTAGGTGCAAGCACTGAGTTTAGATGTATAGAGCGAACATCGCGCTTTATGACGTTGTCCCATTCTATTGCGGCTATATTACTCTTGCATTTAGTCACTGTCTCACTGCGGTCACGTGTAGCAGTTTGATTGAAAACCAATTGATCAGCATAAAAAATGTCCTGCTGGTGTGTAGTGTGTACTGAGACACTGCGCAAATAATTCAGGAAATGTAAGGAAATGTAACGGAATAACTCATAGGTAAACAAGATGAATTAATTATTAAAATGCATTTTAAATAAGTATTATTTTAAATGATGTTTTTATCCCACACTGGAAAAATAATTATATGCAAATGCAAATAAGGACAAATCTATACGTGAAAAAGAGAAGACAAGAGATATTGCTACTCAAAGGGATTATATTTAGTTATAATCTCTTTGTTGACACTCAAATAAATTATAGTGAAGGACAAACTTATACGCGAAAAAGAGAAGACAATAATATGCACGAATATATGCATAGTTCGTTATGTTAGCAACATAATCTTTTTGTCTTTCTCGCACGTATGGTTTTACTATCTTTTTATCTGGACTCGAATGGATTCGAATTTTAAAAACTCTTTGCACGCTAGCGGATAAAATGCACTTTTGCACTCAGATTTCGAATGATAAACAGAATCTTTCCGAGCTTGTGAGGTGAAAAATTATTAATTACAGAGTTGTATGACGCAAAAAATCTTTTGTTCCGTGTAAACATGAAATTTGCATATTTAGTTTAAATGTACGCGGGACCACCGATTTTGTAGTTTAGAGTCATTCCGTGCAAGTACAGCACTTAATTGTCAATCAATCAAAATTGTATTTTAATAATTATCTATAGCTCTCGTTGAAGCGCTCGTTGGCGTAGTGGAGCTTCGGTATTGGAAACGATCACCGAAGTTAAGCAACGTCAGGTCCAGTCAGTCTTTGGATGGGTGACCGTTTAGTGGTATTTCATCTCGAGCGTTTCCGTCCTTCAAAAGGCACGTTAAGCAGTTGGTCTCGGATAGTTCCGTCAGATGGCGTTGTAACTATTCGTTAAGCCAGGTCAGAGGCCTATTGAGGCGGCTTGAAAATTCTCTGACAGCAAGGTGACCACTAACTTGCCTCCACCAACACGCACTGGGCCCGCGTGGTGGAGTATGGCCCACTCCCTCTCACCCTTATTCGTGAGAGGAGGCCTTTGCCCTGCAGTGGGATTCTATAGGCTATAACTTACTTAACTTAATTATCTATTATATCACTGGTAAAATAAGATTAGTGTTGTGAATGGTTGCCGCTGCGGATTCTAGAAGCATTTCAGTTTACTTGATCTATCTTTGTACCTAGTTATTTAGATATCTAAGATATGAGATAGTTTGGGCACAGTCATGCTGTAATCAGCAATGTACACTGAATTGTTATTGTGAATCACTTTTGTCATGTTCATGAAATATACTTACTTAGTACACCCCATGAATATTAATAAACTTGACTATTGTAATTTACAATGACAATTCAGGATAAATTGCTTGTTAATTATAACGCTAAACATGCAGTAGGTAACAGTGTTCTAACATTCTCAGCAATGTACCCTGAATTGTCATTCTAAATTTCATTAATTGTTATGTTTACTAAATGGGCTCTATATAATAAACGTGACAATTGTAATTTAGAATGACAATTAAGGGTACATTGCTGAGAATTTTGGAATTGGCTTAACGAATAGGTACACCGCCACACCGCCACATACCTGATCAATCTGGTCATAATCCCCAGATGATGCCAGAACCATGACGTTCCTGCGAGGCTGCAGCTTCTCCCTGGAGAAATGCAAGAGGAAGCTGGACATGTACTTCACCATGAGGGCAGCCTGTCCCGAGTTCTTCACCAACAGAGATATCACCAGGCCGGAGATAGCTGACCTCGCTACGAAAGCGTACGTGCATTGACAATAATCTTATGATTGACCCATTCGTGTCCCCTGACGCAAATACGCTGTGCTTTGTGTTTAGCGCGGACACGTAACCTCATCATCATCATCATGAGTGGGATCACACACGATGACGCATTGACGGAGCGGCAGGCGTCAGTCCGTCATTTGTGAAGCAAGGAGTTGTAAGAAACCGCACTTAGAAGCACACACGGTGACGGATTGACGCACCGTTTGTGCTTCTACGTGCGGTTTCATACAACTCCTTTGCTTCACAAATGACAGACTGACGTCTGCAGCTCCGTCAATGCGTCATCTAGTGTGAACGCACTAACTGCCTATACAGGGCTCTCTAATAACGACTGCTCTCAGATGGTGAAGGAAAACATCGTCAGGAAACCTGCATACGCTGAAGAAGAAATCCCGATGCGTATGGAAAGTCTTCCAATCCGCATTGGGTACGCGTGGTGGACTAACGCCCATACACCCTCCCTGAGTGTAGGCCTGGGCTCTGCAGTGGGACTTACACAGGGTGTAAGTGATAAGTGATAGCCTAGCAAATACTGAAACGGTGAACTCAGACCATCAAACTGAACAAATTTCACTATGGAGCCTACCTCAGGAAACGCGAAAAAATATTAGCTGTCCCATGCTCTCCACACCTAATCTAACTGCTCTAGAATAGCATCTCGTCATCTCTTTTGTTTTTTATATTACAGGCAAGGCCCACCACTACCAGGCTTAACACCGAATGGGCGACGTGTCACCATTTGCAGAGGTAGGAACTGAAAAAATCAATAAATTATACACCAAGAGCCACTTACATGTTTTATCTTTCATCGTCAACGAACTCATAAGTCGCCAAGTCAGAGGGTGCTTTCCATAAACTTGGATTAGTGCTGATATTGGTCAATCTGTCTTCATAATATTTCAAGTCAAGTCATTAAGGGTGTCAAGTGTAGATAGCTACATTACTTTAAAGAGTGACACTGAACCAACTTTCTCAAAGGAATTAGCTTACTGATACCGCTATCCACTATCCATAGTACCTTTACATAGTACTGCCTCCATGGTCTAATGGTTACGAGCATTGGGCTCTTGACACGGAGGTCGTGGGTTCGATTCCCACGGGGGGCACCTAGTGAAATGTCACTTTGTACGTTTTACCCCAGTTGGTTAGGACATTGCAGGCTGAATCAGGTGTGATTGTCTGAAAAGAAAGATGATTCCGTGCTTCGGATGGCACGTTAAGCTGTTGATCCCAGCTACTATCACTGGTGGTAGTAGTCGTTACATAAAAACCACGTCAGAGGCCGTAAGGCGGTTTGAATAAACTCTGACACTAGGGCTTGCAGCCCACTCGATAAGAAGAATAGTACCTTTTATCTTCCACATAAACTATAGTGTGTCTATCTTTAAAACATAATTTTCCAGGTCTAGACAAGAACATAGATACAAGCCAACTGAACGACGCCTTCAAGGTAGCGATGATGATCGGAGACATCAGACTGAAGGAGGAGATCGAGGGGGTTGCGGGGGACGTGTATATTCTAGACGCATCCATTGTATCGCCCAGCCATCTTGGGAAACTGTCACCATCCCAGATAAAGAAGTTCTTGATTTGTGTGCAGGTGAGAATTTGTTTCTATACACTTCTATGCTCTTGAGTCTTTTTTTTACATGGCTTATGTAAAAAAAAAAAAAAAGCTTATGTAAAATAAATTTTCTGGGACACTATACGAGCGCCGTATTCATTGGTACTCGGAGTGAGCACGGATAAGTAAAGGGTGTGTGTAAAGGCAAAATTTGATACGAAATTTCGTTTCCATTGTAAGATTTTGTACAAATTTAACGTCCCATGAGGCTACACGTAGCCTACCTACTGAAATATTCAAACTCCCGATTCTATCATAGCAAACTTTTCCAACAACCTTGCAGAGTTGTCAATTTCATACAAAACTTTGTCGTAGAACACTCGTAGACGGTATTAATAAAAGTAATGTTTTATATATGGAAAAATAGCTTAGAAAATCTAGATTGCGCGTATCAAATAACATTTACAATTTATAATATAATTACGAAGATATAATTCTTTGAAATTTTGTATGAATAATTTCAAAACTGATCGCAACCTTGATTTTCTAAGCTATTTTTCCATATATAAAACATTACTTTTATTAATACCGTCTACGAGTGTTCTACGACAAAGTTTTGTATGGACGGAAACCACCTAAGTCATATTTTTTTATTTTTTGGCCTTTCATGCATTAATTATTGGCTACTATCAACCTGTCCCGACTTTGCACGGGTACACAAACCTTTCTCGAGAATCAGTTTATCTATTGGTGAAATCCGTATCCAAGTCCCTACAGTGGATTTCGGTTCTACTTCAGAGTGTGTCTATGAACTTTCAGCACCAGCAGTGCGATTTTTGAAAATCATACGAGCGGTTCGGCAGTAGAAAATGTCAGAATTACTATGGAGATTATGCATCTTTCTACTACCGAACCGCTCGTATGATTTTCAAAAATCGCACTGCAGACCACAGATTATTTAAAAGATCAGAGGGCCTACCATGAGTTTTCACCGTACTACTACCTGTAGTTACGTCTCACCAATTTTGTATTGAATTTCGTACAGCGCTCCTAGTGGTTACGTTGAGAACTAATTTCTGTCATACGAATTGGCGAGGTAACTACAGTAGTAAAGTACAGGGAAAACTCATGGTAGGCCCCTGAATTGGTGATGTAACTACAGTAGTAAAGTACAGGGAAAACTCATGGTAGGCCCCTGAATTGGTGATGTAACTACAGTAGTAAAGTACGGTGAAGGAGTCACGTTGCAGGTACTGACCCGAGCACACGTCTCGCGTGGTTTTCGCGCGTCGCGTTTTTGCCTGCCACGAGGCTCCGCAATCCTCAATCTCTTCTTGTTCTTGAACAAAAACAATCCCTGAGATTGGGATAGATACTCCCATAAACTACTTGACACTGGCGGAAATGCGATGCTACGCACAAGCAAAGAGCCATTTAATTATTGAAAAAAAAGAATGGTGAAAACTCACGGTAGGCCTACAGACTCATAGACGTACCTATTGTTTCAATTTGTTTCGCTATTGAGACTAGTAGTAACGCAATATTCAATGTAGATATCAATGTCGAGGCTAATAAGCATATGAATAGATACGACTAGAAGTCAAGCTTCTTAAACCGCGCAACGGCGCTAGACTCGCGAAAAATGTTGTAATCCATTGCTTTATGGATCAAAATGGCTTGTTTACGAGTCTAGCGGCGGTCTCTGGCGCGGCGTCTCGCTTGTACGAAGCTTCTGATCCTTACAGATATTTAATCATGTGGTAATATGGTTAACAAATTAAAACCTAGTAATTACCACGTTTTATGCAGTTTTTCGTTTAGTTGAGTTAACAATGTATATTGTTAACATTACAGGAAGCCTATCCAGTAAAGCTGAAAGAGGTGCACGTCGTGAACGCATCTCCAATCATCGACACTGTAGTGAACCTGGTCAAACCATTCCTCAAGGAGAAGATTAAGAACAGGGTGAGTAATAAGTCCTGACCTTATCATGGTTAACCACAATACTTACACGAGTAAGAAAAAAGCCGCAATGTCTGCATTTGACATTTTTGCACTTGGTTTATTATCAGGAGCAGATAATGATCTTGCTTGAATGGCCGGCATGGCTATCTGATTTCAGAAACGGAATTCACCGTCTAGTTTGAGTAAAAAAAAAAGGATTAGGATGTTATGTTATTATTATGGTACTTTACTTACTTCAAAACAGGCGCGTGCATTACATAAAGGCAATTAAGCAGTGCTTAAGTGTCTCTTAATTAATTATCAATCAACTAACAATTTACACGTATTCTCTATAAACACAAACAAATAAAACATCCAAAAGTTTAATTGAACTCTGCCCGAACGCACGCAGCGCGCAGTACCTAAGCAGATTTAATTCGTATATGAAAATGCGGCAATACATGACGTTTGACCTTCTCTAGGAGTTTTTGGCGGGCTTTGGTATCTGACGTTTGGAGTCCTTATAATTTCATCGAAATTTTATTGTTTATAGTGAGTTTTGGTTCGTAAAATTGGTGTTGTTTTGCGTAACAAAGTGTCGTGCAAGTGAACAATATATAGTTCAGTGAAATATGATGGAGCATGGGTCGTAAACAGGAAAAGTGTTCCGTGATTTTAGCGCGGCAAAGCGGTCGGTTCACCTCTTTCCTGTGGACTTCTCTGCTTTTCCTGCGTCTTTCGATTGCCTCCAAAAACTCCAAAGAACCATCAAAACGTCGAATACCAACGTTTCAATGTGAAAACAGAAGACAATTAAAAATAAATTAAGATTTAGCCAAAAGGTCTAGTAACCAGGCTAGTAAATATATTAAAAAAAAAAAAGACCTCTATTTATTGTCATAAACAAAGCAATGCCTGACGTATTAACCAATCACTTGCGAAAACAACGAAGCGCTTGGCGTCTCATTGATAGATTTCATCTTCGCTTTTTGGTTTCATGCGCGCTCTTCCTTCAAAACAAAGTCATATTTTAGCTAGTACCATCGACCTAGAACTCTATGGACACAGGGTCTAATACAAAATTATCGATAAAAGTGTCCCAAACTAACCTTATAAAAATATTGGTATGCATAGTAATGTAAACAAACTGAAAACATTGCAATTGAAATCGTATGAAGCTAGTCACAAGGGTTAATTTTGCTTACACCTACTTAACACCATATGCAGCTTCGACTGGAGGTGAAAATGAACATCAAACATGACAGACGTAATGGCAGACGCGATGACAGATAATCAATAAATAAAATAAAAACTAAATATTATGTTCGTAAACAAAATGGTACTTCTAAATGCTTCTAAATGATAAAATAATAGTTTGCTTACTGAAAATAGGATACACCATCACATTTTTTCACTTTTCTTTGGTAGTTTTTACATGTTTTTTTACAACACAGTACGCCATCATGAACTCGCGCGTGCTTAGACGATCAAACAAAAACTGACAAGAGACTACAGTGCCTTTTTGAATTGTACACTTTTTTTGGTTCGGACACTTTTGAGCATGGACCCATCTTCCACAGTGTTCTAATTCAATGGCTAGTATTATTATACCACTTACATTGTAACAAACCCGCACAATTCTCTTTTGGGGTAGCCAAACTTGCTGTATCAAATGTCTGAGGGCCACTCGTGTCGATGTCGAGGTCACTCCCTGTACCAAGTTATTTACCCCACAGAAGCCAACACCTATTCTCATGGTATTTTTCTGTTTTTGCTGTTCTCTTATTTTGTATAATCGTAAAATTATTACTAGGAATACTTAGAGGTTTGAAAATTTTCACTAATAATTGAAATTAAGATTGAAGCTACAAATCATTAAAATTGTATTAAAATAAAACTATAACTAGACAATATTTGAAGCTTAGAAAAAGTATAATGTCTAGAATGAGCCTCACGAATATACCGTATAAAACAAAAGGGGCCAAGTTTCATAGGTTGGTGTGCGTGAGGCGCCATACAAATTGTGTATGTGTATATTGTATAGGGTTTTGGAGCCATTACAGGTTCCAATTTTTTCGACGCTTTCGTATCATCGACTTCGACTGTCAATCTTGACATATAACTTTATCAAAGATTTGAAGATTGTAATGTTGCACACCTAACCTATTATTAGTGCGAGTTGCGTTGTGGGTCTGCTATTGGGCGGTCACGTGCGCGTGTCGCTTGTCGGTTGCCCCATCCCCGGCCTACAGCGGAACTCCAGTGGTTGCTCAGGATATTGTTCTTTTATAAGAACAACCCTTGATAAGTCACCAAAATATCAATATAACCGTACAACGTCAGCGCTTTTGCTATAAAAACTCGACATTGGCAAAATCATCATTAACCAAAGATGGCAGCCATATTTTTAAAAAATAGAATAGAATATTATTAGTGCATAGTCAAGGGCTAAAAGTGCTAAAACTGTGTGTTTGTTTATAATTTTTTTGTCGTTGGTGTGTATAATAAAATAAAATAAAAAATATGGTACCTAATCAAGACGCTGTTCTTTCCAGATCTTTATCCATACTGACGTAAAAACCTTGTACGACCATGTACCAAGAGAAATGCTTCCTGAAGAATATGGCGGCAATGGAGGGTCAATTGAAGAAATTAACAGTAAGTTGTACCATGTTGTATAATGTTTACCTTTATCTATACTCCATTCCAAATAGCAACGAAAGTTTTCTGACAGGCGATAGATGGCGTTGACCAGAGAGGGGTCCGAAGACGAAAATTTTAGGCTAAAAAGCATTTAGCATAGCATGCATATGCTCATGACTATATTCCCCGAGGGGGTAGTCAGAGATATTCTGAAACCTCAGAACATCCACGTTTCACCAGTAGTACCGAAACTCTGTCCAGTGTGACGGGGGGTGAGCCCGTCGCCACTTATAATGGACAGTGGGTACAATACACGCCTCGAAATTGAAGCATGCATGTTTCCTCACGATGTTTTCCTTCACCGAAAAGCCAGTATTGTAACAAATCGTACATAAATTCCGAAAAACTCATTGGTACGAGTCGGCTTGGACGGGGATCGAACCATCGCCTCCTGCACGGCAGGCAAGGTTACTCGCCACTGGACCACCACGGATTAGGCTAAAAAGTAGGCAAAAAATTAATTTCAATGAGTCAGACACTGATTGAGTCAGATGATTTTGTTGACGAAATATCTCATATTTACTTAAAAACACAAATTCTTACTATTTTATTTGTATTTTATTATCTGCAAGGTCGCTCGCCCCTGTCTAGTCAACGCCATCTATCGAGCCATTAGGAAATACTTTTTCTTTTATTACTTTCTGAAAATCCCTCATAACAGAAACAGAGATTTGAAACACTTACTCTTACTTAATCTTAGAGCAGCTTTAGTAACAACGTTAATCAACTATTTCATACATTTAGGTCGAGTAAGGCAGCAAATTTTTTGTTGCGAATTTTGGTTAGCTCACGTAGCTATAAACGTTTTTCAGTTTGATGGGTCTAAGACTGCGAATAAGAATAACTATAGAAGAATAACTCTAAACAAAATCGAAATAATTTAGAACACGGTACACTTTTTTGTGCCACTTTTTGAGCTTCGTTTACTCTTCTATACATTCTTATTCGTAGGTCTAAAAGAATTAAAAATATTGTTTTAAAGGATGCTAATGACTTCATATTATTCACTACCTATGTATGTCTTCTTAATATGCTGACACTTTTTTAAGGAGATGATCAGACCATCAAACTGAACAACTTTCTCTATGAGACTAACATCGAAATCGCAAAAAAAAAAAATCAGCCCCCCCCTACAAAACTGCATACCTACTCGAGCCAAATGTATAGGACAGCTGATTTTTTTTGCGCGATTTGGATGTTGGTCCCATAGAATGTTGTTCAGTTTGATGGTCTGATCATTCCCTTAAAAAAGTGTCAGCATAATATTAAGTTGGACACACAGGATGTTCTATATTTTTCGAATGTAGTCATTTTCGCCAAATGAAATCTGCTGTCAGACTGTCTAATACATTACGTCCATTAGGTTTGTAGTTGTATGAAACAGCCGTTTTTTCGATAATTCGATGATTATTCCATAGGGAAAGTTTAGTTTGGTGATCTGATCATCCTCTTCAGCGGCAGCATAATACAACGTGTTAATGAATTAACGCAAAACTATAAAGTAGTTTGTTTAGAATCGAGAGTAGAATCGAATTGTCATGGTTTCAACATAGGTATTTTTTTATTAAATAATAATTACCTTCTTATGTAACTATGTAAAATTTTAAATTTACTAATTATTTTGTTATAACCCCGTATGAGGTTTTGCTCTTATTAATTAGCACGTTGTATAAAGACCCGATATACAGGGTGAAATTGATATCATTAGCAGTTTTTTTTTGCTCTGATCGGTTTACTCTCACAGTAAAAGTTTTTCAGTTTGCAAATGATATCAAATTCACCCTGTATATTTTGTTAAGTACCTACTACGCTTTATTTCATAGCTGCTATTTTTGTTTTTTGCAGAAGCCTGGTTAAAGAAATTGGAGGACTACAAAGATTGGTTTAAGAACCAGGAGTCTATCAAAGCGAATGAGTCACTCAGGCCTGGAAAACCCACCAATTACGATGAACTATTTGGACTAGATGGGTCTTTTAGACAGCTCTCTATTGACTAGTTAATAAGGTTGAATTTAGTTATGTATTAAGTCCAATTAAGTATTACATTGGAATCATCAGATACTTAAGGACTTCACAGTTTGTATGACTTTTGTATGTCAACATTTAACATAACATTACCAATTTATATTGTAATGTAAAATTGTCGCATTGGATATGATTTCATTTCTGTGATAACACGAAAAAAAAATCTGTAATAACTAGTTTACAAAATGAATAAGAAAATATTTAACAAAATAGAAGCAAAATTCGATAGATGTTTTTTCAGTATAGAAATACGTAACAATGTACCTAACTAAATAAGTGCGTTCATACACGATGACGCACTGATGGAGCAGCAAACGTCAGTCCGTCATTTGTGAAGCAAGGAGTTGTATGAAACCGCACGTAGAAGCACACACGGTGACGCATTGACGCACCGGGTGTGGTTCTATGGACTGACATTTGCCGCTCCGTCAGTGCGTCATCGTGTGTGAACGCACTAAATAAAAAAATGCATACTTCAATTTCCCGCGTCCAGTTTCTACTAGTTTTGTATAATAAAGATCCCGTTGCGAATTTTCTAACCCATAATATTTAGACAATTGCTTTATAATTGTTTTACTAAATAAATAAGTCCACCCTAAAACCTTTAGGCAATTCGGTATGTCAAGTTTTTTTTTGGAGGGCTGAATCGAAAACCATTTCGAGATAATTGTCTCACTAATCATATTTTCTATGTCAGAGATTTTAAAATGAAAGGATTACAGATATTTTTAATAAAATAACGTCGTTTTTCGGTCCGTGCAGTGACGTCACTGGCATACCTGTGAACTCCTTGGTAAACATAAAATCAACTTAAAATAACCGGCCATTAAGAAAAAAAAATACTTTCACAATGTCAGAATTTGACATTTGATGTTGCCGTATCTTTTTCCAGCATAGAGTTAGAAAGAGGAGGCAGGTTTTAATTTTTTTAAATACAGCTGTAGGTAGTTTTTCTCCACGGAGTTCGAATTATTTTCTCTCCACCATTTTTGCACTTAGAGATTACAGATCAAAATAATTTATAAATTAAATTTATATTGATGAACTCGATGAATAGCAATAAGAATGAAATAGGTGTCTTAAAATTATGTCTTCTATCCGTAAAAAATATAAAAATGAAGACCAAAAAAAACTTGACATCCCGAATTATACAATATTTCAGTGGAAAGTACCATTATAAAGTAAAACTATTTTCACGAGGCGAGGCCCATTAAGGTTTTAGTCATAAATAAAATATAACCAATAAATTCGATAATTTGTATCATTATAATAACTATTGTGATATTTTATGTTATAATTATGTAAGTATAATAATATTATCTGTGTAAATAAAAGTGTCTTCCAAAATAACTTGTTTCGTTTTCAAAAATCGCGTGCTGTGAATTTACGGCGATTGATATCGCGATCTTCTTCTTTTCGTGACAGTATGAGTTATAACATTGACAGGAGTCGCGCGCGTGGCTAAAGGGGTCTAGAGTGGACGTCGATTCGTTCGGCTGTCGATTTAATTGGCCACGCGGCTCCGCCAATTTATGGCGGTTTCGAGTGTGTGTTTTTGTTTAAAAACGGGGCTTTGAGATCGCCATATCCTGTAATAGGATATGTCCTCAATACTTGACACTGGCGAAATGTAACAAGGAAACGCCATTACATAAAAATAGAGTGATTGACATGCGATATAGTATTAGAGTAAAGGTTATCCAGTCAGCAATGGTAGTATCGAAGCTGACTGCCGAGCGTGCGTCAGACGAACTCACTCATGGAGGCTCATTCGTTGCACCCCTCGCAATATAACTAATTTGCAATGCTTTTACTTCATAAAAAAACCACTAAGGTGGAGTCTTGTAATTGAAACTAAGTAGTTAGTTGCAACTATAGAGCAATTGCACTTATACAAATCATGATTCATTTCGTCTCTGACACTTTTTTAGGGGTTTTATCAGACGGTCAAACTGAACAACTTTCTCTATGGGACCAACATCGAAATCGCGAAAAAATAATCTGTTGTCCCATACAAAACTGCCAACCTAACTCGACCCGGATGTAATGGGACAGCAGACTTTTTTTTCGCGATTTCGATGTTGGTCCCATATTGAAAGTTGTTTAGATTAATGGTCTGTACATCCCCTTAAAAAGTGTCAGCATATTAAGTTGGACCCTGTATAATGCTCTACAAGGCAGGTGTTGGTATAAAGAGATGAACTGGATCGTGATTCTTATAAGTGCAATTGGTATAAAAGTGGTATAAAATCCTGGAAACGAACTTGACAATAAACCTTAAAGGCATAAGAATAGTTTGTACCTACACATCATTGGCATTATTCTTCTTATCGTGTGGGCGCCTTACAGCCTCTGACGTGGCTTTTTAATATTACGACTACTTCCACCAGAAATAGTAGCCGGGACCAACAGGTTTGCGTGCCATCCGAAATACGGAATCATCTTTCTGTTCAGACAAGCAGGTGATTCAGCCTGCAATGTCCTAGCCAACAGGGGAAAAACGCACAAACATGTTATGTTTAACTAGGTGCCCCCCGTGGGAATCGAACCCACGACCTTTATCTCCAATGCGCTAAACCATTAAGCCACGCAGGCAGGTGCATTTATATTAACAAACTTACCACTGAACCATAGCGTAAATATAATAAAGTGGGTGCGCTTAGTGGTCCCGGCGAGCCTATGCTCGCGCGGAGTGCGGGGGGGGGGGGGCTCGCGCGGTGTGCGGAGGGGTGAGGCACCGGCAGTTGGGGTACAGCGCGCAGGTGATGGGGTACTGGGTCCGCTCCCCCCGCCACCCGCACCCCCCGCACGATAGGCCAGTCGCGACCCGAGAGCGCCCTCACATTCACTTTGACTGTTCAGTCTATATTACGTATAGACCGGTGGCCAGCTACAGTCAACTATACCTTATAAAATTAACGAACTAACGCATTATGCACCTAAAGTAGACTAAAAATAAGTCATAAAAAACTTGGTCTGCCAGGGCGCAGCTTGGCACGTTTTCCGGTGTGATGAAAAATGTGGACCCCAAAAACACCCCATTTTACCTCATCGAATTAAAGGATGGAACTTGTCTGTTGGTCTGGAGGCCGATTAGTAAAGCCTAAAAAACCTGGTCTGCCGCCGCCTATCCTGGCACGTTCATGGGTCCGACTGAATTTAGGGTGCCCCTCAGAGGGTGGATTTTACCTCATCGAATTAATGAATGAAATCAATGCCAATTTATAGTCCTATCAACTATGTTTACATATGCCTTGGTTTGCCTAGGCTCAGCCTGGCAGGTTTCCGGATGCGACTGATTTTACTTTCAAAAAATTGTTTAACCAAACTTTAAAAACCGGTATAAATCTACAGATTCTGCGGAAAATTTTACTGAAATTCGCTTGTATAAATTAACCAAGATATATGTACTCATACAAATATCCCTGAAGGTGGAATTTTAATAGAAAAGGTCAACGGCCCGCGGAAACTAAAAGAGATAGGTATGTGGTCCCGAAGGAAAAAATGTCAAAAACCCTGGGCAATTTGACGTCCCGATGAAAAAATCCAAAATAGTAGATCCAAGATGGTCGTCTTACATTTTCAAAGTCCTCATAACTTTGTAACCATTGACGGTCGGCGCGCTGTGCGAGTACAAATCAAATTAGTAGCAAAGCCCGGCTTACGACGTTTACCTTTCGGTTCTCTCAGAAGGCATATTTTAGTGTCGAAAAAAATGGTGGCCCAGAATCGTTAATCTATGTAACAAATAAATTGATAGATAGATAGATAACTCATTTATTATTTCACCTGAACAATACAGGAAAAAACAGTGACTGACAAAGGTAGACAATTACCTACCTACACGATAAATTAATATGCCTAATTAGGATATTCGGACATCGTAAGTTTTTTTTTTTATTAAGGGCTCTTTCCTGATGTTTTACACTGCAATTCTGCCCATATCATGATGACTGGAACTGGAAGTATCGAAATCTCAATCGCCAGGATTGTTTTATTAACAAAAACATATTTGAGGACACCAAATAGCGGAACTGCGTGGCAAGTCCAGAGACACCAACCGAGACGACCGCCCGTCAATAGACCCGCCAAGCGACTAAGCTAGTTTAAATAGTAAAAAACGAGTAAAACACTTAGTTCAACATGTCTCGATATAATATGGCGTTGACATGAAATGGCTTCGAAACCGGTGATTAGGCCAAAATAGTAAAAAAATACGTGTCCATCAAGCTAGCGTACACATGACGGGAATCAAGATTAATCATTTAGTGCCATTTAATAATAGTGCCTCTGTAGTTTGCTAAATATTCATACATATTTTTCCCTGTTAGTGCTTTTGTGTTTATTACTCTCTGGGCCCTGTTCAACAAAACTTACAATTGTAAATTACAGGTGACAGGTGACAGGCGACAATTTTACAAGTTTCTGTTCAACTATAAATACAAATTACAAATTTGTAATGGCGGAAAATTTACATATTTGTCGAATTGTAGTTACAATTTTACATATTTTTGTTCAACAAACATTTTTGCTTGACAGGTGACAATTTACAAATTTGTCGGAAAAACTGCTTTGTTGAACGCTAATTGTATTTACAAGTTTACATAATTGTAGAATTGTAATACATTTCTGACAGGTGACCTTACCCTCGGTAAAACATTTACAAGTTATAATACCTCGGCATTATACCTTACCTACCGGCTTTGATTTATCTTTTTCTTTACCAAAATGGTGCTTACATCAAGTAGTGAAAGTATGGCAGTGATGAAAACGTGATAATTGAACGACGAAGAAGAATTGAGTACAAAAAAAAATTTTTTTCTTTTGATGTGACTGAATGGTTAATTTGTTGTTCTGACCCATTTTTAGTCTAAACAGAATATATCTCACCAATAAACTTAAAAGTTTTTGATTTACCCTCATTAATCTTTTGTATCGTACGATGTAACAAGTTTACATGTTATGATAAGTATAAATGTTATGATTATAATAATTATTTTTTATGACACTATTGTAGGTTTAACTGACATATGTTCAATTAATTATTATTCATTTTATGGAACCTAAATGTTTATAATGGCAATAAGTAGATTTTTTGTTTTTGTTTAAATAACTTCCACTGGACAATTGTAAATGCCTGGAAAGGTAGGGTTGCATTGGATCTAATTGTTTGTTAGCTGTGTATATAAATTCTGCACATGTAAACCTGCAATTCATACAATAAAATATTCATTCATTCATTCATTCATTCATTCATTACATAAATATGTAGAATTGTAAACTACCATGTAATACATAATTGTCATCTAATGTGACAGGAGATTTTTAGAATTGTAATGTTTTATTGAACAGAGTTTACAGGCGCGACAATTTACAATAATTTATCGGTATTTTTTTACATATTTGTAGGTTTCATTGAACAGCACTTGTATCACAATTTGACAATTATGTTACTTTTTGACAAATTTGTAGAATTGTAAGTTTTGTTGAATAGGGCCCAGATATCCAAAATCTCACAATGACAGGCCTTCAAGAAAATGACATAGAAACATGGATCTAAATCAGAAAGGATACCACTCCTCCTTACAAGCATTAATACAAGAAAATTGGCGATGGCGTCGTCGATATTTCCAATTTTAGGTGTGTCCCTTTCTATCCAATGACGTAGTTACGAAATGACAGGAGAGGAGCTACAATTTTGTACGTTGGATTAGAAAGGGACAAAGTTAACGTCACAAAAAACAACGACGCGATGGAAAAGAACGATCATTACCGACCACAAACGAGTATTATCATGTTTCACGTCTTGTTAGGCAGTCTGCACTCCACTATAGAGGATTCCAAACTTCTTGCATGGAAATAAACAAGTTTTTTTCGTCTTTCATATATTCGAATATCGAGCTAGAGTATAGGCGTACACACGAATTCACACGATAGTTCAAAACTCTATTATCAACATAAATTGTTTCTGAAATAGAGACTCTGGAATTATGCAATTTTGAATTTCAGAGAGTAATAAACACAAAAGCACTAACAGGGAAAAATATACACTTATATGTTTCGCAAACTACAGAGGCACTATTTTGGAACTACTTATTTAATGGCACTAAATGATTAATCTTGATTCCCGTCATGTGTACGGAGGCTTGATTGGACACGACGTATTCTTACTATTAAATAAAATAAGGAGATTGAGATTTCGATACTTCCAGTCATCATGATATTAGCAGAATTGCAGTGTAAAACATCAGGAATGAACCCTTAATAAAAAAAAATACCTACGATGTCCGAATATCTTAATTAAGCATTTTAATTTATCGTGTAGGTAGGTAATTGTCTACCTTTGTCACACACTGTTTTTCCTGTATTGTTCAAGTGAAATAAATGAGTTATCTATCTATCTATCAATTTTATTTGTTACATAGATTAACGATTCTGTGCCACCATTTTTTTCGACACTAAAATATGCCTTCTGATTCTGATAGAACCGAAAGGTAAACATCGTAAGCCGGGCTTTGCTACTAATTTGATTTGTACTCACACAGCGCGCCGACCGTCAATGGTTACAAAGTTATGAGGACTTTGAAAATGTAAGACGACCATCTTGGATCTCCTATTTTGGATTTTTTCATCGGGACGTCAAATTGCCCAGGGTTTTTGACATTTTTTCCTTCGAGACCACATACCTGTCTCTTTTAGTTTCCGCGGGCCGTTGACCTTTTCTATTAAAATTCCACTTTCAGGGATATTTGTATGAGTACATATATCTTGGTTAATTTATACAAGCGAATTTCAGTAAAATTTTCCGCAGAATCTGTAGATTTATACCGGTTTTTAAAGTTTGACTAAACAATTTTTTGAAAGTAAAATCAGTCGCACCCGGAAACCTGCCAGGCTGAGCCTAGGCAAACCAAGGCATATGTAAACATAGTTGATAGGACTATAAATTGGCATTGATTTCATTCATTAATTCGATGAGGTAAAATCCACCCTCCGAGGGGCACCCTAAATTCAGTCGGACCCATGAACGTGCCAGGATAGGCGGCGGCAGACCAGGTTTTTTAGGCTTTACTAATCGGCCTCCAGACCAACAGACAAGTTCCATCCTTTAATTCGATGAGGTAAAATGGGGTGTTTTTGGGGTCCACGTTTTTCATCACACCGGAAAACGTGCCAAGCTGCGCCCTGGCAGACCAAGTTTTTTATGACTTATTTTTAGTCTACTTTAGGTGCATAATGCGTTAGTTCGTTAATTGTATAAGGTATAGTTGACTGTAGCTGGCCACCGGTCTAGTAGTTCCAATACGCATTTCGACTATTTTTTCAATGGTTTTTAGTCAGCATAATCATCATCTCGGCCAAATGGAGTCCACTGGAGCCGATGGAGTCCTTTGTCCGCTGGGGTTCCTGCCGCCTTCACCAGGTCGTCGGTCCACCGTGTGGGGGGGGGGGGGGGGCTACCCACGCTACGCTTTCCGTTACGCAGTTAGTTAAAGTACCATCGATGATTCCCAAGGTTATATATTAAATCATAGTATTTAAATACAGTTTCAATTGTTTGCAGTAATAATACATAATAATAATACCTAACTGTATTTCCTGGTCCATCAACCTTGCATCTTTGTACTCAAGACGAATTATAATACCTAAAGAGCTGACAATGTTTTGACAATACCAATACACTGATCAAGCAGTAGGGAGCGGTATAAATCAAGTTTGGATATAGGAGGTAATCTCCGAAAGTTCTCATCTGATTTAAAAACATATTTCATCAATAGTATTTAGAATAGATCATCACAACCAGTCCAGTTGTATATTATTTACAGGCGAAGCCACAGGCACAGCTAGAATCAAATACGTTCAAAATGGTTCAAATCAGGCAATACGTACCTACCTACGAGTGTATTCTTGTTTATTGAAAAACAATTAAAGAAAGCAAAATTCATTCCATAACAATAGGAAAATATTTTTCACCTCAAAAGCTCGGAAAGAGTCTGTTTATCATTCGAAATCTGAGTGCAAAAGTGCATTTTATCCGCTAGCGTGGAAAGAGTTTTTAAAATTCGAAACTTTCTATTCAATATTTGTCTATACTGCCAGTCCAGATAAAAAGATAGTAAAAACTATACGTGCGAGAAAGACAAAAAATTATGTTGCGTATGTTGCTATCTTAGCGAACTTTGCATATTTATTTACGTGCATATTATTGTTCTCTTTTCCGCGTATAGGTTTGTCCTTCACTATAATTTATTTCAGTGGCAACAAAGAGATTATACCTAAATATAATCTCTTAGACTGGCAATATCTCTTGTCTTCTCTTTTTCACGTATAAGTTTGTCCTTATTTACATTTGCATAATAATTATTTTTCCAGGGTGGGATAAACATATCGTTTAAAATAATATTTAAAATGCTTTTAATAATTAATTTACCTTGTGAAATGAAAAGTTATTCCTCATTTGCTTACATTTCTTGAATTATTTGCGCAATATCTCAGTACCTACACACCGCGGCATTTTTTAAGCAGATATTTTTTTTCAATCAAACAGCTACACGTGACCGCAGTTAAAACGTAGTGATTACTTGCTCAGTGACCGCAGTGAGATAGTGACTAAATGTAATGCAATCAATAGAATGGGACAACGCACAGTAGATTATAGAAGCCAAAAAAGTGACATGGTTGAGTTAAGTCCAAAATCTGCTGGGTCTAGTCATTTAAAACCCACGACGAGAACTCCCGCTTGCCGAAAATGCGTGGATTTTTTTTTAGACGAAATTTTAAAAGTGAATTTCCAGCTTAGACAAATCGGAAAAATCTTTATAATTTCTAATCGGCGCCAGTAATTGTAAATCTGATAGCATAGTATTGTCGGCCTAGTTAACAGCTATATTTCAAATGTTGATCGGTAATCCTACTCGCAGTATTTTAAGAGTAATTCAATTATTTGTGTTTTTTTTGTGAGCATTTTTAATGTAGGTATCAGGCGGTTTCGGTCTAAGTTATATACACGAATATGTAAACATAACTATGCTCTACATGTAAAAATTACTCGCGTTTCCCGAAAAGGTATAACACCAGAGATAATTGACTTTTAAAAAATTAGTCAGGGTTGTCACTGTTCAAGGAAATTGAAAAGCCTAAATTAATTTATGAGCAAATGATACAAAAACATTTTACTATGATACCTTTGAGCGGAGATGTTCAGTAATATTCAATTGTAAGGTCAATTATTTTTATATTTGTTGTTTTGAATAAAAAAGTTCAAGATGGTATATGCCTTGTGATTTCTAATTAAACTTAAGAAGATATTTTTACGTTTGTTATTATGTGTACAGGGAGTAACTTTAAATTAATAGACGGGTTAATCTCTAATTATTTAACTTAAGAATTTAGTTACCTATTTTAATCCCATAGCAAAATCCCAAATCCAATAGCCCCGTACATTTAACTCGAGTACCTAGATATTTTGTAGTTTAGTGTGCAACATCTGTTTTTTTTTGCGATTTTGTCATTGGTCCCACTGTGAAAGTTGTTCAGTTTGATGGTCTAAACGTTTATTTATTTGTATTAAATGTTTATTTGTATTTTTGTAAAACCTTATATAGAATAACTTTTAATTAAAATTTTATTATTATTATTATATATTACTATTATTAATGTCATAGTTTTATTTTGTTGATTTGTTTTAAAAGGAATACCATTTTGAATGTTATAACTAAGTTCAACTGAAAGATTGTTAACACCCATGACTGAACCGAAATTCGAACCCAGGATCTCTGGTTTGGTGGTCTGGCAATGGCATGCTGGCAACCATAACACCAACTGGGTCGCCAAAAGTGAATTTGTTGTATCAAGATAATTTATTAGCAGGTTACTGAAAATGGCGACAAGTTGATGAGGTTTCAGAAATAAAAGATTAAAATCTTTAAAATCCAGTAATTAATGTTTGAATTATTTAATACTTAGATTTGTTTATCAAGTAAGTACTACTATTTATAAGTAGTATTTTCACTATGTAAAATAGTCTGTTCCATTATCAAAAGAAATTTCTTTTTTCTAGTGACAACCCTAGGCGCGGAAATTGTACGAAAAAAAGGAAATCCTTTTAACTCTGGTGTTACGCCTATTTGGGAAACGCAAAAAATTGAACATATAGATCGTAGTTATGTTTACATATTCGTGTATATAACTTAGACCGAAACCTCCTGATACCTAAGTAAAAAATTCTCACAACGAAAACACAAATAATTGAATTACTCTTAAAATATTGCGAGTAGGATTACCAATCAACGTTTGAAATATATCTGTTAACTAGGCCTGTAATACTATGCTATCAGATTTACAATTACTAGTATCGGTTATAAATTATAAAGATTTTTTCGATTTTTCAACCATGAAATTGGCGTTTTAGAAATTCCCCTAAAAAAAAATCTACGCATTTTTGACACACGGGTGTTCTCGTCGTATGTTTTAAATGGATAAATCTATCAGATTTTGGACTCTTCTCAAGGATGTTACTTTTTTCTCTTCTATATTCTACTGTGCAACGTCATGAAGCGCGATGTTCTATACATCTAACTCAGTGCTTGCACCTAACAATTTCCTCGCTGTTGTGAGGTGAAAAGTTGTGTGTTTCGCTCGGCTGCTAAATTATTCTGCGTCTCGTACCTTTGAAACCTTCGTAACGCTCAGGATTCAATACAAGTACTCGCGCCAAAAAAGAACTTTGCAGCCTAGCATAACAAATAACTATTGTTTTATATTAACTCCTTCAATAACAATAGGAAATGTACCTATGTGTTGTTTTATAGTAACCCAGAAGATTTAAAATCACTGTAAAGGATATCCCCCAGTACTTATAATAATCAGAGTCATACAATTTTTGCCTGAGAAATTGTTATCAATTTCAAAGTAAATGCAGCGGTGTGGTAGGCTCCGCAAGGAGCCGCCTGGCTCGCGACCACCCTCCAGCCGGAGTCTGTCGCCAAGCAGCTTGCTGCGTTCCGTCAGTGTGCAGCAGTGCCAGTGCACTTCTGGGTAAGCTCGCTACATCTTCGACCCCATCTTTGTCCTGAGGACTAGATAGAGGTCAAGAGTAAACCCATCAAAAATAATAAAAAAAAAAACTACTAGGTTGACATAAATAAAGATTTAATAAAAAGTAACTACTTTCTCGTGATTCTATAGTCATAGCAAATGTAATTTGCTTGGACTTAACATTGTAACTGTTTGATTACTATAATGTAAGTCTTAACAAAGACAGTTTTTTGTCAACTTAGCAGTTAAGGGCAGTCGAATTGAGTGATGACCGAAATTGCCTAATGTCACGATGGTAAACGTTCTTTCTGGTGTCTTTATAGTAGTTGTTACCAACGTCCCATGTTAAACAACGGCTAGTATGGAACACTAATTGCCTGAGTAGTCCCGTCTAGCACTTGACCAATTTTTTAGTTATGATGACTGTTAAAATTAACTTTACGTTATTATTATAATTTACGTTACCGATCTTATATTGTAAAGTTCTTACCCTTACCTAAATAAAATAAATATACCTTAATCAAAATATTGAATATCACTGTCTAGCTGCAGTAAAATGACTAACTTTCTCACGGAGAAAATAAAGATGAATTGCAACCAAAACGGTCACCCATCTAAAAATGAGCATTTGGAGTTGTTTATATAACTTCGATAATCAATTCGAACATATAATATCCACTACATCACTAGCGGTATCGAAAATCTATAAAATATGGATCCGACATCTATACACATTAACTAAAGGATTAACATAATATTAATTTTCGCCCACGGCGTCGAAAGTAGTTAAAAATATTTAAACTTTAACACTAAGAGCATAAGGTTACAAATATTAACTGACACGTTGACTGCAGGTATCAAACTTTGCCTGGACTTTCCAATCTACCTTGTGTGACACACGGGCGTTTGGGTCCGCGAACTCACCAGGCATATGGAAATTGTTTCTTTAGCGCTTTTACACACGATGACGGATTGACGGAGCGGCAGTAGGATTACCGCACGTAGAAGCACACACGGTGCGCCAATCCGTCACCGTGTGTGCTTCTACGTGCGGTTTCTTACCACTACTTGCTTCTCAAATGACGGACTGACGTCTGCAGCTCCGTCAATGCGTCATCGTGTGTGATCCCACTTACAAAGTACTACATAAAAAACTTCAAATAAACTTCTCCCGGTGAGGAACAGTGTAGGTTCCGGTAGCACTACATACTCAACTGTTGTACCCTGGACTGTTTTCAGTGACTGGAACGTCACTACGGTGAAGCACCTGAGAAGGGTGGACATCTCTCTGCGTGTTCTTCTGGTAATGTAAAACTTCAGGTAATTTTTCTGGCTTGCTCTCCGAGTGATAAATAAAAAAAAACATCTGGAAGAACTGGAGTCTTTTTGTTACATCCTACACTGTTTAATATTCGGTACTGAATAATTTACATTATCGCCGAGTCGCCCATGGCATGGTGTCTTGCACGCACGACTGTCTAATCCAAACAAACCATCTTATAATTTTAACTACACCTTTGCACATTTCAATCCTTTACCAAGTTCTCAATTTATCGTAAACTATAAAATTAGGCTATGAACATGCCACATCTCCTTTTTTGTTATCTTATCTAAGATCATCATCAGCCTATATACGTCCCACTGCAGGGCACAGGCCTATTGGTAGACTTCACATATGCATCAGAATTTCTTCTTCTGCATATGCAGGTTTCCTCACGATGTTTTCCTTCACCGTTTGAGAGCAGTCGGTATTACGTACATAAGTTAGAAAAACTCATTGGTACGCGGCATGTTGTCCGTGCGGATTCGAACCCGGACCTTATGATTGAAAGTCCATACCTCTCCGCAACGCGCCACCGAGCTCTCTTATCTAAGATAATCATGATTAAACTCTTAACAGATAATAGGCAAGTTATTTATAAATTCACCAAAAGTCACGTTTAATCTTTATCTAGGAATCCAAAAAAAATATCTATATAGTCGTAGTTTGTGTGCGTCACACGGTAAGGTACCGTGAGTCACGTAGTAAGTACAAACATTTCTCAACGTCTCGGGAGACGAGGTCAGTAGTTGTGCGGTGTTAGTACTAGACTGACGTTATTTAAAAGTTTAGTTAAAAATAAATAAATAAAAAGTTTTTGTTTTGTGTGATTGTGAAGAAAGTCGTAAGTTTTTTTTTTATTTTTTTTTTATTATTAGTTTACTGATTCCGGGTAAAATAAAAGGGTTGTAATTACTAATTACACTCTTGAAACTGGAAATTTGTGTTATGGGACCAACGCGAAAATAAAATAATAATTTTCATTTCTTTATACCAAATTATAGGCCGATCGTTATTTCGATCGCTGTTTTGTAGGCAGAATAGTATAAATTATTTTGTATTTTTGTGAGACCAATGTTATATATTGTTTTATTGTAATGTCAATTTCATTTGATTGGGAGACACATTACATAGTTACCTACATCCCTTTACTGTATGCGTTAAAATGCGAATTTATTGTTAAATCTATCATCGAATCTTTCAATAAAATATGTTAAACTGGAAATTTTTTACGCTAAAGTTCCGAAGAAAGGATTTCTTTTTCTACAATTTAAAAAATTTTTTTTTTATATAAGTATCTACAAAGTTAGTGTCTCATCATCATCCTCTATCGTTCCCACTGTTGGGGTAGGTACAAGCCTCTCCAAGGTGAGGGTATATGGACGTTAGGACACCACGCGTACCCAATGCAACGCAAGACAACATTTTGCGAATCGGACGTTCTGCGTCTATTAAACTAACACGAAACAACTACACAAGAGTAATATAGGGTGTTAGGGCAGACAGTTGCATTACTACTGATACTGAACAACTTTCCCAAAGAAACAAAGAGAAATTAGCAAAAAATGTGTTTTCGTACAAACGTTCGATCAGCTGGTTGCATTTAGTATGGAAAGTCTAAATTTTTTTTTGCTAATTTTCTACAGGTTTCTTTGGGAAAGTTGTCCAGTATCATGGGTACAATCAACCCTTAAATTAATGCAACTGCTTACCTTAAAACCCTCTTTAACGGTGAACCTGAAATTGGCTACAACATTTTGCGAATCGGGGTTTTTATGTTTCAGTAAATATGTACATTTTGGAACCTTTTTAGGGCTCTTTCCCTAATAGCAATGGGACCTTGAATTAGGATAAAAATTTTATCATAATATTAAAAAAAATAAAAGCAAATACAACTCAGGCACACTGAAATTCTGTGAAGTGACAAAAATTTTAATAAAACGGCACAGCATTCAATAACTACGATCGCCAATCAGTCTGCCAAGTGAAGCGATTAGGATAAATTATATCTTTCTGAAGGAGTTCAACTAAACTAAAGACGAATATTAACTTAGGTATTTTTTGGTCTTTAAAGAAACAAGGTATAGAAAGTGCGAATATGGACGCTTAAATCATTATTTTACAGGGTATATTTTATATCACTGCGGATAACTTCAGCTTGTATCTACTCACAAACTGAACCACTTTTAATTTGGAGCCAACATCAAAATCGCAATGCAGTTTTGTATGCAGTTTTGTAGCCCTTGTCAAGTCTCATCTTTTGACATCCCAATCAGCCTCGTAGTCCTAAAACCCACGACACCAGGGCGATGTCGCACTTTTGCTGAAAATCGGCCCATACCGAAGCGACATTAAAAAACATTTTCATTAAAAATTTTTTAGTAGGTAGGTAGGTTTGTTCCATAGAGGTATTATGCCAGGAATAGAGGAACATACAGCTGAGAGGGCGAGATGTACCTAGCGGCACCACTGTATAATAGAAGGAGATAGGTACGTGACGCGAGGCAATAGAACCGTTTTCTAGTCACTAATCAATTTTTACAATTCGGTTTTCGTGAATAATAATTTCTAAAGTGAAATCGTAGATAATTTTGTGAAATATATTGACACTACTTCATTAATTTATCCACGATTTCACGTTAGACTCAGAATTATAGACAGTATTCGAATTTTTGCCTGCGAATAGTCTCCTGAAAACATCCAATAACGGTTTCATTTGACAACTCATGTCACTGCCTCTATTCCTGTAAGGTATAATAACTTTATGGTTTGTTCGCATAAAATTTTTCTTCGAATTTGTCGTCCAAGATGCAAAACTACGGCCTATGTAGGTTACTTTGATAAACGATGCATTGTTCAGATTTTCTCAGTCTCAGGACTAAGGGTCATAGACCATTACAACCAAAAGCATAATTTGAATGTTTACTAGTAAAGAGCATGCACGTTCGCGATCCAGCTCCAGCGTTTATTGGTCGTCGGGTATGCCTACTAACACCCCTAGTTTTTTATTACCAACAACTTTTTAAGGGTGTATTCAGACCTTAGAAAAAGTATATGTCTAGAATGAGCCTCACTGTTTTACCGTATAAAACAAAAGGGGCTAAGTTTCATAGGTTGGTGTGCGTGAGGCGCCATACAAATTCTGTATGTGTGCGTGTATATGTATAGGGTTTAGGAACCAGTCCTGGTTCCAATTTTTTTCGACGCTTTCGTATCTTCGACTGTCAATCTTGACATATACTTTATCAAAGATTCAGACAAAGAAACTAAAGAACTTTCCATACGGAGCATGGGTCGAAAAAACGGGGTAAGGTGAGGTATAGCCTGTAGAATCCCACTGCAGGGCAAAGGCCTCCTCTCACGAATAAGAGTGAGAGGGAGTGGGCCATACTCCACCACGCGGGCCCAGTGCGTGTTGGTGGAGGCAAGTTAGTGGTCAACTTGCTGTCAGAGAACTTTCAAGCCGCCGCCTTAATTAATAGGCCTCTGACCTGGCTTAACGAATAGTTACAAACGCCATCTGACGGAACTATCCGAGACCAACTGCTTAACGTGCCTTCCGAAGACGGAAACGCTCGAGATGAAATACCACTAAACGATCACCCATCCAAAGACTGACCGGACCTGACGTTGCTTAACTTCGGTGATCGTTTCCAATACCGAAGCTCCACTACACCAACGCGAGCGCTTCTAAATTCGACGGTTTACATTCCCTTAAAAAAGTCTCAGAATTATTATAGAATTACATGATAGAAGAACATAAAAAATTTCAACCAATGATGTCTTTTCACGTATTTTAGTGCACATGTATTTGGGCTCATCCGCCTTCGTAAGATAAAACAAAGTATCGATCTTGACCATAATAAAGAACCTTTACAAAAATGTCAAGCATCCGGTTCAAGTGTAAACTGTGTCAACTTGCTTTCTCATCTTTGAAGGTAATACGGTCCGTTCCATAAACGTGGACCCATGAATCAAGGCATTTTAACAGTTATGACATTGTTTTAAGAGTTATGTTTTGGGTGTTCTTAAATTCATTGAAGTGTACAGTCAAAATTGATAATTATATCGCATTGACTTACACTCTAGCGATAGACAGGCCCTTTCATAGAAGCAACATGTTCCACTTGAATGCGATGGGCGCACCGCATTGATGTTCCCGAGTTCACTTCGTCACTATGGCAATGACAGACCGCAATGTGTCATATTGTGTGACATGTTGTTTGTTTGAACTAGCTTGTCTATCGCTAGAGTATATGTCAGTGTTATATCGATGTATATATAAGAATAAGACATCAATCATACTGAATAACTTTCTAAATGGGATTAATATCGCAATAGCAAAAAAAATCTGCTGTCCCATATACAGGGTGAAATTGATATCATTAATTAGCATCCTTTTAAATTAAGAGTCTATACCCACTAAACTGAACAACTTTTACTATGGGAGCAAAACGATCGGAGCAAAAAAAAATCTGATGCAAATATTTGAGCCGATAAGGGACTGCAGTTTAGTATAGAAAATCTAATTTTTTTTGCCCCATCTGATTGCTCCCATAGTAAAAGTTGTACAGTTTGATAGGTAGACTCTTGTTTAAAAGGATGCTCAAGATATCAATCACCCTGTATATTTGGGTCGAGTAGTATTGCAGTTTTGTATGGAACAGCAGATTTGAGCAGATTATTTTCGCGATTAATACGTCTTGTTTCATAGAAAAGTTGTATAGTTTAATGATCATCCTGTAAAAAAACCGTCATTTGATGAGAAAGCTAGATAAAAAGTTGTAGGAATTTTATACTTTTTATAAGGAAAAGTATCATTAACCTTTAAACCGCAGACTCTACCCATCAAACTGAACAACTTTAACTATGGGAGCAAAACGATCAGGGGTGCAATTTTTGAATCTCATTCGGCGAGCTCAGCTGTTGAAAATCAAATCAGCAGTAGAAAGATGCATATCTCCAGAGTAATTTTGACATTTGCTACTGCTGAGTTCGACGTATGACATTCAAAAATCGCACTCCAGAGCTAAAAAAAATCAGCTGTTCCATACGATTGCGTCGAGTTGCAGTTTAGTCTGGGATAGCAGACTTTTTTTTGCTCTGATAGTTTTGCTCCTATAGTAAAAGTTGGTCAGTTTGATGGGTAGAGCATGTGGTTTAAAGGTTAATGATACTTTTCCTAGCACCCTATAGAAAGATAACTTTTTGAATGAATTACAGTTTCGCCGAACCGGATCGAAAGTTGCGTTTAAAAATACAAAAATTTGTTTTGCAATTGATTCCATTGAACTGGCACTTTGTCGTTATGTAAAAATGCGTTTGTAAAAGCGAGAGCGCGTGCTTTCTATTTTATTTTATTCCTCCAGAAAATGTGTTCTTTTTCTTTGTATATGCGGAGAAAAAATATGAATAGGTAGTATGTAGGATAAATGCAAAGAGGTGCCGAGCGTGCTGAGGAAACCATAGAACATAATGTGTGACTGCAATGTCTTGTCGGCTAAACGCATATGTGCCTCCTTGGAGAAGCTATATCCAAAACCAGGAGATCACAGATTCTTTCCCTGAACTGCCTCCCATAATTTACCATGTTTTTGAAAGATGAAGAAAATAAACGTAAGGGTCACCGTATTCGGCTTCGCCTCGGTCAACAAACATGGTGATCTGAGGCTTTCTTATTTGCTGCCCGAGGTTAGTACACTATTTTTCTCCAAGACGGAGGTGGAAAGCGGCAACTTCATTCAGCGCAGCCGGACGAAAATTGACACTTTCCGTCCGGAGGGGTTGGGGCTTGCAAAGCTCGTAATAAAATAAGATAATATAAGTGACAACTATAAATATTAGCAGACAACTAAAACAAGCCGCCGAAAAAGTATACGACAGTATATTATGGCAAAACAACAACCTGCCAAAGTTTCATCGCAATCGGACGAGTGGTAAAAAAACGGATAAGGGACAAACAGGCGAACAAACAAACATTTTCTTTATATAATATAGATATTTATTAGCATGATTCAGTTATATAGTTTGTCCTGTTAAGGAAAATCGATAAATAAGTACGAAATTGTATATTATTATTATTTATCTTGGATCTTCCCATTTATAACTTGAACGCAAATAATTTTATAAAGAGGAAAGATTCATTAATCGATTTTACAACAGTCATTTATGGTTTTAAACTAACAATTAATATGCTTTTGTATAATGAAACGAGACAGTTGATTGTGTATAATTGTATACCTTCTTCTATGTTGTATTGCCAATGTGATATAATTCGGAGCGCCATACAAACGAAGTCTGCCTATATTTTCAATACTAACCAATTAAATTCAATGAAATTTTTTAGACTCGATCTAGAAACAAATATCTGTGCTTTACATTTGTCAGATTTCCGTCAAAATATATAGTTTCAAAGTTATCGTGGCTCAAAGTTTTTAATACAATTCTTAAATTAATCCTAGCATTGAAACTATATAGGTACCTTTAAGAAAATCGGACAAAATATAAAGTACAGATATTGTTTTCTTGATCGTGTCTAAAATATATGAAAATATAACCAGACTTCGTATATAAACCTATGCAGCGCGCTCCTAATACCTAGACCTACGAGAAATCTTTTACTGGAAAGCTATTTACGCAAATCTTATCTTCGTAAAATCATGAGGAACAAAAAAGTAGCGGTTCACTTCATATAAACTCAAATGACAAACGATAGCGCGATTTAAATGACGTGCAGCGCCATCTATTGACACAATTGTGTGTTTGTTTGTTTGTTCGCGCATCACGCAAAAACTACTGAACCGATTTTGATGAAACTTTATTTGTTTGATAGCTAATGATCTGACTTAAAATCTGGTATATAATTTTTGCGGACGAAGTCTCGGGAAAACACTAGTATTGATATAATTTTATTGTATAAGTATGTAGAAGATATCGATATGAAGAGAGGAAATTGTGGGAGATAGTAGTATATTATAGAGAGAGATAGAGTAGGAGATCTCTCCTGAATACCGACAAAACAAACACTAACAACAAATACAAACGCCAATAGCATTTCATAGCGTCATACGTAGAAAACTGTGTTAAAACTAGTTCAATTTCTTTTAAACAAGTTCTTATAAATACCGTTGCAGCTTGCAATATGCACTACAGTTGAGTCCATTCACCCCGATGCAGTTCTCGTAGTACTTGTAGGAACGCTGGTATTTGAGCTAGATGCTAACTCAAGATTTATTCAAAAAAAGTACCGTAAAACCATACACAACTACAGGGTGAAATTGATATCATTAGCATCCTCTTAAACTAAGAGTCTACCCATCAAACTGAACAACTTTTACTATGGGAGCAAACCAATCGGAGCAAAAAAAAAGCTGTTGTCCCATACATTTGAGTCGTGGAGGCAGCGGTGGCGGGTGCAGTTTAGTATAGGACAGCAGATTTTTTTGTTTCTCAGATTCGTTTGCTCCCATAGTAAAAGTTGTTCAGTTTGATGGGTAGACTCTTAGTTTAAAAGGAGGATTCTGGGGTGGTTGGGGATATACCTCCTAGCCGTCCACCCCGGGCAACGGCATCACAAGCTACCAAGTTTGTGGTGGCGGCTGAACGATCCCCCACAGCGGTGTGGTAGGCTCCGCAAAGAGCCGCCTGGCTCGCGACCACCCTCCTGCCGGAGTCTGGCGCCAAGCAGCTTGCTGCGTTCCGTCGGTGTGCAGGAGTGCCAGTGCAATTCTGGGTAAGCTCGCTACATCTTCGACCCCATCTTTGTCCTGAGGACTAGATTGAGGTTATGAGCAAACTCATATAGCACAGCACGCCGCGTGCGATCGCGTTCCGTCTATCTTATATGCTCTAACAAATGACGTTCCTGAGTGACAGAAAAGGATGGAGCGACGGAAAAATGCGATGCTGTGCTACGTGGTGTAGTTCAACCCTTAAAGTCCGTCAGTGTCTTGAGTTCCTGATACCTTTTCCTTTACCTGTGCTAGATTACCTGTCTGGGTCATCCTCTGCCTCGCTTCCACTCTATTTTCCCTTCCATTACAATTTTAAAGAAATTGTCGTGTCGTATCAAATCCGAACATTTTTCCGCTCCAGTTTTCTATTGTTTTTAGAATATTAATGTTTTGGTTACCACTCTTAAAATCTCTTTATAATTATGTTAGGTAAATAATACAACGATTATTTACAAACGACTTTTAACCGCACAACAACTATATTGCTTCCCATTGCATTGGTACTTTACAACGATTCACACAAGTCGGTTTTTCCTCTCAATTATTACAGCATAGGTAAAGCGATTACGATAAATTAAATACTCGACCGTGTGAATGTTACTTTATGACTAGGTACAATACGAGTAATATGGTAGAACAATACAATCTTCTTGTCAATTATAATTTATAAGCGACAATATTATAAACAAAACGCTTCAATGCTTCAAGCTTCAATTTATTCAATATAGCTGTTGCCCGCGTTAATCCAGAAATTGTTCTATCTGTGCGCCAAATTTCATCCAAATCCGTTCAGCCGTCTATGTGTGATTGAGTCATAAACATCAAAAAATCTAAACATTCGTCACAATCTTTCAAAATGTAATATTAGTGAGATGAGATACCTACCCTTCTCTGGTCATGTAAAAGATTGAATGTGTGTCGGAGATCCAAATAAATAATTTTTCTTTCTTTCTTTCTTTTCTTTACCTAGGGCTATTATTGAGTAACAAGATCAATAACGTACGTATTATGACTTAACTAGGCAATTTTTAAGTACCTACCTAATAATTTGTCGACGACCCGATAGCGCAGTCTGTAGTGATCCTGCCTGCTGTGCCGAGGGTCACGGGTTCGAATCCCGTAAGGGACAAATATTTGTATGATGAATATGAATAATAAATGTTTGTATCCATGTAATATATTTATTCCATATCGTTGTCTAGTTGTCATAATACAAGTCCAGGCTAGTTTCTGGTACTTTAAATGTGACTAGATAATTTGTGTGACTATGTCCAAGATATTTTTTTATTTATTTGTTTCATTGATTATTAAGAAACAGAACTTACGTCTATTTGCCTTATATTATACCGATTTAATCGGGTAGCCTACACAAAAATCCCAGGATTTATTCTAAAAATTTGATTTACGGGGTGTCTACCCGGACATTCGAACTTTTTTTTATAACAGTCGTTAATCGTATTTGCCTACAATATCAACCCCACCAAAAACCAACAAACCTCAACCTTCAACGTCTAAAACGTGACTTACCACTAACACTGTAAATCATTTACGTATCATGACATGCTCACGCGCATCATTCTAATGACACGTAATTTTACGTGCCCTCGTATTAGCGCGTCATCAGTCATCTCATCTACAGAGACAAAGCATGAACTTATGACGTCATTGAACTTGGAAAAACCTAGTCAAAATAATAGAAGTTGCCAAAAAAGTGCCATATACTCCAGAGGGCCTACTACGAGTTTTCACTGTACTTTACTACTGTAGTTACGTCGCCAATTCGTATGGAATAAATTAATTCTCCTATGGCATACATTAATTGTATGCCTGGTCATCCGGCTTCGCCTCGGTCAACAATTACATGAGATCTGAGACCTTTCTTAATTTCCTGCCCTCGGTGTGTAATCTACTATTTCTCCCCTCTGGACGGAAAGCGTCATTTTTCGTCGCGCTGCATTAAACGAAGTTGTCGCTTTCCACCTCCGTCGAGGAGAAAAATATAGTAGATATACTAACCACGGAAAGGAAATACGAAAGCTTCAGATCACATGTTTCAGACCTTGGCTTCGCCTCTGACAACAATTACATGAGATCTGAGACCTTTCTTACTTTCCTGCCCTCGGTGTGTAATCTACTACATATTCCCATGCTAATTTACAGCTTTCTAGAACTAAGCGTCATTGAGCTAAGCCGCGGACAAACAGACGGACATGGCAAAACTACAAGGGTTCCTTGTTGACTTCGGAACCCTAATTATTTCCTTGTTAAAAAGTAGTATGTGCATCAAATTATGATGAAAATGAAAACAACCAACTGCACATAAACAACTTACCTAATTGAATGCAATGTCATAAAACTTGAGTACCTACCTACGCTACGTAGTAATACTTAGTAAAATTATAAACATGGTTAACTTTACACGTGCTTCTAACTACCTACTCGTGCCTAGCTAATTTGATTTAGTATTGATACTTGAAATCTGTTTCCAGTATAGAACATTTACACTCTAACACGAAGCCGCTCTCTCTAGGTCTAGCTTTAGTCGATTCTCTTTAGGGCCGTAATTCGTTATAAAGGAAATTTATTTCTAAGCCAACATAACAATTTTCTGACGCTGATTTAGGCTAGATACACAAAAAAAAAAAAAGTTGACGATACTAACTACAAATCTTTTGACTTATCAGGTTTCATGGAAATAAAAATATCGTATTATTTACATATTCACATTTTGTAATAAATAGTACGAATTATGGTCTACGTTGACCATGTATGGGGTGGACAGCTACTTGGTGCAGGCACTGAAATCTTTGTATGAGGGTTCTAGTGCCTGCATTAGGATAAACGGGGCATACACAGACTGGTTCGAAATCTCCATGGGCGTCAGACAAGGATGTGTAGCATCACCGTGGTTGTTCAACTTATTCATGGACAGCTGTTTGAGTGAACTGAAAGAAAGAGAGTGTGGTTTAAGGATGAATGGGTTGCTCGTCAAATGTTTGTTATATGCTGATGATCAAGTTTTACTTGCATCATCGGCAGACGACTTACAGGAGATGGTAACATGCATGAATGAGTCATTTATGAAGAAAGGAATGAAAGTGAATGTAAATAAGACGAAAGTTATGGTTCTCGAACGGGATGAAATAGTGACTGAATGTAAAATTATGATAGGAGATGAGAAAGTGGAACAGGTAGAAGAATTTGTATATTTGGGATGTATGTTTACCAGAGATGGTACGTGTGATGGGGACATAGAGAGGAGAGTGAAAGCGGGAAATAGGATTAATGGAGCGATGCACACATTCATGAAAAGTCATAATGTGTCCGAAAAGGCACGTTTGGCAGTTCACGACGGTGTGCTGGCACCAACTTTGATGTATGGCAGCGAATGTTGGGTATGGCAGAAGAGGAATGAATCAAGGATAAATGCTGTCGAAATGCGTTCATTGCGCAGTATGTGTGGTTTGACTTTGAATGATAGAATACGAAACAGTGTAATTAGAGAAAAATGTGGACTGAAAGAGGATATAGTGACAAGGATTGAAAAGGGAATGCTGAGATGGTTTGGTCATGTGGAAAGGATGAGTGATAGTAGAATGACGTATGAAATATATAAAGCAACTGTGAATGGAAAAGTCGAAAGGGGTCGCCCTAGACGTACGTATGCAGACCAAATTGGCAGCATACTTAAGAAGGGCCAGATCAAATGTACCCGAAACCGACGAGCGTGTATGAAACGACTTATGACTGTGGAAGAGGCAAAAGAGGTATGTCAGGATCGTAGCCGATGGCGATCAATTGTCTCTGCCTACCCCAATGGGACACAGGCGTGAGTATATGTATGTATGTATGTATGTATGTAATAAATAGTTCGTAAGTATATTTATAATTACAATACAATATATTAGAATTCGCAAGACGAGTTGTTGCTAACTGATCATTTATAACTAGCTGTACATAATATTAAAATTGGTAAAAGAAAAACAAAGAATAAATAAATGAAAACCCTATAAACAAAACACCTCATTTAAGGCCTCGCCTTGGGGCGCCGTACCCAGGAGGCTGGCAGCATTCCCCCTCTGGATTGCTAAGCTTATCCGCTGCCGGAGGAAGCTGCCAGCTCTCTTGTCGCCTGTGCTCTCTGCCAGGCGTGCGGACAGCTCTTTAATGAGCTGCTTTGCTTGTGGTCCCCATGGACCAAGGGTTTCTACCCCACAAGGCATGAAAATGTATCCCTCCCCGATGTTAGCGTATAAATAGTTGTTGCTACTGTTACCATCCATACTGAAACCTAGTATTTGCGTAAGGTGAACTTTGTTGCAATTGCAGACTTAGTAAAAAGATAGTTTCTTGGGAAAGTGTCTTGCCATCCCTAAAGGGATTGAGTTGAGGTCGTGATTCGTGACTTTATGAAGGTACTTATCTCTGGATGTACCTAACCAACAATGCCACGATATGTTTCCTGTCTGAAGATAAAAAGTTGAGATATTATCGTCGGTTTATGGTTTTCCCAACAAAATAGGTATGTTTTCCTACAACAAGGTGCGGTGCGGCACTCGCAACCGACGGGCATTGCATGAAGATATGTTTGGATGTGAATGAGCGAGAGGTTTTTGGCCACGGGCCCACCGCACATTCCCACCTCTGTAACCCCTGTTATCAAAGATCAATAGCGGCGACCACTCACAATACTATTAATAACAATATAATACCAATGAATTTAATCAAAGAAGATAGGAGGAGTAGAAAAAACAAATACTTATCCGACTTCTCTTCCATTGCAAATGGGAGACAGCAAATAAAAAAAAGCATGGCTATAAGAGAGCTAATTCCAGAGCTCATTCATGGAAGAGTTGAAGACCCTACCATAAAAGCACCAAATAAACAAAAGAGGAACCTAAAATTGTACTGAAACCACATGATTAATCTAATGTGCTGAAACTATGACTTATTTTGCTCCCAGTAATAAGTGCTATGGCAAAAACATTTGAACGCTCGCTCTGGAGTTATCCCTAGTTGCAACAAGATCCATGTAATAAAGGACACCAGAAAACGATTTTTATGAGTCAATAATTATTAAGAAGGACCTTATATATCTCTCGGCGTGACGTTCTAGAATCTAGATAAGAACGTCACGCCGCGCCTTTTTCCCAGTAGTGGGGCGACTCATAAAAATCGTTTTCTGGTGTCCTTTATTACATGGATCTTGTTGCAACTAGGGATAACTCCAGAGCGAGCGTTCAAATGTTTTTGCCATAGCACTTATTACTGGGAGCAAAATAAGTCATAGTTTGAGCACATTAGATTAATCATGTGGTTTCAGTACAATTTTAGGTTCCTCTTTTGTTTATTTGGTGCTTTTACGGTAGGGTCTTCAACTCTTCCATGAATGAGCTCTGGAATTAGCTCTCTTAGCCATGCTTTTTTTTATTTGCTGTCTCCCATTTGCAATGGAAGAGAAGTCGGATAAGTATTTGTTTTTTCTACTCCTCCTATCTTCTTTGATTAAATTCATTGGTCTAGTATTGTGAGTGGTCGCCGCTGTTGATCTTTGTTAACAGGTGTGGTTACAGAGGTGGCAATGTGCGGTGGGCCCGTGGCCAAAAACCTCTCGGTCATTCACATCCATACATATCTTCATGCAATGCCCGTCGGTTGCGAGTGCCGCACCGCACCTTGTTGTAGGAAAACATACCTATTTTGTCGGGAAAACCATAAACCAACGATAATATCTCAACTTTTTATCTTCAGACAGGAAACATATCGTGGCATTGTTGGTTAGGTACATCCAGAGATAAGTACCTTATGCTGACACTTTTTTAAGGATATGATCAGACCATCAAATTGAACAACTTGCTCTATGGCACCAACATCGAACCGCGAAGTAAAATCAGCTGTCCCATACAAAACTGCAAACCTACTCGAGCCAAATGTATGATACAGCTGTTTCGATGTTTGTCCCATAAAGAAAGTTGTTCCGTTTGATGGTCTGATACCTTAAAAAAGTGTCAGCATATTAAGTTGGACCCTGTATATAACATTATTTTAACCTTGAGTCATCTTTATAAGCATTCTCTCATACCTTGAACAATGTTTAGTGTAGCATTATAGAGCAATAGTTTGTAATTTACGAAATAACATTAATATTCAAGTACTTACGTTTTGTGAAATAGTAGGTAATAACTAACAACTTATAATGGTATACATTAGTTAGGTACTTTGATGTTTATTACTATAGACAGGATTGTTTTATTTCGGCTATTTACGGGTAAAGTCCGTAAAGTTATCACTGCAACCATTGAATCGGAGTCATGTTGCAGGTATTGACCCGAGCACACGTCTAGCGTGGTTTTCGCGAGTCGCGTTTTTGCCTGCCACGAGGCTCCGCAATCCTCAATCTCTTCTTGTTCTTGAACAATCCCTGAGATTGGGATAGATACTTCCATAAACTACTTGACACTGGCGGAAATGCAGTGCTAACGCACAAGCATAAAGCCATTAATTAAAAAAATATATAAGTATATTGAATCAATCCAGCATTGAACATTAATAGTTGTAAGACATAATTTTACTTCTTTTTACTAAATTATGTAAGTGAAAAAATTTCCACCTGCGAGAAAAGTATTCAGGGTGTAAAAAAACTCCCTAGTATTACTTAAGGGGGTGCTTCAGACCATCAAATCACAGAGTACACTGTAAACTGAACAGCTGTCACTTTGGGAACAACATTGAAATCGAAAAAAAAAACGGTTGTTCCAATCATTTGGGTCGAGTCGCCATTTACATTTTCTATAGAATAGTTCATTTTCAATTTTCTCGTTCGGGAAAATTCCCGTTCTGGGAAATGACCGTTTGAGGAAATGGCCGTACCGGGAAAGGGCCGTTCGGGGAAAAGAGTGAATCCGGGAAATGGACGTAACCGATCTGATCCCATTACTCATCTATATTTAGGTATAATAATTATAAGGAAGGTTTAAAAGTGTTCATCATTCATAGAACTGACCGTACCAATAGGCACTCAAAAAAATCTATTTGACTCAAAGAAACTAACTAAACCTACAACTGCCATTCATTACTCAGTGTTACAATTCCTCTTTCCAGATCAAAAATGAAGATTAAACCTGAGCTCCTAGTGCAGCCAGCAGGGGAGATGTGGGAGAGGATCAGAGTGGAACTGAAAGAAGACGTGAACACGAGAGACCGGGACCTGGCTGCTATCAAGGAGTGGCTGAGGAAGCAGCCGCATCTGCCTGATGAGTGGGGTAAGCGATGATGATAAGATGTCTAACCAATTCCTGGTAGCAGGGTAGCTAGAACCGAATTTAAGGTAGGGCATGGGAAGACGTAGGGCGGAAGGAAAAGGATAGCATGTTCTTGTAGGCAACTCTTTGTAGAAAGCAGCACATTTAAGATTCACTAAGACTCGAAATGGCGTTATCTAATCTGAAAATACCATGCGAAACCTGAAGCAAGCGAAACGAGCTCGAAATTTCACAGCACTGTGACTTATTTGTTTATTTAGTAACAGGCTAGAATTCTGTCAATTCGGTCCGTGCTTTTATTGTACAGACGTTACCTGTGGATGAAGTACCGTGGATGGACATTTAAAATTAGGCATTGCCACACAATGTCCCCCCTTAGGTAAGACCCTGTCTGTTTGTCAATTCGTGAAGAGGGAAAGTGTTTCCGTCCCAGCTTAAATAGAACTACAGTCCGGCCACAAGGGCTGTACCACGGTCCGATTTATCTCTGAATAATTATGTATTTTATGTGCTTATGACGTACACCTAGAACACAGTCTGGTGCATCTTCCTAGCATCGTACAGTACTTCATCTATCCTCGGCCTTCCTCATCCAGTCGCTCCCCGCTACCTTTTTTAGGTCATTGGTCCAGCGGCCGCAGGTCTTTTAGATGTAGACAAGGTTGGTAACCCTACAGCGAAAGCGATAAAAACGCGGTGGGCTCTGCCATAAATAACGATGTTTGGTACTACTAGTGAAACGTGGATGTTCTGAGGTTTCAGAATATCTCTGACTACCCCCTCGGGGAACATAGTCGTTAGCATAATGCTTTTGCTTGTAATTATTGCTTATTCTAAATAACAAGGCACGTGAAGGCCTGTCACATAATAGTCAACTTCGCCACAATTATTATGTATTTACAGTGGCATCAATACAGTATGGTTTTCTTTAAAGAAAAACTAGGTGTTGCTTATTTTAGGACTCCGTAATATATTTAGTGTTTCAAAAGGGTTCAGTTACCAAAAAAGTTTCAGAACCGCTGTCTTACGTAAGCTGTTCACAAGATGTCAGGCTTTTACGCTTTTACGTATACCAGTGTCATGATTCACTTGTTATTTTTATTTTTATTGCAATGACATCATCATGGCCATCTGGCATGCTGCCCTTCCATGAACCTCCCTGATGGTCGTGACATTTAATTTTCTCTTAAAAGTGAAAGTTGGTACATGACATTGCGGGGACTTGTCACAGATGTCAACACCAACAACGCAAGTTATGGCAGTGAAGGCAAAAGATGACGCTACCAGTCTACACCAAAGTAGTAAACCAGTCCACAGTCTACCAGTAGTCGCAAATGTGCACCAAATTGATTCAACGTGAATAACTGAATACGTAACCCGTAACCTACTACAGTTATGGTTCACAATCGAATGCAAGACATAAATCGCGCAAGAGAAATAATCACAGACATTCGTTATATCAAGGTCCCAACTAAGAACCGTTAGACCACGGTCAGTCCCCAGGCTTCACACCTAGCCTGGCGGAAGATCTGCCCTTTTCAATTGAGGAACCTTCCACCTAGCTCTTCCACAACAATTTGACTTTTATGGCAGTGTCGCTGATTCTATCAGAGCCCTAGTACATATGAATAGATACGACTAGCTTCATAAAGCGTGCGCAACGGCGGTCTCTCACGAAAAAAGATGTAATCCATTGCTTTATGGATCAAAATGGCGTAATTACGAGTCTAGCGGCGGCAAGAAGTTTGGAATCCTCTATAGTGGAGCACAGACTGCCTAACAAGAGGGAAAACATGATAATACTCCTTGGTGGTCGGTAATGATCGTTCTTCTCCGTAGTGGTTTTTAGTGACGTTAACTTTGTCCCTTTCTAATGTATGTCTAGGCATGACGTCACTCAATTGTCGTTCATGTAATTGTGACGTCATTGGAATAGAAAGGGACGCACGTAAAATTGGAAATATCGACGACGGAGACGAACGTCAAATTTTCTAGTATCAATGCTTGTAAGGAGGAGTGCTATCCTTTATGATTTAGATCCATGAGCGGCGGTCTCCGACGCGGCGTCCCACTTGTATGAAGCTTCCAATCTGTACGGATATTTAATCATGTGCCTAGTAACTACATCACATGTTTCGGTGTCCTTTTGTGCTTCTCGTCTCGCTCATTTGTATGCAAAACGTGAACACATTACACCTACACAATAGATAAACAAATCATTACGTCAAACATAAATCTTTTCCTATTTTTTTGCCAAATTTTCAAAGCCTATTTCGGAGTCGTTTGTAATTTCATATGGCTTACAATGCCTTATAAACTTAGGTTGATTATAACTAATTATGAGTCTCAATTCTTATTGATATCTACGCCAGTAGCATGCCATGAACAACAAAGCGACAAAGCAAGAAAACCGTCATGCAAGCTTACTATCGCATACACAAACAAAGACAAACACGTCTTGATTTTTGTCGGTTTCTACGATGATGGCTGGCATGCTAGGCTCCGGAGTAAGTATTAAGATAATAGTTGTGGCTTTTGTTACAAAATCAAAACGAAGATGTTTCTAGTAAAATACTCCGATGACAAGGGATATTGACCTTTAAAATAACCTTCCTAAGTACTAATAAAAGAACAACAATTAATAATTTGTACCAGCTGAAGGGCAAGGTTTAAGGAAATCCGTGTTTTATTAATCTCCTGAAAGCAATTTCTTTAATAAAGGTATAACTGACATTTCTCGGTAAAAAAACGATAGTTATTATCATTTCCTGCTTACACTTATTTTTATTAATAAGGATACTATAGGTCGGATAGGTCTAACCTTAAGAAGGACCTTTGTGTCACCAAATTAAGTCAAGAGAAAAAATGAAGTAAAAAAAATGAAATGAAATGAAAAATGATTTATTGCCAATTACTCAATTAAGAACATAAAAAAAGAAACAAAAAATTGTTTTTAAGAGAAGAAGATGAAGAAGAAGGGAAATCTAAAAAATTCAATGACCCAACAATGTCTTGAAAGTGACCCAATTAAGAGGATATAGTCCTTGCAGCGCCCTTTCAAAACTAACCAATGAAAGTCAATGAAATTTTTAAACACGATGTAGAATTCTACAAACTAATCTCTGCACATAGGTACAGAGACCAAACTACTCGACTCAAACGTTGTACAGCGGATTTTTTGCCTATTTCAATCTCTTTTCGTGTAGCATTAGGTTATAGCGTATGAAGATTTGCCGGTCAGCAAAAGTTGTACCTATCCAAGCAGGGTGCGTTAGTCCCATAGAGAAAGTTGTTTAAATAGTTTGATGGTCTGATCATCCATCCCCTTAAGAGAAGTTTATTCCGAGAGCGCAAATGGCGCTGCATACAAACGTACTATGGTGATATTTTCAATATTAACCAATTAAAGTCCATGAAATTTTTCTGAAACAATCTAGAAACGAATCTCTATGCTTGTATGAAGTCAGATTTTCGTTAAAATATACAGTTTTAATTCTAGAATTAATTTAAGATTTGTATGGAAATCTTTGAGGCACTGTAACTTTAAAACTCTACATTTTAACGAAAATCTGACTCCATACAAGCATAAAGATTTGTTTCTTTATTGTTTCTGCAAAATTTCATTGACTTTTATTGGTTAGTATTGAAAATATCACAATAGTACGTTTGTATGGATCGCGCCCACTGTAATATACCCTTAAAACGTCATCATAGGCATTAAGAAGGATCCTATAAAGATTTCTGTACCTGTATAGTGTTGACGATTGGATCGGGTTTGGTTGAAGACATTCAATTGTTATGCAACTTTGTACATCTTCATAGTCGTCATTGTCAACAATAATCATTAAAAACTATAGGTCAATTAAATCGCATCACGTCCATGTCATTTTGAATAATAATTTGTCAATGGTAATTAACCTTTATTACGAATTGCATAAGTACTTACCGCCTGAAGGCCAATATACCTACCACCCGTGACAAAGCGAGAAATATAGGGTCTTCTTTATATGCTGACACTTTTTTAAGAGGATGATCAGACCGTCAAACTGAACAACTTCCTCTATGGCACTAAAATCAGATACATTTGGGTCGAGTTGGATTGGCAGTTTTGTATGGGACAGCTGATTTTTTTTCGCGATTTCTATGTTGGTGCCCTAGAGAAAGTTGTTCAGTTTGACGGTCTGATGATCCCCAAAAAAGTGTCAGCATATTAAGAAGGACCCTTTGCGAGGTGATAGTAGATGGAGCAAAGCTTTGTCCGAGTGGCGGCAGAGGGAAGGGAAGCGAAGTGTGGGTCGTGTTGCGGCACGATGGGTTGACAGTATAAGAGATATAAGTGGATGCGAGAGCTCAGGACAGAGGAAGGTGGCATAAAACAATGGAGGCCTATACCCAGCAGTTGGTAGATTCAGGCTGTGAATGAATTAAAATCGTTTTCACCAAACTTTTAAAAGTTTATTCAGGTGTAACAAAGATCTGGCTATGTTAATTTATTTATACAGGGTCCAACTTAATATGCTGACACTTTTTTAAGGGGATGATCAGACCATCAAACTGAAAAACATTCTCTATGGGACCAACATCGAAATCGCGAAAAAAAAATCTGCTGTCCCATACATTTGGGTCGAGTAGGTTTGGAGTTTTGTATGGAGCGGCTGTTTTTTTTTTCGCTATTTCGATGTTGACTCCTTAGAGATAGTTGTTCAGTTTCATAGTCTGATCATCCCCTTAAAAAAGTGTCAGCATATTAAGTTGGACCTGTATATGATCATATTTGTGAATAACGTTTTTTGTAGCAATACAACGCTTCTCCGTATTGAATAAGTTTTTTTTTATATAACAGTGTCCGATGAATGGACGGTTGTAACAATACGCATTAAACTTACGTAATGATATAATTGCGGACCTTGACTATGACATGACGCCTCCGATCAATTACAAAACAACAACGTTGCATGATTACTAATTCATAAGGCGTCTTGATCGAGGCGGAGATGCGAGCGAATCGTGCGATATGCGTATTAAGTACACACGGCAACACATCAAGCTATATACGCAAAACCAAAATAAGCTGGAAGGCGATTGCGCTAATTTAAGACATCAAAGTTCAATCCTAATGCAATTTCAGTTCTAATTACATTGCAATCCAATTACTATTCAACTGTGCTCAATTCACTACTGAATACCTACGTATCGCGCTAAACTTGACTTAGGTATGTGACGACAGCCTTCAACGTCTGAGCGATCTGTCAAAACGGCTCTAACGGCTGCCAAATGAATAGCGCAATACCGAATATGTCAAAAGTTGTGGTTCGCATGCGGTCCAACCATGCTTCAGTTGCGATTTAATGCCAAAATATTTTTTGTCGAAGTCGCCGTGTGTACAGGTAGTTACCAATGCTCTGTCACTCGCGTTTGACAGCTGCGATAGTATCTACGGCGCCGTGTATCGCACGCGATACAGGCTGTCGCGCATTTTAGTTCGTGAAGCGCAAAGTTCGAAATTCGAAAAAGCATAAGCATAAGCATATGCTAATGACTATATTCCCCGAGGGGGTAGTCAGAGATATTCTGAAACCTTAGAACATCCACGTTTCACCAGAGCGAAATTCGAAAAAGAGCGCGTTTATTGGCGTGTAATCTCAGAGAGTGCTGAAATCTGTGATAGCACTCCGAACGTATTGACTATCATGAAAGTCCGCCTATTCATCGTCATCATCAGCCATACATCAGGGCACAGGCCTACTCGCAAGGTGTGTGGCTTTAGTCCACCACGCGTGCCCAATGACGCTGGTGGACTACACATGCAAGTTTCCTCACGATGTTTTCCTTCAGCGTTTGAGAGCAGTCAGCAGAAAAAGTCGTTGGTACATGGCATGTCATTCGTGGGGATTCGAACCCGTATCCTCGTGATTGAGTGTTCATACTCGTACCTCAACGCAACGCACTACTGACACTCTTCTAATGTTAGAAGAGTACGTAATACTGACTGCTCTCAAACGGTAAAGGAAAACATCGTGAAGAAATAATGTAGACGCTGAAAAAAATCCACATTGGGCACGCGATATGGACGAACACCCACAAACCCTCACTCCAGGAGTAGACCTTTGTCCCAGTATTGAGAACGATATTGAAGCTGGTGAAGTTGATGGGAACGTAGGTATCAACCTTATAATAATGCAAACATTTCTGCCCTTGCCGGCGTCGTATTAAGTTTCAATTTTGGCTAGAAAGCAATAGAGCTTAAAATATATAATGCCGCCTCTATGAGTGATACATCTCATCTCTGAATCCTTTCTTCGTCTGGAAAAATACAAAATGACACGCCATCATCTCGGCTGAAGATCGTTGGGATAAAGGGAAGTACCGCATTACGACGTAGGTACCGCGTACTTCTAGGTACCTATAGTTTGCTATAATTATGTAAAACGAGTTTAATGTTATTATTATACCCATCACCGTCATTTAGGAATTGCGTTTTACTTATTAATGCGTAGTTTGGCTTGAAGAAATAAGAAAAAAATAATTACAAAGATTTTAAAGAATTCTTGATACGAATTGATATCACTCCATCTACTTAGGTAATCTACAGTAAAAACCATTCTTACTCTACTGCCCTGGCTCTAAATTACGCGCAGTCCAACGCCCTATTGGCTTTTCCCTCGTTCGATACCTGTACTATGCCAGATGGTTCGCAATCCGAATATATTGTACCCAATTTCCCCGCAAATACAAGCAGTTAGTTATTTCTCCCTGACCAAAGCAATTAGAAGCTGCATCGCATCAGAAATTAAGAGATTCGCAGAAGAACCAGAATAGCCGACAGATAGCCCGAAGAATTGCTAAAGTGGCAATGGTTAGGCCACATTGCTCGCAGAACCGATGGGGTTAAAGAGTTCTCGAGTGGCGATCGCGTACTGAAAAGAGCAGCGTGGGTAGGCAAGGTGGACTGACAACCTGGTGAAGGCAACAGGAACACGTTGGATGAGGGCAGCGCAGAACCGGTCGTTATGGCGACCCTTGGGGGAGGGAGGCCTGTCCTGCAGTGGACGTATATCAGCTAATATAATGATGACGAAAGCAATTAGGTAGTCTATTAAAAAGTAAAGGTAGCGTAATAATTAAGAAATCCTTTTTCTCCTGTCATTATTTCACCAACAAAAGGCATTTTGTTCTGAAGAATGTTCTTTGTTTATCAAACAAAATGTAACAAGCGGATATTTAAACAATTAATTAACGATTAGAAGTATCGATTGTGACGGAAAAAAATTATCTGTTATTGAGTAGTTTTTAATTCCATTTTTAATTAATGTCAATAATGATTGTAAACGAATACGCATGCGGATTCATCATCATCATCATGTCAGCGGAAAGACGTTCACTTCTGGACATAGGCCTCCCACCAAGGATCGCCTTAACTACCGTTCCTGCATTGCCCTCATCCAAAGGGTTCCAGCCGCCTTTACCAGGTAATCGGTCCACCTTGTGGGGGTCTACCCACGCTGCTCACAGTTTGAATTACTTTGGATTTTAGATCTTCTTTTCATATCAGCATGAGTTATATTGCATGACAATAACTCAGGCTGTAGTGGAAAGATTGGTCAGTCAGCAATGGTCGTAACGAGGCTGACTGCCCTGGATGGTACCAGATGAACTCAGGTTTCGTTACTCCGTAAGGCTTTTTCCTTGCACCCAAACTGGAGGAAACGTCAAAATCCCATCAAATAAGTCATCATCTCGATCAAATTTCGCGTACCTATAGCAAATAATCAAAAGGTAGTCGAACAATGGGACACCAGTCAAATGGTCGTTGTGACTCAACAAAACAACTTTTATTTATGGTAATGGTAATAACGTTGAATGTTTGTATTCAAAAATATCTTCTCATTCCAGAAGACCAACACTTGCTGACGTTCCTGCGAGGCTGCAGCTTCTCCCTGGAGAAATGCAAGAGGAAGTTGGACATGTACTTCACCATGAGGGCAGCCTGTCCCGAGTTCTTCACCAACAGAGATGCTAACACTCCTGAGTTACACGAGATATTATATAATAAGATGTAAGTCTTTTTATAGACCCTTAAACCCATGATTACTTCTCAGGGGTTCCTTAATTATGTTTTCAGTGCAAATAAATAAATGTTTTTTAAATATACACAATCGGACGATTCGACAATATAAGAAAGAGCTTGGCATTGCTGCTTAGTCAGCTCTCTCGCAGCTCCGCTTAACTTAAAGGAATCTACATAATTAGGTACCTATGCTCACGCCCATGTCCGAATGCGATAGACAAAAACAATTAGATCGCCACATGGTACGATTCTGATACATTTATAATCTTTCTCGTCTCCTCAACATCCAGTCTTTTCTTACAATGACTGCTCGTCGGTTCCGTGTCAATTTTATTGTTTCCTACAATACACAAAGGTAGATATTTTCTAAAAAATAAACCTAGGCCTAGGTTTGGTTGCTTATAGATCCGTTGCTTGCCCTGCGAGGGAAGAGTTTTCCTGAGTGACGAAACGTGAGTTCGTCTGACGCAATCTGGGCAGTCAGCCTCGATTCAACCATTTCTGACTGGCTAATCATTACAACTACAACATGAGTGATTGTCATGCGATGTAACTCATGCTGACGCGCTAGAAGAAGTTTGCTTTCCCTGGTACGGTTGACACCTCGCCGTTCAAGCACATTGGTATCAAGATATGAGTACTTAGGTACTACGTCGTGTTAGGGTTGAACTACATCACACAGGACTGCATTGCATTTTTCCGTCGCTCCATCCTTTTCTGTCACTCAGGAACGTTATTTGCTAGAGCATATAAGATAGACGGAACGCGATCGCGCGCGATAGAATGAATGCAGAACGACTAAAAACTTAAAAAGATTAGATAATAGCCTAATCCTAATGATTGCAGTACAATCTGTTTATTGTTTACTCTCACTGTGTGTCCAGATCATATTTATCGATAGCAATCATACCTCACGAAGTTGCTGTTTACTATGATGTCATGAAGAACACTTATTTTAACTTGCGCGAGTGATAAGTGTTGCTTTTAATTTTAATTTGATGTGCTCTGATAGGGTCATGTATAGCACCTAAAAGTACAACACCTATTAAATTATTCTATTCAATTGAATCTATTGTATCTTTACATGTTTGGTGCACAAAATCACGCAAATCCTTATTTACAGTTACTGATTCATAGCATCATCTTTCATCATCCTCGTTGGTTAAAACTGGCTTCTCCCCAACATGCCATGAGGATTCGATCCGTAGCATACCTTTTTGGGTATCAAGGTCGATTTTAATTCGACCTTAATAAGTGCGGTTGATTTTGTGAATATACAAGTTTTAACGGCTTCATGATGATGAAGCCCTAACATGGTTATTTTAGTGTTGTCATATACGCAACAATTATCTACTAGCAGCTGTAAATAAAATTGACGAATTTTTTTGTTATTCTTTACAGACAAGGTCCTGCATTACCGGGTATTACGCCGAATGGTAGAAGAGTCACAATTTGTAGAGGTAATTTATAATTTTCTTTTGAGAGAAAATTTTCTGATTAAAGGTCTGGGTTCGCATTGAATCAGATTATCACAGGACCGAGTTGAATGTCACAAAAAAAAGCCTTCCAATCTAACCAATAACAATGTCTTCTACACTATTCCAGGAATCCACCCAAACCTGGACTCCCAGCAGATAACAGATACGCTCAAACTGGCCCTCATGATCGGTGATGTCCGACTCAACGAAGAGAAGGAAGGAGTTGCTGGCGACATATATGTGCTGGATGCCGCCATCTTGGGTCCAAGTCTGCTGGCCAGACTGTCACCATCGATCGTGAAAAAGTTTATGATTTGTGTTCAGGTATGCTCTTTAGTCAATTCTGTAGTATTTCTACCTTATTTACGTATACGGACATCTGTCAAATAGTGGTGAATTCTGTTATACGCTGAAGAAGCGCATTCCCAGAAGTATTTAGCAACGTTAGCGGAACCTATTAGTACTGGGATGACAGGAGTAATTTCATTCCCACGGAATGCAAAATAGGTGCCTGAGACGTCGAGATGCGGAAAATGAGCCTGCGCAATCAATACCAAATACCAATACGCTGAAGAAGAAATTATTATGCCTACGTGAAGTCTAGCAATCCGATAGACCTGCCCTCAGCTGTAGGTAATGAAAGCGATAGACACTGATGATGTGGGCGTGTGTGATGCTCTTCTGACGTAGCGTGGAGAACTGATACGTCTTACATAAGTAAAGGTATATATAAACTTGCCACCTCATCACACTGGTCTTCCAAGACTTCCAAAACATAACCTCTGCCCAAAATATGTCCTCGCGCAAACTAATGGATTTCTCATTTGCTTTTTCAGGAAGCCTACCCGATAAAGCTAAAAGAAGTCCACATCGTCAACACGTCACCTATCGTGGAGCGATTCATTAACTTCGTAAAGCCATTCCTCAAGGAAAAGATTAGGAAAAGGGTAAGAAATTTTTCTTATTTATGGAGCACGTTGAGTTCATTAGAAAAGATTGAAAGAATCTAAACCTCGGAAGTTTAATAAATTTGATGCTAGATTTGGTACCGTCACGCGTCAAAATCTAATTAAACGCGTTAAAATACTAATTATCTAAATTAAAATGACCGTACTTTATGAAGCTAGACGTTTTGATGATGTTGTTTCTTATTTTTCAGATATTTATCCACAAGGACGTGAAGGATCTATACAAGTATATACCTCAGGAAATGTTGCCTGTTGAATATGGTGGTCAGGGTAGCACCATGGACGCCCTACAAGGTATGTTTGTAAACTTGGATCGGAATAAAAATTTTAAAAGAAAGGAAGATACAACCGAATTGTTGTTCATCATCAATAATCATCTTCCTGCCCTAATCCCATTATTTGAGGTCAGCGCAAAACTAAAGAAAAACTCAATTCATGAAACTCAATTCATAGAATATTGTTCTTGGTAATGTACCTAGGCTTCCACTCTCAATTGCCGTAAAAGTAGAATCTCGAAGAGGTGGAAAAGCGTTTGTCTAGAACTCAGATCAATCCAGTTTTATAGCTGAAGATCTGTCTCCAAGTCGCATATTTTTTTTGTATTAATATGAATATTACGTACGAAAGGTAGCATCCTGAAATTGCAACCAAATTTTGTCCTTTCCACAGAACATTGGGCGAAGACTCTAAAGGAATACCGAGACTGGTTCCAAGCACAGGACCAGATCAAAGCCAGCGAATCACTCCGGCCAGGGAAACCCACAAATTACGATGAACTCTTCGGAATAGATGGATCTTTTAGACAACTAGCTATCGATTAGTTAACTTAACATAATTTGGTTTAGGAGTTCTATTATTAATTAAACCTAAGAGTTGACACTCTATCGTCGGTCGTCCATATTAAAGCTGACGGAAGCTTAGATGCAAGTAAAATTAACGGATAGGCCCAAACCGAGTTTAGAGATGAAGCACACAAGTAGCACACTTGGTCCATATAATGTAGCATACTTGGTCCATATAATGTAGCACACTTGGTCCATATAATGTAGCATACTTGGTCCATATAATGTAGCACACTTGGTCCATATAATGTAGCACACTTGGTCCATATAATGTAGCTCACTTGGTCCATATAATGTAGCATACTTGGTTTGTTATGTCCTCTCGGTAAGTATTTTAAGTATTATGCCTGGAGTGCGATTTTTGAATCTCATTCGGTGAGATCAGCTGTTGAAAATGTCAAAATTACTACGGAGATCCGCATCTTTCTACTGCTGATTTCACTTTCAAAAATCGCACTCCTGACGTATGATTTTTGAAAGTAAAATCAGCAGTGAAAAGATGCATATCTCCATAGTAATTTTGTCATTTTCAACTGCTAAGCTCAGCGAATGAGATTCAAAAATCGCACTCCTGACCTTTGTTTTGACTTATTTTTTTCGTTTGAAATGTTCGTGTTAAATCGCGCATCCCTTAATTTTACTTTCATCTAAGAACGAAAGGAGTTCGAGCGAGATTTCAAATGTAAATGTAAAAAAAATAGCAAGTACCTATACTACAGAATAGACATAGATTTTTGAAAATAATACGATCTGTTTTTGTTTAATCGAGATTAAGAGTTATTCAGCGGTAGGGAATATTTTGTCAGCATCATTCCATCATTCCGGTCACATCACAGCAGCGAATTTCATTTGTTTATTTATATCAATACCTAACAATAAGAAGTCCGTAAAATGCATGTCTGTGAAAAACTCTAGCCCGGCTTGCACGTACAAGTTTTAAGAGAATTTTATTCCGAGAGCGAAAATGCGCGCTGCATACAAACCTGTGGGTCCGGTGAATAACGGTCTAACTCAACTTAGATCCAAAATGAGTTTTTAATGCCATAATACTCAATTTTTTTTTCTCTACAAAATGGTGTTACTGGAATATTCATACCTTTAATAATTCCAGAGATAGACTTATTACAAAACGATTTAAGTCCATTTTTTTATCGTGCACAATGGTTGAAATAGAGTTAGATCATAAAACCAATATAAAATTAGGTGAACATGGATTTACTTCGACTTAAATCCTTCGACACAATTTATTTTGTTTTGTGAAATATGATTTATCTGAGTTAAACCAAATTTCAAAAAACTTAATAGTTAATACCTACATAAAAAATCAAGTGTAGCTCATGAATATGATGCGCGTTTGATAGCGGGCTAAATACGGAAACTGACATCATCTTGGACTGGGGAGAACGCTATACGTCTCACCAAAAATGTATGTCGAATAAGTGAGTTAAACCGTCAATCACCAAATATTTTCTTTTATGTAGTGAGAATAAGAATCACTTAGTATGAATACAATCTGGCGAATTTTTTTAAGGGTGGTACTGTTATATTGAACTAAGTGATAATGTCAGGCCTTGTTTTAGTTAGGGATTGCCGAACCGCACTTCAAGCATAGGCTTGTACATAGAGTGGTAAAGAAAGAATCTGTTGTTTATTCTTTGAAATTAAACTATTTTTTTCCTAAAATATCTTGTATTTTGTATAATAACAACACTGCAAAGCGAACCGGATATCAAACGTGTATTTAAGAATGACAATACATCAGACTGGTCATACAATTTTGAGGCACAGAATCGTGAGTTCTAACTTGATAAGATTTTAAGCATGCGTCGCTTTAGAATTTGTTTTTGTATTGTTTTTATATTGGTTTGTTGTTTAATATTTCACTTTCCAGCATTACTGATACCACGTGGCGTTACCCACGTCACAAAATTTGCATATAAGCTAGTGTTACCCATCAAAAAAATATACCTATATATGATAAAACTACTTACCTACTTAATAACGAAATGAATATTTTTTCTAGAAAATATCTAATTTTCTGAATATGGTGGATATTAAAAGCTTAAACAGTGAGCTTAGAAAGTACATTTTGCAAGTGTTTGTTATATTTTTCCTTAAAAATATTATTAAATATTAGATTTAAATCCATACGCACAAAATGTTACCTTTGTGAAAAAGAATTTAACTCAAAAAACTCTTTGTAATTTTGTGATGAGCTTGTTTTACCTAAATAAAACTACTTTTATCAATTTGTTTTGATTCAGTTTACAAAGTAAGTTTTCCGGTGGTGTGTATTTAAGAAAGGGATGGAATAAAAATGAAATTAAAATATAACATAAACCATTTTATACCAAGGTTATTGTGAAGTGTAAAAGGCCCTAACTCAATTTAAATCATAATGTAACGTATTTTTATTAGTGTCAAGAGGTTTAATTCAACTTCTGAACGAAATATCTCCAGCACGGTAAGTATTTCATAGACTAAACCATATAATAATAAAAGACCATAAAAATATCTAGAAGACACAGTGATTTGCTTGAAAAAATATGAAACGGTTTTCGAGAAAATATTTTTTTTTACCAAAAAATTATGTTTTTAGGCTCTCCTGTAAAGTTGCATTTTTTGAGTTGGACCGTTATTCACCGGACACACAGAAACGTACTATGGTGATATTTTCAATACTAACCAATTAAAGTCAATGAAATTTTTCAGAAACAATCTAGAAACAAATCTCTATGCTTGTATGGATTCAGATTTTCGTTAAAATATACAGTTTCAATGCTAGGATTAATTTAAGTTTGGTATGGAAATCTTTGAGGCACTGAAACATTAAAATTATGCATTTTAACGAAAATCGGACTCCATACAAGCATATAAATTTGTTTCTAGATTGTTTCTGCAAAATTTCATTGACTTTAATTGGTTAGTATTGAAAATATCACCATAGTACGTTTGTATGCAGCGCGCATTTTCGCTCTCGGAATAAAATTCTCTTAAAACTTGTCTGTCACTCACACTGATCATACAAATGTCAGTGACAGCATCATAATTTAAACATGTTTAAGCCTATATACATTATGGTGCAAGCCAGCCTAATAGACAGTTGCAGAAACGCTCATTAAAGTTAATTCTCTATTAAATCTCTTTCTGTCATTTCTTGACTAGTTTACGTAGTAAAAGGTAGCAAGATATTTAATGGAGGATTAACTCTAATGAGCGTTTCTGCAAATGAGAGTAAAAGTAAATAAATTAGGCCGTCTTTCCACTACCTCCTAAAGAAGTACTAATTATGCAGTACGAAATACGTTGGTTTCATTGCAATGGTAAGTCGACGACGACGTATTTCAAATACTACTCCTAGTGTTATTTGAGTATTTTTATGCATTTGATATGTAATTAAAGTTCCAGAAATTATATTAAGACAAAATCCACGAAACTTTATCATAAATGAAATTGTATACAACAATCAGTCTTTTTATCTTTTTATCGTATCGTCCTTCAGCCTTCATTGTCCTACAGGGCACAGACCATAGATAAATTACACGCTCCTCCAGGGCAAGGTCAGCCAGCCAGCCAATCGATAATACTCGATACAGAGTTGAAAATAGCGCGCATAAGTGACGGGTTTTCCTGACGGGTTCGCGTGTATCTCTATTTTCAATAGTAATTTTTTTTTTTTTTTTTTTTTTTTTTTTAGAATAGAATAGAATTTTATTGAAAAAAGACCATGTTTACATCATTGATTTAGCCCTAGCTCCTGTACTAGCGAACTGTGTACCAAAAAAAAAATAAAAAAAAAATTTAAAAAAATAGTAATTGAGTTCACTATCGATTTGTCAATGAAAATTTCTCGAGCATTTTTCCCCAATACCCTCAACACTTTCCTTATTTGGGCGTTCATCCACCACTTCTGCCAAATTCATCAATTCATTTTATTTTGCTGTAGATATGCAGGTCATGTTAACAGTCCTTTTACCGTTAAGTGGCAGCCCTCATCATGATACCTAAGATTCCTCAATCAAGAAAATCTAACTTTAAAAAGTTTTTTTATATTTAAATGTGAAAAAAGAAAAGGAAACGGACACATCTAAATTAATTTCGATACTTCTTCTTAAAATTTGAATGTTTATTGTAAATTTCAGGCTTTTGTTGTAAGTTGGAGTAGCTCATTTTCATTTTGAGTTTTCATTATTGAGAAATCTTTAATAATGCGATGAGGGCGCAATTGAACTGTAAAAGGACTCTTCAGACTATTATCTAGTTAAATAAAACAAGTAGATGTACATTTTAACACCGTAGTTTAATATAGGTGCGACAGCAACCGCCTCCTCCACACTCGTAAATTTTAAATTAACGACGCCAAAAACGCTACGGTTTTGGTTGAACTTACTGATAGTTGCTATCTCATCTGGAGTTAGTTGGAAATCGAATACGTCTATGTTCTGTTTCAGTCTATCGTTGTTAGTGGACTTGGGAATAGGGATTAAGCCACGGTCAATCTGAAAAAAAGAAAAAGTTACACATTGATTATTCGTAAGTAATATAATAATACAGGGTTACCTGTTTGAACTTATGGTGGTATAACCGAAACGGATCAACATTTACTAGCAAAGATAAAAATAGTCAACAAAACTAAATAAACAAAATAACAACAAAATAAACATCTCTGGAAGTAAAGAGTCTAAATTAAAAACCAAAACTCACAAAAGAAAATATGCAAAATAGCATCTGCCAAAAATGGCGACAGTGGTGTAAGGGTGTAAGTGACAGGCTAGCACATACTGAAACGGTGAATTCCGACCCCCAAACTGAACAACTTTCACTATCGAACAACGCTCAGGAAAAGTGAAAAAAAATCAGATGCTCCATACAAAACGGCTATACGTAACTCGACTCAAATGTATGAAATAGCAGATTTTTTTTTCATTTCTTGAGGGTAGCTCCATACTGAAAGTTGTTCAGTTTGATGGTCTAAATTTTCCGTTTCAGTATTTGCTAGGCTGTCACATACACCCTGTATTGTATTTCCAGTTAATTAAATCATTTTCACTGCATAAACAAGTAGTAGCTATAGCTATGTTTCTGACTAGCCCTAAAGGGATTATGGTCGTGAGCTTATGTACGTATGTAAATAATTTTCCCTTAAACTTCCCTTTCCACGAATAGTAAAAGATTTTTAGAAAAGTCATCTAAGGTTATACCTCAAAAATCTGCTATGAATAATCATCATACCTTGCAAACCTCTTGATAATCATTTATCACCAAAGTTACCCTCAAAACAAAAAGAAACCTACCGAATACCGAAGCACAACTTGACTGGTATTCTTGCCGTACTTCTGTGCGATCTTCACCAGGGTAGGGTCATCAGCTTGTGGTGGTGGAACATTGGGGACACGACGGGAGACGAGGAAGCCAAACGGACTGTATGCCATGACCGCTATCCCTAGATCCTTGTAGTGCGAAGTCTCTTCTTCTTGGGTTAGAGATGGATGAATCTAGGTGGAAACAAAAAGGAATTTCTTTAAAAATTTCCATTCAATCTGACAAGAGACATATACCAATAAGTGTGTCTAACTATGTGTATGTGACGTCAACTGCTCTCGAACGGGGAAGGAAAACATCGTGAGGAAACCTGCATACGCAAGAAAAAAAAATTCTGATTCTTGAGTGAAGTCTATCATTACGTATTGGACACGCTTGGTGGACTGACGCCCATACAGGGTTAGCCTGTGCCCTAAATATTAGACGTATAATATAGGCTGATAATGATGATCCCCAGGATCGCTGGACTTCATTGTCTAGTGTTGAGAATGGTCACTGCCGTTGATCCTGGTTTACAGGAATTACAGAGGTCAGGTTATGTGGTGGGCAGACGCCCGCAAACAAAGACGATATTCGAGTTCAGAGAAGTAATAATAGTGAGGAGGGCAAATAAAACTTACGCACTTTTAAAAAAAAACTTACTATTACTGATATCAGCTATGATTATCCTGAACATCATGCATGATTGGTTTCCGAAGTGTGGCACAGAGTTTGTCATTTAAATTAAGCATTCATCATAATTATATCATCCGATGGACGTCAACTGCTGGACATAGGCCTCGCCCAAGGATCGCCACAACGACCGATCCTACGCTACCCCCATTCATCGTGTTCCCGCCGCCTTCACCAGGTCGTCGGTCCATCTTGTCGGTCATTCCTACCCACGCTTAACGATACGCAATAGCCACTCACATCAAGCATTAGCTAAGTTAATACATGAAAAGGTTATTTAAAGCGTGTATTCAAACCAAGATAAGTCCAGTACATCCTACGATGGAACTCCAGGATCATCTTGGAATCCATCAATTATAAAGATAACTGAAGAAATTGGTCCCGAGAAATCAACTATACCTTACAACACGGTCACATTATCTTTTCTGCGCATGTGGCGTCGATATATTTATATCGACGCTGCTCTGGTTCGATGTAAAACCGTGTTTATCTTTTATCGAGAAGGATTACAGATGAACATGAAGGATAAAAGGTGCGTATCGGCAAGGATGATGCTGTGTGACCATTTGTGGCAGATTTCTGCTATCCTGGAGTGATATTTCTATAAAGTCACGCAGGGAAGTGAGAGAAGCATCGCATTCCAGCAAGATTTGCGTGCCACTTATCCTGGACCAGGAGGATTCCTGGTTATCACCTTGACTACAGGATCTTCTTTCACTCACCTCAATCTCATTAACAGCAGGTTTAATTTCACAATTGGCAACCAGCCTGTCAATCTGCTCGATGTCAAAGTTGGAGACTCCAATTGACTTCGCCAAGCCCAGTTTTTTGGCATCTTCCATTCCCTTCCAGGTTTCCAGGTAGTCGATGTTAGCTGGAGAACCATCCTCCTGAAATAAGAAGATTGGTTTATTTTTGTTTATCATGGAAAATATGGTTAAGGGACAATAATAGAATGTAGTGTATTGAATTATTGTGCAGATACAGATACCAAAAAAAGTTAATGCTCTAGAATGTATAAGAGTGATACAACGACTGCTCACTGCTCTGAAACGGTAAAGGAAAATATAGTGAAGAAACCTGCATACGCTGAAGAAGAAATTCTGATCAATGTGTATGTAACGTTTAGCAATCCGCATTGGGCACGCGTGGTAGTAACGTCCTGGAGTAGGCCTGTGCCCTGCAGTTAAACGTATACATGCTGATGATAAGAGTAATCCTTTTTTCACGTGCTTTCAGCAACGTGCTGGTAGCCTAAATACACACCAAAAGAGCAAAGAAGCGCAGTGGCACGCAAGCAGCGGTCGGAGGAGCATTTTCGAAGCAATGATAATTATGTTACCTATCATTTTGAATCTTATTACTAGTAGGTACATAAAGTTCAAATTGATTTGAAGCGATATACGGGTAGCGCGGCTGCTCGCGACTGCTATTTTTGTGTGACTAGAAAGCGATGCGTGCGTGCGTAGTAAAGGGCTTTGAGTGTTGGTACTTATTCTAGCTTTGTTTTTATCTAAAGCTGCCAGTAAACTTACATTTTGTGCTATAGACGAATGTATGAGGTAAAGATCCACATAGTCCAAGCCCAGTTTCTCCAGAGACTCCTTAAGCGCCGGTACTACTTGATCACGAGCGTGTTTGTTGTTCCATAGCTGAAAAGAAGAAAAAAATCATTTTTATACGACGGACTTGTTTACAGCAGTACCTACCAAGTTTTTAAATGCTTACAGTTGACTATTATTAAAACCGCGTGAACCAATCATGATACTCTACGGTTGCCCACTAAAAACGATCTACTTCTATTTGTCGATTGATTTCGCGCCCGACGCATGACGGACGCCATCTACATTCTGTCATTAGACTGCACAGCAATGTTATAGCTACAGATGTCATCACCCACAACTTATAGATGCAAAGGCAATAGATGGCGCCACTGTCACCCTCGCAAATATGCTCCATACAAATCCAAATACAAGATGAGAACGTAACCTACTACAAATAAGGTTCAAAATCAAATGCAAGACATAAATCGCGCAAGAGAAATTAAATCACAGACATTCGAATATGTAGGTACCTAGGTATACAAGGTCCAACTTAGAACTGTTGGACCACGGCCGATCTCCTGTGCCCTATTCAACAAACGTTACAATTGTAATTTACAATTACAATTCTGGGTACATTGCTGAGAATGTTAGGCATATATTATGTTACCCACTGCAAGTTTAGCGTCATAAGTAACCAGCAATGTATATGTAATTGTAAATTACAATTGTCACGTTTGTTGACGGTAGGCCTGTGCCCTGCTGTGGGACGTATATAGGCTGATGATGATGATGAGAGCAGCTTTAACTGTAACTGTAATTGTAGAACGTTCTTACCTTTGCTGTAATAAAAAGATCTTCTCTCTTCACAAGTCCTTTCCCTATAGCATCTGCTATCCCTTTTCCGACTTCAGCTTCGTTTTGGTACAAAGCTGCCGTATCGATATGCCGGTAGCCAGCTTCGATTGCCCAAATAATTGTTTGGCGCACTCTTGCCATCTCTTCACTCTGTTAACAAATACAATTCTTAAAGCATTAAGCATATGCTCACGACTATATTCCCCGAGGGGGTAGTCAGAGATATTCTGAAACCTCAGAACATCCACGTTTCACCAGTAGTACCGAAACTCTGTCCAGTGTGACGGGGGGTGAGCCCGTCGCCACTTATAAAGGACAGTGGGTACAAATACACGCCTCGAAATTGAAGCATGCAGGTTTCCTCACGATGTTTTCCTTCACCGAAAAGCCAGTGGTGTAACAATTCGTACATAAATTCCGAAAAACTCATTGGTACGAGTCGGCTTGGACGGGGATCGAACCATCGCCTCCTGCACGGCAGGTAAGGTTACTCGCCACTGGACCACCACGACTTTTTTTATTATTCTTAAAGTATTTATTATTCTTAAAGTACCTACAAAACGCGACAACAAGCGACGAGTAGGTGCCTAAGGTTCTAAAAGCCAAGTACCTATCATATCCTAAAATCCAGAAACACTTTCTCCATATTACGTAAATTCTATCTAAATATAATTTTATGCAAAAATTGATTGGAATGCATACAAGGTCCAAATTAATATGCTCACAGTTTTTAAGAAGATAATCAGACCATCAAACTGAACAACTTCGCTATGGGACCAATATCGAAATCGAGAAAACATATGTCCCATACATTTTGGTCTAATAGGATTGCAGTTTTGTATGGAAAGATTTTTTTTCGCGATTTTGATCTTTCGATAGAGAAAATCAAATGAGCCATGTTGATTTTGATGATGGTCTGATCATCCCCTTAAAAACTACCAGCATATAAGTTGAAACTCGTTAGGCAGGAGCCATGTCACACAAGTAGCCCAGTAAATTACATTTCACCTCACAAGCTCGGAAAGATTCTGTTTATCACTCGAAATCTGAGTGCAAAAGCGTATTTTATCCGCTAGCGTGGAAAGAGTTTTTGAAATTCGAATCTGTCTATTCAATATACCTATTTCTATACCGCCAATCCATCAATCAATTCCATGTCACTGGCCAGCACGAAATAAAAACTTTTTAAAATGTTCTTTTTAGCAATTCACTTTTTTTCCTCGCTTTTGTGAGGTGAAACGTTGTGTGTTGCGCTCGGCAGCAAAGTTATTCTGCGTCTCGTACCTTTGAAACCTTCGATGCGCTCAGGATTCTACATTTGAACCCACTCGCTTCGCTCGTGGTTCAATCTTAGAATACTTCGCTTGCTCAGGTTTCAATACAAGTACTCGCGCCAAAAAACAACTTTGCAGCCTAGCATAACAAATAACTATTACTTAGAATTTGTGTTTTATTATGCTAGGTATAGGTACCCTTAATTAAGTACAACACGGACGAGTTAACTTGGCTCCCCGCTTTTCTTATCCAGCGATCGCTCATACTACAGAATATATTTATCTCTCGCTCTCTTTCTATCTCCAGGTACCAAGCTAACTCGTCCGTGTTGTAAGTACATATATGTCGGTTGTCCCATCCCCGGCCCTACAGCGGAATTCCAGTGGTGGCTCAGGATATTGTTCTTTTATAAGAACGACCCTTGAAGTCACCAAAATATAAATATAACCGTACAACGTCAAGCACTTTTGCTACAAAAACTCGACATTGGCAAAATCATCTACACCAAGATGGATGCCATAACCTTAAAAATAGAAGTACATATATAAACTACTATGTTTCTACAATATTATTTTCCAAAATACATGTAATACTTCGTTTAATTTGTCACGGCACATTACACTAAGTTTTTTATTGCATCTTATATCAGCAATTCATGTTTTTATAACAATAATTATAATTAACGCGGAAGTCATTAGCTTAAGTAATTTGTTTTATTAACATAGGTACTAGAGTTAACCCGCGACTCGTCCGCATAAATTATAAACCAGATTTTAAGTCAGATCATAAGCTATCAAACAAAAAAAGTTTCATCAAAATCGGTTCAGTAGTTTTTGCGTGATGCGCGAACAAACAAACAAACGAACAAACTTGCCAATGATGGCGCCACGCGTCATTTAAATCGCGCTATCGAGTGTTATTTGAGTTTATTGAAGTGAACCGCTAATTTTTTAATCCTCGAACAATTTTACGATGTTATAATAGTTAAGACTTAGTTACAGTCTGTGAGCTCTTAGAGCAGGATTCGGCTGTCGGGTAAATTCGTTCACATTCGTACAATTTACTTCTCGTGGGTTTAATTAATTAATTTATTTATTTATTTATTAGGCACATAAACAGATCACAGTCATAAGGATTATAAAATACAGGAAAAGGTTGTTACTGATTTCAAAAAGATCGTAATCGGCCGCGATCAAGAAGGTGTATGGAACCGTATCATTAACCTTTAAATCATATACTCTATACATCAAACTGAATAACTTTTAGTAGGTACGGTATAGGCTTAGATCAAAGTGAAATTAATATTTAAGGCTTCCGCACATTAAGTGCTAACGGACTGTACCTTAAACCACGAGCCATAACTTTCTGTAACCCATTGCGTGTAGCGTAGGTACAATCATATTACAATTCAATTAATAATAAATATCCGAAAGGTAATGTTGAATTACTTACAGATCCAACATAAGTGCCCAGTGCAAGAATAGGTATCTTGTTTCCATCGTTTAAAACCATTGTTGGTGCTTCTACCGACACCTTTGTTGGTGCCGCCGCCACGATCTGAAATAAAAAATACATTTTGGAAATTTTAGACAGAGTTGAACAAAATGACCCACTTTCTCGAAAATTACCAATTATGCTTTTGTTTGTAATATGGGATACATAGGTTATGGCCACCTTTTTGTCATGTCATTACATAAAAAAGGTCAAGTGCGAGTCGGGCTACTCGCGCATCGAGGGTTCCGTACCACACCACCACAGAACACAACATATTAACTTGGAAAAAAACTGTTTTCTTCGGTACCTTAAGCGTGAGACCGACTCACACTTGGCCGGTTTTTATTATTTGTCGTTATACTGTAGAGTTTGCTCTATAATCACACCAAGTTTGACGCTTGTATGTATTACCGTTTTTACTAGAGAGCGAGAAGAAAAAACGTCGATAAAAACTAGTTTCTTGTTAAGAACCCCCCTTTAGATTTTTATTTTTGATATTTTTATTATTTGTCAACAAATCCGCCGTAATAACGCATATTTTGTGAAAATTTCAACTATCTAGCTATTACGGGTCAAAAGTTACAGCCCTAAATAGGTAGGACGGACGGACGGACGGACAACGTAGGCTTAGTAATAGGGTACGGAACCCTGATGCGAAACGACAATTTCTTTGTAACCATACTGGATGGGAAGATAGAGGGGAAGAGAGACAGAGGAAGACAGACAGACATTATATTAGATAGTACCTATAGTACTGTAGCCGGGGGACTTTTTAATTACCAAAAAGATTAGCGATTGCCGTTTAGAAATTGTTGTAAGGTACTAAATGACTAATATAAAAACCAGGGTCTTACAGATCACAACCGGCCGTAGAAAAAAAAAGTCTGTAAGACAATTTCTAAACGGCAATCGGTAATCTTTTTGGTAATTAAAAAGTCCCCCGGCTACAGTACTAAGACAGATAGACAGAGTTATCTAGCCCAAGTGAAGGAAAAGGTTGATGTCGTGTCGTATCAAGAACTCAAGTCACTAGCGGAAAAGAGACAAGATTGGCGAATACTCCACCGACAAGAGCGTAGCTCTTAAATAAGGTGTTGATGATGATGATGATAGCTGGTCATACTGGTAAGAAAAGGTAAGCACGCGCCATACTGGATGAGTTGGAATGAGAGAGGATTACACTAATGCCTATGTCGTCTTTCACCTGTTTTCCACAGAAATTAAAAAAAACTACGGCAATTTAACTTTTTATGGGAGGGCTTTGAAATTCGGTTCCGCAACCTTTTCGTGTAGGTACCTAACAGCTGTGGATGTTTCACTTCTGTTGGGCGTCCCGTGACGGCTAACTTTTTAATTATTTGTTGTTATACTGTAGTTTGCTCATTAAAGACAATACCTAATGCCACCTTCCTGGTTTGCGAGAAAAAACGTGGATATAACTAAGTGTAAAGAAAAAAATATATAAGTAAAAAAACTGTTTCTTGCAAGAGGACCCCATTAATTTTGATATTTTTATTGTTGGTTATCATATCCGCCATAATACAAACTCTGCGCTGCAGTACAAAAGCCTACTCTCACCAATAAAGGCCACACAGGAGTTGCTCTGTGGGTCTGCTATTGGGTGGTCACGTGCGCGTCGGTTGCCCCATCCCCGGTCCACAGTGGAACTCCAGTGGTGGCTCAGGATATTGTTCTTTTATAAGAACAACCCTTGAAGTCACCAAAATATCAATATAACCGTACAACGTCAAGCACTTTTGCTATAAAAACTCGACATTGGCAAAATCATCACATACCCAAGATGGCAGCCATTTTTAAAAATATAGTATAGAATAGAATAGAAAGGCCACACAGAGGCGGGACTGCAAGAAAGCGGTCCGAGGGCGGACCTGCGGGAAGCGAATATCTCCGGACCAGCGCTTATTTCTCTGTGGCAGAGGACATACAAACTTGGACATGACCTTCCCACCACACCATACACTACAAAACACACAAAAATCTTGGCGGGTCCGGAGATATTCACTTCCCGCAGGTCCGCCCCCGGACCGCATTCCCGCAGTCCCGCCTCTGTGTGGCCTAGCCTTAAGGGGCTGTGGCGGCCGACCTCCTTGCTGTTAAGAGCTACTGCTGGCTCGCAAAAAGAAACACAAGATTTTATAATTTGAATTTCGAGTTCGGTTTTATTTTTCAAGTGACAAACAATGTCAACCTTATGTGTGCAGTGCATTCTTAAATCATTCTTTCCTCGGCTCGCCTATTGTACAGTCCTAACTTTAACTAAAGAAATATATAATTTATCAAGTCGTATTCACGTTTTTATCTGTGTCAATCTCCTCGTCCAACCACCACAGATTGGTGACCCGCGAAAGGTCACAGATAGGTGACCTATGTTTACGTGAAGAAAGAAGAAGTTAAGATGTCACAAGAAGATAAATTATCGGATTTTCAAGACGCAAATGGAGGCGACCACGGCACCGGCGGTTCGGCAGTACATCGTGTAGCCGCAAAACTGCCGCCTTTTTGGCCGGAGGAGCCCGATATTTGGTTCGCGCAGGCCGAGGCGCAGTTCCGAGTAGCTGCGATCAAAGACGACCAAACGAAATTTTACCACATAATTAGCCATCTGGACCATAGATACGCGAGGGAAGTGAAGGACATTATAACTAACCCACCCAAGGACGGCAAATATGAAAAATTAAAGCAAGAGTTGGTGAAACGATTGTCCACTTCGCAAGAACAACGCATGCGTCAGCTTCTCACCCATGAAGAACTAGGGGACCGTAAGCCATCCCAGTTTTTACGGCATCTTCGCACCCTAGCGTCGTCCGGCGTGACGGATGATTTCCTGCGAAGCTTGTGGGCGAGTCGGCTTCCGTCGCATGTACAAGCAATTATAGCTTCACAATCAGCTGCAAACCTCGATGATGTTGCAGAGCTGGCTGATAAAATCTGCGAGGTAGCGCCCGTACCATCACCTCAAGTAGCGAGCACATCAGCGACGTCATTCGAGAGTATTATCAAGAGAGTAGAAGAAGCCATTTCAACCACAATTCAAAATCAAATTACTGAACAGATTTCACAACTGGATTTTCGTCGCAACCGCAACCGCTCCCCGCATTCTCGAAGGTTTTCCCGATCACGGAGCAATGGTCGTCGCCCTTCTCAGAGCCGTACGCCTGGCGTGTGCTGGTATCATGACAATTTTGCTGAAAAAGCCCGTAAGTGTGTCCAGCCTTGCAAATTCAATCCGGAAAACAAGAAAGGCAGTCCGTAAAGGCGGCTAACGACTGTCACTCACCTTCCAGCCGCCTATTTGTGACAGACAGGAATTCTAAGGTACAGTTTTTAGTAGATACAGGTTCAGATGTCTGCGTATGGCCACGACGTTTAATTCGTGAGCGCAGAACAGCAACAGACTATACTTTAACTGCGGCAAATGGAAGCATAATACAAACATATGGTACAATCAAACTGCACTTGAACTTTGGTTTACGTCGCGATTTTGGATGGAATTTTTTGGTAGCTGACGTCGACAAGGCAATAATCGGAGCCGATTTCATGACATTTTATGGACTTTTGGTTGATTGCAGAGGCAAGCGACTTCTGGACAGCGTGACTTCTCTTCATACACCTGCAAAGCTCGCCAACTGTCAGCAGCCCAGTATCAAAGCTATATCCGGTGACAGCGAGTACCACACGCTCCTAGCGAAGTACCCAAGCCTGGTAAAACCAACCGGCGTACAGAGAGAGGTAAAACATTCCACTTTACATTATATACGCACCACACCGGGACCACCTGTTTTCTGCCGTCCACGCCGCCTGGCTCCTGATCGTCTGAAAATAGCCAAGGAACAATTTGAAGAGATGTTGCGTGACGGTACCGCTCGCAGTTCTGATTCACCATGGGCTTCAGCGCTACATCTCGCACCAAAGAGTGGCAACGCCTGGCGCCCCTGTGGTGACTATCGTGGATTAAATGCCAGAACTATCCCGGATCGATACCCAATTAGGCATATAGAAGACTACGCCACAAGACTTGCCGGTTGTACCATCTTTTCCAAGTTAGATCTCATCAAAGCTTATAACCAAATTCCTGTATTTCCTGATGATATTCCTAAAACTGCAATTTCAACTCCATTTGGCTTATTTGAGTTCCCGTTTATGACTTTTGGCCTAAGAAATGCTGCACAGACATTCCAGCGTTTCCTCGATGAAGTACTTCGTGGTCTGGATTTCGCGTTTTCATACATCGATGATATCCTGGTGTACTCCTCCAATCAAGAAGAACATCTCAAGCACCTAGATGTCATTTTCAAGCGTTTGTGTTCGTATGGCTTGGTTTTAAACGAGAAGAAGTGTATCTTTGGTCAAGGCGAGATAGTTTTCCTAGGCTATAGTATTTCTGCCGTGTACCACGACCCCTGGACGCCAAGATCACTGCTATTCGAGAGTTCCCGCCGCCGAAAACTGCAAAAGGCCTTCGTCGGTTCCTGGGAATGTTAAATTTTTACAGAAGGTTCTTACCCCACGCTGCCGAAGAGCAAGCTCCGCTACACGATATGCTGGCCGGCCCATCTGTCAAGGGATCAACAACCCTGACCTGGACGCCGGAACTTTTAGCAGCTTTCGATCAAAGTAAGAGCAGCCTGTCTAGAGCCACGTTAATCGCGCACCCAGTTCACGACGCTCCACTTGCACTGGTTACAGATGCATCCAATACTGCACTCGGAGCAGTCCTGCAGCAGTTGGTTGATGGGCAGTGGCAACCATTAGCTTTCTACTCCAAGAAGATGTCAAAGTCTCAAACACTTTATAGCGCGTATGACAGAGAATTGCTCGCCATATATGAAAGCATCAAGCATTTCAAACACATGTTGGAAGGTCGACATTTTACCATATTTACTGACCACAAACCTATCACCTTTGCATTCCAGCAGAAGGATCGCAAGTGTTCACCACGACAATTTAACTATCTCGATTTCATAGGACAATTTACTACAGACGTGCGGCATATCTCTGGTAAGGACAACCTGATCGCCGACGCCTTGTCAAGAGTGGAAGAAATCTCAACTCCTCCCGACTTCGAAACTCTAGCCCAGCACCAGCAGGTTGACTCCGAGCTGAAGGATCTACTAACCTCCGAAACTTCTCTCAAGCTCGAAAAAGTTGCAGTGCCAGGTACGAACGTTTACTTATATTGTGATGTTTCCCAGACCAAACCACGCCCGTTTGTACCAAAGGACCTTCGGAGAGCAACATTCAACAGCATACATGGTTTGAGCCACGCTGGAGTCAAGTCTACGACCAGGCTGGTTACATCAAGATTCGTATGGCCGAACATTCGTAAGGATTGTCGCACCTGGGCGCGGTCGTGTCAACCATGTCAGACTTCCAAAGTTCACCGGCATACTACAGCACCGTTGGGTGAATTCAAGCAGACAGGATCGAGGTTTAGTCATGTCCATATTGACCTCGTCGGTCCTCTCCCTTCATCTTCAGACTTCAAATACTGCCTGACTGCCATAGACCGTTTCACTCGCTGGCCTGAAGTAACTCCACTACGAGATATCACGGCTGAGACGGTAGCCAGGGCGTTCTACGAGTCCTGGATATCTAGGTTTGGCTGCCCAACCTCTTTAACCTGTGATCAAGGCAGGCAATTCACATCTGGTCTTTTCAAGGAGCTGACTCGTCTGTGCGGAATCCAGTTACAGCACACGACCGCCTACCACCCTGCAGCCAACGGAATGATAGAGCGCCTGCATCGAACACTCAAAGCAGCCATCATGGCTCATCAGACGACACGTTGGACAGACGTGCTTCCGACCATCCTGCTTGGCATCAGAACGGCATGGAAAGCAGACCTTCATTGCTCCGCCGCAGACCTGGTATATGGTGAGCCTTTGAGGATACCTGGTGAGTTTCTTCACACTGATTCTTCGAAGCAAGTACCCACAAGTGGTTTCGTTGCGCAGTTAAAGGAGCACCTCTCCCATTTGAAACCTACCCCAGCTTCTCGTCACTGTACAAAATCTATATTTGTCCACAAGGACCTGGAGGACGCCAAGTTTGTTTTCCTTCGGAAAGACGCCGTTAGGCGTGCACTGGAGGCTCCTTACACGGGGCCAATGCGTGTGCTAAAGACATCAGACAAGACAGTCACGATAGAGACACAAAGAGGTCCATTAACGGTTTCCATCGACAGGGTTAAACCTGCATTTTTGTTGTCTGACGACGTTGCGCCGACTGCAAGTGCCGAAAAGCTGAAACCTAGTAACCTAGTAACCACAGAAAGGTCTAGTACTACTACTAGGTCCGGACGTAGAGTTCATTTTCCTAATTTTTTTTCTCCAGGACCTTGAGTCTCCGAGGGGGGTGATGTGGCGGCCGACCTCCTTGCTGTTAAGAGCTACTGCTGGCTCGCAAAAAGAAACACAAGATTTTATAATTTGAATTTCGAGTTCGGTTTTATTTTTCAAGTGACAAACAATGTCAACCTTATGTGTGCAGTGCATTCTTAAATCATTCTTTCCTCGGCTCGCCTATTGTACAGTCCTAACTTTAACTAAAGAAATATATAATTTATCAAGTCGTATTCACGTTTTTATCTGTGTCAATCTCCTCGTCCAACCACCACAGGGCCATAGGTCCCGACGAATATTTTCTATGAGAAACGCGATTGCCGAGCGCTCCGAAAAGTGTGCGCGTGAGCCGTATTTTCGATTAAAATGAACTAACCAAAGTACTTTTTCTAGACTTTTTTTATGATTTCACTAGATAAACTATCCAAAAATACTGAGGTATAACTTTACTTTCGGTAAATGGTATAAATCTAGTCGTAAAATGAAAAATAAAGGATGCCTCCGAGGTATTTCCACCTACGCAAAAGTATTTTATTTATATTCTGCATCGCAACTCATTCGATGCTTTTTGCAGAACTTCTGCGCTGCAAAAAGTCGCAGTGTGTTAATCCCCTAATGGCCCTAATCTAATTACCCCAGTGCTGTTTACCCTGTAATTTGATTTCCCTATTTTTCATCAGATTCTGGTCCACCTGTATAAGTGAAACCTTCTTAGTCAGAAACTATTTAAAGTAGCTTTTTCGTTTCATCCAGTTTCAAATAAGTAGGTAATAAGGCAAATAGGTAGGTAATGTAATAAAATAAAAATATAAAATTTAAAACTTACATTAATAACAGCGGTCAATAAAACGGAAATCTTAATTAAAAGCGCCATTTTTACGTCGTGCCCACGAGATGACTCGCCGGCGAATGATTGTAATTGCTCAAACTCAAAATTATTTATTTAATATAGGAGCTTGAAGCCTATTTATTACGAGTTCGTTTTTTACCCCTAAATGATAGGTGCTTTGACTTACTTCATTTATTACGAACGACACGACTGCGACACGACCTTACAATTATTTAAATGATTGGGTCTGTGTCACTAAGTTATATAGGCTGTAACAAAACACCCTTGTAATACTTATCAAACTGAACAACTATGACTATGGATCCAACATCGAGGAAAAATAAAAAATTCGAATCTGCTGTTCGATACAAAACTGCAGTACTTACCTACCGACTCGACTCAAATGTATGGAACAGCAGATTTTTTTCGATGTTGGCTTCATAGTGAAAGTTGTTCAGTTTGATGGCCTGATGCAAGTCCCAAAACTCACTCGACATTGGCAAAAATGCAGTGCTAGACACAAGCAAAACGGCGTCGTTTAATTTATTTAAACAAATTCATATATCTTGTGTCTTCCACGTCCTTCAGGTAGGTACACACGGCGGCAGGTCCGGTTACCCTGTTTGGAGTTTGAACTATTAGAAGTTGAACGCTGCGAATCGTGCGAGAGGGTGCGGTATGTTGTTGTTGTTTCGTCTCACGGCACGGCCGCGTCTATGCAGGCTCTCTACCGCACTATTTTGTGTTTTGTGCGTAGTGTAGTCATGGGTATACAGGGTGCGTAACATGATGACGTCACCGTGTGTACAATAAAAATGAATTAAATTTTTTTCTTCGCGTCTCCACACTTCTCAATAGTCATGAACCACCAATATATTTTTTATAAATATCCCTAAATCATACCTCTATGGGTTCTTTTTTATTTTTTCTATGTCTCATTTCGTTTCCGAGGCCACATTTTTCACATTTTGTCGATTTCCACAAAAAGTTTAGAGTTTTAAAAAAAAAGCTTCTTTTTGTAGCCCTCGTCAAGACGCGTTTTTTGACACCCCAATCAGCCACGTAATCTCTTCACCACGATAGAAAGTCTAACCCTCAGTTGCAGAAACACTCATTAAAGTTAATCGTCCATTAAGTCTCTTGCTAGCTTTTACTACTTCAACAAGACAAAAGTTTCTGCAACTGAGTGTAAGTTAATGAGTTTCTATGGACTCGAAAGAAGAAGAAGCAATACTTACCTAAAAGCACTTAAATATAATTAAGGCCTATGGGTAATTCTTGTAAGGAGGGTGGCGTTTTTTTTTTTAAGTGGCCAAGTAGGTACCCAATGTGGTGGGTATTTTAGGGCTAATATTACCTTACATTTTTATGAAAAAAAATATGTCCTATGGTGTAACGTTTCGGAGATATTTAGGTTCAAAGTTTTAAAAAAAATACTTCCTAATTGTATAAAAACTTACTCGTTATGTTTATTTTTACCACTTTTTTGGTTCTATAGCCCAGAATTATTAAGTTTTATTTATTTGTGATATCATCACGCATATTTTGTGCTGGAACGCACCGCAATCCTTTCTAGTTTGCGGCCTTTCGCTTTGATTAGTATGAGTTTCTACTCTGATACAGCTAGGTACCAAATGTTATTGGTATTTTAGGGTTAATATTATAATGAAATTAAAATTATTCAAAAAAAAAGTGGTAAAAAAAAACCAAAACGAGTAACTTTTTATGAGATTTGTAAGTTTAAAAGCATTTTTTAAAACTTTGAACCTAAATATCTCCGAAACGTTACACCGTAGGATAATTTTTTTTGCATAGTAATGTATTGTAATATTAGCCCTAAAATACCACCACATTTGATAACTGGCCGCTTAAAAAAAAAGACGCCAATATTACCCATACCCCACTAATTGAATTGTGTCGAACGCGTTGAAGTCACTTTCACAACGAAAACTCGTGCAGTATAAAAGATTTCAACGCGTCGGTCGTGCATGATTTGACTATTAACAGTAAGTAACTTTATATTGAATCCTGGAGGAGCTGCGATGGCAAGAGTAGCGTATAGTAGCGTTTATTTATGTAAAATTAGAAGTCTGAAAAATTAACCTATATCTACTTAAGGGGGTTGCAGAGGGCAAGACTCTAAACTAGATGGCGCTCGGGAGCATTATTCATGATTTTATCACATTTTATTTTATATCTCGTAATTGTGATGATTTCAATCAAAATTTTCAATTAAGCGCGCACTTGTGTTTATGTTTTACTGATCTAGCTACAAGTTAATGTAATTTTATTGTTCATACGAATTTGATATACATTTTAATTTTGATCAATTTCATACAAAACTTTGACGTTGAACATTCGTAGACGGTATTAACAAAAGTAATATTTTATTTATGGAAAAATCGTTTAGAAAATCTAGATTGCGCTTCTCAAATAACATTTGCAATTTATAACATAATTACGAAGATATAAAATAAAATGTGATATAATCAGGAATAATGCTCCCGAGCGCCATCTAGTTTAGTGTCTTGCCCTCTGCAACCCTCTTAAGTATACAAAATAATATTTTTTGTAGTTTTTTTTTGTCACGTTCGTTATCGAACAATATAGGTTTGGAGGAAAAGGGAAGATCTTCCACGGGCTAGTTGGAATGCCCGGGACCGCGGTCCAACAGTTCTTAGTTGGATGTTGTATATATGCAAAGTCTCTTGATAACTTCGATAGTGCGATTCAGGACTCGCCATATGATTGGTTGTTATTCGTAATGAGCTGTGATGCGTTGGACAGATCCATATTGTGATTGGTCGTCTTCTGTGTGACGTGCTAGGTCGCATGCGCTGACCTAGATAGATCTCTGTTTACATCGACTCGATCGATGTGTTCGGCATTGTTGCTTAGTCAGCTCTCGTAGCTCCGCTACATAGGTATAGTCGTCATGCTATTTTTATTGGTTTTCTTGTCTGCGTTGCCAACAATTAAAAGATCGTAGATTGTAGGTAGGTATATTAGTAATAAAAACAAATATAAATTAAAATAAACTCTGTTCTAAGAATAAGTGCGAGTTAGTGTTTCAAATCTCTATTTCAGTAATTCAAAATAGCATCAAAATTCGTAGAATAAAGGTCCCTAAGATTTAAACTTATTTGTTACATTTAAGACCAGTTTCAATAAAATCCAAAGTAACCTATCGTCTTTTTGAAAACTTTTTTTAAAGAGTTTGACAAAAGTCATAAAATAATTTAAATTTAATGGTAGTTTTTAATTTAATAAATTATATTATAACTAGCTGCTGCCCGCGACTCCGTCTGCGTGGACCTTAAAAAAGTATCCTATGTGTTAATCCAGAACATATTCTATCTGTGTGTCAAATTTCATCCAAATTCGTTCAGCCGTTTATGCGTGATTGAGTCACAAACATCCAAACATCCAAACATCGTCACAAACTTTCGCATTTATAATATTAGTGAGATGAGATTACTAATAAAAATGGGCGAGAAAGCTAAATAGGAATCGGAATATCTTTACATCCTTAGATTATCAAGATAGACAGTCAATGCTACGAAAGCGTCGAAAAAATAGGAACCAGTACTGGTTCCAAAACCCTATACATATACACGCACACATACATATTTTGTATGGCGCCTCACGCACACCAACCTAAGAAAGTTAGCCCCTTTTGTTTTATACGGAACAAGTGTAAGGCTCATTCTAGACATATACTTTTTCTGAGTTTACATCTTTATATGAAACTAGTGTTTTCCCGCGATTTCGTCCGCACAAATTATATAAGTACCAGATTTTAAGTCAGATCATAAGCTATCAAACAAAAAAAGTTTCATCAAAATCGGTTCAGTAGTTTTTGCGTGATGCGCGAACAAACAAACAAACAAAGTTGTCAATAGATGGCGCTGCACGTCATTTATATAGCGCTATCGAGTGTTATTTGAGTTTATCTGAAGTGAACCGCTAGTTTTTTGTTCCTCACGATTTTTACGGATTTACAATAGTTAAGATTTTAAGATAAAGTGTACTTACCTACCTAATTGTAAAATCGTACGGTGTAAAATTACAAAGCGAATCCTTTTAACTAGTCAAACTGGTTCGGATTAGCAATAGATGCGATCGAAGGTCAATTTATGAAAACGCAAGTCATTGATCTTTTTGTTGTTTTTAGGGTTCCGTACCTAACAGGCTGTGTTTTCCATCTGTCCGTCCGTCCCTCCTACCTATTTAGGGCTGTAACTTTTGAACGGTAATAGCTAGACAGTTTAATTTACACAGAACGTGCGTTATAACTACATCGGATTTGCTACTAAATAGTAAAAATTGTAAAAAAGTTAAAAATTAAGGGGGGTCCTTATTCAAGGGGGTCCAGTACAACAATGCGCTCAGGATGCTGTTGGGACTGCCGCGGTTTTGCAGCGCATCGACAATGTTCGCGCAGGCGCATATCGATGACTTCTACGCCATCATCAGAAAGCGGAGCGCCTCGCTGCTTAATCGCCTCCGGGGCAGCACTAATAGCATCCTGAGCGTGTTGGCTGAGCGGTGGGACTCGCCCATGGTACAGAGAGGTGGATGCTACTGCATGCCAGCTCATCCCCATTTGTACAGTAAGTTGGTAATGTTATGTAATTTAAAGGTAATATTGTAATTGTCATGTAATTTATTAATTAATGTATTTAATTGTGAACTAACATAGTTATAAGACAATTGTTACTAACACAATATGGATGAATAATCTGAAATAAATAATTTTTAATTTTATTTTTAATTTTATTGTACATGAAGCTAATTTTTATCAATTTTTTTCTTCTCGCTCTATCGTAAAAACGGTAATACATACAAGCGTTGAACTTGGATTGATTATAGAGCAAATTCTACAGTATAACAACAAATAATAAAAACATGCCAAGTGTGAGTAGGTCTCGCGCTAAAGGTCTAAAGGTCCCGGAGAAAACTATCATTTTTGTAAGTTAATATTTTGTGTAGTGATGTGGTACGGAACCCTCGATGCGCGACGCCCGACTCGCACTTGACCAGTTTTTATATTTTATAGTTAAACAAAAAGATCGGGTCGCAAAAAATGGTTAAGAAAAACTTTTGCGCGGTCATCATGACTAAACAGTTTTAGTCGTAGTAGTTAGTTACAACCTGACTAAGTAACATTTGAGTCCATTCGAGTAACTACTAACTACTAACTAGGCATTGCAGTTTAGTATGGAACAGCTGATTTTTTTTTCAGTTTCAGTTTTGCGCCCATTGTAAAACTTGTTCAGTATGATGGTCTGAACCGCTGAAATAAAAATTGGAAAGTTTTTACAAAATCACCTAGTAGTAGATGTTAAAAAACTAAACGTTAAGTTATAGCCTGTTAGGATCCCACTGCAGGGCAAAGGCCTCCTCTCACGAATAATGGCAAGGTGCCGCTAGGTACTTATATCTCGCGCTCTCAGCCGTCACTTTCTCTATTCCTGCACGTCTATACTCTGAAATGGAACAAAAGATGTTCTTTTGTTTGAAATTTTTTATCTCGGATTCCATTTCAGAGTATAGTACATAGGCCAAGTATGTATAGTATGACTTCTCTACACGCGCGCGACGCGCCTTCGCTGCATACAGAGTTACCTGGAGAGCGATTTTTGAATCTCATTCGGTGAGCTCAGCAGTTGATTTGACTCTCAAAAATCGCACTCCTGAAGTATGATTTTTGAGAGTCAAATCACCAGTAGAAAGATGCATATCTCCATAGTTATTTTGACATTTTTAACAGCTGAGCTCACCGAATGAGATTCAAAAATCGCACTCCTGTTCATGCGCTTTTCGGAGAGCGCAAGCCGCGCTTGCCGCGACTTTTATTATAAAAAGAAAAAAGCCGAGTCGCGCACATGTAGAGAAATCATGCTAGAGGGTCTGGTATAGAAACTTTATGACTGCGACATATACAAGATGGCGTCGGCACACGTGCTGTCCCGCTCGCACGCGCGCACCTGCTTGTTATGCTTCTTGCTCCGCTCCCTCAAAGTTATTATAAGTGGCGTAAAACCCGACCAGAAATATAAAAAACCTCGCCATGTTGCGGAAAATCATTATAACTAATTTTTGTACTTGGAACACTGACATTAACACATTCACTGCCACCGTCATCTCTAGTGGATTCTTTAACTTTTATCGGATGCCCCCGACTACTTGTATTATAATATCTGTGCCCCGACACATATAGTGGAACAATGGGTAACACCTATCATACTGCCAGTGCCTCTGACCACTCTGCGTGTCCATTTTTTATTGGAAATTCAAGTATATTCCTATAAGTACTTCATGGTTTGTCCCACAAAAGACACTCTAACAACTAACTCGTTGGTACTGAGTGGAATAAACCGGACAATCCTGCGTGTCGAGAGGCACCCAGTGTAAGAATTATATGGACAAGCATAAGTGTTCAAGGGCACTAAGCATTCCATTTTTTTGAACAACTATAAATGTTCGGGGCACACAGCTTTCTATGTTTCGAAGTGGCACCTGGGTTATTTAGGCTTACGTGCTTACGGGTGAGGCAGTGAATGCGAGGTTATGGCTAGTAAATATATAAAAAAAAAAAAATTATAGCCGATTGCAGCGCCCCCAAACCAGGCTTCGTAGTATGCTACACGTGATACGGCTGTATCACGTCTTTTATCTCGTTCGTTCGCACGCAAATAGAAAGAGAGCTAAGATGTGATAGCGCTGTATCACTGCGGCATGCTAGCTATGCTGGTATTCATATTCCTGCACTGGTAGCATGCTACACGTGATACGGCTATATCACGTCTTTTATCTCGTTCGTTCATGTGCAAATAGGAAGAGAGCGAAGGTGTGATTATGTGATAGCGCTTTATCACGGTGTTATGCTACCTATGCTGGTCAGGCTTAGCTCGTCTCATAGAAGCCGCTGACTTCTTGCCCGCGAGTTTCGACAACAACAATTTCTACTAGGTAGGTACTCTTTTTAGTTACATAATATTACGTAGTTGGTTTGGTTCATAATTTATGAAGACTAAGGCCTGTTTCACCACTTCTGGGTAAGTTCTTGTTAGCTTATCCAACGGATAGTTTGACATATTTTGTATGAAATTATGTCAAAATATCTGTCGGATAAGCTAACAAGAACTTATTCAGAAGTGGTGAAACAGGCCCTAAGGGTAGGTACCTATATTGGCAATTCATCTACTCAAGGAAAGGACTCAGCGCCATCTATGACGGGATTTTGAGATTTTTCAGGTGTAGGTAGGTACGCCTTAGTAGGTATAGTCGCAGAGTACTATAATTTCTTATAGTATAGAGTATACAGGGTGAAATTGATATCATTAGAAGAGTCCACCCTTCAAACTGAACAACTTTTACTATGGGAGCAAACCAATCGGAGCTGCACTACGTGATACGGCTATACGTGTAGCATGGTACGGCTTCTGGATCGCCTTAGAAGTTATTTATCAAGTTAGTGATGTACTTATGTGCAATTTGCATATAAAAACGTCTCTCGGAACGTCTAACGGAGGACAGAATGCCTAACAAGCGGTGCAACATGATAATACTCCTTGGTGGTCGGTAATGATCGTTCTTTTCCGTCGTGTCGTTGGTTTTTGTGAAGTTAACTTTGTCCCTTTCTAATCCAACGTCAAAAATGTTAGCTTCTCTCCTGTCATTTTCGTAACTACGTCATTGGATGGAAAGGGACACACATAAAATTGGAAATATCGACGACGCCATTGCCAATTTTCTTGTTTAAATGCTTGTTAGGAGGAGTGGCATCTTTTATTATGATTCTAAATCCATGGGAGCGACCTCTTTGGGAGCGACCCAAGGAACAAGACCAACCGGACCAACCTTTACGTTCAATTTCTTTGGAGCGACCATTCTGTTATCGTACCTACTGTATCCAAGTCCAACTTAATATGCTGACGATTTTTTAATAGGATGATGGGACCATGAAACTGAACAAAATTCTCTAATACTTAAACGTTTTTCTTTTTGTTTTCTTGGGGATCGATAGATGGCGCTACGGTCTGTGCGAATAAACGTAAAAAATTCAAAAAGTGTTTCTTTAAAATACTGAATAAAGAGGGAAAAGATGATCAAGAAGATTAGATGCCAACGCATCTTTTGGTGGCATATTTCATTATTTACTAATCATGTTAATCGAAAATTCTTGACTTTTACGCCTGACTTGGTTGTAAGGGCTCGATCCCTTGGCGTTCCAAAAAAAAGGCAGGCACAGCCTTGACAAGATTTTGACAGGATCTCGCGAACGGCTCTATTGAGCGATAAACATGCCATCTTACGAGTTTTTTAGGAATTAAATTTAAAAAAGAAAAGAAAACCGCTTATTTGCGAAAAAAAAAAATCTGCTGTCCCATTTGTCACTTTTGTCACATTTGGGTCGAGTAAGATTGTAGTTTTGTATGAAACTGCCGACTACTATTCTCGATGTCGGTGTTGGTCCCACTGAGAAAGGTGTTCAGTTTGAGGGTCTGATCATGGTCTTAAAAACAGTTAGCATTTTAAGAAGGACCCTATACCTTGTATCTATAGGTGTCAATCCCACGCTTAGGGTTGAACTACGCATGGCCGCACGCGATCGCATGCCGTCTATCTTATATGCTCTAGCAAATGACGTTCCAGAGTGACAGAAAAAGATGGAGCGACGGAAAAATGCGATCGCGTGCGGCCATGTGTAGTTCAACCCTTACATAATTCGGATATCAATGAATCTTTAGGATAAATGCAATTTTATGCATTAATCAGTGATCGGAACATGCGGCTCAATTAAGGGTAAACGCGAATATTTGTGTGATGAATATGAATATTTGTATTCAATTCATGGGTGTTTGTATCTATACAGGGCGTAAAATTGTATGCGTTGTATATTAAACGCGGTGCACGCCCTGTATAGATACAAACAACTCTTCTTTTAATTTCTCCTTATACAGGGTCCAACTTAAAATGCTGACACCTTTTTAAGGAGATGTTCAGACCATCAAACTGAACAACTTTCTCTATGGGACTAATATCGAATTCGCGATAAAAAAATTTGCTGTCCCATACATTTTGCTCGAGTAGATTTGCAGTTTTGTATGGAGAGGCTGATTTTTTTGTCGCAATTTCGATTTTGGTCCCATAGAGAAAGTTGTTCAGTTTGATGTTCTGATCCTTCCCTTAAAAAAGTGTCAGCATATAAAAAAGAACCCTATACTTACAAATCTTACAATGTTAAGACTAATCTAGTGAAATAAAATAATAAAAAGCTAGGAGCACTTTTTTAACGTGTTTAATAGGATGACGAAATTAATTTTATTTACGTAGTAAAGTTATAAAATTAAAACAAATAAGTATCAGTATTTTAGTCAAAAATACTACGATTTTTGTTGAACTTACTAATAGTCGCTATTTCATCTGGAGTCAGTTGGAAATCGAATACGTCTATGTTTTGTTTCAGTCTATCGTTATTGGTGGATTTGGGAATAGGGATCAATCCACGGTCAATCTGAAAATAAAAAGTTACATAAGTTGTAGTTGATTAAGATAAGATAAGATAAGATAAGATTTATTTGCACTGAAAAGGGTGTAGTTACAGGATATTATGATAGTTACAATTGAGTCCTCCTTATTCAACTATTTACAAATAGCATGCAAAATTTATTTTACGAGTAGGTATGCATTAAGTTGTGATTATAATGTCAAAATTAAGATCTTTTATATTAAATTAACATCAGTAAAGACCAAATTTTTAAAGTCACTACATTATTATAATTATAAGACAATTCAATACAATTACTTAATTTATAATTATTAATATACAATATATATACAATATATATACAATTATTAATCTCAGAAGAAAGTCATTAACAGAGTAAAATGTGTGCTGTAGTAGCCAATTATACACAAGCAATCAAGCAATCAAGCAAGCAAGCAATTAATATGCACAAGCATATGCTCACGACTATATTCTCCGAGGGGGTAGTCAGAGATATTCTGAAAACTCAACTCAGAATTCGTCTTCGCCTTGAGATCTGGAGTGCGATTTTTGAATCTCATTCGGTGAGCTCAGCAGTTGATAAAGTCAAAATTACTATGGAGATACGCATCTTTTTACTGTTGATTTGACTTTCAAAGATCATAGTTCAGGAGTGCTATTTTGAAAGTAGAATCAGCAGTAGAAAGATGCGTATCTCCAGAGTAATTTTGACATTTTCAACTGCTGAGCTCACCGAATGAGATTCAAAAATCGCACTCCTGAGACCTTTCTTACTTTCCTGTCCTCGGTGTGTAATCTACTAGAACTCCAAAATAAAACAACGTACCAAATACCGAAGCACAACTTGACTGGTATTCTTGCCATACTTCTGTGCGATCTTCACCAGGGTAGGGTCATCAGCTCGCGGTGGAGGAGCATTGGTGACGCGACGGGAGACGAGGAAGCCAAACGGACTGTATGCCGTGACCGCTATCCCTAGATCCTTGCAGTGCGAGGTCACATCTTCTTGGGTTAGAGTTGGGTGTATCTGAGTGGAAATAAGAATAAAGTACCTTGGATATGTTATACTTATGTGAAGATAGACAGTCGAAGCTACGAAAGCATCGAAAAAAATACAAGCACACAGAGATAATTTCTATGACGCCTCACGCACACCAACCTAAGAGCACATTCTGTGAAAATTTCAAGTGTGTAGCTATTACTTAAAAGGTACCTAACATAGACATATTACTCTAGCGATAGACAAGCTCGTTCAAACAAACAACGTGTCACACAAAACAACACAAAATGACACATTGCGGTCTGTCATTGCCATAGTGATGAAGTGAACTCGGGAACATCAATCAGGTGCGTACACCTCATTCAAGTGGAACATGTTGCTTCTATGGAAGGGCAAGTCTATCGCTAGAGTTTAAGTCTATGGTACCTAACTACTTAATTAGGTAGGACAGAAAGACGTACTGACGGACTGTCAGCGTAGGCTTTTGAATGGGGACCCGTTTTCACCCTTTGGGTACGGATTTTAAAACATATAGATCTAAAACTCACCTCAACCTGATTAACAGCAGGTTTAATGTCACTACTGGCAACCAGCCTGTCAATCTGCTTATTATCAAAGTTGGAGACTCCAATAGACTTCACCAAGCCGAGTTTTTTGGCATCTTCCATTCCCTTCCAGGTTTCCAGGTAGTCGATGTTAGCTGGAGAACCATCCTCCTGAAAGGACACAAGAAGAGTGCTAGTGACAGACAATGTCCAAGATATTTATTCTCCATACTAACTGGTGGTCACCGGAATTTAGTACATTCTAGTTCGCTAGATGTCGTTATGAGCATCGTTTCGCTATTTTTGCATCAACAATTTCGGATCTACTGCTCTCTTTAGTTACCTAAGCTACCTCTCTTACGTAGTTGGTTTGGTTCACAATATTGGAATACTAATCAATATTTTTTGGCTTATACCTATTAGCAATTCTCTACTCGCTGGCAAGGAGTCAGCGCCATCTATGAGATGGGATTGTGTTTCTTTTTTCCGACTTTCGCCACTTAGTATGAAGAATAGCACTCTTATTGTCCCCTTTACTCTGTGCTCTGACTCATCTTTTGAAAAGATGGTGTTCTGGGGTTGTTAAGTTAACTTATACAGGCAATAACTTAAATGAGTGCTTTAGTAGACCATCAAACTGAATAACTATCACTATAATAGGACCCAACATTGAAAGCGAAAAGAAAAATCTACTGTTCCATACATTTGGGTCGAATCACCATAGACTTTAACTATGGAATAGCTGTTTTTTTCGCTCTTTCAATGTTGGTGCAATATGTAGCGCAGTTAATTAAGTTTAATCCAATCTATTGGCCAACTATAGGTTCCTTGAGGGTAAATATTCTAGAATGTATAAGAATAAGAATGCGTGGTGGTCCAGTGGCGAGTAACCTTGCCTGCCATGCACGAGGCGATGGTTCGATCCCCATCCAGGTCGACTCGTACCAATGAGTTTTTCGGAATTTATGTACCTACTATTTGTTACACCAGTGGGTTTTTCGGTGAAGGAAAACATCGCGAGGAAGCCTGCATGCTTCAATTTCGATGCTGTACGAGTATTGTACCCACTGACCATTACAAGTGGCGACGGGCTCACTCCCCGTCACTCTGGACAGAATTTCGGTACCAGTGAAACGTGGTTCTATTCTGTTCTGAGGTTTCATAATGTCTCTGACGACCTCTTTGAGGAATAAAGCTGTGAGCATATGCCTAAATGTATAAGGATGAGCCTTTTTTCACATAGCGCTTTCAAGAACCTGCTGGCAGCCTGAAAGCACTGCGTGGGAAATGGCTCTGATCAAAATAAAGGCTGGTAGTAACTTACGTTTTGTGCTGCAGGGGAATGTATGAGGTAAAGATCCACATAGTCCAAGCCCAGTTTGTTCAGTGACTCTCTAAGCGCCGGTACTACTTGATCACGAGCGTGCTTGTCGTTCCATAGCTGAAAATAAATAACATTTTTGTTCAACGGGTTGTCAACCTGATGAGAAATCACAACCTGATTTTACTATTTACCTAACCATAACCTACATACTTTGTTTGGCGGATTCGCAGCTTTCGCAATACTTGATCTCTCAATATGACCTCGTTTCTTAACTGGTTGTGGCATATGACACTTTTATTGTCTTGTCTTGTGTGAATTTAAAAATAAATTCATCTTTCATGAGAGAGTACATGATTGTATTAAATTTTATAACATAGTATACTCTGGAGTAGGTACCTACGAGTATGTCTTTGTATTGGCGACCGCTTCATTGGATTTCAGTCATCTATAGGTAAGTACAAAAAATTACCGTTTTTTTGTTATTGTTGGAACTTCCGGGCTAGAACAATATCCTTTTTGGTCTATGGCTCTGTGTAGACGTACCTATTGTCTTTCCACCTAATCACTTATTAGATATTTTTGAACAACATGCAGTAACTAGCCTTAGAAAAAGTAAATGTCTAGAATGAGCCTTACTTACTGTTTTATTATATTATTAAAACAAAAGGGGCCATGTTTCATAGGTTGGTGTGCGTGGGGCGCCATACAAATTATGTAACTATGTGTGTGTGTTTAGGAGCAGTTTTTTTGGACGCTTTCGTATCTTCGACTGTCAATCTTGACATATAACTTTATCAAAGTTACTAGCATTGATTCCATGTAACTATGATAATCTCCAAGCTAGCAATTGTACTAAAATCCAGCCTTAAGGCCTCCGCTCATTGCAGTGATATTATCGAGCGATATTATCGCTGCGATTTTGCGATAATTGTTCTCAGTACATTTTTTATGGGGACGCGCTCGATCCCACACACTGCCGCGATATTATCGCAACCTGACGCAATCTCTTTCGACTACATTCAGTGGTGGGCGCATGCGTGACGCGAATCGCGGAATCGCTGCAGTGTGTAAGGTGTCGCGATATCGCTGTCGATAATATCGCTCGATAATATCGCTGCAATGTGCGGAAGCCTTTATCAGGCGAACTGTATTTTTACCAAACGCCCTTACCTTAGTAGTAACAAAAAGATATTCTCTCTTCACAAGTCCTTTCCCTATCGCATCTGCTATCCCTTTCCCGATTTCAACTTCGTTGCGGTACAAAGATGCCGTGTCGATATGCCGGTAGCCATTTTCGATTGCCCAAACAATTGTTTGGCGCATTCTTGCTATGTCTTGACTCTGTTAACAAATATAACTCTTAAAGTACCTAGGTACCTAACTACAATAGAACAATCGACTAGTACCTAAGTCCTAGGTCTGTAAAAGCCAAGTATGTATAACAATTGTCATGTTTTGGATGTTACTCGTACATCCAAAACATGACAATTGTTCTACTGAATACTTATATGACATTTTATGCAAAAACAGGTTGGAATGCAATACGTAATCTATAATTATAAAACAGTTCAGTGACTGACGGATAGACAACACACTACCTAAAGCGCTTAATTAGGATGTCATTCGGAGCGCGCTCTATACAAACGAAGTCTGCTAAAATTGTCAATAGGTACCTATAAATTTAAGTCAATGATATTTATCAAATAGGTAGTTTAGTTTTTTATTATGGTGTTGTTTAGATTAGGTTAGGTTAGCAACAATGCATTGTATTGTTGTTTGGTTAGTAGTAGGATTAATTTTATAATATTGTTGATAGATAAATTTATCAAAAACAATCTAGAAAATAAAACTATGCGTGTTTGTGTCAGATTTTAGTTAAAACTAGTGTTTTCCCGCGACTTCGTCCGCACAAATTATATACCAGATTTTAAGTCAGAACATTAAGCTATCAAACAAAAAAAGTTTCATCAAAATCGGTTCAGTAGTTTTTGCGTGATGTGCGAACAAACAAACAAACTAACAATTTTGTCAATAAATGGCGCTGCACGTCATTTAAATCGCGCTATCGAATGTTATTTGATTTTATATTAAGTAAACCGCTACTTTTTTGTTCCTCATAATTTTACGGTTTTAGAATAGTTAAGATTAAGATAGATAGATAATACCTACAGTTTCAATCCGATCTCACGATAAACAATTTTACAATTACAAAACATAGTACCTACCTAAGTACCTACCTCAATGATTACGATATTTATTAAAGAATTGTGTATAACCTGTTGGTAATCCTAATAAACAAATTGAAATTGAAATTACAAAATACATTTTTTTTTTTTGAATACAATATTTTTACTTTTTTATAGTGATGCAACGAATACGAATACGAATATTCGTATTCGCCGAATAGCAACCTATTACCGAATATTCGTATTCGCCGAATATCAAGAAGACATTCGTAATTTAAGTATTTTCGCAAAACCAACTTAATTTATGCCATGAAGACATACATTTCCTTTGAAATAATCCACTGTTGTCAGAAAGCCTATTTTCAACAGAATTAACACAGAAAAAACAAGATAAAAGGAATCGCCTATGACCCAAAAAAAACAAATGCCGTGGTTTTTTTAAGGGGGCGCACCAGGGAGAGCTGTATACAAACGAAGTTTGATCCTATTTGCAAAACTGACCAATTAAAGCAAATGATTTTTTTTTGAAATACAATCTAGAAACTAATCTGCGTGCTTGTGGTTTGTCAGATTTCCGTTCAGAAATACAGTTTCAATGCTGAGATTAATTTAAGATGTGTATGGAAATATTTGAGCAACTGTATCTTTGAAAACGTAAATAAATACATTATTACGAAAATCTGACACACAACAGGCATAATCTTGATTAATATCTAGATCGTGTTTAAAAAAGTTCATTAACGTTGATTGGTTAGTATTAAAAACAGGATCTAACTTCGTTTGTATGTAGCGAGTTCAAGCGCTCTGCAAGGAGGACTATCCTCTTAAGATTCCGTACTTAGACAATGAACATAGTTTTGTCCATTCAGTTTGTCTCTTGGTCTGTCTTTGTCATTCTTTGTCATTACTTTATCATTTTACCTGCCGTGGAAACAAATGGCAAATTTTGTTAAGTACAATTGATGCAAAATTGAGAAAACTTTATACTTACTGAACCATAACCAAAAATCTGATAATAAGTGGTACGGTAATTGAGAAAACATTTTTTTTTTGACGTGTAACGAAGGCGGTCGAAAATGAAGCTTTTCTTTTATGTATCAGGATAGATTGTCACCAAAGGTGCCGTTTAATAGGTCTTTTAAAATTAAACAAAAATAGTTCAAGACAAAATGTAGGTGCTTGTCCGACACGCTCTCGGTTGGTTTTTTAAATAACCTACCATACTTACTAGCTTTTCTTTTGATTGTAAAATAATAATTTAAGATGATTAACGTGTATTTAAAGATTTTTATATTATTTTTCACTATTCGTATTCGTATTCGTATTCGCCGAATAGCAGAGTCAATATTCGTATTCGTATTCGTATTCGTAAAAGTGGTATTCGTTGCATCACTACTTTTTTACAATATTATTTTATTTACAAACGCCTCGTTTTTTTTTTCATCAATTAATTATGTAGAGTAGACTAATTTGTCACGGCACATTACACGATATATTTCATTGCATTTATCTCAACCATTCATGTTTTTACCTTAGAAAAAGTATATGTCTAGAATGAGCCTCACACATGTTCCGTGTAAAACAAAAGGGGCTAACTTTCTTAGGTTGGTGTGCGTGAGGCGCCATACTAATTATGTATGTGTGCGTGTATATGTATAGGGTTTTGGAACCAGTAGGTACTGGTTCCTATTTTTTTCGACGCTTTCGTAGCTTTGACTGTCTATCTTGATAATCTAAGGTTTTTACAACAATTATAATTAATGCGGAAGTCATGAGTTAACAATTTAATGCGATTTATTAACATAGTTATGTGATTACAACTTCGTGTGCCCTTGAAGAAGCTCATCTTTATTTTATTGTGCATCTAGCTTGATGCGTCCGTGACTTGATGTTAGAATTGTAAAATAAAGTGGCGAACATCGTGAGGAAACCTGTATGCTTCAATTTCGAGGCATGTATTGTAGGGGAAAGGTGTACAAGATGATCCCCTTAAGGGAAAATGCTCGTAGTATAAAAAAATATTCGGTTTAATTCTGACGTTTAAGCGATTAATGATAGCAAGTTTATCTGTCTACCTGTTGTTATACTCAAAATGTTGAATTTAGTGATCTTTCATTATTATATTTAAATTTTTCTAAAACCCTACGAAAGGATCATCTTGTACACCCCGGTGTCCAAGATGATCCCTAGGGTATGGGCAAGATGATCATGCCCCTTTTTAAGGAAAATTATATGTTTTCGTGGAATTAAATTTTATCTCAAAGAACTAGTCTCAAGCTGAGCCAGCCTTCTTAATACTCACCAAATAAGTAATAACAACCATTATTATAATAAAATCAATCGTATAGTGTATAATCTTAGCAAAATTACATAATCTTCTAAAATACCGTACTTAATCTCATACACCCGAGAACAGGATCATCTTGCCCCAACTTCAACTTTTTTAGTCTTTGTTCGATAACATAATTTTTATGCTTTCTTTTATTGCCATACCATTCAAAATACTAAATAGGAGCATTATATAAAGCCACTTACACAACAATCTTTGTAATTGACTGCCTAGATCAAAAGTTACCTAAGCTTAAAATCAACCCTACCTTAGATCAAAGTCACAAAATTTATGTTTTTTTCCATAAAAATTTACTCGTCTGTCACATCGCCATGACGAATTCACTGATGCGAGGGGGTATCGGGGGCTACGTTTTACTAAACAAAACAACCAGATAGGGTTTATAGTTTCGCTGCAATTGAGAGGGATCATCTTACCTCAAGGGATCATCTCGTACACCTTTCCCCTACCACTATTGTACCCACTGTTCAATTCAATTTTTGTTTAATGGCATCCGATGTGTTATCACAATTCAGCCAACGTCTCGTTATATGAAGATTATACGTAGGAAAATGATCAGTAGTATTAATTTAGTCTAGAGTGGCAGTTTTGCCAATGTAAGTAGTTTAGAGACTCAAGTGATTGTTTTAAGGTTAAAACACAAAAGAGTTCACAAAATGGCGGACCTAACGCGACGATACCAAAGGATACGCACGACACGTCAGTACACCGCCAGATCCGCATCGCGACTCCTACCCACTGTTCATTATAAGTGGCGACGGGCTCACCCCCTGTCACACTGGACAGAGTTTCGGTACTACTGGTGAAAAGTGGATGTTCCGAGGTTTCAGAATACCTATCTCTGACTACTCCCTCGGGGAATATAGTCGTAAGCATAATATGCTTATGCTAGAATGGCAACATTATTTTTCTCATTTAAGATCAGAAAAGGATTAATAATTAATTATTGAAGATATAATGGACGGACAGAATTAGCAACGAGGTGGTCATGCAGAGGATGAACTGGGAAATTATAGTACCTCAGTCACATTATGAGAAGTGATATATACCAACATCTCCAGCTTATTCTGCAAGGGAAAAATTTAGGGAAGCCGAATGCCTGGTAGAAGAAGGACGTCCTGGCTTAAAAACCTATGTGAATGGTTCGATATGAACACCTCACCGTTCAGGGCTGCAGTCTCCAGGGTCCGAATAGCCCTAATGATAGCCCACCTCCGATAGGAGATAGAATGCATCACAAGAAGAAGAAGAAATAATGATTAACTTAGTTAAAGCCAAAAAACCTGGTTTGGGGGCGCTGCAATCGACTGTCACCTTTAATGTTAGTGTTCTAAGTACAAAAATTAGTTCCAATTATTTTCCGCTTCATGGCGAGGTTTTTTATATATCTGGTCGGCTTTACCCCATCTCAACCCGTTGATAACTAAATAAACTACATCCTGTAAATTTCAATTTTAAATGACTTCCGTTCTACACCTACTTATATCGATCGTACGAATTATCGAGTGGGCAAAATTCACACCCACGCTCAGGGAGAGCAACTGTGGGCTAGATATAGGAAGACCACACCAGTAGGGCTAGCATTCCACTCATTTTGGCAAGCGAAAAGACAGAGGTATATCTTAGATTTTTCTCGTTTTGTCGAGAGTCGAGCCCTACTAATGCGCTCAGGTGAAATGTAACTCATATACGAGCCATAACTTTTCGGGCTATTTTGCAACCCACGGTGTACAATCAAATATTTTTTGTATATCCACAAGATAACGTAATTACTTACTGAGCCATAAGTCCCCAGCCCAAGAATAGGAATCTTATTTCCGTCGTTCAACACCATTGTTGGCGTTTCTACAGCCATCGCGATCTGAAATTTAAAAAAAACATTACATTTTAGGCATACCTACTACAAGAGTTGAACAAAAGAGTTAGTGTAGTTCGGTCACAGTGAAAATTCGTCACAGATTTTGGTTCCCATATGTTGAGTGAAAAATCGTCACAGGTTAAATTTAAAAGATTTAAATAACATATGTTGGTGAAAAATGGTCACTGGTGTCGATATTTTTACTGAAATTTTGTTATTTTTAAAAATGTGTAATAGGTACCAGTAATCTAAATAGGTAGCTATGTATTACGTAGGTTAGGTTAGGTTATTAATTTAATTTAAAATAATTTAATTTAATTTAATTTAATTTAATTTAATTTAATTTAATTTAATTTAATTTAATTTAATTTAATTTAATTTAATTTAATTTAATTTAATTTAATTTAATTTAATTTAATTTAATTTAATTTAATTTAATTTAATTTAATTTAATTTAATTTAATTTAATTTAATTTAATTTAATTTAATTTAATTTAATTTAATTTAATTTTCATCATAACCGGTTTTGGCGCCACCGTGTACCTACCTAACTAAATATTTTTATTTACGGCTCTGATAAGTAATATTAACTAATGTAACTATATTAGTTAGGTAATAAAGTAGCTAGTAGGTACCTATACCTCTTATGACTAATTTGAACTTAAAGACTATAAACAAATAGGCCTGTGACCAAATTGCACTATTTATTATTAATAAATAAATAAAATATTCAGTTGTGACGAAATTGCACTCATTATACAGTGTGACGATTTTGCACTGTGACCAAACTACACTAACTCGAACAAAATAACCCACACTTTCTTGATAATTACCGATTACTATTGCTTTTGCACTTATGATTTTACTCGTACAATGAATGAGAGTAGACTCACTCGGGAGATACCTACCTACCTATATCGATCCAATGTGAGCGGAACAGTCGAGAGAGGACGTCCGAGGAGAACTTACCATGACCTAATAAATGGTAGGTATTCTCTTGGCTTGATACAAAAAGATTATTAACACTTTATTGTACACACAGACATATTGATACAAACAATAGAAAAGACATGTACAAAGGGCGAGCTTATCTCTTAAGAGATTTCTTCCAGCAGACTTGATCATAATCATTATCATTGTCAAATTATAAGAATCAAAACATTCGGTAAAGAGCGTTCATAGAATAAAAGACCTGAAACTAAAACTTTAGGTCTTAAATCATGAGAACCCAGACAACAACAAATAGAATACCGAATGCTTGTTCTATAACATTTACATTGAGAACACTTTATGCCAATGACCATTCGTTGCTGACTATACATACAAATGAGATGAAACTCTTTAGGAATTCATTTATTCATTAGAGATCCTTGCACATCTTTGACTACTTATTTCTGGACTAGTTACGCGTGTAATTCTACTAACAAACATTTCTGACACTTTTTGCGGGGGGCGAGGTACTATGAAATCCGCAACTTTACATTTTATTCCCCATAACTTTACATTCTAATTTTGAATGTTAACAATCATGAAAGTAGTCTCGTTTAGTCCCAAACGTTCTAAGCTTAGAAAAAGGATATGTCTAGAATGAGCCTCACGAATATCCCGCATAAAACAAAAGGGGCCAGGTTTCATAGGTTGGTGTGCGTGAGGCGCCATACTAATTATATATGTGTGCGTGTATATGTATAGGGTTTAGGAACCAGTACTGGTTCCAACTTTTTTCGACGCTTTCGTATCTTCGACTGTCAATCTTGACATATAACTTAATCAAAGGTTCTAAGTTCAAAATTATTGTTTCGCTATTACCTATAGGCTGTCTCGTTTAGTGTTATGGTATAAAATTGAATGTAAAAAAATGCAGATGATCAACTGTTCTTATAACGTGGCACAGGGGAAATGTTAGTCCTTTTAATAAATAGTCAAAGTTGCACATACTGTAGTGACTATTAAATAATCTGAGATACTACAGTCAAAATATTAGTTAGGTAGGTATGGGTACCTACAGCATAACCATAATAAATGAAACTACAAAATTTTAATCTTTGACGCTGTCATGTCGAGTGTAAATAATTATTCAAACAAATACCTACGACTATCTCCTGTTGGGGCAGACAGAAATGTGGGGACTATTTCATACACATAACAATAGTACCTAATAAAAAAGAAAATTCAGATTAAGATTGCTGGTTACTTATGGCGTTAAGATGGTAGCCCTTAGAAAAAGTATAAGTCTTACTTACAATATATAACTTTATCAAAGTGGTAGCCTAATTAGTTAAAGTCAATGAAATTTGTTTAAACGCGATCTTGGCGCTCGACCTGCGGCTTGCTAGGCGGCAGATTGACCCCGAAGACCAGGTCCACCAGGTTCCAGTGGGGCCGCTTCGGAGCTTCGCTTCTCTAGCTAAATGTTTAGGTACTTTTCTTCCCTCCGGACGGAAAGCGTCAATTCTCATCCCGCTGCGCTAAACGAAGTAGTCGCTTTCCACCTCCGTCAATAAGAAAGCCTCAGATCTCATGTTATTGTTGACCGAGGCGAAGCCGAGGTCAACAAACATGTGACCTTTCTTACTTTCCTGTCCTCGGTGTGTAATCTACTATAACTTCTTTTTTTTAGTCATAAAACCTCTTTTCTGAGATTTCAAAACAATGTTATAGGTACTTAATTAAAGGTATATTATTCGGAGCGCGCTCCATACAAACGTACTATGGTGATATTTTCAATACTAACCAATTAAAGTCAATGAAATTTTGCACAAACAATCTAGAAACAGATTTCTATGCTCGTATGGAGTCAGATTTTCGTTAAAATGTATAGTTTTCAAGTTACAGTGCCTCAAAGATTTCCATTCAAATCTTAAATTAATCCTAGCATTGAAACTGTATATTTTAACTCTATAGAAGCATAGAAATATGTTTCTAGATTGTTTCTGCAAAATTTCATTGACTTTAATTGGTTAGTATTGAAAATATCAACATAGTACGTTTGTATGGAGAGCGCCAACGGTAATATACCCTTAAAGTGCGGTAATGTAAAGTGTAGCATATATCTATTAGGTACCTATTCTGTGGTGTAGGCATGTTTTATAAGCTGCATTATGGACCTAAAAAAGCGGTGCAATTTTACGAATAAGTGTGTCGAATCGAAACATATAATTTACTAACTAGGTTTAATTAGTCAGTTATACCTAGTAAATTACATTAGATACTACATTATACCTAATAATTAGAATTACATTACATTTCACAAACCCTTCTCTCATGAATAGGAAGGATTCTGGAGAGGTAGGTTAAATTACGACAGTTAAGAGCATATCGAAACATTTGAGATAATTATGTTTTATGCTTGTAGCTATTATCTTTAAAACCGCCAAAAGTGACATTATAAAAACAAAACCGCAGTGACCCGATAAATTGAAAATCAGCAGTGACTACAATGTGACATTCTTGTTTTTTGGAAATATTGTTTAATTGTTAAGAAATAAAAAAAATACGATTGGGGGCAGCACAATAGGCTCGGTGCAGCCTTAATATATAAATAAAATTTAAAAAGAAAAGAAAAACTCACATTAATAACAGCGATCAATAAAACGGAGAAATTAATTAAAATCGCCATTTTGTACGTCGTGTCCACGAGACGACTCGCCGGCGAATGTTTGTTATTACTTTGCACCTCTCGATGACACGTTCGAAGCTTAGATTTATTTCACTTAATACGAACGACACGACTACGACCATAGAAACATTGGGTTGGGTTTAGAAACGTGCTAGGTACCTACCTCAATTGAGGGAAGAGATGTAGTTAGGGATGTGGTTAAATAAAACTCATTTTAAGACGCCAGATGCAGATCTGGAGTGCGATTTTTGAATCTCATTCGGTGAGCTCAGCAGTTGAAAATGTCAAAATTACTGTAGAGATACGCATCTATCTACTGCTGATTTGACTTTCAAATATTGCACTCATGAAGTATGATTTTTGAGAGTCAAATCAGCAGTAGAAAGATGGATATCTCCAAAGTAATTTTGACATTTAAAACTACTGAGCTCACCGAATGAGATTCAAAAATCGCACTCCAGATCCGACTCAGACGAAGTTTATTCCGAGTGCGTAAATTCGCGTTGCATACAAACGTAGTCTGCATAGGTAGCATGCCGCAGTTAAACAGCGCTATCACACCTTCGCTCTCTTTCTATTTGCGTGCGAACGAACGAGATAAAAGATACAGCCGTATAAATAACATGTTGCATGCTACCAGTGCTGGTAATATTTTCAATAGGTACTATCCAATTAAAGTCAATGAGATTTATCAGAAACAATCTAGAAACTAATCTCTATGTTTGCGAAGTCAGATTTTCGTTAAAATATACAGTTTTACTGCTGGGATTAATTTAAGATTTGTATGGAAATCTTTGAGGCATTGTAACTTTAAAACTATATACATTTTAACGAAAATCTGATTTCATACAAACATAGAGATTAGTTACTATTAGATTATTTCTGACCAATTTCATTGACTTTAATTGGTTAGTATTAAAAATATAACCAGACTTCGTTTGTATGTAGCCCGCCAACGGTAATATATACCCTTAAGTTTTGAGACCACAGCGTACGAGCCGAGCGAGCGCAGCGAGCGTTCCGCTGCAGCGATTTCAAGCGAATTCAAACTCTTTCTTTTACACTATAGAAGAAGATGAAGAAGCAAATAATGCGAATTTTAAACAAAGGTATTATTCAGGTAGGTTATTGAATTGTGTCGAACGCGTTGAGGTCACTTTATGCACATAAACTTCTGCAGTATAAAAGACTTCAACGCCCTAGAATCCTGGAAGAGCTCGGATGGCAAGAGTTTTTACATAAAATTAGAAGCCTGAGAAATGAACGAGTAAAAAAAAAGAAATGGAAATCCACCAAAAAACTATTTTTGGTTTGACGAACCGTAGGACGTACAAATAATGTAACTACAAAAAAAAATGCATCTATAAACAATGTTTCCTACTTAGATTATCAAGATAGACAGTCAAAGCTACGAAAGCGTCGAAAAAATTAGGAACCAGTACTGGTTCCAAAACCCTATACCTACATATACACGCACACATACATAATTAGTATGGCGCCTCACGCACACCAACCTAAGAAAGTTAGCCCCTTTTGTTTTATACGGAACAAGTGTCAGGCTCATTCTAGACATATATACTTTTTCTAAGGTTTCCAAATTTTTTTTTTTTCAATACATAAAAAAAATTTTATTCACATACATTAAATTTTAAATTACTCACATATTAAATTTCAGCAAAATGCGTCGTCAACAAAACTGCTTCAGCAACATGCGTCGTCAAAATTTCTTACCAAAACTCCTTCAGCAACATGCGTCGTCAAATTTACAAAGCACTATTCAGCTACAAGCCACGTCAAACACTTAATCGAAAAGACCGCCCCTAGCCGTACCTGGCCCAAACGTTCCCATAATGCTGGCAGCGTTTCCGCGTTGTATTGCCAACGACACTCGTTGGACCAAGTACGACCCAACACGTAAATCATTTCCCCTTTCCCTTAATCGTTTGCCCAGTTCCTTCGCAAAAGCCTTTGCTTCATGTCCCCATGGACCTGCCGTCTCCACTGCGAATGGCACAAAAAGATAATTTTGTTTTAAAACGGCGTATTTATTGTGCTTTAGCACAGCCGCCGCCTCCGCCCCCGACCCTGCTACTCTCGCCGTACCACTTAAATGGGACGCTGCATAAGTACCTACTTACGCACGTTGCGTCCCACAGCAGACATTGACCCTTTCGCCACGGCACAAGAGTCAACCCACCCGGCCTCTTCCCATCCGTACGGCACAAACCAGGCGGTTCCACCACGCAAGGCACATTGGCGGACACGAGCGCCCGACGAATAACGTCATTTATGGCATGGTGCCGCGAGAACCTCCCTGCACTCCTGACACAACTCAAACCATGAAAGCCATTCGCCTCCACTGGCGCACCACACACACAAGAGTGCGGAATGCACACGCTACATCCTAGCCTCAAAGCCGCCGCCACTCTTAGGGAATCATTATCCAAAAGAGTCCCTAAGTGTGGCGATGGCAGCGCATGTAGCCACGCGCCAGACTCCACCTCCGAGACAGCTCTCAAGCGCGCCAAATTTGAGCCCGTTGCATTTGACCTAATTATTTTGTTTATGCCATGGGTTATTTTTATACCCATAGAACAAAGAGCCCGATTTCGCCTTAATAGATGTAGCATGCAGTTGCTGTCCGCGTGCCACTGATATGGTGGTGTGGCCATATCGACTTATGAAGCTAAAGTTGAATTTAATTTGACATATTTATTTTTTTGTTTCGCTCCTTTTCGCATGCTATTTCTATTGATTCTCTTTTCTATGTTTCCAACCTAGGTCCCTGTTTCCGACACTAACAGAATTTGCTGTTAAACATCTTTTTTACATTTAATTAATAATTATAAAATCGTACTTAATTGTAAGGTCGTACGGTGTAAAATTACAAAGCAAATCCTTGTAACTAGTCAAACTGGTTTGGATTAGCAATAGAGGAGATCGAAGATCATGTTATAAAACATAAGTCATTGATCTTTTTGTTGTTTTAGTTATTAGTTAATTAAGACGTAATAGTAGGTGGAAATACCTCGGAGGCATCTTTTATTTTTCATTTTACGACTAGATTTATACCATTTACCGAAACTAAAGTCATACCTCAGTATTTTTGGATAGTTCATCTAGTGAAATCATCAACTGAATACACGATTAGAATTACTTCACTCGATAGAAAATCGTCACAAAGATGACGTATTTTCATGCATTTTTAAACATTTTTCTCGGTTTAGAAGAACTTAAAATAGTTTCCGATTGTTGGTATTTATACTCACATATTCACCATTAGTTTAACTAGTGCAATCATAAATAAAATCTAGAAAAAGTACTTTGGTTAGTTGTTTTTAATCGAAAATACGGCTCACGCACACACTTTTCGGAGCGCTCGGCAATCGGACCTATGGCCCCTTAAGGGGCTACTCCTGGTTTTGGGTAACATTGTAACCATTTTATTAATTAACTATGGCACTTGAGCTGAAAAATAAACTGAACTAGATCGTTCACGATATGAGAAATAATATGGTTTTTCTAGAAATCGATTTTATTGAATAAAACCGAAGAAAAGGGAATCTAAATTCACCCCTTGTAGCTTGCTTTCCAGTTGTATTCATTTTACTCTTACATTTTTAATCGGAAGAAAATGAAAATTTACAATATTGTTCACAACACAATTTAGAACGATGTGGTTTTCTTACTTTTTCGAAATTAATAAAAAATCACCGAATTTTTTAAAGAAAACGGCTGGTTTCTGACCGGAGCCACGCGATCGATTGCATCGATCAGTATGGAGAGTCGTGGTCCAGAGGTGATACGCCTTAAATAGAGAGATCGTATCGCAAAAAAATATTATGGAAAATTTTTGTACGGTCTCCATGACTAAACTGAGTGTTGTACAAGCTAACTAAGGAATAGCATACTTTTGTCCACCTTTTTAACGGCACACAATCTTATGCGACAAATCGTTCCATTATAAAACCCATTATTATTATAATTAGGGTGGTTTTCACCAAGTCTGGCGCCAAGCAGCTTGCTGCGTTCCGTCAGTGTGCAGGAGTGCCAGTGCACTCTGGGTAAGCGCGCTGCATCTGCAACCCCATCTTTGTCCTGACTGAGTGTCAGACAGGTCTCAGACAAACCTAACTCTGTGAGGGAACCAAAATCTGCCCAACTGTCAAGTGCCGGGTCTGTGGGCGGGCAAAAAATGGCTGTCAAAACAAGATCATATTTCACGGTAAACCGTTTTAATTGCACTCGTAAAGCGCTAAACGAAACGATATGAGTGTGTTTTCCATAAAGTAAGCTCGAATCTCTACCAACATCTTAACATTAGCAGGCAGCGAAGAAAAAAAACAGTACGAACCCACTTGAAGTTCGGCCGGCCGGCGCGGGTGTTTAAATGTGTCGCGGTGGCTGAATTATATGAAAGGTGTTGGTTTTTGTATTAAATCGGTTAAAATATGTTCTATAGATATTAAAAAATACTCAATACAGTCTAACATTTGTTAAATTTTTAAATTACATGGAAATAAAAAAAAATATAAGGTAAGCTGGCTCATGTTGAGTGTAGTATAGTATCCGCTTTATTATAGCGTTGCAGTTGGAATAAATAGTAGAAATAGGTAGACAGACTAATCTATAGTAATTACTAAAGTAAAGAAACCTAAATATTATAAGAATTTGTGATTTTCCAGTTTTATTTTGTATGGAACCACCATAACCCGCGTCTGTGAAGATGGCAGAATTTGGCACCACAGATGAGGGGGTCTCCTGACAGCAAGCCTCACAGACGAGAGGCTAAACGATATGCTAAATAAGGTGGTTCATTGTAGAAATTACCCCGGTTTAATGTGTACCCTGATGAACACATTGGACCAAATCCATTTTTTTTTAAATTCTTCTTTATAAATAAAACCAAAAATAATGTAAAGAATAAATGATTGTCAAATTGTAGTTAAAAAAATTCCCTAGTTACATACAAAAAATTTGAGGCATTTGAAAAACGATGAAACTACGAGACCTTGAAATTTACCCGGTTAACCGGACAACCGGCCCTATGTAAAAAAGAAAAGTAAGGGTAGTCCTTACAATTTTCAAAACCAATAAGTCTAACGTTCTTGTTACACTGGCTAATAGTTGCTCTATTTCTTCTTCTGTTAACTTAAAGTCAAATAAGTCAATGTGCTGTGCCAGCCGACTCCTGTTTGTTGACTTCGGGATAGGGATGAGCCCTCTGTCGATCTGGAAAATAAATAAATTATAATGAGGCGTTTTCTTCGAGTTGGTATGGAATACAAGCAATACAGGGTGTTAGGGTAGGGTTCAGTTTGATGGTCTGAGTTCACCATTTTAGTATTCGGAGCGCAGTCCCATACAGCCTGTATATTGATTAGCCAAGATAAAAAATAATAATAATACGAGTAAAATGTGATTGACAATGACAAGTAATTTTTTGCGACTACCACGAATAGCACACTTTATTTAACATTTATTAAATAATATTATTTTCACCTCACAAGCTCGGAAAGATTCTGTTTATCATTCGAAATCTGAGTGCAAAAGTGCATTTTATCCGCTAGCGTGGAAAGAGTTTTTGAAATTCGAATCAGTCTATTCAATATTTTTCTATACCGCGAATCCACTGAAAATGCTTAATAACTATTTCAATGACACTGGCCAGCACGAAAAAAACCACTTTTTAAAATGTTCTTTTTGGCAATTCACTTTTTTTCCTCGTTGTTGTGAGGTGAAAAGTTGTGTGTTTCGCTCGGCTGCAAAGATATTCTGCGTCTCGTACCTTTGAAACCTTCGCTGAGCTCAGGATTCTATTATTTTGAATCCTAGACTCCTTCGCTTGCTCAGGTTTCAATACAAGTACTCGCGCCAAAAAGCAACTTTGCAGCCTAGCATAACAAATAACTATTTCTGCCCTCCGGACGGAAAGCGTCAAAGTTGTCGCTTTGCACCTCTGTCGAGGAGAAAAATAGTATACTAACCTCGGACAGTAAATAAGAAATCGGCTTCGCCTCGGTCAACAATTACATGAGGTCTGAGACCTTTCTTACTTTCCTGTCCTCGGTGTCAGTGTAATCTACTATTATTATACATGTGTAGGTTCTATTATTATACATAGATAGATTCTATTATTATACATAGATAGATTCACACGTACGTTACGACACAATCACTTCATCATCATTATCTCAGCCAATAGTCCACGCCTGGACATAGGCCTCGCCCAAAGATCGCCACAACAACTGGTCATACACTGTCCTCATCCAACGGTTTCCACCTTGTGGAGGGCCTTACCCACGCTGCGCGTTTCGGTAAGCTGTTGGTAGTTGGGACTCTTCAACCCCGTCAGCCATCTGTTCTACGAGAAAGGTGCCAATTGAGTTTAGCAGTTTTTTCGAATCTCTTCATTTCTGATCTCACAAGGAAAGTCCGAGCATATCAAAGGAAAATACGTTTATATTTATCATCTTGAGTAAAAAATTACAAGTGTCATGTCATGTCATGACAATCGTATAGTGTGTCGTTTGTGACGGTTTGCGTGAAAAAATAAACTCTCTTTCAAAAAATAAACTGAGTGTAACTAAAATCTCGTAGTAAAATGAAACATGATTTTCTTAAAATCCTCGGTGCCGATTTTGATGCGCCTTTCAGTGAGTTATGAGGAAAGGTCTCCCAACAAATATACCACACTCCCAACTCTATTGGTGCATAGGGCCACTCTCCATACAAAGTTGCCGAGTCTCTTTTTAAATGACTTCCGTTCTACAACTACTTATATCGATCCTACGAATTTTCACACCAGGAGTGCGATTTTTGAAACTCATTCGGTGAGCTCAGCAGTTGAAAATGTCAAAATTACTATGGAGATATGCATCTTTCTACTGCTGATTTGACTTTGAAAAATCATACTGCAGGGGTGCAATTTTTGAAACTCAAATCCGTATAGTCATAGAGCCCACAACGGATTTGGGCCTAAACGTATAGGACAGCTGGATTCATTCTAGCTCGAAAGAACACTCCAAAGTACATCATTTAGCCTCGGTCTTACGACTCAAACCGGTCACGGAAATTTTTTACAGCGGTCAGACAATCGCGAAAAAATGGGGTCTGGGCCTAAACATATAGGAATCAAACTGAATGCATTTTAAGAAAGGGACTACTTAGGACAACTCATCTGCATATTTACTTTTTCTCAAATCGGTCACCGTTCGAAATCAGACCGGGGTTGAAAATCGAAAAAATTGGGTCCTGGGCCTAAACATATAGGAATTGTGAAATCAACTTGGATCGATAGAACACACTTTCCCCGTCACGGAAAACCCGGTCTTACAAGGCGGATAGGTCACCTTTCCAGAATCAGACCACTTTTATAAGATACCAAAAATGTATTGTAACATTTTTCATGAACAATTTGGCGAACTGTTGGTTAAGCGATACTTGTAAAGTTTGTGAAATCTAGTTCAAAGACATATTTATGATAAATTATGAACTAGCAGACCATTAAAATTACAATAATTATTGCAATTAAAATAGAAACAAACAGATATCTCGACAACTGTTAGTGATAGAAAAAATTAGTCGACGGCAAAATTGTAGAGAATTTTATGTTCTACAAGTTTGCTCTAGATTTTATCATGATTTGATGCATTGGAAACGTGATATTTGTAAATACTAAATAATTAAAATAATAACAGACAAATATCTCAACAACGGTTGACGATAGAAAAAAAATGTTCAAATTAAAATGGTAGATTATGTTATTTTCTACGAGTTTTGTTTAAGCTATGTTCACGATTTGATGCATAGGAAACGAGATATTTGCAAAAACTAATTAATTAAATTAAAACAAACAGATTTCTCGCCAAAGGCTGATGATAGAGCAAATTTGTCCAGAATACAATTGTTGCAAATAAAATTATCTACAAATTGTGTAATGACTTGGTTCGCCATTTGATCCATAGGAAAAGAAATATTTGCAAAAACTATTTAATTAAAATAATAATAAATTGATATCTCTACAACGGTTAGTGATACAAAAATTTTGTCAAAAACAAAATTGTAGAAAATTTAATGTTCTACATATTTGTAATAGATTTTATTACGATTTGATGTATTGGTATCGAGATATTCGCAAAAACTAAATAATTAAAATAATAACAGACAAATATCTCAACAACCGTTGACGATAGAAAAAAAATGTTCAAACTAAAATTGTAGATAACGTTATGTTCTACGAGTTTTGTGAAACCATGTTTACAATTAGATGCATAGGAAACGAGATATTCGCAAAAACTAATTAATTAAATAAAAACCAACATTTATCTCAACAAAGTCTAAAGATAGAGCAAATAATTTTATAGAGAGATACGAAAGATAATTTTATTTGCTACAACAACATTATCTACAATTTTAGGTGAACAACCTCTTTCAAAAAGATTTTTTGCTATTTAAGTCGTCAAAATTAGTTTTTGCAAATATCTCGATTCCTAAGTATCAAATGGCAAACAAAGTCACTATACAAATTGTAGATAATGTTATTTGCTACAATTTTACTCTTGACAAATTGGCACTATCATCAGCCTTTGTCGAGATAACCGTTTGTTTTATTTAATTAATTAGTTATCGAATATCTCGTTTCCTATGAATCTAATTGTAAACATGGTTTCACAAAACTCGTAGAACATAACGTTATCTACAATTTTAGTTTGAACATTTTTTTTTCTATCGTCAACGGTTGTTGAGATATTTGTCTGTTATTATTTTAATTATCTAATTTTTGCGAATATCTCGTTACCAATACATCAAATCGTAATAAAATCTAGTACAAATATGTAGAACATTGAATTTTCGACAGTTTTGTTTTTGATAAATTTTTTCTATCACTAACCGTTGTAGAGATATTGATTTATTATTATTTTAATTAAATAGTTTTTGCAAATAATTCTTTTTCTATGGATCAAATGGCGAACCAAGTCATTACACAATTTGTAGATAATTTTATTTGCTACAATTTTATTCTGGACAAATTTGCTCTATCATCAGCCTTTGGCGAGATATCTGTTTGTTTTTATTTAATTAATTAGTTTTTGCAAATATCTCGTTTCCTATGCATCAAATCGTGAAAATAGTTGAAACAAAACTCGTGAAAAATAACATAATCTACCATTTTAATTTGAACATTTTTTTTCTATCGTCAACCGTTGTTGAGATATTTGTCTGTTATTATTTTAATTATTTAGTATTTACAAATATCACGTTTATAATGCATCAAATCATGATAAAATCTAGAACAAACTTGTAGAACATAAAATTCTCTACAATTTTACCGTCGACAATTTTTTTCTATCACTAACAGTTGTCGAGATATCTGTTTGTTTCTATTTTAATTGCAATAATTATTGTAATTTTAATGGTCTTGCTAGTTCATAATTTATCATAAATATGTCTTTGAACTAGATTTCACAAACTTTACAAGTATCGCTTAACCAACAGTTCGCCAAATTGTTCATGAAAAATGTTACAATACATTTTTGGTATCTTATAAAAGTGGTCTGATTCTGGAAAGGTGACCTATCCGCCTTGTAAGACCTGGTTTTCCATGACGGGGAAAGTGTGTTCTACCGATCCAAGTTGATTTCACAATTCCTATATGTTTAGGCCCAGGACCCAATTTTTTCGATTTTCAACCCCGGTCTGATTTCGAACGGTGACCGATTTAAGAAAAAGTAAATATGCAGATGTGTTGTCCTAAGTAGTCCCTTTCTTAAAATGCATTCAGTTTGATTCCTATATGTTTAGGCCCAGACCCCATTTTTTCGCGATTGTCTGACCGCTGTAAAAAATTTCCGTGACCGGTTTGAGTCGTAAGACCGAGGCTAAATGATGTACTTTGGAGTGTTCTTTCGAGCTAGAATGAATCCAGCTGTCCTATACGTTTAGGCCCAAATCCGTTGTGGGCTCTAGGACTAGTAGTAGAAAGATGCGTAGGTCCATAGTCATTTTGACATTTTCAACTGCTGAGTGTAATTCCACTCATTTTGGCAAGCGAAAAATGAAAAAGAGAGGTATATCATAGATTTTTCTCCTTTTGTCGAGAGTCGAGCCCTACTAGTGCGCTCACGTGCCATAACTTTTCGGGCTATTTTGTAGCCGATGGGGTACAATCAAAGAATGTTTTTTTAATATCCCCAAGGTAATGGAAGTACTTACTGAGCCGTAAGTCCCCAGTCCAAGAATAGGTATCTTATTTCCGTCGTTCAACACCATTGATGGTGCTTCTACAGCCATCGCGATCTGAAACTAAAAAAATATTTATGAAATTTTAGGCATACAACCGTTGAACAAAATAACCCACACTTTCTTGAAACCCAAACTATGCCTTTGCGCTTATGATTTTACAATGAATGAGGGTAGACTCACTCGGGAGATACCTACCTAGGTATATCGATTCAATGTGAGCGGAACAGTCGAAAGAGGACGTCCGAGGAGAACTTACCATGACCTTATAAATGGTAGGTATTCTCTTGGCTTGATATAAACAGAATGAAAAAAAAAATGAAAAATCATAATCATCATCATAGTCATATTATAAGAATGAAAACACTCGGTAAAGAGCGTCTTTCAGTTGTTATATGAAACTTCATAGAATAAAAGACCTCAAACTAAAACCTCAAGTCTTACATATTGAGAACCCAGACAACAACAAATAAAATAGCAAAATGCTTATTCAATAACATTGATATTGAGAACACTTTATAACATAGTATAACATAAAATTAAATATTCTTTATTTGCACACCAAAAACATACAGCAACAAAACAGCTAACACTTACAGCACAGCACTTTATGCCAATGACCATTCGTTGCTGACTATACATACAAATGAGATGAAACTTTTTAGGAATTCATTTATTCATTCATTACAGATCCTTGCACATACTGTAGTGACTATTAAATAATCTGTGATAATACAGTCGAAAAATTAGGTAGGTATACAGCATAACCATATTAAATGAAACTACAAAATGTTAATTTTTGACGCTGAAGAGTGTAAATAATAATTCAAACAAATACCTAAGACTATCTCTTGTTGGAGCAGACAGAAACAACTACCACCTGAAATCTGGGGCCTATTTCATAAAAATTATAATATTATTGATTATAAACATGTTACAGCCATGTTGTGCTATTTCGAATCAAATGAAAAATTGAAAAATTTGTCTCGGGCGGGACTTGAACCCACGCTTTCGGCGCGCACGTCCCCTTAAGACGTAACAGATTGAAAATTTCGTTCTCTGGGTAGTGGGCTCGGTGGTGTAATTGGTTAGCACGTTTCCCCGGCTTGGAAGAGCGTGGGTTCAAATCCCGCCCGAGACAAATTTTTCAATCTTTCATTTGATTTAACATGATAATAGTACCTAACTATCTAATTGCAATGAAAATTCAGATTAAGATAGGTGGTTAAGTAGGTACTTATGGCGTTAAGATGATAGCTAACCAATTAAAGTCAATGAAAGTTTAAACGCGATCTTGGTACTAACTGTGCCAGTAGCTGTGGTTTGTCAGATTTCCGTTAAAATATACCTACACTTTAATTGCTAGAGTATGAAAATCTTTGAGCCACTAGACTGTAACTTTAAAACTACCGATCTAGTTATACGTTTAAACAAAAATCTGAAAAACTACAGGCACAGCGATTAAGTATTAGTATTTAGATCATGTTCAAAAAATGTTATTGAATTTATTTTCGTATTGAATCGTTTGTATGGAGCGCACTCAAAGAACTAAATGTCTTAACACTTTCGCTGTTAAGTTAAAAAAAAATGAAACAGTGCTGAAATTGACGCCCCTAGCTAGGCGAAATGCAATAGAATAGAACTGACTCGCTACGTGGGTTTTTGCGCACTGTGGTCCATTTTTTGCTGACACGACGTATGTCGTCAGCAGCCAAAGTTTTAAACAAAGTGTGTCCTAACTCTCATTAATTTCGGTCCGTTTTAATTAATCTCAAGTTTATTTAATTCCCAAAAATGTTTAGGTACGTAACAACTTTGCTGAGAACCTCTTTGCTGAGATTTAAAAACAATGTTATACTCACTGATCTGTATTATAGAGGTCAGTGGTTATACTTAATTAAAGTGCGGTGATGTAAAGTGTAGGATATCTAGTACCTATTCTGTGGTGTACTAGGCATGTTTTATAAGCTGCATTATGGACCTAAAAAAGCGGTGCAATTTTACGAATAAGTGTGTCGAATCGAAACTAATTTACTAGGTATAATTAGTCAGTTACCTATACCTAGTACATTATATTATGTATTACATTAGATACTACATTATACCTACCTAATAAGTAGAATTACATTACATTGCACAAACCCTTCTCTCATGAATAGGAAGGATTCTGGAGAGGTAGGTTAAATTACGACAGTTAATATTATAAATAAAATTTAAAAAGAAAAGAAAAACTCACATTAATAACAGTGATCAATAAAACGGAGAAATTAATTAAAATCGCCATTCTGTACGTCGTGTCCACGAGACGACTCGCCGGCGAATGTTTGTTATTACTTTGCTACCTCTCGAGTCTCGATGACACGTACGAAGCTTTGATTTAATTCACTTAATACGAACGACACGACTACGACCATAGAAACATTGGGTTGGGTTTAGAAACGTGCTACCTCAATTGAGGGGGGAGATGTAGTTAGGGATGTGGTTTACTAAAACTAATTTTTAGACGCCAGCTCCGACACAGCGCACGAGCCAAGCGAGCGCAGCGAGCGTGCCGCGACAGCGATTTCAAGCGAATTCAAACTCTATCTTTGACTCAATAGAAGAAGAAGAGGCAATAATTGTCAATTTTTAAACAAATTAAGTTATAGATTTGTGTCGTTCACTTTATTCAAGTCACTTTATTTACATTAACTTCTGCAGTATAAAAGACTTCAGCGCGTCGGGTGTGACGTAAAAATATATTGATTTTCAACATAAACTTCCTTGAATCCTGGAAGAGCTCGGATGGCAAGAGTTTTTACATAAAATTAGAAGCCTGAGAAATGAAGGAGTAAAAAAAAGAAATGAAATCCACCAAAAAACTATTTTTGGTTTGACGAACCGTAGGACGTACAAATAATGTACTAAAGGGGGTGCAAAGGGCGAGATATAAAATAAAATGTGATAAAATCATGAATAATGCTCCCGAGCGCCATCTAGTTTAGTGTCTTGCCCTCTGCAACCCCCTTAACTACAAAAAAATGCATCTAAAAACAATGTTTCCTAATTCTTTTGTTTATGCCATGGGTTATTTTAATACCCATAGAACAAAGAGCCCGATTTTGCCTTAATGGATGTAGCATGCAGTTACAGTCCGCGTGCCACTGATATGGTGGTGGTGTGGCCATATCGACTTATGAAGAAGAAAGTTGAATTTAATTTGACATATTTATTTTTTTGTCTCGCTCCTTTTCGAACAAAACAGGCCCATGCTATTTCTATTTATTCTCATTTCTCTGTTTCCAATACTAACTTAATTTGCACTTAAACATCTTTTTTATATTTCATTAATAATTATAAAATCGTACTTAAGGGGGTTGCAGAGGGAGTTGCACTACACTAGATGGCGCTCGGGAGCATCATTCCTGATTTTATCATATTTTATTTTATATCTTCGTAATTATGTTATAAATTGCAAATGTTATTTGAGATGCGTAATCTTGATTTTCTTAACTATTTTTCCATATATAAAATATTACTTTAATAAATACGTCAAAGTTTTGTATGAAATTGATTAAAATTAAAATGTATGTCAAATTCGTAAGAAACAATAAAATTACTATAACTTGTAGCTAGATCAGTAAAACATAAACTCAAGTGCCCGCATAATTGAAAATTTTGATTGAAATCATCACAATTACGAGATATAAAATAAAATGTGATAAAATCAGGAATAATGCTCCCGAGCGCCATCTAGTGTAGTGCAACTCCCTCTGCAACCCCCTTAATTGTAAGGTCGTACGGTGTAAAATTACTAAGCAAATCCTTGTAACTAGTCGAACTGGTTTGGATTAGCAATAGAGGAGATAGAAGAAGATCATGTTATAAAACATAAGTCATTGATCTTTTTGTTATAAGCATAAGCATAATATGCTCTCGACTCTATTCCCCGAGGGGGTAGTCAGAGATATTCTGAAACCTCAGAAAATCCACTTTTCACCAGTAGTACCTCAGAGTCTCGACTCTGTCCAGTGTGACGGGGAATGAGCCCGTCGTCACTTATAATGGACAGTGGTACAATACATGCCTCGAAATTAAAGCATGCAGGTTTCCTCACGATGTTTTCCTTCGCCGAAAAGCCAGTGGTGTTACAAATCGTACATAAATTCCGAAAAACTCATTGGTACGAGTCGGCTTGGACGGGGATTGAACCATCGCCTCCTGCATGGCAGGCAAGGTTACTCGCCACTGGACCACCACGGCTTTAGAGATCGTATCGCAAAAAATTGATATAGAAAATTGTTGTGCGGTCTCCATGACTAAACTGTGTGCTGTACTAGCTTGTACAAGCTAACTAAGGAATAGCTTACTTTTGTCCATAGACCTATTACATTGATATCGTTGCTTTTGTCCACCTTTTTAAAGGCACACAATCTTTGGCGACAAATCGTTCTATTATAAAACCCATAATTATTATAATTAGGGTGGTTTTCACCAAAAATTGCTTAGGCTTAAAACATGAGTAATATCATGCTGTCACTGCCATCAGTATGAGCAGTGTGAGAGAGAGCTATCACTAAATACGTTAAGGCATGGAACTAGAGACAACAATAGTCTAACATCCAATTAGGCTTGTTAGTTTAAGCCTAAATACTTTTTGGTGCAAGCCAATCTTAGAGGAATGAGAGGTATAACCAGTTATAGTACTGTAGCCACTGTACTGCACTGTAGACCAGATGAAAAAGTCTACTTTGATTGGTCTTATAGCTTTGTATGGCAACTTTAGATTGTCTTAATATTACGTATGGGTATTGAACTAAAGTGAAGAACATGTCAGTATAGAAAAAACGGTAACCTCGAAAGTTAAAAATTTCAGAATTTTTTTTTAATTTTTTTCCTACGGCGTGTTGTGATCTGTAAGACTTAGGTTTTTATATTAGTCATTTAGTACCTTACAACAATTTCTAAACGGCAATCGGTAATCTTTTTGGTATTTAAAAAGTCCCCCGGCTACAGTAGGTACTATTACCAAAATACCTACCTACCAAAACCAGTAACAAAAAAAAATGCATTTTTTTTCACTGGGTAGTACCTTACATACATGCAAAAAGCAATATCTATTTGTATATCAATATATTTAATATTTGCATAATCTTATAAGTAGGTACCTACCTACCTACCTACCCAATAACATTCTTCGAATTTAAAATTAATCTTTTTAAAAGCCTATGATAAGTTAATAGGGCTTCTGCAAGGGTTTCTGCTACAATCTTGAACACATTGACATAAGAAAACAGACATTTAAATATAGGGTCCTTCTTAATATGCTGACACTTTTTTAAGAGCACGATCAGACCATCAAACTGAACAACTTTCTCTATGGCACCAACATCGAAATCGCGAAAAAAAATTCAGCTGTTCTATACAAAACAGCAATCCTACTCGAGTCAAATGTATGGGGCAGCTGATTTTTTTTTCGTTAGTTTAGATCAGGACTTCCCAACTAGTGGGGCGCGCCCCCCTTGGGGGGCGTAGTGATATCGTAGGGGGGGGGGGGGGGCACAATGTGTTTGCATTTTTATAAGAAAAATCCAGTTAAAGACGAAAATTCCACTCATTAATTTATTTTATTTATTAATTCAGTGACTAATTCACCCATTCGTTCGTTCTTAACGACGTGTTTAGGCTCAGTAGGTCAAAGATAGCAGTTCCACCCGCGCTTGTCGTTAAATGTTCGATAGGGGGCATGAAAATATTACTTATTATAACACGAGGCGTGACGCAAAAAAGGTTGGGAAACCCTGGTTTAGATGGTCTGATCGTCCCATTAAAAAAGTGTCAGCATATTAAGTTGGACCCTGTAATCCACCTATTTAAAACCTATTTAAAAATTTTAAAATTTATTTAGGACCTATTTAAAACTTTTGTACATTTTATTTAAAAGGAAAAGTTAGGGTAATCCTTCCAATTTTCAAAACCAATAACTCTAACGTTCTTATTGAACTGGCTTATAGTAGTTATTTCTTCTTCTGTCAGCTTAAAGTCAAATAAGTCGATGTTTTGTGCCAGCCGACCCCTGTTTGTTGACTTTGGGATTGGGATGAGCCCTCTGTCGATCTGGAAAATAAATAAATTATAATGAGGCGATTTCCAAGTGTGGTATGGAATAAAATTAATGCTCTTAGGGGGCCTGTTTCACCACTTCCCAATAAGTTCTTGTTAGCTTAGCATAGCAGGCCAAGTTTGTCAAATTTGATGAAAATCATCCTGTAAAAATAGTTCTTCGGTAGGTACTCACAAGATGGCGTTGTAGTCGCAAAAAAATACTTGTCAATTACATTTTAATCGATTTTCAAATTTTTGGGACATTGGCTAATAAATACACGGTGGACTCAGACCATCAGACTGAACAACTATCAAAAGTGCATACCCTATAGTTTATTTGATAAAGCTTAAAAGGTGTAGGTACTTTTATCGGAAATAGGCCCAGAAGTTAAATCCAATGGGGTACTCACAACCTGACTCAAATGTATGAAACAGCAGATTTTTTTTCGCGTTTCCTGAGGGAATGATCAGACCATCAAACTAAACAACTTTCCCTATGGCACCAACATCGAAATCGCGAAAAAAATCTGTTGTTCCATACTAAACAGCAAACCTACTTGAGCCAAATGTATGGGACATGTGGCTCAAGTAGCTTTGCACTTTAGATTTTTTTTCGCGATTTCGATGTTTGTGCCATACAGAAAGTTGTTCAGTTTGACGGTCTGAGCATTGTCTTAAAAAAGTGTCAGCATATTAAGTTGGACCCTGTATATTACAATTCATACAAATCCTCACCAAATATCTCAACACAATCTGGCTAGTAGTCTTCCCGTACTTCTCGGCCATCTTCACAAGGGTAGGATCATCGTATCTTGGGGGAGGAGAATCAGCATTTTTTCTGGAGACCAAGAAACCGAAGGGACTGTACGCCATGACAGCTACACCGAGGTCGTTGCAGTGAGAGACCAGGGCCTCTTGGGTTAAAGTTGGGTTTACCTGGGGATCAAGAAAAGTAATAATATTAGGGGAATAATTAGCCACAGCATTTTTATTTACCACGGATCCCAACATTATTTTGAAACGCTCTAATTTGTTCTTGGCCATAGAATAAATACTTGAGAAACTAAACTACAAGCAATAAGCAACCGGTCATTAATTAAGAATAAAAAAAAATACATGTTTTGAGTTCGTGTTTGCTACTATTTATTTCTATTTTCTCTTGTATTCGTTTTCGCATTTTTGTTTCGTTTTTTCATTTGATATCCTAGGTAAGTGTAGATAAGATTATGGAAGTTCAATGTAATATTTTTGGCAAGTTTGCAGTTTGGCAGTTAAAGCCTTTGTTTTAGTCAAAACTGGTAATACAAGAGAAAACAAACTTACTTCGACTTCATTGACGGCTGGTTTAACATCGCTGTTCGCAAATAATCTGTCCAGTTGGGTACTGTTGAAGTTTGATACTCCAATAGATTTAGTTAGACCAAGCTTTCTGGCCTCCTCCATTCCTCTCCATGTTTCTAGATAATCTATGTCATCGGGAGAGTTATCAGCCTGGAAAAGAATAGTTTAAAACTTTAAATTTTAGGATTAAAATTGGTTCGGTATTACATTTTATTAGATACTGCCTGTTGCCCGCGACTCCGTCTGCGTGGACCTTAAAAAAGTATCCTATGTGTTAATCCAGAACATATTCAATCTGCGTGCCAAAAGACAATGCGGGTTTTGTATGGAAAGTTGACGCCTTATTTTTTGGCGTTTTTTTTAGCGCGGCCATTGATGTTCAGAATTAAGGCCAGGTTATCCAAGTGCAAGCTTCTCTTTCTTGCAAGCATTAGTTTGCAATAAGCCATCGCGTTCCAATTGAAAGCAGGATCGCAAAAAAACGTGTTTTTCATCAATATCTTTGCTCATGGGTTTCTCTTAGCTCAAAATTCTACGGAGTTTACTAGAAATATTTAATGTTTTTAATTAAGTACAAGAATAAAAAGTTAAATATCAGCAGTTTAATCATAGTATTGAAAAAAACATAACAAAAAGGGGTAACTTTGGGATTTTTTTCTATCTATTAAACTTAATGTAATCGTGTAATTGAGAACAATCGCCTATCAGCCAGATCCTTAAATAAGACATAATTGGTTTTCAGACTTTAAAACACAGTTTAAAACACTTTCGTTCGTGTTCAAAAAACGGCCTCGACCGGATAACAGCGTCTTAAGTAACAAACAGAACTTGGTTCGCCTACCAGGGCGCTTCGCCGTCACTGGTGTGGCCATAGTCCGCAGTTATAAGCATTAAGTAGTTGCTCCCTGAGTTTATGTTCTTCAAGCCGTTACCTCCGTTCGGACTGTGTTTAGCTGAGTTTCAGTTATACTTGTCATAAAGTTTTGTTTGTAAATTCTGATTCTACATTCAAGTTTGATTGATGGCCGCGCTAAAAAAAGGGGTGAAATAAAAAAGGCGCCATCAAAGCCTTTTTAGGTGCATAATGAGTTTGCTCATTAATCTTATAAGGTATGGTTGACTGTCGTCGGCCACCGGTCTAATAATTCGGTATGTCAAGTTTTTTTTTGTCTTCATTTTTATATTTTTTACGGACAGAAGACATAATTTTAAGATACCTATTTCATTCTTATTGCGATTCATCGAGTTTATCAATATAAATTTAATTTTTTAATTATTTTGATCTGTAATCTCTAAGTGCAAAAATGGTGGAGAGAAAATAATTCGAACTCCATGGAGAAAAACTACATACAGCTGTATTTAAAAAAATTAAAACCTGCCTCCTCTTTCTAACTCTATGCTGGAAAAAGATACGGCAACATCAAATGTCAAATTCTGACATTGTGAAAGTATTTTTTTTTCTTAATGGCCGGTTATTTTAAGTTGATTTTATGTTTACCAAGGAGTTCAGAGGTATGCCAGTGACGTCACTGCACGGACCGAAAAACGACGTTATTTTATTAAAAATATCTGTAATCCTTTCATTTTAAAATCTCTGACATAGAAAATATGATTATTGAGACAATTATCTCGAAATGGTTTTCAATTCAGCCCTCCAAAAAAAAACTTGACATACCGAATTAAGAGAAGAAAATCTTACGAATGCTCACCTTCACAGCAATAGGGGAGTGTATCAAGTAAAGGTCAACGTAGTCCAGCCCCAACTTGGTCAGAGACTCCCTGAGTGCTGGGACCACCTGGTCCTGGGCGTGCTTGTCACTCCACAACTGAAAACAAGAGGGCGTTTTTAAAGACTTTATTGTAGACAGTTTTATACAAGGTTAAATTGAATAATACATACCTAGGCTGCAGCCAAACGAGTGTAATTTTGTGAAATGTGAGTCGCGTATTTTGAGCCTGTTCAACTGAAATAGACAATGCATTTCTGGATTTGATATGAAACGGAATCAAAATACGCAACTCACTGCTCACAAAATTACTCTCGTTTAGCCTCAGCCTTAAGGGGGCTGCTTAATCAATTTGATGATCTGAAGCACCCCAATTAATATGTTAAGCATTTGATTGTACACCCTGAATAATGCGGGTTTATATGCAATGATGTTGTGAAGTAGGTACCTAGTCATATAAAATAAAAGATCCTAGCAGTAGGTAATAATACAAAAAAACTGACGTCTTCATAAAGATAATAAAATTTATTTTCGATTGTAATTTTTCCAAATGTCAAACGTAGAAGGGCATTTTTTGCTTAGTTATTATTTTTAATTCTTTTATTGCCTTAAAGTTGAATTAAATTGTTGCGTAACATCGAGAAACATTTTGACAAGAATCTCTTTTTGATGACCCGATTACGTATATTTGACATTCAAGTATAATACTAAAGTCCTAAATGCATTCAAAATGATTGTTGATTCTAGATTATTAATAATAAACTAATATTAACGATAACTATTTCAATATTGACAATTCCAATCGCTCCAATAACCGAAACATTTCCTTACAAAAAACACATATCCATTGCACACGCAGACTCCACGACCGCACGCACGCATTCACACTTCCAACTGACACGCAATCACGCACAAACGCACACACAATGCTTAAAGAGACGTTTTTATATGCAAATTGCACATGAGTACTTAGTACATCACTAACTTAATAACTTCTAAGCGATCCAGAAGCCGTAGCATGCTACACGTGATACGGTTGTATCACGTCTTTTATCTCGTTCGTTCGCGGGCAAATAGAAAGAGAGCAAAGGTGTGATAGCGCTGTATCACGGTGGCATGCTACCCTTGCAGTTTGGTGTAGCCTATACCATTTTTAACTTAGTGGTCCAAAAATATCTTCCCTCAAACTCAAAACTCAAACTCGAAATGTTTTGTTCAAAATAAATTCACATGGATAGCTTTCTTTCGTCTTTTTGCCTACCACCGCGTCGGAAGGTGTCCCTTGTAGAGAAGATAACATCCCAATTAACAAATCCCTTATATCAATACATTCTGCTATAAATCCACTACATCAGGTATTTCGGTAACTATATTATGCAAGCACACACGCATACACGCAGGCCCAAAAAGACCTTTTTAAAAAGTTTTATGGCACTAGTTTTAGGAAATCACTTTTATTATTCAAACACCCGCTACCAACACATCGTTAACCTCAAAGCGGTCAAGAAAGGCGCAAAATACGCTTACGCTACTTACGCACCAGTCCCTTCACAGCTTCACTGTCGCATCTGCTATATTATCCTGCCTCACTTGCTTTTCCTCTTGGTAGATACATGCTATATCTGCTTTAGTTATATAAACTTTACTATCCTTACCTTAACGATAACAAAAACATCTTCCCTCTTCACCAGTCCCTTCGCTATTGCGTCTGCTATACCCTGCCTCACTTGCTTTTCATCTTGGTAGAACTGCTTTATCAGCTTAATTAATACAACCTTGACTCTCCTTACCTTAGTGGTAACAAAAATATCTTCCCTCTTCACCAATCCCTTCGCTATTGCGTCCGCTATGCCCTGCCCAACTTGTGTTTCATCTTGATATATAGATGCTGTATCGATGTGGCGGTAACCAGCCTCTATAGCCCAGAGTACTGCGTCTCGGACCTCATCATTGCTGGCCTGGAAAAATGTAGTTAATTTGAACCACTTCAACTCATCATTCCGTAAGATTAATTGAGGGGTGTATAAGTAATCCACGAGTCAGATGGTCGGATGACATAATTACGCTGTAGCCAGCAAAAATCATAATAAATTTATGATTTTTGTGATAAGTTCACACTAAAATCCCCTTTCAAACAAAATTGTAATCAACGTCTTGAACTTTAATGTCGACTCATTTCTTTTTAATGAGAGAATCGTCAACTCCTCATTGTGAAACACAACTTTTTTTTAGAGAATCCTTACTTCCTCATTTTGAAACACTGAAAACGTTTAGATCAGAATATACTTCAGGCACCCGGTGGTGTTTACTTCCCAAATTATGCACCACTGTTTCATACTTCTTGTTTGATTCCTTGCTCTGATTTGACCAGATTTTACACAAGTTACTAAAAGGGTGAACCTTTAAAACGCATAGGGATGTAAATATTTCTTTACTAAGAAATTTACTGAAGCATTTCAATTGGAATCGATCCTAATATTTCTACGTTTCTTTACAAAGAAAGAATTAGACTGAAGCATTTCGATTGGAATCTATATCTATTCTCATATTTATACCAACGTAAGTATATTTGTTGAAAGCAATTCGCTAACTTATAGCCACGGCCACGGTCAAAAACTATGCAAATATCAAGTTCATTGCTTATTTAACTGCTATAGGTCATTGCCGTATATTTTAGACTAGCTTTTTACCGCGGCTTCGTCCGCGTGAAATTAGAATAATCCTAAATCTTCCGTAGAATCTTTATTCAAAAAGTTTGTCTTCAGCTTTTTTGTTGCTGTGCGTTGTCTGTCAGTCAGTCAGTCACGAAACTGTTTTATAAGTAGCAGCTATAAGAAGCTATCAAAATTTTTACTTTTGATACCAGATTTTATTAGCAAGGCCTCCGCTCATTGCAGCGATTTTATCGAGCGATAATATCGGTGCGATTTTGCGATAATTGTTTCCAGTAAATTTTGTATGGGGACGCGCGCGATCCTACACACTGCCGCGATATTATCGCTGCTATTTTGTTCTGAAGCAATCGATTTAGTGGTGCTGCGCATGCGTGACATATCGCTCGATAATATCGCGGCAATGTGCGGAAGCCTAACACTTACACCTTTAGCGGTTCCTCTACCGGTACCGAGGGCAACAACCGGTATTTTGTTTCCATCGTTCAAATCTTTGCAAGGCACATTGGATGCTATGGCAAGCTGAAAAAAAAATTAAAAAATTAAAAATATGAATAAAAGTTAGGTAGATACTCGTAGGTACCTAGGAAAGTACTGATTTTTATGACACAAACAGCATTATTTATGCGTATTAATAGCCTACTTCCAGTACATTGACTGATTGATTTAATTAATAGTAGTCTAATCTATACTACTGCAGCGATTACATTATCCTACATACTGGGCCGATTTCAGCATACATTGCCTGATTTGTTCTCTTTATTTTAAAGTGTAGCGATCAAAGACCGCAATGTATGCCGAAATCGGCCCTAAACGTAGGGTGATGTAATCGCTCCTTAAGGTATAAATAAAAATAATATAAAAGGGTGTTCGTCGGCAAGCGCATCAAATATATAAGAGGATAGTCGAGTAGGTACCTTTTTTTCCATACAAAAGTATTCCCCTGTTTCCTCCCTGGATAATGACACTAGAGTAAATATTTTTATACCATACAATCTATGTTACCTCTGCTATGTCCCTATGTTTTGCTTCTTTGCATTAATTAATTACTGTATGGACTAGGGACCTTCGAAAATTACAAATTTTACCGCTCGTTTTCAGACATACAGCAAACAAATTTGACGAATATAAACAAAAAAAGCAAATCATACATACACAGTCAAAGTCTATCTCATATTATTCTTGAAAAAAATATTAATATCAGTTTAGTTTTGGAGGAGGAAACAGGGGAATACGAAATGCAGTTTTCGTCGATTTTATGTAGATAAAATTGGTCCGAGCTGCAGTTGTCTCTTTCGCACTCTATTCGGTGGAATGTATGGGTGGGGCAGATCGGACAAATATGAGTACAGTCGGAAAAGTGACCTATTCTCCAAATTAGCATTTCAGCCTATCCTCTTAAGAACGGCTGGACAGACAGATACGTATTTTATTATTTATTTATTTTTGTTAAGTTTCGATGGCACTATCGACGAACCGATTTAAACGGAATTTTACTAAAGGAACTGATGAAAGTCATTGAACCAGCGCAGCGGGCCAAAGTCCGTTTTTAGATGAAATTCTAATCAGCCCACATCAACCAAATACTGGGCATAGGCCTCCTTATTATTGCACCACTCCTCACGGTCCTGTGCCAATCTGGAGTGCGATTTGTGAATCTCATTCGGTGAGCTCAGCTGTTGAAAATGTCAAAATAGCTACGGAGATACCTACGCATCTTTTTGCTGCTGATTTGACTTTCAAAAATCGCTCTCCTGTAGTAACTATGATTTTTGAGAGTCAAATCAGCAGTAGAAAGATTAGTAGTAGAAGTAGTAGAATGTTGACCTTTTTAACTGCTGAGCTCACCGAATGAGATTCAAAAATCGCACTCCTGATCCATTTCTGACACGCAACACTTACAATGTCGTCTAACCAACGCATCGGTGTGCCTTCTGACCTCCTTCCTTCCCTTAATAGATAGTAGATTAAACTAAGTATTTGCTTCATTTTAATAAAATTTGGTATCCCCATGCACATAGTAAGAAGCACGAAACTAATAAAAAATGTTACTTACGGTAATTCCGAAACATAAAAACAGAAATCCGATTCGAGTCATGTTGTCTGGACCAATGCTAACGCAACACTGAGCATCTGATAAGTACACTTGACTAAACAACATAAATCTCAGAACATAACTTCAATAATTATACCGGTCTAAGAACTGTACAAGTAACTGGTATTAGAACTGCTGATATCCATATCCATTAGTATTTATAGGTACCCAAAGGTACTTTATTAGATTTTTCTCCCTTCAGAACGGAAAGCGTCAATTTTCGTCCAGCTGCGCTAAACGAATTTGCCGCTTTCCACCTCCGTCGAGGCGAAAAATAGTATGCTAACCTCGGACAGTCAATAAGATTAGAAGACAGAAAGAATAAAACAATTACATGAGATCTGAGACCTTTCTTACTTTCCTGTCCTCATTATAATTGGGAAATAATATTGGTTCCGACAAATAAATAAATCTCCAGCTATCTCTGTCCGACTTTTATTCTAATTTACCAGCGTTATAATAATATACCGACAAAAAAATTCAAAGCATACCGAATAAAATACCTAAATTTTGCTGACACCTATGAACACAATCAAATTACATTTCTACTTATAAATATATTAAACTTTGAATAACAAAACTAAACTTCTGAATAAAATACTGAACCTCCGACGAGATTACTGGGTTACTGACAACAGAGGTCATGTCAAAATAATCATTCTTTTACGAATTTTATGAGTTATTTAATTTTCTAGTGTTGGTTACCAAATATATTTTTTAACTCTCAACATTGATGAAAATACCGAAACTGGTCGGACCGCGCGAACGGCGTTTGAGCAAAATGCATTCGGTTGGGTTAGCGAGGAGCGAAGCGACGAGCGGGTTAGGTTTCTTGCGACCAGCCCCACGAGCCGAGCGAGCGCAGCGAGCGTGCCGCGGCAGCGGCCGGCGAGTGGCAGAACCGAATCGCTACTGTTTTAAATAGTAGACTAAAAAAAATGTTTACAAAAAAAAAACTTAGGTTAGGTTAGGTTAGGTTAGGTTTGGTTAAGGAAAAAAAAAAAAAAAAACTTTTTTTTTTTAAAGTTGAGATTTTTTTTTAAAAGTTATAGGTTAGGTTAGGTTAGATAGATTAGATTAGTAGTAACTAGAATTCATGATTATAGTAAGTACATTTTTGTATTTTTAATAACTTTCTGGACAAGCGCCAACAATAGAAATTTAAGTATAACATTGTAGTAAAAATAGCACAGAGTTTATGAAAAATTAAATGTAATTGATGAATTTCTAGTTGGCAAGTAAAGGTAATAATTACAAAGCATTGTTATCAGTAGAACATAATTTTATATGGTAAAAAAGTATTACAGCAATTAATAGTCATAAGATTTTTTCTGAGATTTAAGTATATCATTCGGTCGTTTCGTCATTTTTAGTCGGACAGAAGTAGTCGGAGATTTAGTATTTCGGGCAGTAAATATTATATTTTTAGTAAGGACATTTTTAAATTTATTATCGGAGCTTTTATTACTACCCATTATAATTCTGCTACTCGTAGTACTAAATACTAAATTCAACCCTTCCAATCTACCTTCCAATATAATACTAGGTAGGTAGTTGACTTTTTGACTTTTGACTTTTTGACTTTTGACTTTTGAATGACAAGAACTGCCATTACCACTGCCTCCAGATTATTCTGCAAGGGGACATTTTGGAAAGACGAATGCCTGGTAGAAGATGGACGTCCTGGCTTAAAAACCTGTGTGAATGGTTCTATATGGAACACCACCTCACTGTTCAGGGCTGCAGTCTCCAGGGTCCGAATAGCCCTAATGATAGCCAACCTCCGATAGGAGATGGCACTACAAGAAGAACTGACATAGGTATTAAAAGACTCACACTCGCCCCTCGCTCGTGGTGGTCCAGTGGGGAGGCCGTGGTGGTCCAGTGGCGAGTAATCTTGCCTGCCGTGCAGGAGGCGATGGTTCGATCCCCGTCCAAGCCGACTTGTACCAATGAGTTTTTCGGAATTTATGTACGATTTGTTTTGGTTTTTCGGTGAAGGAAAACATCGTGAGGAAACCTGCATGCTTCCATTTCGAGGCGTGTATTGTACCCACTGTCCATTATAAGTGGCGACGGGCTCACCCCCCGTCACACTGGCCAGTGTTTCGGTACTTCTGGTGAAACGTGGATGTTCTGAGGTTTCGGAATATCTCTGACCCCCCCCTCGGGGAATATAGTCGTGAGTCGTCAAACCAAACGTCATACTCGTGTTGGTGTGTTTGCACTTTCGTTGAACCCAAGTGTTGTACAAAACTGAGTCAATCTGAGTCATAGTATTTGTCCCAAAAGTGGAACACTTTCGTTCTTCTAGGCACTAACTGCAGTTCTGTGTTGCAAATATTTTCGCGGAATTACAATTTCAGTCCCGGTAGAATCAAGTAGGTACCTACATTTTATCACCAGCATCTATTATATGTCCCACTGCAAGGCACAGCCTTACCCTCAGGGAGGGTGTATGGGCATTAGTCAACTACGCGTGCCCAATGCGGATTGGTAGCTTTCACATACGCATCAGAATTTCTTCTTCAACGTATGCAGGTTTCCTCACGATGTTTTTCTTCACCGTTTGCGAGCAGTCGGCTTACGTACATAAGTTAGAAAAACGCATTGGTACATGGTATACCTACATATTATATTGCAAATAATTGCACATACCTCTATAAATAACTTGTCACCTACATAAATAACTTAAATTAATTGGAGCCCAGGTGCGAAGCGAATAGACCAATCATTAATCTAAGATAAATAAGTTAATTGCAGATCAATTCCCCAAAGATTTTAGTAGGTAGGTAGGCATCTACTCAAAACACCCCAAAGACTTTGTTTTATTATTTAGAACAGAGAACAACCAAATCAAACTCCATCTAGTTATTGTCTTTAAAAACATATTGAACGCGAAGTAGATCGTACGGAACTACGAAAAAAAAACGAGTGTGTTTGTGAAACAATCCCGGAAAAAATGTAGTTAATGTCCACAGCATGTGCAATTTTAATCACCACCTAAAAAAGTGAATCGGAACCAGGCTGTCAGCTTTACTTTCACCGTCGAATCGAGAAGTGGATCGAATGCATCGATTAGAAAACATACTTCGTTACCATGTAAGGGGACAATATTACTAATTGGACATTAACATTCATAACATTGTGCGTAAGTGATTAATATACGAGCGTAGACGGAACAATTAAAAGAGAGTTTTTATTGCGGTATGTCGCCGTCACTTACTAATTACTATACGAAACCAATGGACACTTTTACTGAACTTTTATATTTTATACCGTTCCGTTGACTCATTAGCCAGCAGTACTGCTGCAAGGACGCAAAGATGACGGCTATATGAGGGGGGTCAGCGCTGCAGCTACTCTGTAGAGGAGCTCGCGAGCTCAGAGTATTAAAATGCATGCAATGAAGCTTATAGTTAGGCTTGGAACATTACCTATATTCGCCTTTTAATCTGAATGACAATACTATGTTCACACGAACTGCCCCTCCAAGCTGATGCTGCACTTGCGTCCTCGATATAGACAATATCGATCTTCTGCCCGAGTCGCCAGTGAGCCTTGTGTATACCACAGGAGTGTAGAGTTTTCGCAGTCAGGATGAGGAGAGAGAGGAGGTTACAACCAGCCCGAAACAGGTCATCGGAAAGCCAGATACCTTAGAGTCTTCGAGTGTAATAATTAGAGGGGGAAGGAGTAGTGACTCCTAATGTTCGTTTAATCTTCTATCAGATGGTGGCGTGCACTGCCTATCCTGGCTGATCAGTGGGTTGTTGTATACCTACTATCTTCTTCATATTCAGTTTACTGTAGGTACTTTTATATTTAAGTACATACATACATACATATTCTCACGCCTGGGGTAGGCAGAAACAACGGAAAGCCACTTGCTACGATCCTGACAAACCTCCCTAGCTTCCTCCACATTCATTAGTCCTTTCATGCATGCTCGTCGGTTTCGGGTAGATCTGACCTGGCCCCTCTTAAGGGGCTACCTGCCGGTTTTGGGTAATTTTGTAACCATTTTATTCATTAACTATGGCACTTTTTGAGCTGAAATTTAAACTGAACCATCTACAGGATATGAGAAGTGATTTGGTTTTTCTATAAATCGATTTTAATGAATAAAACCGAAGAAAAGGGACTCTAAAGTCACCCCTTTTTTTCCAGTTGTAACCATTTTACTCTTACATTTTTAATCGGAACAAAATGAAAATTTACTATATTGTTCACAATACAATTTAGAATGATGTGGTTTTTTTACTTTTTCGAAATTAATAAAAAGTCATCGAATTTTTCAAAGAAAACAGCTAAATTCTGACCGGAGCCACGAGCTCTTTCTCATCGATTTGTATGGAGAGTGAGTGAGAGGAGAGTGGTCCACGACGGATACACCTTAAGCACGTCGCCAATTTGGTCCGAATATGTACGTCTAGGCCGTCCCCTTCCAACATTTCCACTTACGCTTGCCTTATAGGTTGCACTCGTCAATCTGCACTCATCCATTCTTTCCATATGACCAAACCATCTCAACATTCCTTTCTCTATCATTGTCACTACATAGTATAGCTGTATAGCTACATAAACTCATAATCCGTCGGAAACTTGACTAAAACTACAAACATCATTTTTTTAAGCTTGCAGTCGTTGCAATACCTTATTGAAGGTTTCAAGGTGAAGTTACGTTGTTTTATGAAATTATAACAGAGATGCAAGTACGGTTGCTCCGATAAACTAAAGGAGATTAACATTCAAGAAGTATGGCGTTACCTGTCCGCCCTGCACGGCTAGCATACCACCCACGACAAAGCGTTTAAACGAGAAAAACGTCATGCGCGCTCTTTTTAGCGTAGGTACGTAAAATAAAGATGGAGGCACGTCTCGATTTTTGTCGTTTTCTCGGCGGTGGCATGCTAGAGGGGCTGCAGTGTGTATATAGGGTAAATTTTATATCAGTGCGGGTAACTTTAGTATGTTTCTCTCATCAATCTGAAAAACTTTCACTATGGAGCCAACTTCGAAATCGCAAAAAAATCAGCTGTCCCATACAAAACTGCAGTAAAAAAAAAAAAAAATAATTAAATGTTTTTTTTTCAAAATTTTGATGTGGGCTCCATAGTAAAAGTTGTTCAGTTTGATGGGTAGAATACATGCCGAGCAATGCCGAGTTATCCGCAGTGATATAAAATTTACCCTGCATTATTTTCATCTAAACCACTGCACTTTCTGTGCAACGCGTAACAATCGAAGAAGCTAAGCTATAGCTTATTTTTAATTTAATTATAACAACATTTAACTTAACAGCTATTCACACATTAACACGATCTTCAAAAGAAATCCATTATCTAGACTATCTTGTTATGTATAATTATGTTTTATAACATCGAAGATGGAGGAGACGCAATCACGCATGTTGGGTAAGAAAAAGTAAGGTAATCATAATGTAGATAACTCTTGCTTAGCAGTGGTACCCTGGTTATTCGATCTACAAAGAGGGACTATAAATTTGTGTTATCCGGTAACTAGAACTGGTGAAAATTTTCCAAGCTGGCTCTCATAATATAAAGTTCCCGATGATGGCCGAAGATGTTTTAGAGTTCTCATAAATTCTTATCCCTATTACAATTCGGTATGTCAAGTTTTTTTTTGGGGGGCTGAATCGAAAACTATTTCGAGATAATTGTCTGAATAATCATATTTTCTATGTCAGAGATTTTAAAATGAAAGGATTACAGATATTTTTAATGAAATAACGTCGTTTTTCGGTCCACGAGTGACGTCACTCGTTGCCCCTGCAAACTCCTTGGTAAACATAAAATCAACTTTAAAAAACCGGCCATTAAGAAAAAAAAATACATTCACAATGTCAGAATTTGACATTTGATGATGCCGTCTCTGTTTCCAGCATAGAGTTAGAAAGAGGAGGCAGGTTTTCATTTTTTTAATACCCTATAGCATTAGGTCGTTTTTCTCCATGGAGTTCGAATTATTTTTTCTCCGCCATTTTTGCACTTTGAGATTACAGATCAAAATAATTTAAAAATTAAATTTATATTGATAAACTCGATGAATCGCAATAAAAATGAAATAGGTGTCTTAAAGTTATGTCTTCTAACCGTAAAATATATAAAAATGAAGACCAAAAAAAACTTGACATACCGAATTAGGTTCCTACATAGTAAGCTCAGTGGCTAACTACACATCTGTTTCTAACATGACTAAACCATTAAAATTAAAACCATTATTTAACCATTTTAAATTATTCTACGCCTAAACCTAAGTAAGTACCTAGGTTGGAATCCTACTGCTATTTTTCAGATTAAATTCATTACTGCTATTCTATTTCTATTCTATTTTTAAAAATATGGCTGCCATCTTTGGTTAATGATGATTTTGCCAATGTCGAGTTTTTATAGCAAAAGTGCTTGACGTTGTACGGTTATATTGATATTTTGGTGACTTCAAGGGTTGTTCTTATAAAAGAACAATATCCTGAGCCACCACTGGAGTTCCACTGTAGGCCGGGGATGGGGCAACCGACGCGCACGTGACCGCCCAATAGCAGACCCACAAGGAAATAATTGCCGCTGTTTTTTTTTAAATTTATTTTCAACAAAACAGATACAATAATAGGTAATCTAGATATAGACAGCGAACGAAAACCGCGTACGATTTGTCTGCCGCCGCTTATTCGCAATAACATAATACTTAAGTAAATATACCTATAGGTACTCCATTCCAAACAGCAACGAAATTTAAAGGTTATTTTTTTGAATTAATGAAACAGAGATTGGAAACACTGTTGATTTAGGAGTTACAGCAATGGGAATGAGTGATGAACCTACGCCCGAAAAAAACCAATGGTCATAGTGTAGATCACGGACATCGGGAACTCAAAGAATTCGATACATAGGCGGTAAGAATCAGTCGCCGCGCCATGATCATCAGTCCATCTGGGGCCTGAGGGAGTCACCGATGTGCGACTGCGGGGCACCTGACCAAACCCTCACCCATGTGGTAAATGAGTGCACCCTACGCCGTTTCCCCGGTGGTATTGAAGAACTCCATAGGTTAACCCCGGCAGCGGAAGACTGGCTGAAACATCTTGACCTCGAAATTTAGACCTCCCTGGATCCAAGCAGGAAGAAAAAAAAAAGCCATACGATATGATGATGATCAGTCCATCAATAACTTTTTTGAAGCGCAGAACTAAACTTTATCATTGGGCAACCTTATCAAGTGATTCCAAGTGATTCCAGCATCTACCAACTATTCAGCAATCTCACTACAATTCCAATGACAATGTTTAAAAGTTACTCTATGTATTACCGCCTTAGCAATAGAGCTATGTGATTTATATGCAAGTTTTTGTTATTTTTGAACAATAAATAGCGAGGACGCCTAATTGTACTTCCTTATGGCGCTATTTATGCTAAATGTTTACATCACGATCTATTAGTAGTTTTAAATTCATCGTTTTTAGTGTTCCTTATCCAAAATGTTTTTCCTCTAAACAAGTTACAAGTATACAGGGTGCAAGGAAATAATAAATATCGAGTAGGTATTGCAGTTTAGTATGGAATAGCCATTGAGGTACTATGTTAATACTCAATGGGAATAGCAGTTTTTTTTTTGTTCTGACAGTTTTGCTCCCATAGTAAAATTTGTTCAGTTTGATGGGTAGAGTATGTGGTTTGAGGGTCAATGATACTTTTCCTTACACCATGTATACATGATCCAATATTATACTTACAATTTTATTACTTCTACAGTTAACCGCAAAAAAATCAATAATCGCTAATCGCTATTAGTGATAAGACCGCTATTTGTACCCTTTTTGTTTGCTTTTAATATTGTTATTTTATGTTTTTGGTGTGCAAATAAAGAATATTGTATAATATTGAATTGTAATGTGTTTACACTACTCATTTGATATTGAATTAAGTGTGATAGACAGACATTTATGTTGGTTGTTAGGTATTTCTTTCCATAGGATAGTTTTCAAATTACATTCCTTCCCAAAAATGAATTTCAGATGTGTGATCGATCAGTGATCACAAACGTTACAACTACGTAGGTTAATTATAATAAGTAGGTAATAAACTACGGACGGACGTACAAATTATTGGTTTTTATTATGTGTATCCTTATTACACACCTACAAATGATAAAGAAACACACCAAAAATATACTTACACATAAAACATAACCAACAACATACACACATCTCAAAAATTCTAAAAAGCAAGTAAGTATATAAAACTCGATTACTTGCAGCAAATAAGGTGAGAAACGATCGAAGGTAAAAAGTACCACAGCGGTGCAAGTAATAATGTAAAACACTTTCATTGCAAAAACTTAATATTCATGAGCTTACAGCGAGAGATCTTGAGATCACTGTGTCATACCTTGCAGCTAATAACACAAAATGTGTCATAGACGTAAGTCAATTTTGAAAAGAAATACTCTTCGAATTATTGTAGTAGGTAAGCATAGGCTTAGATCAAAATAAAATTAATGGATATGCCTAAAGCGCGGTAAGTTGAAGCACCTACTGGTGCAATTGGTCCATACAAACTAGCGCCATTATCTGTCAAATCTAGGGCACTTGCATACAAACATTTGAAGTAAACCTTTCATTTGTTTTGCCTCATTCTTCTGGTTTGAAATGTTAGCGTAAAGGCCTATCCATTAATTTTATTTTGATCTAAGGGCATAGGTATAATATTGCTACCTGGCTAGAAAAATAGTTGCTAAGTAGGTACCTAGATGATTTTATCTTAGACAAGTGTTTTCCTGCGACTTCGTCCGCACAAATTATGTACCAGATTTTAAGTCAGATCATAAGCTATCAAACAAAAAAAGTTTCATTAAAATCTATAATAGGTAAGATAAGATAAGATTAAGATAAAGTATTATGTCTCGATAACACCTCAACCCCACGCTTTTACCGTATAAAACAAAAGTGACCAACTTTCTTACGTTGATGTGCGTGAGGCGTCATACAAATGATCTCTGTGTGCGTGTATACAGACACGGTTTATCAACTAACAGTTCATTTTTTTTTAATCGACGTGTTCGTAGATTCGACTGCCAATCTTGACATATAACTTATCAAAGGACTTAGTCTAGGCCACTTTTAATCGAAGTTATTAGACATTTGCTAATTATCAAGTTATAGGTACTTCACTTATCTTTGTGGTTAATGGAAGAAAACAATTGAAATAGGTAGATCGTATGCATTACTCAGGACGTGGACCGTGTATCGCCACCATATCCGTACTCTAGATCGCTTCCACCTAAAATGTTTACGTAAGATAATGAAAATCCGATGGTCGGATTATGTACGTAACACCGAAGTGCTGCGACGAGCTACTGTCGGTGGCATCGAAGCGTACCTCAAGCGGCGACAGCTTCGCTGGTGTGGTCACGTGTTTTACTCTGAGTTGAAGGAGGGCAAGCGTAAGCATGGCGGACAACTCCTCAGGTATAAGGATGTGCAAAAGCGCCATATGAAAAGGTGTGGCATAGAGCCCGCGCAGTGGGAGGATTTGGCGGCCACCCGTCCAGCATGGAGAACTCGTGTAAACAGTCAAATTTATGACTTTGAAGCAAGTAGGCGATCATAACTAGACGCCAAACGTGATGAATTGAAAGCCCGACCACCAGCGGCTATACAATATAACTATGAGACTGACGTGCTCACGTGCCCGCTATGAGCGAGGATCTCCTCCAAGAAGATTGGCTATATTAGCCACATGAGGACCCATCAACGCCAACAACGGAGTTGAAGCAGTCACCTTGGCCGAAATCGGTCAGGAGCAATACTATACTACTACTAATGTGCTTAATAAATAGACGATTAGGTATTTAAAGTAGGCCTGTAGGTAAAGGTACCTATTTCTGACAATAGGCGGCATTCGGCTGAAATGATAATGTATGTTATGATACTTAAGACGCTCTTATCCCGTCGAGGCCGTTTTTTGAACAAGAACGAAAGTGTTTTAAACTGTGTTTTAAAGTCTGAAATTAAATTATGTCTTATTTAAGGATCGGGCGGATGGGCGACTGTTCTCAATAACACGATTAGATTAAGTTTACTCGATAGAAAAAAATCCCAAAGTTACCCCTTTTTGTTATGTTTTTTCAATACTGTGATTAAACTGCTGATATTTAACTTTTTATTCTTGTACTTAACTAAATACATTAAATATTTCTAGTGAACTCAGGAGAAGTTTTAGCTTAGAAACTCCCATGAGCAAAGATATTGACGAAAAACACGTTTTTTTGCGATCTTGCTTTCAATTGGAGCGGGATGGCTAATTGTAAACTTATGCTTGCAAGAAAGAGACGCTTGCAGTGGGATAACCTAGCCTTAAAGCATCGAAAGTAAAAACCTAAGACCCATTTTTTGCCTACAAAATTGTTTTTGTTTACATCCGCAGCGTTACCTACTGTCACAATTCTCACGCCTCAAGAACTACGATGAACTATAACCTTAATGATCCATAGCAAAATAGAGCCATTATACTCCATTCCTCTACGAATGACGTAAAAAGTAAACAATCTCTTAAACTTTAATTTCTTCACAAATCATAACAGTACAAATAGCGGTGCTCTTGTCACTCAAGGTGGTATTTAACAGATCATCATAAGATGGAAGATAAAAGAGTTTTTCCTATCAAAACATCAATAATTACCTACCTGGGCTGCAATCGCGGTAAATATTCTGTGACTGAACCGTTATTGGACTACGTACAAACCATAACTTTTGACACATTTGGTATTGCGCTAATCGCGGTACTGCTCTCGACAGATCGGTAGAGTTAAGCGCGATGCGGAATTCAGCACAGTTGAATAGTAAATGGATTGCTATGTGATTAGAACTGAAATTGGATAAGAATAGAACTTCGATGTTTTAACTTAGCGCAATCGGGCTCCTGATTTATTTAATAGTTAGGTACTTCTATTTTTAAGGTTATGGCATCCATCTTGGTGTAGATGATTTTGCCAATGTCGAGTTTTTGTAGCAAAAGTGCTTGACGTTGTACGGCTATATTGATATTTTAGTGACTTCAAGGATTGTTCTTATAAAAGAACAATATCCTGAGCCACCACTGGAATTCCGCTGCAGGCCGGGGATGGGACAACCGACAAGCGACCGCCCAATAGCAGACCCACAACGCAACTCCAGTTAGGTACTTACTAGGTTATATGTTTAGGTGAGACATGTCGGTAGACCACTGCTTCGCTTCAAGGACTGGGTAAAGCGAGACATGCCCACGTTTTCGACCGACACCAGCGGCTGGGAAGACCTCACCGTGAGCCGCGACTTGTGGACGAAACATTTTACGGAGGGCAGAACTGCGAATGACCAAGCGTCGTTTTTTTCCATGGCTGAAAAGCAGGAAAGGAAGCATGATCGAATTGCAAATCCAATATACACCGAAACCTCTTGTTTTACTGGCTGTACCTGTCGCTCTCGTATCGGGCTTTTTAGTCACGAGCGCAAGCGTAATAAGACTAATAAGTGCCGCCAAGACACTGCTTGAATCTTCTTTTATGGAATGACCGATGCTGATGAACAGGTTTGCCTGCCAGATTTTTAAGGGTAAGTATATTACCGTTGGCGCGCTCCATACAAACGTACTATGGTGATATTTTCAATACTAACCAATTAAAGTCAATGAAATTTTGCAGAAACAATATAGAAACAAATCTCTATGTTTGTATGGAGACCAATTTTCGTTAAGATGAATAGTTTTAAAGTTTCAGGGCCTCAAAGATTTCCATACAAATCTTAAATTAATCCTAGAATTAAAACTGTATATTTTAACGAAAATCTGACTTTATACAAGCATAGAGATTCGTTTCTATATTGTTTCTGAAAAAATTCATTGTCTTTAATTGGTTAATATTGAAAATATCACCATATTACGTTTGTATGCAGCGCGCATTTGCGCTCTCGGAATAAACTTCTCTTAACTAAAATCTTTATTTTGTTGTTTTTGGTTTTTGTTTTTTTTTCCTACTTATTGGCGTCGTCGTATATTCTTTAAAAATATACCTTTCAATTAAAGTTTTTTATTTAGAAGCTGTTTATCATGGGAATTAGAGAAAAAAGTTCTAGTACCTACTAGACAGTCAACAAAAGATTTACAATTTTGGGTAATCTTTCGATGGTCCCTACTTTTTCATACTGCCGATAGCATGTCATTGAGTTTGACTTTTCATCTCATCGCACTCGTGAATAGATTTTCCAATCAGTGCTAGATGCTTGCACGAGGCTTGCTGATTACCCAGGGAGCGCCGGACGTACACCTATAGAGGGTTCAGTACGTCATTTGGGCAGGCTCTCTCCCCTCGCGCAACTCCTGGTGCACTCTTCGCACACGTCTTCGTACACGTTTCCGCGGTCTCTTCTAATAGGTAGGTAGGTACATCGAGTCGGAGACGTATCATTCTAACTTCTTCCAGCCCTGTATTCTGCCACGGATATCACTACCGGCAGCATCCATAAACTCTGTTCGCGTGCAGGTGTTCGGGCAGGAAGGGCTGGATACAAGATGGGCCATGGTGTGAGGAGCAACACAGCATTCACACCTGTAGTCCGACCCGTCTATGTAACCCCAAAAACAAGTTATCTTTACTTTACATAACATAATTTTTCTGATTATTTTGAGTATCTTGCTAGAATAGGTTAAATGGAAAGATATCTACAGTTATTTAAAATACGTTTGGCTTTCAAATGACTCCTCAAAAATGACTTAAGCGTCAAACTACGCGGCATTGTATGTATTTCACGGTCTGTGCGTAGAATGCCTGCAATTAGCCTATAAGTCTAGATCCCTAGGCGCCTAGGCCTTTCGTCGTGTCGTGATCTCTTGACAGAGAACTGCTGCCAGCTTAATGATATACCTTCGGTTATAGGCACCTGCCTGTCGCTGACGTCTCAATATTTGTAGGACGGGATAAGATCTCAACTTTTGTAAGGCTGGAACTTCTCTTGGTAGGTACAAAATGGCAGGCAAACATTCTTGACAGCGCTGAACAAATTTGTAGCCGATAGCGTTACTGCGCAGCCTCCCCATTAGTCTAGCTAGATGTTTGCTGGGTACTTGTATATCAGGTCCAACAAAATCAGCTGAAACTATTGTAAGGAGATGATCAGAGTTCAGACTATCAAAATGAACAACTATCTCAATTTAACCAAAGACGAAATATTTTGTACCTATCCTCTGCAAGCTTACTCGAATCGAATGTTTGGGAAAGCTGTTTTTTTTTTTTGCGGGTCCTATAGGAAAAGTTGTTCAGTTTGTTGGTCTGCTTATCCCTCACCGAATCCAAATATTTGTATAGTACAGTGATAACGATTAGGTACTTACTTTTAAGTAGGTACAGGTACATCCCGTCTACGAAACCAAAGTCTGGATACGTGCTTGGTGCAATAACTTGGATAATATTGGTATTTTACCGTTTCATCTATTTATTTGGTAAGTTGGCAAGTCAAGGTGCGACGTTGTTGAAGCATTTTTACCAGTTTCCGCAAGACGGTCGTATTTTTTTCGCTTCCTAACTTAGAAAGTTTTCCGTATTTGTACGTAAAGCAAAGTCAATTATTTTTTCAAATTAGTCAAGTAATTGCGGAATTGGCGAGTAAATGATAGAATGAGTTCGTTTTCACATACCTATTGTAAGTATTGACGGCCCAATGTTAGCTGAATAGCGGTAAAAAGGTTTCTTTATGTTACGGACTCAGTTTTAAATATTGTCAGAGCCGTAGCGGGATTGGGGCCCTGGGTCCTTTGAAAACTGCTGATGGCTTTGAGCAAAGGCATCATTAGGGCCCCGGGCCTGTAGTGTTATGAACTACAGACAAAAAAAATCACGGCCACTTTGTTAGCAATAAAAATACTCTAAACGTTAGCGCCAAACATTGAATTCTGTCGAAAACGCTACACGCTTCTCAATTGTTTTGTCGTAATGTGTTAAATTGTACGAGTAGTACGGTGCCTCCTTGAATTAATATGTTGATGCTATTTCTCTAGATAGGTACAGCGCTTAAATGGCGGCTAATAGAGACGAACGGAAGATGAAATATTGTTAGAAACCCTAATAATGGGCTAAGGGATAGATAATGATGACATATTCTTTATTTAATTCAAGATTAATAGATTAAATCTAAACATTAGATAATATTTTTTATACTATATTCAAGGATATCAATGTACTAGAGTCTATGTCTATGACTATATTACATTCATTGTCCGAACCCTAATAATGGGATAAGGAAAAGATAATGATAAGATATTCCTGAATTAATTAAAGATATTAATTGATTCGATTTAAAAAAAAAATGTTTTTCTTATTCACAGCGCAGCATTTTGGTTTGTTATCTTCCAAGTAGCATCGTTATGCATGACAGGCTAGTTTATTTTGAAGCACTTTGTGGGGGCCCCAAAACAGGGCCCCTATTTCCCCCTGCATTCGTCACGGACACTGACATCCATACAGGTCCACAATAGCCCCCGCGTACGTCTGAGCACGCGACCGCTTGTCTTCATTCACTGGCGCGCCACCATTCCGTTAGTTTGGTTACTGTGACATTCGCGACTTCACTTTCTTCGCCGTTGCTGTGTCGAAAAACTTTTAAAACTATGCGCTAAAATAACATGCGCGTTCAGTAAAAAAAAAGTAAAGAGAACTATTTGTGAACGTATCTTAATTTGACGTTGGATTACGCGGGAAATACGGAAAAATGCGGAGAGTGTGTTTATTGGTTTTCGCGCTGTTTTTGGTGTTTTGTGAGGCAGCGAGGCCTAAAGTGAGGGATTACCCGTCCCAGAAGCAGCTACTGTTGCAAAGGAAGGAGACTACGCCCGTTGATTTTACGAGGTTACTTGTGATGAGATTAGTGTACGGATTTGCTAAAGCTATCGGACTTCAGGAGCCGATCAGTGAAGTGTTAAATGGAGCTTTCGTGCCTCCAGGAGTGGATGATGATGATGACGATGATAGCTTTTTTGACGACGATTATTGATAGTGTTTAGTGTGTAATTAGTGGTAGTTATTTATTTTAGCTTAAGTAATTTATCTTTTTAAATATGCATCAATACCAAAATGACAAAAGTAGCATTTTTAGATTTTATGTTCGGTGTTAAAAAATATTGTGTTGTAAATTGTAAATTGCTTGTTTAATTGTAAGTGGAATAGGTTGTTTTAATAGGAATGTCTCAACTATCAAACTATAAAGTATGTGACATCCCTGAAACGGAGAAAGGTCGTAAGTGCACTGTAATGTAATATTTTAGGTACTTACCAAAAAAATTATTTAGGTACTTATGCAAATTTTCTAAAAAAAAACAAACAACTAAGTAAAACAAAAAATCTGGTATTTTGAATAAACTTTAAGTAAGATGTTTTGTAATTTAGGTCGTCTACGTTTTGGTGTAGCTACCTAGTAACCAATTTCATGTACCTACAAACAAGGTCAAGCCCATTAGAGATTGACAAAAAACCTGTTTTGGGGGCGCTGCACTACAATGGATTATAATATTATAACCTTATGTTGGGATCACACACGTTGACGCATTGACGGAGCGGCAGGTGTCAGTCCGTCCGTCATTTGTGAAGCAAGGAGTTGTAAGAAACCGCACGTAGAAGCACACACGGTGACGGATTGACGCACCGTGTGTGCTTCTACTTCTTTTCTGGGCAGGCTTTATTTTCTGTGAAGACATTGAATTTGCGAGTTTTATTTTTTTCTTATAGGTATTATTTACAATGCAGGTATTAAATAAGTAATAAACTCTTAATTAAATTCGGTACGTTTTTTTCGGTACTATTGGTGAAACGTGGATGTTCTGAGGTTTCAGAATATCTCTGACTACCCCCTGGGGGAATATAGTCGTGAGCATATGCTTATGCTAAGCTTTATTAAATCTACAAAACGATAAAAGTTAGGCTGATAGTCGCACAACACAGTTAAACGAACCTAATTTTGTGACTGATCACCAGTAGGTCCCTAAATTAGGGCCTACTGGTAGCCAAACTTTGGTTACTGTTAAACAATCATTTTTCTCAGTTTTGCGGTAAACGCGGTAATCAAACATTTTAACGGGTTCTTACCGCGTTTCCGCGCGTACTCTCAAAAACTGTATTAGCATAAGCATATACTCACGACTATATTCCCGAGGGGGTAGAGATATTCTGAAACCTCAGAACATCCTCGTTTCACCAGTAGTAGGTACCGAAACTCTGTCCAGTGCGAGCCCGTCGCCACTTGTAATGGATAGTGGGTACAATACATGCCTTGAAATTGAGGCATGCAGTTTTCCTCACGATGTTTTCCTTCACCGAAAAGACAGTGGTGTTACAAATCGTACATAAATTCCGAAAAACTCATTGGTACGAGTCGGCCTGGACGGAAATCGAACCATCGCCTCCTGCACGGCAGGAAAGGTTACTCGCCACTCGCCACTGGACCATTAAACTGTATTAAATTATTTATTTTATATGAAATTCAGGTAGGGTACCTACAAGTTAGCAGTTTACATTAGTTTCATGGGAGTCGCGTTTGTAGGTCTGCTATAGGGTAGTCGCATCGAGAGTCGATTGTTGGTTGCCCCCTCCCCGGCCTACAACGAAGCTCCAGTGGTGGCTCAAGATAGTGTTCTTTTCGAAAAACAATCCTTGAAGTCACCAAAATAAATAAGTTACCGTATAACGTCAAGCACTCTTGCTACAAAAACTAGACATTGGCAAAATCATCACATACCCAAGATGGCAGCCATTTTTTTAAATATAGAATCCATCCAGACACATGACATAAATATTATAAAATTATAACTTAACTGGACAGAGGAATATAGCCGTGAGCATATGCTTATGTATAACTTAAGTCCCGGTAAACAAAAGTTATATGTATTATTATTTGGTTAAAATGTAGGTATTAGTTATTTGAACCCTTTTTTGTATTATTTGGGTACTTACATTATTTGCATTTTTGTAATTCGGTTATCTTTTCTTATCATGATTTTTGATTATTTTCATAATTATGTTTTTGTATCTTGCTCTTCCAAAAATTAATAATGGGAAATATTAAATATTAGATGATTTTGAACAGAATTTTGCTATTTAAAACTTATTTTTAAAGGCAGTCCTAGGAATTTAAGTTGTATCTAATTTAAGTAAAGTCTGTGGTATGTAGGTACCAGAGTTTATACAGATAGTTAGGTACCAACAGTATTTTATTTACATATTTAAATTATTTATTATTTACATTTTACACATTTAAATTATTATTATTATTTAGTTTGTCTAGACAACGAGGTACCTGTTAGATAAATGTTTTATACTTATTCATTATTTATTGTAAATACATCTCTCTCTTATAATGTCGAGTTTTAAAACTCCACTTAATAATTGTATTTATTTTTAATGTAGAAATGTAGTTTTTATTTTACACCTACTTCTAATACAATAAGATGTTAAGTAAGTAAGTATGTTAATTTATTTAATTTCAATAAATTGTATTTTTACGTGTTAACGATATTTTATAAATATGTCAACCCTAAAAACCGTTTGTGTTTAATCAGAAGTTTATGTACTTACAATTACTGTTAATTACTGTTTCGTTGGTTTACTACAAAAAATTGACTTATGTGGCTACACTCATATTATGGCATAAATAGCTCCTATTGGCCCACAATTCAGAATACCTTGCAGAGAATGTTAGGACACGGTGTTACCTACTACATGTCTAGTCTAGCGTCGTTAGTAACCAGCTAACTATATACCCTGAATTGCCATTGTAAATTACAATTTTATTGTCATTTAATGAAGATCTTGTTCTGTAATTTAATATAGGTAAATTACAGAACAAGATCTTCATTAAATTTCATTCATTGATCTACTGGTAATTATAAAGCCGGCTTTGGGTATTTTACCCTACCGACCGACCACCACCCGCCATTCGCACGCGCGGCCTGCGCGCGGCACCCTTTGAGGCTTTGATATTGTGCCGACCGCGATGCCGCCGCGCCGAGCGACGACGACGGCACGTGTAATGGTCGTAGTATATCGTAAGCTCGAGGTTGTACTCTTCTAACGCACGCAAAATTACACCGCACGTCTCGTTCCTGTATAGGTAATTTTTATTTCGGTTACCGGTAATATAATGGTGGTTTTTTGTATGTTAATTTAGGTTACCTTTAAAAGTACCGGTAAAAATAATAGAGGTTGTAACCAAAAAGTACCGGTATTATCTATACCGGTTTCGGTCCCTGCCCTGTATGCTGTTAGGGGGATATGTGAAGCCTGCCGATCCGCATAGGCAATGCATAGTGGACTCTACTTTTGTGACGAGTCTAATTTGCCATATCTATAGTGATGAAGTGTTTTGCAAACAAGCTTTGAGGCTTGCCGAATACCCAGGGCTCTATTGAATAAACGTGACAATAAAATTGTAATTTACAATGGCAATTCAGGGTATATAGTTAGCTGGTTACTAACGACGCTAGACTAGACATGTAGTAGGTAACACCGTGTCCTAACATTCTCTGCAAGGTATTCTGAATTGTGGGCCAATAGGAGCTATTTATGCCATAATATGAGTGTAGCCACATAAGTCAATTTTTTGTAGTAAACCAACGAAACAGTAATTAACAGTAATTGTAAGTACATAAACTTCTGATTCGATTGTTATTCTGATTCGTTTGAACAGAGATATTCTGAAACCTCAGAACATCCACGTACCACCGTACGTCACCAGTAGTACCGAAACGCTGTCCAGTATAATACTGGACAGCGTTTCGGTACTACTGGTGACGTACGGTGGTACGTGGATGTTCTGAGGTTTCAGAATATCTCTGACTACCCCCTCAGGAAATACAGTCGTGAGCATAATGCTTATGCTAATTATGCTTGGATCTTTTGGTAGAATTTGGTAGTTTTTCGTTCTTTTTGTAGTTTTTGGTAGATTTTGGTAGAATTTGGTAGATATTTTTAGTTTTTGGTTCTTTTGGTAGAATAGGGTAGAATTTGGTACTTTTTGGTTCTTTTGATAGTTTTTGGTAGAATTTGGTAGTTTTGTGTAGTTTTTGGTAGAATTTGGTAGAATTTTATAGATTTTCGTACTTTTTGGTAGCTTTTGGGACACTTTGGTTGTTTTGGGTTATTTTGGTAGATTTTAGTAGTTTTTGATCCTTTTGGTAGTTTTTGGTAGAATTTTGTAGATTTCGGTAGTTTTTGGTTCTTTTGGTAGTGGATAACGGTAGTTTTTAGCTCTTTTGGTAGAATTTGGTAAATTTTGGTTGTTTTGTGTAGTGTTTGGTTCTTTTGGTAGTTTTTGTGTATACAGGGTGTTTCATAAGTAAGAATACATTTTTAAAACTCATATGGGGGTTGTTTAGACCGTCAAACTGAACAACTTTCTCTATGGGACCAACATCGAAATCGCGAAAAAAAAAATTATATCCCATATACAAGGTGTTTCGTAAGTAAGAATAAATTTTTGAAACTCTTAAGGGGGTTGTTAAGACCGTCAAACTGAACAACTTTCTCTATGGGACCAACATCGAAATCGCGAAAAAAATAATTTCATATCCCATACATATTTTAGCTCTAGTCGATTTGTAGAGTATAGAACATAAATATTTTTTTTCGCGATTTCGATATTGGTCCCATAGTGAAAGTTGTTCAGTTTGATGGTCTACACCACCCCCTTCAAGGTTTATTTGTATTTTTGTAACACCTTGTATAAGGTCTAACAAAATAAGGTGAAACTATTTTAAGGGGATGATCAGACCATCAAACTGAACAACTTTCTCTATGGGACCAATGTCGAAATCAATTTTTTTATAAATAATATTTACACTGATCTACTAAATATTTTGCTATCATCCCTGAATAGGGACCTGTGTTTTGTTTACTTTGCACGCCGCACGCACGCGGCGGCTTCCTTTGAACTCAACGCGCCCGGCCCCCACTCCCGCCCTTGCTTGCGTTGCGTTGCGACCTTTCACCTTGCTTTGACGTCTTTAGTAGCGAGCGAGCGCTCGCGCACGCCGACCGGTCAATACGTTTTGCGCGCGCCTCACTCAACCTCTTGCAAGGTTACGTCATTACGTGATATGCTTTACCATCATGAACGTGACAACTAGTGACAAGTGTACGGACCTAGCTACTTGGACGATACATACGGATTTCGGTGAATAGGCAGAGGTATTGAGTGACCTGGAGAGCGATTTTTGAATCTCATTCGGTGAGCTCAGCAGTTGAAAATGTCAAAATACCTAACTATGGAGATACGCATCTTTCTGCTGCTGATTTGATTTTAAAAAATCTCACTCCTGAAGTATGATTTTTGAAAGTCAAATCAGCAGTAGAAAGATGCGTATCTCCATAGTTATTTTGACATTTTCAACTGCTGAGCTCACCGAATGAGATTCAAAAATCGCTCTCCAGACCTGACCTTTCCATGTATGCCAAAACAGAACCACCAGTGAGCTCCGACAACGGATAGTGACCGCACACGTGATGTTATTAATACGATTGAGACGTTTTAATCAATAAGTGCAAAGACACATCCAAAGACGTGCAATAAAGTTCATTGAGAAAGGTGTGGGATATGTACAAAATTGAATGTAAGTAAAAGTACCTACTTACCATACCATTTGGATTAAATTTTTTAAGCAAAATGCTACGTTCATTATCTACCTAAACATCTGAACTTAGACGTCTCACGTCCCCAACTGCATAGTCAACCCAGCTCGCGGGGCCCCGGCGCGTAGGTTCAGTGACCTCGCCTCGCAAGCCCGCTTCGCCACACTCGTTCACAGCAGAACAGGGCCAAATCCAGTGGTAGATATTATTATTTTTTATTTTTAAACAGCTGATTTTTTTTTCTGTTGATTTCGATATTGGTCCCATAGAGAAAGTTGTTCAGTTTGATGGTCTGATCATCCCCTTAAAATAGTTTCACCTTATTTTGTTAGACCTTATATATTTTAGCTCTAGTCGATTTGTAGAGTACATAACATAAATTTTTTTTTTCGCAATTTCGATATTGGTCCCATTGTGAAAGTTGTTCAGTTTGATGGTCTACACTACACCACCCCCTTAAAGGTTTATTTGTATTTTTGTAACACCTTGTATAAAGTAGTTTTTGGTTGTTTTGGCAGTTTTTGGTAGAATTTGGTAGATTTTGGTAGTTTTGTGTAGTTTTTGGTTCTTTTGGTAGAATTTGGAAGATTATGGTAAGAATTTTATTGTTGGTTCTTTTGGTAGAATTTGGTAGTTTTGGTAAAATTTGGTAGATTTGTGTACTTACTGGTTCTTTCAGTAGAATTTTGTAGTTTTGGGTTCTTTTGGTAGTTTTTTGGTAGAATTTGGTAGATTTTGAAAGATTTTGGTTCTTTTTGTAGAATTTGGTAGTTTTTGGTAGAATTTGGTAGTTTTTTGTTCTACCAAACAACCAAAAGAACCAAAATCTACCAACAAGTATGAAAATCTATCAAATTATACCAAAAACTACCAAAAGAAGCAAAAACTACTAAAATCTATGAAAAGAACCCAAAATGTATCAAAAACTACCAAAAAGTAGGTACGAAAATCTACCAAATTATACCAAAAACTTCCAAAAGAACCCAAAGTATACCAAAAAGCACGAAAATCTACCAAAATTGGTAGAATCTACCAAAAGAAGCAAAAACTACCAAAATCAACCAAACTCTACCAAAAGAACCAAAATCCTCCAAAAAGTATGAAAATCTTTCAAATTGTACCAAAAGCTACCAAAAGAACCAAAAACTACTAAAATCTACCAAAATGTAGGTACCTACCAAAAACTATAAAAAAACACGAAAATGTATCAAATTATATAGCAGAAACTACCAAAAGAACCAAAAAGTACCAAAAACTGCCTAACTACAAAAAGAACCAAAATCTACCAAAAAGTCCGAAAATCTACCACATTATACCAAAAACTACCAAATTCTACCAAAATCTACCAAATTTGATAGAATCTACCAAAAACTTCCAAAAGAACCAAAAATATACCAAAAAGTATGGAAATCTATCAAATTATACCAAAAACTACCAAAAGAAGCACACACTACCAAAATCTACCTAACACTAAAAAAAGTACCAAAATCTACCAAAAAGTATGAAAATCTATCAAATTATTCCAAAAACTACCGATAGAAGCAAAAACTACTAAAATCTACGAAAGAACTCAAAACTACCAAAATGTACCAAAAAGTACGAAAATCTATCAAATTATACCTAAAACTCCCAAATTCTAGCAAAAGAACCAAAAATTACCAAAAGAAGCAAAAACTACTCAAATGTACCAAAAACTACCAAAAAGTATGAAAATTTATCAAGTTATACTAAAAACTACCAAAATTTACCTAAAACTTACCAAATTCTAAAAATTTCTTAAAATTTACCAAATTCTACCAAAAGAACCAAAACCTATCAAATTCTACCCAAAACTATCAAAATCTACCAAAATTTACTTAATTCCACCAAAACTACCAAAATCTACCGAATTCTACCAAAAGAACCAAAAACTACGAAAATCTACCAAAAAAAACCTAAAACTATCAAAAGAACCAAAAGAATCAAAAACTACCAAAATCTTAAAACACTGATTTGAAATAATTAGGTACATTTCAATCTTTTGTCAATCCTTGCATAATATCTGCGTATCACACACAGCGTAAAAACTTACACCGGCGGCTTCATCGCCCGCCAACAAGTAAGAAATGTTTGTTTGTACCCCTTCCCCGCACTCGCGCGGCCGCACGCGGCGGCACTCACATTCTGTTCCATTGAAGGTCATAGGAATTTAGGTTACCGGTATTAATACCTGTAACCGAGATATAGGTAACACTTTTTTTTTGCTCGGTTACCGCGATAGAGGTAACATTTACTGTAAAGGTTACCGAAATTATGCCGATACCTGTACCGTAATTTATATCGGTTTTCGGTCCCTGATACAGGGTATGCTGGGATGATCGGACCATCAAAGTAGACAAATTTCTCTATAGGACCAACATTGAAAACCGGAAAAAAAATTCTACAAAACAGAAAATTCTACCCAAATGTATGGAACAGCAGATTTATTCGTCGCGGTTTCGATGTTGGTGTCATATATAGAAAGTTGTTGAACCTTATCATCCCCTTAAAAACTTTGATTTTTCTTTCAACTTTGTCTCCATAGTGAAAGTTGTTCAGTTTGATGATCTTAACTCTAAACCATCTATTTAAATATAAATGACTAGGGTTTTTTGTTACACCTTGTATACAGGGTCCAACTTAATTTGCTGACACTTTTCATCAAACTGAACAACTTTCTCTATGGGACCAACATCGAAATCGAGATAAAAAAATCTACTGTCCCATACAAAACTGCAAACCGACTCGAGCCAAATGTATGAGACAGCTGTTTTTTTTTTCGCGATTTCGATGTTGGGCCCATAGAGAAAGTTGTACAATTTGATGGTCTCATCATCATCTTAAAAAAGTGTCAGGAAGGACCCTATACAGGGTGTTACATAAGTAAGAATAAATTTTCAAAACTCTTAAGGGGGTTGTTTAGACCGTCAAACTGAACAACTTTCTCAATGGGACCAAAATCGAAACCGCGAAAAAAAAAATCTGATATCCCATACATATTTTTGCTCGAGTCGATTTGTAGAGTATAGAACATAATAATTTTTTTTCGCGATTTCGATGTTGGTCCCGTAGTGAAAGTTGTTGAGTTTGATGGTCTAAACCACCCCTTTAAATGTTAATTTGTATTTTTGTAACACCTTGTATAATGCACGTTTCCTCACGAAAAGTTAGTATAACTCATTGGAGAAGAATAATAAGGAGAATGTTAAAACGAAACAAAATTGTACATCGTAAATAATTATATTTCGTCATAAATCATCGTCACAATCAACAAACCATCGAGAATTATTATCAACGAAGCCTCTGTCTTGCGAACATATGATTTCATCATCACTATCACGTTTATCATCATCATCATCATCAAATTCAACAGCACCAGACACTGAGTCATCACAACCTTTCATTTTTCTAATCAAGTCGCCCCATTTTAATTTTATATTGCAAAATGGGCATTCTCCATCTATGGGAATATATTCACCTGGAGTTAAAAATATATTTGCTAAACATGTTGTATGTGTTACTAAGTCGCAGTTAGGATTTAAACATGTCAGTTTTGCTGTGTCGTTTTGGATGTAGTTAGAACATAACAAGCATTCTGTGTTAGCCAAGTTTGGTACTTCTTTAGTTTTCTTCAAGTTCCTACTTTTGACTGGACCATGGCATGTTGTTATGTGATTCGGTGGTTTTCTTTCTACCTGGAAAAAATATTAAAATAGAAAGTTCGAAATGAGTTGGATATTTTACCTTTGTCAAATATTTTTTACCTTCGTCCGCACCAACTATGATGACGATATAGAGAGATAAATGATATACCAAATTATAAGTTTAAGGGCCTGTTTCACCACTTCTGGGTAAGTTCTTGTTAGCTTATCCGACAGATAGTTTGACATATTTTGTATGAAATTATGTCAGAATCTCTTTTGGATAAGCTAACAAGAACTTATTCAGAAGTGGTGAAACAGGCCCTAATTCATTCAGCTTTCAAACAAAAAAAGTTTCATCAAAATTGGTCTAGTAGTTTTCGCGTAATGCGCGAACAAACAAACATACAGACAAAATATAAAGAAAAAATTGATTGGAGTCAAAAACACCCTAAAAACTATATCATAAATAAGCTGGCAGCGCGTGTAAGGCGAATAACAATTATAACGTCGCGCGGCCTGCTTATATTGGTTTTGCGTAGCTTGATGTGTCGCCGTATACAGACACACTTCAGTTACATTTTTATAATAGTTAAGATTATACAATGTAAATAGTGGTCTTAAAACGGTGAAGGAAAACATCGTAAGAAAACCTACATAACACTGAACCTACATACTGCCTCCGTGGTCTAATGGTTAGAGCATTGGGCTCTTGACACGGAGGTCGTGGGTTCGATTCCCACGGGGGGCACCTAGTGAAATGTCACTTTGTGCGTTTTTCCCCAGTTGGTTATGACATTGCAGGCTGAGTCACCTGATTGTCTGCAAAGAAAGATGATTCCGTGCTTCGGATGGCACGTTAAGCTGTTGGTCCCGGCTACTATCACTGGTGGTAGTAGTCGTTACATAAAAACCACGTCAGAGGCCGTAAGGCGGTTTGAATAAACTCTGACACCAGGGCTTTGCAGCCCACTCGATAAGAAGAAGACTGAAGAAGAAATTCTGATGTGTATGTGAAGTCTATTAATCCATATGGTGGACTATTGCTCATACACCCACCTTGAGGGTAGGCTTGTGTAGCCCTACAGTGGGATGTAAAGGCTGATGATGATGATTATAGTTGAATTAAAGAAATGAAGCCATGAAGAAACTTACAGGAATCTCTTCATAAAATTCACGATCAAGCCACCTGATCGTCAGAGGTAGACGACACCACGGCCCAACGCGGAGCATTTCAGCCATTACCCGGAGTTTAAACTGGAACTCGGTCTCCTTACGAGGAATCTTCTTGAGTTTTAAATGTTGCAGCCTTATGGTTTTGTTTGGATTCTGCCAGGCCCATTCAAACTGGAAGGAGATGAGATATTATGAAATAACATAAGATACAATTTAAGATAAACGATATCTATACAGGGTGAAATTGATATCATTAGCATCCTTTTAAACTAAGAGTCTACCCATCAAACTGAACAACTTTTGCTATGGGAGCAAACCAATCGGAGCAAAAAAAAATCTGCTGTTCCATACTACACTGCAATGCATACTCAACTCAAATGTATGCAACAGCTGATTTTATTTTTACTCCGATCGGTTTGCTCATCATACAAAAAGTTGTTCTGTTTGATGGGTAGACTCTTACCAATGATATCTTGTTATCTTGTTGTTGTGGGTGCTGGCAGGCCAGCAACACTTCGACCCAGTGGGATCTTTTGTGTTAGCCCCAATACTTTTTGCTTTCCTCACCCTTCAAATACATGGTCAATGAAGGAGGCAATACCATTGAGGGGAAGAAACCTAAGATCTCCAGGTTTTGGGTATCCATCTCCGAGGAGGCACATGCGTTTTGCCGCCAAGACATAACAGTCACAAAGAATATGTACCAATGATATTAATTTCCCCCTGTACAATCCATTAATCTAAACTATTATAAAACTGTAACTGAAGTGTTTCTGTACATTGAAGATATTTACAAAAAAAAGATTACAATATGGTTTTTAGGTATCCCTGACTCGAAATCAACCTTTTTTAGAAATTTTGTGTCTGTTTGTCTGTTTGTTTGTGTGTTTGTTTGTTTGTTTGTTTATTTATTTGTTTGTTTGTTTGTTTGTTCGCGCATCACGCAAAAACTACTGAACCGATTTTGATGAAACTTTTTTTGTTTGATAGCTTATGATCTGACTTAAAATCTGGTATATAATTTGTGCGGACGAAGTCGCGGGAAAACACTAGTATACTATATAATTGGAGAAGAGCATCAATGGGACGTTGTAGAGAGCTATAGAAACTCAATCTTGAGGTCTAGGTTCGAAATTTCGAATCTGCACAGATAACAAGTATTTCTTACTTATGTACGTAATGCAGACTGCTCTCAAACGGTGAAGGAAAACATTGTGAGGAAACTTGCATACTCTGAAGCAGAATTTCTGATTCATAATGTGAAGTGTACAAACCCATATTGGGCACGCTTGGTGGACTATCACCCATACCTATAATAACGCCCTGAGCGTAGGCCTGTGCCCAGCAGTGGGGTGGGATGTATTTAGGCTGTGATGATGATGATGATAAATAAATAAATAATAAATATCTTGGACATTGTCACACAAATTATTTATAGTCACATTTAAAGTTCGAGAATCTAGCCTGAACTTGTATTATGATAACTAGACAACGATATAGAATACATATATAGATACAAACATCCATGACTCGGGTACAAATATTCATATTCGTCGTACAAATATTTGTCCCTTACGGGATTCGAACCCGTGACCCTCGACACAGCAGGCAGGTTCACTACAGACTGTGCTGTCGGGCCGTCTGAATGATCCGTCTGATGAAGCTATACTTCCAGAAATTGAAATTTAAGAAATTAGAGAAATGTAAAGAAACAATTAACTTACCCGTAGTGCTGAAATATTATTTGGAAATCCATGAATTATCAACACCATTTTCCTAAAAATCATTAAAAATAGATATAGCCCGTAGGATCACGCTGCAGGGCAAAAAACAAGTAGAATAGGTATTAGAGCAAATGCCTCCGCTCAAGAATAAAGATGAGGAGTGGACAATACTCCATGATTCAATCCGCACCGATTCTTACTTATGTGCGAGTTTCTGGCCACATCTTCTCTACAATAGAACACCTTGCGATGCAGTGGTAGACTCAAATAAATGATGTCAGAAAGCGAATGCAGTGGTAGACTCAAATAAATGATGTTTTATCTGCTCCATTGCAATCTGTCAATAAGCAACTGCAATATGGGAAAATTGTCTTCTATGAGAGTTTTCTCTATTGGTAATTTGGTAAGAAAGCTTTGTACCTTTGTGATATTATTTTGGTATTTACAAGGTTAATTTTATTTATTAATTTATAACCAACTTAATTCAACAATGTTTTTTAAACACGGTCTGCTTCGTTCAAATGTTTAGGATCAAAGTTACAGTAGCTCAGTAGCTGTAGTAGTACAGTAACAGTAGATTGAATATCAACGATGAAGAGTAATGACCTCCTATCTACTTAAAAAGGTTGATTTTAGAGGAATCGAAAAACATGTTTATTATTTTTTTACACCGTCATCATTGAAATTATTTTTCTTTTGTAATGATTTGTAAGAGTAAAAGCACACAAACGCATTGTGGTACCTTTATACTGCTTAAATCAATCATGCAATGCTCACGACTAAATTCCCTGAGGGGGTAGTCAGAGATATCCTGAAACATCAGAAGATCCTTGTTTCACCAGCAGTACTGAAACTCTGTCCAGTGTGACGGGGGGTGAGCCTGTCGCCATCAATCATGCAATGCCGCTAAATTAATAAAAATGAAAAAGTTTGCTGCTCATATTGCGACTAAGTAAATCAGGTGACGGGGGCTCAGCTTAGGCTAGTCACTTATCTTCAGATTTTTAATTTAATCAAAATTGTTTTTGATTAAAGAAGAATGCAATAAATGTAGGTATTGTACCCACTCTCCATTATAAGTGGCGACGGGCTCACACCCCGTCACACTGGACAGTTTTGGTACTACTGGTTGATATGAACCTCTCTCCAATTCTCAGTCATTGTTCCTATCTTAGTATGTAACACTGGTGAAACTTGGATGTTCTGAGGTTTCAGAATATCTCTGACTACCCCCTCGGGGAATAGAATAGTGAGCATATGCTTATGGAAGAATGCAATAAGGAAATATAATCTAATCTAATCAAATTTAAACTTTTTAACTTACCATGGTCCCCTATTACTGGTCTGATGAGCCCCACCCGCCCACGTGCCTCTATTATGCTGCATGATACGTCTTGTAGGGTCCCTGGTGTAGCCAATGTATGTGCGACCCTTGTATTTAGGATTTATATTGTAAAGAAGATAAACACCGTAGAAATCTTCGACGATTTCGGGGTCTGCCATGGTGCCTCTTTTGGTTACTGGTTTCTAAACTTCGTAAGGAGTGACTATTATCTTACCACTTATCACTATTCTGTGTCACTATATAGGCACATTTACGATTAGAACAAAACAATTCAATTCAATTTTTGTTTATGGCGTCCGGTGTGTTATCACAATTCCGCCAAAGTCCCGTTATGTGGAGAGTACACGTAGGAAAATGATCAGTAGAATTAATTTATAAAACGATCGTTGCTGCGATGATCAGTACTTGTAGAGCGGAGATATCTATGGACAAACACAAAACAACACAACTATTTTAAACATCCCGACACCCAATATACTTATTAAGTAATTAGTTATAATAAAAAAAAAAAAAAATTTTTTTTTATCTACCTATGTATATATGATTGAAATTTATATGGTAAAATATTAGTATTTATAAAAATTATAGTTTAATATGATTTAAAACCATGAACTGAGCAATAATATAAACAAAGGGAGAGTCTACTAAGGATAAACAGAACTTCATATTAGAAGGGCGGGGGATTTCTACAGGGAGGTAGTCGTATAAAGAGGCAGAGAGTTTACCACAGCTGAAGAACAAGTGATTTAAGTCACCTTCGTCTAGGCCACACTCGCAAAGAGAGTGATCCCGGACCCTTATCTTGGCAAGATGAACAGGTGTGCAAGAATGGTTTAATCTAATACGACAAATCGTAGAGGTGACAGATCTGCTGAATTTACGGTGTTTGAAGAACCACGGTTTAGATGGGATGCAGGGTTGGATATCACCATAGAACTTACCTTTTATTTGTTTAGTATTGGACCATAATTTAGTCCACTCATTCTGTAGAATTGGACGAGCACAGTTAGAGAGATCTTGACAATAAACTTCTGGGTGTTCCAATGGGGAGCCAATATGGATAGCAGATTTTGCACACCAATCAGCCGATTCATTTCCGATGATACCACAATGACTGGGAATCCAGACCAGAACTATTTCAATATTTTTACGATGGCAGTTATACAGAGCTTCTCTAATCTTAAAAATAATAGGGTGTTTTAATTTTGACTTAAAGGGATTTGAACAGATGGATTTCAAACATGAAAGGGAGTCCGAAATAATCAAAGTCTTATTTAGATTGTGAGATTCCGCGTATAGAACAGCTTCAAGGAGTGCTATAGCTTCACCAGTGAAAATGGAAGTGAAGGAAGGACATTTAAAATTTAGTATAATGTTGGCTCGTGGGATCCAAACTGCCGCTCCAACGGGATCGTTTTCAGAAATTTTAGATGCGTCTGTATAAATCGGGAGCCAGCCATCCCAATCCTTTGCTAGCTTTTCGTTGAAGGTTTTGTTGGCACCTGGAGAGTCCTTGGGGATACCAAAGTCACAGAAGACAGGTCGAAAGAGTAACGCTTCAAAAGGTATGGAGAAAAGTGGACTAAAATTTACTTGACAAATAGGATGAGGGAGGCCAAGAAAATGAGAGAAAGAGTTAAGAAGGCGGTATCTATAGTCATTGCCGACCAGGTCACGAAGTAGTTCGAGTTTGGGAAGTAAAGGGTGATTAGACATTTGGAGGGCTCTATAGAAAAACCGATCGGCTAAGTATTGTCTCCTGAGATGTAAAGGAGGGTCGACACATTCTACCTGAAGAGCATTCACAGGTGAGGATTTCATAGCACCTACGATGATACGCAGGCATTTAGACTGAATCTTTGACCAGCTGTCGATAGCAGATTTATTACAGGGTTCCAGGATGAATGATCCATAATCCAAATGGCTGCGTACAATAGCATTGTAGATAAGTTTCAAGCAATAGGGATGTGCTCCCCACCTAATGCCGGTAATTGCGCGCAAAACATTTATTCCCCTTTCACATTTTTCCAAGACATGATTCACATGGGTTTTAGCCGTCATCCTCGAGTCAAGGGTGACACCCAAAAATTTTACTTGATCTACTACAGGGAAAGCTTCGTCTTTAAAAAGAATCTCACAGTCAGGAGTAAATCTCTTATTACTAAATATAACCACGGAGCTTTTCGCTACTGAGAGTGACAGGCCATGATTATCAAGCCATTCGCTTAAATGGAATAGAGCATAATTAATTTGCGATTCTGCTTCGCTAATACATTCGGATGAAGTATATAGAGCCAAGTCGTCGGCATACTGGAGGATATTGCACTGAGGAGAAACAACACTTTCCAAGTCATGGGTGTAAATATTGTACAATAATGGGCTCAGCACCGAACCTTGAGGGAGGCCGCGCCAGACGAGTCTCGAGGGGAGAAGTGAGCCATTAGTTTTAATGCGGATCGAACGAGACATAAGCAGGTTGCAGATATAACGTGTCATTCTTACAGGAACACTCAGCTTTTGCAATTTTTGCCTGAGCACCGAAAGTAGAACGTTGTCATAAGCGGCAGCAATGTCAAGAAAAACACCTAAGGTGTATTGTTTCTTTTTGAAAGCAATATGTATCTCCGTGGTTAAAACACTCAAACTGTCGAGAGTGCTAAAGCCCTTTCTAAAGCCGAATTGTGACTGGGCAAGAATTTGTCGGGATTCCATGAGCCATTCTAGTCTGTTTTTTATCAATATTTCCATGATCTTGGCAAGGACAGATGAAAGGGCAATGGGGCGATATGAACTCGAATCTGAAGGGTCTTTACCAGATTTAAGGATTGGAATAACAATTTGCGTTTTCCATGAGTCGGGAACAAAGCCAAAAGCATAAAAGGAATTGAGGAGGGAAAGATAAAATTTTTTTGTTTGGTCACCAGCGTTTTTAAGGAAGGAATATGGGATGCCATCTATCCCAGGGGTAGAATCAGTTAGGCCTTCTAGGGCTGAAGACAGCTCGTCAAATGAAAAAGGATCATCCATTCTATCGGAGGAAGGAAGCAAGGAGGGAAGGGATGGGAATATGTCAGCGGAGGGGACAGTAGGAGGGGCCAACTTGCCAGAGAAACCTTTCAGCCAGAGGGATGTATCTGTGCAAGACACATTAGTTTGCTTCAGAGCGCCGCGATATCGTCTCATCTGTTTCCAAACTATAGAAGGTGGGGATCTGGGTGACAATGTCTCACAGAATCCACGCCAACCCTGCAATTTTTTCTGCTTTAAAAGTCTGGTTGCTTGAGCTGCTGCCTCTTGGTACAGAATGAAATTTTGAATGGACATGTCTAGGTTATATCTAGTTTCAGCATTTTTTCGCTTCTGTATTACCAGGGAGCAGTCCGCGTCCCACCAGGGAGTTGAAAGGCGGTGTTTAGTGGAGGACTTTTGTGGAATATGACTATTTGCAGAATCGAGGAGAGCGGTTTCAAATTTCTGATAGAGTTCTAAGGCATTATTATCATTAGGGGGAGGGAGGGAAGAAACAATTGAGTCAAGATATGAAGAATAGGAGATCCAGTCTGCCTTAGATAGTCTGTACTTAAAGGAAGGGCAAGGCTCATAACATGGAGTAGTTCTATGAGAAAGAGACAATAGAATAGGAAAGTGGTCACTACCGTGAGTACTAAGTAGCGTGGTCCATGAAATGGAAGAGGAGAGAGAAGCCGAAGAAATAGAAAGGTCTGGGACGGTTTTCGGATTTTGATTTGGGTAGGGTCTTCTAGTTGGGGTACCATCATTGAGCACACAAAGGTTAAACTCATCAAATAATTCTATGAGGGCAGAAGCAAACGGGTCTGACTTGTAGGAGCCCCAAGAAGTGTGTTGGGCATTAAAGTCACCCAATAAAATTGTGGGCATGGGGAGAGAAGAAAAAATCTGGTACAGTTCTGGGATTAAGTTGATATGTGGGTCGGTAATATAAAGAGAAAGGACAGATATATCAAGTATTTTTATGGCAACTGCATTAATATTGTCACAGTGAGGTGGGAGGGGAACTTGTGAGTATGACAATGAGCGTTTTATCAACAAGGCAGAGCCAGCATATCCATCAGCTCTGTCATCCCGGAGACAGGAGTATCCAGAGACCCTGAAATGGGAACCCGGAACCAACCAAGTCTCACAGATGGCAAAGGCAAGGGGGCTATACTCATTAATAAGTTCTAGAATTTCATGTTTTTTAGGGCGCAAAGATTGGCTATTCCACTGTATTATTTGAAGAGGGGGAGCCATGGAGATGGTTAAAAAGAGTAAAAAATTTTTCAAATTTCGGAGCAACGTTGGGCGGTAGGGAATCAAATTTATTTAATATATTTAAAATGAGGGATACAAGGATATCAAGCAAATTCTCATTTGGAGAATTTTCTTCATATTCATGTAGAGAATTATCATTCTGATAAGCAGAACCATTCGCAGAAGTTGAAGGATAATAATAATATCCTGATGTGCGTGTCGGTCATATCCTCTATCTAGTGGCGTTCTAGGACGTGGCATACGTGTCACTGTTTTTTTGTATGAAATAGTAGTTGGCGACGGACCTTCTTCAGATTCATGACGGTGCTGGGAAGGAGAATGATAAGAGTGCATTTCTGCAGTGGCATCTGCATATGACAGCCTGTTTATTGTAGGGAAACGGAGAGAGGCATCTTGGAAGGAAATACTTTCCTTGGACATCAAATTTTTTATATTTTGTTGGCGGATGTGTTCAGAGCAGTTCTTGTATGTAGCAAAATGGGTGCCGGAACAGAAAAGACATGTTGCTGTGAGCTCAGCTACAGAGCATTCATCCCCGGTGTGACTCTGTGCACAGCGGAAGCAGCGAGGTTTCGATCTACATTGATCACGGACATGTCCGAAACGGCAGCATTTCAAACATTGAATAGTAGGCAATTGGTATAGCTCAATCGGGAGAGAGTTATGGAAGGAGAATACTCTTTCCGGGAGTTTCTGACCCTGGAAAGTCAGAACCACGGAATTTGTTGGGATCCACTCAACACCATTATCCGTTCTGTTTTTTCTGTTGAGACGACGAGCTTTCAAAATCATGCCAAAGCCCTGGGGGACTTCAACTGACTCAGCGAATACTTCCATAGGAATGTCAGCGGGTACATTACGGACAAGACCCATTCTCGAGCAGTTATATGTGGGTATTGTGGCAGAGAAGTTGTTGTTTTGTATAACTGGGTTATTAAGGAAGTTATTAGCAGACCCAGCCGAAGTGAATTCTACTGAAATCCTGTTACGTCCAATTTTCTTCACCCCATCTTGAGTGATATCTTTGATGTTATTATTTACGAGAAGTTGTCCGATTTTAATAGCACGAATGGAAGTTGTTGCTGCTGGATCTGTCACCTCTTTTGAAATGTGGACGATAAAAGGTCCTATGTCATTATTCGAGTACTCACGTAACCCACTCGCCAGAGAAGGATGCGTGTAAACTTGTTGTTTTGATGCAGTAATGGGATTAGATTCAAGGGTAGTCCGTTTGGATTTAGGATTATGTATTTCCTCTGAATTCAAAGCACGTTTCTGTGCTTGGGAGACTACTTCCATGGCGACATTAGTTATATCCGGCGGACCTCGGTCCGTCGGTTCCTCGTTACCTACCATGGCGGTAAGTAAAGGGAGTTAAAAGATTACATTTACTTACTTACCAGGACACAAACAAAACAGATATTAGTAAACAACCACCAGTTAATTACTCTAGGCTCTCACTAGCATCTAAATTTTGACAAATATTCACTAAATCTTAGAAAAAAGCGATCAGTTTCACTAACACGTGTAGTAACCAACACTCTAGGAAACGGAATCCCAGGGCTGCCAGTAGATATTTTATAATTATTCAGCCAGGTTCCCAAAATTATACAAAATTGACTCGCAGGATACATACAGGTGTAAAAACCTCCGACTATTCATCACGGAATTTGAACTCAGTAGTGCGATTTTTGAACATCATACGAGCGGTTCGGCAGTAGAAAGATGCATAATCTCCATAGTAATTTTGACACTTTCTACTGCCGAACCACTCGTATGATGCTCAAAAATCGCACTACAGATCGATATTTTCATTCCCAACAGGTATTTTTTATCAACTTTATAGCATCTTTTGGTCTCGGTTGAATCGAGAGACAACATTTTACAAAACTTGAACGAAACATGGAGTTTTACTCTATTGAATTGTAACGTGACTGATTATAGTGGCTTTTATCGTTCTCTTCTGCGATTTACCGACTCAAGCAGAGCTTTTCAGTTGAAAATATTGATTATGTATCCAATTATACATGAGGGTCCAGGATACAAACATGTACCCAATTATACAGTTTTTGTATCCAATTATACAATCTGGCAGCCCTGCGGAATCCAACAAAACAAAAATAAAACTTTTCGGGAAAGTTATAACCGGCGGGAACTGTCTTTTTTGTTTGACTTAATATTTTATGACATTGACATATCAAATCAATATGACATTGAATTTAACGGAGTGCTAATCGTGATTTTCACTCATTGTAATATCAATATCTCTTTCTCTCTGAAGAGAAGGAGAGAGATGACGATGTTTTTTACCTTTTTCTTTTTTATGAAAGAAAAGAAGAAAGGTGCCAATGCCAAACAATCGTAGTTCTATTCTATTCTTAATTAATGGCGTTTCCTTGTTAGATTTCGCCAGTGTCAAGTTATTTGAGGGAGTGTCTATCCAATCTCGAGGATTGTTTTTGAGTAAGAACAACTGAGAAGGATTTTGGAGCCTCGTGGCAGGCTGAGACGCGAACCGCGCGAACACCACGCGAGAGACAAGTGTTAGCGATTGAATGAACAACAGAGACTTGAGTAGTGTACGCGGCACCTTACACGCCATAGATAATGATGACTAGACTTTATCATTAGTCTATGGTAGTTACACTGGCAACACAGCACGGTCTCGCGGGCTTTTTGAGAATGAAAATGGCGTCGGTCTCTGTGGTTTGTTCTTGTGCTGTGTTTAATCCTAAATTGAGTGATATTGTGTAAAATTACGAATAGAATTGTTGTAAAACGAATACCTGCTTCTTATTTGTTAAGATCAGAAGTGGGATTCGAATCCAGCGAAGCCTAAACGCTCGCGTTTTGCCCAAATCCTGTAAAGTCTGTTTCAACTTTTTTCCACGAAGTTTTCTATGAAAAGTTAAAATTTGTCGAAAAGTTTGTCATATAGTAATGTAACCTACTAAGTGATGTGTCTGGTATCATCATAGACATGTTAAGTCTATGGGTATCATCATATTCATCATCATAAAGTTATTACCTCTATGTTCATCATAGCAAAAGCTCTGCAAAGTGTTGTGGTATCAGTCCACGAACGTGGTAGGTGCTTATTGTGAACTTCTGATGGTCTACATTGATAAATCTTCGTCATTCGTTAGGTCCCAGGGTCTTAAACACAGTACAAGAACGGAATGACTACATGCTATCTAGTATAGTTGACCGCCTCGAGGGTTATGGTCGTGGCCCTAGATGCCACGCCAGGTGGTGATAGCTGCTCACTGGGTTGATTAGTGAGACAGACACGGCTGTGTCCGCATCAGTGTGGGATCGGAAGGACGCTGATAGTTTAATAGGATCATGGAGTGCTGGCTCCATATGCCATGCTTAGCCTAAACCGGTAAAATTAAAGAGATCACAACGACGGACTGAGTAAGACAAGCATTTTTATCATTAATTGATCTAGATGTTAACGATTTTGACGCCTGGTTAATTGGATTATGGACGTGAACTCATCCACCGGGATGATTGTGAGTACTTAGCTCATATTGGGTGGTGTCTTCAATGTGAAGAGCGGACATGGCTCAAAGATTGGGTTTTCAGTGGCAGAGCCCTGGAGCGGTTATAAATGAGTTCAGATCCATAAGCACTTGGAGCGTAAATATCGCTAATATACTGTGAATGTGAAATCATGAGCAATAACCTGGAGTTTTACAATAATATCACACATTGTGGATATTCTTTATTTGCACACCAAGAAAATCACTGCAACATAATATTCAACACACTGCATTATTACAATTATTTACATAGAAAGTCAGCTAAATGCATTTATTGTCTAGCTGAGAATGCACCTGTGTTTTTGTGCATGTACTTATTACTTAAAAATGACCTGCAATGTTAGTTGGGGCGACTGTTTTTCTAATTTTGTTAGCTGTATATCGAAATTGGCTATGAAAATTCATATAGAGAATGTGTGATGAGATGTAATAGTTACATTGAGCGCCACAGTTCACCAGTAAACAAGTATGTTATAAAGCAATAAATTTATTTCGGACAATGTAAAATTGTATCTGATGGATGTTTGTATCCATGTTGCTCTATGCTAGAAATCATAATTATTATGAGTCTGGACTAAATTCTGTTACTTTAATTTGAACTAGATAATTTATGTGACAATGCCCAGGAAATTTATTTGTGACACATTTTGGAATACAAATTTTATCAATTTGGATAGCAAAATTACCTATATCCTCTGAACATTTTTGTTTTCTGTGATTTATATCCATAACAGGTTGACAATATACTGAATCGGAAAATGTTTTATTGTAGTCTAGATACATAGGAGTCATGTCGCTGGTGTGATATGCCAGTCTGGGTTTATTTCTCTGGTGATTAGCCACTTAATTAAGTAACTTAGTGTCAATGGGTCTTGGATTTTCTGAGTGGGTCTGGGATTGTTTCTCATTTTTGAACAAAATGTGCTTCATTTTTGGGGTTCAGTAGTCAACAAGGAACCCTTATTTTTGGCAAAAGAGGGTCCATTGTCTTCTAAACTTGAATTCCGTGAAGGTTTCGTTTCAAGTTCACTACGATGAGAACGTTGCATAATATAATTTTATGTGTCCACATATTTGTGGGTTTTGGTTAAATCATATTAGCATCTTCGCGATACACTTTTCAGTTGTATGCAGTGCAGTAGTGCTATATTTTAATTTCATTTAATTAAAAGTGAAAATTAGTGATTCCATTCTGTTTGGTGAAAATCATGATAATGTAAACAAAAACTGACAAGTGTCCAATGTCATCCATATTGGACAGGCAAAGGAACGAAGCCATACAGCCTGATCCTTTATAGACAAAATGTAGAGAATGATGGGTACAAAGACCTTCGGTCTTGCGTTCCGTTTCACGCAAAATATGCATCAAATAATAAAAGTTCCAAGAATAGTCATCAATTGTAACGATACACAGAACGATTGAACAATTGTTTTCATAATACACAGATTATAGTCAAATGTTCGATAATATGCGGTCCATGACTATCGGTATTGGCATCATTGTGTACCAAGATGCAATTTGAATATTTGTGTTGGATGCAGTTTGCAAGTTTTGCAACTATGTAATTACTTAATAGAACATATCAAGTAGCTCTATACCTTTAGCTTTGAGAAAACCCTATTGGTGCAAAGGTCAGACTGACAAACCAAAGGTTCTGGGTTGGAATCCCGGTTCAGTCATGGATGTAATGTTTGTGCTGCTATTGTATAGTTTCAAAGAAGGAACAATTAGAAACATTTTCGTTTTAAATTAATTCACAGGTAGTGCATAAAGAACCAGTTAAGGTTTATTTACACACTATGTTTGTCTCTGTCTAAGGCCGTCTCAACAGGGAAGTTCTGGACGGGATATGCACTGTAAACATGACGATAAATGAATCAGCATAAGGATTATTCAGTCTTTGACCTTAGCTGAAAGTTGGAACTAAATTAGGGTCAGTACGGCCGAGTGAAAGAAAAGTCAAGTTTCATTCTGGAAAGAAGGAGGACAAGCTGTCCTGTCACAGTGGCGCTGTTGCGCGCTGGATGGAGTATTTCAGTGCCACAGTATCCTTCCGGAGCGAAGGGAAAGTGGTCAAAACATCAAGTGTGGTGATATGGATTGTGCAATCAGCACCACAACATATCTGGCTGCTGGCTGTGCCAGTAGTGTCACACACACACAAACACACATACACACACACCCAAACAAATATACACTCACATCACATCATCTCATAAACGAGCTATCTATCTATCTATCTATGCAGGACTTATGTGCCTGGCTGAACATTATTCAGGACTTTTATGCGCCTGGCTGAACATTATTCAGGACTTATGTGCCTGGCTGAACATTCTTCAGGACTTATGTGCCTGGCTGAACATTAATCAGGACGTATGTGCCTGGCTGAACATTATTCAGGACGTTATGTGCCTGGCTGGAGCATTCAAGTAATGTTGTTTGGTTGGCGTCACTGCTACGATTCTGGCTACGTCGGAGCTATTGCTGCGAAGTGACGGCTGGCGGGCAACTTATATGTGGCCGGGAAGCAGCGGAGTCTCTGCGCTCTGGAGACTACAATAGTGGCTGCATTCAAAGTGCATGTTCTGCATGGTTATGGAGCTTCAAGTCAATATCGGTAACATTGTATCAAATGGATCTCAATTTTAATTTATTTTATGCCAATCTAAATGTCGGTGACATTGATTTGAATTTATTTTTGGTTAATGTAATTTTGGCAGTGGACTTCCATCGGCTGAGATGATGATGATGATGATGAATATAATTTTGCAGATAACCATTCATGGGTCTTCGTGATCTTGCTGGTGGCCAAATGGGGAGTGTAACGTGTAGCACGACACAACTACCTGAAGAGCACATGCGTGCGCCTACTCCGTGCAGAGAGCATCCTGCGCACCTTGGCGGCGCTGCTCTACGTTGCGCGCCAGTGCGTCTTGACGGCGCTGCACTACGCTGCGCGCCAGCGTGCCTTGGTGACGCTGCGCGCCAGTGCGTCTTGACGGCGCTGCGCGCCAGTGTACCTTAGTGACGCTGCACGCCAGTGCGCCCTGACAGCGCTGCACGGCGCTGCCGCCAGTACGCCTTGGCGACGCTGCGCGCATGTGCGCCTTGACGGTGCTGCACTGCGCTGCGCGCCAGTGCGCCTTGGCGACGCTGCGCGCCTGTGCGCCTTGAAGGCGATGCACTGCGCTGCGCGCCAGTGCGCCTTGGCGACGCTGCGCGCCTGTGCGCCTTGAAGGCGATGCACTGCGCTGTGCGCCTTGGCGACGCTGCGCGCCTGTGCGCCTTGACGGTGCTGCACTGCGCTGCGCGCCAGTGCGCCTTGGCGACGCTGCGCGCCTGTGCGCCTTGGCGACGCTGCGCGCCTGTGCGCCTTGAAGACGATGCACTGCGCTGCGCGCCAGTGCGCCTTGGCGACGCTGCGCGCCTGTGCGCCTTGAAGGCGATGCACTGCGCTGCGCGCCAGTGCGCCTTGGCGACGCTGCGCGCCTGTGCGCCTTGAAGGCGATGCACTGCGCTGTGCGCCTTGGCGACGCTGCGCGCCTGTGCGCCTTGAAGGCGATGCACTGCGCTGTGCGCCTTGGCGACGCTGCGCGCCTGTGCGCCTTGAAGGCGATGCACTGCGCTGCGCGCCAGTGCGCCTTGGCGACGCTGCGCGCCTGTGCGCCTCGACGGCGCTGCACTGCGCTGCGCGCCAGTACGCCTTGGTGAGGCTGTGCGCCTTGACGGCGCTGCACTGAGCTGCGCGCCAGTACGCCTTGGCGACGCTCCGCGCCTGTGCGCCTTGACGACGCTACACTGCGCTGCGCGCCAGTGCGCCTTGGCGACGTTGCTCTACGCTGCGCGCCGGTGTGCCTTGACGGCGCTGCTCCGGGCTGCACGCGCGGCTCCGTGTGGGACGACGAATGTCTTGCCGCACATCTTCCCGGTGTCAATGTGCTGTATACTGATGGCTGACGGGTGCCGTCGGGGATGGTGGCCGGGAGCGTGACTCAGATGCTGACAAGAATCTGTCAAAGTTTGGATCTGACTCTTGCGGACGAGGGCGCCGCATTTTCAGGAGAGGCCGTGTTAGCGATTGAATGAACAACAGAGACTTGAGTAGTGTACGCGGCACCTTACACGCCATAGATAATGATGACTAGACTTTATCATTAGTCTATGGTAGTTACACTGGCAACACAGCACGGTCTCGCGGGCTTTTTGAGAATGAAAATGGCGTCGGTCTCTGTGGTTTGTTCTTGTGCTGTGTTTAATCCTAAATTGAGTGATATTGTGTAAAATTACGAATAGAATTGTTGTAAAACGAATACCTGCTTCTTATTTGTTAAGACAAGTGTTCGAGGCAAACCCTGCAACGTGACTCAACAATCGTAGTTATTTCGCTCTTGTCTTCAACTCTTGTTTGTAATCTGTGGCTGTGAAGTTGCGTTTCGACATTGCTATAGCAACGTTGTGGTCTTTTCAGTCGCCATTGGTGTAAATCACCAATATGGTCTAAATGGGACTAATTGGGATATTGAAACGTAGTAGTAACGTAGAAACGAATAAAATAATTATTTTGTATGTGTGTATGTGTGTAAAATCATAAAGAACGTCGTCGTTAATGGTGCTATGATTAATACCTACTACATTAACGAAACGCAATATCGAACTGTTCATTTTATCGTCATAAAAGTTTGTTGGTACTCTGCGGTTGGCGGTTTGCTTGGCGGTGAGTTTTAAAAAGTACGTATTCTCTTGGTTCTTTAAACTTTGCTAAATTGAGCATCGACTTATTTTATTTCTTATCTCTTATAATACCTATGCAACACTCAGATTAATGAATACCAACATTTTCAAGTAATGGCAATGGACTGAACATGCCCAACGTCAAAAACAGCTGTTGATGCGTATCTTGGCCGGCGATCATAATTTTGAGGGTTTTATGTGTTTATTAGTGAAAAGGTAGTGTTTTTTCTGATAAAAATGTCACAAGAATCATCTACCACCAATGCACACAAGATATGCGGCTTGTAAGTACCGAAACTTTTTCTAAACTTAACCTAACATTTCAACACCTATATTAACTCTTAAAATTGTATGAAAATTATCTGAAAATCCCGTTTCAGATGCAATGATAAACCCAGTAAATACTGTTGCCCACGCTGCGAGGTATTTTACTGTTCCCTCGAATGTTACAAGTCAGAAAACCACTCGACATGCTCAGAAAGTTTTTATCGAGATTGTGTGAACGAGGAACTCGCTTCATACGACCCAGACGACGAATCCCGCCAAAAAATGATTGATATCCTCAAAAGAATGCGTAAGGATGAAGATTCAAATTTAGAATCTGTTGAAAATGAAGAAGAAATTGTGGACTCTGATGACAATCAAGATTGTGACTTACACGATAGGTTAAAAGGTCTCAATTTGGATGACGCGGATGCGATATGGGATGTTCTTACGGAAGACGAAAGGAATGAATTTGAGTCATTGATGAGTAAAGGAGATGTAGCATGCATAATGCCTCAATGGGAGCCTTGGTGGATGTATAACAAAAAAGAGAAATTGGTACAGGATGTTGTAGAGAAAGATGTGAGAGAAGAAGAGGCAATGAAGAAGTGTCCGTTTTTGAGAGATGTACCTAAATTGGAGAAAATGACAGTAAGACTTTTTTTTTAATTCCACCTTTTTTCATTAGCTCATCACTTGTACTATTTATATGCCACTTTTTGTGGGGGGTGAGGTAGCATGAAGTCCTCAACTTTGGACTTTATTCCATTACTTTAGATTCTAATTTTGAATGTTAAAGGCCTCCGCATATTGCAGTGATATTATTGAGCGATTTTATCAAGCGATATGTCACGCAGGTGCCCCACCACTAAATGTGGTCTAAAGAGATTGCGTCGAAGCAAAATCGCAGCGATATTATCGCGAATTGTGGTTCAGTACGTCGCTAAAGCAGGCTTCGGTATCTTAAATGTAGTTTTTTAATTACTATCATCATCATCATCATCAGCCTATCATCGTCCACTGCTGAACATAGACCTCTTACAAGGCACGCCACATAACTCTGTCCTCTGCCTTCCTCATCTAGTCTGCCCCGCTACCTTTTTTTAGATCGTCTGTCCTAACTCTGTGTAAGTTTTTTAATCATCATCATCATCATCAGCCTATCATCGTCCACTGCTGAACATAGACCTCTCCCAAGGCGCGCCACCAAACTCTGTCCTTCCTCATCAGTCTGTTTCTGGTACCTTCGTTGTCTGTCCTAACCTTCGATCAAAATAAAATGAATTGATAGACCTTACGCGAACATTTCAAACCAGAAAAATGAGGCAAAACAAATGAAAGGTTTACTTCAAATTTGTATGCAAGTGCCCTAGATTTGACAGATAATGGCGCTAGTTTGTATGTACCAAGTGCACCAGTAGTTTGCTTCAACTTACCGCGCTTTAGGCCTATCCATTAATTTTATTTTGATCTAAGGTCCTAACGCAAGTTTTTTTAATAAATGTACTATTACTTTTTTTCAGTCCGTGCAACCGTCGCCAGCAATAAGGTTCAATATCACAAATATCTTAGCGTCCTACGCTTTCGTCGCAAGATATTTTAATGGAGAACTGAATGCAGTGGAAGCCGCAACGTATTTGCTGAGTATTTGTGCTAATCTGGATACAAATACTAATTTTGAAGATGTGGACACTGCGTTGGAATCTGTTGCACAGAAATGTCTTCAGGTAATTATTGTTCTGTTCTGGTCACAATGGACTATAATCAGTAATATTATTATGAGTATTTAATAAGAGTTTTATACCATACTAGCGACCCGCCCCGGCTTCGTACGGATGCAATGCACATATAAACCTTCCTCTTGAATCACTCTATCTATTAAAAAAAACCGCATCAAAATCCGTTGCGTAGTTTTAAAGATCTAAGCATACATAGGGACAGACAGACAGCGGGAAGCGACTTTATTTTATACTATGTAGTGACTAGCTTTCGATTTCGTCGTGGCTTGCGGGGCGACGACAGCTCTGTTGGCGTGGAGCATGCCCCGGATAGGCAGGTCGTGGGTTCGAATCCCGCTCGCCGCCCGACTTTTTCAATCTTAAATTTCATACTAGCTTTACCCGCGCGACTTCATCCGCGTGCTTACTTGAAAAATGCCGAAACAGGGGTATTTTTATGTTTGCTTTTAAATATGCGTACAAAGTTTCAAAAAGATAGGACTAAAAAAAAAAAATTCCCGCTACTCACTGTTACCCCTCGTTTTACCACTTTAGGGGTTGAATTTCCAAAAATCCCTTCTTAGTGGGTGCCTACGCCACAATACGCAACTTCTATCAAAATTTCATAGTTGTAGTTTTAGCGGTTTGGGCTGGGCGATGATGAATCAGTCAGGACAAACGTTTTTATATATATAGATACAAATTATATACCAGATTTTAAGTCAGATCATCATCATCATCACAGCCTATATACGTCCCACTGCAGGGCACAGGCCTACCCTCATGGAGGGTGTATGGGCGTTACCCCATCACGCGTGCCCAATGCGGATTGGTACGCATCGGAATTTCTCCTTCAGCATATTCACATCCTCTTTTATAATGAGAACCGGTAAGTTTTGGAACACTCCCTGGGCCTATCTTTCCAAGCGAATACAATCAGGACATTTTTAAGAGAAGAATTAATAGGCCTTTTCTGGGTGAGCGCGTTACATCCTCGGCTTCATCTACACTTTCCATCAGGTTCAGCCAATTTTGAATTAAAATAAAATGCAGGTTTCCTCACGATGTTTTCCTTCACTGTTTGAGAGCAGTCGGTATTACGTACATAAGTTAGAAAAACTCAATCAATGGTACATGGTTTACAGTCCGTGCGGATCCGAACCCGGACCTCCAGATTGAGTTTCCATTGCTCTCCGCAACGCGCCATCGACGCTCTTTGATGATTTGAATGATTACTCAATTCAGGCGCTTTCCTCGCTCAACGGATCAGTATAGCCGTTCAGCGAGGAAACGCTGCCAGCATCCTGGCTACCCTCCCGCGCGGTCCAAACCTGCACCATATTTTAGGTTAAGTTAGTTATAAGTCCTTCTTATTTTTAATTAGTTATAAGTCACTTATATATTTCTTTTTTTTAAATGTAACCCTAATTTATTTTTTCTGTGTAAATAAACAATTATATTCATCAAAAAAAAAAAAAAAAAAAATTCAGTAATATTATTAAAATCATAATAATCCTAGTAAGGTTGTTAATGCTGCGACGCGACGTATACATGAAGCAAATACTCTTACCCAAGGAGATATATTTGGATTCCTTCCTTTTGTGAGTCCCAAGCATCGCCATTTACCCCGATCTTACTTATTTATCAACATTGTTTTCATTTACAGAGCGACCTCATCGAGACGGACAAAATGAGCCTTGACGTCATGAAACAAGACACATTTTTGATTATCCAAGGACCAAGTAAAGATAATAAATCATACTACTGCAAAGCTGCATTATCGCATGTATACAGATTACTTTCCGATGCAAAATCTGCATCGAAAACAAAAGCCGAGGACAAAAGTAAAAACAAAAGAGTGTTTTCGAAAAAGTTCCCCGAACACAAAACAAACCATTTACCGATCATAGATTTAAGTAAAGTTAAGAAATGTATGAAGAAAGTGGAATTTTTCGTATCTTTTATAGAATGTTGTGGAATGGAATTTGATTAGAACAATTTTAAAGGAAACATTAAATTATTATATATTTTTTTAATACACCCTGTTGGTTTAGAGTTAAGACCATAAAACTGAACAACTTTCTATTCTATTTTTATTTAATGGCGTTTCCTTGTTAGATTTCGCCAGTGTCAAGTAGTTTGAGGGAGTGTCTATCCAATCTCGAGGATTGTTTTTGAGTAAGAACAACTGAGAAGGATTTTAGAGCCTCGTGGCAGGCTCAGACGCAAACCGCGCGAACACCACGCGAGAGACAAGTGTTCGAGGCAAACCCTGCAACGTGACTCAATATTTTAGATAGATAATCCACAACTTAGCTCGCTGACTGACTCGAACAACTTTCACTATAAAGGCAACATCGAGGCCAAATTTAATAAGTTGTTTCAACTTTCATACAAAAATGCAGTACCTACCCACCTACATGTAATGAGACGGCAGATTTTTTAAAGTATTTCGACTGTAGTGAAATTTGTTCAGTGTGAGATGGACTAAACCATTATGGCCCCTTTTAAATATTGTTAGGGTATTGTAAGTAACCTTTATAGTACAAACACTGAAAAATCCTAAAAGTAGCTTAACTTAAAAAAATAGGATAAATGAGAAAAACATGTTTTCTTTTTATTTGTAAAAAAATGTATTTCTAATCGAATTTATTGATTCTACGTGTATTGCCATGTCAGCTTAACAAAACGATGATATAGATTGAAAATTTTCCCTGCGGGCAGCTCTTGTGGAGTAGAGCACGCCGCGGATAGGTTGTGGGTTCGAATCCCGCTCGCCGCGATACTTTTTCAATCTTTAATTAAATTAAAATGTATTTTTGTTCACAAAACTAAAAATAACATACTACATTAATATTACCTACAGGAAATCCCACCGATCTGATTGTGAAGTAAATGAAAGAGTTTCCACCTCTCAGTTTGCCACAATTTCGCAACTCTAGGGTTAAAAATTGTTTCTTTGAACCTGGTACCCGTTGCGGCAGACTGAGAGGTGGCAACTCTAGTTTGTCTCGGTCTCCTTCAGATGGCACCTAAATGACTTCCCAAACAGGTAGGTGGAAAAAATTGTACCATAAATAATCATCGTACTTGCGGCAAGATTATGCTAGGCAACCCGGCGGCGTTGCATAAACCCCTGTATAAACTTTCACTTAAATCACATGACTTTCACCAAACAAATAGGTGCATAATCTTGCGGTCGGATGTGGGTATATAAGGTCTAACAAAATTAGGTGAAACTATTTTAAGGGGATGATCAGACCATCAAACTGAACAACATTCTCTATGGGACCAATATCGAAATCAAGGAAGAAAAAATCTACGGTCCCATACATTTCGGTCGAGTAGGTTTGTATGGAACAGCTGATTTTTTTTTCGGGATTTCGATATTGGTCCTATAGAGAAAGTTGTTCTGTTTGATGGTCTGATCATCCCCTTAAAATAGTTTCACCTAATTTTGTTAGACCTTATATAGGGTCCTTAATATGCTGACACTTTTTTAAGGGGATGATCAGACCGTCAAACTGAACAACTTTCTCTATGGGACCAACATAGAAATCGCGAAAAAAAAATCTGCTCTTCCATACAAAACTGCAAACCTACTCGAGCCAAACGTATGGGACAACTGATTTTTTTTTCGCGATTTCAATGTTGGTCCCATAGAGAAAGTTGTTCAGTTTGAAGGTCTGATCATCCCCTTAAAAAAGTGTCAGTATATTAAGATGGACCCTGTATAAGAAACCTTTATTCTTTTAGTTGTCTCGTAGGTACAACACCCACGGGAAGAATTGAGGTAGTTAGAGTCCATTATTCTCTGTGCGCAGCTTTCACATACTCCTGCACTTTGTTGCGAGCGACCTTGGTGGTGGAAGTCTTCGGTAGTTCGTCCATGAAGACGACTCCACCGCGCAACTGTTTGCTGTCAGACAATCTCTCTGTAAGACAAAATTATTGGTTATTAATTTGATTTCTGGGGTGGGCCATGAAATCAGATTTTTGTCAGCATTTGGCAACCATGTAAGGTTTTACAAAGAGTAGCGCAGGGGGGAGGGCAAATGCCCCGGGCGGCATTTTTCCTAGGGGTGGCAAATCTGGTAAAAATATAGATTGATTGAGCTCTGTCTATATCCAATTCGGAGAGCAGAGAAAAGTCGAGCTAGCTTCGCTCGCTCTAAGTTTGTTTTAATTACTGTGCCGACACATGGGTAATCCTAAAGAGTTCTGACTACAGCTAAGACGTGGTGCTAAAAATTTCGGGCTTGCTTCGCAAGTTCCAAAGCTTTTACTTAGGCTACTTTGCACATGCTTTGTACGTAAAAAGCTCTGCCTCTAACCGATTCGTATTGAGGAGAAAAGTCGAGCTCGTTCGCTCGCCTACGTATATTTTTTGCATGGATAAACCAATAGATAGATGTCTGACCACAACCCTGATCGATGTGCCGAAAAATGTCGAGCTCGCTTTGCTCGCTCCGTTGTGTAGGTAAGATAAAGGGGCGACAGTGGGTCTTTGTCTCTGGCGGCAGAAACCTACGCTACGCTAATGTGTACAAAATAAAGAAAAGACAAACCAGCAATAAGGTCCTTGATCTCCTGAGCGGTGACGTTGAAGCCCGGTCGTTTGACGACACAAGCGACCGCGTGTTGTCCGTCGACCACGTGCGGGATGCTCGTGACACAGACCTCCTTCACTCCTGGCAGCTCCATGATTATCTCTTCTAGTTCTGGTGGGACGATCTGATCGAACAAATAGTTTGTATTAGCTTTGTCTATCTATCTTTAACGTTACGCCTCTTTCCCAGTAGGTAGGTAACACCGCGGAATGTGAGACAGTCTGAAGTCCCTGACTCACCAGGCGAGTCGTGCGGACCAGCGATGCAGATCGTCAGCAGTGAACTTGTTTATTATGGAAGACGAATACTTTTAGAGTTCAGTATTGAATTTAATATGGTAGTAACTAATAAGCATAAGCATATGCTCACGACTATATTCCCCGAGGGAGTAGTCAGAGATATTCTGAAACCTCAGAACATCCACGTTTCACCAGTAGTACCGAAAACTCTGTCCAGTGTGACAGGGGGGGGGGGGGGGGGGTGTTAGTAACTAATATAGGGTAGAAATGGATCAGTAAGACTTAAGAGGATGCCGAGCCTATTGTGCTGCTTTCAATCGTATTTTTTTTATTTCTACACAATTACACAACATTTCCAAAAAAATTCCAAAAAAGACAAGAATCTTACATTGTAAAGCCTGACCAGAAATATAAAAAACCTGGTTTGGGGGCGCTGCAATCGACTATAACCTTTAATTTCTGTTTTCCAAGTACAAATATTAGTTCCAATGGTTTTCCGCAACATGGCAAGATTTTTTATTTTTCTGCTCGGGCTTTAGTCCTGATTGGCATGACCGGTTTTATTAGAAACTTACGTGGTAACTTCTGTATTTGATGAGCATCTTAATTCGTTCAACAAAGTAGTAGTATCCATTCTCATCTCTGTAGAGCAGGTCTCCAGTTTTAAGCCATCCGTCCTCTGTCAGAGCCTTAGCTGTTTCTTCTGGATTGTTGTAGTATTCCTGAAATAAAATCAGCGAGATTTTACTACAATATTATTAGGTCGCTGCAATGTGCTCTAAAACATGAAGCAAGAAATTTAGTAGCAATATGATTAGGTCGTGGCTATATCTAAGACCTGGAGTGCGATTTTTGAATCTCATTCGGTGAGCTCAGCAGTTGAAAATGTCAAAATTACTATAGAGATATGAATCTTCTTACTGCTGATTTGACTTTAAAAAATCACACTCCTGAATTATGATTTTTGGAAGTCAAATCAGCAGTAGAAAGATGCATATCTCCATAGAAATTGACATTTTTAACTGCTGAATTCATCGAATGAGATTCAAAAATCGCACTCCTGGAACGAGCTAAGTGAGCTCGTGATTTTGCTACGTTACGAGTAAGTATAATATTATGTATAAGTACATGACTTAACTCAATTACGAATAAATCGAGTTGATTTGTGAATAAGCATATGCTCACGATTTCCTCGAGGGGTAGTCAGAGATATTCTGTAAACTCAAACATCCACGAAACGAGGACGAGTTCCATGAAACTAATTTGACGAATGTCGTAGCTACCAACTAAAGATAGAGCTAGCAAAGCGAGCTCTACACAGGGTCCCTCTTAATATACTGACACTTTTTAATGGGATTATCAGACCATCAAACTGACCAACTATTTTTTCGCTATTTCGTTGTTGGTCCCATAGAGATAGTTGTTCAGTTTGATGGTCTGATCCCCTTAAAAAATTGCCAGTACCTATATTAGGAAGGACCCTGTATTTCCAGGGATAAATAAAATCTGCTGTCCCCACAGAACATATAAAGAGAGGTATAGAAAAGTGATGTGGGCGGGGCAGGCGCGCCAAGGATATGAGCAACGCTCTTATCTTTTCTATGGCGCGCGGCGTGGTGCGAGCGAGAGGGCATGAGTAGTTGTAGCAGCGACAAGACAACAAGACGACCAGACAAGTGGCGACAGCCGTCTCAAAAGCGCTTCTTTGCCTTTCTAACCTCTCTTTATATGTTCTGTGGCTGTCCCCCTTGGCGACGCCCTGGTGCAAGTGCAACATAAGTAGGTAGGTAGATAACTACGTACCGTAAAAGTTGACCCTTTTGCCCACAATTCACCGGGCTTGTTTGTCTCCGTGATCTCTTTACCAGTTTCTGGATCCATCAACTAAAAAAAAGATAAAATTATTCAGGCATTCTGATCATTCGTCTCATCTTCTTTTCGTATCTTCTGTTTCCCGACGACCCGGTTGGTGTAATGGTTACCACGCCGGACTGCCAAACCAAGGTCCTGGGTTCGAATCCCGGTTCGGTCATGGATGTTATATGTTCGTGCCGTTGTTGTTTGGTTTCCATAATAAAAGCCTTTAGTGCTTAGTTTGGGATCATTACAATGTATGTGCCTGTGAGCGTTATTTTTTAATTTTATTTTGTTTCAACATTTTTAGAGTTCCGTACAAAGGGTAAAAACGGGACCCTATTACTAATAAGTCTGTCTGTCTGTCTGTCTTAGGTACATATTTAGGGCTGTAACTTTTGAACCGTAGAAGCTAGACAGTTGAAATTCAGAGAATGTTGGTTATTATGGCGGATTTGCTATAGTTTTTATCCACCTTTTTTCTTCTCGACCTATCGTAAAAACGGTCTCACATACAAGCGTCACGGTGCGCGAGTAGCCCGAATTGCACTTGACCGGCTTTTATGGACAGGTATTCGTCGAGTCCAGTTTAGCTTTATTAACACATTCACTGCCACCTAGTGGTTTCTTTATCTTTTATCGGATGCCCCCGACACATATAGTGGAACAATGGGTAACACCTATCATACTGCCAGTGCCTCTGACCACTCTGCGTGTCCATTTTTTATTGGAAATTCAAGTATATTCCTATAAGCACTTCATGGTTTGTCCCACAAAAGACATTCTAACATACTAACTCGTTGGTACTGAGTGGAATAAACCGGACAATCCTGCGTGTCGAGAGGCACCCAGCGTAAGAAGGGCACTAAGGATTCAATTTTTTTTAACAACTATACATGTTCGGGGCACACAGCTATCTATGTTTCGAAGTGGCACCTGGGTTATTTAGGCTTACGGGTGAGGCAGTGAATGCGTTAAGGTCCTCTCTCGTGCAGGTATTCGGGCACAAAAGACATTCTAGCAGAATCTTCTTGGCTGATATTGGTATCGATTCGGTATTGCCACGACTTAACTTAACTAAATTTATTCCTGTCATTTTCTAACATTCGACTAAGAAAAGTTGGTTTTCTGTCTCTTTTTGGATACCTATATCACGAAATTTCCTTTGTTTGAACGCTGTAAGGACTATCCTCTAAACCCACCTTGATTGTGAAGAGAGGAGATGCGCGACCGCAGCTTCCGATAGGGGCGTTGTGTTCACCTCGTGTGAGAATACCGCCAGACTCTGTTTGTCCGTATACTTCTATGATTTCAGCGTCCTTATGCATTCGCCGCTGTAATACATGTATGTAGGTACACTTTGGTGACATCAGGGCCCTATTCAACAAATGTTACAATTGTAATTTACAATTACATTTCTGGGTACATTGCTGGTTACTTATGACGCTAAACTTGCAGTAGGTAAGTAATATATGCCTAACATTCTCAGCAATGTAACCAGAATTGTAATTGTAAATTACAATTGTAACGTTTGTTGAATAGGGCCCAGGTACAAGGTTTAAACCCAAATGTGTTACATATCGAACAATGGTGCTTCAGACCATTTCCACTCCAGAAACATCTGGTTAAGCCCCAGGATGTTGGAACCAAATCCAAAATGATATGGCTAACACAAAACTCTTTGAAATAAATAAATAGGCACATACACATAATCTAGGAGAAATAAACCACAACAATGTTGAATTTATTGATCTTTCATTAGAATATTTCACTTTTTCTTAAACCCTACATACCAAAGGATCATCTTTTAAAAAAATGTGAAAAATGCTGTCACAGGGGTGTTCTCCATATTTATAGAGTAAGGGGGCGGCAAATTCGGTCCGATAGAAACCTAGATACGCTACGCCACCGATGGCCAGTAAAATGACTCGAGATACTTTGTGACCTCGACACTCAACACTACTGGACTGGTATGTAGAACTGATGTAACGGATCATGATATAGTGGTGGCTGGTTTCTTGGCAAAAGCAAACGGAGAGAAGAAGCGGCAAAGGAGAGAAAAAACTAAAGTGAACCATGAGGCAATAGCTAAGGACTTGTCGGGACAAGACTGGTCTCCAATATACGAAGCACTAGATGCTTCTGAAGCGGCAAATCGACTCATGTCCATTCTCAATCTAGTTGTACAAAAACACACACATATAGCTCGTGTTAGTTGCAGAAAACATATTCTAAAAGAATGGATCACTCCTGGCCTTCTTAGATGTATAAGACACAGGGATAAACTGCACATGAAAGCTCGCAAAGATCCTAGCAACGAGCAAGCGCTTCTTGTGTACAAAAGGTATCGGAACTTCTGCAACGATCTTCTAAAGAGACTGAAAACTGAGCATCAAAACAGAGAACTACTTAAAAACAAAGACAACCCTAAGAAATTGTGGGGTACTATACGAAATATATGTGAGCTGGGAGAGAAAATAAACAATCCATCAGCGTTACTTGGAGCAGGTAATTCCCCTGATTCAACAGTCTCTCAGTGCAATGCCTATTTTGCCAATGTTGGACGTAACCTTGCGGAGGGTATTCTGACCAGGCTTGGGGAAACGCAGGACGACCTGATGGACAAAATAAAAACAACGCCATCTCCTCACTCTATATTCATTCACCCAACGGATCCTGAAGAGGTTGAAACCATCATAAAGCAATTAAACAATGACAGAGCCCCCGGCCTAGACGGCCTAAGGGTTGAACTTATAAAGACAATACTAAAGCACTTATTGGTCCCTCTTACTTATGTCTTTAACCTCAGTATGTCCTCAGGTCTGTTTCCCGATTGCTGGAAGACAGCTGTAGTTGTACCAATTCATAAGGGGGGAGATAAATCTGACCCGTCTAACTATCGACCTATTTCCTTGTTGGGTGTTTTTTCGAAGGTACTGGAGAAGCTTATAAATAAACGCCTAGTGAACTTCCTTGAGTCCAAGGAAATACTATCCCCCAAACAATTTGGTTTCCGGAGAGGTAAATCCACAGAGGACGCGGTTACCACGTTGCTGGGTGGGGTTTCTTCGGCGTTAGATGCGGGGGAAACCTGTGTGGGTGTTTTCTTGGACCTCGCGAAGGCGTTTGATACGGTGTCCACTACCATTCTAATGCGCAAACTAGAGGTCGCTGGTATTCGTGGTATAGCCTTGCAGTGGTTCAAAAGCTACCTAACAGATCGCAAACAGTGCACTAGGGTGGGTGGTTATACCAGTGAGCTGGCTCCTAATACTTTTGGTGTTCCACAAGGCAGTATTCTGGGTCCAACGCTCTTCACTGTCTACATTAACGACGTCTTTGGTTTGTTTGATGGAGAACCAAATGTCGAGGTTGTGTGTTACGCAGATGACACCGCTGTTATATTTAGAGACAGTAACTGGGCAGATGCTTTTTCTCGAGCGGAACGTGGAATGGATATAGTGTCAAAATGGTTAAGCACCAACTTACTAACTCTTAATGTCTTGAAAACGAAATACGTATGCTTCCATAAGACCAAAGCTTCCAAACCAACGCCCAATCTCACCGTTAGGGTGCACAATTGCGCTCAAACTCAGAGCTGTACGTGTCCTTTCATTGAACGGGTACCAGCTCTCAAATATCTGGGCCTAACGCTTGACGAGAATCTGACATTCAAGCCACACGTCACGGCTCTAACCGGACGCATTAGGCGCATGATCGGGATAATGAAGCTGCTCCGGGACGGTGCGGACGGGGAGATATTGCGTCTGGTTTATTTGTCACTTTGTCAGTCTCTCCTTACTTACTGCATAACTGCATGGGGGAGCGCCGCAAAGTCTGTTCTCATAACTCTTGAAAGGGGCCAAAGATCTGTCCTCAAGGTGATGTTGAGGAAACCTTTTCGCCATCCCACTGCGGTACTCTATCGTGAAGCGAACGTGTTGTCTGTCCGACAGCTCTTCTTGCTAAGAGTTGCCCTGGTGTATCATAAAATAGTCTTGAATTCCCCTAACTACCACGACATGCTATCAAAACGTGTCTTCAAAGCTGAGACGCCACTGGTGAGAACGGTCTTTGCGCAGCGTTTTCCGTACTTCCTGTTTCCTTACATATACAATAAAATAAATAAGCAATGTGAGATAAAACGATGTTGTATTCGAGAGTCTAAACATAAATTAAGAACTTGGTTAGCTACCTTAAACTATTCTGAAACAGAGCTTCTTCTAAACATCCCCGTCTAAACAAATGCTCAAAAACGGCAAACGTACGTTCATTTACGCAAACACACACACACACACACACACACACACACATACACACCCCCACACTTCACTTGCATGCTCTTTTCTCAGAGAAAAATGTTTTAAAATTAACCTCAGTAATTTATTTGCTCGTTTGCTAAATTCAACTGTAGGTATTGTAGATTTAATCTGTATTTGTTATTTTAGTCCTAACTGTCTTCTGAGTTGTGTTGTAAACATATATATATTAGTAATCCTCTGTTTTGGACCATCGTACTACAGGCATTCCCTTGTACGGGTCCACAAGTAAACCGTATGTGTAAACTAATTTTAGTAAATAAATGATTTGTATTGTATTTGTATACGCCAGTGAAACTGAGCAGCTTTCACTATAGAGCCAACATCGAAATCGCGAAAAATTCAGCTGTTTCATTCATTGAATAACTGCAGTACCGATCGACTCTACTCAAATGTATGGGATATAAGTAATTTAGGCATAAGCATAAGCATATGCTCACGACTATATTCCCCGAGGGGGTAGTCAGAGATATTCTGAAACCTCAGAACATCCACGTTTCACCAATAGTACCGAAACTCTATCCAGTGTGACAGGTGGTGAGCCCGTCGCCACTTATAATGGACAGTGGGTACAATAACTACATGCCTCGAAATTGAAGCATGCAGGTTTCCTCACGATGTTTTCCTTCACCGAAAAGCCAGTGGTGGTACAAATCGTACATAAGACTCCTTTAGACCTTAAACTTAGACAAGATAAAATTACAAAATTTACTTTCAAATCAAAATTATATAAGATACTCTTGGAAAGTTGTACCATGTTGGACGAGTGCTAGGAAATGGGCACTATGTAAAACTGGAAATAAATAAATAATTAAAATTAAATATAAGGTATATGCATGCTTGTTTATATACATATATATATATATATATATATATATATATATATATATATATATATATATATACTATATTATATATATATATATATATATAAGTATATTATTGTATGTTGTATTGGTTGGCTTAGCATTAGTGTTGTATTTGTACAGTAGAATAAAAATGTTATAAATTGAGAGCTTATATCTGCCAACAAACTGTCATGCAGTTTGGCAGATTTAAATGTAAAGAAACCTTTTTGTAATGTCTTTTGGATAAATAAATGAAATGAAATGCTTAAAAAAAAAAAAAAAAAAATTCCGAAAAACTCATTGGTACGGTCGGCCTGGACGGGGATCGAACCATTGCCTCCTGCACGGCAGGCAAGGTTACTCGCCACTGGACCACCACGGCTTTGGTAATTTAGGTACCTACCTTAAGTTCAGTCATCATTTCCAAGTAAATCTTTGCACCGCCAGAAAGAATGCACTTGATGCAAGACATGTCGATCTTTTTGTCGCTTCTTAACATGAGAGACAACAGGGATGGACCGCATAGTAGGGATACGGGCTGTAAAAGACACAAAACCATACATCAACCTCTATGCGTTCACACTAATTGGTCAAAGGCCTAACCTCTTGGGGAGACGCGTGGAGGACAAATCTATACATTGTGTACATATTGTGTAACTTAGTATGCTGACACCTACGAATAAGAGAATGTATAGAAGTATAAATGAAGCTCAAAAGTGGCACCAAAAAAATTGTAACGCGTTCTAAATTTGTTCTTTAAAAATTGTAACTCGCCGCCAAAACTCATACAAAATGTCATTTTTCATGGGGTGCCAAAAATGATTTCGATTTTGTTTGGAGTTATTCTTCCATATTTATTCTTAAGGCTGACACTTTTTAAGGGGATAGTCCAAAGAGATTTACCTTCTTACTACTAATAGACAGGACATCGCGAAATTCGCGAACCAAAGCGTAGTCCATGACTTGTTACCTCGGGTAGGTAATAAAGGCCTCCGCTCATTGCAGCGATTTTATCAACCGATAATATCGCTGCGATTTTGCGATAATTGTTTCCAGTACATTATGTATGGGGACGCGCGCGATCCTACACACTGCCGCGATAATATCGCTGCGATTTTGCGATAATTGTTCTCAGTACCTACATTTTGTATGGGGACGCGCTCGATCCGCTGCCGCGATATTATCGCAACTCTTTCGACTACATTCAGTGTTGGGGCGCATGCGTGACGCGAATCGCGGAATCGCTGCAGTGTGTAAGGTGTTGCGATATCGCTGTCAATAATATCGCTCGATAATATCGCTGCAATGTGCGGAGGCCTTTAGTCGTTCTAGTTTGACACGTCGCACTGACATGATGCATTCATATTGCAAAACAAACGGGATGTTTTTTTTTGTATGAACACCTGTCCAATGTCCTCTCTATAAGTAATGAGTAAAATCTCTTTGGGATAGTCAGACGGTGAACATCGAAATCGTGAAAAAAAATCATCTGTCTCTTTCATTTGGATCTCGTAGGAATGCAGATTTGTATGGAACAGCAGAATTTTTTTTCGCTATTTCAACGGGGCGTTTGTATAAATACAAACCCGTAATTTAGAATAGGTACCTAGCAGAAAATAAACTCTAACCTTATATTCGTTGATGACGTCAATAACATGATCGAAACTGTTCGGTTTTGAAGACTGCACTATTATCCAGTTCATCAGGATGATACCAAGTGTCTTAACATTGCCGGACAACCACTGGGTTGGAGAAATGTTCATCGCTTTGTTGTGCGCCCTAAAAGTATTAATATAGGTTATTTTTAGTTAAAAGTTGCTGCACAGTTCCGACTTAGGGTGTTACCAGACCAATCGATCGATCTTCGATCGATGGCATCGATCAACGTCGATCGAAGTTGATCGACTGCTCTGGCAGCTTTAATTGATCGACGGATACCGTTCGACTAACCAATTAGGACGACGACTGTACACACCACGCAAATTTGATGGAGCGGCGTCCTGGGAATAGAGTATACAGGTTCCTTCTTAATATGCTGACACTTTTTTAAGAGGATGATCAGACCGTCAAACTGAACAACTTTCTCTATGGGACCAACATCGAAATCGCGAAAAAAAAAATCAGCTCTTCCATACAAGACTGCAAACCAACTCGAGCCAAATGTATGGGACAGCTGATTTTTTTTTCGCGATTTCGATGTTGGTCCCATAGAGAAAGTTGTTCAGTTTGATGGTCTGAACATCCCCTTAAAAAAGTGTCAGCATATTAAAAAGGACCCTGTATGCGGGCGCGGCGTTACGGGAAAGCCCTTGAAATAGAAGAGCGGCGTCATGGGAAGCGGCGTAATGGGAATGATTCGAAAAAACTCTAACACCGGGGCTTGCCCACACGATAAGAAGATAGACAAAATAATTCTTTATTCCTTACCCTTTGACCTTCATCATCCACATCATCTCAACCGTTTGCTTGGCAGCTACATAGTGCGTGATGGCAGCTTGTTTGGGCACTCCAGTTGTACCGCTGGTGCTTACCAGCCAGGCATACACTTTGTTGGTGTCAAAGGTTGGTGTCCTGAAACGAAATAGTCCTGAGATTTTGTAACAGTGAGCGAACTGATTTACGAGGTGCATTCAATAAGTAGGTACCTAGCCTCATCGCCTGAGGGCGCTGTAGTTTGTTGACAGATCGCCGATTGAAGGTACGGGAGCTAGCTGAGACTGTAGCCATTTCAGAAGGAACAGTGCATCATATTCTTCACGAGGAACTCGGCATGAAAAAGCTGTCGGCGCGATGGGTGCCGCGTTTACTCACACCGGAAAACAAGCGCAACCGTGAGACCACATCGGAGACGTGTTTGGCGCTGTTTAAGCGGAATCCAGCGGAGTTTTTGCGTCGTTTTGTGACCGTCGATGAAACCTGGATCCACTGGTACACACCAGAGACCAAGGAGCAATCAAAACAATGGATCCAGACCGGGGAACGTGCTCCAAAGAAGGCGAAAACTGTAAAATCGGCCGGAAAAGTTATGGCCACCGTTTTCTGGGATTCACAAGGTGTGATCTTCATCGATTACCTCGAGAAGGGTAAAACAATTACAGGGCTTTGCTATGCCGATTTATTGGGCCGATTCGACGCCGAATTAAAGAAAAAACGACCCCATCTGGCGAAGAAAAAAGTGCTGTTTCACCACGACAACGCACCGGTTCATAAGTCTGCCGTTGCCATGGCCAAATTGGTCGAATTACGCTACGAATTGCTGCCCCATCCACCGTATTCTCCAGATTTGGCCCCTTGTGACTTCTTTCTGTTTCCTAATCTGAAAAAATCACTCGCCGGGAATAGATATGGATCAAATGAGGAGGTCATCGCCGCCACGGAGGCCTATTTTGCAGAGTTTGACAAAAACTATTTTTCGGACGGGTTAAAAAAGTTGGAGCATCGCTGGGCTAAGTGTATCGAACTAAAAGGAGACTATGTTGAAAAATAAATTGCCACTATTCCAAAATTTTCGTTTACTTTTTGTAGGCTAAGTATTTATTGAATGACCCTCGTACTTATAACATAGTTAAGAACCATGCATTTCGCAAAAAGTAGTATTCGGTCACAAAAAACCTCATACGAAATCCGGTCCACCCATAATTTCTGACAACTGAACAAACAATTTGATTGACAGTGCTCGGCCCTCCACTTAATAAACAATATGGGATGAAGTGTAAAACATACCTATCTCCAGGGCCGTCGTAGGGGGTGGCACACGGGTGGCCCTCCACCCAAGCCGATCGCCCTATACAATGCCATGCGTAGGTAAGGTCCAGTGGTCCATTTTCCTGGTCGGACTGTACCTAATTTGCACCTGAATACTCACTTAAAATCGTCAATGGGTTTCTCCTCACAACTCGCCATGAACTTGGACATGTTGGTGTCGTCTCCATAGAATGTCACTATCTTGGTATCGAGCTCAAGATCCTTGACCACCCGTGAGTATAGCTCGTAAGTATCCACTTCACAGAAGGCTATCTTTGGCCTGGTTTGTTTGAACAAGTGCTTTAATTCCTCTGAAATTTTGAATATTTTATGAGTAAGTACCTACACACACACGGCGATACATCAAGCTACGTAAAACCAAAATAAGCTGGCCGCGCGTAGGTACTGTATAATGCATAACGTCGCGCGGCCATTTAACCTTCTTATATTGGTTTTGTGTAGCTTGATGTGTCGCCGTGTGTACATTGGAAACGGTTTTAAAATATAAGAGTTATAATACCTAGGTACATTTTCGTAACGTGATTATCTTACCTTTCAGAGATTCCTTTCAGGAATGTACAAGAACTCAACCCGAGACAACTCAGTCCTGACAATACAATACAACACGTACAACTCGACCCCGATAATTCAAACCCCGACGCTATTTAAAAAGTGACAAAGTCGAGTTTACAGGCTTCCGCACATTGCAGCGATATTATCGAACGATATTATCGAGAGCGATATCGCGACACCTTACACACTGCAGCGATTCCGCGATTCGCGTCACGCATGCGCCCTTCACTGAATGTAGTAGAAAGAGATTGCGTCAGGTTGCGATAATATCGCGGCAGTGTGTGGGATCGAGCGCGTCCCCATACAAAATGTACTGAGAACAATTATCGCAAAATCGCAGCGATATTAATCGTAAGATAATATCGCGGCAGTGTGTAGGATCCCGCGCGTCCCCATACAAAATGTACTGAGAACAATTATCGCAAAATCGCAACGATAATATCGCTCGATAATATCGCTGCAATGAGCGGAGGCCTTACCACACGAATAGCTCGTGTGGTAAAATCAACTTAGTCACTTTTTAAATAGCTTCGGGGTTTTAATTCGCAGTTGCATTCCTTATTTGCATCGTAGGATACATCAAACCCACGCTGGGTCTAACAAAAAACCGACCAAGTGCTAGTCGGGATACTCGCCACCGAAGGTTCCGTACCTACCACACCACCACACTTTCTCCGGGATCTTTAGGCCGAGACTGACTTACACTTGGCAGGTTTTTATTATTTGTTGTTATACTATATGTAGAGTTTGCTCTATAATCACAGCACAGTAAGCTTGACGCTTGTATGTATTACCGTTCTTACGATAGACCGAGAAGGAAAAACTTTGAATTTTCTTGTATAAGGACTTCGTTAATTTTTTATTTGTAGACATTTTTATTATTTGTTAGCAAATCTGCCATGATAACGCACATGCTGTGAAAATGTCAACTCTCTAGCTATTACGGTTCAAAAGTTACAGCTCTAAATAGATAGTGCAGGCAGACGGACGGATGGACGGACGGACAATATAGGCTTATGAATCGGGTCCCATTTTCACCCTTTGGGTACGGAACCCTAAAAAGTAAAAAATCACGGAGTAATCATTGACAATAATTATTACCATACTTAAACAGAGGGTCGACACCAACAACAGGCAATCCAATGACCATAGCAGCAAAGTACGGAATTCGAAGGTGTATGTGGTTACTGCCAGCCAGAGCCAGAACGTCTCCTGGCTGCAGACCCAGGGCTTGCATGCATCTGGCTAGGTGTACGATGCGCTTCAGCATGGACCCATAAGTCTCGGACTCGCCTGTACCCGCGTCTATCTGCGGGGAATAAAACAAGATGATTTTAAGAACGGGATGATGCAATCTTGCCCTGATTTGCTGGTGGAATCATAGATGCTATAGAACTCGTCAATTATATTATTATGTGTTGATTATGTACTGGCTTTATAATTGAGTGACGAAGCATGTTCTGAGCTTGTTTTGAAGGCCTTTTTGTAATTAAGTATCTAAGTATCTTCTATGCAGGGTCTTTCTTGATATAAATACTAACGGTTTTTAAGAGGATGCTCAGACCATCAAACTGAACAACTATGTCTATGAAACCGTTTTCGTCGAGAAGGATTGCAGTTTTATAATGCAACCGAATTTTTTATTTGCTCCAATCGGTTTGCTCCCATAGTAAAATTTGTTCAGTTTGATGGGTAGACTCTTAGTTTAAAAGGATAGTAATAATATCAATTTTACCTTGTATGGGGTCCTTACGGTTTTTAAGGTAATGATCCTGGTTTACAGGAGTTACAGCGGTGGGAATGTGTAGTGGTAAAAATAATAGCGATAAAAAAATTGGTTAAAATTCTACACCTCTAAATGTGTGGTTTCAAAAATGAAAATAACTAGTAAATTGGATTATTCAGCCAAAATAGCAAAATTCAATTGTGACGGCTATTTTCAATGATGCTATATTACCCAGTTTCATCACCAAACAAATTTAATGAATAATGTTAGGGAACCATTATTGCGCACAGTCCATCAACTGCAGTATAGATAAGCAGCTGAGTTATACATATAATTCCAAGCCTGACCATGACTGGACCTAAATTATTATTACAGTATTCAGTATTTTTCAACACACTTGCTCATAAAATGGCCCTAATTTCACCGCAATAAGGCACATAATGACACCTATAATCAAACTGTGACTTTTTCATTACTATTATTCAATAGCATAGGCGAAGTAATTTTAGCTTTCGCTGATAGACGTAACATCAGTGTAACCGCGTATGAGACAACGATAGTCATAAAATCCTATGCAATTTGTATGAAAATTGATGTCTGACTCCGGAGTCAGACAGCCGTCGTAGAACAAAAAAGTGGCTACGTCGATAAGGACAGCAATAAGTAGCGATCTCCTTTTTTAACTAGAGCGAATTTGCTATGTGCATCTCTTACTGAGTGATATGACAAGACACGTGCTTTCTTCTAGTTCCTTCTCTTTCTACGTTCACTAGTGAGTTATAGGTTTTTTTTTTGGTTGGTTTTTTAATTGGTTGAGTTGCTTTGTTCTTAAAAAGTTTCGATACAAAAAAAGATCGTGTTCAATAGAAATAAAATAATGTACCTACCTATTGCTTCCTCATTTCATGCAACTTCGTATTTATTAAATAGATAATTTCAACTTGTACGTTTTTAAAACTTTCACTCAAATATAACTTTTGTTTTCTCTGTAATAAAGAAAACTTTAAATTCCCCATTTTGTTATTATGTGCCTTATTGCGGTGAAATTAGAGCCATTTTATGAGCAAGTGTGTTGTTAAAGATTTATTCGTCTACGCATTACTAATGAAGCAGTAAACTAAAACCTACTTACCGTGCCAAGCTCCTCTGGATTCCATTTCTTCAATCGATCTATAAGTAAATTACCTATGTGGTAATCACCGTCCTTCATTTTTTCTATTAGCGAATTTATCTCCGACATATTTTTATCTAACAAGCACTAAGATATGCAAATATGAATTATTTTTTAAAATTGTTTATTTAAACTACGAGTTGTTTATACACGTCTTAATTCGATAACATACTGTTAGTTTCTGCGTTTTTATCTGTTTTATGCAGGCAATTTAAAAAATACGAACAATTAATCGTGTTGCGCGGTGTGTTGAAGAGAATTAGGTATAATTATTTACAGTCAGGAGCAAGCACGTATCCAGACTTTTGTTTCGGGGGGGGATATTCATAGAAAGGAGTGCGATTTTTGAATCTCATTCGGTGAGCTCAGCAGTTGAAAATGTCAAAATAACTATGGAGATATGCATTTTCTTACTGCTGATTTGACTTTTAAAAATCGCTCTCCTGTAGTATGATTTTTAACAGCAGTAAAAAGATGCGTATCTCCGTAGTAATTTTGACATTTTCAACTGCTGAGCTCACCGAATGAGATTCAAAAATCGCACTCCTGTTGTTTTTTTTTAACTCATTTATTTATTTACAGGTTGTATTGTAAAGTATTGTATTGTACGCCCCAAAAAAACATTAAAAGAATAAATACTTAGTTTTAAAGGTAAGTGGGCTTTATATATTGACGCGGCGGGACATTGACGGCCCGACGGCACAGTATGTAGTGAACCTGCCTGCTGTGCCAAGAGTCGCGGGTTCGAATCCGTAAGTGACCAATATTTGTATGATGAATGTTTGTACCCGAGTCATGGATGTTTGTATCTATATATTTATTCTATATCGTTGTCTAGTTATCATAATACAAGTCCAGGCTAGAATCTGGAACTTTAAATGTGACTAGATAATTTGTGTGACAATGTCCAAGATATTTATGATTATTTATTATTATATGCCCGTTTACCTTAAGTGTAATAGAAGATAGGTATGTATAATAATTGATTATCTTATCCTGCCCATTGTAGCTAGGTGCACCAAATTACAGATAGCGATAAAATGTTGAATAATGATGATTATTTATTACCCACCACATAGAGATACGTTACGTGTGTTTTGAATATGATAAAGAAACATTTACTAATTTACAGAGTAAACTCATCGACAAGAGATAAAATGAGCCTTGACCTTGATGTCAGGACCGGGTACGTATTTGAATGTCAAAAATAATAATAGCTAAAATTTAATATCTAAGGTTAAAATGTCTAAAATATGAAAATCTAATGATTAGAAAATCAAAAGTTCAAAATGTCTAAAACAAAAACGTAGAACAATCCAATTGTCAAACTTTAACAAGTCTAAGTTTCAAAACATATAAACTTGAAATACTTATATATAGTACCTACACATTAAATAATGTTAAAATGTTAGGTACAGCGTGGGTTGTATGTAGGTAATAGGAATTAAGGCCCTCATCCACATAATTAAAATTCACAACCCCCCCTTTTTTTTTTTAATAAAACAAGTTTTAAGATTATAATAACCCAAAATGAAGGTTTTTTCGTAACCCACAGCTCGGGAGGAAGGGGTGAAGGGGGTTACCCCCTCCCCCCGCTCCCACCAAAAAGGGGTTTGAGAGGGAAGTCAAAATGTGTTTGCTCCGCTTCGCTCCGCGATTCTATATTGCACACCTTACTTCTGTCAAAAAGGGGCCAGGCCTCCGCCGCTCCGCTACGGCCCGGTGCCAATGCCAGTACAGTAGGTCTACCATGAGTTTTTACCGTATTTTACTACTGTAGTTACGTCACCAATTTTGTATTGAATTTCGTACAGCGCTCCTAGTGGTTACGTTGCGAACTAATTTCTGTCATACTAATTGGCGACGTAACAACAGTAGAAAAGTACAGGGAAAACTCATGGTAGGCCCTCTGGAGTGCGATTTTTGAATCTCATTTGGTCAGCTCAGCAGTTGAAAAGGTCAAAATTACTATGGAGATATGCATCTTTCTACTGTTGATTTGACTCTCAAAAATCATACTTCAGGAGTGTGATTTTTGAAAGTCAAATCAGCAGTAGAAAGATGCATATCTCCATAGTAATTTTGACATTTACAACTTCCGAGCTCACCGAATGAGATTCAAAAATCGCACTCCTGAAAGGTTTTTTGACATCAAAACATATCGAAATAAAAAAAAATGGGGGCAAGTACTTTCTGTACTGACATTGGCACCGGGCCGTAGCGGAGCGTGTAACAATTTCTAGCTAAACAACACACTAGTTTGTACCGAACCCTGGTCACTGAACAGACCTGTGACACATCCTGGATTCACGGCACCTAATTGTAACAATCCCTAGCTAACTTAACTTAAACTATACTGGTCACCCGAGGACCTAATTGTAACAACCTGCCTAGCTACTTAACTTATACTATTTAGAACTATTAACCAAAACACTACTTCATGATAAGATCAACCTTTAAAATTTCTTAAACCTAAACCTAAACTTAGAACATACTTAAAACTAAGAATTGGCCAGAATTCTTATGTGATCGTCTATGACCCTACTTTATGTGGTAGTAACTCAGTTTCTTTTAGAAGAACTTAGTAACCTAGACCTTATCAGCAATGAACCAGAAATAAACCTAACCAGATTAACTCTATCAATATAGATAAATAGAACTGAATCAATTAAGTAGGTATGTTAGAAAATGGTAAGGATAAATTGTTTTAGACAACAATGTGATTGTTTTTTATGGGGAACCTCTACCAGAAGCCGGGTACAGAAATTATCTGAGAAGAATATTACTTAAACGCTTATGTTTTGAATGTTATTAGGTATATAGTAGACATGAAGATAGGATTACTGATATTTCCAGCATTATCTTTTGTAGACTAGCGTATCCGATCCTTTTTGGTACAGAAATTGGCTACAAGGCTGCGTCTTGCTCACCTTAAGACAACTAAAATCATCAGAACCTCGAGTTAACTTTACAAGAGGATTATTATTATGTTAGTATTTTTACTTCGTGGATTAGAACATTTTATGTAAAGTTTGTAAATAAAATCCTTCTCAAATACTTTCTTTGGATGAGGAATGGCTCATTATTTTATTATATTAAGCAATGATTCTACCACCACTTCGCAAGGACCTATCTGCAGAGAAGATGTGGCCAGAAACTCTACCCAAGTAACACCAGCAAGTTGCTTTAAACCTTTATACACTATAAATTGCCTATTAGTGGTTAATATATAGACAACAGTGTTCTAAAGGTGATTTATAATAAGATGAAACATTCTAATAGAGTATAGTGTCTCAGATCCACGTTTTAGAACCTCCTTTAAACTAAAAGATTAATCTAGTGTAAATAAACTAGTTGCTATCTACACTTAGTTTGGAAAAAGTGTTTGTTTAGAGTAATAATTCTGAACGGGACATATTTTATGACTTTCTGTAGGGTGATTTGACTATCATAAGCTAATTTGTTTTAGACGTGATCAATGTGGTTTAATACTGGTCTATAAATAAATGTTTATTAGAATGTTCTAGACGGACACAGTTTATATCTATTCTACAGAGTAAAATCTGAAGGCTTCCCGCTTAAATGTGTTTATAGAGGATAGTTTTGAAAAGATACGTTAATAAGTGTTTTTATTCTACTGCTGGACGGTGTTCAACTATCCAGCAATGGAAAAAGTAAAAAAAACAAATATTCCGGGGGATTTCGGCGAAATGTTCGTAAATACATGGAAAATAAAGAGATATTAGAACAAGATACAATAGTGGATTTGTCTCAGGAAAAAAATAGCTAGCTGTCCCCCACTGGAGCCGACCGGGAAAATATGTTATCGTTGTCCCCCACTATAATAGTATCAATGGATTTTAATGGAAACACTGTAAATGGTGTTATCGCAAAATCAACGTTTTGTTTTTGCAGTAAAATAGTGTGCTTTATACAATAATAATAAAATAATAATGTCATAAATTCGAATACAAAACTTATTAATTATTTATATGGTTATAGCCGAAGAGCGGACAGTTGGCAACCCTACCTGATCGAGTAGCAAGATGTGAGCTACCTAGGGTGTAGCACATCAGAAAGGTACCTACGTCTAAAAGTACAGGGTTGACTGGAGGGTTTTGTACAGTGAGCAAAAAAGTGGTCATTTTTTTGGTGTAAATTATCTAATCGAGTAACAAGTTGGCATATAGTACAGTCGATAGAGCTCATCGAGAAGTGCCAAATTATATAGGGTTGCCTCGCCTAGTCCTGGGACTTTCCTGAGTCGGCCTGATTTTATAGTGGCTAAAAATTCAAAAAATTACCTCATCGAGTAACAAAATGAGACTTTGCCATTTGATAGCTCTAGTCGTCCTATTAATTATTAACGTAGGTTGCCGGCCCTAAACCCGGAAATTTTCTTAGTCGGCCGAGTTTTATGTTCGAATTTAAAAACTGATTGATGCAACAACGTCGTGGAAATGTGTCCATGGATGGTTGAGAGATTGGTGGCATGTAGTAATCAATTATAGGTATTAATTTGGAGGGACACAAACTTAAAAATTGTGCACCGTTAGCAAAAAATATCCAAAAAGTGGCGACACAGTCAGTATGCAAGCAAACCTATGAAAGGCGTGTAAATACTGTATATTTTATTATAATTGTTACGGTCAGTGTAATAAATCTGGTCAGTCAGTATTAAGAGGAAAAGTACATGAAATTTGAAGAATTGGTATTTCAGAGATCAATTACTGTCGGGGTGTAAGGGGTAAACGCAGTACACTATGGCGACAACCTAACTGCCAACCTCATCTGCTCGTGGTGCACCCTGCCGACTAACCAACGAGGCTCTGGCGACCGACTGTGATTCCAGTATATCCATCCAAAGCAGGCTATACCAAAATCCCTCGACCTATGATGGGCAGCAGCATCACCGGTGCAACTAGTATATCCCTGCGATCACCAACCCGCTATACCAAGCGTGGTGATTATGGCATTTTTACCTCCCAAATATGGAATTTAGTCCCACATGGCCCCGGCCCCTAGTTCCCGGCAGCTCTACTATTCCAGGCTACGGCAGTGGTCTAGCTAACGGTAGGACGGGGGGTGCTAAGAATACCCGGGTTACTAGAGGCTGCCAACATCAACGACATTTATTAGCAACGTTAACGTATAACGGACGAACACTGATGGAGGACGAAAAGTTCACGAAACTCGAGATAGAACTAAAAAACATTGAGAGGCATATTCTTGGGTTGTCAGAGGTCCGAAGACAGGGGGAGGATACGATGACCCTAGAATCTGGCCACTTGTTCTACTTCCGAGAAGGCGAAAGGCTGTCCCAGGGTGGCGTAGGATGGAGGGACCCAACCTTAAAAATTGTGTACCGTTAGCAAAAAATATACAAAAAGTTGTGACACAGTCAGTATGCAAATGCAACCAAACCTATGAAAGGCGTGTAAATACTGTATATTTTATTATAATTGTTACGGTCAGTGTAATAAATCTGGTCAGTCAGTATTAAGAGGAAAAGTAGGAGTCGCGTTGTCGATCTGCTATTGGGCGGTCACGTCGCTCGTCAATTGTTGGTTGCCCCCTCCCAGCTCGACAGCGGGGCTCCAGTGGTGGCTCAAGATAGTGTTCTTTTCGAAAAAAAAATCCTTGAAGTCACCAAATACATAAATTACCGTACAACGTCAAGCACTTTTGCTACATAAACTAGACATGAGCAAAATCATCAAATACCCAAGATGGCAGCCATTTTTTTAAAAATAGAAGAGGAAAAGTACATGAAATTTGAAGAATTGGTATTTCAGAGATCAATTACTGTCGGGGTGTAAGGGGTTAACGCAGTACACTATGGCGACAACCTAACTGCCAACCTCATCCGCTTGTGGTGCACCCTGCCGACTAACCAACGAGGCTCTGGCGACCAACTGTGATTCCGGTATATCCATCCAAAGCAGGCTATACCAAAATCCCTCGACCTATGATGGGCAGCAGCATCACCGGTACAACTGGTATATCCCTGCGATCACCAACCCGCTCTGCCAAGCGTGGTGATTATGGCATTTTTACCTCCCAAATATGGAATTTAGTCCCACATGGCCCCGGCCCCTAGTTCCCGGCAGCTCTACTATTCCAGGCTACGGCAGTGGTCTAGCTAACGGTAGGGCGGGGAATGCTAAGAATACCCGGGTTACCAGAGGCTGCCAACATCAACGACTGTTATTGTTACGACGTTAACGTATAACGGACGAACACTGATGGAGGACGAAAAGTTCACGAAACTCGAGATGGAACTAAAAAAGATTGAGAGGCATATTCTTGGGTTGTCAGAGGTCCGAAGACAGGGGGAGGATACGATGACCCTAGAATCTGGCCACTTGTTCTACTTCTGAGAAGGCGAAAGCCTGTCCCAGGGTGGCGTAGGATTTCTCGTCAACAAAACCCTCATCAACAATGTAATGGAGATCAGCAGTGTGTCGAATCGGGTAGAATATAGCGTGCTAAAATTCTCCAAAAGGTGCAGCTTGAAGGTTGTACTGGTATACGCCTACTACGACGGGCTCTGACGAAGAAGTCGAATCGGTATACGAGGATATCTCTAGAGCTATCAACGATACTGCAAAGACTCATTTCACGGTTGTGATGGGGGATTTCAATACCAAAGTGGGTATAGGAGAACGATGAGTCGAAGGTGGGTCAGCACGGTATTGGTAACAGAAACCAGAGAGGGCATTATTATGCTGCTTGGCTTCCTAGAGAGGCAAGGGCTATACTTTATGAACTTATTCTTCAAGAAGCAGCCCCAAAGGAGCTGGACCTGGCGAAGCCCTGACATCCGGACATATTCAGAGACGTATCAGTGATCAATAGGTTTAACAACGGAAGTGATCACCGACTTGTCCGAGGCACTCTGAATAAAATTACAAGCTCGAAAGAAGACGTCTGATGAAATCGACTCTCCGTCCCACACTTCCACACAGCATTAAACTGTAGTTGGAAGTGACAGCTTCCAGCTTGAGCTCGAAAACAGATTTGATTCGTTGGAAATCACCGAGGACGCGGACGTTGGCGAAGCTACAAACCAACTAGTAAAAGCTCTCCGTGAAGTGGGCTACAGGCATTTCGACGACGATATTCGAATACCTCCTGACACCCGGGGCCAAAATGAGTTATCTATGCCACTGTACTTAGAGTTCAATTTCGCACCGACTGGCAAAGACTCCTAAGTGATTTTGTAATAAATAACGCCACAAATTCTTAATACTGAATTCTGAATACCTCCTAATAACACGCTTTGAGCGTGTTAGCCTGAAATGCTGCTAATATATTCTAACTTACCAAAACGAATATTTCCTAAGTTACTTCCGAACTAATTTTGCTGCCAATACGATCCTATCTACCATCAAACTGCCGGAGAACTGACATCCGTCATTCGGCTACAGTGTGCGAAAGAGATCGAACTATCGAGTGGCGTGAGGTGGTACGACGTCACGGGAAGCGCGTGCGGCGGCCATTGTCGTTGTTTTTTGTAAAGGGACAACAGGTTTTTTATTTAGTGTCAATATTTATGTAAAAACAAGTAGTTAGGAGTGTATAGGAGCTATTAGATTGATTATTCCAAGTTTACAGAACTTACTATATTACGTATCAAGTAGATAGGAGCTATAGCATATGCTCACGACTATATTCCTCGAGGGGGTAGTCAGAGATATTCTGAAACCTCAGAACATCCACGTTTCACCAGTAGTACTGAAACGCTGTCCAGTGTGACAGGGGGTGAGCCCGTCGCCACTTGTAATGGACAGTGGGTACAATACATGTCTCGAAATTGAAGCATGTAGGTTTCCTCACGATGTTTTCCTTCACCGAAAAGCCAGTGGTGTTACAAATCGTACATAAATTCCGAAAAACTCATTGGTACGAGTCGGCTTGGACGGGGATCGAACCATCGCCTCCTGCACGGCAGGCAAGGTTAATCGCCACTGGACCACCACGGCTAGGAGCTATTAGTTTGATTATTCCGAGTTTACTTAGAACAGTTAGAACCAACGATATCAATGTACCTACGTCTATGGTTAGAACCTACTATTACCTATCTAGAAGATAGGAGCTATTAGTTCTAATAATTATCATGTATTTTCAAATACATTTTGATTTCTAACTAGCAGATAGAACTTATTCGTTTTATTTTTAGAACTAAATATTATAATTGTTTGTTTGATACAGAAGTTATTAGCATGTAATTTAACTTATTTTTACTCGTATCATGAACATACCTACTTGATAGATTTGATTGTTTTAGCCGAAATGTCGTCGAGGACGAGACTGACGGAAGGACTACGACTACGAGCACGTAAAATGTTTCGTGCGTTAACCCCTTACCGCATGGACTTTTATAATTAAGCGGGAAAAAAAATGTTGTATTTCTGAGTTTAAGGAACCTATAAAAAAAGTTAAAAAAAATTTAGCAGTCTTCTGTAATTTTTTATTTACGAAATAAAAAATGTGCATATATGGTACATTATGCATTACATACAAAATATGGGAATATACCAAATATGGGACGACATGTAATTGCCAGTTTATGGTGTATAAAATACGAGCGTTTACCCGCGACTTCGTCGGCGAGGGTTCCCGTCTTCGTAGCGAGATAAATGATATACCAGATTTTAAGTCAGATCATATCAGGTCAGCTATCAGACAAAAAAGTTTAATCAGTCAAAAAGCCCTCCCCGGGTAGGGCTGCCATCCGTCCGGGTTTCCCCGGATTTGTCCTAGTTTGAGGGGCGTCCGGGGGCGTCCGGGCGGGGTCGTCACGAAAGTGTCCGGGGGAAACCCGGACACTTACTGTGTCCGGGTAAGACCCGATTATTTTTATACATAATGGTAATAAAACGTTCGTTTTATCCACAAATCAATTAGATTTCGGCATAAACTGAACAATCAAGTTGTTATGTAGCACTTAGATCAAAATAAAATGAATGGATAGGTCTTATGCGAACATTTCAAACCAGAAAAATGAGGCAAAACAAATGAAAGGTTTACTTCAAATTTGTATGCAAGTACCCTAGATTTGACAGATAATGGCGCTAGTTTGTATGGACCAAGTGCACCATGAGTTTGCTCCAACTTACCGCGCTATAGGCCTATCCATTGATTTTATTTTGATCTAAGATGTAGCAAAATCATGAGTTCGTTTCGCTCGCTCCAGCTTTTATTCGACCTCGATTTCGGCATGACCTAGAAATGCGCTATAATATTTGAAAAAATTTCGAGCTCGCTTCGCTCGCTCCTGGTTTTATACTGTATTGAATCGATATAATCGTATTGCAAAATCTTATTATAACATGAAAAAATCTCGATCCCGGTTTTATATTGTATTGATTTGATTAAGTCGTATTGCAAATCTCGAGCTCACTTCGCTCGTTTCTGGTTGTATAGCGTATTGATACGATCGTTTGTCATCCTATAGGCATACGAGTGAACAATCGAGTTGTTGTGTAGCAAAATCATGAGTTCGTTTCGCTCGCTCCAGCTTTTATTATAGACCTCGATTTTGACGGGACCTGGAAATGCGCTATAATATTTGGCAAAATCTCGAGCTCGCTTCGCTCGCTCTTGGTTTTATGCTGTATTAAATCGATTTAATCGTATTGCAAAATCTCGTTATAATAAGACAAAATCTTGAGCTCACTTCGAACAACCTACCTGGATTTGCTCTGTGGCTCTGCTATTGGGTGGTCGCGTGCGCGTCGGTTGCCCCATCCCCGGTCCACAGTGGAAATCCAGTGGCTCAGGATATTGTTCTTTTATAAGAACAACCCTTGAAGTCACCAAAATATCAATATAACCGTACAACGTCAAGCACTTTTGCTATAAAAACTCGACATTGGCAAAATCATCACATACCCAAGATGGCAGCCATTTTTTAAAATATAGAATAGAATAGAATAGAACAACCTACCTACTAACTTAAATAAAAAATTTCGTGGTCGTCCGGGGAAAATTCCAGATTTTACTGAAATGTCCGGGGTTTTTGACGTCTTTGCCCGGCGACGACGATTTTGGCGATGGCAGCCCTATCCCCGGGTCATACCGGATACAAAGAATCTCGCGTTTCCGCGATGGATGGCGATGGACAACCTTTGCATTAAGTAGTACCCGGAGCGAGCGTCGTTCCCCCTCTCCTGGAGTCGACGACGAAGCTCAAAGCTTCCGACCCCCAGCAGCCCATGGTCTCGAAGGCCAGCGGCATAAAATCACAAAAGCCGAGTAAATGTCCCGCTTTTTGTCAGCCGCCGACGGCTGCCGGCGCCGGTGCCCGGTCTTCAAGAAGGAGGCCAGGAACAAGAAGGCCGGTACAGTCCCGTTAACCCAGTCCAACCCAAAAATAAAGAGGACACCCCCCCGCCCAGGAGGCCGACCCGAGCGCCCAACTAGAGGTAAGGGCGGCCGCAAACGGGCCCACGCAGCGAGGCCATCCCACCCAGGCGCAGGCACGAGCCGAACCAGGGAGAAAGAAGGGGAGTAAGAAGAAAAAAAAAGGGAAGGAAGGAGGAGACCTTCCCCTCCACTGACGAGACCGCGCAGCAGGAGGCGCCCAAGGCTCAGACTGAGACTGATGCACCACCAAGGCAGCCAAGGCAGCGAACGCGCCAACCGCACACGCAGCAGGTGATAGACTACGACTCACACCTGTACAAGCTACACGATCGGGAATTCACAGACTTCCTGATCGGGTTAGTCCTGCTGATGCTCAGCGGCACTGACCCCCTCGAATCGATCCTGGCAAGGATCAGAGCCTCCAAACGCCGCAATGATCGCTAGCAACTGCAGGATCATTCATTGGAATGCCGACGGACTGTCCCCCCGCAAGATCAACCTGCTGCGTGCACTCGCATCGGAGCAAAATGCTGACGTGGTGCTCGTCTCGGAAACACACCTGAGGAGCAACGACAGACTGAGGTGCCCCAACTTTCACATTTACCGGAAGGACGAGATATCCGACACCTCCGGCCAGGCCTACAGAGGCCTAGCCGTCCTGGTGAGGAGGAGACTCGTCCATCAAGCTCTACCGACCCCGCAGCTGCAGTCTGCCTACGCCTTAGGTGTGGAACTGTGTCTCGACGGCAGACCCCACCGTGTGTTTGCTTTCTACAAGCCTCCTAAAGTCTCCTTGGCGGTGGCCGATGTTCACACCCTGCTGGACTCGCCACACCCCACCATCATCGCCGGAGACTTCAATTGCAAACACACAGGTTGGTACTCACACGAAATCTGCTTCAACGGGCGCCGCTTCTTCGACGACGGGGAGAGGAAAGGGTACGAGGTACTGGGCACGGAGGCCCCGACACACTACCCATACTCTGCAGCCTACATGCCGGACACCATCGACCTGACCCTCGTCCACGGCCTCCACGCAAGACCCACGATTGAGGTGCTGGAGGACCACATGATTTCCGATCACCAGCCAGTGCTCGTAATCCTAACGGACCCATTGACCTCGATACCTCCTTTAAAACCCAGGAAACACACTGACTGGGAAGAGTTCGGGGGTTATGTGGCCCAGCACCTCATTAACCGCCCAGTCTCTTCAGCATCGGATGTCGACCAGCTGGCGGAAGATCTCTGCCGCTGCATACGGGACGCCTTATCCCACGCCTCCAGGGATGCTCCGAAAAGAGCATCGGACCACAACCTACCAGCGTTCATCAAAGAGATGCTAACCAGCAAAAGGCGTCTCAGGAAGCAGTGGCAACGCTCACGCAGCCCCACCCTGAAATCCCAGCTGGACGCGTTGGCCCTAAAGGTTTCGGACGCTCTACAAGCAGAGAGAACCGAATCCTGGCAATGCACCATCGAGTCGGCTGGAGATGACTGGACATCCGTTCACAAACTCGGCCGCCAATTCTCCGGGAAACCTGAGCCCACCCGCCCCCTTCTAGCCGGCGACGGAACCCTCCGCTACCGAGCTGAAGTCCGCGCCGAGATCTTCGCGGAGAGCCTAGAGCGGCAGTTCAAGCCAAACCCGTTCGACGACACCGACCACGCAGCAGTCATTCAAAGGCACATGGATGACTACTTCGCCAGGCCGATAGCTTCCGACGAGGACCCCGTCGTCTTCTCCCCAAACTAAGTTCAGCGCATGGTGAAGCGCACCAAGCTAAAAAGGCCCAAGGCCCCGACAACATCACGAACGAAGCCCTGCGACACCTACCGCAGCGAGCCATCATGACCATAACGCGCCTGTTCAATGGGATCATGAGGACGGGCCACTTCCCACAGCAGTGGAAGCTGGGCTGCGTCATCATGCTGCCGAAACCCGGGAAAAATATCCTGAAACCTGAAAGCTATCGGCCCATCACCTTGCTCCCAACCATCTCCAAGGTGTTTGAGAAAATGCTGCTGCGTCACCTAACGCCCCACATCACGCCTTGGAACGAGCAGTTTGGCTTCAGAGCCGAACACTCCACGACGCTCCAACTGTCGAGGGTCCTACATAACATGACTGTGGCTTCAAATAAGGGGGAATACACAGTCGCCGTGCTCCTCGACATGGAAAAGGCCTTTGATCGTGTCTGGCATCCAGGACTCGTCTACAAGCTGGCCACCTCTACGACTCCACGTCGAGTCGTTAAGACCGTGGCCTCCTTCTTGGCAGAGCGCAGATTCCAAGTGGCAGTGGAAGATGCCGCCTCAGACGAGCGCCCCATTGATGCCGGAGTTCCCCAAGGTAGCTGTTTGTCTCCAGTATGCTATGCCAGGTACACAGATGACATCCCAGTGGAGGGTGGAGCCCAGCTTGCCCTATACGCTGACGACGCTGCGTATTACACGTCGTCAGTAAACAGAGCCCACGCAGCAAAAAAGATGCAGACCACACTTGACGCCCTCCCAGCCTGGCTGGCTAAATGGAGACTCACAATCAACGTGGCAAAGACACAGGCGATTGTCGTCGGACTCCACTCATCCCTCCTGCCTCCTCCCCTGCAGCTCTACGGGCAACATGTCGCGTGGTCCCCCCAAGTTAAATACCTGGGGGTGACCATCGACCGCCGCCTAACAATGCTGCACCACATAAAGGAGGTAACTGGCCAGGTGCGCGCTGTTCGCGCCCTACTTCGTCCAGTCCTCTCGTCCCGGCTCCCTCTGCGCGTGAAGATCGGCGTCTACAAGACGTACATCAGACCGCAACTCACGTACGCCGCCCCAGCTTGGTACGCACTAGCCGCTGAAACAAACCGAGTCCGGCTGAGGGCCCAGCAGTCGCTGGTCCTCCGTACAATTGTAGACGCCCCACGGTTCGTAAGAAACGCCACTATCCAGAGGGACCTAAAGACCGAGACACTGGACGAGTTCATCGGTCGCCTAGCCATAAGGATGTTTGCACATACGGGAGATAGCTCCGCACCACGCGCGCCCACCGGATCGGAAGCTCCTGCCTCGTGACTTAGTCACTGAGGCAGTCGAGCCCCCCCTCACCACCTGACTGACTCCCCCCCCCCCCCCCCATGACTGACACCCTCTCCCCCGGAAATTACAACACGCTTCCTGTAGCAGGCGACTCACTAGGCCTCCCCCAACGGGGTCTCACCTGGTGGGTCCGACCGCACAGGAAGTAAGAACAAAAGAAGCCAACAAGCGCTCTGCGCTAACCCGAAGGACCCGGCCGTCTGAACGGCCGGCGCTTTGCAACCACAGTCGGGAGGCCAACGCCTCGATGCTGTCTCCCCGCGGCCCCGAGAAGAAAACCACGTGCGTGCGTGCGCGGGCCCTTGCAGAGCGAACCGTGCGGCTGAGATACGAGGCAGCGAGAGTTCTGACGCACGTGGCGTCCCATAGCACACATTCCTCTCTGCCATGGCACCAGCGTTAGACCAAACCGTCAGGACTTTTCCCATCCGAGCGACTAAGGCCTCGCTGTTCCAACATGCACGGTATGTTGGCCGAAATCAGTGCCCTACGGACGATGTCATTGAGTGACGTGGGTGTCTCCCCAAGCACCGACGGCAGCTCAATGCCTGATGGCCATTGGCTTCCACCGTGGACCCGCAGATGCATTCATGTGGTTGACAAACATCGCAGCCCAGGCGGAGAGCTACCACCACCCGCAGCGAGTCGCCGTCGAGCAGGGTTCCCATATGTGGTGAAGGGAGTGCCTGCAACCACGCTCCCGATGCTGCCCTTGATATCGCCCTAAGTCTGGGCAAATTTGAGCCAGTAGCCGCGCCTATCAGTTGGTAAATAGCCGCTTTAGCTCCCACGTCGTCCCAGGCTCGCTGTACTCCTGGAGTTCTGTGTGCGGACGCGGTCGAGAAGAGAGCCGTCCAACTCGTCAATCCATCAGCTGCAAAAGGTACGCAAGCCTCGTCTCCGTTAATTGACAGAATTTAAACCCTTGCGCCGATGCGAGAAAAGCCGGCAGGCTCAAAGCCCCCATGACGGATGGGTAGGGATGCCTGGCTATATACGAGGATATCTCTAGAGCTATCAACGATACCGCAAAGACTCATTTCACGGTTGTGATGGGGGATTTCAATGCCAAAGTGGGAGTACAGGAGGGCGATGAGTCGAAGGTAGGTCCACACGGTATTTGTACCAGGAATGAGCGAGGGCATACGCTGGTCGGCTTCCTAGAGAGGCAAGGGCTATGCTTGATGAACTCATTCTTCAAGAAGCAGCCCCAAAGGAGGTGGACCTGGCGAAGCCCTGACGGCCGGACGAAAAATGACATCGATTTCATCATGACTGATAAACGGCACATATTCAGAGATGTATGAGTGATCAACAGGTTTAACACCGGAAGTGATCACCGACTGGTCCGAGGTGCTCTGAATATAAATGTCAAGCTTGAAAGAAGACGTCTGATGAAATCGACCCTCCGTCCCACACTGCACCAAACTGTCGTTGGAAGTAACAGCTTCCAACTCGACCTCAAAAATCGATTTGATTCGTTGGAAACCACCGAGGACGTTGGCAAGGCTACAAACCAACTAGTAAAAGCTCTCCGTGAAGTGGGCTACAGGCATTTCCGCACGCAGCGTGTGGCAAAAGAATCCAAGCTCTCAAGCGAGACTCTGGAGCTCATGAGGCATAGACGTGAAGTTCTATCTGCGCAAGAGTCTTCAGCAGAACATCGGGTTCTCAACAAAAAAATAAAAAAGCTGATACGGCGCGACCTCCGACGCTTCAACACGCGCTCCATAGAGGAGGCGATTGAGCAGAACCGGGGGTCGAAAGTATTCGTTCAGCAGCTCGGGAGAAGCCACCTGTCAAAACTCAAATCCGCGGATGGGAAGATCGTTGCCTCTAAGCCGGACCTCCTCACTGAAGTTTCGAAGTTCTATGGAAGTTTGTATGCAACACACGCCCCAAAGCCTGTAGCTCGCAAAACCGACCCCAGAGCCCCACTAGTACGCCACTACACGGACGATATCCCGGTCGTTGACTCGAGCGAGATTAGAAAAGCCCTCAAACAACTTAAAAATAACAAAGCTCCGGGTGAAGACGGAATAACAACAGAGCTTCTGAAGGCCCTAGGAAAGCTCTTCAATTCCGTCATTCACAATGGCATAACACCGGAGACGTGGAGCGGAAGTGTTGTGGTCCTGTTCTTCAAGAAAGGAGATAAAACCCTCCTCAAGAACTACAGACGGATGGACGGTGGATGTTCTGTGATTTCAGAATATCTCTGACTACCCCCTCGGGGAATATAGTCGTGAGCATATGCTATGCTATGCTAAGAACTACAGACCGATCTCATTTCTGAGCCACGTCTATAAGTTGTTCTCGAGGGTCATTACGAACCGTCTCGCTCGAAAATTCGACGAGTTTCAGCCCCCGGAGCAGGCCGGGTTTCGAAAAGGCTACAGTACCATAGAACACATCCACACGGTAAGGCAGATTATACAGAAAACCGAGGAGTATAATCAACCTTTGTGTCTAGCCTTTGTGGACTATGAGAAAGCCTTCAACTCGATCGAGACCTGGGCTGTTCTGGAGTCCTTGCAGCGATGCCAGATCGACTGGCGATACATTGAGGTGCTTAGATGTCTGTATGACGCCGCCACTATGTCCGTACAAGTACAAGATGAAGCCGATCCAACTGCTAAGAGGAGTGAGACAGGGGATGTTATTTCCCCGAAACTGTTCACTAATGCGATGGAAGACGTCTTCAAGATGCTCAATTGGAAAGGACGAGGCATATGTGTGAACGGCGAGTACATCTCACACCTGCGTTTTGCCGACGACTTTGTCATCATGGCGGAATCGCTGCATGACCTCAGTGGGATGCTTAGCGACCTTAATGCCGCTTCCCGACGGGTCGGTCTCGGCATGAACTTAGACAAGACGAAAGTCATGCTTAATTCTCATGTCGAGCCAGAGGCGGTATACGTCGGTGAGGCGGCGATAGAAATTGTGCAAGACTATGTCTACCTTGGACAGACTATAAGACTAGGTAGAAACAACTTCGACAAGGCTAGGCGTATCCAGCTAGGATGGGCTGCTTTCGGGAAACTACGTCAATTATATTCTCCTCAGCCCTACCACAATGCCTCAAAACGAAGGGGTTCAATCAGTGCGTTCTGCCAGTGATGACCTATGGTGCGGAAACGTGGACCCTGACGGTAGGGCTAGTTCATAAATTCAAGGTCGCTCAGCGAGCTATGGAGAGAGCTATGCTCGGTGTTTCTCTGAGGGACCACATCAGAAATGAAGTGATTCGTCACAGAACTAAAGTGGCTGACATAGCTCAGAAAATTAGCAAGCTGAAGTGGCAATGGGCTGGTCATATCTGCCGAAGAACTGACAACCGATGGGGTGTCAGAGTTCTAGAGTGGAGACCGCAAACTGGTAGGCGTAGTGTGGGACGCCCTGCTGCCCGCTGGACAGACGACCTAAAAAAAGTAGCGGGGAGCGACTGGATGAGGAAGGCCGAGGACAGAGTTTTGTGGTGCGCCTTGGGAGAGGCCTATGTCCAGCAGTGGACGATGATAGGCTGATGATGATGATGATATTGTAATGAGTTAATTTAATACACGAATTAGCATCTCTGAAATTATCAAAATAATAATTTGTAAGCCGTAAGGTAAGACATGGAGGACCTAATAATTATTGTAACACCTGCTTGTAAAACTACGCATGTCGTACAAATAAATGCATCTTTATCTTTATCTCCATTACATTGTGGATGAGGGTTTTGTTGACGAGAAATCCTACGCCACCCTGGGACAGCCTTTCGCCTTCTCGGAAGTAGAACAAGTGGCCAGATTCTAGGGTCATCGTATCCTCCCCCTGTCTTCGGACCTCTGACAACCCAAGAATATGCCTCTCAATGTTTTTTAGTTCTATCTCGAGTTTCGTGAACTTTTCGTCCTCCATCAGTGTTCGTCCGTTATACGTTAACGTTGCTAATAAATGTCGTTGATGTTGGCAGCCTCTAGTAACCCGGGTATTCTTAGCACCCCCCGTCCTACCGTTAGCTAGACCACTGCCGTAGCCTGGAATAGTAGAGCTGCCGGGAACTAGGGGCCGGGGCCATGTGGGACTAAATTCCATATTTGGGAGGTAAAAATGCCATAATCACCACGCTTGGTATAGCGGGTTGGTGATCGCAGGGATATACTAGTTGCACCGGTGATGCTGCTGCCCATCATAGGTCGAGGGATTTTGGTATAGCCTGCTTTGGATGGATATACTGGAATCACAGTCGGTCGCCAGAGCCTCGTTGGTTAGTCGGCAGGGTGCACCACGAGCAGATGAGGTTGGCAGTTAGGTTGTCGCCATAGTGTACTGCGTTTACCCCTTACACCCCGACAGTAATTGATCTCTGAAATACCAATTCTTCAAATTTCATGTACTTTTCCTCTTAATACTGACTGACCAGATTTATTACACTGACCGTAACAATTATAATAAAATATACAGTATTTACACGCCTTTCATAGGTTTGCTTGCATACTGACTGTGTCGCCACTTTTTGGATATTTTTTGCTAACGGTGCACAATTTTTAAGTTTGTGTCCCTCCAAATTAATACCTATAATTGATTACTACATGCCACCAATCTCTCAACCATCCATGGACACATTTCCACGACGTTGTTGCATCAATCAGTTTTTAAATTCGAACATAAAACTCGGCCGACTAAGAAAATTTCCGGGTTTAGGGCCGGCAACCTACGTTAATAATTAATAGGACGACTAGAGCTATCAAATGGCAAAGTCTCATTTTGTTACTCGATGAGGTAATTTTTTGAATTTTTAGCCACTATAAAATCAGGCCGACTCAGGAAAGTCCCAGGACTAGGCGAGGCAACCCTATATAATTTGGCACTTCTCGATGAGCTCTATCGACTGTACTATATGCCAACTTGTTACTCAATGAGGTAATTTACACCAAAAAAAAATTACCACTTTTTTGCTCACTGTACAAAACCCTCCAGGTTACGCCCAGGCAACCCTTTCTGATGTGCTACACCCTAGGTAGGTCGCATCTTGTTACTCGATCAGGTAGGGTTGCCAACTGTCCGCTCTTCGGCTATTAGGGTGCCGCAAAGAGGGTCGCACACTTAAAAAAAATTTATGATTCTTTTTATATGGAGCTGGGACTTAAATTTTGATCGAAATTGTATGAACCATCGACTTTCGGCTGAAATTAGTATGGGGGCTGGACTTGTAAAATTTAAAAAAATGTTTTTTTTTTATTTTTGCATGCGGAAGGGTGGGTTTCCGTGTATCCCAAGGATTCAAAAATTTTGCAATTTTTTCGCTAGGATTCACCGATATTTTATAAATTATGTTTTTATAAAGGGAAGGGGGCGCGATCTAACTCAGTCGGTTAGGTTAGCGAGGAGCGAAGCGACGAGCATGTTAGGTTTCTTGCGACCACCAGAACCAAATTGCTACTGTTTAGCTAGTCTACTCAAAAAAAAATTGGACTAAAAAAAAGGGTGACCCCACCCCCCCGGGTGGGGTCATCCCCCAGATCCCGAATGTTATATTTGGCGATTGTGTTTTGTAGAAAATTTTCTGAGTCCTAATTTTGTATGGGACCCTCTTTGCGACATCCCGACCCCCTCACTGGGGGCGTAGCGTTGGGGGACAACGGGAATAACCCGGGACATTGACCTGCGGGACATGCGGGGACAGTGAGAATTTTTTTCCTGTCAGCCACACTAGGGGCGTAAAGTTTACTTAATAATTGCCTAATAGGTAGTGTGGCGGGTTGTGAGCCAGTGTAATATGCCTAGGGGTCATAATAGACACCCACGTTATCGATCTTGTGAACGATTTAATCGGACACTTACATCAGTAATAACCCTCCAAGCACTCCCATTTAAATCAAACAATAAAGTCTAACATACACTGGCTCACTACCCGTCACACTGGGTAGAGTTTAGGTACTATAGAAACGGGGATGTTATGAGTTTTCAGAATATTATATCTGACATACCTACCCATGGGGAATATTGTCATGAGGATATGCTAAGTCTGACATCGCAAAGTCAATGAACATCGCTAACAAGGGCTGACCATGCCTCATAAAGGTGATAGTGGATTTAGTGGATTTTGTGATTTTATTTTCCTTAAACTCTAACAAAATGACTGATGTTCTTATATGATTGAAAAATCATTATTATTTTGGACTACTATCAAGATTTTTTGCTCATGTTCACATAATACTTAAGTAATAAATAAAAAGGCTTTAACTTTCCTACCTACCTGTTTTTTTCTTGTTTAATTTTAAATATTGTATGAATCCTTCACACTTGCACTTCACATCTCAGAGCCTTGTAAACGTTTGGTACGACTATGACAAGAAATTACAGTATATAAACATTGCATTTTATAGACCACCATACAAGCTTCATAGGAGTAATTTACTATTTAACGGAGTGAAATGTCAGTGAATAGTATTTTAATCTAGTGAAAGTCATATTGTGTTCTATAGCTTTCTCTATAGGATAAAAACTCTTGTCACGGTTCAAGGCGCAAAGCGTCGCCATTTTAAAAATTAAAATGGAACCTAAAAAGAGTTATACATATTTGATGTAGCTTTAAACACTTGTTTTGACCACTAAAAACTATAAATTACTTGAAATGGATACTTTTTATGAGGAAGCATCATAAAAATATAATTTTTGTTGAAATTAAATGAAAAACTAAAATGAATTATGATTTATGAAAATGTTAAAAATAATTTCTTTTAGCTTAAATGTTATAATACAGCGAGCGCTTTAGTTTTATACAATCATCTCCATATTTCCCACGATACAATTAAATCCGCACTCTCATTCGCGCTGTCTATACGAAATACCAACGCGTGATAAATATGATGTTAATGTTAATAAAATGTAAACGCCATGTTGAAATAAATATCATAAGTGTCAAAAGTACGCCATTAGGAAATAAAATAATTTTAAGCGGTTTATTCTTGTATGATTCTTGTGATTATAAATTTTTAGCCGATCGGTTATAAAATGGTTTAAAGAACGTCTGTTTTACTATCCTAATATTATCATAAGACTATCTACTACACTAAACTTGTGCTCTAGAAACTGTTTAAACGTATTCCGGTAAAGGTTACTCTTTAGAGTTGGCTCCGAAACTCGTTGTCTTATGACTATCCTGGTTTTGCACTATAAACGTTGCCCATTTTTCGGTAACTGTGTCTATACGAGCTCTAGGAGATGTCTACACGGACGATATGCTCTTATGGTAGACAACGGCAGTAAATTCTAGTAGTTATCCTATATCCTCTTATTAGATATTGTTGTGCAGCTTGGGTACAGTGATATTCAACTATTCATCAACTTTATTCAGTAAGTATAAGTAAGTATTAATTACTATGTAAGAGGGCAATATTTAACTTATTGGTCTAGTCAGTTAGTCAATGTCATTTAAACAGTTAAGGTAAATAAAATTAGAAGATAACCATCAATAAATTATGATTTTAAAACAAACAAATTAGAATTTACTCTCTTTATGCTTATAATTCTCTATCAACTTGTGATACAGTAGAAACCTAGACTGATGTCAATTCTTTGTACATAATCTAACCAAAGCACAATCCTATTAGGAAACTAGTTCTGTAGATAAGATGTTCTTTAGATAAGATAAATCTTTTCTTCCTATCTATAACAAGAATAAGAAATTATGAATTTCCTATGAAAACCTACAATATTTTTCCCTTAACAATCTAGTAAGTTCCTATCCTATCCTAGTTCTATTTTTACAATAAAACGCGATTCCTACAACCTAACCAATGTCTAAATATTTTCCTATTCTAAAGAAGTATCCCTAAGGTTTGAAACTCTCCGGTTTAAGAGAAATTCCGCAAGACTAGAGGCAGGCCTCACATTTACATTTAAACGTGTAGGTGTGTTATGTAAGATTTCCGTGGTGCAATGGAAATCTTCGAACTAAGCGAACTAAGAGATTCGAGGGTGGAGCCCTCTAAGTGTAGCTATTCCATGTGTATGTTCATATCACGGCAGCAAAGCCATAAGTTGTGATATGAACGGTCCCTATCAGCAAGTGTCATGTTTTATGGGGACTAAATTTCGCACTCCAGATGCAAGGTTCCCAGCCCCCTAAAGGACGCCATTCCACTTCTCACGGAAAGCTACCGGAAAACAATTACATCCAGATTACGAAACTTAGGTGGCTATAATCGTTATGTTGGTAAAGAACGATAGCTGACCCGCCACAATGTCGATCTCACTGTTGGAAACTAAGGGCAATTCAGCAAGCTTTACTACCCTTAGCCCACAAGACGTCCTTGTGTTCCAATTAATTCCTTAAGCTCACAACCAAACAAAAACCTCCCAATTGAATTTAAATAGCAAAAATATGAAAGTCCCAAAATTTACCCCTTAATAAGTTAAAGAAAATGAAATTAGATTTAAATTCCAATGCAAACCCTTTACTAATGACTCTAAATCAAATAAACTCCCCAAAAGAACTTTAAAATAAAAATAATATCAAATCACAAACCGGCAGCGTGTGAGCTCAAAGAAATAATAATGTTGAATGATCCCGTCCACTATCGAACCTCCCTATTTATTCAAATTCCCCGCTGACGCTAATAAGGTCATTGATTCTAACGATACCAACGCTACCATTGACGCCAACTCTCGGACATTCAAAATTGACTCTCAATCAATGGAAATAAGGTCGTGCTAAATTAGATCTGACATGACAACATTGACACCGATATTTGGACAATCAAAATTGACTCTTAATTAATGGAAATAAGGTCGTGCTAAATTCGATCTGACATAATCCACCAATGACGCCAATACTTGGGACATTCAAAATGGACTCTTAGTAAATGGAAATAAGGTTGTGTCAAGTTAGATCCGTAGGTACTAACTTAGTCAACGATAAATGAACTCTATGTTTATAGGATTAGAGTTGTTCGGTTTTTCCTTGCTAGATGGAAATATTGGAAGTAATTTTAACTAGAATGCATACAACTTTGACCATGCGGCTTTCCCTCTTATTTTATTTATTTAAAGATTTTGTTTGTTAAAGTTAATTTCTACTATTAGAATGAAGTGCTTAGAGATTATAACTAACTGATGTTATATTTGTGAACCGGAACGAATTGCGAATTAAGGTTCGTTACAAGCGGCGGAGTCCCAACCCCATTTTTGACAGAAGTAAGGGGTGCAATATAGAATCGCGGAGCGAAGCGGAGCAAACACGTTTCGACTTCGTAAGGAGAATCTTTTGATTTTATTGTGAACTTATACATTAAAACCATTGACATTTTATATAATTTGGTATTTAAAATGGTTAACATTTTAAGTTTCGCTGTTTTAATGTTAAACATACTGACTTTTGATATTTTGAACTATTAAACATTAACATTTTAGACATTTTGACCTTAGATATTTAAATTTTAGCTATTTTTATTTTTGACATTCAAATACCTACCCGTCAGGACCAATTAAGATTATAACTCGTACTACTGCAAAGCTGCATTATCACATGTAAGTATAGATTACTCTCAGAAGTAAAATCTGCATTGAAAACAACAATTCAGGACAAAAAAATGAAATCGGAAGACAAATTGTAGATTACACACCGAGGGCAGGAAAGTAAGAAAGGTCTCAATCTCATGTAATTTTGACCGAGGCGAAGCAGAGTTCAACAAAAATTTGATCTGAGGCTTTCTTATTTACTGCCCGAGGGTAGTAGGTAGGTAGGTATACTATTTTTCTCCTCGACGGAGTTGGAAATCGGCAACTTCGTTTAGCGCAGCGGGACGAAAATTGACGCTTTCCGTCCGGAGGGCAGAAAAGAGTGTTTTCGAAAAAAAAATCCGAACACAAAACTGAACATTTACCGAAAGTTAAGAAATGTATGAAGAAAGTGGAAATTTGTCGTTTATCATTTCGATGGTCTAGACTCTAGAAGACAAACAGATCTAGCAATTGTTCAGGAGAAGCGTTTTTATTATTTCAAATGTCAATATGCCAAAACTTAAAACTGTGCATAGGAATCATAGTTGTACCTATATACTGACTATACTTAGCTAGGGTATTTATCTTTATCAATTTTAACATACTTACCTACTTACAAAAAATGTGGATTTTCAAAAGATACTGTAAAAATATCAAAATAAAAAAAAAGTCATCACTTACCTACCTACCTACTACTTTTGTACACAAACAATATGTTTAATTGTGCATTTAACACTTTTGTGTATATTATGAGCTTTTGTATTTTAGAGGAATTTACTGCAATTTTATTAAGAAAGAGACTAAATATTAAATTATAAGAAAATTATAAGCGAATCACACATTAACCTTACGGTTAATACTTACGTATTAACTATCATTATTTAGTAAATAGTCCAATAATTTTTAGGGTTTGACCCTAACAATAATTCATCTATCGCTGAAACTTTGCAGTGTGATAAAGTAAAGTAAACATATTAATAATAACAATAATCCCCGCTTGTGGCGAGCTGACGGTGAGTGGCGACACCACGGACCCATATCCAGAGGGACCATACAGACCATGCGCTCACACACACACCCACACAGACAGTAACACACCCCCCTACCTCTGGCTTGCCTTCATTGGCCGTCCAGAGTGGAATCGCAGGAGCAGAACCTATGCTCCAGGTTAGAAGTGTATTGCACGTAATGGCGTAATAACGGGGAAACCCGCTCACGGGGGTAAACCCCGCGATGGTGAAACCGGTGCCGCACCTCTCGACAACCTTTAGCCGCTCAATGGGATGTTGCCCCATTGTCGCACAGGTGCGGCCGTTTTATGGGGCCCACTCGACGAGTCGGCGAGTCACCGCCTGCCCTATTTACAATTTTGAGACTAGTTGTCATGGCAGGCGTCCGTTAGTCTCCTCCCATAGCCCTGTATCCATCCATCCAACTTTCACCTCTATAGCCCAAGACCTTATTTTTCCATCGCGGCCATAGCGCCGCACTCCAATAGTCTTTGCACCTGGCGGGGACCATCCCCGTGTGTATCATGTTGTGCGCTCGGAGATGGTTTCCGCCATGTGTATATCCCTTACATTTAGATTAACTTGTCTTTTGAACGGGCCTCTACATGTTGGCTTCGGCTCCATGCACGCCTTCCAAAGGTCCGGGACTTAATTACCCGTGATTACGGAACGTAAGACATATAACAATAATAATAATTATTACTATAAGTGCAAACGGTAGAGCATGCTCATTTATTACATTTGGCATTAAAATATAAAATTTCAAGATTTTAGCACATTGTCTTCTAGACCATCGATTTATAGTTAAAAAACTATTTAAAGGAAACATAAATGATTGTAATAGTTACCTATCTGCAAACAATGAATCAAATTTAAAGTAGCTTAACAAGAGACGAAAAAAAGGATAATTAAGAAAAACTCGTACCTACATTAATAAATTGTTTTTTTTTAATAACAACTATTTTTCTACACACATAGTTACTTAATACAAAAAATTACAAATTCTATTTATAAAGAAACAAAAATTACACGTTATTTTAACTTATACTAACTTGTCTTTCGTAAGTTTGATTTAAAAAAGAATCGTAACATTACTATTTCGCAAGGGCTTTTCGTCTGACTGTCCAGTCCAACAGAGATGCAGGAGGCAAAGAGGCAGTGTGCGAGGAAGTAATCCACCAAAACCAATCAGTCGCGAGTTTGTACAAAGCGTAACAATACACCCTAGTAATATTTAAAAGGGTGGATTGGCCCATCAAACTGAACAAACACTGTGGAGCTAACTTCGAAATCGCTAAAAAGAAATCAGCAGTTTCACAACTTGACTCAATTGTCCCCATTTGAGTCAAGTTGTGAAACTGCTGATTTCTTTTTCGCGATTTCGAAGTTAGCTCCACAGTGTTTGTTTAGTTTGATGGGCTATAGCTGGTTTTTATTCGACGTCTCCATAGTAAAAGTGGTTCAGTTTTATGGTCTAAGCTAGCCGTTTAATTATAAATAGGGTGTTTTGTAACACTCTGTATAGCAATTAGGTACAATTGAATACTGCTGCCCATTCTTTGGGTACTTAACTCTTAATTGCCTCTTCTTCTTATCGGGCAGCAAGCGCTGGTGTCAGAGTTTTGCAATGTGGGCGTTAGGTATTGATGAATTGAAACGGTATGTCTCGTGTTTAGATGTATATTGCGCATCAGAGTATAATGAATATTACTTATATACTAACTTATGGCTATGTGTGTGTGGGGGGTTAGGCACACACTACACCTCCCCCGCTAATTTACAAAAAAAAATTGTTTAGTTAAAAAAAAATTTTTTTTTTTTTTTTATAATGCCGAAATTCAAAAATATTCAATATTCAGTCATTCATTCTTTTGTGTTATCTCAATTTTATGTAAGCAATTTTTAATAATACGAATGTAATAGATCGATCATACTAGGCGTAGGCATACCTACTAAATAAATTTTTATATTAAACCCAAAAAAAAATGTCTTGTTATTGACACAATGATACAAAAACTTTCGTTACTTTTTACATACATTTTTTTTAATACGAACGGCACGAACTTTTGTTTCTAGCACATTTGTAATCTTATTTTGAAGGCAATACAATGTTTATCTTATAAGCTTATTTAAACCAGCTACTATCATTTGTCTTTTCCGCCAAAGATTTAACAATAGTAAAAATAAAACTTATTAATTGGTACATTACATAACATCAAGACGCATTGTAGACGACAAAAAATATATTTTTCTCTTAATATAATAAATATAGTATTTCTCAATTTTATTATATCTCAAAATAGTAAAAATAAAACAGTGTTTCAATATTCTAAATAATTGAAACAAAAAAATTTTAATCCCAATTATGATATCATCGTTTTTATCGTCATGCATGACATTTTTCAAATCAAAGTCCTATTTAATATCTCCCTTTCTCTTACATACTTTTCATAAGTAACAAAATGCATTTATTATATTTATTGGTCAGGCCTGCCATATTTTTATTTAATATTTATTTTATAGTCGACTTTATTTATAGTGTAAAAATACTAGGTACTTTTTATTACTATTATGGGCCATTTTTTAAGACTTTTATACGTCACCAACTATTCTCACAGAGAAAAACTCGTTTACTGCTATGATCGAATGAAGGATTTGTACCCATTTGTACCTTTATTTATTTATTTAATTTAATAACAAGTCGTTTATAGCACAGTCCCTCACAAAGTCCGATGTGGATCATCATGATCGGGTACATGGCTCGACTTTTAAAATGTCTATATAATTTATTTATATAAACTTTTCCATCAAATCCTTCTTCGAACACATTCATAATTGAATCCTTTGGTTGACGAGATTCTGAATGGGTCACATTTGGGTGATCAGTCCACTTGTCCCCTTAATCCAGTAAACCAAAGTATTCCTCTTTTATTTACTCAGACGAGTAACTTTCGAACTCATACAAAACCTTTCATATTTAGTTAAACTTTTCTAAAATACCAAACTCTGTCCATTTCTCCAAAAACCATTTAACTTTCCTTTAATCCTTTTCAATACTAACATTCCAAACCATTCTTCCTATTTCCTATCAAAATAATAAATAAGTCTAGTCCAGTAAAAGTCATATCCGTGTTCTAATTGATAGCTATAAGTTTACTTCAAAACTCTCTGAGTTAAAAAAAAAACAAAACATTAAAATCCAAACGTATCAAATCAAATCATTCACTTTCAAAATTTAAAACTTTAGAAAAAGAGACCGATGCTTCATGTAATATGATAGAATTGATAACAAGACTACCATATTATGCCGAGTTGCGACCTGCATTCCAGTTGCAACTCGTCACAGAGGCATCAAAATACAAGTCTTACCTAAATGTAGAGTTGTTCATTGAATTGGTATCATATTTCTGATTCTACTAAACTGTTAGAATGCGAATTAATTTATGTAAACTAGTTCCTAATGTCTGATTTTACAAGGTTTAAATTTGTGTTACTGTTAAAATAATATTAGTTTATAAAAAAAAACTCTGTATAAATTCTAATCTGATTTTCTTAATAAACAAACAATAAAATATACCTACCTATCTATCTTTTTGAAAAATTTTATAAAGACTAATATGCAAATCTTTAATTTACTCTTGCTTTTGACTGAAATGAATTAACTATCAATTCTTTATTTCCAAGATCCGTTCTAACGCACACAGCTAATATTTAAAAAAAAATTTACCTGATGAACTCAAGTTATGATTATGTTATGTCGTCTACAAGCGTATTTTACATTTATAATTATGAAATTTATACTATAAAAACTTACTAGGTACAAAAATCTATTTTTATTATATTTTTCGAAGAAAGGAGAATTGTAAAAAAATATGTAAATAGTCATTTACAGTTCCAATTCCTTGAAATATTAGTTAAACCAACCGATTCGTAAAAATGTTTATAGAATTTATTGTAGTTACCTATTGTAATTTTTTTTTTTTTTTTTTAAATTGTGTTTAACTAAACCTGATATTCCCGAAACTTGGTGATTTCCTTGCGAAGGGCACGAAGTAGGTACACCCGGCTGCATCCACCTCTGACACCATCATCACCCGGCAGCCTGGATGTAAACTTCGCTTCGCGCCTGGACTTTTTCCTTCTCTTCTGTATTTTCATCTTTATTTTTGTGTTCTTCTTAATCATTTTCTTTCTTCAATAAAAGTTTTCTTCCATAATATGTTAAAATTGTTCACGCTTGATTTTCTTCAATAATTTAATTCCTTATTTAATTTCATGTTTCTTAAATAATATTTCTTGATTTCTTCATTACTTCAATAAAATTCTTTTTACTTATTAATTTTCAAAACTAATTCTTCTTTCTTCTTAAAATAATGATCAAAAATCTTCCTTCTTCTCCAAAAACATGTTCTTCCAATCTTCTCTTCATAGGTTCATTTTCGCCTTTGTTTGTTTTTTTATCTTCATTTTTCGCTCTTTAGTAACTTATTTTCTTTTTTCAAACCAGTTACACAGCACTGCCAAAGGCAGCACTGGCAAGGTCGCCATGCAATGTGGGCGTTAGGTATTGATGAATTGAAACGGTATGTCTCGTGTTTAGATGTATATTGCGCATCAGAGTATAATGAATATTACTTATATACTAACTTATGGCTATGTGTGTGTGGGGGGTTAGGCACACACTACAGTTTATTCAAACCGCATATCTTACGAAACCCAATAGTCTCTATTCTAGCTCGAACAATAGGTATAGATACAGGAATTAAAGATTTTATTGCATTCGATACGTTGAAAAATGAGTAATTAATTGGTTATTCCCGGGACGCAGTTTTCACGTACTCTCCTGCACTTTGTTGCGAGCGACCTTGGTGGTGGATGTCTTCGGTAGTTCGTCCATGAAGACGACTCCACCTCGCAACTGTTTGCTGTCCGATAATCTCTCTGTAAGACAAAATTATTGTTATTCCTCTAGAACGATTATTCAATCAATCAATCAATCAATTATACTTTATTTTACACCAAAAAACATAATATACAGAGAGAAAACAAACAGGAAATACAGAAGGTACAAAAAATAGGCGGTCTTATCGCTAAGAAGCGATTTCTTCCAGACAACCTTAGGCCTCACCTAACCTTCCTTATTATTCCTTGAGATTAAGGATGCCAAATACCTAGATATAAGGAATAATACTCGGCTCACAAAGTAAGTGAATATGGGAGGGAAATTCGGCCTGAAGGGAACGGCCGGTGGACGAAAGCAGTACCAGATTAGTAGCCAAGGGAAGGACGGAGGTAACCAGACCACCTGCACGTTGCTCTGATAATATTTTGAAGGAGATGGGTCTACATACATACATACATACATACATAAGCTCACGCCATTGTCCCATGGGGGTAGGCAGAGACCACGGACCGCCACACGCTACGACTTTGACACACCTCTTTAGCCTCATTCACATTCATACATCTACATGGGTCATTCACATTCATACATCATGGGTCTACATTGGGTCAGATTTAAGAGGATAGGCGGGCTGAAATGCTAATTTGGAGAATAGGTCACTTTTCCGACTGTATATACATATCTGTCCGATCCGCCCCACATCCCACCGACTAGAGTGAGAAAGAGACAACTGCAGCTCGGACCAATTTAATCTACTTAAAAATGACGAAAACAGCATTTCGTATTCCCCTGTTTCCTCCTCCAAAACTAAACCGATTTTAATAGTTCGTTTAAGAATAAAATGAGAAAGACTTGGCTATGTCTGTATGTTTTGCTTTTTTTGTTTATACTCGTCAAATCTGATGTCTGAAAACGGGTGGTAAAATTGATCATTTTCGAAGGTCCCTGGTACATACAGTAATTAATTAATGCAAAAAAGCAAAACATAGGAACATAGCAGAGGTAACTTAGATTGTATGGTAAAAAAATTTTTGCTCTCGTTTCATTATCCAGGGACGGTACTCGCCTATCCTCTTACATACATTAGATAGCGTAAGGATAGGTAAGATGCAGTGGCTATAACCGGCAGCCACACAGTTTGGGCGTCAAAGATGTTGGTTCACATCCTTTAGGTATACAGGGTGTAAGTGACAGCCTAGCAAATACCGAAACGGTGAATTCAGACCATCAAACGCAGGAAACGTGAAAAAAAATCTGCTATTTCACACATTTGAGTCGAGTAGGTACAGCTGTTTTGTATGTTGATGTTGATTTTTTTTCATGTTTTATGGTCTTAATTCACTGTTTCAATATTTGATTGGCTGTATATTCCACGTAAGGTCATACAAAATAAAGAAAAGACAAACCAGCAATAATATCCTTGATCTCCTGAGCGGTGACGTTGGAGCCCGGTTGCTTGACGACACAAGCGACCGCGTGTTGTCCGTCGAGCACGTGCGGGATGCTCGTGACACAGACCTCCTTCACCCCTGGCAGCTCCATGATTATCTCTTCTAGTTCTGGTGGGACGATCTGATCGAACAAATAGGTACGTAATTTGTATTTTATCTGACCCAGCAATGTTTTTAACTCTCGTACGACCGGGAAAATTAGTCCGCTCTTCAATGTTCTTTGCGCAATATCAGGCCAGAGTCGCCTTCAAAAAGCCGAAATCATTATTAAAAAAACCGGTCAAATACGAAGGGTTCCGTACCATTATCTATAAAAAGCGAGCAATAAAATTACGGTTGTTGTGTGGGAGACATACGAGTACATCATCTGTGAAAATTTCAAGTGTCTAACTATCACGGTTCATGAGATACAGCCTGGTGACAGACGGACGGACTGACAGACAGGCAGACAGACGGAGTCTTAAGACGTTATAGTAGGTGGAAATACCTCAGCACAGCTAGCATGCCAGCCACGACAAAGCGTTTTAAACGATAAAAACGTCGTGCGCGCTCTTTCTGGCATACGTAAAATAATAAGGATGGAGGCACATCTCGATTTTTATCGTTTTCTCGGGGGTGGCATGCGAGCCCTACAGAGGCATCTTTTATTTTTCATTTTACGACTAGATTTATACCATTTACCCAAACTAAAGTCATACCTCAGTATTTTTCATCAACTGAATACACGATTGGAATTACTTCACTCGATAGAAAATCGTCACAAAGATGACGTATTTTCATGCATTTTTAAACATTTTTCTTGTTTTAGAAGAACTTAAAATAGTTTCCGATTGTTGGTTTTTATACCTACTCACATATTCACCATTAGTTTAACTAGTGCAATAATAAAAAAAAATCTAGAAAAAATACGTTGTTAGTTGTTTTTAATCGAAAATACGGCTCACGCACACACTTTTCGGAGCGCTCGGTAATAGCGTTTCTCATAGAAAATATTCGTCGGGACCTATGGCCCCTTAATAATAGGGTCCCGTTTTACCTTTTGGGTACGGAACCCTAAAAATCAATCTCGGTAGGTACCTAGTCAAAGTTTGCAAAATCGGGTGCTACTGAACGAATTTCCTTATCACCAAAAAAATATGTGATTTAGCTTTTCTTATAAGTTCAAGAAGTTGATTAACAATTTAATATTTTCTTAGGCCTGATTCCACCAAACGCAAGTAAATTTTATTCTTAGATTATGTCGCCGGTTACTCTAGAGTAAACTGATTTTGGGTTTTACCAACCCTAATCTATTCTATTCTATTCTATTTTTATTTAATGGCGTTTCCTTGTTAGATTTCGCCAGTGTCAAGTACTTAGTTCGAGGGAGTGTCTATCCAATCTCGAGGATTGTTTTTGAGTAAGAACAACTGAGAAGGATTTTGGAGCCTCGTGGCAGGCTGAGACGCGAACCGCGCGAACACCACGCGAGAGACAAATGTTCGAGGCAAACCCTGCAACGTGACTCCCAACCCTAATCTATGAATACCGTAGAAAGATAAGGCACTAGAAGGAAGCACGTGTCTTGTCATATCACTCAGTAAGAGATGCACATAGCAAATTCGCTCTAGTTAAAAAAGGAGACCGCTACTTATTGCTGTCCTTATCGACGTATCCACTTTTTTGTACTTCGGCCATCTGACTCCAAAATGTCACTTCATATAAATTGTATGGGACAACCACCTGACTCCGAGATGTCACTTCATATAATTCGGTATGTCAAGTTTTTTTTGGAGGGCTGAATCGAAAACCATTTCGAGATAATTGTCTCAATAATCATATTTTCTACGTCAAAGATTTTAAAATGAAAGGATTACAAATATTTTAAATAAAATAACGTCGTTTTTCGGTACGCTCAGTGACGTCATTGGCATACCTGTGAACTCCTTGTTAAACATAAAATCAACTTGAAATACCCGGCCATTAAGAAAAAAAATACATTCACAATGTCAGAATTTGACATTTGATGTTGCCGTATCTGTTTCCAGCATAGAGTTAGAAAGAGGAGGCACGTTTTATTTTTTTTAAATATAGCAGTAGGTAGTGTTTCTCCATGGAGTTCGAATTATTTTTTCTCCACCATTTTTGCACTTAAAGATTACAGATCAAAATAATTTAAAAATTAAATGTATATTGATAAACTCGATGAATCGCAATAAAAATGAAATAGGTGTCTTAAAATTATGTCTTCTATCCGTAAAAAATATAAAAATGACAACCAAAAAAAACTTGACATACCGAATTCGCTATCTCATACCCGGTTACACTGATATTCGGTCTACTAGCGTAAGCGAAAATTTTTTCGTCTAAGATGAATACTAATCTATGAGACTAAGGAAATGTCAATGTCACGTAACTAAAAAAAACAAAAGAAACCTAACAAATTAAAACTGTAATACATTGCAAAAAGTACGGATACAACGACCTCTTTCTTTAGGTGGATTATACATTCGTTCCTTTAGTATGAATGAAGTAATTTCGGAACAAACGCTAAGATTTAAATTGTTTCTTGTATTGGTCGAATCCGGCCTTAATATGATAACTCTTAAGTATTCCGTTTTGCCCCGGCCTCACACGCAGCGATGTTTCTACCAAACTGCCGCTCATTGTCATTCATAAACGTTTACGTATCGCACGCTGCGTAAGTAAGTGATGAAACAGGCCCTATAAATATAGAAATAGGTATAGAAAATGGTGGTGGCAGGCTTTGCCAATCAGCGTTGCCTTATAGAGGCTTTTTATTGTCTCTTTGTAGATGTTTTCCTCGGGTCTATATTAGAATCCATAATTGAAAATGCCTATATTGAAAACCCTTAACACTTAAAACACATAATCATTAAAATCCATAATGTTGAAATGTATAGATTTAAAAAGTATATCTTTAATATGAATAGTGTAAATATGCATAACGTTAAAAAAACTTAAAATGGATACACATCATTTAACAATAATAAATTGGTATTTGTATGTAAGTGTGTCCATTTCTTTGACACGCTCTGGCCGCTCTGCAGCCTATAAATGGATTTTAATGTTTGGCGTGTCGTTACTTTCGTAAAAATTTGACAGTGGCTTAGGGTATATTATTTGATTACCTATGGCGTCTGCGAATCAACGTGGGGTGAGGTGAACCCCTGAGGCGAGAAATTTGTTTTGCTTGGACTAGGTAAACAGTAGCGATTCGGTTCTGGCACTCGCCGGCCGCTGCCGCGGCGCGCTCGCTGCGCTCGCTCGGCTCGTGCGCTGTGGTCGCAAGAAACCTAACATGCTCGTCGCTTCGCTCCTCGCTAACCTAACCGACTGAGTTAGATCTGGGGTCTAAAAACGCGTTTTTCAAAGTTATGGATTTTCATGTATAGTTTTTCAAATTACGGATTTTCATTACTATGGCAAATAATGCTATATATTTTCATATTAAACATTTTAATTGCTATACGAATTAACGTTATGTCATGTCTGTTATGGATTTTCAAAATATGACTTTTAAATGTATGGATCCTAAGGGACACCCGTTTTCCTCACAAGTTTTAAAAAGAAACTTACGTGATATCTTCTGCATTTGATGAGCATCTTAATTCGTTCAACAAAGTAGTAGTATCCATTCTCATCTCTGTAGAGCAGATCTCCAGTTTTAAGCCATCCGTCCTCTGTCAGAGCCTTAGCAGTTTCTTCTGGATTGTTGTAGTATTCCTGAAATATAAGCAGTAGGCTTAGATTATCGCAGTAGGTAAGTACTGTGGATAAGTATAATATAAGGTATATCTCAGCACACTGTTTTATACGATTTTTATCATTATCAGTCATGGTCCTGTGCTGAAAATAAGCCTTTCCTAAGGCGCGCCACGGTGGCCGCCCGAAACCTGCATACGCTGAAGAAGAAATTCTGATGCGTATGTGCAGTTTAATCTGTAATTTGGCACGCGTGGTGGACTAACTCCCTGAGGATAGGCCTGTGCCATGCAGTGGTACGTAAAACACCGTGGAATCAGGGTCATTTTGAACCCGGAAGGAGGTGATCTGCCACCAGTAGTAGGTACAATCCTTTGGCACGGGATTTTAAATAAATCCAGTAAATCTTCCTACTTCAAAACGACCCCGATAACACCGTGTATAGGATGATGATGATGATGAAGGCGCGTCACAGAACTTTATTCCCGGCCTTCCTCATCCAGTCGGTCCACAAAGCTTGCGCGCTCCTTTTCTCTGGTCGTCGGTTCTAGTTCTACGGGCCGGAAGGCATCCTACAAAACACCACAGTAAAAAATATTGATTGGTAGATTGATTTAATTGGGGTGGTTTAGATTATGTTATCAAACTAACACACTGAAAATAGTTATTTGTTATGCTAGGCTGCAAAGTTGCTTTTTGGCGCGAGTACTTGTATTGAAACCTGAGCAAGCGAAGGATTCAAAGGTACGAGACGCAGAATAACTTTGCAGCCGAGCGAAACACACAACTTTCCACCTCACAACAACGAGGAAAAAAAGTGAATTGCTAAAAATAACATTTTAAAAAGTATATTTTTTCTTGCTGGCCAGTGACATGAAATAGTTATTAATGCATTTTCAGTAGGCTGGCGGTACAGAAAAATATTGAATAGACAGATTCGAATTTCAAAAACTCTTTCCACGCTAGCGGATAAAATGCACTTTTGCACTCAGATTTCGAATGATAAACAGAATCTTTCCGAGCTAGTGGGTGAAATAGTTATTTGTTATGCTAGGCTGCAAAGTTGTTTTTTGGCGCGAGTACTTGTATTGAAACCTGAGCTTATAGCGAAGGTTCAAAGGTACGAGACGCAGAATAACTTTGCAGCCGAGCGAAACACACAACTTTTCACCTCACAACAGCGAGGAAAAAAATTGAATTGCTAAAGAGAACAACATTTTAAAAAGTTTTTTTTTTCGTGCTGGCCAGTGACATGAAATAGTTATTAATGCATTTTCAGTAGGCTGGCGGTATAGAAAAATATTGAATAGACAGATTCGAATTTCAAAAACTCTTTCCACGCTAGCGGATAAAATGCACTTTTGCACTCAGATTTCGAATGATAAACAGAATCTTTCCGAGCTTGTGAGGTGAAAAAAAAATTACCTATGCTAAGTTTACACTCTTGCCGAGACTTGGCAATCGTCCACAAGCTCCGAGCCAATACAAACGCTTGAATGCCGGTTTTCAACACTCGTTTGCGACTTTTGCGAGTGCGTTAGTTTGTTCTGGACAGGAAAACATGGCAAACGTGGACGTCGAAGTTGTTTCGGGTCTAGAAAGGCCATGGTTTCGTGGTTTGACCAAGCACTCAGTCGATACGCGGTCGTATACAGCGCTGCACAAAATACAACCGTACGGCGCGAACTCATGAGCGATACTCAACCAACACGCGCCAACGTTTCAATACGTCGCAAGCGCTCGCCGCGACCTTCCTTTGATCTAGGTTACGGTCGGGGACAAGCTCTTTTGCAAGCTCACGCAAGCCACGCCAAACACCCCCGTTACACGCTGTGTTTGTGGATGCTTTTCGAGAATTGCTAAGCGTGTAAACGTAGCATTGACAAAAAAACTGCTGTTTCAAACCGCTTTATCGACTATACCGACTCGACTGAAAATGTATGGGACTGCAGATTCTTTTATTTTATTTTTCTTACTTGCGTGTTTTGTTACACCTTGTAAGTATAAATGATGATTGAAACAAGTTTGTTTTCATAGTAAGCAGGGATTTTGGTGTTATCCATCCGAACAAAATGCAGTGGCGAGTAACCTTGCCTGCCGTGCAGGAGGCGATGGTTCGATCCCCGTCCATGCCGACTCGTACCAATGAGTTTTTCGGAATTTATGTACGATTTTTAACACAATTGACTTTTCGGTGAACGAAAACATCTTGAGGAAACCTGCAAGCTTCAATTTCGAGGCATGTATTGCACCCACTGTCCATAACAAGAGGCGACGGGCTCACTCCCCGTCACACTGGACAGTTTCTTTACTAAGTACATACTAGTGAAACGTGGATGTTCTGAGTTTTCAGAATATCTCTGACCACGGGGAATATAGTCGTGAGCATATGCATGCCAAGAAAGTAGTTAAGTGCTTGGCCAGCTTTGTGCAAGTGCTAAATAAGTAGGTACGTACTGTAAAAATTAACCCTTTCGCCCACAATTCTCCTGGCTTATTTGGCTCCGTTATCTCTTTACCAGTTTCTGGATCCACCAACTGAAACAAAGGTAAATAAATTATCATTTAAAGGACATCAGGTATTCTGGTCGATTGTCTGATTGATCTGAAGTCTGAACCTAGATATTAAATTTCAAAAATAGGTAGGTACTTATAATTTACTACTATAAGAAAACGAAGTTACGAAGATACGCCTATCGCCTATAATGGTCAAGACAAAAGCCAAAATTGTTTATTCAATATAATATCACATAGATAACTTTCTGACGACATGTTTTTGAATCTACCACCACGTCGGAAGGTGTTCCGTTGTAGAGAAGATGCGGCTAGAAACTCTACAACACTTTTTTCAAACAAAACAAAAATACAAAGTACCTACAATTCTAAAAAACACAATATTAAATTACATAGTGTAACATAACATTATTGTAAAGGCCAGACATTTTGGTAATTCAAATAATCTTCATGTTTACAGTAACCTTTTTTACAGAGGACTTGTTTAACATGGGACTTAAACTTATACAGAGTCCTTCTTGATATGCTGACACTTTTTTAAAGGGTTGATCAGACCGTCAAACTTAACAACTTTATCTAAGGCACCAACATTAAAATCACGAAAGTTGTTCAGTTTGGCGGTCTGATCATCCCATTAATAAAATATGTACTTAGTAGGTATGTAAGATGTCGTAATATATGAAATGAAAACGGATGATTTTTTTTTAAATATCCAGTAAGTACCTAGTGTCGTGATTCGTGATATTTTGTTACTAAATCTTAGTGTTTGTACTAGCAACACATTTAATATTCTATGACATTCAAATTAACTGAAAAATAACCAACGAATGGCTTAAAATGACTTGTATCCAGAGCCGTTCAAATTTGTGTCAGAATCGTTTAAATATATGCTTAAGGTGGCAATATTGACTTTTGTGCCGTTTGGTTGGTACAGCGCACTGAAAAATGAAGGGATAACGGTGGAAGTGGTGCAAAAGGTATCGAACAGGCAGTTCTCCAGTTCTCGGCGGACACTCAAAGTGAATAGTTGTAATTCTAGAATAATTTTAATTAAATTCAGTGAAATTGTAAAAAGTTAAATTTATAAAATTACAAAAGTATTCTAAAGTCTTTCGGAGTTTAATTTCTTCACACTTCAGCAGCAGGAACCAGACCTTCAGCCCTCAAGGTATGTGAATTCGGTCAAAGTCCACTGATATTCTTTGGCTATTGAAAGATTATTATTTTCTTTAAAGTACCTACTGAGTTATTAATTTTTCTCGTGGATTTTATGGAATTTTTCGTGACGGTTAACGGTTAAACATTGGATTTATCATTTGGTCAGGCTACCCCATGACAATGTTAAGTCTGATTTTATTTCGGAGACCATTAGGTCAGGGCAACTCCCTGACATTGTGCTCCGAAGTATTCATAAACCGTTAACCACCGAATTTAAAATTGTAAGCATTTTATCATTCGCCAGACTAGCGTTCGGTCAGGGCTACTCCTTGACAGCGTCTATCTGGTATTGAAACGATGCTGTGTGATCGTATAATGACCATTTGGTCAAGGCTACTCCTTGATAATGCTATTGTGCGATAAAACAGTATTCGAGCTAAATTGCTTACAACTATTTTATGATTTTGTTAATTGATATATTTTTCTACCTACATTGATCGGTACTTAAAGAAAATAAGTCTTAGATTAAATGATGTCATAATTTTTGAAATCACTAGCATAGTCAGTCATGTGGACAAATCGAATTCAAATATTTTGTATTTTTATATGCATGGTGGCCAAGTGTGTCACATAGTTTGGGCTAAGTATGTCCATCGTTTTATATGTATGGTGGCCAGGTGTGTCACATAATTTGGACCATGTGAGTCCATCGCTTTTGCATGTATGACCAGGCACTCTGGCATGATTTCTCTTCTTGCGCGCGACTGTGCTTTATTCCATACTACTTGTCGCGGAAAGCGCGACTTTTTCTCTCCCAAAAGCGTGGAAACTGTTTATTTTCTGCGGAGTAAAGACGCGTCGCGCGCGAGTGGCGGGTCATGCTAGACTTGCAGGTGTATCACATTATTCGGGCCATTTGTTCATAAATCAATATTATTTTTGTTTTAGTATTTTTACAAGGTTTAAAAGATCAGTTTTTAAGAAGTCAGATTTGCATTAATTAAAATCGTTGTTAGTACTGCATACCTGTGTATAGATTGTATAGGAGCAAACTTTTTTATATTGGCATTATTTGTACCAAGAAATAGCTTTCATGAGTGGATGTTCTGAGGTTTCAGAGTATCTCTAACTACCCCCTCGGGAAACATAGTCGTGAGCATATGCTATGCAAATACACTTTATTGTGTCGAATGGTCGATAAATTGTGTCATCATCAGCACGGTCCGTGCAGCCTTTATTTACAGTCGTGTTCAGTGAATTTTATTTTAACTTTAATACAAACTTACAAAATTAATGATACTAGTATTCCCAATTAAATCTAGGCGGCACACTGATAACATGCCACTATTCGAAATATTTCGTGAAAACTTGCCTTGTCTGTGACAATTTCTGGTACGTGATGTTCTGAATATCTGGTATTAAGAAAAATTTACCTGTTTATAAAAGACATAAAATAAAATCAAGTAAAGTCGACAATAAACAAGTGAGATATTAATATTTTGTGCTATTGTTAAAAATTGAGAAACTGCTTGAATATTTTGATACTGGGTGAAAGGTTAAAGTCAATTTGGACTATTGTTTTATGAGAAAACTGGTACGCAAAATACCTACCTATATATATTTTTTCTCAAGTACATAAATATGTCTGTGCCCTCATAAATTGAAAGTTGTCTAGTAATACTCAAGTTTGAGATTGAAACTTACAAGAGGCCTTATATTTTGTTTCATTGTCTTTAACAGAAACATTTTTTTTAAGTACTGATAATATGTCTTCAAATATTATGAGAGACTTAATTTACTAATTCATATTCAGCGAGCTAATATTCCAAGCTTTAACGATTCGGAGAGATAGAATTACTTTCGCACATTTAGCGAAGTAATATTTTATTAAGTGTTCCGAGACATCAAATTTATTCTCGCACACCTAGCGGGCTAATATTCTGAGGTTTAATAATTATTTTTGAGATATGTTGCGAGATATTGCGAGATGTTACGAGATATTGCGAGATGTTGCGAAATATTAAGAATTTACTGTCGCACATTGTAGCAATGTAATCTTCCAAGTTATCGTTAGTTTAATTACTTTTCTTAATGCATATTTTTATTCCGAGGTAATGGTGAATCTGATGGACGCGGACATCGCCTTCGCTGACAGAGATGTTACTACGTGCCGTCATGGGAGTCTGAGATCAGTCATGTTTATGCTAATTATCTTCCGAAATGTTCACTGCAGAACTGCAGCAAATTTCGACTTCCATAAGATTTGTCTTAATTTCAAGATACTTACCTACCTTATTTTATATTTGAAACACTTTATTTGTTTTGTCATACAGACAATAAAATTTAATCCTTAATAGTATTTCTAGATACTTGATAAGCAATTGTTGTATGGTAAAATAAATTATTAGACAATGTACTTGTAGGATATTATTGATGTTATTCTAATGAATCATAACAGATTCTTTATTTTACGAGTTTTATTAGATTATACGAGATTTCCTCCAGGAAACCGCTAGGTAAATTCAGTAGGTAGGTATATTAAATTTGTTGTTTATATAATGGCTGTAGATAGCTTTGTTTGTCGAATAATTGAATAAAATCAGAACATCAGTGTGCAGTTATAGCTTTTAGAAGACAAGAGGTCGCCTTTTCATCTCTTTTAGATAGGTATTTAGCAATTTTAGACCCAGATTTTGTGAACTAAATAAACGCACCTGTATTTAGTTAGTTGGGCCTTATCGCGAGTACTGCTTGGTTTTCACTGGTTGGGGCCCGGTTATCCGAGTGCAAGCGTCTTTGTCTTACAAGCATAAGTTTGCATTTAGCCATCCCGCTTCAAATGAAAGCAGGATCGCAAAAAAAAAAAAAAAAAAAAGTATTTTTCGTCATAATCTTTTTATCTGAGTGTATCTAAGCTCCAAAAACTTAAGCGAATTTGTCTAGAAATATTTAATGTATTTAATTAAGTACAAAAATAACAAGTTAAATATCAGCAGTTTAATCAGATTATTCAGTATTAAAAAAAAAAAAAAAAAACAACTCAAAAATAAAAAGCGCGGATAACCTAGCCTTAACATTAACGATCAAGTAGGGCAAGCTTTCAAGGTACATATATGGTTTCCATTTCCATTATGACAAAAACCCAGTACTCTAGATGTTGAACCAAAATAAAAGGTAGGTAGAAGCATATTTTCTTCTAGTCAAATAAGTTGAGATACCTACATTCAATGAATCATTTATTTATTTAGTGTTAGGTATCTAGGATCGCTAAATTTCGACTTATTTCGCTTAGGTTAGGCGTAGGTGTTATAATAAGTGGGCACTCATGAAATTAATTATCGTACTTCATTCCATTTCACAATGTACAGATGTTCCGTTTGTTCGTTATACATTTTGTTCTAACGATGAGACTAGTCTATTTCCATGATTGTTTCGAGCAAAGTCGCTAGATGGGGTTGGTTGTAGTAGTCACCATAATAATTTTATAAGAATCTTAGAAGTTTTAGTATCGTAATTATTAATTCACTAGCGATAATAACTTAAAATTTTGGGTAATCGTAACAAATGCTTACTCGATGAGTTTGACAACGCCATCTAGTAAGTGCCGTTGATTTGTTTATTTTAAAAAGAACACTACCATGCAATTTACTTCACAATAATTAAGTCATTATTTTATAATTATTTCATTATTTTAACGTTGGTAAAGCCGTTCTAAGAATTGAAATAGAATCTATTTTTGTCGTTCAAAATGGGGATAAAGCTTTAGTCTACTTTGTTTGGAAATGAGTATAGAGGTACAAAGCTGTAAATTGTAATACTTACAAAATCAATTAAGTATAACAATCTATTTTTTAAATGCTGCTATTGTAGATATAGATTCGAGTTTTAATCAATTTTATTTCATTATCTTTATTATTGGTATATTTTTACAAATTACACAATATTTTGCAACTGTATACTTCAACATACTTGAGCTGGGCTGTGCGAAAGGCGTAAGGCGTCGCAGTGGGATTGCCATGAGTCTTCACTGTAGTTGCGGCACCAATTTTGAATGACAGAACTAGTTCTCGAAACTAGTTTACGAAATTAAATACAAAAACTAGTAAACTACAGTAAATACTGCAGTACTGTAGTATACTTCAGTGTGGACTCGCGGTAGACCTACTGACAGTTAACTAGCTGATGGTAATTATAGTATATTACACTGAGCTCAAGACAAGATTCATTATCAGCTGTCTTACTGTGTGACTATCAGATTTAATCGATGGATATTTTATAATGCAGTTCTTCTGATTAAGTAAATATAAATAAGCAAATACTCATGTTATCTGTCAATTTGTAAAAAAAAATGAATTTACGAAATATATAATTCAGTAAATAATTCATATATTGCGTCATATGGTGTGGTGTGGTATTGTAATGTTCATGTATTCAACTATGATAATACGCTATGCGCTTCCTGTTAAATGCTAAATATTTTTACACAATGACTGACCCGGCTATCGTACTTTTGTATTTAATAAACAACTGTTTTGATTGATTACCGGTTAATGATCGATATTGATTTAATTAAGAAAACAGTATAAACAGAACCGGTATGTTTTCGTGTGCAGATATAGTATTTACTGTATAAACATAAGAAGCATCAAAATGTAGTAAAATTGAGAACGTTGTAGCAGCAAATAGAATTAAAATCAAGTGTTACCATTTATTATGTTTCAAGCGTTCAACTAAAACTTTGAATACCTTCTTAATTTTAAATACTAAACTTCTTCGTATAAAATGGATGGGTTCAGAATGTACTATTTCCAAATAAATCATTAGACAAGGAAGATCTCACTTATAAGAGCTGCCTCTATTAGAGCTGCAGCAACGTTCACAATCATTCAAGTTGATAAATATTGATATTAGTGTAAACTGCCAAATGTCGTGATTTGATCGTGTAATTATTACATAATGTTAATTAAAATTTAAATAAGATAACAGATTAACTAATGTAAGAGCCATTAAGAAGATTTAAGAAATCATTCTCTAAAATAATCTCTAAAAACTAAACTTTCAAGTACCTACTTTTTGTGTACCAGCTGTCATTCTTAAATAATTAAGTTTACATAAGTCTGGTCGTGATCTTGTAACTGCATGTTTAAGTGCTAAACATTGTGTTGCTGTAGAGTTTCTGGCCGCATCTTCTCTGCAGTTATAACACATTACGAAGCGGTGGTAGATTAAAAAAATAAATATTAGGTACTTTCAATGAGTGATTTTGAAAAACATGTTCTGAAATGATTTATATAAAGAAAAACTTTAGTTTTCCTCATGTTTTGGTGTTGGGATTGTGTGACTCAGGTCTATTATGCACTAATGGACTTGGGTTGTACGATCTCGGAATTGAAACACATTTTCATTTGTATGGATTATTTTGAATAATTTTGACTGAGAAATGACTGTTGGGTAGCTGTGCACCAGGAGGTTGCACAGAATCGGATGGCCGAATGTCGTGATTCGTGATATTTTGTTACTAAATCTTAGTGTTTGTACTAGCAACACATTTAATATTCTATGACATTCAAATTAACTGAAAAATAACCAACGAATGGCTTAAAATGACTTGTATCCAGAGCCGTTCAAATTTGTGTCAGAATCGTTTAAATATATGCTTAAGGTGGCAATATTGACTTTTGTGCCGTTTGGTTGGTACAGCGCACTGAAAAATGAAGGGATAACGGTGGAAGTGGTGCAAAAGGTATCGAACAGGCAGTTCTCCAGTTCTCGGCGGACACTCAAAGTGAATAGTTGTAATTCTAGAATAATTTTAATTAAATTCAGTGAAATTGTAAAAAGTTAAATTTATAAAATTACAAAAGTATTCTAAAGTCTTTCGGAGTTTAATTTCTTCACACTAGCATAAGTTTTCTCACTCTATTTTGTTTTAGGTTAAGAATTTGTTAAAACAGATGAAAGATTCGGATCAACAATAAATGAAACTTGCCTGCACGGCTAGCATGCCACCCACGACAAAGCGGTTAAACGAGAAAAACGTCATGCGCACTCTTTCTGGCATACCTACGTAAAATAATAAGGATGGAGGCACATCTCGATTTTTATCGTTTTCTCGGGGGTGGCATGCGAGGCCTACTGGAGAGCGATTTTTGAATCTCATTCAATGAATTCCGCAGTTGAAAATGTCAAAAATTCTATGGAGATATGCATCTTTCTATTGCTGATTTGACATAAAAAAATCATAATTCAGGAGGGGGATTTTTTAAAGTCAAATAAGCAGTAGAAAGATGCATGAGAGAGAACGCTTTTGTATGCGATTTAAAAACCGTTCAAGCTCACTGATGACATTCAAAAATCGCACCCCTGATGTCCTTTTTATTTTTATCTTAGTCTGGCCATAAGAATCTTAAGGTGGTTTCAGTCCATACAAAACTGTGTCGTAGAACACTCGTAGACGTAGACGGTATTAATAAAAGTAATGATGGAAAAATAGCTTAGAAAATCTAGATTGCGCGTATCAAATAATATTTACAATCTAAATATATAAAAGAAGAAAGTGACTGATTGACTGAATGACTGAATGAATGACTGACTGACTGACATATCAACGCACAGCCCAAACCGCTGGGTCTAGAGATTCCAAATTTGGCACGTAGGTTCCTTATAAGATCAAGGGGTGCACTAAGAAAGGATTTTTCAAAATTCACCCCCTAAGGGGTTGAAACGAAGTTTGTATGGGGAAACAAGATTAGTTGGACTATTTTATTCGAAACTTCACAGGAGTGCTTCTATTGATAAATGAGTAAACACGTATTTCAGGTTTTTTCAGAATTCAACCCCTGAAAGGGGGAAATGGGTTGACAAAGTCTGAAAATCAAGATGGGTATCGTTTGTATGGTTTATCGGGTAGCTGATTACGAAAACAACATTGATTTTAAAATCCAACTTGGCGGACGTAAAATACCATCATCCCCTGTTGGGGTGCGATGGGGTTGAAATATCTAAATATCATTATGGGTGTCGTTTCTATGGTTTTTTGGGACGTTAATTACGAAAATGGCATCGGTTTTGAAATTTAGTATAGTGAGCATTGTCTTTATTATATTTTTATCTTCTATCTTTTATCTAAATCTATACATATAAAAGATGAAAGTGGCTGACTGACTGACATAATCAACGCACAGGCCAATCCGCTGGGTCTATAAATTCAAAATTTGGCACGTAGGTTCCTTATGAGGTTAAGGGGTCCACTATGAAATAAGTAAGGATTTTTCAAAATCCACCCCCTAAGGGGTCGAAACGGGGTCCAAAGTTTGTATGGGGAAACAAGATTAGTTGGACAATTTTATTCGAAACTTCACAAGAGTAGGTACTCCTATTGATAAATGAGTAAGTACGTGTTTCAGGTTTTTTTCAGAATTCAACCCCTGAAAGGGGGAAATGGGGTGACAAAGTCTGAAAATCAAGATGGGTATCGTTTGTATGGTTTATCGGGTCGCTGATTACGAAAACAATAATGGTTTTAAAATCCAAAGAGGCGGACGTGAAATACCACCATCCTGTGTTGGGGTGCGATGGGGTTGAAATGTCTAAATATAATTATGGGTGTCGTTTTTATGGGTTTTATGGGACGTTAATTACGAAAATGGCATCGGTTTTGAAATTCAATAAAGTGAACATGTGTCTATACTGTGTTTCTTTGTTTATTTTTCTATGCTGTATTTGTGTTGTTGTGTAAATAAACGTACATTTCATGCATTCATTAATTAATTCATTGTATATTATATTTTTAAGAAAGTGAAAAACTGACTGATTCCAAATTTGGCACGTAGTTTCCTATGAGGTTTAAAGGTGCACTAAGAGATGATTTTTCAAAATTCACCCCATAAGGGGGTGAAACGGGGGTTCAAAGTTATATTAAGTTATGGCACTTTTTGAGCTGAAATTTAAACTGAACCATCTACAGGATATGAGAAGTGATGTGGTTTTTCTAGAAATCGATTTTAATGAATAAAACCGAAGAAAAGGGACTCTAAAGTCACCCCTTTTTTTCCAGTTGTAACCATTTTACTCTTACATTTTTAATCGGAACAAAATGAAAATTTACTATATTGTTCACAATACAATTTAGAATGATGTGGTTTTTTTACTTTTTCGAAATTAATAAAAAATCATCGAATTTTTCAAAGAAAACAGCAAAATTCTGACCGGAGCCACGCGCTCTTTCTCATCGATTAGTATGGAGTGTGAGTGAGAGGAGAGTGGTCCACGGCTGATACGCCTTAAACACGTGTTGTTTGTATGGTTTATTGGGTCGCTGAAGTGATTACGAAAACAACAATGATTTTAAAATCAAACGTGGCGGGCGAATACCATCATCCCCACCAGGGGTGCGATGGGGTTGAACTTAAAGTCTAAATTATCATTATGGGTGTTGTTTTTATGGATTTTTTGGGACGTTAATTACTTAACCCGACCTACGCCCTACATACCCCCTACTCTGCTATATAGGGGATGAGAATGGGGTGCGTAAGTGGTGAGTATGGGATGCGTAGAGGGGGTGAGTAGGGCGTGAGTAGAGGGGGTGAGTAGGGGTGCGTAGAGGGGATGAGCAGTGGGTGCGTAGGGGATTAGTAAGGGTGTGTAGGGGGTACGTAGGGGTGCGTAAGTGGTGAGTAGGGGGTGCATAGTGGGTGTAAGTAGGGGGTGTTCTTTCAGAAGTCACAAAAAAAGACAGTGGCATAAAAAATTACCATAGCAAGTCTTAAATCCACGCGTAGGAAGTCGCGGGCAACAGATTGTTTATAATATAATTACGAAGATATCGAGCTTTGAGATTATTCATACAAAATTTCAAAGGCTTATATCGCCGTAATTATATTATAAACTAGTGTTTTCCCGCGACTTCGTCCGCACAAATTATATACCAGATTTTAAGTCAGATCATAAGCTATCAAACATAAAAAGTTTCATCAAAATCGGTTCAGTAGTTTTTGCGTGATGTGCGAACAAACAAACAAACAAATTTTTGTCGAAATACAAGCGAAAAATTAAATAAAAGTAAAAGTAGGTACAAGGTTGCCATCCTTGAATGTCACAGGATTTTTATGTTTATGTTATGTGTAGGTACAAGTAGGTAAATACATCCCAAAAAATTCCGCCTAGCTACGTAGCCGTGGCGCGAATAAAGGCTTCCGCACATTGCAGCGATTTGATCGAGCAATAATATCGCTGCGATTTTGCGATAATTGTTTCCAGTACATTTCGTATGGGGACGCGCGCGATTCTACACACTGTCGCGATATTATCGAGCGATAATATCGCTGCGATTTTCCGATAATTGTTCTCAGTACATTTTGTATGGGGACATTGGGGACGCGCTCGATCCCACACACTGCCGCGATATTATCGCAACCTGACGCAATCTCTTTCGACTACATTCAGTGGTGGGCGCATGCGTGATGCGAAATTTAAATCACAAACACTGTTCGTAGGCTGTCCCTGATTGGTCAGTCTTACAGTAGCTCGTTCTGTGTCCACAGAGTTAGTATTCAAACACAAGTGTCAGACTAATAAAATAAATGCTTTTCGGGTGGACTAGGTAAACAGTAGCAATTTGGTTCTGGCATGTGGTCGCAAGAAACCTAACATACTCGTCGCTTCGCTCCTCGCTAACCTAATCGACTGAGTTAGATCTGCGGGGTCTAAAAACGAGTTTTTCACATGATTGCCTACTAAATAATAAATACATACTTGATGTCACAATTTTCGAAGTGTATTTATTTTATTTGACTGACACCTGTGTTTGATTCCTAACTCTGTGGACACAGAACGCCTTGACCAATCAACGCACGACAGATTATGATTTACCGGTCTCACTTCGATAGATTGTAAAGTATCGAAAAATTATGCGTTAAATTGTAAGCCGCAGTTACGGTTCACAACCTTTCGACAGTTTACAATCTCGCGAGATAAATTATAATCTAACGATTTTTACAATTTTACGGTGACATATTATTATGTAGCAGAAAATAAAATCGAACCTTATATTCGTTGATGATGTCAATGATATGATCGAAACTGTTCGGTTTCGAAGACTGCACTATTGTCCAGTTCATCAGGATATACCCAAGTGTCATAATATTGCCGGACAACCACTGGGTTGGAGAAATGTTCATCGCTTTGTTGTGCTCCCTAAAAGTAATAACAATCTTAGTTCAAAGCTGCCGCATGGGTCCGGTCATGGTAGCGACACAAAAATCGCGCCGCAGTTCGGCCTGCCCCGTGGCCAGGGTGAACCACCCGATATTTTCCCGTGGGTTTAGTACGAGGCGACTAAGGAATTGTTTCTTATGCAGTGTGTTATTGGGGCAAAAAGCTAGCCCTATCACACCTTGAAACGTCATTCCATCCTGAGCCGAAAGGTGAACTGAGTCTATATTTAAAAAAGGCTACCTACTTAGTTGGTAGTTGTAGCAATTTTTGTAATCTCACTCCTAAAGGAACTATGGTCGTGAATTAATGTGTGTAGGCGTAAAAATGTTTTCCGAGCGTACGTATGTATGTAAGGTCAGTCGGGGCAAGTGCCTCTACGGGGTAAGTGCCTCTAGCTGCAAAATTTCGAAAACTAGACATATTGACGACCCGGTTGGTGTAATGGTTACCACGCCGGACTGCCAAACCAGGGTCCTGCCTGGGTTCGAAACCCGGTTCGGTCATGGATGTTATATGTTCGTGCCGTTGTTGTATATTTTCCATAATAAAAGCCTTTAGTGCTAGTTTGGGATCATTACAATGTATGTGCCTGTGAGCGTTATTTATTTATTTATTTATATTTAGACATACCGCCTTCAAACGTCAAAGCCGGTACTTTATCTTAGTCACGTTGACCAAGATTCAGTAAAATGACAAAAAATATTATTTAATAGTTGTTTTTCGTGATGAAAACAAGGTGACATTACATTATGAATGTTATGCTCTTCATATCAATATTTCTTTTGTTGTTATTTAGCTAAATACTCTGTGATTTAGCGATTTTAATATATCGATGTACTTATAGATTTTGCAAAGAGGGAAGTGCGTTTACCCTTGATGAGGTAAGTGCGTTACTATGACGAGCTATAAGAAAAAAAGGTTTATCGCCACTGACCCGTAAAAGTATGGCGCACTTTCCCCATTTTTCTTTGTCAATCGATATTAGGTTTAATACTAATGGAAATAAAGTTTTGAATGTATTGCCATGTTTAGTTCACAAAAAGCTTTTATCTATTTTGTACCAAAACTCAAAATAACCACATTTTATCTGGTTTATAAACGTGTGCCAAAAGACGCACTTGCCCCATCTTGGGGGAAGTGCGTCTACCTGGGTATAGTTTACTTAAAGGCGGCATATATCCAACAAAAGCTATCCGATTTCCACAAATACAGTTTTTCATATTGCCAGTTTTAATACTCAATTTAATGGCCAAAAGATGTAAATAGAAATATTTACTATGAATGTCAAATTTGCAAAAAGTATGACGCATAGTTGACGTATAGTTTACTTAAAGGCGGCATCGGCATATATCCGACAAAAGCTATCCGATTTCCACAAATACAGTTTTTCATATTGCCAGTTAAATACTCTATTTAATGGCCAAAAGATGAAAATAGAAATATTTACTATGAATGTCAAATTTGCAAAAAGTATGACGCGCTTGCCCCGACTGACCTTATGTAAGTATGTATATTTGTGTGTATGTATGTATGTTTGCATGTATTTTTCTTTGGCTTGCTCTACAACCTAAACGGCTTGATGGATTTTAACGTATGAGGTGGTAACGCTAACGTGTGGTTAGATTCGTAAAAATTATTTTAATTTGGCGTATGCGAATTAAAAAAAATTTTTGTTAAATATTATTATATCTGTAATCGCGTCGTAGAAAACGGCTGTAATAATTTAGATATAATTTCTGAATAGCGGTTTATGAGGGCAAAATTAGGTCTCATTTCTGAAAAAAAGTTTTCAGCGTGCAGAGCACGGTCGCCCTGGTACTTTACTATACTTAGGGCCTGTTTCACCACTTCTGAGTAAGTTCTTGTTAGCGTATCCGACAGATATTTGGACATAAATTCATACAAAATATCTCAAAATATCTGTCGGATAAGCTAACAAGAACCTACTAAGAAGTGGTGAAACAGGTCCTAAGTCACTTTAATTATAGTAATCTCTGATAGTCAGCGATATTTGTAGATAAAATAATTCTAAGTTCTTTATTTCTTACCCTTCGACCTTCGACGTTTGCATCATCTCAACCGTTTTCTTGGCAGCCACATAGTGCGTAATGGCAGCTTGTTTGGCAGCTCCAGTGGTGCCACTGGTGCTTACCAGCCAGGCGTATACCTTGTTAGTGTCATAGGTAGGTGGCCTGAAATGAAATAGTCGTGACATTTTGTTACGATGCGTTACAAACGTCTGTAACAAAATAAAGCTAAAACAGCTAAACCGATTTACATACACATAACATAGCAAGAATTTGTAACCGATTACAAAAAACCGCATCGAAATCTGTCCACCCAGAATTGAAAACTGAACGAACAATTTGGGTATCTTCTTTGATTAATCCTTAAGATTTGATCAACATAATATTACAAAAAGTCTGCAAGTGTTTCGGGGCATTTTATGGTCACTCTACAAAATTCAACCATTTCTAAGCACTAATACCTAGAAACTAATACGCATATGAATCTTTGTGGTAGCCTAGTTCTCTCTGACTTGCAGTAAGTACCTCTTGTGACATTGATCATGGACCATGCCTGCCTGCCTACTGAAAATAACGCTGCTTGCGTGCGATTCTGTTTCTCGATTCCTAAGAGGCACGATATTATCCCTTATACTTTTTATCAAATTATATAGTACTAGTGTTTACCCGCGACTTCGTACGCACAAATTATATTACTTAAGTACCAGATTTTAAGTTAGATCATAAGCTATCAAACAAAAAAAGTTTCTTCAAAATCGGTTCAGTAGTTTATGCGTGATGCGCGAACAAACAAATAAACAAACAAACAGACAGACAAAATTTCTAAAAAAGATTGATTTCGAGTCAGTGATACCTAAAAACCATATCGTAATCTTTTTTTTGTAAATATCTTCAATGACACTTCAATTACAGTTTTATAATAGTTTAGATTAGATTATATTAAGTATTATATTAATTATTTAGTAGGCATGCAAGCAAAAATGTTCTTAGTACAAGAAATACAAATAAATTAGTATTCCCACATTTTCTCTCAGTAAAGTCAACACATCTTTCATGGGGCACTGTATACGCTATAATAATACGGTACCAGAGGATATTCTAAACTTGCCAGACAAAAAGTTTGAGGCCCAATGTTAAGCGTGTTATAAAAAAGGCAACTAAAAACTCGATGATTCTAAGAATGAACAATATGTCTGGTCTTGACAATGTTACACCCTCTACGAACAAATTATTTAATCGTAGTGTTACACTATATTTTATTTGTAAGTGTAGGTACTTTGTACCTAATAACTATTTTGTTTTAAAACATTTTGAGTTTGAGTTGAATGAGGATAGTGGTGGTCAGGTGGAAAAGTCCTCGATAGTACCTTGTCCCCCACTGAACGACATTGATCCTTTCAGAACCGCCTCACCTCTACTAAATAATTTTCATGCCTTCTAATCCAAGGAAACCAAATTAGAAAAGAATAAAAAAAAAATATATATTTCGAGCAACATGGGACTCATAGCGTGTTAGTAACAATATCTTAAAACTAAGTGTTAGTATTTACATGAAGGTTGTTACAGTGCGTTATGTAGGGACAGTCCAGTCTGTCCGCTATCATGCTCAGGATGCTATAAGGACTTGTACCAAATTTTAAAATTATCTTAGTAATTAACTCATTGAAATAGTTATTCGTTATGCTAGGCTGCAAAGTTGTTTTTTGGCGCGAGTACTTGTATTGAAACCTGAGCAAGCGAAGGATTCTAGGATTGAACCACGAGCGAAGCGAGTGGTTCAGATAATAGAATCCTGAGCTTATAGCGAAGGTTTCAAAGGTACGAGACGCAGAATAACTTTGCAGCCGAGCGAAACACACAACTTTTCACCTCACAACAGCGAGGAAATAATGTGAATTGCTAAAGAGAACAACATTTTAAAAAGTTTTCTTTTCGTGCTGGCCAGTGACTTGAAATAGTTATTAATGAATTTTCAGTGGACTGGCGGTATAGAAAAATATTGAATAGAGAGATTCGAATTTCAAAAACTCTTTCCACGCTAGCGGATAAAATGCACTTTTGCACTCAGATTTCGAATGTTAAACAGAATCTTTCCGAGCTTGTGAGGTGAAAATGATCTTAAAAAGTAAGTAAGACAATTTTTAGATCATAATATCGACGGTCCCTACGTACATATTCCTAAGTGGTAGATACGTGATTTGCCTTTTATTGTTCCATGTCCTTCAGGTCACTCTATACTATCGATTAGTCAAAAAAAAATTAAACATTTCATGCAAATTGAACCTTAAATCCACACACACATTTCCCGTAACTACAAAATTAAGAAAAATTTCCGAAGTAAACTAACATCAGTGGTAGTTCAGTGATTCTACATTGGAACGCAATCCACGCCTGCCGCGTAACTGCAACGCACTATGTTAGTTACGTTGTTTTACGTGAACAACTTTACATGCCTAAGCCAGGCCATGCCATGCAAGTGGTAGATAAGTTTTCTTACGTCGGAAAATAAAAGTACTTTTTATCAATAACTACCATTTAAGGCTTTTTATGTCGGAAATATTTTGTAAATATGATAAGATAGTTGTATTTATGTTATTAAACTTCTGTAACTTCGTTTGGTTTTGGAAAAAAATATTGATTAGCCAGCTAAATTAACATCTTACAACCATCATGTCAATTCCAAATTGACATATAAGGTGAAAGTTGTTTATGACCAGGAAGCTGGCCTACGTTTATGACTGTGCGCGTTTGTCATTATTTAGCATAAGCATGCATATGCTCACGACTATATTCCCCGAGGGGGTAGTCAGAGATATTCTGAAACCTCAGAACATCCACGTTTCACCAGTAGTAGGTACTGAAACTCTGTCCAGTGTGACGGGGGGTGAGCCCGTCGCCACTTATAATGGACAGTGGGTACAATACACGCCTCGAAATTGAAGCATGCAGGTTTCCTCACGATGTTTTCCTTCACCGAAAAGCCAGTGGTGTAACAAATCGTACATAAATTCCGAAAAACTCATTGGTACGAGTCGGCTTGGACGGGGATCGAACCATCGCCTTCTGCACAGCAGGCAAGGTTACTCGCCATTCATTATTTATAATAATTATAATGCTTTATGCAGAAAATAGTTTTAAAAAATTATGCGATGTAAAGAGGTATATCAAAACCTCTTTATTTATTTATTTATTTCATTAATTGTAGAAATTAAAACCATTTACCATGAGTTAACTAACGTGGCAATGTTTTTTAAGGCAATATGAACTAGAAAATTGGTTACGCCGATCACATGAGCGCTGATGTTTGTCGTGAAAGAGAGTAACAGTAGCTATAAGTAATATATGGGATGTTCAGATGGGAAGATGAATACCCCTCCATAATAGCCCTCTCCATTGCCCTTTGTGTGACTTTCAGGCTTTTTATGAGGCCAGGAGTGAGCTACTACGTCTCAATTTCGTATGTCAAGTACTTACACCCGTATTCTAAGACGTTTCCTTGACATTTCCTCCACTCGAACCGTCCTCCACTCAAACATTTTGTATGATTAGTCGTCAAAAACGTCCTTGACTTGAGTAATTTCCTCCGTCGAGTGAAGGAATCAAACGTCAACTGGAGTGGAGGAATGATACGTCAACTGGAGGAATGAAATGTCAACTCAAGGTAGCTCGCGACGTACCTTAAGGACTCCTCGAGATACGTTAACATTACTGAATAATAGTATATCTTTAAATAATATAATTTAAATTATTTTTAATTGATAATCTAAGCACGAAAAAAAAAATCAGACTTCGAAGATTTTATAAACTACACGTATGATAATGATAAGGGGTCAGTAGGTCTAGGTACACGATTCCCGCATCTTTGCCAATTGCGGCTTGAGGAAGATCACCTTAAAAACAAAGATCAGAAACCTACGGGGGTGCGCACAACTATCAAAATTTCATAAAAATCGGACGAACGGCATAGGAATGTACAATAAAATGACGGGGTAAAAATAAATGCAGAACAATTTTATTTTAAATATAATAGGTTTATTCATGTCAGAGAAGGGTTCACGGAGATGACGGCCAATCTTCAAGAGTGGTGAAGAACCTCTTTCTGCTGGCATTTTCAGTAGTCTCTGCGCTCGGTCGTCTCCAGTTGCTCCTCTGCGTTCTGCCGCTCTAGTTTTTGAGAACTTTTTCTGCCACTATAAGGAAAGTTTCCCTTTCTACCAGTTTAATAAGTTTGGAGCTCTTCTTGTATTTGTTTGTTTCTATAATGAGTTGAAATCAGTAGTGAGACGTGCCCACCCACCCATGCACCCGTTTTTGCAGGCGCTATAAATAAATAGTGTTCGTAGAGTTGAGCTTATGTTGGACGATCAGCTCACTCAAACAATGCTTCTCAATAATTGGCGTCCGGACATTATTTATATCACCAGGTTATCTCCGAAAATACATTCAATCACAATTAGGTTTTCTCAAGAAAGAAAAATTTTAATCTTTCAAAATTGTCAGTCAATTTGCTTGTCAGTTGACGTTCCATTTCATAGGTATTTCCAAGAAGATTAAATGCTTGGGTATTTAATTTCATTTCTTGCCGTTTCTTGTTTACCTGTATGTTTAGTAGCCCAAAAAATTGTTTTAACCGTGTTCAAATACGTTCATGGGAATAAGTAAAGTATTATTTAGTTCTATTTACGTAGACAAATAAATTATAATTATTATGATTTTTGCGTTTAACAAAACATGTAGGGACCAAGCAGGCAGGATATCATCATAGACAAGACGGAAGTCTCGTGGCTGCCAACCAAATAGCATGACATTACTCAACTCGACCTCTCTCGAGGAGCCTCGAGATTATGACTGAGAATACCGATTTTAAGGATGTTTTGAGGAATACCTTAAGGTGTCCTCGAGTGAGGTTGAGTCGAGGAAGACTTCAAGGAAACGTCTTAGAATACGGGTGTTAATATTCTATCTTATTCTGTGTCGTCACTGGCAACACACACTGGTCAATGACTTTCGTTTTGAGACACTGCAGTGTTTGGCCGAGAAGATACTACGCAGTCCATACGTCCTGAACGATGTCCAGCCCAGTTAGATTCGTCTATTGACCTCTATCTCGAAGTGGGACCATCCTAACTGGATGGTTTGTCCCTGGTTAACATAATCGTAGTAACTTCGAACTCAGAGTCTACGATCTTTACGGGAGTGGGTAGAACATGGACATTTGACATGATCTTCGTCTTGTTCATGGTAATTTTCAAAACAACTCGTTCGAAGGCTCTGCTAAGTTCATCAAGCATTCTACTGAGGTCCTCCATGCTCACCGTCATAATGACTTTAATTCTTATGACTATCTTCGGCAAACTAAAAGAGACTCAGCCCTTTCCAATCCAAAACCTTGAAAACATCTTCCAGTGCCACGGTGAACAGTTTCAGAGAAATTACGTCTCCATGTCTCACACCTCGCTGCGGTAGGATAGGTTTCTATCGGACTGACATAGTGGCAGTAGCATTTGAGCACTTCCAAGTACCAGTAGTCAACTTTTCATCGCTGGAGAGACTGCAGTACAGCCCATGTCCCATTCAAATCAAAAGCTTTTTCGTAGTCCACGAACGCCAAGCAAAGAGGCAGAGCGTATGTATGTGGTACGCGGTGCTAAAGTTTTTTCGGAACCCAGGTTACTCGGGATGTTGGAATTCGTCAAAATGAGCGCGACACGGTTCGTTTCAACTCTCAAAAACAGCTTATAGACATGACTAAGAAGTGAGATGGGCTTATAGTTCTTCAGTAGGGCATTATCGTCCTTTTTAAATAAGAGAACCATCAAATTTCTGTTCCATGTCTGCGGCGTTTTCCCCTCAAGTATGACGAAGTCAAACAGCTTCTGAAGGGCTTAAGGACCGGTTTCAATAGTGACACCCACTACACCAATTACTCGTTTTGAATTAGGTTGGTACTCATATCGTATGGTTTAACAAGTCGCCATATAATATTGTCAGTTTATCATAATAGTAAAGTCTACTACTAGAGCACCGCCATTTATCACTCTATTCCGTCAAATTAATTTCTGGAAAATAGCTTAACGAGATAAGGCCTCCTTTGATACCCTTCTCGTCTATGTTGTAAATTGTATTTGTCTGTTTCTGACGTGCAAATATAGTACATTAATGATTTTATGTTATCAATATTGTTAAGTCTCAAATTACTTAATAATTAACAACTGATAATAAAGTATGTAATTTCTTAAACCTTTGTAGGTCAACGTTTCACTAGCAGTACCGAAACTCTGTCCAGTGTGACAGGTACACACGAGGTATGAGGGACGGGGTTAAAATTTATTAATAAAACTAAAAAAAGTATACTTTTTGTTGTAACAATACACTTCGCCCTTACCTACAAACCCCGTATCTCCATAATGTTTCCCATGTACAATGATCTATGTGACAGTTAAGATTTTGATCTTTCGTGAGACTACCGTGTAATAATCAATATGTACCACATACGTTATTTGTAATTGGAGCGTTTCCGATGTAGAACTAAGTAAGTGACTAATAACACACTTCCAATGAACTTTTTGAGTTTTTTCTTTATGTTTCATATAGTTTACCGTATATTAAACCTATATTCCAAATTTCGTAACTGTGCTACAAATAGGACGTGAAATACACATGTTTGAAACTTAAAAGTGCTCTCCTGTAAAATTTGACTTTTGCACTTACGGGAATGTACGTAGGGACCGTCGATATTGTCTACACAATGGTGCGTGTCGTGAGTAAAAGTTACTCGAACTTATAATTTACATGCACGTAATACAGTAGGTAGATACTAAAATCCTAAATAAAAAAGCCTTAATATTTGAATTAATTCAAATATTAAGGCTTTCCTTGACTGTATTTTAGTATGAAAGTAAGTGTACCTTAATTTTTAAAATTTTCTAATTTTTATTATTTGTTAATAAATCCGCCGTAATAACGCATAATATTCTGTGAAAATTTCAACTATTACGGTTCAAAAGTTACAGCCCTAAATAGTTAGGACGGACGACGGACAGACGGACGGACGGACAGCGTAGGGTATATAAATAGGGTCCCGTTTTTACCCTCTGGGTACGGAACCCTAAAAATGGTTTTCTTATCTGTTCTAAACGAGAAGCTGGGATAGGTACTCACTTAAAATCGTCAATGGGTTTCTCCTCACAACTCGCCATGAACTTGGACATGTTGGTGTCGTCTCCATAGAAAGGCACTATCTTGGTGCCGAGCCCAAGATCCTCGGCCAACCGTGAGTATAGCTCGTAAGTATCCACCTCACAGAAAGCTATCTTCGGCCTGGTTTGTTTGAACAGGTGCTTTAATTCCTCTGAAATTACAAACGTTTCATCGTATCACCGTAGACCTCGCGTATCAGGCGTGCCTCGTTTTTATTGGTCTACCGTTTAACTATACTCTATTCCAAATAACAACGACATTTTAAGGCTAGTTTTCACATTACAAAAGAGATTTGAAACACTTATTCTCATTTATTCTTAGAACAGCTTTTGTACCGTCCATGAATTATCGGATAGTACCTATATCTATCCCTAGAACGATTTAACATCTATCCTAATAAATAAAAAACATTTGGTAATCAAAATTGGCCAGAAATCTAAATATCAATCGGAAAATCTTGTTGTCCTTATTTAGAATGAAGTATAGTAGGGCCGCTACATGGAAAAATTGTGCGCTTTGTGATAGAAGCATGAAATGTTAGTAGGTACGTACAGGAAGGTTTATTTTCAGATGAAGAGGGAAGTCAAATTTTACCTCTGAGACAGATAAAAGGTCAAATCCTGTGCTCATGAATGTATGAAAATGCGTTATTTTGAGATCAAACACTACTAAAACACATCTGTCGATCTTTTTATCGATCCATCTACACTTTAATTCCTTTCCAATGATACTTCAACCATCCAAATCGGTTCAGTGGTTTAGGCAGGGGGTCCACCAAAACAATGAAAATACTTTGATTCTAATGAAGACACTCGAAAATAATAGTTATTTGTTATGCTAGGCTGCAAAGTTGTTTTTTAGCGCGAGTACTTGTATTGAAACCTGAGCAAGCGAAGGACCTCACAACAGCGAGGAAAAAATGTGAATTGCTAAAGAGAACAACATTTTAAAAAGTTTGTTTGATGCTTTCCGAGCTTGTGAGGTGAAAAGATATTTTTCACCTCACAAGCTCGAAAAGATTCTGTTTATCATTCGAAATCTGAGTGCAAAAGTGCATTTTATCCGCTAGCGTGGAAAGAGTTTTTAAAATTAGAATCTTTCTATTCAATATTTGTCTATACTGCCAGTCCAGATAAAAAGATAATAAAAACCCTACGTGTGAGAAAGACAAAAAGATTATGTTGCTAACTTAACGAACTTTGCATAATATATTCGTGCATATTATTGTCTTCTCTTTTTCGCGGCTAGGTTTGTCCTGGTTTATTTGAGTGGGGAACAAAGAGATTAGGTATACCTAAATATAATCTCTTTAAATAGCAATATCTCTTTTCTTCTCTTTTTCACGTAAGTATAGGTTTGTCCTTATTTGCATATAATAATTTTTCCAGTATGGGATAAAAATATCGTTTAAAATAATATTTAAAAGGCTTTTTAATAATTAATTCATCTGGTTTAAGTACCTATGAGAAGTTATTCTTTTACATTTCTTGAATTATTTAAGCAGTGTCTCAGTACACACCAGGACATTTTTTTTCAATCAAACTGCTTCACGTGACCGCAGTGAGACAGTGACTAAATGCAAGAGTAATTCGGCTATTCTCAGGATCGGCGTTCTCAGCCTAATTTCACCGTCGTTTTTTTTTTCTTTATTATTTTGTGTCAGTATCGGTATCATATAAAAGAGTATCCATTAATAAACTATTTAGTCCAAGTGGGACTTAATTTGACTTAGCAGTTGCAGAGATATTGAGGTTTGAAATATTTGCGCGACTGTGAAATTAGACAGGCTACGGTGAAATTAGGTTTCGCTCTATTTTTATTAGAAATTTTACTCATTTTTTATAATTTATACATGTAACAATTTCTTTATATTAATCGTTGTAAATTCGTCATAAATTTATATTCCAGATATTCAGCAGTGGACATCTATCGGGAGCTGATGATGATCTTTTATTATTTCTTTTTTGATAATACAGACATACATACATAAGCTCACACTAATCTCCCATGGGGGTAGGCTGAGACTACCGACTATCAACGAGTCAGTCGATAGATTCTAATTTCACAGTCAAGTTCGTCGGTGAAATTAGGTGGTCGAAATTAGGAACTCGTGATTTTTTGGAAATAGCTCTTTACTATAGGATAAAAACAGTTACCAGGGTATAACAGCATGTTAAGGCTGGTACCCTTTTTCCCTAGATTTACTCAAACTTAGCCACGTAAATTTTAAAATGAGCAAGATGAAATTAGGAAAATCGAAAACCATCGACGGTGAAATTAGGTAAATACGTTCGTAGTCGCTAATCTATGCAGCATACACATTACTGTTTTGCTTGAGCGCCTGCGAGACCCTAAGAGCTAGCCGATCAAGCGATATAGACCGGCGGCCAGCTACAGTCAACCATACCTAATAAAATTAACGAACTAACTCATTATGCACCTAAAGTAGACTAAAAATAAGTCATAAAAAACTTGGTCTGCCAGGGCGCAGCTTGGCACGTTTTCCGGTGCGATGAAAAATGTGGACCCCAAAAACACCCCATTTTACCTCATCGAATTAATGGATGGAACTTGTCTGTTGGTCTAGAGGCCGATTAGTAAAGCCTAAAAAACCTGGTCTGCCGCCGCCTATCCTGGCAGGTTCATGGGTCCGACTGAATTTAGGGTGCTCCTCGGAGGGTGCATTTTACCTCATCGAATTAATGAATGAAATAAATGCCTAATTATAGTCCTATTAACTATGTTTACATATGCCTTGGTTTGCCTAGGCTCAGCCTGGCAGGTTCCCGGGTATGACTGATTTTACTTACAAAAAATTGTGTAGCCCAACTTCAAAAACCGGTATAAATCTATAGATTCCGCGGGAAAATTTGCTGAAGTTAGCTTGTATAAATTAACTAAGATATATTTACACATACAAATATCTCTGAAAGTGGAATTTTAATGGGAAAGGTTAACGGCCCGCGGAAACTAAAAGAGATAGATATGTGGTCCCGAAGGAAAAAAATGTCTAAGACCCTGGGCAATTTGACGTCCCGATGTAAAAAAGCCAAAATGGAAAATCCAAGATGGTCGACTTGGATTTTCCAAGTCCTCATAACTTGGCTATTGGCTTGGCAGACAATCTAAAGTTGCCATACAAAGCTATAAGACCAATCAAAGTTGACTTTTTCATCTGGTCTCATAGCTTTGTATGGAAACTTCAGACAGTCTGACTATTACTATGGGTATTAAACTAAGGTGAAGAACATGGCAGTATAGAAAATAACCTCGAAATGTTAAACGTTTCAGAATATTTTTTTTTCTACGGCGTGTTGTGATCTGTAAGGCTCGAGTCCCACGGCATTAACTTTAATGACCGTTTCTGCAACTAACACTCAGTTGCAGAAACGCTCATTAAAGTTAATCCTCCATTAATTCTCTTGCTGTCACTTGCCCCCGTACTACACCTTTGTTAAGATTTTTGAATTTTGAATCGAAATAAAGTAGAAACGCTCGTTAAAGTTCCTCCATTAAATCTAGCGTTTACTACGTCAACAAGACAAAAAGTGACAGCAAGAGATTTAATGGAGGATTAACTTTAATGACCGTTTCTGCAACTAACACTCAGTTGTAGAAACGCTCATTAAAGTTAATCCTACATTAATTCTCTTGCTGTCACTTGCCCCCCTTGCTACGCCTTTGTTAAGATTTTTGAATTTTTAATCGAAATGAAGCAGAAGCGCTCGTTAAAGTTAATCCTCCATTAATTCTCTTGCTGTCACTTGCCCCCGTACTACACCTTTGTTAAGATTTTTGAATTTTTAATCCAAATGAAGCAGAAACGCTCGTTAAAGTTAATCCTCCATTAAATCTCTTGCTAGCTTTTACTACGTACACAAGACAAAAAATTACAGCAAGAGATTTAATGGAGGATAAACTTTAATGACCGTTTCTGCAACTATCACTCAGTTGCAGTTTCTGCTTCATTTCTATTAAAAATGGAAAAATCTTAACAAAGGCGTAGCAAGGGGGGGAGGGGATAAATCTATCAATCTAGTCATAGTCCCATAGAGAAAGTTGTTCAGTTTGACGGTCTGATCATCCTCATAAAAAAGTGTCAGCATACCTATTAAGAAGGACCTTATAGAATCTAGAAAAATAAACGTAGGGCTAAACGAGACGAAAAAGGGGTTGATCTAATCACAAAAGGTACCTTGACACTGACACTGATAGATAATAGGTAGTACTGTAGCCGGGGGACTTTTTAATTACCAAAAAGATTACCGATTGCCGTTTACAAATTATTGTATGGTACTAAATGACTAATATTAAAACCTAAGCCTTACAGATCACAAACGGGCATAGAAAAAAAATAAAAAAATTTAGTCTTAAATTTTTAAATTTCGAGGTTTTCGTTTTTTTTTCTATATTGTCATGTTCTTCACCTTAGTTCAATACCCATACGTAATAGAAAGACGACAATCTAAAGTTGCCATACAAAGCTATAAAACCAATCAAAGTTGACTTTTTCATATGGTCTTATAACTATTACGTATGGGTATTGAACTACTGAGAAAATAACCTCGAAATTTAAAACTTTTGTTGTGAAGTTGTTATCTTAAGGGTTGTAAGACTTAGGTTTTTATATTAGTCATTTAGTACCTTACAACAATTTCTGAACGGCAATCGGTAATCTTATTGGTAATTAAAAAGTCCCCCGGCTACAGTACTATGACAATGGCTCGGCAATCCACGCGCTTGCACAGGCGGCGACAGGCGCTCGTTTGAAGTTACCGACAGCGATCCGGACACAATACACACCACAGGCGTCCACAGGCGTCTCCAGGCCAAGACAGGCGAGACCGTCCCACGGCGTGTGGCTTGGCGCGATTTGCGTGTATACAGGCCGTGGGACCGTACCCTAAGACTTAGGTTTTATATTAGTGATTTAGTACCTTACAACAATTTCTAAATGGCAATCGGTAATCTTTTTGTTTTGGTAATTAAAAGTCCCCCGGCTACAGTACTATGACAATGGCTCGGCAATCCACGCGCTTGCACAGGCAGCGACAGGCGCCCCTTTGAAGTTACCGACAGCGATCTGGATACAATACACACCACAGGCGTCTACAGGCCAAGACATGCGAGACCGTTCCTACGGCCGTGTGGCTTGGCGCGATTTGCGTATATATACAAGGTGTTTCATAAGTAACAATAAATTTTTAATACTCATAAGGGGGTTGTTTAGACCGTCAAACTGAACAGCTTTCTCTATGGGACCAACATCGAAATCGCGAAAAAACTAATTTTAAATCCCATACATATTTTAGCTCTAGTCTATTTGTAGAGTATAGAACCCAAATTTTTTTTTTGCGATTTCGATATTGGTCCCATAGTGAAAGTTGTTCAGTTTGATGGGCTACACCACCCCCTTAAATGTTTATTTGTAGTTTTGTAACACCTTGTATACAGGCCGTGGTACCGTACCCTAAAATAGTAAAAATAGGTGTACATCAAGCTAGCTTACACATAAGATTACTGTAGTGCCATTAAATAAGTAGTTCCTAAAAAGTGCCTCTGTAGTTTGTGAAATTTATTTTTTTTCCCTGGTAGTGCTACATTTTCAGTCTCAAAAACGGCTTGTACAGAATGTTTGGAAGCCGGGTGCAAATATTTTAGGGGATGATAGTTGCTAAGTACGTGTGAGTCATATGCTAGCGAGCACGGCTTAGTATACAATGTAAAGAAAAGTCAGTATATGGTCTTTGGGGCCGGAACCAGGTCTCGTCATCATGTCCCGCCTATTAGGTTGAACGGTATACCCCTTGAAAGGGTACAACAATTTAAATATCTCGGTCACCTCGTTTCAGCCGACCTCAAGGACAATGCTGACTTGGAAAGGGAACGAAGGGCTTTATCGGTGAGAGCGAATATGATCGCCCGCAGGTTTGCAAGATGTACGTCAGAAGTTAAAAAAACTCTTTTTAGAGCCTTCTGTACATCATTTTATACGTGCAGTCTGTGGGCGACATATTCAAAGAAATCGTATGGAGCCCTTCGTATCCAGTATAACAACGCGTTCAGGGTGCTGATGGGGCTGCCCCGGTACTGCAGCGCCTCGGGAATGTTCGCGGCGGCGCACGTCGACTGTTTTTACACGACCATGCGCAAGCGCGCCGCCTCCCTGGTGCGCAGGATGCGGGCCAGCCCCAACAGCATCCTTAGCATGATAGCGGACAGACTGGACTGTCCCTACATAACGCACTGTAACAACCTTCATGTAAATACTAACACCTAGGTTTAAGATATTGTTACTAACACGCTATGAGTCCCATGTTGCTCGAAATAAATTTTTTTTTTTTTTTTTTTTTTTTTTTTTTTTTATTTTTTTTTTTTTTTTTTTTATAGTTGACACCATTGGCTAAGCACCGTTTTCGAATCCATGTCATGTCAATAACGCTCGATACATATTGAACTAAGTAAACTATCTTAGTCGCTTGGCGAGTCTTTTGACGGATGGTCGTCTCGGTTAGGTGTCTCTGGACTTTGTCTACCTTTGTCTATCACTGTTTTTCCAGTATTGTTCAGATAAAAAAATCTTTAATAAATAATAAATATCTTTTTTTCGACACTATAATAATACCTTCTAATAGAACCGGACACTCGTTTGGACACCAGTCAAGGCCTTCCAAAATAGCTATAAAAGGTAAACATTGTATGCCGACCTTTGCTACAAATTTGATTTGTACACAGCGCGCAAGTTATCAGGACTTTGAAAATGCAAGTCGACCATCTTGGATTTTCCATTTTGGCTTTTTTACATCGGGACGTCAAATTGCCCAGGGTCTTAGACATTTTTTTCCTTCGGGACCACATATCTATCTCTTTTAGTTTCCGCGGGCCGTTAACCTTTCCCATTAAAATTCCACTTTCAGAGATATTTGTATGTGTAAATATATCTTAGTTAATTTATACAAGCTAACTTCAGCAAATTTTCCCGCGGAATCTATAGATTTATACCGGTTTTTGAAGTTGGGCTAAACAATTTTTTGCAAGTAAAATCAGTCATACCCGGGTACCTGCCAGGCTGAGCCTAGGCAAACCAAGGCATATGTAAACATAGTTAATAGGACTATAATTAGGCATTTATTTCATTCATTAATTCGATGAGGTAAAATGCACCCTCCGAGGAGCACCCTAAATTCAGTCGGACCCATGAACCTGCCAGGATAGGCGGCGGCAGACCAGGTTTTTTAGGCTTTACTAATCGGCCTCTAGACCAACAGACAAGTTCCATCCATTAATTCGATGAGGTAAAATGGGGTGTTTTTGGGATCCACATTTTTCATCGCACCGGAAAACGTGCCAAGCTGCGCCCTGGCAGACCAAGTTTTTTATGACTTATTTTTAGTCTACTTTAGGTGCATAATGAGTTAGTTCGTTAATTTTATTAGGTATGGTTGACTGTAGCTGGCCGCCGGTCTAATAGTGATGTTCCACAAACTTTTATATAGTGTTGTATGCACAAGTATTTGTCGTGTCGGTGAAATTAGAGTTTAACTCAGGACAAGGTAAAAACATTTTACATCTCGGAAACGATCTGGTTCATACGACTCATATTTTTTGTGTGGTATACTTATCTAATGTGCTTTAAATATCATAGGAGTAAACTGATATAATTCTTTGAGTTTAGCGAGGAGAATGATTTTTGTAAATGATTTCGGCAAAGGGACACGTCGGTGAAATTAGAGAACAGGGTTTCAAAAATTTATTTCAACCAGTAGTTATTAAATTACGTGAATAAAATCTCGTGTACACCTAGCTGTAGACCCCTTATAATGATAAAAAATTTCAAACATGCGAAAATTTTAGTTTTTGTGTGTCTTATAAGCCAGGACGCGCAAAAAAACCTGCTCGGAGAATGACCGAATTATATCGCCGCAATAGAATGGGACAACGACATGAAGCGCGATGTTCGCTCTATACCTACATCTAAACTCAGTGCTTGCACCTAACATTTTCCTCGCTGTTGTGAGGTGAAAAGTTGTGTGTTTCACTCGGCCGCAAAATTATTCTGCGTCTCGTACCTTTGAAACCTTCGCTACGCTCAGGATTCTATACAAGTACTCGCGCCAAAAAACAACTTTGCAGCCTAGCATAACAAATAACTACTTCCAACCAGTATTTTTTGCCACACGGATAACATCATGGATAACATTTATTCCTTTTATTGGCATCGTTTGTAGCATAAAAATTCAATTAACCCTAAGAACAATTTAAACAAAATCACGGAGTAGATATTCGCCCTTACCATATTTAAACAGAGGGTCGACACCAACAACAGGCAACCCAATGACCATAGCAGCGAAGTACGGAATTCGAAGGTGTATGTGGTTATTGCCAGCCAGAGCCAGAACGTCTCCTGGCTGCAGACCCAGGGCTTGCATGCATCTGGCTAGGTGTACGATGCGCTTCAGCATTGACCCATACGTCTCGGTCTCGCCTGTACCCGCGTCTATCTGCGGGGAATAGATAGTAGATTATCCACTACGTCAAAGGAATAAAGCACTGTCTTGCGTCACGGGCATATTGAAACCCGAGCGTAACGAAGGATTCTGGGGTTAACAGAGTTATTAACTCCCGAGCGAAGTGACTCGTGCTCGTCTAAAAGTGAGTTTTTCATAGTTATGGATTTTCATATTTGGTTTTACAAATTATAGATTTTCATTATTATGTCAAATAATACTATAAACAGTGTTCCTGGGGTTATGCATTATCTTTGACCTGTTATTGAGACCATCAATTGTTAGTGTAGGTAGGTATATGGGACAGGTAAATTTTTTTCGCGATTTCGATGTTGGCCCCGTAGCGAAAGTGGTTCAGTTAGATGATCTGATCATCGCCTTAAAAAAGGAATTACCTACGTAACATCTAAACATGTTTGAACGGCTTATGCAACAAAAGGTGGTTTCAGAGTAGTCAATTTCATACAAAACTTTGACGCAGAACACGCGTAGACAGTATTAATAAAAGTATTATTTAAACTTTTTTTTTCATATAATATAAAATACTATACTGGGGACACCCGTTAATTTAGGCTTCATTTCATCGCAATAGTTATGAGTAGGTACGCACTTACGAAGTCACGTTCTAAATAAATCTCTCGATAATTGTTAGGTATTGTAGGTTATTGACGCATTTACTACGAATAATTTATGCTTGAACTATGTAGGTAAGTACAAAAACTTACTTACCGTTCCAAGCTCCTCTGGATTCCATTTCTTTAATCGTTCTATAAGTAAATTACCAATGTGGTAATCACCGTCCTTAATTTTTTCTATTAGCGTATTAATGTCCGACATTTTTATCTAAAAGCAGTAACTTAGCAATAAGATATGGAAAATTTATTATGTTACAATATTTGTTCTATGTTTCGAATGGTTTATATACGTCTAAATTAGATAACATCTACGTTTTTATCAGTTTTTTTTTCCATTGCCATCATGAATAAAAACGAATCGTCATTGTGATGCGTGGTGTGGAGAGGAAACTAATTATATTATTACTTAGATACAGTACCTATGTTGTTTTTTTGGCCATATTCATTTATTTGATGAATGAATGAATGAGTTTTTCCGAATTTATGTACGATTTGTAACACCACTGGCTTTTCGGTGAAGGAAAACATCGTGAGGAAACCTGCATGCTTCAATTTCGAGGCGTGTATTGTACCCACTGTCCATTATAAGTGGCGACGGGCTCACCCCCCGTCACACTGGACAGAGTTTCGGTACTACTGGTGAAACGTGGATGTTCTGAGGTTTCAGAATATCTCTGACTACCCCCTCGGGGAATAGAGTCGTGAGCATATGCTATGCTATGCTATTTATTTATTTAACAGGTTGTGTAAAACTCCAGGCATAGCATATTCTTATGTAGCTACATATTAGCTACATAAGTATAATAACTAATGAATTGGATATCATCCAGAGATAGTCTACGTGATACCTATACTCAGACCTCCTTAGGCCGCTCAATGTTGTCTAATGTTTTCTGCCCCTTAGGTAGGTACTCCCAAATAATCTAGACTGTTCGGAGAAATCTTCATTTATATTTCTTTCTTCTTCTTGCTATCGTATACAATACAATACAAATACAAAAATCTTTATTTTTCTCACCACAAACACAAAAATAGTTAAATAAAAACAAATTAACAAAAGAGTTTGTGGGTGGAGACTGGTGCTTGGTAAGTAGGTATGTGTACTTGCGTACACATCAAGTCACCAGGGTTTCTTCCGCCGCGCCGTAGTAAGAAGTACAGTTAGTTTAAGGGAGTTTTATTCCGAGAGCGAAAATACGCGCTGCATACAAACGTACTATGGTGATATTTTCAATACTAACCAATTAAAGTCAATGAAATTTTGCAGAAACAATCTAGAAACAAATCTCTATGCTTCTATAGAGTCAGATTTTCGTTAAAATATACAGTTTCAATGCTGGGATTAATTTAAGATTTGTATGGAAATCTTTGAGGCACTGTAACATGAAAACTATACATTTTAACGAAAATCTGACTCCATACAAGCATAGAAATTTGTTTCTAGGTTTGTTTCTGCAAAATTTTATTGACTTTAATTGGTTAGTATTGAAAATATCACTATAGTACGTTTGTATGGAGCGCGCTCCGAATAATATACCCTTAAAGTTTAAGCTAAGGTTTATTTACAAAACAAAGTAATATAATATTGGAAGACCTGTGTATTGTTTTAATGAATGTATGTAAGTAACTAGTGTTGTGTATTTTTATTTTATTATTCTTAGGAAGATTTTCAGCTTTGACACACCCTTAAATAGCTGTACACACGGCGACAGATCAACCTGCCCATAGTTGAACTCTATGTTCATGGACATAAGGTCCAACTATGGTATCATTATGGTATCATAAGTATGTATGTATTTTGTTTAAGGTGGTCGGAGAGCTGTCAATTTCATACAAAACGTTGTCGTATAACAATCGTAGACGGTGATAATAAAAGTAATGTTTTATACATGGAAAAATAGCTTAGAAAATCTAGTTTGCGCATATCAAATAATATTTACAATTTGTAATATAATTACGAAGATGTAAGGGTTTGAAATTTTGTATGAATAATTTCAAAGCGTGATATCTTATATAAAACATTTTTTTTATTAATACCGTCTACGAGTGTTATACGACAACGTTTTGTATGGACGGAAACCACCTTTAGCATGTACCATAAAGTATCACTAATGAATTGGTGTGTTTTTGTATGGTGAGTGTTTTAACCATAGAGAAATTACACGCTCCTCTTGTTTTAACTCACGATAGTAAGCACAGCTTCTGTCTCAACATAAGCAAGAGAATCTCTTTCTTTCGTGACATTATTATAAGTGCAACAATTTGTATTAAGTATTTTAAAACGATTCGAATTAAAAAAGAAAACTTATTGCCTTTTGTAAAGAATTTTGATTGTAATCTAGTTTATCTTTGTAAACTGCAAACGTTTAGTTCGTATACCATAAAGGTATTATACCAGGAATAGATGTACCTAGCGGCACCACTGTATAATAGAAAGAGATACGTACGCGAGGCAATAGAACCGATGCGATGCGATGCGATGCGGTGCGATGTACTGTAGTTATGTATCTAATCTACCTATTTGCCTATTGTTGCTATCGATGTTGTTATGATTGATGTTTCTGCATTGGGACAAACCTGATATCGGGTTTATCAATGTTTTTAGTTCATAAGATGTCTGTTTATGTATTTGATAAATAAATAAAAAAAAAAAAAAACCTTTTCTAATCTCTTACCAATTTTTACAATTCGGTTTCCGTGAATAATTGCGAATCTAAAGTGAAATCGTTGATAATTTTGTGAAATAAACTGACACTAGGTACTTCATTAATTTATCCACGATTTCACGTTAGACTCAGAATTATAGACATTACTCGAATTTTTGCCTGCGAATAGTCTCCTGAAAACATCCAAAAACGGTTTTATTTGACAACTCATGTCAGTTGCTCTATTCCTCTAAGGTATAATACCTTTATGTCGTATACAGAGTTTTGTTTGACAAAACAAACAGAGCTCACGGTGGTATGGTAGTATTATAGTAGGTACTCTATGGATTTAGTAACGGTATTGTACACGCATTGTGTGCAGTTTTAGTTCATTATAGTTATTATTATCATCAATCTAAAAAAGTTTATCGGCGCAAAAATAATTAGTGCACGTCTTATATTCTACGGATCATCTAACATCTTTTAATTATAGGTTGGAAACACACAAACTTACACCGATATATTATATACCTTATCTTATCACACCAACCGCCATATCGCACTGTGTTGTGTAATTAGCCCAGTCATTTTACGGTTTGACCCGGGACTAATTAAGAATTGTTTTTTTCGGTAAGTACTTACATATTATAGTCTGTCTATAAAGTCGTGGCATGAATGTTTGAGGAACTAATCATTTTAGTATGGTGGTGTTGCCAGGTTATTCTTTCCCTCATTTTTGCCAAGACTTTATAGACAGACTGTAGTTTAAGAGCCAATTTGAGTCTAGAAATATTTAATAAAATTTAAAAAAGAATCACGTTGATACATCCCCAAAAAAAGTTTAGCATTTAGCTCGTTCTAAAAAACCAAACTGTAAATTTTTTTTTTTGGTTCTTTATTATACAAACTTCGAACATGGAGTACCTAGTTACTTAAATATTTTTTCACCTCACAAGCTCGGTAAGAATCTGTTTATCATACGAAATCTGAGTGCAAAAGTGTATTTTATCCGCTAGCGTGGAAAGAGTTTTTAAAATTCTCCTTCGCTGGCTCAGGTTTCAGTACAAGTACTCGCGCCAAAAAACAACTTTGCAGCCTAGCATAACAAATAACTATTGTCTACTTAGAAAGCTTTGAAAAATACATTAGTGTTTTCTAACAATTAACTCGTTTTTCAATTTCAATAGCTATTTTATTGCTCAAAATTTCAAAATCAAACATTTTTATTATAGTAGCAATGTTTAGTTTTATTTCTTTTAGGTTTTCATTGTTTTGTAAAGTTCTAAGGTTAAGCCACGATGGGGCTGACATAACCTCAGGGTTAAAAGCCCCCATACAAATAAAAACGAATAAAAAAAACTCAGCTTTATTGTTATAAGTACTACCTAATTAAAATGAGTAGTTACATAACATTACATTGGTATTATTATCAATAAGTTAAAAGCCAAAAGGGAGATACAAGGGAGTACAATGTTTGTGTTTGTTTAATAAACTTGTGTAAGTTTGATTTAAAAAAGAATCGTAACATTACTATTTCGCAAGGGCTTTTCGTCTGACTGTCCAACAGAGATGCAGGAGGCAAAGAGGCAGTGTGCGAGGAAATAATCCACCAAAACCGATCAGTCGCGAGTTTGTACAAAGCGTAACAATACACCCAAGTAATATTTAAAAGGGTGGATTGGCCCATCAAACTGAACAAACACTGTGGAGCTAACTTCGAAATCGCTAAAAAGAAATCAGCAGTTTCACAACTTGACTCAATTGTCCCCATTTGAGTCAAGCTGTGAAATGTCCCCATTTGAGTCAAGTTGTGAAACTGCTTATTTCTTTTTCGCGATTTCGAAGTTAGCTTCACATTGTTTGTTTAGTTTGATGGGCTATAGCTGGTTTTTTTTCGACGTCTCCATAGTAAAAGTGGTTCAGTTTTATGGTCTAAGCCACCCGTTTAATTATAAATAGGGTGTTTTGTTACACTCTGTATAGCAATTAGGTAGGTACAATTGAATACTGCTGCCCATTCTTTGGGTACTTAACTCTTAATTGCCTCTTCTTCTTATCGGGCAGCAAGCGCTGGTGTCAGAGTTTATTCAAACTGTGATGTATGTGGGTAACTTGGTATATTCGGGAATTGTTTTACCGCCAAAATTATTATATTAAACCAGTAGCTAACAACGCTGTCTTTCATTTACTCCGTACATAACAACTGGCGACGAAATAAATAGAATTAAATTATTGCGTGGTACAATAATTAGCGGAAACTGCGTGCAGAATGTCGTTCGGTAAAATCCGCGAGTTCGAAGTTGAAGGCGGCAAGTGGGACTCGTACTGCGAACGTCTCGAAATGTATTTCGAAGCGAACAACGTAAGCGACGGCAAGAGGTTAGCGACGTTAATTTCGGTGGTCGGAGATCAGTGCTATGAGCTGATGGTTAACCTGGCGAGCCCGAAAAAACCGTCTGAGCTCACATATAAGGAATTAGTGGCTTTGATAGAAAAACACATAAGCCCGAAACCATCCATCATGGCGGAACGTTATCGCTTCAGACTTCGAAGACAAAGTCCCAGCGAAAACATATCACAGTACGTAGCGGAATTAAAAAGGTTAGCGCGTTCCTGTGAGTTCAAAGAAACCCTGATGGATAATCTCAGAGATCAATTTGTGTGCGGAGTGAGTGGGGATATCATACGCCAGCGATTGTTTGCAGAAGAAAACTTGACTTTCACTAAAGCTACTACACTAGCCTGTTCCTTAGAGGCAGCGGAGCGTGACGCATCAGCTATCACGGAGCGTGAAAAGCATTCGGAAGGAACCAAGGCGAACCGGGAATCCGCGGGGGAGGTACATCGCATGGCGACCGGCGGAGGAGGCGGAGGGCGCGGAGGGCGCACAAGCGGGAGCCGTCCGCAACCACAGCAGCGCAGGGAAACAGGTTCTAATGCGCGTGCGACGGCCGGAAACAAAGGTCGTGCGAATAAATTGTGCAGTGCGTGCGGAGCTAATAATCACGATGTGCAAAACTGTAAATTTAGGAACTACGTATGCAGTCTGTGCCAGGCGACGGGGCACCTGCGGCGTGTATGCCCCAGGTGGTCGCAAGGAAACCAAACAGCGTCCAAAGGCCGTGGAAATAGTCGCCAGCAAAATAATTTTTTTGCGGAGGGCGAAAACGACGGTAATGAGTGCGAATCGGAAGACGAGGAAGCGTTCTATAGAATGGCGCTAGGACACTACAAGCCGGTGAGTCTACCCGTTTATGTTAACGACATACAGTTAATAATGGAGGTGGACACGGGTGCCGCTAGTTCATTCATTAGCAAAAAAACATTTGATATGTACTTTAGCAGTGAGACACTTCAGAAAACGAGCACGATTTTTAAATTCTATGATGGCACAAAAATAAAACCGTTAGGAGTTATTACCCCGTTAGTCAGGTACGACTCACTGTGCAAGCGGCTCGATTTATACGTTATCGCAAAAGGGGAAACTAACCTACTGGGCAGACAATGGTTAGCGGAGCTAGCGATTAAAATACCCATTCTTAAGCCTAGCACGGTCAGGAATCCTAACATTCATAGCGTGAATCCTATCAATAACAATGTAAACGTAATCCTCGACAGATATAAAGACGTATTTGACGGGACTCTGGGCTGCTACACGGGCGGGTGTGCGACGCTGCGCGTGCGGGAGGGCGCCACGCCGGTGTTCCGGCGCGCGCGGCCGCTACCCTTCGCGCTGCGGGACCGCGTCGACGCCGAGCTGGACGCCATGCTGCGGTGCGGCATCATCGAGCCCGTCGACTGCTCGGACTGGGCGACGCCCCTAGTTCCGGTCATTAAGAAGGATGGAGGTTTGAGGGTTTGTGCCGACTTCAAAGTAACTCTCAATCCGGTATTAATGGTAGACAGGTACCCGCTCCCGAGAGTTGAGGAGTTATTTGCTAACTTATCGGGAGGAGAACTGTTTACAAAAATTGATTTATCGCAAGCGTATAATCAGATTCGCCTATCAGAAGACTCTAAAATGTTAACAGTAATCAATACCCACCGAGGGCTTTTTAAATATAACAGACTGGTCTATGGCCTAGCATCTAGCTCAGGAATCTTTTGTAGAATAAGTGAATCAATAGTCAAAGACATCCCTAACGCACAGACGTTTTGCGATGACATCCTAGTATATGGTAAGAACCGTGAGGAACACCTAGCTTCGCTAGAAGCTGTGTTGCGAAAACTAAGGGACCTAGGGCTAAAGGTCAAGAAGAGCAAATGCTCTTTCCTCGCAGACGAAGTATGCTACTTGGGATTCATCATCAGCAAGGACGGCCTCAAGCCGGATCCAAGTAAGGTCGCGGCTGTCACAAGCATGCCAAGACCCAGTAGCATATCTGAGGTCAGATCATTTCTAGGCATGATTAACTTTTATTCTAAATTCATACCAAATGCTAGTGACATTCTACATCCGTTACATTGTCTGCTAAAAAAGGGAAAACACTGGGATTGGACGCCGGAGTGTACAGCGTCTTTCGATAAGATTAAATCCATATTGCTAAGCAATAGGGTACTGGCGCACTATCACCCCGGTAAAAGTTTAATATTGACGTGTGACGCGAGTCCGACGGGAGTAGGGGGAGTCTTAACTCAACCAGATAAGCATGGCCAGGAGCGACCGGTCGCATATATATCGCGTAAGTTAAACGCCGCTGAACGAAACTATTCACAAATACATAGAGAAGCCTTAGCCATCGTATTTTGTACTCAAAAGTTTCATCAGTACCTGTATGGGAGGCGGTTCACCCTAAAAACTGATCATAAGCCGTTGATCAGTATTTTTGGGCCGCAGACTGGAGTACCTAGCATGACGTCGAGTCGTATGCAAAGGTGGGCACTCCTGCTGATGGCTTACAATTTCGAAATTCAATACGTAAGTTCGACTAATAACTGCGCTGACGCACTATCGCGTCTGCCAGTGGGAGAGGTTAAGGAGTTTGAACCACCGGAGCAGTCTTATTTACACTTCGCGTCTGACGCGTTCCTACTTGACAGTAATGAAATTAGGTTAATGACATCTAGAGATATGATACTGGGCAGGGTAGTTAATTACATAAGGGATGGCTGGCCGGAAAATAACGAAATTAAAGGCTTACAGCCATTTTTCAATAGACGAAATGAGTTATACTTAGAGCTCGGTTGCGTAATGTGGGGGCACAGGGTAGTAATTCCAGAGGCGTGCCGAACCAAAATTCTAAGTGAGCTTCACGAACCGCACATGGGCGTCGTGAGGACCAAGGCCATGGCTAGGAGCTACGTCTGGTGGCCAGGCCTAAGTGAGTCCTTAGAAGCTCAATGCCGCTCGTGTGAGGCCTGCGCAGCGGTAGCTCCTACCCCACCAGCGAGCCCCAGCGTGCCATGGCATTGGCCTTCACGAGCCTATGAGAGGGTGCATCTGGACTTCCTTGGACCATTAGATGGTCAAACGTACTTAGTGGCAATAGATGCGAAGTCTAAGTGGATAGAGGTATCACGTATGTCTCGGACGACAGCTGAAAACGTAGTTTCAAAGTTATATGAGTCATGGTCTAGGTGGGGAATACCCAAGCAAATCGTTTCAGACAACGGTCCACCATTTTCGAGCAAAGAATTTAATGATTTTTTGAAGTTTAATGGCGTGCAACATACGTATTCGGCTCCGTATCATCCCGCATCGAATGGGGCGGCGGAAGCAGCAGTAAAAATAATTAAAAATGTAATTAAAAAGGCTAAGTTCGAAAAAGTTAACGTTGATCAGGCAATACTCAAATTCCTCCTTCATTATCACAACACACCACACGGCACGACCGGGGAGTCACCAGCCAGGATTCTGCAGGGGCGAGACTTGCGCATTCGCCTGGACATGATCAAACCAGATCGAACGGCCAAGGTGAAAGGTGAGCAAGCGAAAATGGTCAAACGCTCGTCCCAAACCTCTAGGGAGTTAGGAGTCGGTGAACCAGTCTCATATCGAGACTTCAGGCCAGGAAATAAGTGGGCTAACGGTGTGATAGTTGACAGGCTAGGAAAATCTGATTATACGGTTGAGTCAATTGACGGTTCAACGCATCACAGACATATTGATCAAATGAAGCGGCGGCTAAGAAACTCAAACGTCTGTCCGCTAATAAACACCGACGACGAATTGGGGGGCGCCGCCCATTGCGATCGGTCGCATGGGTGTGATGGTGCCGCGCCGAGCATGGCGGGCGCAGCGTGCGAGCGCGGTGAGGCCGCCGGCGCTGACGCGGGCCCGCGGCCCGTACCAGTGCCAGTGCCGGGGACGCCACCGCGCGCGACCAGCGCCGTCGGCGCGATCTCGCCTCCCAAAGGGAGCGAGCGAGAGTTAGTTGGGAGAGGTGTGGGACAGGAATGTAAAAGTCCAGAACCGCCCTTGCCCACGCCCACGGTAGAGAAGAGAGCCCCGAAGCCCGTTAGACGCTACGGATTCGAAATTGATTAAATTGCGCAATGCTATATATGTACAGCCTTATTTTAACAGTGGGTGCACCTATTATCCACTAAATACCTACTACTGTATGTATGTAGATATAAACTCTGTCTGTAGTAACTGCTTACCTAATTACTGTGGATATACGATGAAGATTATACGATAGGGTAGTATACTAAGTAAAAGTATAATAGACTACGTGCTTAAATTAATTAGAGTTATGCAATGTATGAATTTCATTTAAGACACTACCAATATAAGTTTCGATGTTGTTTAAAGTTCATAACTAAGTAAGTATATTTTGTTTTGTGAGATTCCATTTTGTGATCTAAGAAAACGGCTGTATTATGTAAAACCTTATCATTGCTATCTTGTGTACTATTTAAATAAGTGTAAGGGTGTGATGTATGTGGGTAACTTGGTATATTCGGGAATTGTTTTACCGCCAAAATTATTATATTAAACCAGTAGCTAACAACGCTGTCTTTCATTTACTCCGTACATAACACAAACCTCTATTCTAGCTCTAACAATAGGTATAGATACATGAATTAAAGATTTTATTGCATTCAATACGTTGATAAAAAAATATTAACAAAAAATTAAAACCGACTTCAAAACTAAAAAGATAAAAATAATAATATTGCAGTCGTTGACTTTTGCATTCAAATTTTTTTAATTCAAACTTTTCAGTGTTGAAATCTAGGTGAAATACATTAGTTCGACTAAGCAGTTATAAGTACTTCAATGCAAAGGATACGGTGTACGCTCTACACCTCGCTCGATTTAAAAAAATCTAACCCATGTTTCGTACAACATTTCTGTTTTTGTAACTGTTATCTGTCTTTATGCCATATTTCGATTCAATAGATGCAAAAATGAGCGAGTTATTGAAGCGGGGCATACAGACAGACAGACAGAATGGACGAAAGTATAAGGGTTCCTTGTTTGACTACGGAACCCTTAAAACAACGAACATTTCCGACCGCCATGATCAATTTAAATCTATGTGTTTCGGTACCTATATCCATGAAGTTTAAACCATAAAGTTATTATACGTTTAAACACAACAGTATGACCAAGAAGTTTTAAATATATAGGCATATAATAGTTATTTGTTATGCTAGGCTGCAAAGTTGCTTTTTGGCTCGAGTACTTTTATTGAAACCTGAGCAAGCGAAGGATTCTAGGATTGAACCACGAGCGAAGCGAGTGGTTCATATAATATAATCCTGAGCGTTTAGCGAAGGTTTCAAAGGTACGAGACGCAGAATAACTTTGCAGCCGAGCGAAACACAATTTTTCACCTCACAACAGCGAGGAAAAAAAGTGAATTGCTAAAAAGAACATTTCAAAAAGTTTTTATTTTCGTGCTGGCCAGTGTCATGAAATAGTTATTAAGCATTTTCAGTGCATTGGCGGTATACAAAAATATTGAATAAACAGATTCGAATTTCAAAAACTCTTTCCACGCTAGCGGATAAAATACACTTTTGCACTCAGATTTCGAACGATAAACAGAATCTTTCCGAGCTTGTGAGGTGAAAAGATTCTTGGTTATGACAGTAAAAAAAAACATAGTTTGACAGTCCCCATCAAAACATTGCTGGAGTGCGATTTTTGAACATCACACGTTCGAATTAGTAGTAGAAAGACGAAATACGCATAATCTCCATAGTAATTTTGACATTTTCTACCGCTGACTTGAACGTGTGATGTTTAAAAATCGCACTCCTGAAGAGAATCGACAAACAAAAACGTCTTCTGTGTCACGGACCTGAAAAAAAGACGGACGTAATATCCTTTTATTATATAAGTGAAGCACCCATGTATTATATTGTGTTTGCGTCGTAGAAAGAGAAGGTAAGTACTAGAAAGAAGCACGTGTCGTGTCATACTCACTCAGTAAGAGATGCACATAGCAAATTCGCTCTAGTTAAAAATTCGCTCTAGTTAAAAAAGGAGATCGCTACTTATTGCTGTCCTTATCGACGTAGGTAACCACTTTTTTGTTTGACGACGGCTGTCTGACTCCGGAGGCAGACATCTAGCTTCATACAAATTGTATAGGATTTTATGACTATCGCTATCTCATACGCGTTTATACTTCACATCTTTCTAGTGTAACATTACGTCCGTATTTTTTTCAAGTCCGTGATCTGTGTACATATTTGTTATTTTGTAGATTTTTTCAACAAGCGCTGAATCAATTTCGTGGGACCACCTCGGAATTATGACCTACCAAACAAAATAAGAATCATCAAAATCAATTCACAATTGGTCAAACATACAAAAAAAAAAAAAAACATACGGGTCGAATTGAGAACCTCCTCCTTTTGTTGAAGTCGGTTAAAAAATGAGTAATTAATTGGTTATTCCCGGGACGCAGTTTTCACGTACTCCTGCACTTTGTTGCGAGCGACCTTGGTGGTGGAAGTCTTCGGTAGTTCGTCCATGAAGACGACTCCACCTCGCAACTGTTTGCTGTCAGATAATCTCTCTGTAAGACAAAATTATTGTTATTCCTTGAGATTGAGGATGCCAAATACCTACTTATAAGGAATAATACTCGGCTCACAAAGTAAGTGAATATGGGAGGGAAATTCGGCCTGAAGAGAACGGCCGGTGGACGAAAGCAGTACCAGATTAGTAGCCAAGGGAAGGACGGAGGTAAATAAGCAGACCACCTGCACGTTGCTCTGATAATATTTTGAAGGAGATGGGTCTACATACATACATACATAAGCTCACGCCATTGTCCCATGGGGGTAGGCAGAGACCACGGACCGCCACACGCTACGACTTTGACACACCTCTTTAGCCTCATTCACATTCATACATCTACATGGGTCATTCACATTCATACATCATGGGTCTACATTGAGTCAGATTTAAGAGGATAGGCGGGCTGAAATGCTAATTTGGAGAATAGGTCACTTTTCCGACTGTATATACATATCTGTCCGATCCGCCCCACATCCCACCGACTAGAGTGAGAAAGAGACAACTGCAGCTCGGACCAATTTAATCTACTTAAAAATGACGAAAACAGCATTTCGTATTCCCCTGTTTCCTCCTCCAAAATTAAACCGATTTTAATAGTTCGTTTAAGAATAAAATGAGAAAGACTTGGCTATGTCTGTATGTTTTGCTTTTTTTGTTTATATTCGTCAAATTTGCTTGCTGGATGTCTGAAAACGGGTTGTAAAATTGATCATTTTCGAAGGTCCCTGGTACATACAGTAATTAATTAATGCAAAAAAGCAAAACATAACATAGGAACATAGCAGAGGTAACTTAGATTGTATGGTAAAAAAATTTTTGCTCTCGTTTCATTTGTATTACTAACGCTCTGGATCATGTTGTCTGAAAATACCAGGGACGGTTCTCGCCTATCAAGAGGATAGGCGAGAACCGTCCCTGGTATTTTCAGACCGTATGTATGTAAGACATACATTAGATAGCGTAAGGATAGGTAAGATGCAGTCGCTATAACCGGCAGCCACACAGTTTGGGCGTCAAAGATGTTGGTTCACATCCTTTAGGTATACCTACAGGGTGTAAGTGACAGCCTAGCAAATACCGAAACGGTGAATTCAGACCATAAAACTCAGGAAACGTGAAAAAAATCTGCTATTTCACACATTTGAGTCGAGTAGGTACAGCTGTTTTGTATGTTGATGTTGATTTTTTTTCATGTTTTATGGTCTTAATTCACTGTTTCAATATTTGATTGGCTGTATATTCCACGTAAGGTCATACAAAATAAAGAAAAGACAAACCAGCAATAATATCCTTGATCTCCTGAGCGGTGACGTTGGAGCCCGGTTGCTTGACGACACAAGCGACCGCGTGTTGACCGTCGACCACGTGCGGGATGCTCGTGACACAGACCTCCTTCACCCCTGGCAGCTCCGAGATTATCTCTTCTAGTTCTGGTGGGACGATCTGATCGAACAAATAGGTACGTAATTTGTATTTTATCTGACCCAGCAATGTTTTTAACTCTTGTACGACCGGGAAATTTAGTCCGCTCGTCAATTTTCTGCGCAATATCAGGCCAAAGTCGCCTTCAAAAAGCCGAAACCATTATTAAAAAAACCGGTCAAATACGAAGGGTTCCGTACCATTATCTATAAAAAGCGAGCAATAAAATTACGGTTGTTGTGTGGGAGACATACATCATCTGTGAAAATTTCAAGTGTCTAACATCACGGTTCTTGAGATACAGCCTGGTGACAGACGGACGGACTGACAGACAGACAGACAGACGGAGTCTTAATAATAGGGTCCCGTTTTACCCTTTAGGTACGGAACCCTAAAAATCAATCTCAGTAGTCAAAGTGCAAAATCGGGTGCTACTGAACTAATTTCCTTATCACCAAAAAAATATGTGATTTAGCTTATAGTAAAGCCCGACCAGGAAAATAAAAAACCTCGCCATGTTGCGGAAAATCATTGGAACTAATTTTTGTACTTGGAACTCTGTCATTAAAGGTTATAGTCGATTGCAGCGCCCCCAAACCAAGTTTTTTATATTCCTGGTCAGGCTTTACGTTTCTTAACAAGAAGTTGATTAACAATTTAAAATTTTATTAGGCCCGATTCGACCAAACGCAAGTAATTTTATTCTTAGATTAAGTCGCCGGTTACTCTAGAGTAAACTGATTTTGCGTTTTACCAACCCTTATCTATGAATACTAATCTATGAGACTAAGGAAATGTCAATGTCACGTAACTAAAAAAAAAGAAACCTAACAAATTAAAACTGTACAGAATATCTATCTATCTATCTGAAGAACTGTTGGACCACGGCCGGTCCCCAGGCTTCACACTAAGCCTGGTGGAAGATCTTCCCTTTTCAATGGAGGAACATTCCCAAGTAGCACCTCCATAATACTATAAATAGATACATTGCAAAAAGTACGGATACAACGACCTCTTTCCTTAGGTGGATTATACATTCGTACCTTTAAGTAGTATGAATGAAGTTATTTCGGAACAAACGCTAAGATTAAAATTGTTTCTTGTATAGTTACTCTTAAATCAAAGTTTGGTCGAATCCGGCCTTAATATGATAACTCTTAAGTATCCCGTTTTGCCCCGGCCTCACACGCAGCGATGTTTCTACCAAACTGCCGCTCATTGTCATTCATAAACGTTTACGTATCGCACGCTGCGTAAGTAAGTGATGAAATAGGTCCTATAAATATAGAAATAGGTATAGAAAATGGTGGTGGCAGGCTTTGCCAATCAGCGTTGCCTTGTTTTCCTCACAAGTTTTAAAAAGAAACTTACGTGATAACTTCTGTATTTGATGAGCATCTTAATTCGCTCAACAAAGTAGTAGTATCCATTCTCATCTCTGTAGAGTAGGTCTCCAGTTTTAAACCATCCGTCCTCTGTCAGAGCCTTAGCAGTTTCTTCTGGATTGTTGTAGTATTCCTGAAATATAAGCAGTAGGTAAGTACTGTAGATAAGTATAATATAAGGTATATCTCAGCACACTGTTTTATACGATTTTTATCATTATCAGTCATGGTCCTGTGCTGAAAATAAGCCTTTCCTAAGGCGCGCCACGGTGGCCGCCCGAAACCTGCATACGCTGAAGAAGAAATTCTGATGCGTATGTGCAGTTTAATCTGTAATTTGGCACGCGTGGTGGACTAACGCCCATCCCGCCTCCCTGAGGATAGGCCTGTGACCTGCAGTGGGACGTAAAACACCGTGGAATCAGGGTTGTTTTGAACCCGGAAGGAGGTGATCTGCCACCAGTAGTAGGTACAATCCTTTGGCACGGGATTTTAAATAAATCCAGTAAATCTTCCTACTTCAAAACGACCCCGATAACACCGTGTATAGGCTGATGATGATGATGAAGGCGCGTCACAGAACTTTATTCGCGGCCTTCCTCATCCAGTCGGTCCACAAAGCTTGCGCGCTCCTTTTCTCTGGTCGTCGGTTCTACGGGCCGGAAGGCATCCCACAAAACACCACAGTAAAAAATATTGATTGGTAGATTGATTTAATTGGGGTGGTTTAGATTATGTTATCAAACTAACACACTCAAAATAGTTATTTGTTATGCTAGGCTGCAAAGTTGCTTTTTGGCGCGAGTACTTGTATTGAAACCTGAGCAAGCGAAGGATTCAAAGGTACGAGACGCAGAATTAATTTGCAGCCTAGCGAAACACACAACTTTCCACCTCACAACAACGAGGAAAAAAATTGAATTGTTAAAAAGAACATTTTAAAAAGTTTTTTTTTTCTTGCTGGCCAGTGACATGAAACAGTTATTAAGCGTTTTCAGTGGATTGGCGGTATAGGAAAATATTGAATAGACAGATTCGAATTTCAAAAACTCTTTCCACGCTAGCGGATAAAATGCACTTTTGCAATCAGATTTCGAATGATAAACAGAATCTTTCCGAGCTAGTGGGTGAAATAGTTATTTGTTATGCTAGGCTGCAAAGTTGTTTTTTGGCGCGAGTACTTGTATTGAAACCTGAGCAAGCGAAGGATACTAGGATTGAACCACGAGCGGAGCGAGTGGTTCATATAATAGAATCCTGAGCTTATAGCGAAGGTTTCAAAGGTACGAGACGCAGAATAACTTTGCAGCCGAGCGAAACACACAACTTTTCACCTCACAACAGCGAGGAAAAAAATTGAATTGCTAAAGAGAACAACATTTTAAAAAGTTTCAGAATATCTCTGACCACGGGGAATATAGTCGTGAGCATATGCATGCCAAGAAAGTAGTAAAGTGCTTGGCCAGCTTTGTGCAAGTGCTAAATAAGTAGGTACGTACTGTAAAAATTAACCCTTTCGCCCACATTTCTCCTGGCTTATTTGGCTCCGTTATCTCTTTACCAGTTTCTGGATCCACCAACTAAAACAAAGGTAAATAAATTATCATTTAAAGGACATCAGGTATTCTGGTCGATTGTCTGATTGATCTGAAGTCTGAACCTAGATATGAAATTTCAAAAATAGGTAGGTACTTATAATTTACTACTATAAGAAAACGAAGTTACGGAGATACGCCTATCGCCTATAATGGTCAAGTCAAAAGCCAAAATTGTTTATTCAATATAATATCACATAGATAACTTTCTGCCGTCATGTATTTGAATCTACCACCACGTCGGAAGGTGTTCCGTTGTAGAGAAGATGCGGCCAGAAACTCTACAACACTTCTTTCAAACAAAACAAAAATACAAAGTACAATTCTAAAAAACATAATATTAAATTACATAGTGTAACATAACATTATTGTAAAGGCCAGACATTTTGGTAATTCAAATAATCGTCGAGTTTATAGTAACCTTTTTTACAGAGGACTTGTTTAACATGGGACTTAAACTTATACAGAGTCCTTCTTGATATGCTGACACTTTTTAAGGGGTTGATCAGACAGTCAAACTTAACAACTTTCTCTATGGCACCAACATTAAAATCACGAAAGTTGTTCAGTTTGGCGGTCTGATCATCCCATTAATAAAAATAGGTACTTAGTAGGTATGTAAGTAAGATGTCGTGATATATGAAATGAAAACGGATGACTTTTTTTTTTATTGTCCTGTACCTAGCATAAGTTTTCTCACTCTATTTTGTTTATATGCTATGCTATGCTATGCTATGCTATGCTATGCTATGCTATGCTATGCTATGCTTAAGAATTTGTTAAAACAGATGAAAAATTCGGATCAACAGTGAATTAAACTTTCCTGATATCCTTTTTATTTTTATCTTAGTCTGGCCATAAGAATCTTAAGGTGGTTTCAGTCCATACAAAACTGTGTCGTAGAACACTCGTAGACGTAGACGGTATTAATAAAAGTAATGATGGAAAAATAGCTTAGAAAATCTAGATTGCGCGTATCAAATAAAATTTACAATTTATAATATAATTACGAAGATATCAAGCTTTGAAATTATTCATACAAAATTTCAAAGCCTTATAATATCTCCGTAATTATATTATAAATTGTATGTTAATTGATACGCGCAATCTAGATTTTCTAAGCTATTTTTCCATACATAAAACATTACTTTTATCAATACCGTCTACGAGTGTTCTACGACAAAGTTTTGTATGAAAATGACAACTCTGTACCCTAATAGCATTTATTGTTGGCAGTTGGGTGGCCCACACATGTATCGTTCGTTGGGCAACGGTTAGTTTTGGCCGGCTATTTTCGTTATGGGCCAACCATGTAGGGCCTATGTATATAATTCCTACAGTTTCCCAACGGTTGGCAAATGGCAGGTTTAACCACTGGATATAAGCCTTCGGAATTATATTTAGGTAAGTATATCGTAGGGAAACTGTCACTGTTGTAGCACGGGGTAGGCCGAGACTCGTAGAATATTGAAACGCTGGTGGCGATTGGACAAAGTGTATTTGTTACAACTTTTACAATTTACAAAGTAAAATGCGGTCCGTGGTAACATACACGACAACTATGGCTAACTTCCCTGATCCTTCTATATCTATGCTATGAGTTGTATAGTTGTATAGGTCCGCGTCTGCGTACATATTACAGCTAGGTAGGTAAGATTACTTGACAAACGTGGCGATCGTCGGGGAGGTCACTCAAACCGGGCGAATCTTAACAGCGCGATGTAGAAACGGGTACAGCGCCATCTAGCGTGGAATGACTGGAACTAGGGTTTTCCTCCCCCTCTAACTCAACGCCACCCGCGCAGTCCACGCACCCACCCCCGCACCCCCTTTACCAGGCACGTATCCAGGGGGGGAGGGATAGGTGGGATTTGTTCCCCCCCGAAATCCCAATTTGTATGGAAAAGTGATGACAGCACTTACTTTTTCATTGTTTTTCTATGAATATCTCCCCCCGAAATTCAAATGTCCCCCCCGAACAAAAGTCTGGATACGTGCTTGCCCTTTTAGCCGGCACTCAGTAGTTATTTTTTCAATTGGGCCAACTAATATACTTTTATGGAAATACCAACGTTATATAGCCAACGGTAGCATAAGAAGTAAAGGCCCATTGATGACAATGTTACTATTGGGCCAACGTTGACACATTACAGTATGCCAACGCTATCTAGCCAACGGTAGTAATAGACATAAAGGCCCATTGTTGGCAATCGGTTGGTTATAATCATAATATTCGCCTTCGTTGGGCCAACACAAAGCCATGTAGGCGATCTAACTAACAACATTCCAACTATTTCCCAACTGTTGGCCAATCGTGGCCAACAATAAATGCTATTAGGGTAACCACCTTAACAAATTTTATAAAGCTGTAACAGAATTAACCTACATTGAAATTGAATAATATACCTGTAGGTACCTACGTATAAAAAGTCTGTCTGTTTGTTCGCGCAACACGCAAAAACTACTGAACCGAATTTGATGAAACTTTTTTGTTTGATAGCTTATGATCTGACTTAAAATCTGGTATATAATTTATGCCGACGAAGTCGCGGGAAAACACTAGTATTATATAAAAATAAAATAAAAATCTTTTATTGCATCAAAGTGTAGGAACATAAATTATTTGTAGCCCTGGCAGTCCAATCTAGGCTAGCCTGTAAACAAACTGCCTGATGTGTAGGTAGCCAGTGCTAACCCGATACATTAAATACAATTTTAAACTTATTGCATTAAACTTAGTATGTAAATTTTATAGAACTAAAACATGCAGAAAGTGTCTAGTGACGAGTGTTAGTGAGTGAGGATTGTGAGTTTGTGGCGAGAAGAGTATTTCCGCCAGTGTCAAGTGTAATTTAAGGGAGTATCTATCCCAATCTCAGGGATTGTTTTTGTTCAAGAACAAGAAGAGATTGAGGATTGCGGAGCCTCGTGGCAGGCAAAACCACGCGCGACGTGTGCTCGGGTCAATTCCTGCAACGTGACTCCCGAGAAGAGTGTTGTGTGTGAGTGAGGGTTAGAGTAGTGAGTGAAAGTGTAATGCATGTGTAGTGTATGATTCTGGTCGAAATACAAGCGAAAAATTAAATAAAAGTAAAAGTAGGTACAAGGTTGCCATCCTTGAATGTCACAGGATTTTTATGTTTATGTTATGTGTAGGTACAAGTAGGTAAATACATCCCAAAAAATTCCGCCTAGCTATCTAGATAGGAATAACCCGCCGGTAGCCGTGGCGCCAATAAAGGCTTCCGCACATTGCAGCGATTTTATTTAGCGATAATATCGCTGCGATTTTGCGATAATTGTTTCCAGTACATTTTGTATGGGGACGCGCTCGATCCCACACACTGCCGCGATATTATCGCAACCTGACGCAATCTCTTTCGACTACATTCAGTGGTGGGCGCATGCGTGACGCGAATCGCGGAATCTCTGCAGTGTGTAAGGTGTCGCGATATCTCTGTCGATAATATCGCTCGATAAAATCGCTCGATAATATCGCTGCGATTTTGCGATAATTGTTTCCAGTACATTTTTTATGGGGACGCGCTCGATCCCACACACTGCGGCGATATTATCGCAACCAACTCATTCGACTACATTCAGTGGTGGGGCGCATGCGTGACGCGAATCGCGGAATCGCTGCAGTGTGTAAGGTGTCGCGATATCGCTGTCGATAATATCGCTCGATAAAATCGCTCGATAATATCGCTGCGATTTTGCGATAATTGTTTCCAGTACATTTTTTATGGGGACGCGCTCGATCCCACACACTGCGGCGATATTATCGCAACCAACTCATTCGACTACATTCAGTGGTGGGGCGCATGCGTGACGCGAATCGCGGAATCGCTGCAGTGTGTAAGGTGTCGCGATATCGCTGTCGATAATATCGCTCGATAAAATCGCTCGATAATATCGCTGCAATGGGCGGCGTGTCAAAACGGTGCCCGTAGCGCGAATTCCTCACTTATTTATAATTTTCCACCTGGCATCTCTATACGTAGAACCCACCTTCATTTCCAATAGAGAAGAGGCGCGACCGCAACTTCCGATAGGGGCGTTGTGTTCACCTCGCGTGAGGATACCGCCGGACTCTGTCTGTCCGTATACTTCTATGACTTCAGCGTCCTTATGCATTCTCCGCTGTAACACAAGTACACTTTGGTGGCATCTATAGGCACAAGAGAAGAAACAAGTCTCAAAGAGATCTGCAAAGTAATGTTTTTTTTTTATCTGGCGTAGGCCACAAGTCATTCCCATAGTTGTAAGACCTTTAAACCAGACCCAACAGCGGCGACTATGACAAGGATCGCCACAACGACTGGTCCAACGCCACGTCGTCGGTTTACCTTGTGGGGAGCCTACGGCCACATTGAGCTTTCCTGTAGACGGTCACCAAGTCGGCCAAGGCGGTCGAGAAGTCTTTGGGCCCCATCGGCCATCGGTTCTGCGAGCAATGCGACCCGCCCATTGCCACTTTAGTTAGATATTCTTTGGGCTATGTCGGCTACTCTGGTTTTGCGAATCTCCAAGCATAGCCCTGTCCATTGCCCTTTGAGTAACTTTCAGCCTTTTTATGAGGCCTTGAGCACAGATTAATAATAAGTTACCCATGAGGCCACGTCTCAGTTCCGTATGTCATCACTGGCCGTACGCAGTGTGTAAGGCCAAAGGCGGTGTCGAAGACTTTCGTCTTGAGATGTTATGTATGAAAACTTTTAGTACCCATTAGGTACTAAGGTACAGACCTACGTTTAATAACTTACCTTAAGTTCAGTCATCATTTCCAAGTAAATCTTGGCGCCGCCAGAAACAACGCAATTAAAGCAAGACATGTCGATCTTTTTGTCGCTTCTAAACATGAGAGACAACAAGGATGGACCGCATAATACGACTGCGGGCTGTAAAAGAAAAAAAACAATCATCGACATTAAACTCAATACGTTTTCACGATATTGAAGCAAAGGCCTTCTTGGGGACGCGTGGCAAACATAATACAGTACCAAATGTGATAGTTTACCAATGCTGATTATCAGACTTCACGTGCAAAATGATAGAACATTGTACTTAGATTAGTCCAAATACTATTGTGATTTTCATTGAAGAATTTATCTCTAGCTCGGTGGTGAAGGCGAATAGCAATATATAATATGGCACCGTAATTTTGAAAAAACTGGCCAAGTGCGTGTCGGGCCACGCGCAGGGTAGGGTTCTGTAGTTGCCCGTCACAATATACGAACTTAGAAGGGGGCTTTTTGTTTTATACTACGGTTTGACGGCTAATAAAGTCTAAAAAGTACTTTTTTTAAGTTGGTCGACTATTACTCGTTAACTTGTAAAGCTAACTTAGCGGTGATAGTTTTCCTTTTAATTTCATTATATACACTACTGCCATGAATTTTTTCACATATCTAGAAACAACCGTTTAGCTGGCAGAGGGGGGGGACACTCGACTCTAACAAAAATTAGCACCTTAAAGCTTAATATTTCGCTAACGGATCCCTAAATCGAAAAATGGTTTTCCCACACCCACCGTATTTTTAAAAGACCTATCCAACGATACCCCACACCATGGGATAGACGAGAAAAAAAAATTGCGTCCCCACTTCACGGGTACGGGTAGGTACCCTAAAAAAAAATATTTTTCAAAATTTTATTTTTCCACTTTCTCGGCGTGATTAATATGTGTACCCAAGCCAAATTACAGCTTTCTAGTACTAAGCGTCTCTGAGCTAAGCCGCGGACAGACGGACGGACGGACGGACGGACGGACGGACGGACATGGCGAAACTATAAGGGTTCCTTGTTGACTTCGGAACCCTAAAAAATGTTAGATTATAATCTATCTCGCGAGATTGTAAACTGTAGAAAGATTGTGAACCATAACATGAAACATCCTGCTTACAATTTAACGCATTATTTTTCGATAGATTACAATCTATCGAATTGAGACCGTTAAATCACAAACACTGTTCGTAGGCTGCCCCTGATTGGTCAGTCTTACAGTAGCTCGTTCTGTGTCCACAGAGTTAGGATTCAAACACAAGTGTCAGACTAATAAAATTAATGTTTTTCGGGTGGACTAGGTAAACAGTAGCAATTTGGTTCTGGCACTCGCCGGCCGCTGCCGCGGCACGCTCGCTGCGCTCGTTCGGCTCGTGCGATGTGGTCGCAAGAAACCTAACATACTCGTCGCTTCGCTCCTCGCTAACTTAATCGAATGAGTTAGATCTGCGGGGTCTAAAAACGAGTTTTTCACATGATTGCCTACTAAATAATAAATACATACTTGATGTCACAATTTTCGAAGTGTATTTATTTTATTTTACTGACACCTGTGTTTGATTCCTAACTCTGTGGACACAGAACGCCTTGACCAATCAACGCACGACAGATTATGATTTACCGGTCTCACTTCGAAAGATTGTAAAGTATCGAAAAATTATGCGTTAAATTGTAAGCCGCAGTTACGGCGCGGTTCACAACCTTTCGACAGTTTACAATCTCGCGAGATAGATTATAATCTAACGGTTTTTACAATTTTACGGTTACATATGTAGCAGAAAATAAAATCCAACCTTATATTCGTTGATGATGTCAATGATATGATCGAAACTGTTCGGTTTCGAAGACTGCACTATTGTCCAGTTCATCAGGATATACCCAAGTGTCATAGCATTGCCGGACAACCACTGGGTTGGAGAAATGTTCATCGCTTTGTTGTGCTCTCTAAAAATAATAAAGATCTTAGTTCAAAGCTGCCGCATGGTTCCGGTTTACCGCCTGACTACGGGACAGGGCGAACTGCGGCGCGAAAAGCGATTTTTCAATACACTGCCTACGCGCCGCTACGTGCTTGCGTAGTAGCGACACGAAAACCGCTTTTCGCGCCGCAGTTCGGCCTGTCCAGTGGCCAGGTGGTTATCGCTACTGACCCGTAAAAGTATGGCGCACTTTCCCCATTTTTCTTTGTCAATCGATATTAGGCTTAATACTAATGGAAATAAAATTTTGAATGTATTGCCATGTTTAGTTCACAAAAAGGCTTTTATCTATTTTGTATCAAAACTCAAAATAACCACAAATATTATCTGGTTTATAAACGTGTGCCAAGACGCACTTGCCCCATCTCGGGGGAAGTGCATCTACCTGGGTATAGTTTACTTAAAGGCGGCATATATCCAACAAAAGCTATCCGATTTCCACAAATAGGTACAGTTTTTCATATTGCCAGTTAAATATGCTGTCTTAAAATACTCAATGGCCAAAAGATGAAAATAGAAATATTTACTATGAATGTCAAATTTGCAAAAAGTATGACGCGCTTGCCCCGACTGACCTTATGTAAGTATGTATATTTTTCTTTGGCTTGCCCTACAACCTAAACGGCTTGATGGATTTTAACGTATGAGGTGTGGTTAGATTCGTAAAAATTATTTCAATTTGGCGTCTGCGAATTAAAAATTTTTTTTGTTAAATATTATTATATCTGTAATCGCGTCGTAGAAAACGGATGTAATAATTTAGATATAATTTCTGAATATCGGTTTATGAGGGCAAAATTAGGTCTCATTTCTGAAAAAAAGTTTTCAGCGTGCAGAGCACGGTCGCCCTGGTACTTTACTATACTTAGGGCCTGTTTCACCACTTCTGAGTAAGTTCTTGTTAGCGTATCCGACAGATATTTGGACATAATTTCATACAAAATATCTTAAAATATCTGTCGGATAAGCTAACAAGAACTTACTAAGAAGTGGTGAAACAGGTCCTAAATCACTTTAATTATAGTACTCTCTGATAGTAAGCGATATTTGTAGATAAAATAATTCTAAGTTCTTTATTTCTTACCCTTGGACCTTGGACATTTGCATCATCTCAACCGTTTTCTTGGCAGCCACATAGTGCGTAATGGCAGCTTGTTTGGCAGCTCCAGTGGTGCCACTGGTGCTTACCAGCCAGGCGTATACCTTGTTAGTGTCATAGGTAGGTGGCCTGAAATGAAATAGTCGTGACATTTTGTTACGATGCGTTACAAACGTCTGTAACAAAATAAAGCTAAAACAGCTAAAACGATTTACATACACATAACATAGCAAGAATTTGTAACCGATTACAAAAAACCGCATCGAAATCTGTCCACCCAGAATTGAAAACTAAACGAACAATTTGGGTCTCTTCTTTGATGAATCCTTAAGATTTGATCAACATAATATTACAAAAAATCTGCAAGTGTGGGCATTTTATGGTCACTCTACAAAATTCGACCATTTCTAAGCACTAATACCTAAAAACTAATACGCATATGAATCTTTGTGGTAGCCTAGTTCTATCTAACTTGCAGTGACACTGATCTCTTGTGACATTGACCATGGACCATGCCTACTGAAAATAACGCTAAAAGAATTCAAAGAGTTCAGAATGGTTGCGTGCGATTCTGTTTCTCGATTCCTAAGAGGCACGACATTATCCCTTATCTTAACTAGGTATTATAAAACCGTAAAACCATAAGGAACAAAAAAGTAGCGGTTCACTTCATATAAATTCAAATGACACACGATAGCGCGATTTAAATGACGTGCAGCGCCATCTATTGACAAAATAGTGTGTTTGTTTGTTTGTTCGCGCATCACGCAAAAACTACTGAACCGATTTAGATGAAACTTTTTTTGTTTGATAGCTTATGATCTGACTTAAAATCTGGTATATAATTTGTGCGGACGAAGTCGCGGGAAAACATTAGTATTATTATAAAACTGTAACTGAAGTGTGTCTGAACATTGAAGATATTTACAAAAAAAAAGATTACGATATGGTTTTTAGGTATCCCTGACTCGAAATCAACCTTTTTTAGAAATTTTGTCTGTCTGTTTGTTTGTTTGTTTGTTTGTTTGTTTGTTCGCGCATCACGCAAAAACTGCTGAACCGATTTTGATGAAACTTTTTTTGTTTGATAGCTTATGATCTGACTTAAAATCTATATAATTTGTGCGGACGAAGTCTTAAACTTAAACTTTTTGTCTGGCAAGTTTAGAATATCCTCTGGTACCGTATTATTATAGCGTATACAGTGCCCCATGAAAGATGTGTTGACTTTACTGAGAGAAAATGTGGGAATACTAATTTATTTGTATTTCTTGTACTAAGAATATTTTTGCTTGCATGCCTACTAAAAAATTAATATAATACTTAATACTACTTATATAATTTGATAATATAAGGGACTAGTGTTATCTGTTCTAAACGGGAAGCTGGGATACTCACTTAAAATAGTCAATGGGTGTCTCCTCACAACTCGCCATGAACTTGGACATGTTGGTGTCGTCTCCATAGAAAGTCACTATCTTGGTGCCGAGCCCAAGATCCTCGGCTACCCGTGAGTATAGCTCGTAAGTATCCACCTCACAGAAAGCTATCTTTGGCCTGGTTTGTTTGAACAGGTGCTTTAATTCCTCTGAAATTACAAACGTTTCATCGTATCACCGTAGACCTCGCGTATCAGGCGTGCCTCGTTTTTATTGGTCTACCGTTAATAAACTTAAATATACGCCTTAGCGTATCAGCCGTGGACCACTCTCCTCTCACTCACACTCCATACTAATCGATGAGAAAGAGTGCGTGGCTCCGGTCAGAATTTTGCTGTTTTCTTTGAAAAATTCGATGATTTTTTATTAATTTCGAAAAAGTAAAAAAACCACATCATTCTAAATTGTATTGTGAACAATATAGTAAATTTTCATTTTGTTCCGATTAAAAATGTAAGAGTAAAATGGTTACAACTGGAAAAAGAGGGGTGACTTTAGAGTCCCTTTTCTTCGGTTTTATTCATTAAAATCGATTTCTAGAAAAACCACATCACTTCTCATATCCTGTAGATGGTTCAGTTTAAATTTCAGCTCAAAAAGTGCCATAGTTAATGAATAAAATGGTTACAAAATTACCCAAAACCGGCAGGTAGCCCCTTAACTATACTCTATTCCAAATAGCAACGATATTTTAAGGCTAGTTTTCACATTACAAAAGAGATTTGAAACACTTATTCTCATTTATTCTTAGAACAGCTTTTGTACCGTCCATGAATTATCGGATAGTATATCTATCCCTAGAACGATTTAACATCTATCCTAATAAATAAAAAACATTTGGTAATCAAAATTGGCCAGAAATCTAAATATCAATCGGAAAATCTTGTCGTCCTTATTTAGAATGAAGTATAGTAGGGCCGCTACATGGAAAAATTGTGCGCTTTGTGATAGAAGCATGAAATGTTAGTAGGTACGTACAGGAAGGTTTATTTTCAGATGAGGAGGGAAGTCAAATTTTACCTCTGAGACAGATAAAAGGTCAAATCCTGTGCTCATGAATGTATGAAATCTTTTTGTGTCTTTCTCACACGTATGGTTTTTACTATTTTGCACTCAGATTTCGAATGATAAAGAGATCTTTCCGAGCTTGTGATGTGAAAAATATCTTTTCGGAATCGCTGCAGTGTGTAAGGTGTCGCGATATCGCTGTCGATAATATCGCTCGATAAAATCGCTCGATAATATCGCTGCGATTTTGCGATAATTGTTTCCAGTACATTTTTTATGGGGACGCGCTCGATCCCACACACTGCGGCGATATTATCGCAACCAACTCATTCGACTACATTCAGTGGTGGGGCGCATGCGTGACGCGAATCGCGGAATCGCTGCAGTGTGTAAGGTGTCGCGATATCGCTGTCGATAATATCGCTCGATAAAATCGCTCGATAATATCGCTGCAATGGGCGGCGTGTCAAAACGGTGCCCGTAGCGCGAATTCCTCACTTATTTATAATTTTCCACCTGGCATCTCTATACGTAGAACCCACCTTCATTTCCAATAGAGAAGAGGCGCGACCGCAACTTCCGATAGGGGCGTTGTGTTCACCTCGCGTGAGGATACCGCCGGACTCTGTCTGTCCGTATACTTCTATGACTTCAGCGTCCTTATGCATTCTCCGCTGTAACACAAGTACACTTTGGTGGCATCTATAGGCACAAGAGAAGAAACAAGTCTCAAAGAGATCTGCAAAGTAATGTTTTTTTTTTATCTGGCGTAGGCCACAAGTCATTCCCATAGTTGTAAGACCTTTAAACCAGACCCAACAGCGGCGACTATGACAAGGATCGCCACAACGACTGGTCCAACGCCACGTCGTCGGTTTACCTTGTGGGGAGCCTACGGCCACATTGAGCTTTCCTGTAGACGGTCACCAAGTCGGCCAAGGCGGTCGAGAAGTCTTTGGGCCCCATCGGCCATCGGTTCTGCGAGCAATGCGACCCGCCCATTGCCACTTTAGTTAGATATTCTTTGGGCTATGTCGGCTACTCTGGTTTTGCGAATCTCCAAGCATAGCCCTGTCCATTGCCCTTTGAGTAACTTTCAGCCTTTTTATGAGGCCTTGAGCACAGATTAATAATAAGTTACCCATGAGGCCACGTCTCAGTTCCGTATGTCATCACTGGCCGTACGCAGTGTGTAAGGCCAAAGGCGGTGTCGAAGACTTTCGTCTTGAGATGTTATGTATGAAAACTTTTAGTACCCATTAGGTACTAAGGTACAGACCTACGTTTAATAACTTACCTTAAGTTCAGTCATCATTTCCAAGTAAATCTTGGCGCCGCCAGAAACAACGCAATTAAAGCAAGACATGTCGATCTTTTTGTCGCTTCTAAACATGAGAGACAACAAGGATGGACCGCATAATACGACTGCGGGCTGTAAAAGAAAAAAAACAATCATCGACATTAAACTCAATACGTTTTCACGATATTGAAGCAAAGGCCTTCTTGGGGACGCGTGGCAAACATAATACAGTACCAAATGTGATAGTTTACCAATGCTGATTATCAGACTTCACGTGCAAAATGATAGAACATTGTACTTAGATTAGTCCAAATACTATTGTGATTTTCATTGAAGAATTTATCTCTAGCTCGGTGGTGAAGGCGAATAGCAATATATAATATGGCACCGTAATTTTGAAAAAACTGGCCAAGTGCGTGTCGGGCCACGCGCAGGGTAGGGTTCTGTAGTTGCCCGTCACAATATACGAACTTAGAAGGGGGCTTTTTGTTTTATACTACGGTTTGACGGCTAATAAAGTCTAAAAAGTACTTTTTTTAAGTTGGTCGACTATTACTCGTTAACTTGTAAAGCTAACTTAGCGGTGATAGTTTTCCTTTTAATTTCATTATATACACTACTGCCATGAATTTTTTCACATATCTAGAAACAACCGTTTAGCTGGCAGAGGGGGGGGACACTCGACTCTAACAAAAATTAGCACCTTAAAGCTTAATATTTCGCTAACGGATCCCTAAATCGAAAAATGGTTTTCCCACACCCACCGTATTTTTAAAAGACCTATCCAACGATACCCCACACCATGGGATAGACGAGAAAAAAAAATTGCGTCCCCACTTCACGGGTACGGGTAGGTACCCTAAAAAAAAATATTTTTCAAAATTTTATTTTTCCACTTTCTCGGCGTGATTAATATGTGTACCCAAGCCAAATTACAGCTTTCTAGTACTAAGCGTCTCTGAGCTAAGCCGCGGACAGACGGACGGACGGACGGACGGACGGACGGACGGACATGGCGAAACTATAAGGGTTCCTTGTTGACTTCGGAACCCTAAAAAATGTTAGATTATAATCTATCTCGCGAGATTGTAAACTGTAGAAAGATTGTGAACCATAACATGAAACATCCTGCTTACAATTTAACGCATTATTTTTCGATAGATTACAATCTATCGAATTGAGACCGTTAAATCACAAACACTGTTCGTAGGCTGCCCCTGATTGGTCAGTCTTACAGTAGCTCGTTCTGTGTCCACAGAGTTAGGATTCAAACACAAGTGTCAGACTAATAAAATTAATGTTTTTCGGGTGGACTAGGTAAACAGTAGCAATTTGGTTCTGGCACTCGCCGGCCGCTGCCGCGGCACGCTCGCTGCGCTCGTTCGGCTCGTGCGATGTGGTCGCAAGAAACCTAACATACTCGTCGCTTCGCTCCTCGCTAACTTAATCGAATGAGTTAGATCTGCGGGGTCTAAAAACGAGTTTTTCACATGATTGCCTACTAAATAATAAATACATACTTGATGTCACAATTTTCGAAGTGTATTTATTTTATTTTACTGACACCTGTGTTTGATTCCTAACTCTGTGGACACAGAACGCCTTGACCAATCAACGCACGACAGATTATGATTTACCGGTCTCACTTCGAAAGATTGTAAAGTATCGAAAAATTATGCGTTAAATTGTAAGCCGCAGTTACGGCGCGGTTCACAACCTTTCGACAGTTTACAATCTCGCGAGATAGATTATAATCTAACGGTTTTTACAATTTTACGGTTACATATGTAGCAGAAAATAAAATCCAACCTTATATTCGTTGATGATGTCAATGATATGATCGAAACTGTTCGGTTTCGAAGACTGCACTATTGTCCAGTTCATCAGGATATACCCAAGTGTCATAGCATTGCCGGACAACCACTGGGTTGGAGAAATGTTCATCGCTTTGTTGTGCTCTCTAAAAATAATAAAGATCTTAGTTCAAAGCTGCCGCATGGTTCCGGTTTACCGCCTGACTACGGGACAGGGCGAACTGCGGCGCGAAAAGCGATTTTTCAATACACTGCCTACGCGCCGCTACGTGCTTGCGTAGTAGCGACACGAAAACCGCTTTTCGCGCCGCAGTTCGGCCTGTCCAGTGGCCAGGTGGTTATCGCTACTGACCCGTAAAAGTATGGCGCACTTTCCCCATTTTTCTTTGTCAATCGATATTAGGCTTAATACTAATGGAAATAAAATTTTGAATGTATTGCCATGTTTAGTTCACAAAAAGGCTTTTATCTATTTTGTATCAAAACTCAAAATAACCACAAATATTATCTGGTTTATAAACGTGTGCCAAGACGCACTTGCCCCATCTCGGGGGAAGTGCATCTACCTGGGTATAGTTTACTTAAAGGCGGCATATATCCAACAAAAGCTATCCGATTTCCACAAATAGGTACAGTTTTTCATATTGCCAGTTAAATATGCTGTCTTAAAATACTCAATGGCCAAAAGATGAAAATAGAAATATTTACTATGAATGTCAAATTTGCAAAAAGTATGACGCGCTTGCCCCGACTGACCTTATGTAAGTATGTATATTTTTCTTTGGCTTGCCCTACAACCTAAACGGCTTGATGGATTTTAACGTATGAGGTGTGGTTAGATTCGTAAAAATTATTTCAATTTGGCGTCTGCGAATTAAAAATTTTTTTTGTTAAATATTATTATATCTGTAATCGCGTCGTAGAAAACGGATGTAATAATTTAGATATAATTTCTGAATATCGGTTTATGAGGGCAAAATTAGGTCTCATTTCTGAAAAAAAGTTTTCAGCGTGCAGAGCACGGTCGCCCTGGTACTTTACTATACTTAGGGCCTGTTTCACCACTTCTGAGTAAGTTCTTGTTAGCGTATCCGACAGATATTTGGACATAATTTCATACAAAATATCTTAAAATATCTGTCGGATAAGCTAACAAGAACTTACTAAGAAGTGGTGAAACAGGTCCTAAATCACTTTAATTATAGTACTCTCTGATAGTAAGCGATATTTGTAGATAAAATAATTCTAAGTTCTTTATTTCTTACCCTTGGACCTTGGACATTTGCATCATCTCAACCGTTTTCTTGGCAGCCACATAGTGCGTAATGGCAGCTTGTTTGGCAGCTCCAGTGGTGCCACTGGTGCTTACCAGCCAGGCGTATACCTTGTTAGTGTCATAGGTAGGTGGCCTGAAATGAAATAGTCGTGACATTTTGTTACGATGCGTTACAAACGTCTGTAACAAAATAAAGCTAAAACAGCTAAAACGATTTACATACACATAACATAGCAAGAATTTGTAACCGATTACAAAAAACCGCATCGAAATCTGTCCACCCAGAATTGAAAACTAAACGAACAATTTGGGTCTCTTCTTTGATGAATCCTTAAGATTTGATCAACATAATATTACAAAAAATCTGCAAGTGTGGGCATTTTATGGTCACTCTACAAAATTCGACCATTTCTAAGCACTAATACCTAAAAACTAATACGCATATGAATCTTTGTGGTAGCCTAGTTCTATCTAACTTGCAGTGACACTGATCTCTTGTGACATTGACCATGGACCATGCCTACTGAAAATAACGCTAAAAGAATTCAAAGAGTTCAGAATGGTTGCGTGCGATTCTGTTTCTCGATTCCTAAGAGGCACGACATTATCCCTTATCTTAACTAGGTATTATAAAACCGTAAAACCATAAGGAACAAAAAAGTAGCGGTTCACTTCATATAAATTCAAATGACACACGATAGCGCGATTTAAATGACGTGCAGCGCCATCTATTGACAAAATAGTGTGTTTGTTTGTTTGTTCGCGCATCACGCAAAAACTACTGAACCGATTTAGATGAAACTTTTTTTGTTTGATAGCTTATGATCTGACTTAAAATCTGGTATATAATTTGTGCGGACGAAGTCGCGGGAAAACATTAGTATTATTATAAAACTGTAACTGAAGTGTGTCTGAACATTGAAGATATTTACAAAAAAAAAGATTACGATATGGTTTTTAGGTATCCCTGACTCGAAATCAACCTTTTTTAGAAATTTTGTCTGTCTGTTTGTTTGTTTGTTTGTTTGTTTGTTTGTTCGCGCATCACGCAAAAACTGCTGAACCGATTTTGATGAAACTTTTTTTGTTTGATAGCTTATGATCTGACTTAAAATCTATATAATTTGTGCGGACGAAGTCTTAAACTTAAACTTTTTGTCTGGCAAGTTTAGAATATCCTCTGGTACCGTATTATTATAGCGTATACAGTGCCCCATGAAAGATGTGTTGACTTTACTGAGAGAAAATGTGGGAATACTAATTTATTTGTATTTCTTGTACTAAGAATATTTTTGCTTGCATGCCTACTAAAAAATTAATATAATACTTAATACTACTTATATAATTTGATAATATAAGGGACTAGTGTTATCTGTTCTAAACGGGAAGCTGGGATACTCACTTAAAATAGTCAATGGGTGTCTCCTCACAACTCGCCATGAACTTGGACATGTTGGTGTCGTCTCCATAGAAAGTCACTATCTTGGTGCCGAGCCCAAGATCCTCGGCTACCCGTGAGTATAGCTCGTAAGTATCCACCTCACAGAAAGCTATCTTTGGCCTGGTTTGTTTGAACAGGTGCTTTAATTCCTCTGAAATTACAAACGTTTCATCGTATCACCGTAGACCTCGCGTATCAGGCGTGCCTCGTTTTTATTGGTCTACCGTTAATAAACTTAAATATACGCCTTAGCGTATCAGCCGTGGACCACTCTCCTCTCACTCACACTCCATACTAATCGATGAGAAAGAGTGCGTGGCTCCGGTCAGAATTTTGCTGTTTTCTTTGAAAAATTCGATGATTTTTTATTAATTTCGAAAAAGTAAAAAAACCACATCATTCTAAATTGTATTGTGAACAATATAGTAAATTTTCATTTTGTTCCGATTAAAAATGTAAGAGTAAAATGGTTACAACTGGAAAAAGAGGGGTGACTTTAGAGTCCCTTTTCTTCGGTTTTATTCATTAAAATCGATTTCTAGAAAAACCACATCACTTCTCATATCCTGTAGATGGTTCAGTTTAAATTTCAGCTCAAAAAGTGCCATAGTTAATGAATAAAATGGTTACAAAATTACCCAAAACCGGCAGGTAGCCCCTTAACTATACTCTATTCCAAATAGCAACGATATTTTAAGGCTAGTTTTCACATTACAAAAGAGATTTGAAACACTTATTCTCATTTATTCTTAGAACAGCTTTTGTACCGTCCATGAATTATCGGATAGTATATCTATCCCTAGAACGATTTAACATCTATCCTAATAAATAAAAAACATTTGGTAATCAAAATTGGCCAGAAATCTAAATATCAATCGGAAAATCTTGTCGTCCTTATTTAGAATGAAGTATAGTAGGGCCGCTACATGGAAAAATTGTGCGCTTTGTGATAGAAGCATGAAATGTTAGTAGGTACGTACAGGAAGGTTTATTTTCAGATGAGGAGGGAAGTCAAATTTTACCTCTGAGACAGATAAAAGGTCAAATCCTGTGCTCATGAATGTATGAAATCTTTTTGTGTCTTTCTCACACGTATGGTTTTTACTATTTTGCACTCAGATTTCGAATGATAAAGAGATCTTTCCGAGCTTGTGATGTGAAAAATATCTTTTCACCTCACAAGCTCGGAAAGCATAAAAAAAACTTTTTAAAATGTTGTTCTCTTTAGCAATTCACATTTTTTCCTCGCTGTTGTGAGGTGAAAAGTTGTGTGTTTCGCTCGGCCGCAAAATTATTCTGCGTCTCGTACCTTTGAAACCTTCGCTACGCTCAGGATTCTATACAAGTACTCGCGCCAAAAAACAACTTTGCAGCCTAGCATAACAAATAACTATTTCCAACCAGTATTTTGTGCCACACGGATAACATCATGGATAACATTTATTCCTTTTATTGGCATCGTTTGTAGCATAAAAATTCAACTAACCCTAAGAACAATTTAAACAAAATCACGGAGTAGATATTCGCCCTTACCATATTTAAACAGAGGGTCGACACCAACAACAGGCAACCCAATGACCATAGCAGCGAAGTACGGAATTCGAAGGTGTATGTGGTTATTGCCAGCCAGAGCCAGAACGTCTCCTGGCTGCAGACCCAGGGCTTGCATGCATCTGGCTAGGTGTACGATGCGCTTCAGCATTGACCCATACGTCTCGGTCTCGCCTGTACCCGCGTCTATCTGCGGGGAATAGATAGTAGGATTATCCACTACGTCAAAGGAATAAAGCACTGTCTTGCGTCACGGGCATATTGAAACCCGAGCGTAACGAAGGATTCTGGGGTTAACAGAGTTATTAACTCCCGAGCGAAGTGACTCGTGCTCGTCTAAAAGTGAGTTTTTCATAGTTATGGATTTTCATATTTGGTTTTACAAATTATAGATTTTCATTATTATGTCAAATAATACTATAAAAAGTGTTCCTGGGGTTACGCATTATCTTTGACCTGTTATTGAGACCATCAATTGTTAGTGTAGGTAGGTATATGGGACAGGTAAATTTTTTTCGCGATTTCGATGTTGGCCCCGTAGCGAAAGTGGTTCAGTTAGATGGTCTGATCATCGCCTTAAAAAAGGAATTACCTACGTAACATCTAAACATGTTTGAACGGCTTATGCAACATAAGGTGGTTTCAGAGTAGTCAATTTCATACAAAACTTTGACGCAGAATACTCGTAGACAGTATTAATAAAAGTATTATTTAAACTTTTTTTTCATGCATGCATGCATATGCTCACGACTATATTCCCCGAGGGGGTAGTCAGAGATATTCTGAAACCTCAGAACATCCACGTTCATCCACTTCATCCACTTTTTTTTCATATAATATAAAATACTTATTACTTTTATTAATACCGTCTACGCATGTTCTGCGTCAAAGTTTCGTATCTACTGGGGACACCCGTTAATTTAGGCTTCATTTCATCGCAATAGTTATGAGTAGGTACGCAACTACGCACTTACGAAGTCACGTTCTAAATAAATCTCTCGATAATTGTTAGGTATTGTAGGTTATTGACGCATTTACTACGAATAATTTATGCTTGAACTATGTAGGTAAGTACAAAAAGTTACTTACCGTTCCAAGCTCCTCTGGATTCCATTTCTTTAATCGATCTATAAGTAAATTACCAATGTGGTAATCACCGTCCTTAATTTTTTCTATTAGCGTATTAATGTCCGACATTTTTATTTAAAAGCAGTAACTTAGCAATAAGATATGAAAAATTTATTATGTTAAAATATTTGTTCTATTTTAAAGTTTCGAATGGTTTATATACGTCTAAATTAGATAACATACTGATAGTTTCTACGTTTTTATCAGTTTTTTTATTCCATTGCCATCATGAATAAAAACGAATCGTCATTGTGATGCGTGGTGTGGAGAGGAAACTAATTATATTGTTACTTAGATACAGTATGTTGTTTTTTTGGCCACATTTATTTATTTGATGAATGAATGAATGAGTTTTTCGGAATTTATCTTACCATTTGTTACACCACTGGCTTTTCGGTGAAGGAAAACATCGTGAGGTAACCTGCATGCGTCAATTTTGAGGCGTGTATTGTACCCACTTTCCATTATAAGTAGCGACGGGCTCACCCCCGTCACACTGGACAGAGTTTCGGTGCTACTGGTGAAACGTGGATGTTCTGAGGTTTCAGAATATCTCTGACTACCCCTTCGGGGAATATAGTCGTGAGCATATTATGCTTTGCTATGCTATTTATTTATTTGACAGGTTGTGTAAAACTCCAGGCATAGCATATTCTTATATAGCTACATATTAGCTACATAAGTATAATAACTAATGAATTGGATAATCATCCAGAGATAAAGGCCCATTACATTATCCAATTTGCAGAGCGCTAGATTTAGTGCTGCAGTGCGATATAAAAAGAGCTCACTCATTACACTAGACTAGCTAGCGAAGCTAGTTAGTTTAACTTCCTTTCATTTCGGTAGTGATCGGCGGCCAAACCGCATCTTTCGAATAGCGCTAAACGAATATGACACCATCAAAACACCAGAAAGTTGGCATTGCTTTATCAATGTTGTCGAGTTCGAGTTTAATGATAATAAATAAAAAAAGACGCAGAAAATGTTGGATCTGAGAATATTTATTGCTGAAAAAAAAATGTTTTTTATCCGAAAGAAATAGCATGTCTTTGTATAATTATATTATTTCCTTAGAGCGTTCACACACGATGACGCATGACGGAGCGGCTTGCGGCTGCGTCAGTGCGGGGAATCGTTGCTGCAGTCGCAGTGATGTCCGTCAGTGCGACTTGCAGTCCGTCAGAACGACGTCACTGCGGCAATGGTGTTGCGAGATATGGAATAATTATCCTAGATCTGCGATATTTTTGAGTAGCATGATTGACTACAATATTTTATTATTTTATTATTGCACGTAACGGATCGTTACCTTACCCGGGGTAACCAGACGGACGTTGACGTTGTTGACGGTAAATTTTTCAACGGCTTAAGAGCCTACCGAGCCTATTGTGCTGCCCCCAATCGTATTTTTTTTATTTCTGTACAATTAAATAACATTTCCAAAAAACAAGAATGTCACATTGTAGTCCTGATTGGCTTTCAATTTATCGAAACATTACGGATTATTATGTTTTATGCTTGTAGCTATTATCGTTAAAACTGCAACTGGCGGTTTTATAGTAGACTAGTGTTTTCCCGCGACTTCGTCCGCACAAATTATATACCAGATTTTAGGTCAGATCATAAGCTATCAAACAAAAAAAGTTTCATCTAAATCGGTTCAGTAGTTTTTGCGTGATGCGCGAACAAACAAACAAACACACTATTTTGTCAATAGATGGCGCTGCACGTCATTTAAATCGCGCTATCGAGGTCATTTGAATTTATATGAAGTGAACAGCTACTTTTTTGTTCCTTATGGTTTTACGGTTTTATAATAGTAAAGATTACACACCGAGGACAGGAAAGTAAGAAAGGTCTCAGATCTCATGTAATGAGGTTTTCTTATTTTTTGTCCGAGGTTAGTATACTATTTTTCTCCCCGACGGAGGTGGAAAGCGACAACTTTGTTTAGCGCAGCGTTGCAAAAATTGACGCTTTCTGTCCGGAGGGGAGAAAATAGTAGATTTCATACCGAGGACAGGAAAGGTCTCAGAGCTCATGTAATTGTTGACCTCGGCCTTAACATGTGATCTGAGGCTTTCTTACTCGGACAGAAAGTCCTAGGTTAGTATACAATTTTTCTTCTCGACAGAGGTGGAAAGCGGAAACTTCGTTTAGCGTTCTCCCCTCCAGACGGAAAGCGTCAATTTTCGTCCCGCTGCGCTAAACAAAGATGTCGCTTGCCACCTCCGTCGAGGAGAAAAATATTAAAGTAAAATAGCTTACGCAGTGGAAACATCGAAATATAATTTTCTTGACAGTATCAACATTATGGAAACCATTACATAGATCTAAAGTATGTCTCGAGGATATATAAACAAAAGATGTGACAACACTTTACTAGATGTGCCACCTTAACATTCACTCCTCTTTTTCAATCCAGGCTCTTCACAAAGCTTTATCAGGTTTCTTTTGATTTGCTTTATCAGATTTCTTTTGATTTTTAGTACCCATCTTAACATTCACTCCTCTTTTTCAATCCAAGCTCTTCACAATGCTTTACTAGGTTTCTTTTGACTTTTAATACCCATTTGCATAGTGGTGCTTTTCTTTTCTTTGGGTGAGTCTTCAGCTCCAAAGTCAGATTTTCATTTAATGTCTTTATTTCACGACTGATCGCTTCTATCCACTTATCCTTTTCAGGACTACGCAAGGATTCACGATATGAAGATGGTTCAAGTACAGATATTATGGCTTCATTAACGGATTGATCAAAATGTAATCTCTCAGGAGGTTTAATCTATCTTCGATCACGAAACTGTCGCCCGCTTAATTCTGCGTCTGGCATGACTTCATTTTGTTGTGTTACGTCATTGCCATTTGTCTCAACTTCTTCAATCGACTGAAAATCAATTTCGCTTTCGATAAGGTCTCCGGGTATCTTAGCTCTAGGTCTCTCTCCAAATTTCTATCTATGGCACTGAGAACAAATTTCTTTGAATTCTTGGTATGTACCAAACGTTCGTCAAGGTAATCAGCTCCTTGTGGCAGGTTATGTCAGCTTCGAGTTGTATAGAACCTTTTCCAATGGCTTCAATAGCATCTCCATTTGCCGTCATAACTCTATGAGAATTCTCAAAGTACTCAAAGGACTCTTCTCTATTGGTAACATGAGTGGTGGCACCATTGTCTACGTACCAAGAGTCTTTGTCTGCATTCTTATCACCACAGGCTGGGGCTAAGCCTGTCATCATCGCTACATTTGTGGGTTGCTTTGGAGGTTTGGGAGGTCTACCATCCACTATCCACTTTTCGCAGGATTTGACTTTATGAAACCCTTCCTTGCAATAATTGCATAATTTGTTCTTATTTGCATTGTTTTTACCTTTCGCAAAATGCTTTTCACCTCGTAGAACAAGAAGTTCACTGCTGCTTCCGCCTTCATCCACATTTTTCTGGTTAAGCGACCTTTCTTAAGTGAATAGCTGAGTAGTCAGGTTTTCTATTATATGATCACTTACAGACATTAAAGCCCAACTGGATTTGAAGTTAAAGTACTCGTCAGCTCGTCAGGCAGTGAATCCATAACTTTACATAATTATCAACAGCATCTCCGGTAATCTGCATTGTTCTTGTTTAGTCATGATCAGATTTCCTTCATGCCATAGATTTTTAACTGCAGTTAAGTGATTTCCCATGTCATGTGAGGGGTCATGCTTGTATCCAAAGAAATGCATGCATACATCATAGAAACGATCCTTAGATACTCTTTCATAAAGCCGGTTAAGTTCCTCCCAAGCTTCTTTTGCTAAAGCGCATTAGGTACTTTGGTAAGGATCTTTTCGGTCATATTAGAGGTGAACAGTAAAAGGCTGTGCTTTCGATTCGCTTGTAAGCATCGTTATCAGTTTTGTATTTCGACAACTCTTCCGGTGTGGCATCTTTACTTGAATATATTGGCTTTTTGAGGATCCCTTCTACAGCGTCGAGTGCTCCGGTGTGGGTTCTCAGCAGCATCAATATTTGAAATTTCCAAGATGACCAGTTATTTCCGTCGAACGGTCGAATTTCGAGTTTAACATTTGTCGACATATTTCCACTATTTCGAACCTTTATTCTTTCGGAATAACTTTTGCCAAACTCACGGCTTCGAATTTTCACTGTTATTAACGAATTTTAAGGCTCTACTACCATATTAAAGTAAAATAGCTTACGCAGTGGAAAAATCGAAATATAATTTTCTTGACAGTAACAATACCAATCACCATGGAAACGATAACATAGATCTAAAGTACGTCGAGGATATATAAACACAAGATGTGACACATAGGCGAAGTATTTTTCGCTTACGCTGATAGACGTAACATCAGTGTAACCGCGTATGAGACAGCGATAGTAATAAAATCCTATACAATTTGTATGAAAATAGATGTCTGACTCCGGAGTCAGACAGCCGTCGTAGAACAAAAAAGTGGCTACGTCGATAAGGACAGCAATAAGTAGCGATCTCCTTTTTTAACTAGAGCGAATTTGCTATGTGCATCTCTTACTGAGTGATATGACAAGACACGTGCTTTCTTCTAGTTCCTTCTCTTTCTACGATGTGACAACACTTTACTAGATGTGCCACCTTAACAAAAACTAGTTTACAAATAAAATAATCTACTATAACAAGGAATCGGTTTTATTATTAATTTTTCTCTAACATCAAATAATATTTATGTTGCGTTTCGAGTGAAACACCTATATATTTTTCATAATGGGGCAACAGATTGTAAAATTACTCGAAATTAGCAGAAATTTCGGCCATCTAAGGTGTATCTGCTGGCAACTTTACGCGCGTCACTGCGTCACACGTGTGCCATACCATGCGACAGCGCCGCAGTGACGGACTGCAGTGCGACTGTCGCACGTTTGCTGCATTGACGCGCGTCAATGCAGTGACGCATGCGGAGCCGCATTGCCGCGCGTCAATGCGGGAAACGTGCGACAGTCGCACTGCAGTCCGTCACTGCGGCGCTATCGCATGGTATGGCACACGGGTGACGCAGTGACGCGCGTAAAGTTGCCAGCAGATACACCTTAGATGGCCGAAAGTTCTGCTATTTTTGTTGTAGATTTTCGTAGTTTTTGTTTTGAATGATAGATTATTGTAGATTTTGGTAAATTTTCGTTCTTTTTGTAGTTTTTGGTAGTTTTTGATTCTTTTGGTAAATTTTGGTCGTTTTTTTGTCATTTGTTGGTAGATGATGGTAGTATAGTATATGGTAATTTCTGGTTCGTTTGGTAGATTTTGGTAGTTTTCTAACCGATTGCTTCCAAAATCAATATCTGCACGAATCTGACGTCAGAATTCAGAAAAGAGGCTGCCATCTTGAACTTTTTTGTTTCTCAACCGATTGCTTTCAAAATCGATATTTGGGGGTTTCTAAGGACACCGAACACGAATCCGCAGTCAAAAATTCAGAAAAGTGACCGCCATCTAGAACTTTTTTGTTTCTCAACCGATTGCTTTCAAAATCGATATTTGGGGGTTTCTAAATACACCGAACACGAATCCGAAGTCAAAAATTCAGAAAAGTGGTCGCCATCTTGAACTTTTTTGTTTTTACACCGATTGCTTCCAAAATCGATATTTGAGGGTTTCTAAGGTCACCGAACACGAATCCGCAGTCAAAAATTCAGAAAAGTGACCGCCATCTTGAACTTTTTTGTTTCTCAACCGATTGCTTTCAAAATCGATATTTGGGGGTTTCTAAGGACACCGAACACGAATCCGAAGTCAAAAATTCAGAAAAGTGGTCGCCATCTTGAACTTTTTTGTTTCTCAACCGATTGCTTTCAAAATCGATATTTGGGGGTTTCTAAGGACACCGAACACGAATCCGCAGTCAAAAATTCAGAAAAGTGACCGCCATCTTGAACTTTTTGGTTTTTACACCGATTGCTTTCAAAATCGATATTTGGGGGTTTCTAAGGACACCGAACACGAATCTGCAGTCAAAAATTCAGAAAAGTGGTCGCCATCTTGAACTTTTTTGTTTCTCAACCGATTGCTTTTAAAATCGATAATCGACACCGAACACGAATCCACAGTCAAAAATTAATTAAAGATGGCGGTCACTTTTCTGAATTTTTGACTGCGGATTCTTATTCGGTGTCCTTAGAAACCCCCAAATATCGATTTTGGAAGCAATCGGTGTAAAAACAAAAAAGTTCAAGATGGCGACCACTTTTCTGAATTTTTGACTGCGGATTCATGTTCGGTGTCCATAGAAACCCCCAGATATCGATTTTGGAAGCAATCGGTTGAGAAACAAAAAAGTTCAAGATGGCGGTCACTTTTCTGAATTTTTGACTGCGGATTCGTGTTCGGTGTCCTTAGAAACCCCCAAATATCGATTTTGAAAGCAATCGGTTGAGAAACAAAAAAGTTCAAGATGGCGACCACTTTTCTGAATTTTTGACTGCGGATTCGTGTTCGGGGTCCTTAGAAACCCCCAGACATTGATTTTGAAAGCAATCGGTGTAAAAGCAAAAAAGTTCAAGATGGCGACCACTTTTCTGAATTTTTGACTGCGGATTCATGTTCGGTGTCCATAGAAACCCCCAGATATCAATTTTGGAAGCAATCGGTTGAGAAACAAAAAAGTTCAAGATGGCGGTCACTTTTCTGAATTTTTGACTGCGGATTCGTGTTCGGTGTCCTTAGAAACCCCCAAATATCGATTTTGGAAGCAATCGGTTGAGAAACAAAAAAGTTCAAGATGGCGGTCACTTTTCTGAATTTTTGACTGCGGATTCGTGTTCGGTGACCTTAGAAACCCTCAAATATCGATTTTGAAAGCAATCGGTTGAGAAACAAAAAAGTTCAAGATGGCGGTCACTTTTCTGAATTTTTGACTGCGGATTCGTGTTCGGAGACTGCAGAAACCCCCAGATATCGACTTAGAAAGCAATCGGTTGAAAAACAAAAAAGTTAAGATAGCGGCCACTTTTCTGAATTATGACTTTGGATTCTCGTGTTCGGTGTCCTTAGGAATCCTCAGATATAATAAATTTGGAAAGAAATCGGTTATGAAACAAAAAAGTTCAAAAAGGCAGCCACTCCGCTTGTAAAATTAACCGTAAACTCGGTTACCCCAGTTATGATAATAGTAGATTACACACCGAGGATAGGAAAGTAAGAAAGGTCTCAGATCTCATGTACCTAATTGTAGCTGAGGTCACTTTCTTATGTACTGTCTGAGGTTAGTATGCTATTCTTCTCCTCGACGAAGGTGGAAAGCGACAACTTCGTTTAGCGCAGCGGGACGAAAATTGACGCTTATATCGCTACTTGAAAACGTTCCGTTACGTGTATATTAAAATAATCAATCGAAATGTTGTATCGCATTCACTCAAAAATATAGCAGATCTAGGATAATTATTGTATGTCTGGCAACACCATTGCCGCAGTGACGTCGTTCTGACGGACTGCAAGTCGCACTGACGGACATCACTGCGACAGCCGCAACGATTCCCCGCACTGACGCAGCCGCAAGCCGCTCCGTCATGCGTCATCGTGTGTGAACGCTCTTAGTCGATGGTTGCGTCATTTTGATTTAAAACCAAAAATACGTCCTCCTGTTCGAGCGCACGCCGACTGACTGCCCAAGCATAGGTAGTGTTTAGCACGCTAGTCCGCTTTACACCATGCAATTTGGTCCGCTAACTAGTGTACGGGATGCGCTATGTGCGGCAGAGTCCATGCGATCGCAATATTATAGGTTGGATCACTACCTGAACTGCTGCTGTTTTCTGCCCCTCAGGTAGGTACTCCCATATAATCTAGACTGTTCGGAGAAATCTTCATATATTTCTTCCTTCTTCTTGCTATCTTATACACTACGAGCATATACCCCTATAGAGACTCCAGAATTATACTCTCATAGTCTTTCTGTCACTAAATGCTGCCGGTTATAGATCAAAAGTCCCATGGCACATAATTACTTAGGTGTTACCCCTCCTAACAAAACTCCGTAAATTGACTGGGCTAAACTTCCGGCTGCAGAGAGCAATCGCGCTAAATAAATCGCAAATGTACCATAATTTGACCGCGTGCGAACTACAACTTTTAACAAATTCGGTACTGCTCTATTCATTTGACAGCCGAGAGCCGTTTTGATATATCGCTCAGACTAGACGTTAAAGGCTGTCAGTCACAGAGTTTAGCGCGATGCGGAGTTCAGCACAGTTGAATGGACTGCAATGTGATTAGAACTGAAATTGGATTAGAATTTAACTTAGATGTTTTAAATTAGCGCGATCGCCCCTCCTGGCGAGTGTCGTAAGACGGTGTGGCTACACTCAGCGGGACCCTATGTCTACGTATGTATGCTGAAGGTTTTTTTTCAAACCAATGCCGTTCTTCCATTTTAACGGAACAAATTTTAATTCTGATTGGATTTGATAGAACGAATTCGGAACTAAATCCCAGACATACTCTCATCGTTCTAGGGCGTACGTAGACATAGGGTCCCGCTGAGTGTAGCCACACTCTTACGGTGTGGCGGCATATAGGGCATATACCTAACCTACCTACCTACCTTTGTATTAGGCATCATTTCCCTCTCTAATCCCTCCCAAAAACAGTGACGCTCATAATTACAATCCAAGAAATTAAAAAAAGTTTGTTTTTATTCCCACATTTTCGACTAAGGCCGAATTGATGTTCCGTACCACACAACCACCACAACTACTAACAAAATAAAACTGTATAACCTTACATTGCAATAAAATAAGTATATGAATGAATGAACTGAAATTTATTGCGATAAATGTAGTACATACTGGGTAAATAGGTGGTAATTTACAAATAGATCAGCACATTTAGTCAGATGTCTGACATACAATATTACCTATTAATAGATAAGATATAAGAAATAAAGAAATAAAATGGTGCACATTTTGCACACAATAACATAAAATAGTGCACATTTTTAAGTTGCTTTTGAAATATACATTTTATTTTAATACGTCCAGCAGCTTTCATGCATTAGGGCTAAGTAGTTCCTTTAGTGCGTAAAATTTTTTTTCTTGGAGCCATTTTACAAGCCTACGCAGAAAAAATTTTAAGGGCAGTTCTTTTACATCGATGGGGAGTGCATTAAATATCCTAACACACATGGCATAACAGTTTTTATGATGTACTGCAGTTCTAGGAATTACATCATAGACCAGATTATTTCTGTATCTAACGTTCCTAGAATGAACTTAGAAATAAATTTTCGTTCTTTCTTACAAAATGTGCTGCCTCTAATATATATGACGATGGAAGTGTTAGAATTCCTAGCCGTTTAAATAGAGGCCTACAAGAGACATCAGGTGCTACGCCACACATAGCCCGAATGCACTTCTTTTGAGCAATGAACACCTTGGATACAAAGGTGAATTATACATTCGTTCTTTTAGTACGGGGCGAAACGAAAGGTCTCCACCTCTGTCGAGGAGAAAAATAGTATACTACCTTCGGGCAGTAAATAAGAAAGCCTCAGATCACATATGTATGTTGACCTTGGCTTCGCCTCGGTGAGAAGAGGGACGTGACATGAGATCTGAGACCTTTCTTACTTTCCTACCCTCGGTGTGTAATCTACTATTTTACTTATTTTGGTGTGTAGTGAAGTAGTTAGATAATAGCTAATAATATTGTCACGGATGCTAAGAAGGCATTCCAAAATTCAGAGGTTTGCGTACTAGCTTCGTAGCTCAGCGGTTGAACGTACGGACTCGTAAGCAGGGAGTCGATGGATCGAGACCTCACCCCGGTGAAAACCTTTCTAGATTTTTAAATTGTTCAAGAATGTTCCGGAGGGAAGAGGGAGAAGGAAATTTGGAAAGAATGTTTAGAAAGAGACAAAATAACCGTGTTTAGGAATATTCGAGAAAGAAGGCGGGGCTAGAGATTATTAGAAGCGTTTAGAAGGAAACAAGGGAATAACGAAAAGAAGATCGAAATTCAGTTGCCTAGAACATTCTAAGCAGTATATAAGCCGGCGAGTTTGCGGCCACAGGGCAGTACTGAGTTTAACAGTGATAAGTGCGAAACCAAAAGGAAGAAGAGAATAAGTGAAAAGTAACTAGTGAGAAGTAAACAGTGTGTAGTCAAGTGAGTGTAGTGCCGTGTTGTCATAATTGTGACGTGTGTCGTGACGTCGTAGTGGTGACGTGTCGTGACGTCATAGAAGTGACGTAGTGAATAGTGCTACAGTGGTGTAGAGGAGAACCCCCGTCTGAGGACCCTGTGACGAGGACTGTGCAAGGGGGAATCTCTGCGTCGAGGACTCCGCGAAGAGGACCCTGCGAGGAGGACCGTGTGTAAGATAAACCCAATAAACTCTGTAAATTTGGACTTGGTGTTTCACTCCAATCCCGGAACCCGTCGCTCGTAACATTTGGTGTCAGAAGTGGGATTGGAGTAGGATGCCGCTGGTGCCAAAGGAGTTAAAGGGAGTCACCACCCGGGCCATGTCGGAAGCGCGTCAGGAAGGTGCAGCCCTTGCAATTGAGGTGCAGCACACCCCTGAGAGAAGACCTGAGGGAGGTGAAGTGCAGCGCACTCCGGAGCAGAACCCAGGAAACTTCCTCTATCAAATCCAGTGCATGATAGAGGAACAGGCTCGCCGCCAGGAAGAACAGGCTCGCCGCCAGGAAGAACAGGCTCGCCGGCAGGAGGTACAACTGTGCGCGATAAAAGAAGGACAGGCTCACCGTGATGAGGAACAGGCTCGCCGTCAGGAGGAACAGGCTCATCGGCAGGAAGAACAACTGCGCGCAATGAAGGAGGATATGCGCACGATGCAAGAGGCGCTTCATAAAGATATTACGAAAGGCTTGCAGCAGGCAGTAGAGAGAGTCGAAGCGGTAGAAGGAAGTTTGAATAGTGTGAAGGGTGAGTTAGATCACGTGAAGGGTGAGTTAGACCACGTGAAGGGTGAGTTCGAAGGGAGGTTTGAGCGTGAGTTTGCCAAAATTTGGCGAGAGTTTGAGCAGAGCAAATCTCATAGTCGTGTCGCTGCCGTTTTTGACTCACCCATACAACCAAAAGGTGTCAAAACTCCAGTTTACGATGGACTGACGTCATGGCCCGCCTTTAAGCTACAATTTGAGACAGCAATGAAGGTTAATGGTTGGGGCAAAGAGGAGGCACAGCCTGCGTTGATATTAGCACTCCAGGGACAGGCTCTCACCGTACTGGAAGCCGTAGGTGCTGGCGGAAACCTGACGTTCGACAATCTTTTCGGAGCTCTGGAGGCTAGATTCGGCGATGGACATCTCGAACACGTGTATCGGGCGCGGTTGAAGGAACGTAACCAACATGCTAATGAGAGTCTGCAACAATGGTCCGTGGAGGTAGAGATGCTCGTGCGAAAGGCTTTCCAGTCATCACCAGCAGTCATCGATGACATGCTCCTGCAGGTCTTTACGGATGGGATACGGGACCCAGAGGTGCGAGCTGCAGTACGACTTGGGCACCATGTTACACTCAGGGATGCTGTTGCTCATGCATTGGAGGTGGAAGCCGTACGACAGGATCTTCGTTCCGTTCGCCTCAGGGAGATTGGTGTGACTAGAGCATCAGTGCCAAGAAATCGAAGCGTTAATTATGTGTGCTACGAGTGTGGTGAACGAGGGCATATTCGCCGCTCCTGTCCAGAGCGCGCAGGCCGTCGTTATGTGTGCTACGAGTGTGGTCAACGAGGACATATTCGCAGTTCCTGCCCGAAGCGTACAGGCCGTCGGGATATAGGAGTCTCGACTGATGAGCAGCAGGAAAACTGGAGGGCGTTGGCCGGTGATGTTGCAAATATTAAAGTTAAACAAATATTGGACGGAAATAGTCTGTTAGTTGAAGGAGAAGTAAACGGTAGAATCTGTCAACTAACTTTGGATACCGGAGCTTCGAGAACAGTGATCAGTTCTCGACTGTTAAGCGAAATGAAAAGTTATCAGGAAAAACGATTTCTGCAACAAACCAACCTCCAGTTAACAACAGCTACCGGACAGAGCATACCTGTCAAGGGAGAGTTGGGAGTGTCGATTAAGATCGGGGAAACTCCTTTCAAACATGAGGTGATTGTAGCTGAAATAATGGACGATTGCATCATTGGTTTAGATTTCTTACAAAATCACCAGTGCAATGTAGACATGAGAAACGGAGTGCTACGGTGTAACACAGAGGAGGTTCCGATGAAAGGTGGATCATCGGGAGGAGTCTACTGTGTGAGAAGAATAGTACTCCAGTCTAGATCACAGACCTTGGGGATACACCCGATACTTAACGTTGGGGATGAGGACCTGACGATTGAGAAGGGAAAGTTTGTTGGTCACTGCGAGGAAGATCCTCCTAGGAAACATAAGACTGAGGGGGATGCAGTATCGAAAGTTATGGAAGACTTTAGCAAGGACCTGACTAAGTTACAGGCTGGGAAAGCGAAGAACATGCTGCTGTGTTTTTCGGAAAACGGTGCAGATATTGGTGGAACAGACCAGGTAAAGAACCTGCTGATTAATATGGGAGATGTAGCGCCAAACGAGCAACGACCTAGGCGCATTCCGTTTGTTCGAGAAAACGAACTACGGGAGGAAGTGTTCGACATCTATGAACAACTTCGAGAAGCAGGTCAAAACTCGAGGGACCGTTCGAAGACACTATATGACCGAAAGACGAGCTATAAGGGGTTTGAGGAAGGAATATCGTTTTGGCTGTATAATCCAGTTCGAAAGAAAGGGAAGTTTTTGAAGTTTCAAGCAAGTTGGGAAAGGCCATATGAGGTAGTAACCAAAATGAACGACGTCTCGTATCGAATCCAACGATCGCCAAGGAGTCCGTTGAAGATAGTGCAAGTGGATCGATTAGCTCGATATTTCGGCAGTAATGATGCTCGGGACGAGCAGAACTAAGGGAGGGGCAGTGTCACGGATGCTAAGAAGGCATTCCAAAATTCAGAGGTTTGCGTACTAGCTTCGTAGCTCAGCGGTTGAACGTACGGACTCGTAAGCAGGGAGTCGATGGATCGAGACCTCACCCCGGTGAAAACCTTTCTAGATTTTTAAATTGTTCAAGAATGTTCCGGAGGGAAGAGGGAGAAGGAAATTTGGAAAGAATGTTTAGAAAGAGACAAAATAACCGTGTTTAGGAATATTCGAGAAAGAAGGCGGGGCTAGAGATTATTAGAAGCGTTTAGAAGGAAACAAGGGAATAACGAAAAGAAGATCGAAATTCAGTTGCCTAGAACATTCTAAGCAGTATATAAGCCGGCGAGTTTGCGGCCACAGGGCAGTACTGAGTTTAACAGTGATAAGTGCGAAACCAAAAGGAAGAAGAGAATAAGTGAAAAGTAACTAGTGAGAAGTAAACAGTGTGTAGTCAAGTGAGTGTAGTGCCGTGTTGTCATAATTGTGACGTGTGTCGTGACGTCGTAGTGGTGACGTGTCGTGACGTCATAGAAGTGACGTAGTGAATAGTGCTACAGTGGTGTAGAGGAGAACCCCCGTCTGAGGACCCTGTGACGAGGACTGTGCAAGGGGGAATCTCTGCGTCGAGGACTCCGCGAAGAGGACCCTGCGAGGAGGACCGTGTGTAAGATAAACCCAATAAACTCTGTAAATTTGGACTTGGTGTTTCACTCCAATCCCGGAACCCGTCGCTCGTAACAATATAATGCAATCCTGGTATTCGGCCTCCGAATTTATCTTAACACGTTAAAAAAAATTACCTATCCTTCATCATGATTTTGGCGCCCCCCTGGTTAAGGCGCCTGGGGCGTGCGCATCGTTCCCCCGTATAATTAAGTTTTGAGGATATAATTGTGTTGTACTTACAAAATATTACATAGGTACCTATCTACTCAAATTATGGTGTGTCCGCAGGGAAATTTATGATACTAACTTATTGTTATAAGTAAAACGGATTGAAGGAAGCCGTCCTGTACAAAATCACCAGTTTTCTATTTTTTGTTCATACTTAAAAATGTTTTGTAAATGTCTTCTTCTATCGAGTCGATGGCATGTCATTGTAAATGTCTTATTCAATAATACACAATCATTGTCGCTACGCGCGCGCAGCGTCATTCGAAACTAGGTACTGGACGGACCCTTTTCGTTTCGTAAAACAATGCATAAAAAAAAAAATGCATATCATTATCATATCTTTCTTTATCACATTCAAGCCACAAGTCATTGTCTCTTTGTGGGTATTAAATATGTAGGTAGATACGTAATGATTATTTATCATAATTATCTCGCTATCTATAGGGTCCTTCTTAATATGCTGACACATTTTAAGGGGATGATCAGACCATCAAACTGAACAACTTTCTCTATGGGACTAACATCGAAATAGCGAAAAAAAATCAGCTCTTCCATACAAAACTGCAAACCTGCTTGAGCCAAATGTATGTGACGACAACGCTGTCAATGTACTAAAGATGTCTATGGGGACAGATGATTTTTTTTTTCGCAATTTCGATGTTGGTCCCATAAAGAAAGTTGTTCAGTTTGATGGTCTGATCATCCCCTTAAAAAAGTGTCAGCATATTAAGAGGGACCCTGTATAATGTGGTAACTACAATGGATAATATGATGGATATATGCTGGAAGAAATCTCTTCAGAGATAAGCTCGCCCTTTGTACTTGTCTATTATGCTATATTCATCTGTATTTCCGTGTGTACAATGAAGTGTTAAAATAAAAAAAATTATTAAGCACCTTTATAACACATTTGCTCGTAAATGGTCTCTTACTTGACCAATTTCAAATGTAAAAATGTTTAAATTTCAAAACGTAATGTATCTCATTACGGACAAGTCCGGTAATGTAAAGTAAAGTAAAACGGACGGTTGCGTCTAAAACGAACGGTATAGGAAAGGTGTACAAGATGATCCCCTTAAGGGAAAATGCTCGTAGTATAAAAAATATTCTGTTTAATTCTGACTTTTAAGCGATTAATGATAGCAAGTTTATCTGTCTACCTGTTGTTATACTCAAAATGTTGAATTTAGTGATCTTTCATTATTATATTTAAATTTTTCTAAAACCCTACGAAAGGATCATCTTGGACACCCCGGTGTCCAAGATGATCCCTAGGGTATGGGCAAGATGATCATGCCCCTTTTTAAGGAAAATTATATGTTTTCGTGGAATTAAATTTTATCTCAAAGAACTAGTCTCAAGCTGAGCCAGCCTTCTTAATACTCACAAAATAAGTAATAACAACCATTATTATAATAAAATCAGTCGTATAGTGTATAATTTTAGCAAGATTAATTATAATCTTCTAAAATACCGTACTCAATCTCATACACCCGAGAACAGGATCATCTTGCCCCAACTTCAACTTTTTTAGTCTTTGTTCGATAACATAATTTTTATGCTTTCTGTTGTTGCCATACCATTCAAAATACTAAATAGGGGCATTATATAAAGCCACTTACACAACAATCTTTGTAATTGACTGCCTAGATCAAAAGCCTAGCAATAACGCCTCGGCTGTAATTATCAACTTACAGAACTTGTATCATAATGTACTATTATAAACTGCGGGGTAATCGATTATCGTGGTATCGACATGTGATAATAATATGTGATAATAGGTAATATGGAGGATCGAGCAATGATAATAAAATTAATGAACTGTTACTACCGGGATCGAGTGTCATATTTAATTACAAGAGTGTTGAGCATGAATGTGGATTAATGGTTGACTGGTTGTATTATAAATGGATAGGTAACAAAGATGATCAATACAAAAGAAATAAAGATTGTCTCAATGTCTACAGCAGCATGACCCCACAATAAAATACCGTAGGTCATGATACTATGAAAGTAACTGAAATATACGAGTCTGGGAGTTTTAAGTTTAATTTTTCTGACTGCATATGTTGCAGACCTTATTATTATTATTTGTGTTGGGCTATTGCAAGCAAGGGTCGTTAATGTAACACTTGGACCATCGCTGGTCCTTTGTGTTCGTCCCAAGCTCACCCATATTTTACGCATAGCTCCGAACTTGTGGTATTTTCTTTTCATTCTCGGGAATGCAGGTTTCCTTACGATATTTTCCTTCACCGCCGAGCTAGTAAATATGATAAATACAACCGTACATAATTTCCGAAGAACTTAGTGGTACAGGCCAGGAATCGAACCGCCGCCTCATGATTGAGGCGCAAGCTCTCTTCCGTATGGGCTATCATCGCTCTTTGCAGACCTTAGCCTACCAGCCACAGTTTCAATGTGGGAACCCCATTGTAGTCTAGAGTCAATCGTTATTCCCAAAAACACTGTATTATCAACAAAATCTAGACTATTCCTGTTTAGAATTACTAGTTGGGGTATTATCAAAGGCGCCATCAATATCCATCCAGGAATACACATAGAGCGATTTGCTTATCCTCAAGGGCTTTCTCTTCTCCACCTTTTCAACGATCGACTAAGTCGATCAAGGCGGTTTCAGTCGATTTGCCCTATTGGTAAGCGTGCTGATCATTATGCAACGGGTATTCTGCTAAAGCATTTTCCCGAGGGTTTTGATCTAGTACCTACCTTCTCCGCGGCTTTGAACATGAAGGAGGTAAGACTTATAGGTCTATCGACTTTATTTGGGAGTAATCCTTTTTACCCGACTGTGACAGAAGGAGGGTTATGTTTTTCGAGCGTATGTATGTATGTATGTATGTATGTATGTATGTTTGTATGTCTATTTCTTTGGCACGCCCTACAGCTTAAACGGATTGATGGATTTTAACGTATGAGGTGTCGTTAGATTGGTAAAAATCGTGAGAGTGACATAGGGTACATTATTTCAATATGGCGTCTGCGAATTAAAAATAAGAGGGGGGAGAATCAAATTTTTTTCGTAAAAAATTACAATATGGGTATCAAATGAAAGCTGGCGAAGAGCAGATTCCAAATATATATTTATATTATAGTACTTTTATGCTACCATTTTGACACAAGACTAAAAAGTATGAAATAAAATAAATTATTAAGAAAAACAAAAAACCCGACTGCATAAAAAACGATTAACTGAAAAGATAAAAACAAGCTCCTTAAATCAGCTATACCTAGTAACTTCGTTTGAGCACATTAATACAATTTAAATGTTATCATTATTAGGTAGGTATCGCAGGCGGGGACAAACCAATAACCAACAAATAGGTCATTTTTCTTTGTCCCCGTTTGCGATACCTACCTAAATGATAACATTCAAATTGTATTAATTTGCTCAAACAAAGTTACTTGGTATAGCTGATTTAAGGAGCTTGTTTTTATCTTTTCAGTTAATTACCTGTCTTTGATATGAACTTAACTGTGATTTTATTCCATGGCTCTGGTATACAATTGCACGCAAGCTTGCTGTAAATATTTTTTTATTAGCAATGGTATACCAAGTCTTCATCAAAAAATGCCTTCGGCAAATCCTAAAGATCTTCTGGCCAAACAATATCTCAAACGATGAGCTATGGAGACGGACGGGCCAGCAGCGTATAGAAAAATGATCCTTAATCATAAGTGGCAGTGGCTAGGCCATGTATTAAGGAGGTTTGACGATCACCCATCCAAGACAGCCTTAGAATGGCACCCACCAGGCAAGCGAAAGAGGGGACGTCCTAAAATAACCTGGCGCGGCTCTGTGGAAGTAGAGGCTAAAAGCCTCAGCATGACCTGGGAGGATATCTACAGTCCTGCCCAAGATCGCAACAGGTGGAGAGCTATTATCCGAGCCCTATACCCCACGTAGGGGTAACAGGAAGACAAAAAGAAGAAGAATGGTATATAATATCATGCCCTTCCTGCCCTGATACCTCCACGCGAACGGAGCTTATGGTCGCTGCCAGCAGTGCTATCCGTGAGGCGAAATACTGGGCTGGAAATATTTAATGTTTCTGATTAGTGTTTCTGCCGAATATCTTCGTTTTATCCCATGACACGTAAATCTAAAATATTATAAAACCGTAAAATCATGAGGAATAAAATAATAGCGGGTCACTTCATATAAACTCAAATAACACTCGATAGCGCGAGCGAACCGATTTTGATGAAACTTTTTTTTTTTTTTCTTTTGTTTGATAGCTTATGCATGATCTGACTTAAAATCTGGTAAGTATATAAATAATTTGTGCGGACGAATTCGCGGGAAAACACTTAGTAACTATTACAAAACCGTAAAATCGTGATGAATAAAAAAGTAGCGGTTCACTTCATATAAACTCAAATAAATAGCGATAGCGCGATTTAAATGACGTGCAACGCCATCTATTGACAAAACTGTTTGTTTGTTCGCGCATCACGCAAAAACTACTGAACCGATTTTGATGAAACTTTGTTTGTTTGATAGCTTATGATCTGACTTAAAATCTGGTATATAATTTGTGCGGACGAAGTCGCGGGAAAACACTAGTATGCTATAAAGTTAATCTTATGACATTTCATTTCTTTATCTTGAGAAAAAACAGCAGACTGTAGTCTCTACCGCTTATCACAATGACTTTTCTTTTATTACGTTACTAGTAGTTGCTTACTAGTATAAATATCAGATAAAAATGCCAGTCTATCTACTACACAAGTATAAATCACACGAAAAAATTATATAAAACAAATAACCTACGTAGTATATACCAGTATATTTTTCTACACATTATAGTTTGTGCTTGATTTGTTTTATAATTTATATAAGTAAAACAAAATGTCTGATATGGATTTACTAATAGAAAAAATGCAGGATGATTACCACTTAGGTAATTTAATTTTGGATCGATTGAAGAAATGGAATCCAGAGGAGCTTGGCACGGTAAGTAAATCTAACTATCCTTTATTTGACGTTTCATTTTTAACCCCCGACGCAAAAAGAGGGGTGTTATAAGTTTGACGCCTATGTCGGTCTGTCTGTCTGTCTGTCTGTGTGGTTTTTGCAAGAAGAAAGCTAATTTTTGCGAAAGTGTTCTTAGCTTTGTTTCATGAAAATCGGTTTAGCAGTTTTGAAGTAACTTTAAAAATTGCAACAAAAGAAAAGAAGGGTGTTAAAAGTTTCTGTCTTTCTGTGGCATTGTAGCTCCCAAACGGGTGGACCGATTTCGATGCGGTTTTCTTTAATAGAAAGTTAATTTATGCGAAAGTGTTCTTAGCTTTGTTTCATGAAAATCGGTTCAGCAGTTTTGAAGTAACTTTAAAAATTGCGACTAAATAAGAGGGGTGTTATAAGTTTCTGTCCGTTCGTGGCATCGTAGCTCCCAAACGGGTGGACCGATTTCAATGAAGTTTTTTTTAGTAGAAAGTTAATTTATGCAAGAGTGTTCTTAGCTTTGTTTCATAAAAATCGGTATAGTAGTTTTCATGTAACTTTAAAAATTATGAAATAACATTAAATTTCAAATTTAAAAAACCCCCAACGCCAAAAAAGAACATTTAAAAAGTACAAAATAATGCGGTCACCTATTATTTTTGATGTAAGCAAATGTATATTTTACTTCTTTACTCTCTTTAAGATATTTTAGGTTAATTAATGTGTCGGGGACAGCAAGTGATTGTAAAATAATCAATGGTCATTTCATAGCGGTCCCCTACGCATTAATTAACCTAAAATATCTTAAAGAGAGTAAAGAAGTAAAACATACATTTGCTTACATCAAAAATAATAGGTGACCGCATTATTTTTTACTTTTTAAATGTTCTTTTTTTAAGGAAACATAAGAGTGTAGTGTAGGTTAGATACTTTGTGTTCACTTTTTAACCGACTTCAAAAAAGGAGGAGGTTCTATGTTCAGCTATATGACCAACCTCCTCCGTGGTCTAATGGTTAAGACTAAAACGATTTGGTTACGAGCATTATTGGGCTCTTGACACGGAGATCGTGGGTTCGATTTCCACGGGGGACACCTAGTGATATGTCACTTTGTGCGTTTTCCCCTGTTGGTTAGGACATTGCAGGTTGAATCGCCTTATTGTCTGAAAAGAAAGTTGATTCCGTGCTTCGGATGGCACGTTAAGCCGTTGGTCCCGGCTACTACCTCAGGTGGTAGTATAGTCGTTACATAAGAACCACGTCAGAGGTACCTAGTAAGGTGATCTAAAAAAAACTCCGACTCCAGGGCTTGTGCTGCCCACACGATAAGAAGATGTAATTGTTCACCGATATTTTCGTCAATTAATTGTTTACCTATTTCAATTTATTTTTATTTTATTGGGTACTAGCGACCCGCCCCGTCTTCGCACGGATGCAATGCACATAAATAAACCCTCCTCTTGAATCACTCTATCTATTAAAAAAAACCGCATCAAAATCCGTTGCGTAGTTTTAAAGATCTAAGCATACATAGGGACAGACAGACAGCGGAAAGCGACTATGTAGTGATACCTACTCCCAAGGTGGTCCCATTTTAATTTTGTGAAGATCTGATGACCCACTTTGGAGGTACACAATAGAACTCCTCAAAAGTTGATAACAAATCGTCGGCGATTGAAACATTTGCTTCATATCGATGAACTATTTGGGTGTAACTGATATCTGAGTCGAACTCATGAATTTCACCGTAGATTCATCTATCATTCATTTATCAACGTTTTTTCTTCTCGCTCTATCATAAAAACGGTAATACATACAAGCGTCAAACTTGGTGTGATTATAGAGAAAACTCTACAATATAACAACAAATAATAAAAACCGGTCAAGCGTGAGTCGTTCTCGCGCTAAAGGTCCCGGAGTTTTTTTTTCGTAATTTAATTTATGTTGTTTGCGGTGGTGTGGTACGTAATCCCTCGGTGCGCGAGTAGCCCGACTAGCATTGACTGGTTTTCTTTGTTAATACTTATTCAAAAATTCGCGGGAATACGAGTGTTATAAGAGATAAGTGTACTTTTTGCAAACATCAGCAGCAAGGCTGATGCAGTATGCATATGGGGTGTAGAGCATCTCTGTGATGGGGAGGTCTGCCTTATTGTAGTTTGCACTGTAGCTATGTGAACAGTACAAAAACTGACATGAACTGCCAGTTTAAGCTGTAACTCCTAAACCGACTGATGAACCATGTCAGTTTTTGTACTGTTCACATAGCTACAGGGCATACTACAATAATATCATACGAAGTGCAGCTGATCGTAAATTTTTTACTGATCTTCAAAAATATGTAACTCCTAAACCGACTGAAGTTACTGGAGTACATTCTTATACTAGAGTAGTAGGTATCCTCTGAATAAAATAAAGAGAACATTTGTTTCTATTCCCCGCAGATAGACGCGGGTACAGGCGAGACCGAGACGTATGGGTCCATGCTGAAGCGCATCGTACACCTAGCCAGATGCATGCAAGCCCTGGGTCTGCAGCCAGGAGACGTTCTGGCTCTGGCTGGCAAAAACCACATTCATCTCCGTATACCGTACTTCGCTGCTATGGTCATTGGATTGCCAGTTGCTGGTATCGACCCGACCTTTAAATATGGTAAGTGCGAATGTTATGTGTGTATGGTATGTGTGTTTGTACCTATCCTCATATTCAAAATTATCAATGATTCTATGCACAGTCCAATTAAATTTACTAATTGTCTGTGGGTTTATCCAGCAATTCGCTACCTACGGTCTAGTATAGGGTCTAACTTAATTATGCTGACACTTTTTTGAGGGGATGATCAGACCATCAAACTGAACAACTTTCTCTATGGGACTAACATCAAAATTGCGAAAAAAAAATCTACTGTCCCATACAAAACTGCAAATCTACTCGAGCCAAATGTATGGGACAGCAGCTCGTAGGAAATAGGGTTTATTTTCGTGTAATTGTCCAGATGTTTTGAACGCCGGAGATGCTTAGATACTTTTGTTTTGATGCTGACTGACTTAAGGGGCCATAGGTCCCGACGAATATTTTCTATGAGAAACGCGATTGCCGAGCGCTCCGAAAAGTGTGTGCGTGAGCCGTATTTTCGATTAAAAACAACTAACCAAAGTACTTTTTTCGGTTCGGTAAATGGTATAAATCTAGTCGTAAAATGAAAAATAAAAGATGCCTCCGAGGTCTTTCCACCTATTATTACCTACGTCTTAATAAATAATTAGGGTATTTGACAGGTTTCTAAAAACTGTTCTACGTTAGTCACTGATGTTTAAAGACTATATAAAATGTAAAGGTATATTTTACGTTCCATAACATATAGTTAGGTAGTGCAAGAAAAAACGAAAACAAAAAAATTTAAGTATTTAAATATCCCGCGAAAACGCTTGTCTTGACCTTATATCAAAATAAAATTAATGGATAGGCCTAAAGCGTGGTAAGTTGAAGCAAACTACTGGTGCACTTGGTCCATACAAACTAGCGCCATTATCTGTCAAATCTAGGGCACTTGCATACAAATTTGAAGTAAACCTTTCATTTGTTTTGCATCATTTTTCTGGTTTGAAATGTTCGCGTAAGGCCTATCCATTCATTTTATTTTGATCTAAGGTCTTGACGTCAGGTGACGTCACGATGACGTAAACTTTGTAAGACCACAGGTAAGACATTACTCTACTCACGCAACTGTCTACATGCAGTTGACGTCATCACCCATTCCAACACACAAAACATTATTTTCTTTGTCGAAATATTCAGTATTTTTCTTAACTGACTTAAGGGGCCATAGGTCCCGACGAATATTTTCTATGAGAAACGCGATTGCCGAGCGCTCCGAAAAGTGTGTGCGTGAGCCGTATTTTCGATTAAAAACAACTAACCAAAGTACTTTTTCTAGATTTTATTTATGATTGCACTAGTTAAACTAATGGTGAATATGTGAGTATAAATACCAACAATCGGAAACTATTTTAAGTTCTTCTAAACCGAGAAAAATGTTTAAAAATGCATGAAAATACGTCATCTTTGTGACGATTTTCTATCGAGTGAAGTAATTCCAATCGTGTATTCAGTTGATGATTGCACTAGATGAACTATCCAAAAATACTGAGGTATGACTTTAGTTTCGGTAACTGGTATAAATCTAGTCGTAAAATGAAAAATAAAAGATGCCTCCGAGGTATTTCCACCTACTATTACGTCTTAAATAGTTGGTTTCCAAAATTCATATTCAATACGGATGCCATCAATAGATCCTATATTTTACATGTTGTCAAATACCCTATTCTGATGCGGTGTGTAGTCCACCAATCCGCATTAGGCACGCGTGGTGGACTCGGGCCCATACACCATGCGCATGGCATGTCGTGCGGATTCGAACCCGGATTTTCCGGATCATGATTTAGTGTCCTTATACCTCAGCATCGCGCCACCGGCGCGCCACCGACACGTATGAAAACTTTCAGTTAACTGATTGCAAAATATTTTTCTTTTAGAGGAAGTAAAGCACTTCTTCAAAATAACCAGCCCAAAGATAGCTTTCTGTGAAGTGGATACTTACGAGCTATACTCACGGGTGGTCAAGGATCTTGAGCTCGATACCAAGATAGTGACTTTCTATGGAGACGACACCAACATGTCCAAGTTAATGGCGAGTTGTGAGGAGAAACCTATTGACGATTTTGAGTGAGTATCCCCGGATATTTCCCTTGTAGAATACATAAGAGTACTACGTGATTCTGCGATGTCAGTTTTGAAATTATCTTCTAATTAGTTAATTCTTGAAGAAGCGCGAGCTCTCTTCGCTCGCTCCAGGTTTAGAATTTTATTTATCTACCTAACCTAAACCTGGCCCCGTTTGGGAATATTTGGGAAAAAATGTTACTACGCGTTTAGAGGGAAGGGGCGCCAAAGTCAAGTTTTTGCCCGGGCTCGGAAAAATCGTAGTTTCGGGGCTGGTGGATCTTCAGTATTGGAAACATTCACCGAAGTTAATCAAAGCTACGTCTGGTCAGTCTTTGACTGTTCAGTGTAATTTCATCTCTGGCATCTACGTGATAGTTTGGATAGTTCAACATAGCATAGCATATGCTCACTACTATATTCCCCGAGGTTCATCCACGTTTCACCAGTAGTACCGAAAATCTGTCCAGTGTGACGGGGGGTGAGCCGTCGCCACGTCGCCACCGTCGTCGCCGTCGTTGGATAGTTCAGATGACGGTATAACTATTCGTACCAGGTCAGAGGCCTATTATTGGCGGCTTAAGAATTCTCTGACAGCAAGTTGAGCACTAAGGGTTGAACCCTACGAATAAGAATAACTATAGAAGAGTAACTCTAAACAAAATCTAAATAATTTTTGATACTCCATGAAAAATGACATGTTGTATGAGTTTTGGCGGCTAGGTACAGTTTTTAAAGAACAAATTTAGAACACGGTACACTTTTTTTGTGCAACTTTTTGAGCTTCATTTACACTTCTATACATTCTTATTCGTAGGTTGAACCTCATCTAACAGCACGCGGTCGCGTTCCGTCTATCTTATTTGCTCTAGCAAATGACGTTCCTGAGTATCAGAAAAGGATGGAGCGACGGAAAAATGCGATGCGGTGCTGTTAGATGAGGTTCAACTCTTACTTGCCTCTACCAATCCGCACAGGGCCCGCGTGGTGGAGGAGTGGATAGCCTGTTCCCTCTCACTCTTAGGAGTACTTGTAAGAGGAGGTCTTTACCCTGCATTGGGATCCTAAAGGGTATTATTTCATTTCAGGCCACCAATCTTTGACACCCGCAAAGTGTATGCCTGGCTAGTAAGCACCAGTGGTACAACTGGAGTGCCCAAACTAGCCGCCGTCAGGCACAAAGTAGCTGCCCAGCAAACGAATATGCTGGTGCGGATGATGAAGCTTCAAGGGTAAGGAAGTAAATACTATATTTCAGAAATGTGGGGTTTCGTTTTTTCTTTATGAGGTTCGGTTAGGTAAACTACTTGAAATTGGGTACAGGGTCAGGTAAGTCTGTTTATTTGAACATCACGCAAGAACAGCTTAGCTAATTTTGATGCGGTTTGAAGCTGACGGAACCGATGGCATTACCCCATGTTTGAACCTTAATCCACGAATATTGAAATCAAAGAAAGTAGAAATGGACAGGACATGACAGCTGCACCGCCCGCAAAGCATGATTTATTAACAATAAAAGTACTATGATAATAAGTAATAAAAGGATGATTAACATAACCTTAAAGTACCTAATGAAAAGGAAACAAAAACAAAAAAAGGGTAAGAAAAAGGGTAAACGAGCCAGATGACGGGAGCTCAGTCTGCGGATGGAATGCCGATCGTAGGTTTGTCGGCAGACCATCTACAGGCAGAACACTCCATCGAAACTGCTGCCGTGCGTGAGTGTGCCAAGAAGGTTGGCGGCGTTGCCTCTTTAAATGGCGATGCTGATGCGTTGTCTGAGGTACGCGCCGGCCCTCGTGTCACCTGTAGCATCGATCAGCCTGGAGGATATAACTTTAAATATTCTGGACCCCATAATTATGTTGTTATTGTGTACAATAAAAAATCTAAGAAGATCATAAAACACCGAAATATTTTAAAAAATTATTTTACTCGTAGGGATCATAACAAAGCGATGAACATATCTCCAACACAGTGGTTGTCTGGCAATATGAACACCCTTGGATACATACTGATGAACTGGACAATATTACAGTCTTCCAAACCGAACACAGTCGAGCATATGATTGACATGATCAACGAATACAAGGTTACATTTATTTACTGCTTATACTAAAAACAGAATGAAATATACTTCTATACTAACACCAAACACACACACACAGATACAGCTTAAAAAAAAGAAACAAACAAACTCACACTTGCAGAAACGCTTGCTAAAGTTAATCCATTAGATATCTTGCTAGCGAACAACTTTCACTATGGAGCCAACTTCGAAATCGCAAAACATAGATTCGAGTCGAATTGGTACTGCAGTTTTGTATGGAACAGCAGATTTTTATTTATCGATTTCGAAGTTGACTCCATAGTGAAAGTTGTTCAGTTTGATGAGTAGAATACATGCTGAAGTTATCCGCAGTGATATAAAATTTACCCTGTATGCTTATGGTGTGTTTCTTTGACAGCCCCTAGTCCTACAAACTAGTCCATCCATGTTGTCTCTCATGTTAAGAAGTGACAAGAATGTCGATTTATCTTGCATCAAGTGCGTTCTTACTGGCGGCGCCAAGATTTACTTGGAAATGATGACTGAACTTAAGGTAAGATACGAGCATAATACTGGTTTAAAGGAGTAACAACAGTCGTGTTAGCCGACTCTTTACCACGTCCTTCGGATGATGAAGTTTATCTAGGGGCTATGAACATTACATGCGTGACACAGGAGTGCTGTCACGAGCCCCGCAAATTGGTGACACGGCAGCCACGTGTCATTGGCCACGATTCGGTTAATGAGTAGCAACCTTATTGCCCGATTTCCTAAGAACTTTTCCAAACTAATCAGCTTTAGAGCCGCAATATCAGAAGTTAATCGTAATAGAGCATAAGATGATAGCGCTTCTATTCTATTCTATATTTTAAAAAATGGCTGCCATCTTGGGTATGTGATGATTTTGCCAATGTCGAGTTTTTATAGCAAAAGTGCTTGACGTTGTACGGTTATATTGATATTTTGGTGACTCCAAGGGTTGTTCTTATAAAAGAACAATATCCTGAGCCACTGGAGTTCCACTGTGGACCGGGGATGGGGCTTATCAGATCAGGAGATTTGATTGTTTTGAGACTTGTGACTAGTTTCTTCTCTTCTGGACCAGATGTCACCACAGTGTGTTTGTGTTACAGCGGCGATTGCACAAAGACGCTGAAGTCATAGAAGCATACGGACAGACTGAAGCTGTTGGTATTATCACACGTGGTGAACATAAAGCACCCATCGGAAGCTGTGGTCGTGCCTCCCCTCTGCAAACTATCAAGGTAAGGGTTCTTACGTACAGTAATGAACCACAGTGTCCACACTCACTGCCCCGCACCAATTTTAACACATTTGCGGGTGGTACAGGAGGTGGGTAGTCGAGATACGACTGTGGGTGTATTCCTTTGTCGCTAGCTCAGCATAAATTTGCGATTCTATTTATATGAAGTTACGGTGTGGTGTAACACTAAAGTTGAAATACAAGGTGGAAAAGTACCAAAACGCAAAAAAAACATTCCTAAAAAATCTGCGCTAGGGCGCTAGAAAGAAATTCAAGGCTGCATTTTTGCAAAATTTCTTAGAAAATTATTGTCTAGTTTAAAATACAACGAAAAGAAACAGATCTATGGACTGATACGCATTATGCACACTTATACGTCGGAAGGTGGTGATTAATTTTAAATTATAATTGATCTAAATGACTCTCCTTCTATTTTAGTTGGTGGATACAGAAACTGGTAAAGAAATCATGGAGCCAAATAAGCCAGGTGAACTGTGGGCAAAGGGAATTAGTTTTACAGTACGTATTTCTTTCATTCTTTCTTGATCGGAATGTCAGCACTAGCAGCATGTTACACGTGATACGGCTTTATCACGCTTTTTATATCGTTCGTTCGCGCGCAAATAGAAAGAGAGCGAAGGTGTGATAGCGCTGTATCACGGTGCCATGCGACCTATCCGCAGGAGAGCATCAAATACAGGCCGACGTCCAGTCGGTCGCCTGGTATCGTTAGAGTATAGGAACGACAATAGTGAAGGCCGACCTACGAGTGCTTCAAGCCAGATACTAGCGATAGGTCGCGCAGAATCATACAAAGTAGCATTCTTTCTTTTTGGAGGCCAAGACCCAGCCTGGGTTGCTGACTTATTAGAGTTATGTTTTTGGATATCCCAGGGCTGAAATTTGTTCGGGCAAATATCTGAAAATGATCGGTTTCCAGTTTTTTTTCACGTTTCTGATGTAAATATTTTAGGAATACTACAAGAATCCAGAGGAAACCGCTAAGACTCTGACAGAGGACGGATGGCTTAAAACTGGGGATCTACTCTACAGAGATGAGAATGGATACTACTACTTTGTGGACCGCATAAAAATGCTCATCAAGTACAGAAATTATCAAGTGAGTTCTTTTTGAAACTAGCTTCTGAAAATACATCCTTTTGTCCTCCTCTTGGATCTTGTTGCAATCAGTTGAGGTCATGATCTCAATATAGGTTCTACTTATTTCATAATTTATATTGCACTTTTTTGGAGTTCTCAAGTCTGCCATAATTTGCTGATTTCTGGAATCGGCTTTGCTTCGTTTGCAACCGAAGGAAATTTGTTTTTTTTACTACTCTATCTAGGTACTTCGGTGAACGGATTTCAGACTGCATTGTTCAATATTTGAAGTGGTCGCCGTTGATGATCATGGTTGCACTGCAAAGGACTACAGGACAGGATATACATGGAAGGAATTTACTGGTGGCTTAACCTTTTTAACCGCCGGAACATTTTTCATTGAACATGCCCAGCGCCGCCGTGTCAAATGATAAACTGTATGAAAAAAATACAAATTACAGTCTTAATTATGAGACGGCGGCGTTGTGAGCTCGATGTGGTCTTATATTTCAGACAGTGGCGGTGGCGGTTAATTAATGGGTTATGCCCTTAATAAGCTTTCTCCGACAAACTCACTGATCAAAAATGATGTGGTCATCTACCATTTCCTTTTTTCCTTAATTACAACATGTGTTCGATCAGATCGTTCCACCAGAATTAGAAGAGATTATATTGGAGCTGCCAGGGGTGAAGGAGGTCTGTGTTACCAGCATCCCGCACGTGGTCGACGGACAGCAGGTGGTCGCTTGTGTCGTCAAACGACCCGGCTTCAACGTCACTGCTCAGGAGATCAAGGACCTTATTGCTGGTTTGTTTTTTCTTTATTTTGTACAGTCAAGAGCACAACAAGCTTTACACTTTGCACTTTCTGAATAATTTCAATGTTATCTTTGTCCATTTACAGAGAGATTGTCTGACAGCAAACAGTTGCGCGGTGGAGTCGTCTTCATGGACGAACTACCGAAGACATCCACCACCAAGGTCGCTCGCAATAAAGTGCAGGAGTATGTGAAAACTGCGCACAGAGAATAATTAATCCTTAATAAATACGGTACGACGCGATGTTCGCATCAAATCGAATTCAAAACCATTTAACTTTACTTCCTTATCAATCATAAAGTTATTATACCTTACAGGAATAGAGGCAACGACATGAGTTGTCAAATGAAAGTTTTTGGAAGTTTTCAGGAGACTATTCGCAGGCAAAAATTCTAATAATGTCTATAATTCTGAGTCTAACGTGAAATCGTGGATAAATTAATGAATTGTAGTGTCAGTATATATGACAAAATTATCTACGATTTCACTTTAGATTCCCAATTATTCACGTAAACCCATAGACATATTACTCTCGCTAGAGGTTAAGTCTATGCGGAAACCGAATTGTAAAAATTGATTAGTGACTAGAAAACGGTTCTATTGCCTCGCGTCACGTATCTCTTTCTATTATACAGTAGTGCCGCTAGGTGCATCTCGCTCTCTCAGCTTTATGTTCCTCTATTCCTGGTATAATACCTCTATGTTATCGATACTGTTTGGTCATTACTACTGGTATTTAATAAATTGTTATAACAAGATAAGAATTATTTTATTTAAAACTAACCAATTTAGACTATTATTGATTATCATGTTACAGCCATGTTGTGCTATTTCGAATCAAATTAAAGATTGAAAAAACCAAACCAACCAATAACCAACTAACCAATTTAACCAATTTACGTCGTAGGGTCGTAGTCGTAGGGCCAGCTAAATAATAGAAATATAGGATGGCCTCCTCCCATAGCCGAAAAGCGAGAAAGCCCTATCTCCCTTGCTTTATACTGGTGGACAAGCTGCCTCAAGGGTGAGGGTATTCAATTCTGCTTTTTAATGAAGTATTGTGGACAGACTCCTGGTCTGCTGGACCGAGGACCTGAGACAGAGAGCTGCATATATTCGAGGTTTTTTTATGCAACGACTACTACCACCAGTGATAGTAGCCGGGACCAACAGCTTAACGTGCCATCCGAAGCATGGAATCATCTTTCTTTTCAGACAATCAGGTGACTCAGCCTGCAATGTCCTAACCAACTGGGGAAAAACGCACAAAGTGACATTTCACTAGGTGCCCCCCGTGGGAATCGAACCCACGACCTCCGTGTCAAGAGCCCAATGCTCTAACCATTAGACCACGGAGGCAGTTGGAACTAAGAGTCAGTGGCGGATACAGATCCCTGATCATGTATGCGCACGGAATATAACAACGGCTGCACAAAGCCAACATTCTCCGTCGAGCTCTCTCTAATTGCGAGTTTATTATCACGAATAAAAAAGTAGCGGTTCTCTTCATGTAAATTCAAATAACATTCGATAGCGCGATTTAAAACGTGCAGCGCCATCTATTGACAAAATTGTTAGTTTGTTTGTTTGTTCGCGCATCACGCAAAAACTATTGAACCGATTTTAATGAAACTTTTTTTGTTTGATAGCTTATGATCTGACTTAAAATCTGGTACATAATTTGTGCGGACGAAGTCACGGGAAAACACTAGTATTTCTATTCTTAAACTTTGCATGTGACTTGTGTTTTTATTACAATCAAAGAGATTTTAGAGAGTAGGTACATTGGACAGGTTTTCATACAAAAAAAGGCATCCCGTTTGTTTTGCAATATGAATGCATCATGTCAGTGCGATGTGTCAAACTAGAACGACTTGTTACCCCGAGGTAACAAGTCATGGATTGAGTCACGTTGCAGGAATTGACCCGAGCACACGTCTCGCGTGGTTTTCGCGCGTCGCGCTTTTGCCTGCCACGAGGCTCCGCAATCCTCAATCTCTTCTTGTTCTTGAACAAAAACAATCCCTGAGATTGGGGTAGATACTCCCATAAATTACACTTGACACTGGCGGAAATGCGGTGCTACGCACAAGCAAAAAGCCATTAATTATAAATAAAAAAAAAAAGTCATGGATTACGCTTTGGTTCGCGATGTCCTCTCTATTAGTAGTAACAAGGTAAATCTCTTTGATTACAATAAAATCAAGCTCTAGATATCTTTAGCGCCTTTTTTCTGTATCCGCCGCTGGATAGAGTTTTGTGACACGTCTTGGTAAATGCATATAATAATGATCAGCAGTAAACGACGATGATGGTCGATTATAAAAAATAGACGAGGTTTTTTTAACCAGTAGGTAATATATAATTTTAAAGAAAACTTTTAAAAGGATTTTCTTGCATTATTGCAATAATCCAGCTTTATACGCGCGTTTTACAAATTCCTTTATTTCACCGCGAGCCAGTTTCCCCATCGACGTTTTGGGCATTTCCTCCATGAATATCACCCCACCTCTCAAGCGTTTCGGATCTGACAGTTCATCTGAAAAGTTTAAAACAATAAAATAAAATTGAAAACGGTTTAAAACAATAAATATTATTTTGTTGTTACAGTTGTTACAGTTTAAAAATCAATATTCTCTTAAAAATTATGTCATTTTCAGGTACGTCGTACCGTCTGTCCTATACTTATATAAAAGGCTGTATCTTTTGAACCGTAATAGCTAGACTATTATGATAAGAAATAAGTGTACTTTTTGCTACCATCAGCAGCAAGGCTGATTCAGTGTTCCTGGGGTGTAGAGCACCTCTGTGATGGGGATGGACCAGGTCTGCCTGCATAAAGTCGGTTGGTTTAGGAGTTACAACCGTTCAAAGATCCGACTGGTCCAAACTCCTAAACCGAACCGACTCGCAGTTCATGTCAGTTTTTGTACTGTTCACATAGCTACAGTGCATACTACAATAATATCATATGATCAGCCTTGCAGCTGATCGTTAATTTTTTTACTAACCTTTAAACGTCTGTAACTCCTAAACCTACTGACGTTATGCAGGCAGACCTGGTCCATTCCCATCACAGAGATGCTCTACACCCCATAAACACTGAATCAGCCTTGCTGCTGATGGTTGCAAAAAGTACACTTATCTCTTAAACTATATCGTATCAATAGAAACGTACTGGCAACGAGATTCTTGATGTCCTCAGGGGTGACATGATAGCCCGGTCGGCGCACGACACATGCCACGGGATGCTCGCCGTCAAACTCGTCCAGAATACCTGTCACGCATACTTCTTCCACAGACTCGTGCGATTGTATCACTTCTTCTATCTCCAGAGGGTACACCTGGTAAAAATGTTGTAGGTAACCATTATTTTTAAGACTTTCAGACCACAACGCAAGTTATGTAGTAGGTACAGTACGACCACGTTTATTTGGCGCAACGTTAATCTTCGTTCGCGCAAACTGAGAAAACCATAGGTAAGTACTCAAATCCATCAATAATGAAGGAATTACCCAGATGTTTTAAAGTGGACCGGTAATTGATTGTCTTGCACAGTCTAATCACAGATTACTGTTACTTCGTAACAGATACATCACTTCCTTAGAAAACGATAAGTTAATACGCTGCAATAATTTAAGGCTGGGCTAACTGCAGAACGGCTGCAGGCTAGCGGCAGATGTAAACTATGGAATTATATGCGAGGTGTCACTTTTATGATAATTTTTCATGCCATTTTATATGCAGATTAGATAGATAGATAGATAGATAGATAAATCATTTATTTGCACAAGTAACACACACATAAATAATACAGTTCACAAGTTTACAAAATATCAAAACAAGGAAACATCAACAGAACAAACATGTAATTTATTGTATGCTACAGCAGCAAATAGGTCCCATCTCAACATAGACCTTGCCCGAAAGCAGGGTGTTGATTTTCAGATGAAACCTCTGGTAGTAGTCAGACGCAGCAACCAATGAGAGATAAATAAAATAAGTAAAGTTTAGATGAAATATAGTAATGGAAGAGTAAAAAAAAGAAAAAGTAAAAACGAAATAATATTATATTATACCTACATACATATACTATTTATTATATTATACTAAGCGTAAAATTTGATAAATAAAGAACTATGACACAAAAGGTGCGTTAGTGTAGCCATCAGGCAAGCCAATAATTTGTTTTTTCAAGATAAATTCCCTCAGTTTTCTCTTGAATGTGAAGCCTGACTTAAGTGATCGCAGTGGTGGGGGAATATTGTTCCAGCACTTGGTTGCCTGATAGCGAAAACTGCCCTCAAACGCTACTGTTTTGTGTGTTTGACACGATAGTAAAAACCTTGTTGGTCTTGTGGGGTACCTGTCATGGAAGGGTGAACGTTTGAGCTTAGAAAATAGATACTCCGGTTTCTGATTCTTTAGAGTAGTGAAGACCAAATTTCCCAAATGAAAATGCCTGCGTGATGTCATGTTTAGCATAGAAGCACTATTTATGTAAGGGGTGACATGAGTCCGCGGAGGTATTTTAAAGCAAAACCTGCAACACGCATTTTGTACCCGTTGAATTAATCGACTGGACTTAGACAAGAGTCGTGGTCCATACACCAGATCACCGTAATTAAGAATAGACAGAATGAGAGATTCACAAAGTTTTGTTCGTACGTTCTCACTCAGCAAGTCTCGAATTTTATACAGAATTTTTAGCCTGTAAAAACAGTTACGTACCAGGTTCACAATGTGTCCCTCGAAACGCAGATTACTGTCAAACTGGATGCCCAGGTTTCGTGCCTCTTCAACCTTTAAAATTTGTTGCCCCGAGATATGAACGTTTGGCTGGAGATCAGATATATCCTTAACCTGCTTCGTTGAGCCATGTATTATAAACTTTGACTTGTTAGGGTTTAAAACTAAAGCATTGCTCTCTGCCCAGAGAGCAATACGAGCCAAGTCTTCATTTAACTTAGGTAACTCAGCAAGAACATCGCTAGGCTTTGCAGAAATGTACAACTGGACGTCATCAGCATAAAGATGGTAAAGACAATGTTTAATTTGTGTCGTTATGTCTGCAGTGTACAGTATAAAAAGCAGCGGCCCAAGAATGGATCCTTGAGGCACACCACGCCTCACTGGTTCAGGATCAGAGACTAGCCTAGAAGCATCCTCTCTTACTACCTGCACTATTTGCGATCGATCCGTGAGATAGCTGGCAAACCAAAGTACCGAAGCCTTATCCATGCCATAATAGGCAAGCTTGGAAAGTAGAAGGGGAATATCAAGGGAGTCAAACGCACGCGAAAAATCAAGTAAAGTCAAAATACTGCCTTGGCCCCGATCCTGAGCTGCAAGTATATTATCAACTACGTCGAGCAAAGCAGTAGTAGTACCTCTTCCCTTACGAAAGCCAGATTGAACATCAGGCAGAATTCGATTATGTTCTACAAAATTACTCAACTGAGAATACACTACCTTCTCAAGAATCTTAGACAGAAATGGCAAAATACTAATTGGTCTCAAGTCTTTAGGCTCTCTGGGGCAAGGTACCTTAGGAATAGGAGTCACCATCGCCACCTTCCACTGACCAGGGAACGAGGAGGTTGTAATGGATTTATTTACTATAGCTTTGATGGCGTCCAGCGAGTGTGGTAAAGTAAGCACAACCATATCCATTGAAATTCCATCAATGCCCTGGGCATTAGACTTTATGGCCATGATAACCTTGGTGATCTCGCCTATATCAACAGGTTTAAGTGACAAAACCTCGCCGCCATGTCTGTGTGATTCAAAATAAGTAACAACTGAGGGTGATACTACAGGACTATTGAAATTTAAAAAATGATTGTTAATTACATTGGGGTTGTCGAAATTGTTAGGTAAACATTCTCCCTTATTGGAATTTAGAACAATATTACTTTTTACATTTTTCCATAGCTTTTTATCATTGTGGAATTGACTATTGATGCAATGATCAAAGTAAGCACGTTTCTCACTCTGAATACTGCTTCTAACTAATCGCTTAAGACTTAAATAATATTCCTTATGTGAATCCAACTTAGTCGCACGATATCTGTCAAATGCATCATCACGAAGTCCCATCATGAACTTAATTGTATCCGTAATCCACGGTACAGGCTTATCTTTGATAGTGACTGTTTTGATTGGTGCATGTTTGTCGAACAATGACAAAAGATTATGTCTAATGTCAAAACTATTGATAGTTTTTTGATATTGTTGCATAATAATGAATTTCAATTTACAAAATTATTGAACCTCATGACCTTATCACATGATAATGATTATCATGTATATACAATTTTTTGCAAATCTTATGCAATGCCATTCTTATTTTATTTAGAATTTTTTAAACAGCACTAGTTTCACAATTCACAATTCGGTTCGGAATTCTGGAGGGGGCTGGTCCGTGCGGGCTCCGGGCTTCGTTCCTGGGCTCCGCCGTACGTATATACACACACAGTAACACACACACACACACCCCCACACACCCCGCCACACACAACTTTTTTATCAAATTTTTTCTTTTCTTTTATGTTCCTTCTCAGTGTTCCTAACTTACTTTATTATGTAAATTAATGGAAGAGCGGAATCTTCTGTAACGAGTAACTCATGCTACTCAAAAGTTGGTTCCTGCCAACGATATCAATGTACTAAAGTACTAGATACGGTGATCAGTAGGAACTGCATGTTACTCTTAAATGGGGTGTATGCACCTGATTGATGTTAGTCTCCTTTGCACTAATGAGAATGGCAGACCATCTGTTTGACAATCTGTCATTTTTTACAATAATTTATAACAATTTATTTAAATATTTTTAATAAATATAAAAACCACCTGTAATCTTTTGTAAGGTAAACTACTATTCTAATATAAGGTCAGTATGTAAAATTATAAGGAAATGTAATTATTAATTTAAATTTGCGAAAATAGGAAAGTCTATTAATTTCCTCAAGATTGGGTAAGTCCATTACATTTTGTCTCATTTCGGCACCCAAAAAGTGATATATAAGAAAAAGAGACAAGGTATAATGATCATAGATGAATCAAGAGACTTAAATCAGAGGGCGCAAAATAGGCACAATTTATTGAACTTATCGCGGTTGCCGGACGAACATTGAAAATCACGCTAAGATCGTTGATACTTGAGATTATATTTTTATACCACTTGTTTACGGGATAGAAATTATGAGAAAACATCTATTTTTTACCTCGAGATGAACAAGATGAAAAAATCAGCTGTTCCATACAAGCAAGCCTACTCGAGCCAAATGTATGGGACAGCCGATTTTTTTTCGCGATTTCGATGTTGGTGCCATAGAGAAAGTAGTTCAGTTTGACGGTCTGATCATCCGCTTAAAAAAGTGTCAGCATATTAAGAAGGTATACAGGGTGTAAAATTAAATGCGACACTTAGTTAAAGGGGTGCTTCAGTCAGACCATCAAACTGAACAACTACTACTACTACTCTACCAAGGGGCCACAATATCGAGGCGCGAAAAAAGAGTCTGCTGTCCCATACAAAACTGCAAACATAACTTGACTCAAATGTATACACCAGTTTAAGTATGTGTCGCATTTAATTTTACACCCTGTATAAGGCTTTGCTTGGGAAACATTTTAATGTTTGTTTCATAGCAATCTGTTCACAGTTCACACAATCAAAAGTTATGGCGACAAATCAAGTTGCGCGGGGCCAGGATAAGCTGGCCGCGCGTAGGTAGAGTATTGTATAACGTCGCGCGGCCAGCTTAATATTGGTTTTGCGTGGCTTGATGTGTCGCCGTACGTAAATACGTACAGTATTTCAGTGTTCTGCGCGTAGGTAGTCGAGGGCACCACTAGTGTTTAAACAACATTGCACATATTCATACACACATTCTTGTTTTCTCAGATAATAGGTATAATACCTAACATAAATATGAACTGTCGCATCTGTGTTGGTCGGTCATGGTCTTTGACCAAATTATAGTAGTTTCTGTTTATATAAACTAGATGGCACTAATGTTCCCGAAGAGTTTTGGAACATGTTGTTTGTATGAACGAGCAAGTCTATCGCTAGAGTATAGGTCTATGGTTCCTGCGATGACTTTGTTAAAGATTTAAGGAAACTGAAATAAACTTTTTTCATTTTTTCATAATTTTTTTCACTAGTATTTTTTGTATCCATAGTTGGCAACACTGAATTCCGAATCAGCATAGCTAGCATGCCGCAGTGATACAGCGCTATCACGCCTTAGCTCTCTTTCTATTTGCGTGCGAACGAACGAGATAAAAGACGTGATACAGCCGTATCACGTGTAGCATACTACGAGTGCAGGTTGATTCCGGATGTATGTGGTAACTAGGCCTCTAATGTGGGCAGCGCAGGACCAGTCTTTTTGGCAATTCTTGGCCTTAGAGGCCTATGTCCGCAGCAATGGAGGTCTGTCACCTGGAGCCCTAGACCACTTTGCCTTTGTCTTTGTTCAAATGTATGGATTTGACATTGGCGATCGAAATATTTTGACGTTCGCTTTCGTCACCATTCGTCAAGTCCATACATTTAAATTTTTAATGTTTTCTACAGTCGTTAACGCTTATCGAAAGATACTTTGTCTAGGGGCCCATATATAACGATTCTTCTTCTTATCGTGTCGACTTCAAATTTTGAACAAAGTCGCTAAATAGTACCTTTCCATAACGATCATGATCGCTAACGTCTCCAAACACTCGAAAAACTGGGTTGCAATCATAAAGTTATTACCTTACGGAATAGAGGAACTGACGTAGGTTGTCAAATGAAACCGTTTTTGAGAACTGTTTGACAGCTTGTCGGCATGGTGAACATTTGAGCTCTGTGAATAATTGTGAATCTAACGTGGAATCTTGGATAATTAAGTGAAAGTATTAATTATAATTTCAAAACAATATCCACGATTTCACGTTAGATTGACAAAATATTCACAGAGCTCTAATTTTCACCATGCCGACGAGCTGTCAAACAGTTCCAACAATGGTTCTATTACCTCGCGTCACGTATCTCTTTCTGTTATACAGTGGTGCCGCTAGGTACATCTCGCTCTCTCAGCCGTCTGTTTCTCTGTTCCTGGTATAGTAACTTTATGGTTGCCATATTCCATTATGTATAACAGAAATTTAGATCCGAACTACTTAGTTACTCTACCTGATTGTTTTGAAATCTGATGACCATTTTAATTCTTTCGACAAAGTAGAAGTGCTGATCGTGGTCCATGTAGAAAAGATCACCAGTTTTAACCCAGCCGTCTGTTGTTAACGCATTCGCTGTTTCCTCAGGATTCTTGTAGTATTCCTAAAAATACAAGAGGTTTTACATTATCTTTTTTTTTATTATTGATGGGTTTGCTCTTGACTTCTATCTAGTCCTCAGGACAAAGACGGGGTCGATGTCGCGAGCTTACCCAGAAGTGCACTGGCACTCCTGCACACTGACGGAACGCAGCAAGCTGCTTGGCGCCAGACTCCGGCAGGTGGTGCGTGACAGGGTGGTCGCGAGCCAGGCGGCTCCTTGTGGAGCCTACCACACCGCTGTGAGGGTTTTACATTATCTCGGGATCTCTTGAGCTTGTGGAGAGGAGGTGGCAGTTCTGGTTAGGCAGAGAAGTGAGGGTGAAAGTATTTGAGCATCTAGTGTACCGACTCTGTTTTCTTTTTCGTGAAAATGGATTTACTCTGGAATGAAACCTATCTAGATTGACATGGAAAATAAAACATTTCGTCCAGGAACCATTAGGAGATCGGACAACTAGTCAAATTAGCAACTCTTAATCGAATGTCAAAACGTGCGCTTTGTATGAAAAATTGTACTAGATACCCACAAGTGACGTCATCAACATTTCATTACTTTTTATACTTCACTTCATCCTATTATTAAAATTGTATTCAAGCTAAATAATGACAGAAAATGGGATTTTAGTATTTAGCTTTATTTTCAAATGTTTTTTTTTTACTCTTCTTCTTATCGAGTGGGCTGCAAACCCTGGTGTCAAAGTTTATTCAAACCGCCTTATAGCCTCTGACATGGTTTTTATGTAACGACTACTACCACCAGAGATAGTAGCCGGGACCAACAGCTTAACGTGCCATCCGAAGCATGGAATCATATTTCTTTTCAGACAATCAGGTGACTCAGCCTGCAATGTCCTAACCAACTGGGGAAAAACGCACAAAGTGACATTTCACTAGGTGCCTCCCGTGGGAATCGAACCCACGACCTCCGTGTCAGCCTTGCAGCTGATCGTTAATTTTTTACTGACCTTTAAACGTCTGTAACTCCTAAACCGACTGAAGTTATGCAGGCAGACCTAATCCATCCATCCCCATCACAGAGATGCACTACGCCCCATAAACACTGAATCAGACTTGCTGCTGATGTTTGCAAAAAGTACACTTTATCTCTTATAACATAAGAGTCTACCCATCAAACTGAATCCGATGCCGTTGTTGACTGCTGAAGACGTAAGGCAAGAACAGGAATGTTCAATTAAAATTTTCGTCTTGTCGCGCTTAAAGCTTTGATTGATTTGTGTTTGCTGTTTGATTGACTACAAAAAATATCTACGTACAACGAAACTAGGTCCCTTGATCCACAGTTCACCTTGTTTGTTTGGCTCGGTGATTACCTTCCCAGTCGTTAGATCAACCAACTGTAAATAAAAGAAAAAATAATAAGAAAACGAAATAGCTTACATTTTTAAATTTTCATTTAAATATACAAGGTGTTACAAAAATACAAATAAACCTTTAAGGGGTTGGTGTAGACCATCAAACTGAACAACTTTCACTATGGGACCAATATCGAAATCGCGAAAAAAAAATGATGTTTCATACCTACTCTACAATTCGGTATGTCAAGTTTTTTTTTGTCTTCATTTTTATATTTTTTACGGACAGAAGACATAATTTTAAGATACCTATTTCATTCTTATTGCGATTCATCGAGTTTATCAATATAAATTTAATTTTTAAATTATTTTGATCTGTAATCTCTAAGTGCAAAAATGGTGGAGAGAAAATAATTCGAACTCCATGGAGAAAAACTACATACAACTGTATTTAAAAAAATTAAAACCTGCCTCCTCTTTCTAACTCTATGCTGGAAAAAGATACGGCAACATCAAATGTCAAATTCGGACATTGTGTAAGTATTTTTTTTCTTAATGGCCGGTTATTTTAAGTTGATTTTATGTTTACCAAGGAGTTCAGAGGTATGCCAGTGACGTCACTGCACGGACCGAAAAACGACGTTATTTTATTAAAAATATCTGTAATCCTTTCATTTTAAAATCTCTGACATAGAAAATATGATTATTGAGACAATTATCTCGAAATGGTTTTCAATTCAGCCCTCCAAAAAAAAACTTGACATACCGAATTCGACGAGCTAAAATATGTATCGGATATCAATTTGTCCCATAGAGAAAGTTGTTCAGTTTGACGGTCTATTCAACCCCCTTTAGAGTTTTAAATATTTATTGGTACTTATGAAACACCCTGTATATTACGAGTACTCTGTGATATTACAATAATTATGGACTTAACCGTTAACAACTTTGAGAAAGAGATCAACCGTCGAATCCAACTCGGCTGGGCATCGTTCGGGAAGCTACGTAGTATCTTCACGTCCCAAATACCGCAGTGTCTTAAAACGAAAGTCTTCTTTTCTTTTTTTTTTTCAATTTATTTACTAGCCTGGTTACTAGACCTTTTAGCTAAATCTTATTTTATTTCTATATTTCTTCTGTTTTCACATTAAAACGTTGGTATTCGACGTTTTGATGGTTCTTTGGAGTTTTTGGAGACAATCGAAAGACGCAGGAAAAGCAGAGAAGTCCACAGGAAAGAGGTGAACCGACCGCTTTGCCGCGCTAAAATCACGGATCACTTTTCCTGTTTACGACCCATGCACCATCATATTTCACTGAACTATATATTGTTCACTTGCACGACACTTTGTTACGCAAAACAACACCAATTTTACGAACCAAAACTCACTATAAACAATAAAAATTCGATGAAATATGAGGACTCCAAACGTCAGCTACCAAAGCCCGCCAAAAACTCACGAAAGTCTTCGATCAGTGTGTGTTGCCAGTGATGACATATGGAACAGAGACGTGGTCGCTCACTCAAGGCCTCATAAAAAGGCTGAAAGTCACCCAAAGGGCAATGGAGAGGGCTATGCTCGGAGTTTCCCGGATCGGAGATCGGATCAGAAATTAAGAAATCCGCAGAAGAACCAGAGTAGCTGACATAGCCCAAAGAATTGCTAAACTTAAGTGGCAGTGGGCGGGGCACATTGCTCGCAGAACCGATGGCCGGTGGGGCCGGAAGGTTCTCGAGTGGCGGCCGCGTACCGGAAAGCGCAGCGTGGGTAGGCCCCCCACACGGTGGACCGACGACCTGGTGAAGGCGGCGGGAAACCGTTGGATGAGGGCAGCACAGGACCGGTCGTTATGGCGATCCTTGGGGGAGGCCTATGTCCAGCAGTGGACGTCCATCGGCTGAGATGATGATGATGATGAGACTTAACCGTAATTTTTGCACTTCTCTAAGGTAACATTTGAGGTTTACTAAGGTACAGTTAGTTTATGGCATGTATTTGAAATTGTAGGTACATTGCGTAATTTTGTTTTGTTTTAGAGTTTCTGGCCGCATCTTCTCTACAACGTAACACCTTCCAACGCGGTGCTAGAGTCAAACAATTACGTGAGAAGGCTATCTATGTGATAGAGTTTAGAATAGCTCGTTTCTATCGTTAGGTAACTGAGGTCAGAACCAACTTTGCCTTTTATGTTAACTAGATGCAATGAGAGCTTTAATTAAAAAAACGAATGCAATGCTTGACGTCCAGTAGTAATATTATTGTACAATAGACAGCAAACGCGTAAAATTCAAATTAATATTTTACACGTTTATGTTATTATTATGTTGATTAACATTAATGGCACAAATAATATCAGCAAATAAAGTCGGGCCAAGTTAATAGGTCACATTTGAAATCTATTGATACTTCAACAAACGTAACCTTGTAACGGCGGGCATAGAATAATATTTATTTTTTCGAAGTTAGAACTGCACAATTGCTTTACTCTTTTCAATTACGATTACATATTTATGGTAATAATGACCAAAGAAGGTAATTTTACTTTCACTAATAAACCGTTCTAAACATAATAAACAATTTATATAATCTTTTATTTCGGATACAGTAATCCAAACAATTTATATTCTAAAGAACGGAACGTCGTTACAATGTTGCGTCAGTGAACCCTTTTTCTTTTTTAACACTAGGGATGTAACCAAAAAAAAACGAAGTAAAATGTAGTTCCCAGAAATCGCAATATTCACATATAATTCGATTTACGTCTGTTTGAAATCCGTATCGATTCATTCACTTTAATCGATGTTTTTAAGCAGGTCACCTCGCTACGAAGCTAAAACTGACAAATGTCAAATGTGACCCTATTAAATTGGCCCGACGTTTGAAAGTCGTAATTTAGTCGCCGTCATATAGGTACACACGGCGTCAGCTCAGGCTACCCTGTTTGGACTTTGAACTATTAGAAGATGAACGCTGCGAATCGTGCGAGAGGGTGCGGTATGTTGTTGTTGTTTCGTCTATGCAGGCTCTCTACCGCACTATTTTGTGTTTTGTACGTAGTGTAGTAATAGGTTTATAGGGTGCTGAACCTGATGTGTCGCCGTGTGTACTATTGATGTTGAAACATGCTAGAGAAATATTGTGGTATACTGGTCCCGAGAACTGGTAAACCTGTATTTTCTTAGGGTCACCACACCACTCACCAGGCATCCAGTTTGTTAGGTACCTTAAAAGTGAATGGCGGTAATGGCTTGCCGCAACTGCCTGAAGGTGTATCTGGTTGAGTACACGCCGCTAGGCCAGCAACCTCTGTTAGCCCAAGCACCTCTCTGATCGTTACATCATGGTGTAGTTTTTGCTGGAATTACAGTTAGAATACAAACAAGTAGATGACACGATTGTGTCGAGACCTCCGCTTCTAAATACAATCGTGTCATCTACCTGTTAGTCATGGATTTCCGCAAAGTAACGCCTGATCTACGAATAAGAGAATAAATATGGAAGAATAACTCCAAACAAAATCGAAATCATTTTTGGCACCCCATGAAAAATGACATTTTGTATGAGTTTTGGCGGCGAGTTACAATTTTTAAAGAACAAATTTAGAACGCGTTACAATTTTTTTGGTGCCACTTTTTGAGCTTCATTTATACTTCTATACATTCTCTTATTCGTAGCGCCTGATTCAATAAGTTAGAATACAGTAAGTACCGGTAAAACGAAGTGGCTTTGAGAACTGGGGCGACTTTGATGATAACTCCAAATCAAAAATTACTACAGGATTGTAAGTTTCCCTGCGAAAACGGCGTTTTTGGCCGTTGCTTTCTAAAGCAATGTAAAAACGACTGGTATCAAAGTACAAATTTACAATATAACTTTTATAAGCTGGTTTTTCTTTTTTTTCTCCGAAATTAAATATAAACATTTGTTTTTTATTGAAAATATAATACAGGGCTAGTCGCCACTACTGTATTTTTTTCTAATTTTTAAAACCAAAATTATGAAAATATATACATCCATTTTAAAACTAATCAAAGTCACCTCGTTTTACGGTATTTATTTTCACCACATATTATACATTTTCATCATCTTTGCCTAAAAATACCTAGCATTGTTGTCATAAATTTAATAAATGGCAGACACTGTCTTCCCCATTTTAAACCTCTACCTAGTTATTTTAGAGGTTTATTCACGACGTTTTCTCTCATCGTTTGAGTAAAACCAAAATAGTAAATTTTTTACGTACATTCCGGACTTTTTTGGTTTGTTTGTGTTGTGTTTTAAATTTTTCAACATACTTGCTCGTAAAGTGGCTCTTATTTCTTATTGCACCGCTTTTAGGTACATAATGCAGCTTATAGAACACGCGTGCGAAAATGATTATATTACCGCACTAGTGCGTTGGTTGAATGGCGGCTACAGTCATCGCCTCTTTAAATATAAAAAAGTCCAGCTCGATTTTCAAGTATAATTTTTTCTATAGCCATTTTCCTCAATCTTTTGTCTAAAATTGTTGTATTTTACGAAATTTTAGTACTTTTTCCTCGCAAGTATGTTGAAAAACGTCGTATGAAACTCGTGAGCATTAGTCATTACAGCCTCTGCTAAAATATTCAACACTCGCCTGCGGCTCGTATTGCAATCCCGCCTCGGCTGTAATGACCAACTTTGCTCACTTGTAGGTATCATAATGTACTATAATGAGTTAATGAGGGATCAGTTAGAAGTCCGTTTATTTACCTTTATTTGTTGTAATTCGTGCTTTTGAATGGACGTTCCACCGTATGTAATATACTTAAAGCACGTCATGTCACATTGTTTGTCACTTTTTAGTATGAAATAAAGGAATGTTGGAGTCGCTATGAAGCTGGTGGGCTATTAAAGAAAATAATGAAAATTCCATTAGTGGTCTTTGTGTAAACTTCTCCAAAGAACCGAAGGACTTGTGAAGGTGATAGCATTTTGGTTTACTTTTTTTAAAAGTGTCAGCACATTAAGAAGTCTAGGGCACCCCCTTAAGTATTACTATGTGGTTTTGTTATGTCCTGTATTGGGACCATCTCAATATGCTGACCCTTTTTTAAGGGGATGTTCAGACCATCAAAGTAAACAACTTTCACTATGGAGCCAAAATCGAGAAAAAATAAAATAAACTGCTGTCACGGTAAATTTTATATCAATACGGATAACTTCAGTATTCTACTCATCAAACTGAACAACTTTTACTATGGAGCCAACACCGAAATCGCGAAAAAAAAACAGATGTCCCATACATTTTGAGTCGAAACAGTTGTTGTATGGGACAGCCGATTTTTATTTCGCGATTTCGAAGTTGGCTCCATAGTGAAAGTTGTTCAGTTTGATGGGTTTGTTACACCATGTATAAACTTAGTAGTCTGGCATAATCATGATGTCATAAAGCATACCTTAGACTGATTAATAATATCGATGATGTGTTCAAGCGGACCGGGTAGAGAAGTCTGTATAAGTGTCCAGTTCAACAACGGTACTCCGAGACTGGTGCAAAACCCAGATATCCACTGCACTGCACATAAACTTAATAGTCTGCTTTTCTCACTGTAAGTAAACATAATAAGGTCCTTCTTAATATGCTGACACTTTTTTTGGGGGGGTGATCAGTCCGTCAAACTGAACAACTTTCTCTATGGCACCAACATTGAAATCGCGAAAAAGAATATGCTGTTCCATCATCATCATCATCATATCAGCCGATAAACGTCCACTGCTGGACATAGGCCTCCCCAAAAATGGGGGGACAGTTGGATTGAATGTGTGTACTCAGAGGATGCTGCTGCCCATCCTCTGGTAGATCCCTTAGTCGCCTTTTACGACACCCACGGGAGGAAATGGGATGGTGCTACTCTTAGCCGACACAACACAGCTGTTCCATACTAAACTGCAAACCTACTTGAGCGAAATGTATTGCCCTTTGCAGACGATGCGCAGTAGCTTGCGCAATGACTAATCATAAGTAGGACTTGCGCCAGCGAGATTTTACTACAATATAATTTGAAGACTGTAATAAGATCTAAAAAGCAAGAGCGAGCGAAGCGAGCTTGATATTTCACTGCAATAATGAGATGATTGCAATACGATCTAAAAACCAAGAGCGAGAGAAGCGAGCTCGGGACTTCACTGCTGTATATCAAGATGACTACAATACGATCTGAAATCAGGAGCGAGCGAAGCGAGCACGAGATTTTTTGCAATATTGTCAAGTCGTTGTAATAATTTTATTTCAACTTATTTAAAAATGAATTACACTTTAGCTTTTAAGATACTTAAACTAAAATTAAAAAAAAGAAATTATATAAAAATTGTCATCATCCCTAAATCTTTTGCTTTTTTCTGTCTAATCTTTTTCTGACACAAATCGTTAGCTTCCTCAACGTTCATCAGTCGCTTCAAGCATGCTCGTCATCATCATCACCCTATCTTGAACTTTTGTCAAGATCCTGAAAGAGATTGAAATCTTTGCTCACTTTGAAAGCACTCTTAAGAACTGGATCGTCTGCTGAGCAGCTTCATAGTGCCTGATAGCAGCAACCTTGTGCGTTCCTGTCGTTCCGCTGGTGCTTAGCAGCCAGGCGTACACTTTGTTGGTGTCAAAGATAGATGGTCTGAAATATGAAACAGGATTTTTTAAAACTCTTTAACTTAGTTGCAGAAACGCTCATTAGGGTTAATCCTCCATTTAATCTCTTGCCAGCTTTTTTTTTATTTATAATTACTGGACTTCTTGCTTGTGCGTTAGCAACGCATTTCCGCCAATGTCAAGTGGTTTGAGGGAGTATATATCCAATCTCGAGGATTGTTTTTGAGTAAGAACACAGCTGAGATGGATTGCGGAGCCTCGTGGCAGGCTGAAACGCGAACCGCGCGAACAACACACGAAGGACGAGTATTCGGGGCAAACCCTGCAACGTGACTCTTGCCAGCTTTTACTATGTCAACCAGACAAAAAGTGACAGCAAGAGATTTAATGGAGGATTGCTAAGCAGGTTTATTATAGATGTTTTCCTACAAGTGTGCTAAAAGTAACGAAAAGTCAGTGATTATCAATAGATCAACCTCAGATTACTAATGGAGTAAGTAGGTACCTGTAGATTTAAAAAGTTTATTGTTTCGGAACCGGTGAAAACTACTCCGATTTCTACAAAATAATACAACCTTTATAGTTTAAAAATTTACGCTCTTAGTCATGTAAAAAGTTGTAACCCAAAAAATTTAAATTTTAAAGAAAGATCATAAGATAAAAAAAGATCTACAACTTGCGAATTCAGGTAAAAACAGGACATGTTCTTTACATTGAGGCATCTAATTGAGACTGGCTGACGAATAAACCTTTTGTGGCAGATAATAGGTATTTGTTGATGAGCGCGCTCCATACAAACGAAGTTTCATTTTATTTTGAACTAGTGTTTTCCCGCGACTCCGTCCGCACAAATTATATACCAGATTTTAAGTCAGATCATAAGCTATCAAACAAAAAAAGTTTCATCAAAATCGGTTCAGTAGTTTTTGCGTGATGCGCGAACAAACAAACAAACAAATAAACAAACACACAAACAAACAGACAAACAGACAGACAAAATTTCTAAAAAAGGTTGATTTCGAGTCAGGGATACCTAAAAACCATATCATAATATTTTTTTTGTAAATATCTTCAATATACAGACACACTTCAGTTACAGTTTTATAATAGTTTAGATTAGATTAGATTACATTAGATTAGATATTAGATATTAACCAATTAAATTAATATCCTAATCCAACTAAAAAAATATATCCTTGTCTGTGGTTTGTCAGATTTTCGTTATATTATTTAGTTTCACAGTTACACTTAGAACAAGGATTTATATGAAAAAAGCGTCTATTTTTTTAAATTTAAAGTTAGTAAAGGTAGAAGTATACTAATGTATAGTTTTCTGTCCATCGGCCCCGGGTCTACGATTTTTCTGAAGCTGGGCAAAAGTATGACATTGGCGCCCCTACCCTCTAAGCATAGCAATATTTTTTTCACCTCACAAGCTCGGAAAGATTCTGTTTATCGTTCGAAATCTGAGTGCAAAAGTGTATTTTATCCGCTAGCGTGCAAAGAGTTTTTGAAATTCGAATTTGTCTATTCAATATTTTTGCATACCGCCAATGCACTGAAAATGCTTAATTTAACTATTTCATGACACTGGCCAGCACGAAAATAAAAACTTTTTGAAATGTTCTTTTTAGCAATTCACTTTTTTTCCTCGCTGTTGTGAGGTGAAAAATTGTGTGTTTCGCTCGGCTGTAAAGTTATTCTGCGTCTCGTACCTTTGAAACCTTCGCTAAACGCTCAGGATTCTATTATTTGAACCACTCGCTTCGCTCGTGGTTCAATCCTAGAATCCTTCGCTTGCTCAGGTTTCAATAAAAGTACTCGCGCCAAAAAGCAACTTTGCAGCCTAGCATAACAAATAACTATTTCCTATAGGGAGGCCGAGCCGACCCGCCGCCGCTGCTACCAATGTATTGGTAGACTCTTAGTTTAAAAGGATGCTAATGAGTTTTTTTTTTGCTCCGATTGCTTTGCTCCCATAGTAAAAGTTGTTCAGTTTGATGGGTAGAATCTTAGTTTAAAAGGATGCTAATGATATCAATTTCGCTTTCATAACGTGATGACTGCAACAAGATCCAAAAAGGAAGAGCGAGCGGAGCGAGCTCGAGATTTCACTGCAATAATAAGATGATTGCAATACGATCTAAAACCAAGAGCGAGAAAAGCGATCTTGGGACTTCACTGCTGTATAAAATATCATAATGGCTACAATACGATCTGAAATCACGAGATTTTTTGCAATATTGCCAAGTCGTTGTATTAAATTAATTTTATTTCAAACTGTTGATGTTTGCGCCGGCTTAACCGGCCGCCCGGGGCGTGGGCCCCGGTTTGCCCCTAGATCTGGGGCTGCTGTCCATACACACTACACAGTCACAGGAACTTTTAAAAAAGGTGGACAAATAATAATTGTACGAGTACCTAGATGTAGGTATCTTGTTTTGAATAAGTAGGTATATCCTTTTAATTAATGGGGTAGGCAGGGCCACTATAATGACCGAATGTCGAAAGTCGATGGCCGGCCGTCCAGAGCGGCGACCGGCCCACCAGAGCCGCGGCACCGGACATTTGCCCCGGTACGCCCTAGGGCCAGTCCGGGCCTGTCTATCTCTCCGTTTTGGGTACGTGGTGGACTAAAGCTCAAACCACATTGAGGGTAGGCCTGAGTCCCTGCTGCCAGGACAACCGATGATGAAATATTCAATGAAAATATCTCACTGGAAGTCCTCCACAGGTTTTTCGTCTACAGTCTTCATGAATTCGGCCATGCTGGTCTCTTCACCATCAAATGATATTATCTTCGTGTCTATCCCAAGATCTCTGGTGTCCGTATAGCCAGCGTACACATGAAAGGAATTGGGCTAGGATTAGTACCAATAAATAGTGCCTAAATAGTGCCTAATTAGTACCTAGGGCAAATAAATAGTGCCTCTATACTTTACGAGATATTGATTTTTTTTACCTGGTACGCTAGCTTGACGTCAAGGTAGCGTACACATTTTCTGTGGCAAAAACGGCTTGCATTACAGCAACGATTTTACACTCAAAAAATAGTGCTCAAATAGTGCCCTAGGGCATCCAAAATCTCATGAGGCTAGGTCTTCAGGGAACGGAGATATAAATAAGTCTTTTGAATGAAACAAGGAGCTGGCGTTGCGCTAGCGTACACATGATTTAACACAATAATTCTTACAGAAGGAAACGTTTCTTTTTATAAAAACTACATCAAATAAATAGTTCCTGAAATAGTGCCTCTGCCAGTACTAATATTTTAAGTAAAAGTGTATTGAAACAATATAAATAATCAATGCAAAGTTCTACGTACTAGAATCTTCTATAATCTTAGTAAAGTCTCATACCGAGAGATGGCGCGTTATTTTCATTCAAGCAAGTTTAGAGTTGGCTTATTAGTAATTAGGAGTTCATAGAGTTCATTTTTGTGTGTTCACAGCGATTTCACAGCATTGAACTGCCAATACATTTGTACGTAGAACATTGCATTGATTGTTTATATTGTTTCACTACGCTTTTACTTGTAATATTGGTACTGGCAGAGGCACTATTTCAGGAACTATTTATTTGATGTAGTTTTTATAAAAAGTAACATTTCCTTCTGTAAGAACTTTTGTATGAAATCGTGTGTACGCTAGCGCAACGCCAGCTCCGTGTTTCATTCAAAAGACTTATTTATATCTCCGTTCCCTGAAGACCTAGCCTCATGAGATTTTGGATGCCCTAGGGCACTATTTTTTGAGTGTAAAATGGTTGCTGTAATGCAAGCTGTTTTTGCCACAGAAAATGTGTACGCTACCTTGACGTCAAGCTAGCGTACCAGGTAAAAAAAATCAATATCTCGTAAAGTATATAGGCACTATTTATTTGACCTAGGTACTAATTAGGCACTATTTAGGCACTATTTTTTGAGACTAATTCTAGCCTGATCCCTTTCATGTGTACGCTAGCTATACGGACACTCTCTGGTGTCCGTATAGCCAGCGTACACATGAAAGGAATTGGGCTAGGATTAGTACCAATAAATAGTGCCTAAATAGTGCCTAATTAGTACCTAGGGCAAATAAATAGTGCCTCTATACTTTACGAGATATTGATTTTTTTTACCTGGTACGCTAGCTTGACGTCAAGGTAGCGTACACATTTTCTGTGGCAAAAACGGCTTGCATTACAGCAACGATTTTACACTCAAAAAATAGTGCTCAAATAGTGCCCTAGGGCATCCAAAATCTCATGAGGCTAGGTCTTCAGGGAACGGAGATATAAATAAGTCTTTTGAATGAAACAAGGAGCTGGCGTTGCGCTAGCGTACACATGATTTAACACAATAATTCTTACAGAAGGAAACGTTTCTTTTTATAAAAACTACATCAAATAAATAGTTCCTGAAATAGTGCCTCTGCCAGTACTAATATTTTAAGTAAAAGTGTATTGAAACAATATAAATAATCAATGCAAAGTTCTACGTACTAGAATCTTCTATAATCTTAGTAAAGTCTCATACCGAGAGATGGCGCGTTATTTTCATTCAAGCAAGTTTAGAGTTGGCTTATTAGTAATTAGGAGTTCATAGAGTTCATTTTTGTGTGTTCACAGCGATTTCACAGCATTGAACTGCCAATACATTTGTACGTAGAACATTGCATTGATTGTTTATATTGTTTCACTACGCTTTTACTTGTAATATTGGTACTGGCAGAGGCACTATTTCAGGAACTATTTATTTGATGTAGTTTTTATAAAAAGTAACATTTCCTTCTGTAAGAACTTTTGTATGAAATCGTGTGTACGCTAGCGCAACGCCAGCTCCGTGTTTCATTCAAAAGACTTATTTATATCTCCGTTCCCTGAAGACCTAGCCTCATGAGATTTTGGATGCCCTAGGGCACTATTTGGGCACTATTTTTTGAGTGTAAAATGGTTGCTGTAATGCAAGCTGTTTTTGCCACAGAAAATGTGTACGCTACCTTGACGTCAAGCTAGCGTACCAGGTAAAAAAAATCAATATCTCGTAAAGTATATAGGCACTATTTATTTGACCTAGGTACTAATTAGGCACTATTTAGGCACTATTTTTTGAGACTAATTCTAGCCTGATCCCTTTCATGTGTACGCTAGCTATACGGACACGATCTCTGGCTACTTGTGAATACACATCGTAATTATCTTGCTGACAAAATGCTATCCTCGGTCGAGTCAACTCGAAATGTTTCTTTATTTCGGCTAAAAATAATAAAATAGACATTTAAAAAAATACGATTAACTGAAAAGAGAAAAACAAGCTCTATAACTACTAATCAGCTAGAACAACTTGATTAGAACAAATAGAAGTATAATTTGAATGTTATTAGGTAGGTATCGTAAACGGGGACAAAGAAGAATTATTCAAACACAATTTACTAAAATGTATTTTATAACACATTTGCTCGTAAATGGTCTCTTATTTGACCAATTTCACTAACGTAATGTATCTCATTACGGCCTAGTTCGGTAATGTAAAGTAAAACGGACGGTTGCGTCTAAAACGAACGGTACTTTTTTAAATCTTAGCAAAGAGTTTTTATGTCAGAAAAGTGGTCAACATTTTATGAATAAAATTAACTTTGGGAGATAAAATATAATAAAGTAAACATTTAATTCTTTAATTTAATTAATTTTGACAATAAATTACACCCATTTATGTGAAACCAAAACAAACAATATTAATTTACTTTATTAGTACCTAATACTGGATGTTTTTGTGCCTTTGCCTTTTTTATTTTTTCTTAAAATACGAAAAAAGAAAGCGCTAATGCGCGCGCATCGCTAATTTGTGAAGTTCTCTTATTAGTTTGTGTTTGTTTTGTGAACAAGTAAAAATTATTCCGCACGCTTTTTAATCGCTATTTTTTGTTACGTTTTTTTGTTTTGAATTGAAAATGTCGTTAGTAGTGATGAATTTATTAATTCGACGCCGCCAGAAGTCTCAGAGGCAGCGGAAAAGGTTAGTCTAATTTATTAGTTTATGAATGTCCGAGTTTTATTTATTTCCTTGTTTCCTCGCAAATATGTTATAAAACGTCGTATGACACACGTTCGGTTTGATAATTACAGCCTAGGCTATCTTGTAGACCTCGCCTACGGCTCGGTCTAGCAATAACGCCTCGGCTGTAATTATCAACTTACCGAACTTGTATCATAATGTACTATAATGTAATATCAAACCTAAATTAGAAAGTGTTTATTAATCATTCGATATAATTATTACATCTTATACTTACCGTATTTATAATATTTGGGATCTACGCCTGTAACAGGCAATCCATTCATCATAGCGGCATAGTACGGAATCCAAACGTTAATGTGGTTCCTGCCAGACACAGCCAGAACGTCGCCTGGCTGCAGACCCAGGGCTTGCAAGCACCTGGCTAGATGCACGATGCGCTTGAGCATGGACCCATACGCCTCGCTCTCACCTGCACCCGCGTCTATCTGATGGAATAAGAAGTGGGATTTATACATAAGGTTACATAAAGTCCTGTTTTCGGCTTGACGTTGTGTTTTAGGACATCCTGTATATCGTTGTCTAGTCATCATTATACAAGTCCGTTCTAGATTCTGGTACTTATGGGCCTAGATAATTTGTGTAACAATATCCAAAATATTTATTTATTATATTCTGTGAAAATTTAAACTGGCTACCTTTTAAACTAGAATTAAACATTTAACGGGTTCTTACCGCGTTAAGCCGTGGTGGTCCAGTGGCGAGTAATCTTGCCTGCCGTGCAGGAGGCAATGCAATGGTTCGATCCCCGTCCAGGCCGACTCATACCAATGAGTTTTTCGAAATTTATGTACGATTTGTAACACCACTAGCTTTTCGGTGAAGGAAAACATCGTGAGGAAACCTGCATGCTTCAATTTCGAGGCAGGTATGTACCCACTGTCCATTATAAGTGGCGACGGGCTCACCCTCGTCACACTGGACAACGTTTCGGTACTACTGGTGAAAAGTGGATGTTCTGAGGTTTCAGAATATCGCCGACTACCCCCTCGGGGAATTCGTGAGCATATGCTATGCTACGCTCTTACCGCGTTTTGTTATATTTGAGTTCCCGATATTTCCTCAGTTTTACAACTGCCATGATCACAGGAAAATCGAAAAAAATGAATCTTCTAGATTAAATAATAACCGCGTAATTTTCAAAAGCTGGCTATATTTAACAAAAAAAAAGGTTTAAAAGATAAAGGAAGGAGAGACGGACGGTTTAGTAATAAATCTAAAGTCCTTTAATCATGTTCAGAAAAAAGTCTGAAGCGCCATTACAACCAAACATGGCGCTTCAGTCTTTTTGCCTTTGCCTAAAAATGTATCCTGAATATATTACCGACGACTTAAAATATAGCAAAATTCTAATTAACATTATCATAGAGTCTAACTTACTGTACAAATTTCGTCCGGATCAGATTCCATTAATTGATCAAAAAGCAGGTTTCCAATGTGGTAATTACCACATTTAATTTTTTCAATCCTCTCATCGATTGTCGGCATTTTGTTCTTCTTTTAAACTCCTTTTTTTGTGTATCTGATAAAATCAATATGTGTTAGTTATTATGAATGTTGAATTTTCTCAGGTTACGCTTGTGATGTGATGTGAAAAAGCATCTTAAACGTTGGCATATACGTATAATAGAACTAAACTAAGAAACAAGAATTTATTTTTATTTTTTGATATTTCTATCTATCTATCTATCTATCTATCTATCTATAACGTCACGCCTCTTTCCCATTGGGGTAGGCAGAGACCAGAGCGCGCCATCGACTACGATCCTTACATACATCTTTTGCCTCATTCACATCCATACATCTCTTCATACATGCCCGTCGGTTTCGAGTACTCCGCACCTCCCCTTTTTGTAGGACACAACTGATTTGATCAGAATACGTCCTACGAGGGCGCCCTCTGCCGACACATCCACTCATTTTAGCTCCATATATCTCTTTCGTACATCTGCTATCACTCATCCTCTCCACATGACCAAACCAACGAAGCATACCCTTCTCTATTCTTGTCACAACATCTTCTTCCAATTTACATCGATCTCTAATCACACAATTTCTCACTTTATCTCTCAGCGTAACTCCACACATGCTTCGCAAGGAACGCATTTCAATAGCATTAATTTTACTTTCATGCTTCTTCTGCCATACCCAACACTCACTGCCATACATAAGTGTATGCACCAACACACCATTGTGTATAGCAAGTCGCGCCCTTTTGGACACCAATTGGCTAGCCACAATGGTATGCAAAGCACCGTTCACTTTATTTCCCGCTGTTACTCGCCTATCCACATCACCCTCACATTTCCCGTCTCTAGTAAACATACATCCTAAATACACAAACTCATTAACTTGTTGCACTTTTTCATTCTCAATCTTTATACAACAATCAGTCACACATTCATCCCTCTCCATTACCATTACCTTCGTTTTATTCACATTTACTTTCATACCTTTCTTTTTCAATGCTTCATTCATTAGAGTTACCATGTCCTGTAACTCTCCCGCCGAAATTGCAAGTATCACTTGATCATCAGCGTATAAGATGCACTTGACTAATAATTCTCCCATTCTTAAACGGGGGTAGCTGTTTATTGAGGAAAAATACAGTGGTTAATAGTAATAGTATAAAAATATAAATGTGTTAAAATCTGAACTAAACCACAGATTACATAATACTATACAGTACAGATGCCCAACGTCAAACAATGGAACGCGACTGCCGTAACGCGGGCAGTCTTCGGGCAAAGTAAATTGCTTGATTTTCCGAGGCTCATGACATTTTTTTGTAGTCAGATCATGTATTTTTAGTAACAATTTACACTTTTACGTAAACATTAATTACAAATCGATACCATAACGCCATATATTGCAATTTTTTAACAAAAATTTCATTTGTATGGGATGGGACACCATGACTAAACAGAGAGTCCGTCGCGGTTCGTTTCTGGCCTAAACGAGCCCATAACGCTTGCGGCGTTACCCCGTTGGATCGCTAAGGCAATGTGTTGAGCCAGGAAAGAACCAGACCGTGGATCGCAGCCCCTATCCCTCATCCGGCGACCCAACTCTCGAACCAGGTTCTTTGCCTCAGCGCTCCAGGGACCGCCCGTCTCAACTGCGAACGGCACGAATAAATAGTTTGCCTCCAAGGCCGCGTACCAGGAGTGCTTCAAGCGTGCCGCGCACTCTGCGGTAGGTAGGTACTTACACAGGTTGCATCCCAAAGGAGGCACCGGCCCTTCTGCCAGGGGATAAGAGTCAGGCCGTCGGGTCTCTTGCCATCTGTGCGGCTTAGTCCTGTGGGCTCGAGGACGTTTGGGACGTTTGCCGATATCAGAGCACGATGTTCACATTCTTTCAGACCAGTCAGACAGCTATCCATATACAGGTTAAAAAGCCAAGGGGACGCAACACATCCCTCTCTAACACCACTGGTGATGTTAAACCATTCTGAGTGCGCCCCGTTGACCCTGACACAGGCACAGGAATCCTTGTATAGAGATTTTATTGCCTGCACCAAGTGGTCGTCAACACCGTATATAGATAGCGTAGACCACAGTTCATCCCTCCATACTCGATCATACGCTTTATCCAGGTCCACAAAGGCACAGTATACTCGTACCTTCGCGTGTTCGGCCAGGTATTTTTCGGCTATGCACCTTAGGGCAAAGATTTGATCCATACATCCCATTCCCTTTCGAAATCCTGCCTGCACATCCCACATTTTTTCTTCACTAACATTAATCACTCTTTTAATCAATACCTTAGCATACAATTTGCCTACAACACTCAAAAGACTAATGCCGCGGTGGTTTTTGCACTCTTGCTTTGAGCCCTTTCCCTTATAAAGTGGAACGATAACGGCCTTGCACCAGTCTCCAGGAACATGACTGCTTCGCCAGCATTTATTAAAAATTTGGCAAAGCAAACTTGCCACCACCATGCCACCGCTCTTCAGCATTTCGACGGACACTGCATCATACCCCGCACTCTTTCCTAATTTCATTCTTTTCATCGCTTTCGTAATCTCATCCAAAGTTATCTCGCTGTTATCATTCTCATCCATCACCGAATTCTCAATCTCTATCCCTCTATTAGACACCTGGGGCGAGTTATCATCACTACAAGCATAAACACTTTCAAAATAGTCCTTCCAACGTTCCAGAACCTCATTTTCCTTACTTAACAAATTTCCTTCCTCTGATTTAACCACAATCGCTTTAGAATTATCGAATACTCCACGAGCCAACCGAACCTCCTTTCAAAACAACTTTTGGTTGGCTCTGAAGTTTTTAGAAAATTTTCTGTCATACTTATCTTTCATTTCGTTTTTCTTACTTTCTACAATTTCTTTCACTCTTCTTTTTGCATCAGTGTATATTCGTTTCTTATTTTCAATTGCTCCATTCACACTCATTGTTCCAGTCGTCCTACTATTGGCCTTTTAGCGCCAATAAATCCAACCATGCCTTCTTCTTTTCATGCACAGCCTTTCGTACTTCATCATCCCACCAACCTTTATCCATCGACCTCTTATTCTTTTTCCTAACAACTCCACAAACTTTGGAAGCTGCCTCAATTAGACTCGATTTCAAAATTTTCCACATGTCCTCTAACTCATCAATTCCTCTTGTACAATCCCTAAGACTAGCTGTTCTTTGACATACTTCTTTCTTATACTTTTCTATCACGTCTTCATCTTGCAACATCTCCACTGTTATCCTCTCTAATACAGACACTGGCTCGTGATTTCGATGACGCCAGCGTTTGAAAAGACCATTAATCCGGCAAACTACCAGGTAATGGTCAGTCCCTACACTAACACCACGATATGATCTCGTGTCAGTAACGGCATTCTTCATTCTTTCATCAACAATCACTAAATCAATCATAGTTCTACTATTTTGTCGCTCCCATGTGTACATATGGATCTTTCTGTGTTTGAACATGGTGTTCATCACAGAAAGATTCCTTTCTACACATACATCTAAAAGTTCCACACCGTTTTCGTTCACTCTCTCATCACCAAACATACCCAACACTTGCTCATAACCATCTCTTCTAATACCCACCCATGCATTAAAGTCTCCTGTCATAATTACGCGTTCATTTGGTCTACATTTATCCAAGGTATCTCTTAAACTTTCCCAGAAAATATCTCTCTCCGAGGGTTTGCAACCCATATCTGCGGCATAAGCACCGATCAGGAAGATACGGGTTAAACCTACCTTTAGTCGGACCCACATAAGTCTAGGAAGATTGATGATTGATTGAAAAGGAAATTGAGATTTCTATTCTCTACATAATATCAAAAATCCTATAACTTTAGAATAAATTGTATCTCTATAACTAGGTATATTAAACGCCGGAGCTTTACCTAGGCGTTCAGAACATCAAAATGCATCGCTTGTTTATCTTACTCAGAATGTCTGGTCGAACAACATTTTTGAACATAGTGCGATAGCCAGTAGCAACTTGCTGCCACGCACCGCTACGGCAGGCAACTGGCTGGTTTTACCCGTAGACGTAGATTAGTACATTGATATCGTTGGTTTTACCACAGAATATTATAAGAGGGGTTAGAAATACAATGTAGCGCTTTTGCTGCGGGACGGCGTCGCCACTTGTCTTCCCGCTCACTCTGCTACAATTACTCATGCCCTCTCACTCGCACCACGCCGCGCGCCTTATGGTGTATGCAAATCATTGCATAACCTGTGGCGACACGTTCCACGCCTACTTTGCACTTCTAGCCCCTCTTATAATGTTCTGTGGGTTTTACGCCCGAAATTCACTAAAGCGGGGTGGAGTGGAGATAGAGTATGTAAAATATACTTACAGGGTATGCTGACACTTATTTTAAGGGTTTGATCAGACCGTCAAACTGAAAAACTTTCTCTATGGGACCAACATCGAAATCGCGAAAAAAGTATCTGCTGTCCCATTATTTGGCTCAAACTCAACTTAAACTCAAAATGTTTTATTCAAAATAGTATCTCATGGATAGCTTTCTGACGACATTTTTTGACTCTACCACCGCGTCGGAAGGTGTTCCGTTGTAGAGAAGATGCGGCCAGAAACTTTCGAGGCTCGAGTGGGTTTGCAGTTTTGAATGGAACAGCAGATATTTACCCTGAGGTTGTCTGGAAGAAATCGCTTCTAAGACTGTGGTTCTTGTTTTATTTTTCTCTGTATTTTACTGTTTATATTTTGGTGTAAAATAAAGAATATTTGATAGATTGATATTTTTTTCGCGATTAAACAGTTGCATTACTTTAAAGCTGTATTCCCATTGAAGCACATGCAATGCGCATCCAACGCCCATGCAACGCAACGCCACGCACGGGGGTTCACACTGCCATCCACGCGTGACATGCGTGACGCGTGTGCCTTCGCCTTATGAAGTGATGTACCTATTTTGGTCGATTGTAAAAGTACAATAGATTTTTTTTTACCGTTTAAGGTGGTTTCTGTCCATACAAAACGTTGTCGTATAACACTCGTAGACGGTGTTAATAAAAGTAATGTTTTATTATGGAAAAATAGCTTAGAAAATCTAGTTTACGCATATCAAATAATATTTACAATTTATAATATTATTACGAAGATATCACGCTTTGAAATTATTCATACAAAATTTCAAACCCTTATATCTTCGTAATTATATTACAAATTGTAAATATTATTTGATATGCGCAAACTAGATTTTGTAAGCTATTTTTCCATATATAAAACATTACTTTTATTAACACCGTCTACCAGTGTTATACGACAACGTTTTTTATGAAATTGACAGCTCTCCAACCACCTTAATGCAATCTCCATCTCTGTAGGTATTTTAAACTTCTTGCATAATCCTGTTAAAATAAAAATATGCGCGAAAAGCATAGACGAAGAATTTTTGCGTAAAGTTTTAAATCTAAATTCGAATAAAGAATAAAATACTCTGTGATCCTTTAAGACCTCCGCACATTGCAGCTATTTTGAAGTAGGTAGTCATTTTGGTAAAGTAAACACCGATGATGTACCTGATCGATTTTATTGTTGACGACTATTGACTATTATTTCGCTATGACTATTGTTCACGACTGTTAATAATCATAATGGTATTTTAAATATAAATTATAATGAACAAGCTCTAAAGAGCGCTGACAGTGTGACATTCCTTGGTTTAATTATTGATGTTAACTTAGACTGGAAAGAACAAGTAGATAAGGTATGTAACAAAATTAATAGGTTTGTCTTTGCACTTTATAAGCTGACAAGAGTAGCGTCAAGAAGCACTGCAATTGCGGCTTACCACGCCTATATAGACTCTGTCCTTAGATACGGACTTATAATGTGGGGCAATAGTACGAACGCAAACAAGGCATTTCTTGCACAAAAGAAATGTATACGGGCCATATGTGGTGTAGCTCCAGATGTCTCATGCCGACCTCTCTTTAGATCTCTTAAGATAGGGTGAACTGTTCATCAATGAACCAGGTAAATTTTGAAGGGCTGTAACTTTTTAGTCCTTTGAGGTTAAGTATTTCATTAATAGTTAAGGAATTTATCTGGGTTTAAGCTTGCATTAACGTTTTTATATATTTGTTAATAGTTTAGTCTTAATTAAAGTTTAAACAAAAAAACTTATTTGGTTCAATGTGCATGCCTAGGTGTACTCATTGAACCAGGGTATTTTCCACAATGAACCACCCCGTGATATGTTAATTTATTGTTAGATTTTACAGTGTTAGTGCATGATATTTAATAATTAAACAAATATTGCTATTTTAAGTTTTATTATTACGCACGCACGCTTACAAAAATAATAAAAAATTATTAAAGCACAGTTTTACTACGTACTACTTTAGTACCTCTTAAAAAAGTAAAAAAATTGTAAAATTAACTCAACATGAGATATATTCTTAACATTTACTCTTCTATTAATAAACACAGTACAGTATTAATTACCTATAATAGGTATCTCTTAAAAAAAAAAATTTAATTGTAAAACTATATCAACATTAGAGATATTCTTAATCACGACTCTTCTTTGAATAATCACACCACATTTTTAATCATAGTATCTCTTCAAAAATAAAAAAAATAGGATGTGAAATTAAATCAACATTAGATACATTCTTAATAATAACTCTTCTATTAATATTTTATATGTATTAGTTATATAGAAACTTGGGCATTATTAAAAAAAACAAATTAATTACCTCCATATTCAGCAAGGAATTTGTTTTTACTAAAGTGGCGCTAATGTACTATAATGGGATCCCCATAAATATGATGGAATAAAGGACACAGCGTTAAAGGTTGTAAGTTGTTACTCAATGGTACACAATGAACCAGGTTCAATGTGGACCACATCGAAGTGGTTCATTGAGAGACACCACGAGATTTTAAACGGAAATAAAAATTTTACGGTACTAAACACGACATTGTAAGGTCAAAGATGCCTAATTAGATAGTCAAATATATGCAGAATCCTATGAGATAAGTAAGGAAATATTATGAATAGCAAATAAATAATGAAAAATCCAAGAAATCTGCAGAAAATACTGACTTTTTTGATAGATTTTCACGTAAACCGTCATTACACAACAACCTGTCGCGCGATCGCTGCGCAAACTGGTGGGTGGGGGGCGAGTCCAAACGCGTGCCTTTCGGTAATATAAGCACAAAGCGGCAACGGCGCATTTTGGAGAAATTTTGATGGTTCATTGTGTCTGCCTGGTTCAATGTACAACTACCGACCCTACTCCCTCTTCCATGCCTATACATTTTTGAAATGGCTAAATTTGTGAAGCAACACCAGCACAAGTTCTTTAAACTCGGAAAAGATATTCGCGCAAATACAAGATATCCAAATGACATAGTCCTCAACGAAGTGCCTCATACTACACGGTTTCAAAAAAACTGTTATAGCATGTGCAAAACTGTTTATAACAAACTACCAGAGAATTTGAAGGATTTGGCATTCACTAGATTTAAGACCGATTTATGCAACTGGCTCTTAGATAATACATTCTCTTCGGTAAAAGAATTTTTAACTAAGGATGACAATATAATAGTATGAATAAGTAATACCTATGTTAAATTATTGTAACATTCCATTAATTCAATCATTGCTTGTGTAATATTTGCATGCTGTTGTTAATGGCTGATCTAGGAGAGTCTCAATGTTTTACCTATTATCTGTAATACTGTACCCTAATCAAGAACAAATAAAGATTACTTACTTACTTACTTACTTACTGTCCAACTTCTGCCCTGACGCAAATCTGCCATAACGCGAATCTGCCATAACGCTAATCTGCCGTAACGCGAATCTGCCATAACGCGAATGAGCGATTTTATCGAGCGATAATATCGCTGCGATTTTGCGACACCTTACACACTGCAGCGATTCCGCGATTCGCGTCACGCATGCGCCCACCACTGAATGTAGTCGAAAGAGATTATAATATCGCGGCAGTGTGTGGGATCAAGCGCGTCCCCATACAAAATGTACTGAGAACAAATATCGCAAAATCGCAGCCATATTATCGCTCGATAATATCGCTGCAATGTGCGGAGCCTTAATAGTCTTGTCCATTGACGTGGTCTTGTCAAAGAATCCCACAAAATTGAGCTAAAAACTAAATCGATGATCGATTGTGAGAAAAAAATGGTACATCACCACAGAAATGTCAATCACACAACATTCTCTTTGGATCACAATGAAAATGGTCCGATTCATGTTAATGGAATCATTTTTTTTATTTTTAGTATCGATTGTTGATGTTTCCACCTTTTTTTCACAAGTTCATGTCGTATTTCCACTTAAATCCTGAACTTGTTTCATGAAAAGTCGAAGCACGCTTGAATACAAATAAAAAAAAAGATAAACTAACATTGACACGTGGGTGACACATGGTTGACACGTGGATGACACATGGTTGACACGTGGTGACACATGGTTGACGCGTGTGTGGACGAATTCTATACAAGGTGAACCACGCGTGGCGTAGCATGGCGTGGCATTGCATGTGCGTGTGCATCAGTGTGAAGTCCCTCATACATTTTACTAGAAACCGAATGCGTCCAAACGTGGCATGCGCGTTGCATGTGCTTCAATGGGAATACGGCTTAAGGGGTGATTGTACCCATGATACTGAACAACTTTTCCAAAGAAACCTATAAGAAATTCGCAAAAAAAAAATCAACCTTTCATACAAACGTTCGATCAACTGGTTGCATTTAGTATGAAAAGTGCACATTTTTTTTTGAGAATTTCCTGTTGGTTTTTTAGGGAAAGTTGTTCACTATCATGAGTACAACCACCCCTTAAAGTAATGCAACTGTTTACCCTAACACCCTGTAGTTTGATTGATGGTCCAAATGAAGATCGGATAAACTACAGGCCCATAGATTTATATCTATAACGGGATTAAAAAATTCATTGCTTTAATTGGTTCAAATTGAAAAAATTGGATCTAACTTCGTACTACATTTCAAGAAGAAAATAAGACTTCACTTACCTAAAACGATTCGAACACAAACTAAAGTAATAGGTAGGAGATTTAATTTATTCTGAAATGACACGAACAAATACACGCCTTATTATTTAGAAAACATCTGAATAAATACAGATAATAAGGTAAATCAAGGTGAGAGAGAATGTAGAGATGGCAAATGCAGTAGAGGCAGACCGTAGCGGGGACACCGGTGACACACCAGTGAGCACAGAACATTATAAGAGGGGTTATAAATGCAAAGTAGCGCTTTTGCTTCGGAGACGGCTGTCGCCACTTGTCTTCCCGCTCACGCTGCTACAATTACTCATTCCCTCTCGCTCGTACCACGCCGTGCGCCTTATGGTGTTATGCAAATCAATGCATAACCTGTGGCGACACGTTCCACGCCTACTTTGCACTTCTAACCCCTCTTAATATGTTCTGTGCCAGTGACACTCCCTGTAGGTGAACGTTAGGGCGCTGGTGACCTTGAGCGCGTCCATGTGCTAGGGTTGATACTTACCGAAAACGAATAATTTTCAGGTTTAAACTGGTGCAAAGAAATAATTTATCTATCAATCGAGACTTTTTTTGCATAGAATACATTGGTAACAGTTGTTAAATAAAATATCACTCAATATAGGGGATTGACACTTTTTTAAGGGGATGATCAGACTAACAAATTGAACAACTTTGTAGACAGTAGTCGGTTTTTGTAATGGATATAGGTGCGCTTTGAGAAGCCTTTTTTTTCCATTGTCTCAATACAAGAACGCGCTAGCCACGACGTACAAATTATTTTAATTTTTAATAAACAAATAGTGAATATAAATACATGAACGTGCGAAAATTTAATTAGGTACTAACTTCGCTTTATTTATATTGTCGCAATCTCCATAGAGTAATAATATTCTTTGGTTTTGTATTGTTTTGTAATTGCGACAAGTGTAAAAACATTCTAAGTAGCAACGAAAATTTGAAAGAGCATTTGTTTGTTACTTTCAAAGAATATAATAGTATGAAAAATAGTTTACTTTACTGTAATAAAGATTTTATTGAGTACATAGAGCATTGCGCGACAGATATTAATAAAATGCTCGCAAGTTTCAGCCACGAAAAACAAATAATGAAAAAAATAACAGAAAATGTAAAAAAATGTGTGAATAGTTCATTTTTGAAGGCTTGCTCTGCGCATTATGAAAAAAACGTCAGCTATTTTGTTAAAAGTGTTTCTTTTATTTGTATCAAAAGGTTTTGCATTTTAAGAAACAGGGCATTTGCTGAGGAAGCTTCTAAGGCTGCCCTAAAGAGAAAAATTGATATTTTAAAACACAAATAAAGAAATTAATTGATAAAATATTCTTGTATTTTATTTGCAAAATAGAAATAAGTACACTGAAGCTGTAGTTTTCTTTCTGGTTGTGCAATAGTTGGGAATGCTAATAAACCTTGTTCTTTGGGACACATGAAAATTTGCATTCTCAACCACTGCACAACCAGAAAGGACTGCAGCAGATTCAAAAGTTTTTACTCCCATCCCGCTCTTGAAATAGTTCTTGAGGGTTACCACTAGATGGCGTGGTTAAAAACTGTCCCCATTTTTTTTCTATGGACTTGTCATTCTTCTCCATAGAGTAATAATATTCTTTGGTCGCAATACAAGAACACACGCGTGATGCGACGGTAGCCCCGTTCGTTCGTTTCTCTCTCGCTCGAATTCATCACACATGTTTTTTTCAATATACGAACCTTAGATACGAACGTGCGTACAGCTTGGCAAAAAAGTCGTGATAAAAAATGAGGGCGCTGCCTCCACGCAAGAACGTCAAAATCACGCATAACCTGGCAACACCACCATACTAAATTTTTAGTTCCACCTGTCACCACGATCATGACTTTTTTGCCAAGCTGTAAGTAACTCTTTGATAATGTTTATTTTATTTTTATTATTACGATGTTTACCAAATTCGTCGCAATACAAGAACGCGCGTGCTGTATCTCTTCACATTTCCTTGCGCTCGAATTTATGAAGCACATTTTAAAATTTTTTTTTTAATACACGAACGAGCGAGTACGGACTACGTGGTTAAACGGCGGGAACACAATTTTCTTGCTGACTGTATATTTTTTCAAAATCTGTGAATGCAGTTCGAAATGTTTCAAAAAGTTAATAGTACTGTAGCGAAGTGACCGGGGTGTGTCCAGGAAATAAGTCAAATACGCAATTAAAAGAGCTCTTTTATTGGAATAAAACGTAACAGAATAGATTATTATATACAATTAGATAAAACATTATTATAAATTAGATTTTTTGGCCTGAGATTCATATTGATTATGACTTGACTAGACAAGAAAACCCATCCCACACAAATAAATAATAGGGTCGTTCGTAACGTAATGAATTAAGAAAACATTAGTCGTCTTCCTTACACTTTAGAAAGCTTTTATTAGAGTAATCATACGTATAGGTAGCTATTTTATTATAGTTTGTTTCAGCCACTCCTATTCTTAATTTGTGTGATTTTAAGTATCCCATTGCTCGTTTATAAAAAGGGGAATTTCTTAACATTTATTTATACTCAATATTTTATTGCTTTCCATAATTACATTCTTTTCAGTCAATTTATCAATGTTTTGAAATTAGTTCTTAATTTTGCCGCAACATGGTGATTTTTCTAGTCAAGTTAGATGTTAATTAGATTAGTTTACCACTCTAGAACACCGGGGATATATTTCTGGATGAGACCCTCGTAATAGGGCCATAGGGCTTCGATGTCGGGGATGCCAGCACTCTTTGTGTATAAATCGTATTTACTGAAAAAAACAATGTTCATTTTTTAACTTTGAGAAAGATGTCTACGTAATTATTGGACTGATAACGATTTAACTTTTGAACGCTATTTTAGTTGGGCTGTAAAATAAACTGCCGATGTTAGTTACCTAATAGGACTGCATCTAATCTAATCCAAACTATTATAAAACTGTAACTGAAGTGTGTCTGTACATTGAAGATATTTACAAAAAAAAGATTACGATATGGTTTTTAGATATCCCTGACTCGATATCAACCTTTTTTAGAAACTTTGTCTGTCTGTTTGTCTGTGTGTTTGTTTGTTCGCGCATCACGCAAAAACTACTGAACCGATTTTGATGAAACTTTTTTGTTTGATAGCTTATGATCTGACTTAAAATCTGGTATATAATTTGTTCGGTCGTGGATGTTCTGAGGTTTCAGAATATCTCTGACTACCCCCTCGGGGAATATAGTCGTGAGCATATGCTTATGCTTATGCTATGCTTATATAATTTGTGCCGACAAAGTCGCGGTAAAACACTAGTGGGGAATAAAATACAAAGTTGCGGATTGCATGTTACCTCGCCCCCCGCAAAAAGTGGCAAAAATGTTAGTTAGAATTACACGCGTTACTAGTCCTCATATAAGTAGTCAAAGGTTTTGACGTTCGATTAAGAGTTGCTAATTTGATTAGTGGTCCGCTCCGGGTGTTACAAAAGAAATCATAGACAAATTTTTTTTTCGCTTACACTGGTAGACGGAACATCAGTGTAACCGCGTATGAGATAGCGATAGTCATGTCAGACAGCCTTCGTAGAACAAAAAAGTGGTTACGTCGATAAGGACAGCAATAAGTAGCGATCTCCTTTTTTAACTAGAGCGAATTTGCTATGTGCATCTCTTACTGAGTGAATATGACAAGACACGTGCTTCGTTCTAGTACCTTCTCTATCTACGCAAGAAATCAATGGGTTGTTGAGGGGCTTGAAAATACATGGTGATATTTTCAATACTAACCAATTAAAGTCAATGAAATTTTGCAGAAACAATCTAGAAACAAATTTCTATGCTTGTATAGAGTCAGATTTTCGTTAAAATGTATAGTTTTCAAGTTACAGTGCCTCAAAGATTTCCATACAAATCTTAAATTAATCCTAGCATTGAAACTATATATTTTAACGAAAATCTGACTCTATAGAAGCATAGAGATTTGTTTCTAGATTGTTTCTGCAAAATTTCATTGACTTTAATTGGTTAGTATTGAAAATATCACCATAGTACCTACGTTTGTATGCAGCGCGCATTTTCGCTCTCGGAATAATATTCTCTTAAAGGTAGTACTAACTTGAACTCCAGGACGTGTTTCATGATCTCGTCGTCTCCGTCGACCATCAGGTGCTTGTAGTCGCCGCCCGCGTGCCACGGGTAGAATGAGTGGTATCTGTACACAATGCTTTATTAGATAAGGGGTGCGTTCAGAACCTACGCCCAGAGTGCGCCCAGAGTGCAACTTTTCGCCCTAACGCCGTTCCGAGGCTCGGTTAAAAGCGTGTTACCCATAAGAGCGAGCGAGAAGAACGACCGCACCCAAAGGTTCTGAACGCAGCCAAGGACTCTTAGAATTGCTCCAAGGGCAGGAACTATTGTGAGAAACAGTAGCGGAAGTATGTAGAACTATAAACTACTAGTGTTTTCCCGCGACTTCGTCCGCACAAATTATATACCAGATTTTAAGTCAGATCATAAGCTATCAAACAAAAAAAGTTTTATCACAATCGGTTCAGTAGTTTTTGCGTGATGCGCGAACAAAGAAACTAACAATTTTGTCGATGGATGGCGCTGCACGTCATTTAAATCGCGCTTTCGAGTGTTATTAGAATTTATATGAAGAGAACCGCTACTTTTTTATTCCTCATGATTTTACGGTTTTATAATAGTTAAGATTAAGATTACCTATTCTGTGGTGGTAGCAAGGAATATCTAAGAGTGCCACAGAGTATGCCACTATCCACTATCTAAGAACGCTCGCTCAAGCGCGACTGACACTCGCACATTCACTCTCTGTGGGTGAATGGTAAGGGATGTCAGCAACGCAAGATTGGAACGAACGAAGTACATACATCCAATGATATTAATGTTACGCTACATCTATACTACGGTCACGCGTGCGATGCAATGAGCGCTTGGCACTCGACTGAATTAGGCCGCGACGTCGCGGCGCGACCGCGTAGGTACAATTTTACCCGACTGCGACAGAAGGAGGGTTATGTTTTTCGAGCGTATGTATGTATGTATGTATGTATGTATGTAGGTATGTATGTATGTATGTAGGTATGTATGTACGAGGTATGTATGTTTGTATGTCTATTTCTTTGGCACGCCCTACAGCCTAAACGGATTGATGGATTTTAGCGTATGAGGTGTCGTTAGATTCGTAAAAATCGTGAGAGTGACATAGGGTACATATCAATATCAATATGGCGTCTGCGAATTAAAAAAGAGAGTGGGGAGAATTAAATTGTTTTCGTAAAAAATTACAATATGGGTATCAAATGAAAGCTGGTGAAGAGCAGATTCCAAATATATATTATAGTACTTTTATCCTTCCGTTTTGACACAAGACTAAAAAGTATGAAATAAACTAAATTATTTAGAAAAACAAAAAACCCGACTGCATAAAAAACTATTCAAATTACATTAATTTGCTCAAAAAAAGTTATTATAGCTGATTTAAGGAGCTTGTTTTTATCTTTTCAGCTAATAGTTTTTTATGCAGTCGGGTTTTTATACCTACAGTGCGGAGTGAGACTGGCCTGCCTGGTGGAAGTTCTGATTTAAATTTTAAAAGAGTATAGAAAGTAATCGAACTGACAAACCTGATCATGTAAAGCCCTTCCTTAGGGAACTTGGCCTTGTTGTGAACCAGCACCTGGTATAGGTACTCGTCGTGTCCCCACGACATCATTAGGTTCTCCAGACCACACTTCGGCTTGTACATACCGTTCTCAGTGCTGAAAATAATTTATTTGGGTTATCTTAGAGTCTAAAGGTGTGATAATGGAGTTGATAGCCTAGAAGGTTTTGTTGTTGTTGCTTATCAATTTTAAGCAAACCAAAAAAATTAAAGTCATCTCATCCCAATGATGGAGATCGAAATAAAATTATTTTTAGAATCGACAGTGGCGACGGGCTCACCCCCCGTCACACTGGACCGAGTTTCGGTACTATTGGTGAAACGTGGATGTTCTGAGGTTTCAGAACATCTCTAACTACCCCCTCGGGGAATATAGTCGTGAGCATATGCTAGAATCGACAATAATTCCAAAGACATTGTTGATGTGATTAGAAACGTACAAACAAACACATCTTCATAAATATCTTCGATATTTTCACAGATCAATCTTACGGCGCAGTAGGGCCACTAAGAAAGTTCTGTACACCCCAAACTATTGAGGTACATTTAATTTTAATGAATGCACTCTAAATAGCACATTTCTTGCACAATTGTTTCATTATCGTTACACGCATATTTAAGGGTATATTATTCGGAGCGCGCTCCATACAAACGTACTATAGTGATATTTTCAATACTAACCAATTAAAGTCAATGAAATTTTGCAGAAAAAATCTAGAAACAAATTTCTATGCTTGTATGGAGTCCGATTTCGTTAAAATGTATAGTTTTCAAGTTACAGTGCCTCAAAGATTTCCATACAAATCTTAAATTAATCCTATCATTGAAACTGTATATTTTAACGAAAATCTGACTCTATAGAAGCATAGAAATTTGTTTCTAGATTGTTTCTGCAAAATTTCATTAACTTTAATTGGTTAGTATTGAAAATATCACCATAGTACGTTTGTATGCAGCACGCATTTTCGCTCTCGAAATAATATTCTCTTAAGATAGTGACCCGGCTAGGACGTAACACACCAATCTAGTCCCATTCATGCTGAAGCATTTAGTCTGGCTTTGACTGTACTATTAGTTCATACGTATCATTTTAGTCCAAAATTGTACATTCCATGAATCGAGCACCTACTTATTCATTTCTAGGATCTATTCTATTCTTAATTAATGGCGTTTCCTTGTTAGATTTCGCCAGTGTCAAGTGTTGAGGATATACTCATTAGATATTGTACGGTAATAGGATATGGCGATCTCAAAGACCCGTTTTTAAAACAAAAACACACTCGAAACCGCCATAAAACGGCGGAGCCACGTGGCTGTCAAAATTACAAGTCGACGACACGTCCACTTGTCACCCCCTCAGCCACGCGACCCATTTCTAGGATCGGTCCTTTCGAATTATATCCAACTGTCAAAAATAGAGCTGTCAAAGCAAACATATTCTCTACTAACTTGAACTTAGGGTTGTAAGTGTCGGGGTTGTTCTTGAAGCTGTCGTCCCCGTACACGATGGACTTGCCCCACTTGGTGCCCACCGCGAACGTGTCTCCCACCACGCACCACTGTGGCTCCCCGTAGAATGCCATCACCTGATCAAATATGATAGCATTATTTTTCTTTTGAGTTCATAGCTAAACTACAAATTATAGTTTTAGCCTGTAGGATCCCACAGCGGGGGAAAAGGCTTCCTCTCGTGAATAAGAGTGAAAGAAAGTGGGAATACTCCACCATACCAGCCTAGTGCGGATGTTGGAATAGTGGTCAACGAAATATACTTTAATAAAATATAAAACATCTCATAGGTACCTACATAATTATAAATTATAACTAATAAATTATGGGAAATACTTTTATTATTAAAATAACAAACAAATTATGGTAAAATTACATTGCAGCGTGCATAGGTCTTACTGCTACGTATAATTTTGGGTTTGGTCAAAAGGATATTAAGTACCTACGAGTACGTAGTTTTTTTGGACGAGATCCGAAAAAAATACCTTGCTGGCAACATTATATGTATTTAACTTGTAATATAGGGGACTATAATGTCTAAAATTATGTCTACTGTAGAATTTATTAAAGTACCTATCTTATAACTGTAAATACATGTATGTTTGTCTCTAGAAGAATAAACAAAATCTCTAACACTGTCAAGTCAAGACCATCTTACCTTGCCAAGGTCATGTATGAGCCCAATCAGATGGAACCAGTCTTCATCAGGGTGATCCTGGCGGATCCTCTCGGCTGTCTGGAAGGCGTGCACAATGTTCGGCAGGTCGGTGTCTGGGTCCGATTCGTCAACTAGGTCGTTCAGCTTGATCAGCGCGTCTTTCACCGTCGACTTGAAGTGGTTGAATTTCAACCATTTGTCTATTTTACCTGTTGATTTAGTTTTCTTTAATATTTCTGTTTCATTGTGTTTCATTTCATTTATTTAGCAGTTTTGCCCCAAAAGAGGGCACATTAATTTGACTGATTTTCAAATAAGGCAAGCTTAATAGCAACTGGTCCTTGGTATTGAGACAACTGACTCCAGTAGTACTGAGGCAGGCAACTTATAATATATCGACTGTGAGAAATTTCAGGTTTGCTCCCATAGTAAAAATTGTTCAGTTTGAACATCAAAACCACGGGGGGCTTCAGGGGTGGCCCTAAAAATTTAGCTAATCATGTTATTATCACCCGGTATTGTATATTGACTATTAAAAAATGTGTTCCATCCATGTCCAAACGAACCTTGAACAAAGTCAACAGTCATGTTAGTGTGCATGTCGTAGTATGTCCTACGCACGCGCTCCTTGATGGGGTCGCTGTCGTCGACGGTGTAGTCGCGGAACGCGTCGATCGGCTTGTCGTCGTACACTGGCTCCGGGCGCAGGAGCAGCGAGGGGTCCATCATTTTGATCGGGGAGTCCTGGGTAGCAGTGGAATGTTAGAGTTTTCTAACGGTTAATACCGACCGCTCCCAAACCATGTAGGAAAAAATCGCGATGAAACCAGCATACGCTGAACAAGAAATTCTGATGCGTATGTGTAGTACACCAATTCGCATTAGGCAAGCTTGGTGGAGTAACGCCCATGAGGGTATGCCTGTGACCTGCAGTGGGACATTTATAGGCTGATGATGATGATGAGACATCTAGCGCAAGGTTGGATGAGTCTAGTATTTTGTTTCCATTTGTGTCATTGGAAGGAAAACAAAATTAATGAATCAGAATTTAGAGAACGCAGAATTATTTACATGTTTGTCAACTTCGATCAACAATATCCAACTAGATAACGCGTCAGAGCGCTCAAAACATGTCCCGGCAAATAACGCCTCACTATTGGAGTGAGGTCTTATTTTGAATTAGTTGCGTTCGAACAAAGCCAACGTAAGCACGTCTCGCAATGCCGCAGTGTTCCTTTTTTAAATTACTAGGAATTATGGTTGCTTTGAGGTCGAAATTATAATGTATTCGGACTGTTTTCTCGGTTCGTTAACAAAAAATGTTGTATATTCACGAGGACAGAATTTCTCTTTGATTTTGTATGCGACCCGTTATCTAGTTGTATATTGTTGATCGAAGTTTGTCAACATTGAACATTTCAGATTAATTTAATTGAACAATTCCAATTTATTTAATTAATATTTTTGTAACTTACCGGTTTCGGTTTCATGTTTGCTAAATTAATGTGTACCCTCCGAACACACGACAACAACTATCTGCTACCAATTAGCGCATCATCTTAAATGCCTTCGATAATTTATAGATAAAAGGGTCGTTAGGCCAAATGTTATCGCTTCTGCGTAATACAATTACGAATTAAGAATTTGGCAAAAAAATATACGTCTTTGCTTGATGCGAGTTGGATCTGAACATAAAGGATCTGTTAATACTAATTAGGGGCAAGCCACACAATGCAGTGCGATGAAATGATTGCGGGAAACCGGTAATCACCCACGGCCTCGCACCCGAGGCCCGAGGACCTCGTGCGAAGTCACCGAATATTCAGGGTGCAAACTTAAATGCCTTACATTCTCTAGGGGGTGATTCAGACCATTAAACAGAAAATTTTCACTATGTGACCAACTCTTAATCGCACAAAAAATATCAGCTATTCCATAGAAAACGTCAAATAAAGGGCTACCGAAATGTTTGGAACAGGATTTTTCAGGAAACCTGGAATTCTTATGCAAAACAGGAGAGAAGGCTAAACACCTACCAATATATGCACTGCTATCTTGGGTATACGCTGGCAGGACAGGGTGATAAACGAGGTTGCATAGCTGCATAGTATCACGACTCTTCTTCAGAGGCGGCTTCGGTGGCTGGGGCACGTACACCGTATGAAGGATTCTGGTTTACCAAGGTGCATCCTTCTGTGTGAGGTCGCACATGAGAAAAGGCCAGTCGGAACACCCATGCTGCGATTTAGGCGTCAAGAGGGCTCTCTTTCGGAATCGGCCACGCCACGGAACGTCGTAGCGACAGGTTTTTGGATTTGAAAGTAACGACAGGTTTTTGTATGTGTAAGTGAAGAAACTCCGCACCGCATCGTGTGGCTTGGGTCCATCGAATACAAGGTCAGTGTCATACATCCTTGCTTCAATTGGTGCAATTCTTCTTAGACTAGTTCGTTCGGCAGTGTTATCTGTTTAGTTATTTCATTCTTAAATTCTGATATCCTAACTTTGTCGGATTGTAGATCTACCTACTGCTTGTATAAAAAAATATAATATGATGATGTTTTCCTCAAAGCTGATATCGACTATAGTGACTACCTAGGTATTTACTTATTATTTACAAAAGCTGTTAGATCCGCTGGATACATTTAAGTTGGTGCCTACTCTCTGCATCAATACCTAAATATTTTCTATTTAATATTTATCGGTTTACAAAATTAGTTCAGTGAGGCAAGCAATCAAAAGATGTCTATATACACACCCAATCTCGCCGACATGTCGGCGAAACAGCCCATAACAATAAAACATGAATAAAACCAAGAAACGAGAATAACCAAAAAAAATGGGACGCTAGATAGTATGTCAAAATTGTATCCAAATTGTTTGCTAAGTGCCATCACAATCGGACAAACATTTTAGAACTCTGTAACGTTAATATAATGCATACAAGACCAGTGTAGGAGTAAGTATATAAATAGCACACACGTGTAGTTTAGCTAAAGAGTTATATCCTCTCTCTGTTCTATTTTTGTCATACAAGGCATCTATCGTACGTATCAGACAAATATTAATATTGATATTCATGATTGTGTTACCGACAGTAAATGTTATTTGGCGATAATCGTCATCATCATCATTCGTTCACTGCTAGGGCACAGACCTTTAGTTTACAACCCGTGCCCTTTACTGCGTCTACGTAACTATGCAGGTTTCCTCACGATAACATTTTCATTCAAGAGTTAAACCTGCTTTTTATTAAGATTGGAAATAGCCTGACATTGTGCATTAGGCATAGGCCGCTTTTTTCCGACGGCATTTTTATTAGTCATGCATTTGAATTTTTAGTTATCGTGTGCGGGCGGATGTTCTTGAATTTTTAGTTATCGTTTGCGGATGAATTTAAAACAGGTTGAAGGTATAAACACCTATTATTTGTCGTAATTTGGTTGCAATGACACAGTTTTTATTTTTGGTTTTTAATTAAATATATTATTACCTAATTGAATCAATGATTTTTCGTAGGTAACCGACTTGACTAACGAAGCGCTCGTTGGCGTAGTGGAGCTTCGGTATTGGAAACGATCACCGAAGTTAAGCAACGTCAGGTCCGGTCAGTCTTTGGATGGGTGACCGTTTTTTTTCATCTCGAGCGTTTCCGTGCTTCGGAAGGCACGTTAAGCAGTTGGTCTCGGATAGTTCCGTCAGATGGCGTTGTAACTATTCGTTAAGCCAGGTCAGAGGCCTATTGGCGGCTTGAAAATTCTGGCAGCAAGGTGACCACTAACTTGCCTCCACCAACACTGGGCCCACGTGGTGGAGTATGGCCCACTCCCTCTCACCCTTATTCGTGAGAGGAGGCCTTTGCCCTACAGTGGGACTCTACAGGCTATAACTTAACTTAACCGCCTTCGACTATTCCGTTTTATTGGAAAAACAGATAAATAACTAGGTACGTTGGATATTAGCTAATAGCCTCGATCTAGACTAAAAACGTACATTTGATAACTTTCACGCAGATGGAGCCGCGAGCAAAAAGCTTGTCTTGTTTATTATAAGTCGTAACGATTATGTAGTAGGTACCCACTTAATATTATGAACACTTTTCAGCGATAACCTATAATTTTATTAGTGTCAGATAAATAAACGATATTCCTATTGTTTTTGTTTTCTGAACATAATATCGTCATCATTAAAAGTGTACTCAATAATAATAAGTGACATAAGTACCAGTTACTTAATTTAATCACTCAAACGACTTCGGATATACAGGGTGTCTTTAAGAGGTGATTGTCTCATGATACTGAACAACTTTCCCAAAGAAACCTATAGAAAATTCTTAGATAAAGTCTAGATTGAGCCTCCCGCTTCTACCGTATAAAAAAAGTGTCCACCTTTCTTAGTTTGGTGTGCGTGAGGCGTCATACAACTTATAGTACAGGTAAAGTAAGCTACATAATGACCGTTTGGAGGCAAAATTTGCAATCCACCCAAAATTTATGGGTCCTACCCCTCCAGAGGGTATGGGTAGGATTTTAGAAAATGCTTATTTTGCAAACTATCCAGTGAAGTAAGTTTCATTTTCTATGTACATTTTCGCGCTGAATCGAATGAAAACATCCCTATGCTTATATAGGTCCTTGTTCCCCCAGTGGCGGATACAGATGGGGGGCGCGGGGGGCGCGCGCCCCCTCCTTGCGAGGCCGCCCGCGCCGCCCCTGACCATTTGTATGCGCACGAGATAGAACAACGGCTGCCAAAGCCAACATTCTCCTTCGAGTTCTCTCTAATTGCGTGTTTGTTATCACGCTATTTCTTATATTCTTAAAGTTTGCATGTGATTTGTGTTTTTATAACGATAAAATCAAGTTCTAGATATCTTTAGCGCCCCCCCATTGAGTTTTTCCTGTATCCGCCACTGTGTTCCCCCGCACTACCGTAACTTTTCTCGAAGAGATTCGGCGCATATTTGAGCGCTCATAACTTTGGTCTGGAAACTACCTGTGACTCAAATTTTAGTAGTAGCTCTAATTTTCAGGACAGAATGGAATCGTCACTCTTTTAAAATGTACCTAATTTCATATTTATAGCCCTGCTACTTTAGATTTTATTAATACTCAAACTTCGTTGATTTCGTCGCTCACTGTTGATCATCAAAACCTAACAGGTACTTCCCGGATTCCTAGAGCTGAAATTGGGTAAATTTTATAACAGTGATGACCACATGCTGTCCTGAAAGTTTGAGCTCTCTGGTACTATCCAGACCAAAGTTATGAGCGCTCAAAAATACGCCGAATCGCTTCAAGAAAAGGGACTGTCCCCCCGCTTTTTTATCGCTATTTTTTGTTAATTTTTTTGTTTTGATTTGACAATGCCGTTAGTTGTGATGAATTTATTAATTCGACGACGTCTCAGAGGCAGCGGAAAAGGTTAGTCTAATTTATTAGTATAAGAATGTCCGAGTTTTATTTATTTCCTTGTTTCCTCGCAAATATGTTATAAAACGTCGTATGACACACGTTCGGTTTGATAATTACAGCCTAGGATTTCTTGTAGACCTCGCCTACGGCTCGGTCTAGCAATAACGCCTCGGCTGTAATTATCAACTTACCGAACTTGTATCATAATTCATAATGTACTATTACAGTTTTATAATAGTTAAGAAGATAAGTATAGGTTCTGATAGGTGCTTGCTGCTTACCTAAAATATTTTTGGCAAAATGTAAGGCAAATGCTAAAACATATGCAAAGCATGTAAGCATAAGAAAAGACGTAATTGTTTCTTAGCTAAATATGTTTCTTATATTCTAAAATCAAGTAATATTTAACATAATATACACAGGTCCGTGAAATATACATTAAAAAGCTATCTTACAGTCAGAATACATACTATAAATCATAAAATATAAATACAAATAAGTAATATAAAATATACGTCCAGATTCTGTTCTACTAAATATACAAATATTTATCATACTATACAACAAATAAAATAGGTAACTAAGTATCTAATAAATAATAATATACAAGGTACAGGTAGGTGCTACTAAATATGATACATACTAATTTTTTGGCCAAAATCTAGCGTTTCTAACTAAGCAGACAAATATGCACCTTTTGTGTCAGCAATAAGGACGTTCGAATCACCACTCGCAGACGCCGGGGATGTACTTGTCGATGAGGCCTTCGTAATAGGGCCACAAAGCTTCGATGTCGGGCAAAGATGCACTCTTCGTGTACAAGTCATATTTGCTGTAAACAAACAAAAAATGTTAAATAATGATCTTGTTAAAAATAAAAAATGTTGTATAGGTACTCGTAGGTCGTAGGTAGGTACTGTAGAATTAAAATTATCAAGATAATTATCAGTTTATCTTGATAATAGGACGCGTATATGGAAAGGGCTGCCTGACTGAGTTACAACATTTTGTAAGTAAGCAATTTCAACTTAGTTACAAAAAATACCACATATGCAGAAAGGCACAAACAGCATACATTTTCTCTTGCTCTCTCAATGCGGTTAGCGTATAAGCCTATCTCGTTTTCGCGACTTATTATTTTAATGCCTTTTCTAGTCATATACTATTTCTACGATTTTACCGAAGAGATGATAATTATTACAAACATCGTCTATCATCGTCGATAAAATTTGGCAAATGCCATTCATTATCAGTACACAAAGAAATCACTTTTTTTTTAATCTTATGGCGTGCAATCAAATTTTTTCCTCGAATTCCAGCCAGTTGCTGACAAATTCAAAAAGTTTCTATTCAAATTTATTTAAAAGTCATCAATATTTCTAAGATATTTCTGCAAAATGATTTTACTAGTTTATTCACATACGAATTTTTTCTTAAAGAACATTTATTTTGTAAAATCTCCTTATGATCTTGAGTTTATATAAGATACTAGAGTTAACCCGCGATTTCTTCCGCACAAATTATTTACTAGATTTTAAGTAAGATCACAAGCTATCAAACATAAATAGTTTCATCAAAATCGGTTGAGTAGTTTTTGCGTGATGCGCGAACAAACAAACAAACAAACAAACAGACAGAAAAATTTCTAAAAAAGGTTGATTTCGAATCAGGGATACTTACCTAAAGTATCGTAATCTTTTTTTTTAATATCTTCAATGTACGTACAGACACACTACAGTTACAGTTTTATAATAGTTTAGATTAGATTTGCTTAGGATATTTGTAATTTGGTTTTTTCAGTTTAGTCGCCAAATTCTCTATTGATTTTTCTAGTGGCAGTATATCGTTCTAGGCAGCAAGTTATCACCAAAATATGTGAGTATCCTATCGTCTCAGATCCTACCGTGTGTATGAAAGAAGTAACGCTTACTTGAACTCCAGCACCCACTTCTCGACCTCTTCGTCCTTCTCGTTGGTGAGGTGCTTGTAGTCGCCGCCCGCGTGCCACGGGTAGAACGAGTGGTATCTGTTAGTTAAATAAAAGTTGAATTGGCTGGAACCTCTATGACTCTGTTAGAAAAGGGAATAACTTTCAAAAAGCCAAGTGTGGTACCTACTCCGAACAAATAATTATTTGTTCGTAGGGTACCTAGGATTAATAGCGAACTTGCATTTGTTGGTACACCATTATTAAAGTACTAGCTGATGCCCGCGACTCCGTCTGTGCGGACCTTAAAAAGTGTCCTATGTGTTAATCCAGAACATATTCTATCTGTGTGCCAAATTTCATTTAATTCCGTTCAGCCGTTTATGCGTTTTTGAGTGACAAATGTCCAAACATCTGATCATCCAAACTTTGATATTTATAAAATTAGTGAAATTTAGTTTCAAGATCCCTAGTCGTAGAAAGAGAAGGCACTAGAAGGAAGCACGTGTCTTGTCATATCACTCAGTAAGAGATGCACATAGCAAATTCGCTCTAGTTAAAAAAGGAGACCGCTACTTATTGCTGTCCTTATCGACGTATCCACTTTTTTGTACTTCGGCCATCTGACTCCAAAATGTCACTTCATATAAATTGTATGGGACAACCACCTGACTCCGAGATGTCACTTCATATAATTCGCTATCTCATACCCGGTTACACTGATATTCGGTCTACTAGAGTAAGCGAAAAATTTTTCGTCTATAAGCGAAAAAATTTTCGTCTATGTACCTAGTTCTTTTCCCTAACTTGACTATTATTTTAGGCAATGGCAATTTGAGCGTTTGGAATTTGTTAAAAAAAAAGTTGCGCCATATATAGCGATCCCGTGGAAAACGCTCATAAAGGCTGATATTCAGAGAAGTTTTCTAAGTTTCGAGTTCGAACGTCAAAATCCATACATTTTCGACCATAGCATACCCTAAAAGTCGAGCTCAAATATGTCACAGAATCTCAGCCTATGTGTCGAGTGTCACCTGATCATCAGCTGTCCCTTCTCCGGGATCGTGGACTTGTTGTGCTTGAGGAACTGGTAGAGGTACTCGTCGTGGGACCACGAGATCAGCAGCTTATCCAGCCCGCAGTGAGGCTCGTACATGCCGTATTTTGTGCTGGAAGTGACAATCAGGTCTTGTAGGTTGTTGGTGAATTATTAATCATTATCATGAGCCTCTTTCGCTCCTTTCGCTGGGGCCTATTTATACGCATTATTGGGGAGAGACTCCACATACGAATCATAATTCTTTTCTTAAGCGTACCTATTCTTCTCTGGATATATTCAAACATAAAGTTTTATGTTAATGTGTTATGTTATGTTCTTCTAGTATGTTCGTTTTTCGGAATTTATGTACGATTTGTAACACCACTGGCTTTTCGGTGAAGGAAAACATATTGAGGAAACCTGCATGCTTCAATTTCGAGGCATGTATTGTACCCACTGTCCATTATAAGTGGCGACGGGCTCACCCCCCGTCACACTGGACAGAGTTTCGGTACTACTGGTGAAACGTGGATGTTCTGAGGTTTCAGAATATCTCTGACTACCCCCTCAGGGAATATAGTCGTGAGCATATGCTTATGCTAAATTATATGTAATGAGGAAAACATCTTTTTGTGTATTTCACTTCCTCGCCTCAATCTTCCATCAACGAACCATGAAATTTACACAAAACAAACCTCAAAAATTAACTTGGTAAGCACCTACTTTATGTTTTTGTATTTTTGCATTACATGCAGGTCTGTTGTTAGCTATTGCGGGTTAGGACGTGGAGGCATGTTAAATGGATACAATACTGTTTTTTTGGTAAAATAATCCTGTATTGACCATACAAAAGAAGAAAAACGATAGATATTAATTTCGGGCGTCAGCTTACAATCCAGTGCCGCTCTCGCTAAAGCCCATAATTATATAAATCTTATGAAACCTACCAAGTGTCTCCGAAAAACTATAAAGTGTAGGTACTCACTTGTACTTGGGGTTGTAAGTATCTGGGTTGTCCTTGAAACTCTCTGGTCCGTACACGATGGACTCGGCCCACTTGCAGCCCACCACAAATGTGTCCCCCACCACGCACCACTGAGGCTCTCCGTAAAATGCCATGACCTGGATAAATTTTACAGATAATCTTGTAATATTTATTCCTTTCAAATTAATATACCTACTTTTGAAATTAATTTGGGCGAAACCCTGTGCTCCATTTGAATTTGGGGAACTGTGTGCCCTGTTTAATAAACTCGACAAGTGACAATTGAAAATGAAAATTCAGAGTACATTGCTGCTTACTGATGACGCTAAACTTGCAGTGCTTCATGTGTCCTAGCATTCTCAGCAATGTACTCTGAATTGTCATTGTCAATTGTCACTTGTCGCGTTTATTAAACAGGGCCCTGGAGTGCGATTTTTGAATCTCATTCGGTGAGCTCAGCTGTTAAAAATGTCAAAATAATTACGGAGATACGCATCTTTTCACTGCTGATTTGACTTTAAAAAATCGCTCTCCTGTAGTATGATTTTTGAAAGTCTACTCAGCAGTAGAAAGATGCATATCTCCATAGTTATTTTGACATTTCCAACTGCTGAGCTCACCGAATGAGATTCAAAAATCGCACTCCTGGAGTGCGATTTTTGAATCTTATTCGGTGAGCTCCAAGAACATTGTATATATTTACAAGATTTTTGGTGAGCTCAGTTGTTGGAAATGTCAAAATTACTACGGAGATATGCATCTTTCTACTGCTGAGTTGACTTTCAAAAATCATACTACAGGAGAGCGATTTTTAAAAGTCAAATCATCAGTAAAAACATGCGTATCTCCGTAGTAATTTTGACATTTTCAACAGCTGAGCTCACCGAATGAGATTCTTTAATCGCACTCCAGCAGTGCGATTTTTGAAAATCATACGAGCGGTTCGGCAGTAGAAAGATGCATATCTCCATAGTAATTTTGACATTTTCAACTGCTGAGCTCACCGAATGAGATTCAAAAATCGCACTCCTGATCTCATGTTTATAGGCTCAGTAGTTTAATTTGAATATTGGACTAGATTCACTCATGTAAAGTAGTCATGTAGTCAATTATTAGGCTCTAATTTTCTTCATCATCAGGAGTGCGATTTTTGAATCTCATTCGGTGAGCTCAGTAGTTGAAAATGTCAAAATTACTATGGAGATGTGCATCTTTCTACTGCAGTTTTGACTTTCAAAAATCGCTCTCCTTGAGTATGATTTTTGAGAGTCAAATCAACAATAGAAAGATGCATTTCTCCATAGTAATTTTGACATTTTCAACTGCTGAGCTCACCGAATGAGATTCAAAAATCGCACTCCAGAATGAAGCATATTCCCTCCCGCTGACAAGACATTGTAATCAGTACCAGAAGAGTCGATTGGAAAATAGCTGATAGGAAATCACAACCCATGATAATGCTTGGAAAATTTTAATCATGGCGTTTATGTTTGTATAATAAAATAATCGCGTCCCAAGTTCATAGCGTGTTAAATAAGGTTATCGGAATGACCAATTGGGTTTATCGTAATAATATAGCATGATGCGCAGATTTACTTGAATGTTAAGGCCATTTGTAGTGTCAACATGAGACAAATGTTATGTTATTATTCCTAAACAGTTTCCCCTAATAAGTCGAGCTAAACGATTGAAATTCGATATTCTTTCTCACAATAAATCTGTTTAAGTTTATAGTTATGTCAGCTGAACTGAACTGAGCAGTAAAGTTGCTGAAAGAATCTCTAGCTAATCATTTATAGATAGGACTTAGACTCAGGATAAAACCCAAGGGTGGATCCAGACGGAGCCAGAAGTGCTATTTTACAATCGTGAGATTCAAAATCAGGATCGACCGATGCATAATCTCCATAGTAATTTTGATATTATCTACTGCTGATTTGAACATGTGACTTTCAAAAATCATACTCCTGGAGGCAATTTTTTTATTAATTTTAATTTTCGTTTTATTTTCGTTTATTGGCCATGGCGTACCCGAGTAGCACAAAGTCAAAGTCAAAGTCAATATAATTTATTCAGTATAGGAGCTTGAAGCACACTTATTAAACGTCAAATCTTTTTGAAGCTACCACCGCGTCGGAACGTGTTGTCGCTGTAGAGAAGATACACAGTAGCGTACCTTTCCAAGATCGTGAATGAGGCCGGTAAGATGGAACCAGTCTTCATCAGGGTGATCCTGGCGGATCCTCTCGGCTGTCTGGAAGGCGTGCACGATGTTCGGCAGGTCGGTGTCCGGGTCCGACTCGTCCACCAGGTCGTTCAGCTTGATCAGGGCCTCCTTGATTGTGGCTTTGAAGTGGTTGAACTTAAGCCAATTTTCACGCTTCCCTGTGAAATAATAATAATAATATAAATGTTAGGTGGGTATTGATTTTGGTATGATTATACCTACTCATGACCCCTTTTGTTTGTACAAATCAGTAATTAAATGTTTTATAATGGAATGACGTGTGGTGGTGACGTAGTTAATATGAATATTATTTTGCCCACAAAAACACTGTTCAAGGAGTATTATCCCATAGTCACCTCGTATTACATAATGTGGAAGAGACAGGGTGGTGTATTTTAGGCAAGCACATTTAAACTGTCCCGTTGGATTGTTCTTCCAGTCTTTTGTAGGTAAGTATATAAAATTGTAGGTACCTATATAAAACTGAGATATCCTAGAGGACAGCGAATTTCAGAAAAACCAGGGTTTTGACCAATTCTGTTGCTACGGCAATATACATAAAATTATTGGAAAGTGTAGAGCGACTGCTTAAAACTAACCTTTGACAAGGTCGACGGTCATGTTAGTATGCATGTCGTAGTAAGTCCTGCGCACGCGCTCCTTGATGGGGTCGCTGTCGTCGACGCTGTAGTCGCGGAACGCGTCGATCGGCTTGCCATTGAAGGTTGACTCTGGACGCAGGAGTTGCGAGGGGTCTATCATAGATGGAGCTTTCTGTAACGGTTGGGTGGGGGGTCAGGTTTTTGGTCCTTGTACCGGGGTTTCTGAACACCCCGAATATGGTCGGGGGTTTATGTAAATTCTAAATTGAGATCGGGGTAGCAAATGAAACTCTGCAGGCTCAATTTATTCTGCAAAACTGAATCGTGTATGATTATATGAAATTTTAAATATTCATATAATCATACACGCATAAACTCACTACAATAATCCCTTTCAGGGTGGTCAGAAACTACTACTACAAACGATATTTTTAAACTCTTTGTTGTAGGCTTGTAGCATGGTTCACTTTTATGGCTATCTATGTGTAAGTAATATAATAATGATGGTTTATGTAATGCCAGTCCCTAATAACCGTACATAAATTTGCCCCAATGGGATTCGAACCCGCGATGCATAATCACAGGTAAGTACATCATAATTGGTACACAAAAATACGTTTAATTGGAGGTGTACCAGTTAAACAGGTATTTTTTAAATTGTGTTTAGGTTTTATCATTGTTTAATAAGTTATAATTAAGTACTTAATATAAAACAGAGCAGATGGGTTCCCTCTTTTATACTAACTTTAAAAGAATCAAATAAAATGAATTTGAAAAAATTGAGATAACTACTTTAACGTAAGTATAAAAGTTAGTTTAAAAAATTTATAAGTATTAAGCTACGTCTTAACTGATAAAGTTCACAAAATTGTACAATTTATTTAACTAGAAGAAGTTTGAGAACATGAAAAGAAATTAAATTCTCAAATTAGAGCCAAACAAACTAATCATACGTTTAGTTTTAATTTCAATAAATTTCTAGATTCTATATAAATAATGAAATAATACTTACAACTTGTGCCATCTTGTAAATATAAACAGTCCAACTTTAGCACTAGGAACCGACGCAATGCCTAGGAAATAATCATCTCGGCAAATATATATCTGCGTTTGACACTGAGAAGGTATCTATCAAGCGGCTCCCTTTCTGGGGATTAACCTATCATAGATATAACCACACCTCTGCCGCCCCCACAGTGGCACTCGAGATTCTTTATACTATTGCTATAAGTATTAGGGTTCCTTAGAAAAAAACATCCTTATCTATGTTTTCTGCGTCGTTTTTTACATCTTGGACACTTCATAGAAACGGGCTCGTCCTTTAAAGGGTCCTTTTTAATATCATCAGCGTATGGGCGTTAGTCCACCACGCGTGCCCAATGCGGATTGGTAGACTTCACATAGGTACGCATCGGAATTTCTTCTTCAGCTTATAGGCCCATCATATCGAACATTAAAATCGCAAACTAACGTCTAGTTCTGATTTTTTAATATGCTGTTAGGACCACTTCCAGTAGCGTATATCCAAGTTTGCAGCTTCGTAAGACCTGTGCTAACTTTGCAGCACTCGAAAAACCATCCCGTTTTTTGGTTTTTTGCTTACATCTCGATGACTATAAGTCGTATAGAAAAGATTTCTAGGTACAAATAAAACCTGATAAAATTTCCTACAAAACCAGTAGTATGTACTTGTCTCATAGAACTTATCCTTTGAGAGCTACAGGGCCAAGAAAGCAATAGCATTTTAAAAATTATGAAATTAGTATGGCAACCCTCATGAAAGTTGAAGATAAAAAGAAAATGATTTCATATTCTTAATCAGCGACCCCGAAAATCCGCGTTTGAAATTTCCATGACAGCCATCTTGGATTTTGCAATTTTGGATTTTTTTTTACCGCCAACCAAATCTGACCAAGGTCCTCTATACATTTGTTCAAGGTCCACAACCCTATCTGTCGTAGTTTCCACGGGCCGTTGACATCATCCGTCAGGAGTCGATCTTCCGAAGAAGTCAAAGTTTTCCCTATATCACCAGAGCATCCTTATGATGATCCCTAAATGTCATCCTTGTACCGTAGGGGGAACCCGCAGATCAATAGGAGTTATCTGGTCGATCCCCACTTTGCATAGATAAGTAGATAGATACCCGGATAATTGTTCGCCGAGTTCCCCCCAACCAACGCATAATAAAATAATTTCAGAGATCATAATTAGGATGCCCTGGTGATAAAAGGAATTTTTCGACTTCCTCAGTAGGTTGACTCCTGATGGATGAGGTCAACAGCCCGCGGAAACTATGAAAGGTAAGGCTATGGACCTTGAAGAAATGTATAGAAGACCTTGGTCAGATTTGGATGGCGGTAAAAAAAAATCAAAAATTGCGAAATCCAAGATGGCTGCCATGGAAATTTAAAACGCCAAAGCAGCTATTAAAGGTTCACCGAATCAGCTGCAAATTTGTATCCGGGGATTTTCGGGGTCGCTAATTAAGAATATGAAATCATTTTCTTTTTATCTTCAACTTTCATGAGGGTTGCCATACTAATTTCATAACTTTTAAAATGTTATTTCTTTCTTGGCCCTGTAGCTATCAAAGGATAAGTCCTATGAGACAAGTACGTACTACTTGTTTTGTAGGAAATTTTATCAGGTTTAATTTGTACCTAAAAAACTTTTCTATACGACTTATAGACTTAGAGATGTAAGCAAAAAACCAAAAAACGAGATGGTTTTTCGAGTGCTGCAAAGTTAGCACAGGTCTTTCGAAGCTGCAAACTTGGATATACACTACTGGTAGTGGTCCTAACAACATATTAAAAACTCAGAACTAGACGTTAGTTTGTTATTTTAGCGATTTATTGTGTAAGATATGACCGGCCTATTATGCAGGTTTCCTCATGATGTTTTTCCTTCACCGTTCGAGAGCAGTCGGTATAACGTACTTAGAAAAACTCATTGGCATATTGGCAAGCGTTTTAATTTGGTGACGATTTTTTAGAAGACGATCAGGTGTGCGATTTTTGAATCTCATTCAGTGAGCTCTGCTGTTGAAAATGTCAAAATTACTACGAAGATACGCATCTTTTTACTGCTGATTTGACTTTAAAAAACTCTCTCCTGTAGTATGATTTTTGTAAGTCAAATCAGCAATAGCAAGATGCGTATCTCCATAGCAATTTTGACATTTTCAACTGCTGAGCTCACCGAATGAGATTCAAAAATCGCACTCCAGACCATCAAGCTGACCAGCTTTATCTATGAGACCAACATTGTAATCGCAAAAAACAATCTGCTGTTCCATACAAACCTACTCAATCCAGACGTATAGTGACAGCTGATAACTTTTTCGCGATTTCAATGCTGCTGGTGCTGGTCCATTAGAGAAAGTTCAGTTTGATAAAAAGGTCTACATAATAATTAACCATTGTTGTATAATAAGAAGAACCCTGCATAAAAAGAGTAGGGTCACGTAAGTTTGTAACAACTGAATGCCACGTGTATGGAACTATTTAAGTACCAGAGTCGCAGAAACATGGTAAATAGTAGGTATCCGCTTCCCACTCGGCCTTATTTATTCTTCCTAATAATATCCCCAAGGTCCTGGATTTATACATAACATAATATTCTTAAATTTTACGATACATAAATAATAATATATGTTAGTAACTAAATAGATTAAAATGTTTAGGAATGTTGCTTTCAGGATGGACAATCCATGTCTTCAATGTTCATGTCATCCATTTAATGCGTGTACCTCTATGTGTAGCAAGGCAAGGTTTGAATGTGGAACGAATTCAACGCGAGCAAGGCCGTGAGCAAACGCCAATATTATATTTCTATCTACATCATAGGCGAAGTATTTTTCACTTACGCTGATAGACGTAACATCAGTGTAACCGCGTATGAGACAGCGATAGTCATAGAATCCTATACAATTTGTATGAATATAGATTTCTGACTCCGGAGTCAGACAGCCGTCGTAGAACAAAAAAGTGGCTACGTCGATAAGGACAGAAATAAGTAGCGAACTCCTTTTTTAACTAGAGCGAATTGCTTACTGAGTGATATGACAAGACACGTGCTTTCTTCTAGTTCCTTCTTTTTCTACGATCTACATTTTCTTATCTTTGTGACTTAAAAGTTATTCAAAATATCATAATAACGCTACAGAATTGTCACAGTACCAAACATTATAGTATCTACTACGTAATAATTATTATATTATACCTATGTATCGTACATTATCGTCATTTCAAAACAAAGATATTCATGGGGCACGTGCTTTCGACTTCATTGATGACAACAATATTTTACATTTTCATGTTAAGATAAAGCGATGTGGTTCCGGCTTAGAATGGACCAACCCATTTCATCCCGTGCGCGTAGGAGGCGACTAGGGTATATGGTTTCTTCTGATGCAATGTTTTAGTGGGTGAATACGATAGCCATCGCACCTATCAGTCGATACAAGCAAGGCTTTGAAATTATTCATACAAAATTTCAAAGCCTTTTAAATCTTCTTATTTGAGACGCGCAATCTAGATTTTCTAAGCTATTTTTCCATACTTACATAAAATATTACTATTATTAATGTAATGTCTACCAGTATTCTACGTCAAAGTTTTGTATAAAATAGACTACTCTGAAACCACCTTAAATATGCTAAAAGTGAGCATAACTACAGGTAGTTGTAGCGAGGTTCGTAACCACCTCGCAAGGGATTATGGTCGTAAGTCTATGTGTGTATGTAAGTAAGTACGTATGTTGCGAGAAGCCCGAGTTCTAGAATGGAATGGAGACCACGAATTAGCACTAGCAGGCGTAGTGTAACAGTATGAGAAAATATATCTATTACTCCATATTGTGGACCGATGACACACCATGTAGGTAATTTCTTAAATAGAATCTTAAAACTGCATAATATCAACCATGAATTTATACAAGCGTTTTGCCCAGTTTAATTTATATGAATGTGAAGTAGGTACAATATGTACCTGTAGATATATATTATACTATCAAGAAGCTAGGCTAGAACTAAAATCATTCGAATATAACCCATTGTACAATGGAATAAGGTAACCTAACTACCTGGCTATGTTTCTGGGAATATCAGTGTTGCGATAAGAACGTAAACAATAGTTTTTACTCTACAGAGTGTACCAAAAACTCTGTCGGTTCTTTTAGACACTTAATCAATAGAAAATTTCAAAAATTCAACATAGCTGATATATATGGTAAAGAAATATTACTCTATTCACTTACAAAGACACAATGATTGATAGAAACAATAAAATTAAGATTTGGCAGTAGGTAAGTTATAGCTTATAGCCCTACTTATAGCCCTACTTATAGCCTTTAGGATTCCACTAAAAAGCTTCCTGTCATATTCCATCACAGTCAGTGGCCACCGGTAAGAAATAAATAAGATTGCCCAAACTGGTTTCTTGGGATATCAGAGTTGGTCCTATAATAAAATAGACAATCTGAACATTATACTAACTGGTCTTGTAGTATTATTAGATCACACCCATATTTTTTGAGACGGATAAACTGTATTTTTGGAATCTCAGTGTTGATACTAAAATAAAATAGATTACCTGAATATTACTAACTGGTCCTGGAGTGCGATTTTTGAAACTCATTCGGTGAGCTTAGCAGTTGAAAATGTCAAAATTACTATGGACATACGCATCTTTCTACTGCTGATTTGACTCTCAAAAATCATACGTCAGGAGTGCGATTTTTGAAAGTCAAATCAGCTGTAGAAAGATGCGTATCTCCATAGCAATTTTGACATTTTCAACGGCTGAGCTCACCGAATGAGATTCAAAAATCGCACTCCAGGAGTGCGATTTTTGAATGTCATCGGTGAGGTTGAACGGTTTTTAAATCTCATACAAAAGCGTTCTCATGCATCTTTCTACTGATTAATTGACTTTAAAAAATCGCACTCCTGAATTATGATTTTTGGAAGTCAAATCAGCAGAAGAAAGATGCATATTTCCATAGAAATTTTGAAATTTTCAACTGCTGAGCTCAGCGAATGAGATTCAAAAATCGCACTCCAGTACACCTAGTATTATTGGAACACTCTATAATTCAAGTGATATTGAGAAAAATAAACATGTAAGTAAATATTTGATGTCTCTTTAAAAAGGGATTAAGTGATTGACAAGAGATTTAGATTACCGAAGTCGAAACCAACTAATAACGACTAGTTCTCTAGGCATTAGGGTTGAAGTTACAATGACAAAAAGTGCTGGAGCTGGTAAGATTCCATTGTATATTGTCTAGATACAGATTATGTTGATATTTTCGTACCGTACGCGGAAGGCGATCTCATGAGAGTTTTGTGTTCCTAATCACTGTAGATCTGAGACTGACTATTAAATCATTATCCGTACATAATTATCTACGCCCAAACACCCTCAGAGTGCCGAGGCCTGTGCCCTGCAGTATACAGGCTGATGATGATGACCTATATCGTTCTAGCGGTAGCCACGACATTCGTCAAATTCTTGTTTCGTCAAATTCTTATTTCGTCAAATACTACATTCGTCAAGTCCTTGTTTCGTCAAATTCGCTTTTCGTCACTTCCGCTTGAGTAAGCTTATGGACAATCAATGACAAAAAGGAACAAAAACTAAAAATTATTGAAAATATTCTTTATAATCGACTTACATGATTAAAAAAAATATTAAAACCGCCTTCAAATAAAAACTAAAAAGTTAATATTATTATTATACAAGGTCTAACAAAATTAGCTGAAACTATTTTAAGGGGATGATCAGACCATCAAACTGAACAACTTTCTCTAAGGGACCAATATCGAAATCGCGAAAAAAATATCTGATGTCCCATACATTTAGGTCGAGTAGGTTTGTATGGAACGGCTGTTTTTTTTTCGCGATTTGATATTGGTCTCATAGAGTAAGTTGTTCAGTTTGATGGTCTGATCATCCCCTTAAAATAGTTTGAGCTAATTTTGTTAGACCTTGTATAATAATAATATTATATGATCATCATCCCTACCGGCGTACGAACAAACCAGTTATGGTTTATAGTGCGTCGATTATTTGTTAATTTGCAACATTGTATTGTCATAATATCAATAAATAATAAATAATAATAATAACCCTTAAAACAGTTTCACCTAATTTTGTTAGACCTATATAGGTAAGTACCTATTTAACTTATACCATATTATTTTTTAACTTTTTAGTTTTTAGAAACAAAAAAAATTAAAAAGCAAAATGCTACATTATCCGTGATGAACATAAGGTAAAAAAACGGCCAAGTGTGTGTCGGCAAGATTCTAAATGCGGTACGAATTTCGCCGCGGTCATCTATTATACATAACTGTACTTAGATTTGACGAAAAGCGAATTTGACGAAACAAGGACTTGACGAATGTAGGAAGTATTTGACGAAACAAGAATTTGACGAAACAAGAATTTGACGAATGTCGTGGCTACCGTTCTAGCCTATGTGAAGTTGGTTAATCTGGATTTGGCACGCGTGTTGGACTGGAGCTCGTAATACACCCTCGGCGTGAGGCTGATGATGATGACTAATTAACTTTACTGTAGGTACTGAAGTTACTTTTTAAAAGTCAAACATGACATACCATCGCATCGCCTCGAAAAAAGTCTTTAGTTTAGATGTTAGTTAGAAATGTAATTTCGGCGCAAAAATTTCCTTTTTCGTCGATATCGTAAAAGCCAACACACATTTTGGCTATTAGCCTGATGGCCTGATTCAACAAAATGCCTCAAACGAAGGCCAACATAATTATTCGTCTATTGGTTGATTCATAATCATAATTTTAGGCGAAATATCAAAAACTCGAAACGCCGAAATGGTCATCAGATTTCGTCACAATGAAGCAAGTGTACAATTATTATGTGTACATGAGCTGACGCGATGATCTATAGAAAATACTGGATAAGTAAGAGCCTAGAAAAGCAATAAACGAGAGGTCAAGTCAAATGCTAGATATCGTTCATGCAATTTGTAAGTGACGCCACTTTATCAGAAGTTCAAAACACAGGATTTAGATGACGATAAACTAGTTGAGAATTACATATTTCTCGGGCTATTTAACGAGTGCTAGCAAGATCTTATCTTATCTTGTTGTGGGGACTGGCAAGCCAGCAAAACTTCGGCCCAGTGGCTTTTGTGTTAGCCCCAATAATTTTTTGCTTTCTTCACCCTTCAAATAAATGGTCAATGAAGGAGGTAGGGTCAGGTGGGGTGATTATGAGACACCCGATATTTTGGGTAATTATAAGACACTTAAATAAAGCTAAGAAAAAGCTTAGATTTTAAATCAATTTTCAGGTAATAACAATCCTTAGGGTTTATTTTATAACGTCAATAATTTTTATCACCGTACCTCATATTGTATTAGACTTTTATTACATTTTGTATTTTATTGACAATTTAGGCGCAAAAACTTTTGGCAGGCGTCGGTGAACTTTTGTTGTCGTCGCTCCCAAACAACTCGCACGTGTACTTCGCTGCCCCCGGCGCACGCGGGAGGGGTAAAACTATCGTGCGTAGGCAGCCATTCCAGGCTGCGATGCGCTAGCGCACAGAGGGGACGCATTACTATTGAGGGGAAATATAAGACAGGCCTGAGGGAAAATATAAGACACTACAGAGTGTAAAAATGAGACAGCTGTCCATAGCAGCAAATCAAAATGCCGAGGAACTAAGTGCCAGTGCCAAAGTCTTATACCAAATTAATGTTGAGCGAAGCCATAGAAAAGGAACGAAAAGGTGAATTGTCCTTCAGGGAAGCCGGATTGCAGTATACTTAACATCTAATAGACAAATCATTAATTTGGCGAAAAATTCACAACCGCAACAATTCGAAGCAAGGAGTAAAAACTGTTTTTACAAAAGAAGAAGAAGATGATTTAGCAGACAAAATAAGAACAATGGCAAAATGGGGCTGGGCACTTACAAGGAAAGAAATTAGAGAGCTGGTTCAAAGTTACGTGGAGCAAAACAGCATCAAAAACAACTTCAAAGGGGACTTTGATCTCTTAGATTCCTAAGTATTACGACAAAAACACTTGTTACTTTCATACAAATATTCTATTAATAATATTAACATTCCAAAGACTATAATTGCCAAGCAAAATGTTGTACGTTACAGAATTTTCAAAAAAGTGATACCAAATAAGAATATTTCCTACTTTGTGAATTATTTTTTCGTATTATTTTTTCCCGCTCTGTCTCATGACAACCCAGCCAGTTCAAAATTACTTAAACTATGGAAGTTATTATGCCGTCTTGTTTTTACACTACGGTGTCTCATATTTGCCCAAAGTAGCGGAAAAAAATGAGACACACATTTTATCATTTTGTGTTACATAGATAGTATTTATAGCAAAACTGGTCGCAATTTATTGTAAGAAATTAGGGAGTGCAAAATACAATTGCTTGAAAGCTAGTTAAAAATAACTTTATCAACCTTAAAACTTAAAAGTTTACCTTTTTGTCTCATATTTACCCCACCTGACCCTATTAATATTAATACCATTGAGGTGAAGAACCTAACATCTCCCGGTTTTGGGTATCCATCTCCGAGGAGGCACATGCGTTTTGCCGCCAAGATACATAACAGTCACAAAAAATATGTTCCGTGCTAGCAAGATACAAAGGCTAGCTGAGTTGGCAGCAAATCTCTTCATCATCATGGCAAGTGAAATATAGACTAACCTTATAATTGGTTTGCTAGTCCTCAGCCTGGCAGTTTTTAGAATAGATCTACAAAACCTGCCAACTTTCACCCTAAATGTATATGATGATTATCTAATTTTCTCGATGTAAGTGATAAGACCGCCATTTGTACCCTTTTTGTTTGCTTCATAATATTGTTATTTTGTAAATCAATAGCAAAAAGAAAACACCAAACTACTAAAAATATATTTATTTGAACCAATTTTACTTCTACATATTTACAATTATTTACTACGATCAAAGGCGCCAATGATTAACTATCATATTTTCTACACTCAATCGATAACTCATAATTAAGTTTATAACAGAGACAATCATATAAATTATAAGGTTTTCGTTGTTACAATCTACAACGCGTGGATATACAAATGCTCATTCAGTAAGTAGTATAAAACATGTGTAAGATCGCGAATGATAACATACACTACACTATTGTATAATTCATTACATACATACATATACTCATGCCATTATCCCACGAGGGTAGCTAGAGACTACGGCCAGAGATTCTGACATACTTCTCTCGCCTTGTATACTTTCATACATCACTTCATACACTTGTCTTTTTCGGAAAAAACCACGATCTCTCGACTATTTTATTAAATTTAGTACAAAATCAATCAAACATTCTTCATCGACTTTGCCGCATAGCACGGAAAAAAAGCCATTCGTTGTCCTAACAATACATAAAAAAAAAATAGCCTAAGACGTCTTTTGAATTGAATAATATTAATCTTAACTATTATAAAACTGTAACTGAAGTGTGTCTGTACATTGAAGATTTTACAAAAAAAAGATTACGATATGGTTTTTAGGTATCCCTGACTCGAAATCAACCTTTTTTAGAAATTTTGTCTGTCTGTTTGTTTGTTTGTTCGCGCATCACGCAAAAACTACTGAACCGATTTTGATGAAACTTTTTTTGTTTGATAGCTTATGATCTAACTTAAAATCTGGTATATAATTTGTGCGGACGAAGTCGCGGGAAAACACTAGTTACAATATAATTACGTGCCAAGCACAAGATATTGTCTACATCTAAAAGTTTTTAATTTGTCCTGATTGAAGAGGTTCCTAACATTACAACTTGTTGACAAAATGACAAAAATCTTAAAAATATGTCATACGAAACTACAACGATAAAAATAAGGTAAAATAGCGGATAAATAAATAAATAAAATAGGTGATAGTTACTATGTTAAAGAAATTGACTTGCCAACTACTGGACGTAGGGTCCGCGCTCAAAAGTGTCCAAACCAAAAGAGAAACAAAAACATAAAGAGAAACAATTACGCGCCAGTCTTCGTTTGATTGACGGACTACGCGCACGTCCGCATGCCGTGCTGCTGTACTGCAAGAATTTGTACAAACTACGCAAGCAAAATAAAATTAAAATGTCATGTCGGTTTCAGTTATATTACTGACACTTAATTACGTTTATGTAGGTTAGTCTGGGACACTTTTTTCAAGGATTTTGTTAGACCCAGCGTCCATAACTTAGTAAGTCAATGGTAAAAGTGTTGAGCATGTCCATGTATTTAGCGACCTTCGTAAGTACGCGATGAATTCTAGAGAAATCTATCTTTACATATAAAACAGTTCCGTGACTGACTGACTTACAGACAACGCACAGCCAGAACCAATGAAGGTAGAAACATGAAATTTAAAATACATATTTTGCAGAGGATTCAAGGGTGTATTAATATAGGATTTTTCGAAAATCAATCCCTAAATGGGAGCTACAGGGTGTTCAAGTTTACCGATATCCACGCGGATGAAGTCATGAGCAAAAGCTAGTTATATTGCTATAGCTATGCTCACGCCCATCTCTCAAAGACCGTGTAGGCAGGGCTTGTCTTTTTCTTATAGTTCTAAAAAAATCTAATCGCCATTTCGACTAGGTGAAGACCCCGAGTCTTCTTCGCTATCGTCAGACCACTCCCCCTCACTGTACTCCCTATCTTCTTTCTTCTTCTTCCTCCTTCTGTTTACTTCTTCATCCTCTGAAGAATCTTCTTTAAAGACTGTTTCTGCTACTTCTTGTATACACAATTCTTTAGTAGGGGAAGATGTCCGTAGCTCTTTTAGAGTATTCGTTAAATCGATGTTTGGAGGGAGAGGATGGTCGATTTCTTCTTCCACTACAGTCTCTCTCCTCCTTTTCTTTTTACTTTTTGAGGTTTTCTTGTCCTTCTTCCGTTTTTTCTTTTTCGAACTGAAATTTTATACGTTTCAGATGATTGGTTTTATGCGGTCGCTTGGGTAACTAGAACTAAATTCATTCCGTTTTAGCGATATACGCGGGTGTTTCTGGCCGTTTGGACGCCGTCATTGTCTTAGTGTTTTCGTCTTGTTTACAAGAAAAGTTATAGGGTTTTGTAGCACTCTTATAAAGGTCCAGAGAGCTTTATGACAGCGCTATAAAGTTTAGTACCTTTTCATATAAACAAGATGAAAATATTTAGTGAGGATAATTAAACGCCCTAGAGAAACACCCAGGCCCAGCACACATTCGCACTACATAACACCTGTAAACCAGGATCAAGAGCGGCGACCAATCACAACACTAGACAATGAAGTCCAGCGAGCGAGTGCGGATATCTTGGAACCCGTGACGAAATTAAGAGAAGTTTATTCCGAGTGCGTAAATGTGCGCTGCATACAAACGTAGTCTGGTGATATTTTCAATACTATCCAATTAAAATCAGTGAAATTTTTCAGAAACAATCTAGAAACTAATCTCTATGTTCGTATGAAGTCAGATTTTCATTCAAATATACAGTTTTAATGCTAGGATTAATTTAAGATTTGTATGGATATCTTTAAGGCACTGTAACTTTAAAACTTTACATTTTACCGAAAATCTTACTTCATACAAACAGAGATTAGTTTCTAGATTGTTACTGAAAAAAAATCATTGACTTTGATTGGTTAGTATTGAAAATATAACCAGACTACGTTTGTATGGAGCGCGCCAACGGTAATATACCCTTAATCAAAGAAGATAGGAGGAGTAGGAAAGGTAAATATCGGATGTTGCAAATCGGAAAAGCATAGCCAATATATTATTTTAACTATATGTATACAATGACATAACTTAGATTTATATCGCAATTTGACATAAAAACAGCGCTTACGTTTTGGAGAATAATATTTTCGGCCACTAAGGGAGATTATACACCATTCGTTTTTAATTATCAAGCTCCGAAGGGAAAAATAAGGGTGAATCAATGAAACTAAACAACTTTGCACAAGGAACATAGGTCGAAAACGAAAAGAAAAATGTTGGACCTTGAGGTCATCAAAATCGATCGAATCTAATCTGCGCATACTCGTATGGAAGTTCCAAAAAATGTCTCGTCTTTCGACCCATGTTTCTAAGGGAAAGGGTAAGTCGGATTGTTTTAAAATATGAAACTCATTTACGCTCTTACCTGTCACAATCTGATTCATCGTTTTCATCTGATGATCTGTGAAACAAAGAACAAGAATCAGTTTTAGAAACTTCGACACAAAATTAGGTCAATCGCACGCATATAAGATAGACGGAACGCGATCGCCTGCGGCGCGCCGCAGGCGATCGCGTTCCGTCTATCTTATATGCTCTACAAAATAACGTTCCTGAGTGACAGAAAAGGATGGAGCGACGGAAAAGTGCGATTGCGTGCGGCCATGTGTAGTTCAACCCTAACATCACACAGCACCGCATCGCATTTTTCCGTCGCTCCATCCTTTTCTGTCACTCAGAAACGTCATTTGCTAGAGCGCGAAACGCGACCGTGCAATCGCGCGCGATCGAGTTCAGTCTATCTTATATGCTCTAGCAAATGACGTTCCTGAGTGACAGAAAAGGAAGGAGCGACGGAAAAAAGCGATGCGGTGCTAATAAAAGAGGTTCAACCCTAAAAGCCGTACTATAATTGACATACATATTTGTTTTTTTTAATCGTGAATTTTGCATTATACTCGGCGGGCGTCCATTTCTTGCTTAGACAAGTTTATTTGTGAGTACATCGATGTGGGAACGTAGGTAATAAAATAATATCACTTACTTATACTTTCTACGTTTACTCTTTCTGTGTGACCTGTCACCATCTTCTTCGTGACCTGTAAATAACAAAATATACAGGGTGTAAGTGACAGCCTAGCAAATACTGAAACGGTGAACTCAGACCATCAAACTGAACAACTTTCACTATGCGAGCCTACCCCAGGAAACGCGAAAAAAAATTAGCTGTCCCATACATTTTAGTCCGGTAGGTACAGCAGTTTTGTATGGGACAGCTGATTTTTTTTCGCGGCATGGCTCGAAAGACAAATATTTAATCTAGAATTAAACATTTTAACGGGTTCTTACCGCGTTTTAGTATATTTGAGTTCCCGATATTTCGGCAGTGTTACAACTGCCATGATCACGGGATGACTGAGGAACTGCAGGTAGATTGTTAAGAGCAGACAAATCTGTCTACCCTCACTCTTCTTCGTTTACACTGCCGAAATATCGGGAACTCAAATATACTAAAACGCGGTAAGAACCCGTTAAAATGTTTAATTCTAGATTAAATAATAACCGCGTAACTCTCAAATACTGTAAGACAAATATTTGTTTATTTCCGTTGATTCCAAATAATTACAATAAGACAAAATCGAAAAATACGGTTGCATCTATTTGCATTATGTAAACGAAATTGGTTACATATGTTACCGGAAATATATGATGTGTGAATCTTACATTAAAATCGTTACATACTTTATGTGGGGTACGTCAGACCGTCAAACTTAAGGGTATATTTTCTAAAACCCCTACTTTTAGGAACATTGTTTTCAGTGATATGCTATTGCATATCCAGTGTTTTATATTTATTATGAAAGAACTGCCTTTACTTAAAAATGTAATGAATCGTTTTTTTGTATGTTTCATATAATTTATTTTAGTAATCGCATAAAATCCGGACACTGTTCGTCGAAATATTGCTAAAAATGGGGTTACTTTAGGAACATTTTTAGAAGGGTTACGTTACACGGTTGAATTTACAGTTTACGTAAAAAGAAAGTTTATATAAATTTAAAAAACATAATGAATCGATTTTTTTAAATACCAGTCTGAAACACTAATATTTTTGAAAACATATTATTTAAAATCAAATATTGTGATTACCATACAAAATGGCGAACAAATTCAAGCTTTTGACATCCTGTGACAACTGCAAAATTATCCTTGTTTCTGATTTTTTTCATTGTACGGCGAAATGCCGTTACTGGAGCACGTCCGCGTCAAATGTTTTAAAAATAATTTGCGACAATTTTTTTCTCGATCCGTCTGTGGATGACTGAAACACAAAGGTAATTGAATGGAATAATTCATTATTTGTATTTTTCTAAAGCTAAAATTATGTACTATTCCAAAAAAATTTAACGAATTCTAGGATAATTTTCGTCATATTGTTCAATCAAATTGAAATGACTTCAATTATGTCAGTGTCGTCTAAGTAGCGTATACCAAATCTATGACCATTCTCTTTGGTCGGCTTTTCAATATACAATTACCAATACAGTCGCGCACAGTTTCAAATAAATTCTAAGCAAGAAGATTAAATTACCTACGTAGTATAAAATTCTTGATAAGAAAATCATGCAATTTTTATTTACTTCTGAAATTAAATCACTGCAAATAATATCAAAACAACTAAAAACTTGCTTCCTACCAATTTCAATGAATAATTGAACAGAAAAGATTTTATTACTTAGGTAGGTACTAGTTTGATGCCAATCCAAACTAAGCCCTATGCTTTCGTGAAATCTAAATCTGTTCAGTAGTTTTAAAATAACGTGTGCACAAACAAACAGACAAAAATTCTAAAAATGGTCTCAATGTATTCCATTACGTAGGTACCTATTCCAAACACCGCCAATTAACATTTTTATAAATATCTTCAATGTACATCCAGGTCATGTTTGCAATTATGACACAATCACAGACTTAAATTGCAGTCGAATGACATCTCAACCATCAAAATCGGTTCCGTGGTTTAGGCACGTCTGCCAAAACAATGGGAATATTTAAATTCCACGGCTAATTTTTCTCCACTAGTCATAAAAGCAATATTTTTAAAATGTTGTTAAGTAAACTACTATATTTAAAGAAAACCGGCCAAATGTGAGTCGGACTCACGTACGGAGGGTCCCTTAGCACCATACCATAGCGTAAATTCACTTTGACTATACCATACAATACAATAGTAGTAATATAATTATTGTCTTGAGATATATTATTTCTCTCGAGATTTTTTGCCCAACCACCATTTCTTGGTGTGGGGCTAGACAGAAGAATATACAGATTATGGGAGATAGTTATAAAATAAGTATTTTTATGAAAGATAGTTTGTTGCAATGAAAGCGAACCGTAAAAGCTAGCTAGTTTATCAATACAAATACATTTTAAAATGAATTTGAACGGTAATCTCTAAATGCAAAAGTGGTCACAAGAAAATCATTGGAACTCATGTAGAAAAAACTTTGCTAATCTAAAAAAGACACCTTCCTTCTTTTTCTACTTCGATGCTGGAAACAGAAACGGCAACATAAAATGTCAAATTCTGACATTATAATTTTGTTTTTCTTATCGGCCAGTTATTTTATGTAATTTTCAAATTTACCGAGGAGTTTACAGGGCCCGGTTTAATAAACGTGACAATAAGCGTGACAATTACAGGTGGAAAATCTGATAATTTCGTCAAAATGTCATGGTGGAAAATTATAGTACATTACTGCAGTGGCCAGCAAAAGACGCATCGATGGACGAACGTGTAAATGTGGGCCGAGGCGAAGCCAAGGCACACATACGTAAGTCCATCAATGCCTAGTTGTGGCCAAGGCTTGTATAGTGCTTTTCTCAAACAATGTTATTATGTTATTATTATGATTATGCAATAAATATTATGAATTATGAATGCGCGGAAATGAAAATTAATCAACTTTTCAAAATCAATGACGAACAACAATAATTTTTCCTGCGATAAAGCTAGTAACTTATAACTTATCTGTGGTTAAAGTGTCCATTCGTTTTTTTTTCATTATAAAGCTTTTTATTTGCAAGCCAGTTCAAAATTTAAACCAAACCTTTGATAAGTTACCTCCTTGGTTGCCATGTTTCGGAGTAAAAGATCGTTACATTTTTAAATTACACGACATAATATAAGTTTACTATGTAATTTATTTGGCCGCTAAACTACGACAGATATAGATTTTCATACAGCTATTGCCGGCCACTGCTCGCATAGTACAGCAATTTCGATTTATTTCAAAGAAGGTTGTCAACATAATGCTAAAATTTCCAAGCATGTTTGAGAAAAGAAATTTGTCGGATTGTAGCGACAATTTGACATATTTCTGTTCAATAATTTTTCTCCTGACAGGTGACATGTGACAGAGGAGTCGCGTGGCTAAGGAGGTAACAAGTAGACGTGTCGTCGGCTTGCGATTTGATTGCCCAAGTGGCTCCGCCGTTTTATGGTGGTTTCAAGTGAGTGTTTTTGTTTAAAAACGGTTTTTAGATCGCCATATCCTATTACCGTACAATATCTAATAAATATATCTTCAACACTTGACACTGGCGAAATCTAACAAGGAAACGCCATTTAATAAAAATTGAATAGAAATAATGACAATTTGTCCTGAAAAACTTGACATAAGTATTTGTTTTATTAAACACTTCTTCTTATCGTGTGGGCAGCAAGCCCTGGTATCAGAGTTTTCAAGACCGCCTTACGGGCCTCTGACGTGGTTTTTATGTACCTAACCAAAGATAGTAGCCGGGATCAACGGCCTAACGTGCCATCCGAAGCATGGAATCATGTGATTCAGCCTGTAATATCCTAACAAACTGGGGAAAAATGCACAAAGTGACATGTCACTAGGTGTCCCCCGTGGGAATCGAACCCACGACCTACGTAAGCAGAACTCAATGCTCTTGACAATTTTGTCAATGTACATTTTTATTGAACTGTAAATAATTGTCGAATTTTCGCCTGTCGCCTTTCACCTGTAATTGTCGCGTTTATTGAATAGGGCCCTGGAGTGCGATTTTTGAATCTCATTCGCTGAGCTCAGCAGTTGAAAATGTCAAAATTACTATGGAGATTACTATGGAGATATGCATCTTCCTACTGCTGATTTGACTTTAAAAAATAGCACTGCTGAAGTATGATTTTTGAAAGTCGCATCAGCAGTAGGAAGATGCAAATCTCCATAGTAATTTTGAAACTGCTGAGCTCACCGAATGAGATTCAAAAATCGCACTCCTAGTCGAAAACGACCTTATATTTTTTTAAAAATATCCGTAATCCTTTCATTTTAAAATCTCTAACATAGAAAATGTTGTTTTCTCCCCTCCAGACGAAAAGCGTAAATTTTCTTCCCGCTGCGCTAAACGAAGTTGCCGCTTTCCACCTCCGTCGAGGAGAAAAATAGTAAACTAACCTCGGGCAGTAAATCAGAAAGCCTCAGATCACATGTTTGTTGACCTCGGCTTCACCTCGGTCAGCAATCAAATGACATCTGAGACCTTTCTTACTTTCCTGCCCTCGGTGTGTAGGTAATCTACTATATTATTCACACAATTATTCGGTATGTCAAGCATTTTTTTGTCTTTATTTTATATTTTTTACGGATAGAAGATATCATTATAATTATAAGAAACATTTTTTTTTTCAATTCATGAAGTTTATCTGTAAATGGCAAAAGTGGGCTCGAAAAAATTATTCGAACTCCACGTTGTTAATTTTGTTGTTTAAAAATTTAATTTAAAAAATAAAAATTACCTGCCTTCTCTTTCTTACTCCATGTTGGAAACAGAAACGGCAACATGAAATGTCAAATTCTGACACATTGAACATATTTTTTCTGAATGACCAGTTATTTTAAGTTGATATTTAGTTTAATCCTTTCATTTTAAATATTCTGACATATAAAATATTGTTATTGAGACAATTATCTCGAAATGGTTTTCCATTTTGTCCTCCCAAAAAAAAACTTGACATACCGAATATTTACGAAAATGTCGGTGATTTTTTTTTTCAGTATGTTCAAAATTAGAATACCGGCGGTATATATATCATAGAATCTCCTCCTTGTCGGTTAGTAAAAAATATCACATGTGTAATTTTGAAACTATAAAAATATTTAAAAAAATAAGTGTTTAAAAAATTTAATTAGTTATGTAGGCATATTCCGTTCCTCTACATATTGTGAAATCATAATTTTTGTATCTCTATACACAATTTTTTTGCCCACAGTGATGATCGTATTTAGTTTGAAAAAAGTGGTATGTATGTAGGTTACACTTTAAATTAACCGAAACTTCCCACTTTGGTTAATTTAAAATGTTTTAGTTAAGTAATGAATTTCTTATTGTGTGAAAAAAAAACCTACCTACTAACTAGGTATTCTTCACAAAAAATACTTAACACTTTTCTTATCGATGGTGGGAGCTCAAACAAAAGGTCACGGAAAACTTACAAAACATTATCAACATTTTTTATTGAAATTTGACAGCAAGTGATGACGTCACAAACGAAAATATACCCTTAAGGGTATATTAGGGTATATTATTCGGAGCGCGCTCCATACAAACGTACTATGTTGATATTTTTAATACTAACCAATTAAAGTCAATGAAATTTTGCAGAAACAATCTAGAAACAAATTTCTATGCTTGTATGGAGTCATATTTTCGTTAAAATGTATAGTTTTCAAGTTACAGTGCCTCAAAGATTTCCATACAAATCTTAAATTAATCCTAGCATTGAAACTGTATATTTTAACGAAAATCTGACTCTATAGAAGCATAGAGATTTGTTTCTAGATTGTTTCTGCAAAATTGCATTGACTTTAATTGGTTCGTGTTGAAAATATCACCATAGTACGTTTGTATGCAGCGCGCATTTTCGCTCTCGGAATAAAATTCTCTTAAGACGCTGGTATACCGTCGAGGCCGTTTTTTGAACACAAACGAAAGTGTTTTAAACTGTGTTTTAAAGTCTGAAATTAAATTGTCTTATTTAAGGATCGGGCGGATGGGCGACTGAATACTGACTTAGTATTGAAAATATCACCATAGTACGTTTGTATGCAGCGCGCATTTTCGCTCTCGGAATAATATTCTCTTAACAACTTTTACTATAGGACCAAGTTTGAAATCGCGGAAAAAACATCAGCTGCTTCATTCATTTCGGTCGATGGCCTATTGACATTTTCTATGGAAACGCAGATATTTTTTTCGCGATTTCAATGTTGGCTCCATAGTAAAAGTTGTTCAGTTAAATGGTCTTTCCATACGTAACGCATTTAATTTTAAACTCTGTTCAAAATCTTACCATGTCTATCACGATGTCTTCTTTTCTCACGTCTTCGTCTCTTCTCTTCTTCCTCTGCCTTCTTCTTTCTGATACTTTCTAAAGTATCGACCTGAAAATATAAGTAACTAGTGTTTACCTGTAGTGTTTACCACACAAACAAACAGACAAACAGACAGACAAAATTTCTAAAAAAGGTTGATGAGTCAGGGATACCTAAAAACCATATCGTAATCTTTTTTTTGTAAATATCTTCAATGTACAGTACAGACACACTTCAATTACAGTTTTATAATAGTCTAGATTTAAATTTTGTATGAATAATTTTAAAGCTTGATAACTTCGTAATTATATTATAAACTAGTGTTTACCCGCGACTTCGTCCGCACAAATTATATACCAGATTTTAAGTCAGATCCTAAGCTATCAAACAAAAAAAGTTTTATCAAAATCGTTTCAGTAGTTTTTGCGTGATGCGCGAACAAACAAACAAACTAACAATTTTGTCAATAGATGGCGCTGCACGTCATTTAAATCGAGCTATCGAGTGTTATTTGAGTTTATATGAAGAGAACCGCTACTTTTTTATTCCTCATGTTTTTACGGTGTTTTATAATAGTAAAGATTGTAAGACAAAGTTTTGTATGGACTGAAGCCACCTTAACCACTTGATACGTATAAAGGGTCCTTCTTAATATGCTGTCGGTATTTTAAGGGGATCATCAGATCATCAAACTGATGTGCTGTCCCTGTACCCAAAAGAGGGGGTGGGTTTAAATTTGAAGGTACAGTTGTAAGAAATTAGGTTGCAGCATAGCATAATACTCACCACTATAATCAAATTAAAGATTGAAAAATTTGTCTCGGGCGGGACTTGAACCCACGCTCTTCCAAACCGGGGAAACGTGCTAACCAATTACACCACCGAGCCCACAACCCAGAGAACGAAATTGTCAATCTGTTACGTCTTAAGGGGTCGTTAAGGGGACCACTATAAGCCTAAGAATTATTCTAGCATAAGCATTTGCTCACGACTATATTCCCCGAGAGAGTATTCATAGATATTCTGAAACCTCAGAACATCCAAGAATTATTCTAACTACCTATATCAAATCCATAATATCCACATTTGTCACAGAAGCTAGTCAGCTGTCGCTATGTCTCAAGCGTATTCTTTTTTAAGAAGTTATAATTCGGAGCGCGCTCCATACAAACGTACTATGGTGATATTTTCAATACTAACTAATTAAAGTCAATAAAATTTTGCAGAAATAATCTAGAAACATATTTATATGCTTGTATGGAGTCAGATTTTCGTTAAAATGTATATTTTTAAAATTTGCAGTGCCTCAAAGATTTCCATACAAAACTTAAATTAATCCTAGCATTGAAACTGTATATTTTTACGACAATCTGACTCCATACAAGCATAGAATTTTGTTTCCAGATTGTTTCTGCAAAATTTCATTGACTTTAATTGGTTAGTATTGAAAATATCACCATAGAACGTTTGTATGCAGCGCGCATTTTCGCTCTCGGAATAAAATTCTCTTAACAATTTAATTAAAGCCTGACCAGAAATATAACAAACCTCGCCATGTTGCGGAAAATCATTGGAACTAATTTTTGTACTGGGAACACTTACATTAAAGGTGACAGTCGATTGCAGCGCCCCCAATCCAGGTTTTTTATATTGCTGGTCAGGCTTTACAATAAGAGTGTTTATCAAACCTGACTCAGCTTTACAAGTCTCTACATAAGTGCTCGTACCATGGCGCTGGCCAGCGAGGAGGTGGGCAGTGCAGCCGCGCCGGGGTCCACGCCGACCTTCCTCAGGAACTCCGCCGCGCGTCGCCGCCGTTCCTGTTGCTTCACACGCTCCGTTCCATCCGCTTCCACTGAGGAGTTGCAATAGTTAAAACATACATAAACTCACGACCACAATCACATTTGGGGTAGTCGGAAACCACTGTTCTCCAGAAAGATGGGTCAATGATATTAGGCGACACGCGGGTCCCAAGTGAATGCAGGGGGCGACATGTCCGAAGACAGACTGATCAAGGGCTGTGATGGATAGATGGACGGGGTGGTTAGAATCAGAAATATTGCTACAATTACACAGGTCGCTCAACGGTTTAAGGCCTCCGCACATTGCAGCGATATTATCGAGCGATTTTATCGAGCGATATTATCGACAGCGATATCGCGACTCCTTACACACTGTAGCGATTCCGCGATTCGCGTCACGCATGCGCCCCACCACTGAATGTAGTCGAAAGAGTTGCGATAATATCGCTGCAGTGTGTGGGATCGAGCGCGTCCCCATACAAAATGTCCTGAGAACAATTATCGCAAAATCGCAGCGATATTATTGCTCGATAAAATCGCTGCAATGAACGGAGGCCTTTATGGGCGCAGATGTTTTCCTTCACCGTTTGAGAGTAGTCGGTATTACGTACATAAGTTAGAAAACTGATTGGTACATGGCATGTGGTCGATGCGGATTCGAAACCAAACCTTAAGGGGGTTGCAGAGGGAGTTGCACTACACTAGATGGCGCTCGGGAGCATTATTCCTGATTTTATCACATTTTATTTTATATCTCGTAATTGTAATGATTTTAATCAAAATTATAATTATTAAATTATGCGGGCACTTGTGTTTATGTTTTACTGATCTAGCTACAAGTTATAGTAATTTTATTGTTCATACGAATTTGATATACATTTTAATTTTAATCAATTTCATACAAAACTTTGACGTATAACATTCGTAGACGGTATTAACAAAAGTAATATTTTATATATGGAAAAATAGTTAAGAAAATCAAGATTACGCATCTCAAATAACATTTGCAATTTATAACATAATTACGAAGATATAAAATAAAATGTGATAAAATCAGGAATGATGCTCCCGAGCGCCATCTAGTTGCCTGTGAACGTCTCTGCAACACCCTTAATGATCGACTGTAACTACCTCTCCGCAATGCACCACCGACGCTCCAACCAAATTATGTGTATTTTTCTCTCCTCCGGACGGAAAGCGTAAATTTTCGTTCCGCTGCCGCTGTGCTAAAAGAAGTTGCCACTTTCCACCTCCGTCAAGGAGAAAAATAGTATACTAACCTTGGGTAGTAAATAAGAAAGCCTATGATCACACATCACACATCTTTATATGAGATCTGAGACCTTTTTTTTTACTTTCCTGCCCTCGGTGTGTAATCTTAACTATTATAAAACCGTAAAATCAAGAGGAATAAAAAAGTAGCGGTTCTCTTCATATAAATTCAAATAACATTCGATAGCGCGATTTAAAAACGTGCAGCGCCATCTATTGACAAAATTGTTAGTTTGTTTGTTTGTTCGCACATCACGCAAAAACTACTGAACCGATTTTGATGAAACTTTTTTTGTTTGATAGCTTATGATCTGACTTAAAATCTGGTATATAATTTGTGCGGACGAAGTAGCGGGAAAACACTAGTCTACTATAATTTCACACCCAGCATATAACTTTACCTTTAGAATCTGACTGGTCTCCAGTTAAATCGATCATCTCATCTGAATTATCTTCTAAAGATATTATTTCGTTCTCCAAGTCATCCTTCATGTATTTCTTTCTCTTTTCCTCTCTAGCTCTTTCTAATTCTCTTTCCCTTTTCTTCTCTCTTTCAGCTTTCCGTTCCCTACTTTCCGATTTGGACTCCCTTTTACTTTCCCTGCTCTTTTTTTCTCTGCTCCTCTCTACTTTCCTTTCTTTCTTTTCTATTTTTTTCTCAGGAGTCATTCTGACTTCTTCGATCTTAGGTGCGTGTTTTACTGGTACCAAAACGGGTTTCTCTTCTTTCGGTTTTACTTCTGGTGCCGGTGTAGTTGGTACCGGTGTTGGTACCAGATTAATTTGTTTTATTTCTTGAACTTTTATTTCGTTGCCATTATTTTGTGATGCCTCCATTTTGTAAACGATTGCGGGAGGTGGTAAGACGAAAGGGTAAACTTGAGGGATTATTTTTGGCGTTTCTTTTTCTTCTGTATTGTTAGTTTGTTTGTCTGTCTGTTTGTTTTCTGATTCTTCGTCGGAGCTCGATTCGTAGGGTAGGGCTGGTTTTGGTAGAATCGGATCTGGTTCTTTTAGTTTCTTTATGGAGAACGAAACGGGTGCTGCAACAACATAAACAAGTTATCGAAACTGGATTTATTAATATTAGGTAAACAAAACAGATATGTGTAAAATCACTAATCGAATTGCTAAATTTTCCTCGCTCGACAGAATCAAGTTGTTTAGAATATACTGACTACATTCAAAGTGTAAGTAGGCAAAAAACTTCCCGCACCCCACATCTAAACTATTATAAAACTGTAACTGAAGTGTGTATGTACATTGAAGATATTTACAAGAAAAAGATTATGATATGGTTTTAGGGATCCCTGACTCCAAATGCACCTTTTTTAGACATTTTGTCTGTCTGTATGTTTGTTTGTTTGTTCGCGCATCACGCAAAAACTGCTGAACCGATTTTGATGAAACTTTTTCTGTTTGATAGCTTATGATCTGACTTAAAATCTGGTATATAATTTGTGCGGACGAAGTCGCGGGTTAACTCTAGTGTCTCTATAATATTAGATGATCCTAAAAAAAATCTGCATGCCCAATTGCTTTTTTGTAATAAGAATCGAGTCGCTACGAAACTTGTTATCGAAATCAACTATGAGAATTGACATTATGTGCCTGTGGTTATTATTCATTCTAATGCTATGTCTCTTTGTGCATTTTTCCGTAGTTGGATAGGATATTGCAGGCTGACCTGATTGTCTGAAAAGAAATATGATTGTGCTTCAGATGGCACGTTAAGCCATTGGTCCCGTTTACTATCTCTGGTGGTAGTAGTCGTTTCATAAAAACCACGTCAGAGGCCGTCAGGCGGTTTGAATAAACTCTAACACCAGGGCATGCAGCCCACACGATAAGAAGAAGATTCTAGTGCTATCAATGATGAAGTCTTAAAGTAACACAACTCCTGTCATTCAGGGGGTTAAGACGCTGTTATCCCGTCGAGGCCGTTTTTTGAACACGAACGAAAGTGTTTTAAACTGTGTTTTAAAGTCTGAAATTAAATTATGTCTTATTTAAGGATCGGGCGGATGGGCGACTGTTCTCAATTACACGATTAGATTAAGTTTACTAGATAGAAAAACATCCCAAAGTTACCCCTTTTTGTTATGTTTTTTCAATACTATGATTAAACTGCTGATATTAAATTTTTTTATTCTTGTACTTAACTAAATACATTAAATATTTCTAGTGAACTCAGAAGAGTTTTTAGCTTAGAAACTCCCATGAGCAAAGATATTGACGAAAAACACGTTTTTTGCGATCCTGCTTTTAATTGGAGCGGGATGGCTAATTGTAAACTTATGCTTGCAAGAAACAGACGCTTGCACTGGGATAACCTAGCCTTAAAGATTACTACCCCGATGGTCATACTGCATCCCGGGACGGATCTAGCGACAAATCTGACTAATTCGCCAAGTGATGCATAGGGATGTTCCATCAATGCATATCGATAAAATTTGACGTCAATTATAACTACTTTTTTAAATAAATTACTTAATCAATACATTTCTACCCATACAACCAAATCCGGTCGTGGAGGCTGAAAATTCGGTACCGAAATAATTTGCACCTAAACGAGGTGAAGTCGTAACTATCATTTAGGAACGTCCACTTACTATAATGTAAAATTTTCAAAATTATTACTACTCATTGCGGCAGTGTGAGGTTTAGACTAAAAATGTAGTAGTAGAGTGTCTAACACTCAGTTGCAGGAACGCTCATTAAAGTTAATCCTCCATGAAATATCTTGCTAGCTTTTACTACTACGTCAACAAGACAAAAAGTGACAGCAAGAGAGGATTAACTTTAATGAGCGTTTCTGCAACTGAGTGTAAATGTGTCAATATGGTTTGTACTATCTTAGATCAAAATAAAATGAATGGATTACGCGAACATTTCAAACCAGAAAAATGAGGCAAAACAAATGAAAGGTTTACTTCAAATTTGTATGCAAGTGCCCTAGATTTGACAGATAATGGCGCTAGTTTGTATGGACCAAGTGCACCAGTAGTGTGCTTCAACTTACCGCGCTTTAGGCCCATCCATTAATTTTATTTTGATCTAAGTGTACTGTGCGCTCTTCTGTGTTGAAGTGTGTTGCCAAATTAGCTAAATTTAGCTCCATTATCAACTTATCAGCTCCAAAAAATCATTTTTAGCTCGTTAGCTCTTAAATTTGTAAATTCTAGCTCTATCCCATTACATTTTAAAAATATTATTTGTTTTGTTTTCCTTACAAATAAACACACACATACACAAAATTACTCTTTAGTCTATGGTATTGGTCTTTAGTCTATCTTATTTGGATTGGAGGAAATCCCGGTATGGCGGATACCGGGATTTCCCCCAACCAATTTTGTTTGCTTCGTACGTTGGATCGTATCTTGATTTTGATAATTTGTGTGTAAGAATATACTGTGTTGATTTTTTGTGTAGCTGCAGAAAGACTTACATCATATTCATGTAGAAAAGTGTAATATTCCAAAAAATTTCATCCAGTAACTGTTTTTTTATTTAGCTCTTTTAAACTAAAATAATTAGCTCTTTTTTAGCTCTTTTTTCATAACCAACTAGCTCCCTTTCCAAATGCAGTGTTGGCAACACTGAAGTGGACGAACCTTTAGGAGTTTTTGGCGGGCTTTGGTAGCTGACGTTTGGGAGTCCTCATATTTCATCGAATTTTTATTGTTTGTAGTGAGTTTTGGTTCGTAAAATTGGTGTTGTTTTGCGTAACAAAGTGTCGTGCAAGTGAAAAATAGTATATAGTTCAGTGAAATATGATGGTGCATGGGTCGTAAACAGGAAAAGTGTTCCGTGATGTTAGCGCGGCAAAGCGGTCGGTTCACCTCTTTCCTGTGGACTTCTCTGCTTTTCCTGCGTCTTTCGATTGTCTCCAAAAACTCCAAAGAACCATCAAAACGTCGAATACCAACGTTTTAATGTGAAAGCAGAAGACAATTAAAAATAAAATAAGATATAGCCAAAAGGTCTAGTAACCAGGCTAGTAAATAAATTGAAAAAAAAAAAAACGAACCTTTAGTCTTAGCCGTGCCCTCGCCGCGCTTGCCCCTCAGCAGCGCGAGGTAGTACTTGTGGTGCTGGTGGCTCGGCTCGAGGAAGGTGAAGCGCGGGTCTCCCTTGGCGCGCACTATGTCCGCGAACTCGCCGCCGTTGCGCGCCACGTACGACGCCATCTTGTCTATGACGATGCGGATGTCTTCGGGAGGCGCCACGATGCTTTCTTTGCTGTCGTTTGACGATTCGTCGTCGCAGTCTGTTGGATTTGGTTGGAGTTACGAAGAGAAGTTGTAAAATCAATAAATCAAGCTTAGATTATCAAGATAGACAGTCAAAGCTACGAAAGCGTCGAAAAAAATAGGAACCAGTACTGGTTCCAAAACCCTATACATATACACGCACACATACATAATTAGTATGGCGCCTCACGCACACCAACCTAAGAAAGTTAGCCCCTTTTGTTTTATACGGAACAAGTGTGAGGCTCATTCTAGACATATACTTTTTCTAAGCAATCAAGTTCAGGCTAGATTATGGTACTTTAAATGTGACTATACTCCATTCCAAATAGCAACGAAAATTTAAGGCCATTTTGAATTATAGAAACAGAGATTTGAAGCACTTCCTCTCAATTATTCTTAGAACAGCTTTAGTTACGTCCAAGATAGGTACGTTGGATAGTATATCTTTCTCATAAATAAATATTTGCTAATCCGAATTGGCAAGAAAGCTATACAGGAATCGGAATATATTTTCGTCCTTATTTGGAATGCAGTATAGATACTTAAGATTTTTTATGAATAACCCTCACAAGGACATATATTGATATCATCCAAAAGATAATCTGGTTGTGGGGGCTGGCAGGCCAGAAACAGTTCGACCCAGTGGGATCTTTTGTGTTAGCCCCAATACTTTTTGCTTTCTTCACCCTTCAAATACATGGTCAATGAAGGAAGCAATACCCATGAGGGAAAGAAACCTAAGATCTCCCGGCTTTGCTCGTCAGCTGGGATCTAGGGTGAGTTTCATTTTGTGCATCATCGTGCCAGTGGCGTAGTGTCCGGTGAGGGCTCCGACGATGGCACGAGCCTTGTTCCTGCTGTTGTTCAGTATGAACTTTGAAACACGAGTTGTCACATTGCTGATAAATTTCTTAGAGTTTTGTAGACCTGCAAGGCCAGACCACTCCAAATATCCCAAAGATAAAATAGCTAGGCTTTAAATTATGGCAACCATACAACGACACAAACACATAACATCTGTGACCGAACCGGGATTCGAATAGAAGGATCTTTGGTTTGGCAGTCCAGGGTGGTAGCCATTACACTAACCGTCGTGAAATTAATTAAAGTTGGCAGAGGGGAAATGCTAACGCGAGGCGGGTTCCTATACAGGGTGAAATCGATATCATTAGCATCCTTTTAAACTAAGAGTCTACCCATCAAACTGAACAACTTTTACTATGGGAGCAAACCAATCGGAGCAAAAAAAAAATCTACTGTCCCACACTAAACTGCACCCGCCGCCGCTGCTGACACGACTGAAATGTATCATCATAATCATGCCTACCCTCTAGGAGGGTGTACTCAAATGTATGGGACAGCAGATTTTTTTTTTGCTCCGATTTGTTTGCTCCCATAGTAAAAGTTGTTCAGTTTGATGGGTAAACTCTTATTTTAAAAGGATGCTAATGATATCGATTTCACCCTGTATAAATCGTCTAAGTGAATAAATGTCCATACCAGAAACGTCGCTATCGGAGTCAGTGTTATAATTCTTCATGAGACTGAGGCCGGTGGACTTGAGAGCGGGCTTGGGCTCGTCCGTCGGCCGCTGCGCCTCGAGCGCGGCCGTCTGCGCCATGTACTGGTGGTAGTACGCCGCGTACTGCTGGTACTGCTGCGGCATCTGCTGCGGCTGCGGCGGCGGCGGCAGGATCACTGCAATTGAAGGGTTCAGATTAGCATAAGCATACGCTCACGACAATATTCCCCGAGGGGGTAGGCAGAGATATTCTGAAACCTCAGAACATCCACGTTTCACCAGTAGTACCGAAACTCTGTCCAGTGTGACGGGGGCTGAGCCCGTCGCCACTTAATGGACAGTGGGTACAATACATGCCTCGAAATTAAAGCATGCAGGTTTACTCACGATGTTTTCCTTTACCGAAAAGCCAGTGGTGTTACAAATCGTACATAAATTCCGAAAAACTGATTGGTACGAGTCGGCTTGGACGGGGATCGAACCATCGCCTCCTGCACGGCAGGCAAGGTTACTCGCCAATAGACCACCACGGACTCAGATCGGGTTCAGATTAGAGTGGAATAGAAATGTGAACAAACGTACATAATACATTTGTGGCCGGATAAGCAAACGAAGGCGAGGCCGAAGCGTTCATCGTCATTGACACCAGTTTGCTTCGCCCCAAGTAATTTAATGCAAGGCGAGCTAACCGAATAGGTTGAAAGCCGAAATATTGATGGAAGTAAAGAGTGGGAGAGAATACGTTTGTTTTATTTGCTTATGTCTGCAGTGATTCTTCTGCACGGTAGTACTAGGATTTAGTTTGTGGTTATAACACTTTTGCCGTCGGTATACATGACGGGCACTCTGGGTATCTCCGCGCAGGCGCGCGGGGGCAGCGGCTAGATACCGGGGGCGGCACTGCACCGGGCTTGTCTATGTCACTCTAGGTACACAGTAGATAGTTCTACAGACCTTTGCCGTCGGTATACATGAAGGGCGCCCTGGATATCTCCGCGCAGGCGCGCGGGGGCAGCGGCTAGATACCGGGGGCGGCACTGCACCGGGCTTGTCTATGTCACTCTAGGTACACAGTAGATAGTTCTACAGACCTTTGCCGTCGGTATACATGAAGAGCGCCCTGGATATCTCCGCGCAGGCGCGCGGGGGCAGCGGCTAGATACCGGGGGCGGCACTGCACCGGGCTTGTCTATGTCACTCTAGGTACACAGTAGATAGTTCTACAGACCTTTGCCGTCGGTATACATGAAGGGCGCCCTGGATATCTCCGCGCAGGCGCGCGGGGGCAGCGGCTAGATACCGGGGGCGGCACTGCACCGGGCTTGTCTATGTCACTCTAGGTACACAGTAGATAGTTCTACAGACCTTTGCCGTCGGTATACATGAAGGGCGCCCTGGATATCTCCGCGCAGGCGCGCGGGGGCAGCGGCTAGATACCGGGGGCGGCACTGCACCGGGCTTGTCTATGTCACTCTAGGTACACAGTAGATAGTTCTACAGACCTTTGCCGTCAGTATACATGAAGGGCGCCCTGGATATCTCCGCGCAGGCGCGCGGGGGGCAGCGGCTAGATACCGGGGGCGGCACTGCACCGGGGCTTGTCTATGTCACTCTAGTACACAATACAGACCTTTGCCGTCGGTATACATGACGGGCGCCCTGGATATCTCGGCGCAGGCGCGCGGGGGCAGCGGCTCGATGCCGGGGGCGCCACTTCGCCGGGCGCATGTCTACAGTCACTCTAGTACACAATACAGACCTTTGCCGTCGGTATACATGACTGGCGCCCTGGATATCTCCACGAAGGCGCGCGGGGGCAGCGGCTAGATACCGGGGGCGCCACTTCGCCGGGCGCATGTCTACAGTCACTCTAGTACACAATACAGACCTTTGCCGTCGGTATACATGACTGGCGCCCTGGATATCTCCGCGCAGGCGCGCGGGTGCAGCGGCTAGATACCGGGGGCGGCACTGCACCGGGGCTTGTCTATGTCACTCTAGTACACAATACAGACCTTTTCCGTCGGTGTACATGACTGGCGCTCTGGATATCTCGGCGCAAGCGCGCGGGGGCAGCGGTTCGGTGCCGGGAGGCGGCACTTCGCCGGGCGCCAGCTCGGTGGTGTAGGCCTCGTCCAGGGTCGCCGTGCCGCGCATCTTTGAGATCAGCATCGTGTAGTCGCAGTCAGCTGACGGTTTGTAGTGGATGCTTGGGATCGATGGTGCCTGTGAGCGTAAATATATGAAAATACAAAACAAAATACGATACGTAACGACGTACGTACGGTACGATTTGTAACACCACTGGCTTTTCGGTGAAGGAAAACATCGTGAGGAAACCTGCATGCTTCAATTTCGAGGCATGTACGGGCTCACCCCCTGTCACACTGGACAGAGTTTCGGTACTACTGGTGAAACGTGGATGTTCTGAGGTTTCAGAATATCTCTGACTACCCCCTCGGGGAATATAGTCGTGAGCATATGCCTATGCTACAAAACAAAATAAGTTTAAAAAAGTGTGTAAAATTTACGAATAAGTGTTGTACACACATTTATTGTTAAGCTAATAAGTCATTGTCTTGTACTACCAGTAAAAGCATGCTAGCAGCATACAACCTAATTGTTTCTCCCAAAACCACAGTGTAAAATCCCGAATGGTTGTACAACATTTATTTAATTGCACTTTTCTAGCGTATATATGTGAAGTCATTTGTCCAAATCAGTTGAAGCAACATTTTTAGCCACATACTCATATATATTACTAGTGTTTTCCCGCGACTTCGTCCGCACAAATTATGTACCAGATTTTAAGTCAGATCATAAGCTATCAAACAAAAAAAGTTTCATCAAAATCGGTTCAGTAGTTTTTGCGTGATGCGCGAACAAACAAACAAACAAACACACAAACAAACAGACAAACTGACAGACAAAATTTCTAAAAAAGGTTTATTTCGAGTCAGGAATACCTAAAAACCATATCGTAATCTTTTTTTGTAAATATCTTCAATGTACAGACACACTTCAGTTACAGTTTTATAATAGTTTAGATTAGATTGTATTTAAAAGGCTTACATGCGCGTTTTATGACGCGTTTATCCTCCGTTTTTTTTCTAATATTTCAAGACTATAGACCGGGCGCAGTCGGACAAAGCATATTGTATAGTTGCTAGTTCCATGACAATAGGGGAGCGGACTGCATACAACATTTTATTTTTATCTTCTTAGTAAAAAAAACGTTTAAAAATAACTCTAAACTCTAATTTTCTGTAATTCTTTAGCTTGAATACTATTTTTAATAACAGGATCAAGTATAAGAAGTAGTGAAATGTTAATGACGTCACTTGTGGGTATCTAGTACAATTTTTCATACAAAGTGCACGTTTTGACATCTGATTAAGAGTTTCTAATTTGACTAGTTGTCCGCTCCCCTATTATAACAAGAGAAGGTACTTACAGATTCAATCACAGTCGATGCCAGACTTGGATGTAAATAATCTTCATTTTCGTGTGGTTTCTCTGTAAAAAAACAGGTAATGCAATTAGGAAAAACAGTGCAAATTCTGGGCAATCAAAAACACTACTGAAACCTTAGATCAAAATAAAATGAATGGATAGGCCTAAAGCGCCGTAAGTTGAAGCACACTACTGGTGCACTTGGTCCATACAAACTAGCGCCATTATCTGTCAAATCTAGGGCACTTGCATACAAATTTGAAGTATACCTTTCATTTTTTTTTGCCTCATTTTTCTGGTTTGAAATGTTCGCGTAAGGCTATCCATTGATTTTATTTTGATCTAAGACTGAAACTGCAAATCACCTTTTAAGGTAAGCGCATATTAAGACGGGCCGCATCGCAGCGGAAAATATTTCGCACACCGTGCCGGGTTGCAAGGCATTGGCGGATTTTTAGTTTGTCATAATACTGGCAGACGTAAAAAGTTCCGCTATGTATAGAAAATTACGACGACGCAGACGGGCCTCATCACACGGGCGGAAATTCGCTGCGATAGTTCATATAAATTGTATACAATGATTTGGGCGGATTTTTGCCATGATATGCATATACAGCATAATTATTGGTTAGGGTGTCGCAAAGAGGGTCCCATACTTAGAGTGAAATTAGTATGGGGGCTGGACTTGCAAAATTTTCAAAAAAAAAAAAAAAATATATTTGTATCTGGAAGGGAAAAAAAAATATATTTGTATCTGTTTAGGGGTTCGCAAAAATAGTTATTTTTTCGCTAGGATTCACCGTTATCTAGATATTTCATAAATTATGTTTTTATAAAGGGAAGGGGGCGCGATCTAACTCAGTCGGTTAGGTCAGCGAGGAGCGAAGCGACGAGCATGTTGTCGAAGATGTAGCGATCTTACCCAGAAGAAGCCTATTCACTCGTACTTTAAAGGAATTCGGGTTGTAAGCGTTTGGAAATACTGACGCAGGCAGGGCATTGCATCCGTTGGCTGTGCGCATTATAAATGATTTAATAATGCGTTTAGTGCGAATATGTGGGATGTCAACCAAGTAGAGGTGAAAACCCGCGGTGCGCCTGGATGTCCGATAGTAGAATGGGGAAAGCGGAATGAGGTCATGTAGCTCCTGGACACAGTCATCGAAGTAAACTCTGTAGAAGACCGACAAGCAGGCTACTCTGCGGCGGTTGGCTAGGCTATGAAGCTTGGTCTTCACCATCTCACTGTCGCCTCCTGGCTCTGCGTTCAACCGAGTCGAGTAATATGCCGTGCCTTTCCAAACGAGCCAATTGAGTATGTAATGGAAATATCATGACATCAAGCAAGGATTGATGAACAGAAACCTTGCTGCCGAAGAAACCATATCCCATAATCATACAAAATAAAGTAACTAATACCTTCAACAACTTCATTATTCTCTGGCCACTTGCCAGCCTTCACCAACGCGATCAGAGCGGTGTAGTATGGATGCAGCGGGGACTCCCGGTCGAGGAACTGGAACTGAGGGTTGTCCCGCTGCTTGGCCTTGATCAGGATCTCCATCTGGGCACCTTGCGCTTGTCCCGCTATGAACTTGGCGGTCTTCTCTATTATCACGTTCTGTTTTTCTGTTTCGGGCTGTGGAGAGAAATTAAGTTTTTCTTTTTTTATTATTAAATATATCTTGGGACATTTTTCACACAGATTGTCTAGTCCCAATTGAAGTATCAGAATTCAGGGTGTCAACTTAAATGCATTACATGCTTTATGGGGTGCTTCAGACCATCAAAATGATTAACAACCTATTTACAGCTCTATGAAAATGACTTACCAATAAAATGTCAGGAGACAACAAAGCTTTGAACGCAGGTGTAGGTAGGAAAGGCTCGTCGACCTCCGTCGGCTGGTCCACGGGGGACGGCTCCGCCGGTGCTTCGTAGTTGAATCCCACTTGCCCGTACCCTGCCGCGTGAAGTCTCTTCAGCTCTTCCTCTGCAACATTAACAAGCAGGACAGTTAAAAACTGATTTCAGAAATAGAATAGAATGATCATGAAAATATTCAGATAATTATTTACGACGCTGAATTGAAAATTTAGAAAACTATTGTAGTTGTGTATTTAGAAAACTATTGTATAGATATTAACTTCGGAAGAAATTAAAACCGTAAAATTGTGAGGAATAAAAAAGTAGCGGTTCACTTCATATAAACTCAAATAACACTCTATAGCGCGATTTAAATGACGTGCAGCGCCATCTATTGACAAAATTGTTTGTTTGTTCGCGCATAACGCAAAAACTACTGAACCGATTTTGATGAAACGTTTTTTGATTGATAACTTATGATCTGACTTAAAATCTGGTATATAATTTGTGCGGACGAAGTCGCGGGAAAACACTAGTGTCTTATAATTATAAAGCATCTAACTAGCTGCTTATGAACTAGGATAGTCTCATAGATAAAATCTCATTAAAAGATCATCCTATTTGAATTTATTATAAGTTTTTACCTGTTCTAGTTTATTTCTTACGCAAGCAAATAAACTCAAGGTTACCTTCACTGGGAAAGCCACTAAAAACAGATGTGTGTTGCCACTTATAATGAACAGTGGGTACAATACCTGCCTCTTAATTGAAGCACGCTGGTTTCCTCACAATGTTTTCCTTCACCGAAAAAACAGAGGTGTTACAAATCGTACATAATTTCCCGAAAAACTCACTGGTACAAGTCAGCCATGACGGTTATCATTCGAAAAATTTGTCGTGTTTGAAAATACTTGTTGACCATAAACCAAATCACTAATACTGTCATAGAAGATACACACCTTTGTCTGAAAAAATCGATTGATCACTGGATTAAGCCATTCCAAGGCACTAATTGCGGCATATGACTGCAAATTGGCAAAGGAGAGAATCGCGCTCAGCACGACAAACTTGCGCATTATAGTAAGGGCGCTGACGGGGCACTGTAGGCTGAAGAAACAACTTATGGCCCTAGGCATTAGGGACACGAAACTCTGCAGATTCTATCTGGAGGAGGACGAAACTCCCATTCACATCCTTTGTGACCGTGGCCCACTAATGCACAAACGATACCCTCACATGGGTAAACACTCTGTGCATCCGAGTGAAGTAAACTCTTTCACTGCTAAAGAAATCCTACAATTCCTAAAGGAAGTGGGTATTAGCAGTGAACTGTAACTATTGTGGCGATCACAAAAGATCTGCATAAAGTCGAAGTGATACTAGTCTGTAGAAGACTTGAATAGCCGCTATAAATAAATAAAAAAAAGTAATACATACCTTTGTACCTGAGAGGAGATGGCAGATTCCAATATATAAGACTGAAACGACACAGTATCCCTAATCTACAAGATAGATTTATAAGCACAGAGTGAAAGATAGCCGTTGAGCAAAAAGTAACTCTAAATCAACAACAACAAAAAAAAAACCAGACGAAAGACACTTTTGTCAGAGAAAGGAGTAGCCTATTGTTGTCTGAAACAGATTGCTATGAAGCAGAAAGACAAAAACAAAAAAAAATACCTTTGTACATTTCCTCCTCATCTTCATCAGTATGAAGCGCCCGGTATCTCTCTTCATCGCACAGCTGTTCCACGTCCAGCTCTCCCTTCGTGAGCTCGACCCGCCAGTCAAAGCCCCCCTGTGGGGCTTCCAGCGCCGAGAGGTCGTGCAGGGCCCCCCGAGCATCGTACCTGCCAGGGCAGCTATGTATGAATACCATGTGTGGATTGGCTGTGTTACACAGGGACATCAATTAAAAACTAGCTTATTGATAAACATCCTATAGATATTTATGAAGTCTGATTTGATTTTGTGGGTTAGAAACATATTTTGAATTTGTTTTTAAATCGATTGCAAAGATATACTGATACCTACTAATAACTTAATAATATAACACTTTATTGCACACAAAGACATAAAAATATACAAAGTTGAGAAAACATGTACAAAGGGCTTAAGACACATACTAAGGGTGAGCATATCTCTGAAGGTATCAGGTATCTTCTAGGAGGGACAATATGTTTTTATTTGGGATTTATTTATGGGTTCTCTTTCCATGAATGTCGTCATCACTAGAGATCCGATATTCGGATGCATATTTACCTAAACTTCATTTATGGCTATGAAATTATGGAAGCGTCTTCTTAAAATTTTATTTTTCGGTATTCCAGGAAATCCGGGATTGCATAACTAATTGGATGCATAGTCTGGAAGCAACTTCTTAAAACTACATTATAATGTAAAAAGTAAAAAAAAGCGTTATACTAAATCCCGGGTTGTCAGTAAGTACGGGAATGCATAACTAATCGGATGCATAGTTTGGAAGCACCTTCATAAATTTATTAAATTAAACTAAATATTTTTTTTCGTTACAAAAGTGCACTCCATAATAACCAACACCTCAACTTTAGGTAAATATGCATCCAATTAACCAATCTCTAGTCACCCTTCTGATCCAAAAGTCTGGATATGTGCTTAGCAAGAACATTATCTGAAGCCTTTTTTCTCGCTCTATCTGTTATACACCAAATGAAAGAGATAAGACGCATCTTTGCTATCTTGTACTGCTATGCTAGCCCCACTGATGTAATGTATTGACACTGATGACCCTAAACCCTTGGTATAAATTTAAAAGTGTTTTGTAAGCCTATAAAGGCATCTTGGGATCATTGTGATGTACGTGCTGGAGTCACGTTGCAGGATTTGCCCCGAACACTTGTCTCTCTCGTGGTGTTCGCGCGGTTCACGTTTCAGCCTGCCACGAGGCTCCACAATCCTTCTCAGTTGTTCTTACTCAAAAACAATCCTCGAGATTGGATAGATACTCCCTCAAACCACTTGACATTGGCGGAAAAAATTGGCTAACGCACAAGCAAGAAGTCCATTCATTATAAATAAAAAAAAATGTATGTGCTTGTGAGTATCATTTATTTTATTATTTGTCTGTCTGAAAAGAATATTCAAGTATTTTATCATTCAATTTTTTTTAGACTGCCCTAAAGTTTTTAGCAATGTTTCTAGGGATAGCCCAACAAACTGGTAAAAGTTCACTATTCTACTTGACAGTGTGTCAGCCAACCAGCAGTTGAGAAAATCCAAATAATATGTGAACAAACATATTGATATATTTCAATGGCAGTCAGCAGAGAGCTTGTAGGGTCAGAAAAGAAGAAAACAATTTGTTTTCTTAGTCACTATCCTCAGTAGTGAAGCAACGGTAAAGCTAAACCTTCTGGTTTTACCATGAAATTGGATAACTTTGTAACCATTTTATTAATTAACTATTGCACTTTTTAAGCTGAAAAATAAACTGAACCATCTACAACATGATATGAGAATTGATGTGGTTTTTCTAGAAATCGATTTTAATGAATAAATATGAAGAAAAGGGAATCTAAAGTCACCCCTTTTTTCCCAGTTGTAACCATTTTACTCTTACATTTTTAGGGTTGAACTACACATGGCCGCACGCGATCACACTTTTCCGTTGCTCCATCCTTTTCTGTCACTCAGGAACGTCATTTGCTAGAGCATATAAGGTAGATGGAACACGATCGCGTGCGATCGCACGTCGCAGCAAATTACGTTCCTGAGTGACAGAAAAGGATGGAGCGACGGAAAAGTGTGATCCTGTGCGGCCATGTGTAGTTCAACCCTTAATCAGAAGAAAATAAAAATTCACAATATTGTTCATAACACAATACAGAATGATGTCTTTTTCTTACTTTTTCGAAATTAATAAAAAATCATCTCATTTTTCAAAGAAAATGGCTAAATTCTAACCAGAGCCACGCACTCATTCGCATCGATTAGTATGGAGAGTTGTGGTCCCGGGATGATACACCTTAAGATATCAAATCAGACTTCATAGCATGACCCTACTTTGATAAACAAACGAAAATTCATTCATTATTTGAGAGACAAATAGTTTCTATTACAAATTTTATACTAGCTTTGAGATAAGATTTAACTAACAACGAATTAAGACTACCTATATCCTCCTACAATTTTGCTCGACTAAAGGGGAAGTTCTATACAAAGATATCAAATCGTCGACCTATATCCTCCTACAATTTTGCTCGAGGGGAAGTTCTATACAAAGATATAAAAAATTATCCGTAGATAGAAACATAGCTAATGTTAGGTTATCATACATACGCAATACCGTTGCAAGTAATACATACCACCGGGGCCTCACCGTAACATAAGGCGGCGCCTCGCTCACCGCCGCGCCGATCTCTTCCTTCCAGCTTCAAAAATTCCTCTGCGAAAATCTTAGACAACTCCCCAATATTTAGTATTTCTGACATATTAACAGTCGCTTTTAAACTTTTTAGCGGCACAGTTTTATAGTAAAAAACGGATCGAACCTGTCGATTTTCAACGTCTCATCCCCCATCCACGGAATGAGGTGTTTTCCTTGATCGATCAGCAGAGCTCTATCATTGTCCCTAAACAATTTGCATGAGTAGCCGAACACGAATAACTCTTCTTTCTTCTCCTTGAACTCACTTTTTCTTAATATACCGGATTCACTAACACTACCAGTCCACTTTAGAGACATTTTTAGGATTAATAAGCTTTTTTAGGATTTAAGCTAATTATTGGGAAATTAAAATTATTTCTCGCGAAACATAACGGCACACTCCACGCATTCCACTAGTTGACATTTCAATGAAAATTTTGTAATCGTTCGGAAACCGATCCACTTTTGAGGAAGGAATACATTTTAGACATTATTTTATTTGTTTAGAAAAGATTATTACAGTTTAATTAAAATAACTTAAATTATACGATTACTTCACGTGTACATAAATAATAATATTAATGGATTACATGCATTGAAAAATACAATTGATTGTCTGCTTCAAATATAAATTTAAAGAATGTTTATGAACGAAAATACGCAGCTCGCGGCTGTTCAAATACTAAAAATAATATTTCTCGAATATCTACCAAGTCTTATGATTATTATTTTAGAAACATCGACCTATTAGAAAGAACTGAGTGAAAATAAAACATAGAATTTTGAAATTTTGGTATATAGAAGTTAACCCTGGTTAACTTTTCCAAACTAAAGAAATTTTTAATTAGAAAATTAGAAAGGAAAAGTCCCCTAGGCACCTGCATTTTGAACGCAATCCTAATGGGGCATATTACATTATCAGTATTATCATGATCCTGTGATAATACTGATAGTATAATATGCCGTATCGCAGGATCGTGATAATATCACAGAATGTCCAGCACTCGTAGTATGCTGCACGTGATACGGCTGTATCACGTATTTTATCTCGTTCGTTCGCACGCAAATAGAAAGAGACCTAAGGTGTGATAGCATAGCTTGGTGATAGCGCTGTGTACTGCGGCATGCTAGCTATGCAGTGCTCGTAGTATGCTACACGTGATACGGCTGTATCACGTCTTTTATCTCGTTCGTTCGCGCGCAAATAGAAAGAGAGCGAAGATGTGATAGCGCTGTATCACTGCGGCATGCTAGCTATGTTGCTGAAATCCTGTGATCCGCGCGATCCCATCAATAATATTGAAGTATAAGCGCTTCGTGATACGATACATCAGTAGGTCTACCATGAGTTTTCACCGTACTTTACTACTGTAGTTACGTCACCAATTTTGTATTGAATTTCGTACAGCGCGCCGAGTGGTTACGTTAAGAACTAATTTCTGTCATATGAATTGACGACGTCACTACAGTAGTAAAGTACAGGGGAAACTCATGGTAGGCCCTCTGTATTCAACTGACAGCAATGGAGGAACGACGTGCCAGTAGTGGCGATGAGGAGCGTTCCGCCGCTTACAATAACGAACAAAAAATTAAATTCTTGTATTGTAAGAGCATCGGTGGCGCATAGCTATTGAAACGTAATCTGAAGGTCCAGAGGGTCTACCATGAGTTTTCACCGTACTTTACTATTGTAGCTACGTCACCAATTTTGTATTGTATTGCATTTCGCACAGCGCTCCTAGTGGTTACGTTGAGAACTAATTTATGTCATACGAATTGGCGACGTAACTACATTATTTTTAGGGGACAGTTATAAAAGAAACAATTTGTTTAATTCAATAAGAGTCTGATTTTTTATCAAACCATAGAGTTTGAGTCAGTATTTTACTAGTTATGTTCGACCCTGCTTAGCTCGAGCTAAGACGGAAAAAATCGTCTCTGAATCTCGGCCTTAGTGTGTTTGCCTTACCTTAATTTGTGAATTCGATCTCAAACCGCCGCTCGGGCATTATCACCCTACTTACTATCAAAACAAGATTCTTAAAATGTAACCATGAGCACGTTAGCGCTTTCATTCTTTGCTGAAATGACAAAAAAACATTTTTGCATCAAAACATAAAATGCGAATAACTTTAAATTTTAACAAACAATATAATGAAATTATTGTTTCAATCTAATTATTTTGTTATAAATCAGATGGGGTGTATGAGGTTTTGCACTTATTCATTAACACGTTGTATAGGCTGTGATGATGATGATGATTCTTGAATTCACGTGCCCTTCGTTCTGGGATCGGAAGGACAACAATTATATAAATACTGTTAATTATATAAAAGGATGAATGAAGTTGAAGACCTCGCCAAGTTGCGAATGTTATTGCTATAGCTGCTTTTCTGTTATTTTCCATGATTTTTTTAAACAAAACTATGAGGAAAAACAATTTACGAACAAAACACTACTTCACTCTAGTGAATCTAAAGGCATTCTGAAGCTGTAGCATGCTACACGTGATACGGCTGTATCTTCTAATATACTTATATTACTCTTTGGCTGTATCACATCTTTTATCTCGTTCGTTCCCGCGCAAATAAAAAGAGAGCAAAGGATTATAGCGCTGTATCACGTTGGCATGCTACCCATGCGGATCATGATAATATTGATACGTGTAATAGGCCCATCAATACGCCGCGCGATCCTTGGATCACGATAATATTGATGTGTATTGATGATGTGTGTAATATGCCCCAATATCACCCAATAGAATCTTTGCCACATCAAAAAAATGTTTGAAAACTGAATGCAACAAAAAGCAAGCAAGAGTTTACCAGATATTTTTGTTTAAAATTTATTTATTATTATATTATCACTTAAAATAAATAATTAAATGTTTTAAAAATTCAAAGTTTCCAAACAAACATAATCTCAGCATAATCTACGCATCAGTAGGAAATGCCCTTTGCTACAAAAAAAGTAAACGGTGGCAACTGGATATAATACGAACAAATTGACGTGTCACATTTTGCCTAAGCTAGGCCTACATTTGTTCTATATTTCAAATTTGCCAAATAATACAGGTCTCAAAAGGCATATGGCGGACGTTTTATATATTTTTGCATCGAAAACTGATAAATTCTTTTAGTTATGAGTATCTTGTGACCGCTAGAGCGTATTTGTTAAAATTAGCTGATAACCGTTAGTTTTTAATGTGTAAATAAGTTTATTATACCTAGAGTCTTGTAAATATTGATAGTATTTTCGTGCGTGGACGTTTTGAACCGTATTGTTGAGAAACGAAAAGTCTGTGATATAAACAATACATAGGTGATAGAATAATTTCTTGAAGACTTTTGTAAATATTGTAAAGTTATTTTAGAATTTTAGTAGATTAATATATTGAGCGAAGACTGAGAAAGTGTGCAAGATTTTGGAGCTATGTCAGCTGTGAGCCTATTGTCCAAAGAGAAACCGAGCGAGGAAAGCCCGAAGGATGGCTCGAACCACGAAGGTAAGTCTTCTACGAGAAACATTACCATATTTATTTACTTCTACCCGCTTCTGGCTCTTCTATTACCTTTTTAAATTTCGAAAAACACCGTTTTATCACATTCTAGATTTCTCCAACTGAAAATGGGATAAAGAATTTCTATTGTACTCTTATAAGACCATTATTGGAACTTGATTCCATATGGATATCAGTTAGAAGGCTGTGTCGTTGCTAGAATGCAGTAAAACTAATCATTTTATGATATTTAGGTCAGAAATACTGCAAACTCAGAAGTTAGCTGTTTATTTTGGTCATAGACAACACAATTTTTTTTGCAGTTTGTTAAGTGAAAGAAAACAAATACGAATACCGTTTTACACCTTTATTAACTGCCCAAGTTTCTTCATACAATGATCTCACACGACTCAGCTCGCTCCCGAAATTGACCGACGACCTCAAGCATTCCCTTCCCCGCTCCCGCAACTTCCCTTGATAAACAAATCCTAACATATCAGGCATAGTGAGACATTGATATTTTGTTGTTCACTATATTTATTAGTATTACTAGTTGGCTGTTTGTTTTATAACAAATTTGGCCTCAATTTTATGGGAGAATTCTTTTTACGATGTATCCCGCAGTCCTGTGTAGTCGTAGAACAAGCATAAAATAATAAAAGTTGTGAAAACGAGACAGGCTTATATGCTAGTTACACAGAATGAGTGATGTTTGTCCGTTTCTGCATGTGATATTTTTGTTTGACTTCGTTGAAATTACTACATCTATATAAATAAATATCTCACAGCCACATACATTGTTGTGATCCCAAGAAAGCCTTATAGGCTTTTTGCTACAACGGCACAAACATGTAACATCCATGTACGAGCCGGGATTTGAACCCAGGACCCTCGTTTGGCAGTCCGGCGTTACTCCAACTGGGTCGTCAGATTTTAGGCCCTGTTTAGACCACAAACACCTGTGAATCGAATACAAATATTCATATTCATCACACAAATATTCATATTTGCCTAAATTGCACTGCCTATTCCAATCACTATTACGATAATGTGTGAAAATCACACAGGGTGCCAATACAAAAGAGAAAAAGAATAAAACAATATGTATGCTAGAGTGAGATAGATAGACTCCGCAAGTGATTTTTAAATGTTTTGAAAAGGACCTCTAACTGGATTCTGTCTTGTAAACAAACATTTCTGTTTATGTCATAAAAGACAATGCCAGGTTTAAAGAAACTTAGGCCACCGATGTACAATATGAAACTATATAAAAAAGTAAGGGATGCAATTAATAAAATGGCAAAGGAAAAGGTTTATAGAAAGTTCGTGGTTGTAATTCTGCTATGCGAAATAGCCTATATTTTATTTGTAATTGTACCTGTTTTCGTGATCCGTAATATATAATAATAAATATAAAATAGTTACAATTTCATAATGATCCCAGGATCAGTTCTGAGGCTTTTTATACATAAAGAAAGAAAGAAATCACATATAAAAACTATGTCTTTATCTTCAATATTGAATCATTACAAAGTTCTAGTAATTAATAAATAGTGTGAGATAGTATGAATGAATATTTTAACAATTCTTACTTAATCTATTTTGAATTTGATGTACACTCCTCTAGGCCTAAATCTGGTCTTCTTCTTATCGTATCGACTTCAAATTTTGTACAAAGTCGCTAAATAGTACCTTGCCAGAAGTGGGCAACCGATACTGCACCGTCGCTAGCGGTCATGAGCTCCTCCTGCGTACAGGTGTTAGGGCACGCAGGGCACGATGTGAGATGGGCCATCGTTTGTGGAGCTCCACACAAGCAACTCACATTTTGTGCATCCGAGAATCCCCACCTGAACATGTTGTCTTTACTGCAACCGACCTGGGTTCGAAGTCGACCTAAATCTGGTGTCCTCCTTTAGATTTTTATCTTTGTTTCCTGTATATCTGTTGGGCATGATGTGTTCTTCGCTTTTGAAGAGCTTAACTTTGGACAGATCTTTGATGTTGTTCTCGGAGTTTTGCAAGTCTGTTATTGTGAGGACACCTGCAGTTGCCTGCTTCCTGCAACCAATTTCCACCATTTTATGGTGGCTCAAGTGGGTATTTTCATATTTTGTGCATTAAACAATCCTTTAAGTCACCGAACTTTGATAATACCGTACAACATGAAACATGGTTAAGAGCATTGGGCTCTTGACATGGAGGTTGTGCGTTTGATTCCCACAGGGAACACATAATGATGTGTCACTTTGTGCGTTTTTCCCCAGTTGGTTAGGACATTGCAGGCTGAATCCACCTGATTGTCTGAAAAGAAAGATGATTCCGTGCTTCAGATGGCACGTTAGCCGTTGGTCCCGGCTACTGTCTCTGGTGGTAGTAGTTGTTTGTAGTATTTATGAAACAGCTGATTTTTTTTTCGCGTTTCCTGAGGTAGGCTCCATAGTGAAAGTGGTTCTGACTGACCGAGTTCACCGTTTCAGTCTGCGGAGGGCTGTCCTTACACTATGTAATATATATTTTTTTAATATTTAATAAAAGTAATAATGTCATCAATTATGTATACCTATGATTCACAATAAAGAATATTTCTATTTCTATTTCTATTAAATGATAATTAAACATTCATAAATACTTTATTTTAATTATACAATCACAAAAAAATTAAAAAAACCAAAAGAGACCTAACTATAGTATTTAATTTTTTTCTAAAGTACTTACAAGTAACCTAAATTGATACCTACCGTCCTATAACCCTAACAATGTAATAGAACACACGTAATGCGAAACCCTAACCCCGAACATTTAGCATGCAAGGGTGCAATACTGTGGGGATTTGAAGGTCAAGGGTAGCTCCCCTGTGCACTGTATCTATTTTATCATGTCAGTACGTTTTGGCGTTGTTTTAAAATTTAAACCTTTCAATGGTTTGTTTGTGTTTAGTTTAGGTCAGTTTTGATACAATGCATCATAACAAAAAGTGAAAAACAGGCAGATGCAGAAACGCTCATTAAAGTTAATCCTCCATTAAATCTCTTTCTGTCACTTTTTGTCTTGTTGACGTAGTAAAAGCTAGCAAGAGATTTAATGGAGGATTAACTTTAATGAGCGTTTCTGCAACTGAGTGTTAACGATGTTAATGTGCTAATAGGCAACATGCATATTTTTTTGGCATTCAGCAAGATTCTCGCAAGAGATATTTTCAAAACAGATAAATAAAAATGTTCATTTTAAATCTTCTAATACCTTTCCCCGGCATGCATTGCAATGTCCCTTTTTTCCGACACACACTCGGCTGTCTTTTCTATCTATCTATCTATCTATCTATAACGTCACGCCTCTTTCCCATTGGGGTAGGCAGAGACCAGAGCGCGCCATCTACTACGATCCTTACATACATCTTTTGCCTCATTCACATCCATACATCTCTTCATACATGCCCGTCGGTTTCGAGTACTCCGCACCTCCCCTTTTTGTAGGACGCAACTGATTTGATCAGAATACGTCCTACGAGGGCGCCCTCTGCCGACACATCCACTCATTTTAGCTCCATATATCTCTTTCGTACATCTGCTATCACTCATCCTCTCCACATGACCAAACCAACGAAGCATACCCTTCTCTATTCTTGTCACAACATCTTCTTTCAATTTACATCGATCTCTAATCACACAATTTCTCACTCTATCTCTCAGCGTAACTCCACAGATGCTTCGCAAGGAACGCATTTCAACAGCATTAATTTTACTTTCATGCTTCTTCTGCCATACCCAACACTCACTGCCATACATAAGTGTAGGCACCAACACACCATTGTGTATAGCAAGTCGCGCCCTTTTGGACACCAATTGGCTAGCCACAATGGTATGCAAAGCACCGTTCACTTTATTTCCCGCTGTTACTCGCCTATGCACATCACCCTCAGATTTCCCGTCTCTAGTAAACATACATCCTAAATACACAAACTCATTAACTTGTTGCACTTTTTCATTCTCAATCTTTATACAACAATCAGTCACACATTCATCCCTCTCCATTACCATTACCTTCGTTTTATTCACATTTACTTTCATACCTTTCTTTTTCAATGCTTCATTCATTAGAGTTACCATGTCCTGTAACTCTCCCGCCGACGATGCAAGTATCACTTGATCATCAGCGTATAAGAGGCACTTGACTAATAATTCTCCCATTCTTAAACCATTTTTACATTCTTTCAGACCAGTCAGACAGCTATCCATATACAGGTTAAAAAGCCAAGGGGACGCAACACAACCCTGTCTAACACCACTGGTGATGTTAAACCATTCTGAGTGCGCCCCGTTGACCCTGACACAGGCACTAGAATCCTTGTATAGAGATTTTAGTGCCTGCACCAAGTGGTCGTCAACACCGTATATAGATAGCGTAGACCACAGTTCATCCCTCCATACTCGATCATACGCTTTTTCCAGGTCCACGAAGGCACAGTATACCTTCGCGTGCTCTGCCAGGTATTTTTCGGCTATGCACCTTAGGGCAAAGATTTGATCCATACATCCCATTCCCTTTCGAAATCCTGCCTGCACATCCCACATTTTTTCTTCACTAACATTAATCACTCTTTCAATCAATACCTTAGCATACAATTTGCCTACAACACTCAAAAGACTAATGCCGCGGTGGTTTTTGCACTCTTGCTTTGAGCCCTTTCCCTTATAAAGTGGAACGATAACGGCCTTGCACCAGTCTCCAGGAACATGACTGCTTCGCCAGCATTTATTAAAGATTTGGCAAAGCAAACTTGCCACCACCATGCCACCGCTCTTCAGCATTTCGACGGACACTCCATCATACCCCGCACTCTTTCCTAATTTCATTCTTTTCATCGCTTTCGTAATCTCATCCAAAGTTATCTCGCTGTTATCATTCTCGTCCATCACCGAATTCTCAATCTCCATCCCTCTATTAGACACCTGGGGCGAGTTATCATCACTACAAGCATAAACACTTTCAAAATAGTCCTTCCAACGTTCCAGAACCTCATTTTCCTTACTTAACAAATTTCCTTCATCTGATTTAACCACAATCGCTTTAGAATTATCTAATACTCCACGAGCCAACCGAACCTCCTTCCAAAACAACTTTTGGTTGGCTCTGAAGTTTTTAGAAAATTTTCTGTCATACTTATCTTTCATTTCGGTTTTCTTCCTTTCTACAATTTCTTTCACTCTTTTTTTTGCATCAGTGTATATTCGTTTCTTATTTTCAATTGCTCCATTCACACTCATTGTTCCAGTCGTCCTACTATTGGCTTTTAGCGCCAATAAATCCAACCATGCCTTCTTCTTTTCATGCACAGCCTTTCGTACTTCATCATCCCACCAACCTTTATCCATCGACCTCTTATTCTTTTTCCTAACAACTCCACAAACTTTGGAAGCTGCCTCAATTAGACTCGATTTCAAAATTTTCCACATGTCCTCTAACTCATCAATTCCTCTTGTACAATCCCTAAGACTAGCTGTTCTTTGACATACTTCTTTCTTATACTTTTCTTTCACGTCTTCATCTTGCAACATCTCCACTTTTATCCTCTCTAATACAGACACTGGCTCGTGATTTCGATGGCGCCAGCGTTTGAAAAGACCATTAATCCGGCAAACTACCAGGTAATGGTCAGTCCCTACACTAACACCACGATATGATCTCGTGTCAGTAACGGCATTTTTCATTCTTTCATCAACAATCACTAAATCAATCATAGTTCTACTATTTTGTCGCTCCCATGTGTACATATGGATCTTTCTGTGTTTGAACATGGTGTTCATCACAGAAAGATTCCTTTCTACACATACATCTAAAAGTTCCACACCGTTTTCGTTCACTCTCTCATCACCAAACATACCCAACACTTGCTCATAACCATCTCTTCTAATACCCACCCATGCATTAAAGTCTCCTGTCATAATTATCCGTTCATTTGGTCTACATTTATCCAAGGTATCTCTCAAACTTTCCCAGAAAACGTCTCTCTCCGAGGGTTGGCAACCCATATCTGCGGCATAAGCCCCGATCAGAAAGATACGAGTTAAACCTACCTTTAGTCGGACCCACATAAGTCTAGGATTCACACATTCATAATCGGTCATAGATTGAGCCATTCGATCAGACAGGACGATCCCAACACCCTGACAGCCTCGGTCGGTCTCGGCAACTCCTGACCAGATTGCTGTCAGTGGACCGTGGTGAGAAATGCCCTGTCCTTTCTTCTTGGTCTCACTCACACACAGTATATCAATTTTCCTCTCTTGCATCATTTCACATACCTCATCCATCTTATCTTTTATACCTCCCTGCACATTCAACGTAGCAATACGGCACTCCGTAGCCCGCGTTTCGCTCCGTAAGGACTGTTACTGTTACTGTTATTGTTACTGTTACTGTTACTGTTACTGTTACTGTTACTGTCCGTAAGGACTATTATGAACATTAAAAAAAAACTACCAAATCTGTCAAGCCATTCTCAAGAAGGAAAACATCGCGAGGAAACCTGCATATTGCAGAAGAAGAAATTCTGATGCGTATGTGAAGTCTACCAATCCGCATTCGGCACGCGTGGTGGACTAACGCCCAAACACTCTCCTAGAGGGTAGGCCTGTTTACTGCAGTGGGACGTATATAGGCTGATGATTCTATTCTATTCTATATTTTAAAAAATGGCTGCCATCTTGGGTATGTGATGATTTTGCCAATGTCGAGTTTTTATAGCAAAAGTGCTTGACGTTGTACGGTTATATTGATATTTTGGTGACTTCAAGGGTTGTTCTTATAAAAGAACAATATCCTGAGCCACCACTGGAGTTCCACTGTGGACCGGGGATGGGGCAACCGACGCGCACGTGACCACCCAATAGCAGAGCCACAGAGCAACTCCTAGGCTGATGATGATGATGATTCTCAAGTGATGTGCTTACTATAAATAATGGCGTTATTGCATGTGTCTACTGTCTAGCACTGCATTTCTACCAATCAATGTTACGTACTATTTTATGGGAGAATCTATCCCAATCTTAAGGATTGTTTTTTTAGCCGAAACCACATTTGAGAAGAGATACCTAGGTAGCTTCGTGGCAAGCTCAAACGCGAATACCGCGCGAATGACACAACCGCTCGCTTTTTTATTGAATTTAAAATATAATGTAACAGGGTTTACAATGGCTTGACAATTAGCGCTAAAACGCCTTTTTATGTTTTTTTTTTATTTAAATATTGACACAATATCAACAAATATGTTTGATGCAAGTTCGCTATCTATGTGCTATACTTGAGAATTGTGCGTTGCCAATAACATTGCATGTTTGGCGAGTTGGCACGCATGTTATTTTTACCGAACATGACTTGTTTTCCTCTTTAAAAATTCTAGGTTCTATTTCGAGGCGTTCATTATGACCACTGTCAATTAAAACGGCGACCGGCTCACTGATTGTCACATTGGAAAGAGTTTGAGCCCTGCTAGTGAATTGTAAAGATTCTGATGATATGTAATACTGTTATTTAGAATGTATATGTTTTCCCCCTCGTGGAATACAGGGTGTAAGGGACCGCCCTCCGCAAACTGAAACGGTGAACTCAGACCATCAAACTGAACAATTTTCACTGTGGAACCTACCTGAGGAAACGCGAAAAAAAATCAGCCCCCCTATACAAAGTGACATTCTATTGGCGTCGACGCCAGTAGAAACGGAATGTTTGGATTTGCATTGGCGATCGAAACATTTTGACGTTTGTTTTCGTCACCATACGTCAAGTCCATACATTTTTTATCCTTTCTACTGTCGTTAACGCTAAAAGAAAGTATATCCTTTCGTATAAGGTTCAAGTGGACCTGACGTGGACTGAAGTGGAGTGGTTTGAATAGCACCTACCCAGTTGGGTGACGTAATACGCGACTAGTTCCTTCAGGCGTCACGCACATCTTTGACGCCCAAACCGTGTGGCTGTCGGTTATAGACACGGCATCTGACCCCATCTTTGATCGTATCGATATCGGTCTCACGTCCCATCAGACATAGGAGGGTAAGGACGATAGAGTGCATCTGTGTTTATCGCATACACTTATGCACTTCAAAATATCTTGTTTACCTGATTGCTTTTCTATAAAAATTAGCAGTCGTCGTAGTCGAAATCGACAAGGAATCGCCCATCATCAAGTTAACCTTGATTTAGTGGATTAATTAAGAGGAGAACTTTAAGGTGGTCGCAGTGTTGTCAATTTCATACAAAACTTTGTCGTAGAACACTCGTAGACGGTATTAATAAAAGTAATGTTTTACATTGAAAAATAGCTTAGAAAATCTAGATTGCGCGATGCGCGTATCAAATAATATTTACAATTTTGTATGAATAATTTCAAAGCTTGATCTTCGTAATTATATTATAAATTGTAAATATTATTTGATACGCGCAATCTAGATTTTCTAAGCAATTTTTCCACATATATAAAACATTACTTTTATTAATACCGTCTACGTGTGTTCTACGACAAAGTTTTGTATGAAATTGACAACTCTGCAACCACCTTAAACAGGTAATTTGTAGATGATTGATAGTTTATAATCTATTTTAAGCATATTTTAAGTATTCTCTCAGGGTCTTATCTTGAAATTTCATAATATTGATAATGACAGTTTTATATTGCGTGATTATTTTAATTCAAAATGCGATAAACTTTTGATCGTTTTGTAAGATTTATCCACGTGTTTGTCTGCTTTTTACGTCTTTGAGTCATCAATTCTCCACCTGTAGTAAGTCTGAAAAAATAAGCGAGTGGCAAAAGCAAGTACCTAAATTAAGTATGTACTTTTGGTTAACATTGACAATCGAGAATGTTCAAATCAATAAAGAAAAGGGTAGGTCGATATTTATTCAACGCCACTGTTTTAAAAATGACAAAATTTCGGAGGGTAGTTTAAAATTAACAGACCAACGGTCAAGTTGAGCTAAGCGTCGCCCAGTCTCAGAGACGAATCCATACGGTGCGCTACTACCGCGGTTTTCGGTGAAAACTACCCAGTGTCCAGTTTCCCTTACCACCTTCGTTTCGCTATCCCGTGCTACGTGGATCAGACGCCGGTTTAAACTATTTTGAACCCAAACGTCGCCGTCTCTCCGACGAATTTAGTCTAAGTTTTTATCCATGTGTTTTTATTTTATAATCGTTTTTACCGTTTTTAAAATTTTATTTTTATACGCTTAGTTAAGTTAGTTTTTAGTTAGGTTAGTTGTTACGTTAGTTTTGTGACCGCCATTTTGAGACGCGTCATCATGGTTAGTAAAGATCAGCCGCAAGTGGACGTTATCAAGAAGTCTCGTGGTAGGAGGCGTAGGGCCGGCAGCCGGGCTGCTAAGCGTCGCTCGCGCAAGATATCCGTGGTAGCGGCGGTGGTGGGGGCCCAGGACTTGTCTCCCGCGAAGTGCGCCGTCCACGCGTTCCTGATGCGGTACCAGAGCGCGTTGCGGAAGGTCCCTACTCATCTACCGCCGAGAGTCCACGCTGGGCCGCCATCGAAGAGAGTCAAGAGGGTGTCGTGGCGTAAGTTTTTTTTAAATTTTGTTCTCGATTATGTTTTTGGGGTTAGATGTCGGGTAGTTTTGCTGGATTCCAAATTATAAGTTTTAGGCGTCATGATCGGTCGATGATATACCCCCTGAGTTTTTAATTACTAACATAACTTTAAGGTTGTATTCAGACCATGAATCTAAACAACTTTCCCTAAGGAATATGGGTCGAAAAAAGAGTCTTTTGGACCTCCGATAGAAAATCGATCTGCCGATCCACACTTTAGTATGGAAGGTCAAAAAAAAATCTCACTTATCGACCCATGTTCCTTAGGGAAATTGTTTAGATTTATAGTCTGAATTGAATACACCCTTTAAAGTTATGTTAGTAATTAAAAACTAGTCTGTATAATCCATGTAAAGCTAATACAGAATATTGAAAAAACCTCCAATTAGCCTGGTAATCAGACCTTTGAGTTTTGTTATAGTAAGAAGCACAATATCTTGGAACTTATCGAAATAAATCCACACGTTCTGAAGCTACAATGCCGCAGGCACAAAGAACCACAAAATTAATTCTATTCTATTTTTAAAAATATGGCTGCCATCTTGGGTATTTGATGATTTTGCCAATGTCAAGTTTTTATAGCAAAAGTGCTTGACGTTGTACGGTTATATTTATATTTTGGTGACTTCAAGGGTTGTTCTTATAAAAGAACAATATCCTGAGCCACCACTGGAGTTCCACTGTAGGCCGGGGATGGGGCAACCGACGCGCACGTGACCGCCCAATAGCAGACCCACAAAGCAACTCCACAAAATTAATGTCTTATTTTTCTAGTCAAGGTACGATAAGTTTTGGCTCAGCGTTGACAAATCGATCGCCAGTCGTTTGGGCCACTTTAAAAAAGACAAAAGTACTCCATTCTATGTAATCAGCTAGATTTAATTTGATGTTATGAACTAAGAAGTCAACAACAATTCAGACCGTTTAACTTATGCCTTTCCTAAAGTTGTTGCTTAAAGATCGACATCATTTCCACCACTATTCACCCGTATTTACTACAACTTTAGGTCGGAATTCCGTTGCTAAGAGATTATGAAAACGTGCCGCAGGCATTCCTGTGCCAAAAACTTACTCGAATGGCTTTAGAGTGTGAGAACTAAGTTACTATTGCTATGAACTCGTTGGGTTTGTTTTTGACGTGAAAAATTGTCTGTTTGCGCTTTGAAAATTTTATAACTGCGCCTTAAAAGTTAAGGACGGAACGGCGAATTTGAAACTTGTTTATTATGTAACTAAACACAAAGTTGAGCAGTTTTGCTTTGTTAATAGGAGTTATAGTGAACTTTTGGGAACAAATGTAGTATTTAAGGTTGTTGAAATAAAAGCAGTAAGGGATATATTCCGTTGCAAGGATTGGGCTTAGAAAATATAACTATGGACGAGTTTCGCGTGTAATTCTACTTTTTGCTGGGCACGAGGTAGCATGAAATCCGGTACTTTGGATGTTATTCCATTACTTTAGATTCTAATTTTGATTGTTAAAAATTGTCTCGTGTGAACCCCAAACGAAACTAATTTTTGTTGTTTCTTTTGATTTATGTCTACATAGGTATAAAAGTTCGTTCACAGATAAAAATGTTTTGTTAAATACAGGGTGTAAGGAAAAGTATCATTAACCTTTAAACCACATAGGTACTCTACCCATCAAACTGAACAACTTTTACTATGGGAGCATAACGAGCCGAGCGAAAAAAAAAAACTGTTGTCCCATACGATTGCGTCGAGTAGGTATTGCAGTTTATTATGGGACAGCAGACTTTTTTTTGCTCTGATCATTTTGCTCCCATAGTAAAAGTGGTTCAGTTTGATGGGTAGACTCTTGTGTGGTTTAAAGGTAAATGATACTTTACCTAACACCCTGTATAGCCAAACTTTAGGGACATAAAAACTGTGTTTTACTTCATAATCTTAATCAAACATTTTTATAAATAGCTAAACAGTTTTGGTATTTATGACCAAATGTTTGATCCAAGTATCTGCTACAAAAAAGTTTGCTAGTCTCTAAAGTTTAGTTATACTGGTGTTCATCATCATCATCATATCAGCCGATAAACGTCCACTGCTGGACATAGGCCTCCCCAAAAATGGGGGGATTTGCCATAATCGCCACGCTTGGCAGGCGGGTTGGCGATCGCAGTTGGATTGAATGTTTGTACTCAGAGGATGCTGCTGCCCATCCTCCGGTAGATCCCTTAGTCGCCTTTTACGACACCCACGGGAGGAAATGGGATGGTGCTACTACACGACACGGAGTATACTGGTGTTACAAAAGTAAAAATAAACATTTAAATCTTTTAAGGGGGTGGTTTAGACCATCAAACTGAACAACTTTCACTATGGGACCAACATCGAAATCGCGAAAAAAGAACTCGGCTGTCCCATACATGGAACATCAGTTTTTTTGATCGCGATTTCGATGTTGCTCCCATAGTTAGTTGTTCAGTTTGATGGTGGTTGAAGCCACCCCCTTAAATGTTTATTTTTATTTTCTTAACAAATTGTATTTACCTAAAAAAACAATTTACTGGAATTTGATTATTTATAAGAGTCTAAAACGCTACCTAATTATACCTTTACAACAATGGGTTCAAACATAGGCACCGGCTTGACCTTGTTTTCGTAGTAAATTAGGAATACTTTATTTTTGTCGCGGAATGTCCGTGCCAGCGAAGTGCACGGTAGTGTTGCCAACTTATTTCAAGCTATATTTTTGTGGTACTGGAGAATTAACAGCAAGTTTTAAGAAGCTTCCGGAAATTTAAAACGATATTCTATTATCGTTGTCTAGTCATCATCTAATCTAAACTATTATAAAACTGTAACTGAAGTGTGTCTGTACATTGAAGATATTTACAAAAAAAAGATTACGATATGGTTTTTAAATATCCCTGACTCGAAATCAACCTTTTTTAGAAATTGTGTCTGTCTGTTTGTCTGTTTGTTTGTGTGTTTATTTGTTTGTTCGCGCATCACGCAAAAACTACTGAACCGATTTTGATGAAATTTTTTTGTTTGATAGCTTATGATCTGACTTAAAATCTGGTATATAATTTGTGCGGACGAAGTCGCGGGAAAACACTAGTACATAATATAAAACAGTTCCGTGACTGACTGACTGAAAGACAAAGCACAGCCTAAACCCGGGGTCAAACTTGTCAGCGTAGGGACCACATTGACTTCTCCACTAGGTCTCAAGGTCCAAGACCTAGCCCATCGGCCCTGGGCTCATCGTACCAACATAATTATATTTCACTACTAGTGTTTACCCGCGACTTCGTCCGCACAAATTATATACCAGATTTTAAGTCAGATCATAAGCTATCAAACAAAAAAGTTTCATCAAAATCGGTTCAGTAGTTTTTGCGTGATGCGCGAACAAACAAACAAACAAACAAACAGACAGACAAAATTTCTAAAAAAGGTTGATTTCGAGTCAGGGATACCTAAAAACCATATTGTAATCTTTTTATTGTAAATATCGTCAATGTACACAGACACACTTCAGTTACAGTTTTATAAGGTCTAACAAAATTAGCTGAAACTATTTTAAGGGGAGTATCGGACCATCAAACTGAACAACTTTCTCTATGGGACCAATATCGAAATCTCGAAAAAAAAATCTACTGTCCCATACAAAAATGCCAAACTAACTCGACCCGAATGTATGGGACAGTAGATTTTTTTTTCGCGATTTCGATATTGGTCCCATAGAGAAAGTTGTTCAGTTTGATGGTCTGATACTCCCCTTAAAATAGTTTCAGCTAATTTTTGTTAGACCTTATATAATAGTTTAGATATGAATCACCTACTTATCTAAATTGCTTAGGTATTGATGTTAGTCAAACGTTCAACTACAAAATATTGTATGATTTCCGCAGCCGGATTGATGGTCCTTGCGGGCCGCACTTGACCCGCGGGCCGTAGTTTGGAGACAAAGTTCGGATCATGATCGATTTCTATGGGAGGTCCAAAAAATTGTTTCGTTGTTCGACCCATTTTCTCAAGGGAAAGTTGTTTAGTTTCGTTATCTGAAGCATAGCATAGCATAGCATATTATGCTCACGACTATATTCCCGAGGGGGTAGCCAGAGATATTCTGAGACCTCAGAACATCCACGTTTCACCAGTAGTACCGAAACTCTGTCCAGTGTGACGGGGAGTGAGCCCGTCGCCACTTATATCGTCGTTATCTGAATATACTGATAACAATTTTCTTTCTGATTTTTTTCGCAGTACTTTTGTGGGCGAAAACCGTGAATAGCTAGATCTCACCACTTGATATGTCCGAGCTAAAATTGTTTTTTTTATTTATAAGTCAGTAACTTACAACTACGAAAATTTACAACAATCTAAACGTTAATAAGCAATGTTTTAATTGGCACAGAGCTATTAACGATTTGATACATCTACCTTTCGTGGGCAATTATTTGTCCATAAATTGAATATGCACTAGAATATTTCCTGCTTATAATTACCGAACGCAATGTTGGTAGATTACCGATAGCACTATTATTTTCAATTTCGTATGCGCACAATAATTAGGGGTGCTATTATGTACCTACCCGATTTGACCGGAATCTAATCGACAACATGGTGGTTTTTTGACAGTTAATGGCGAACGAAATATTTGGTTATCAATTTTAGACAATGGATATGAAGATCGGAGAAATTCAAGTCTACATTTCATTAGCAGAGCCCAAATGTTGACATAAGCACGTTGCCCAGCAGTGGGATCACAATGACATAGGCTAAAAAAAACGCTTCATTCCTGTTTGAGTGATTGAGATGAAACCATTAGCAACTTGTGTAAGAGAATAACCTCGACTAGATATCTTATAGCCGCCGTCTTTTGTCACCTTTAGTGCTTGTCCCTCTTACTGGACAGTGGACACAACAATATGCTTATATATTTATCATCAGACCAGCTGATACGGTCAGCACACTTGGGAATCAGCAAGTATCAAATGCTGATACCGGGATGGTCAATCATACTCAATGACATGGCACATAATATCAGAAATAGTTCAAACTAGTGTTTACCCGCGACTTCGTCCGCACAAATTATATACGAGATTTTAAGTCAGATCATAAGCTATCAAACAAAAAAAGTTTCATTAAAATCGGTTCTGTAGTTTTTGCGTGATGCGCGAACAAACAAACAAACTAATAAACAGACTAACAAACACACAAACAAACAGACAGACAACATTTCTAAAAAAGGTTGATTTCTAGTCAGGGATACCTAAAAACCATATCGTAATCTTTTTTTTGTAAATATCTTCAATGTACAGACACACTTCAGTTACAGTTTTATAATAGTTTAGATAATACCCTTCCTTTAGCGTCGGGAGTTAAAAATAAATAAGTAACTCTTTCTGTTGAAATTAAATCCATTTAATAGCATGCGAATATCAAAAGTTCGTTACTCGAAACACAATAGAAGAGAGAAAAGGGTGCATTACTATAAAAGGCATACAAGTACTAGATTGAATGGAAAACCAGAATGAATGACAAAAGATAAGGAAGCCGTTCCAGTGACGGGAGTCGTGTATGTCGCGCTATACAGGGCCCAACTTAATATGCTGTCGGTTTTTTTAAGAGTATGATTAGACCATCAAACTGAACAACTATCGCTGTGGGATCTTATATGAAAGCAGCGACAAATTATTCTAGTTTTAACCGACTTCAAACAAAGGCGATGTTCTCTGTTTGAAAACGATTTTGATTTTTTTCACCGTTGTAATCTTTCTGTAGGCCTCGCATGCCACCCCGCCGAGAAAACGATAAAAATCGAGATGTGCCGCCATCCTTATTATTTTAAATATGACAGAAAGAGCCCGCATGACGTTTTTCTCGTTTAAACGCTTGGGCCGTGACGTCTTGTCGTGGGTGGCATGCTAGCCGTGCTGGGGTTTACATTGTTTTTATTCTTCCTCCATAATAAATAAATAACGCTCACAGGCACATACGTTCTAGTGATCCCAAGTAACCTACTAGGCATATTATGGTAACAATACAACAACGAACAGCAAAAACATATAACATCTATGACCGAACTGGGATTCGAACCAAGGATCCTGATTTGGCAGTCCGGCGTGGTAATCGTTACACCAAATGGGTCGTCAAACATTCGCGGCTAAGGTAGTGGAGCTTCGGCGATCAAAATGATAATGTGCATGTGTTTGGATGGGTGACCGTTTAATACAGGGTATTAGCTGCATTATTTTAATGGGTGACTCATGATGTTGAACCTCTTTCCCAAAGGAACAAAAAAAAATCTGTTCAGAAGCACGACTACAGTTACCCATTAAAATAATGCAAGTTTCTACCCCAACTCCCTGTAGTATTTCAACTCGAGCGCTTCCGCTTTTCGGAAGGCACATTATGCCGTTTGTTCTGGATAGTGCATTAGACTTCCATTTCATAGAAGGCGGCATGTTTAAGCCAAGTCAAAGGCCTGTTAAGTTGGCTTAAAAAATACTCTCTCTCGACGGCAAGTTAACAAAAAACTTGACAAGTACACACAGAGGATTAAGGCTAGGTTATCCCACTGCAAACGTCTCTTTCTTGCGAGCATAAGTTTACAATTAGCCATCCCGCTCCAATTGAAAGCAGGATCACAAAAAAACGTGTTTTTCGTCAATATCTTTGCTCATGGGAGTTTCTAAGCTAAAACTTCTCCTGAGTTCACTAGAAATATTTAATGTATTTAGTTAAGTACAAGAATAAAAAGTTAAATATCAGCAGTTTAATCATAGTATTGAAAAAACATAACAAAAAGGGGTAACTTTGGGACTTTTTTCTATCGAGTAAACTTAATCTAATAACAGTCGTACATCCGCCCGCTCCTTAAATAAGACATAATTTAATTTCAGACTTTAAAACACCGTTTAAAACACTTTCGTTTGTGTTCAAAAAACGGCCTCGACGGTATAACAGCGTCTTAATTATTCGCTCCTATCTCACTCGATGATTTATTGTGCCAAATGAACGAAGATGAAACTGTTTTCCCGAATGCACTTTCGAGTCTGTCGTATTTGTTTACATTTTACGGTACTTTAAACTAATTTAACTGCCAATAATGTGTCTTCATGTATGATGTCCTTCCGTCGCTGCCAAACTAAATACCTACGTAGAGTGGACAAGTATTTTCTGTTAGCTCAATATTTGGGTTGTGTATTTAAGATGTGACATTTTGGTATCAAGTCAGGAGAAATAGACAATAAATTAACAACAGCTGTATTCCCCGTGCTTCGCTACGGAATTTCCATACAAACTTTCACCCCAATTGTCTGAAAGAACAAACAAACACACTTATGGTATTAATTTCGAAAAAAATATTCTTTGCTTTTCTAAGTCAAGAGAATTGTAAATTACTTAAATTCAAGACCGTATTCCTTTTCGGTTCGTTAAGAAACTTTGCTACAACATTCAACCTTTTTTTGGGTGTCATTATGGTCACTTTTAGCACATTTAGGCTGTTAGGTGGTAATAGGTGGGTAGTCCTTAATACTATGCTGTCGGTTTTTTAAGGGGATGATCAGACCATCTATCTAAACAACGTTCTCTATGAGACTAATGTTGAAGATGCAAAAACGGATCATTCGCGAAATGGCTAATTCGCGAAATGGCCAATTCGTAAAATGGCCAATTCGCGAAATGGCCAATTCGTGAAATGGGCAATTCTGGAAATGCCTAATTCGCGAAATGGCTAACTTTCCTTAGAATAGAATAGCAAACACGTTTCGAATTCCCTCTCAACCCCCCTTTTTTGGAGGGTGCCTCCCCCCACCCTAAATTCGTGCCGCAAGATTCTAAACCCATCCCGAAAAATTCATACCTAGTCAAAAGTTGCTTTCACATACCCCGCCCTATGGGACATCATAAATGAAAAATGGGAGAAAAAATGTTCTAAGTAAAGTTAGCCATTTCGCGAATTAGGCATTTCCAGAATTGGCCATTTCGCGAATTGGCCATTTCACGAATTGGGCATTTCGCGAATTAGGCTTTTCACGAATTAGGCCTTTCACGACTCGGTAGCCATTTCGCGAATTAGCCATTTGGCGAATGATTTGCAAAAACTTTCCCCTTACATTTCGGTCGAGGAGGTTTGTACTTTGCAGTTGTTGCAATTGTTGATTTCTCACTGATCCCCGCTGCCCACTCCACCGCGTAGCCCCAGCAACGTCCTGTACCGAGGTCCGTACCCCTCTGGGTGCTCCTAGGTCGGTTCATTCATTTGGATCGGTAGACCCTTCGTGTCCCTCCAATAGTACGCAGTAATAGTACATTACACACCGAGGACAGGAAAGCAAGAAAGGTCTCGGATCTCATGTAATTTCTTATTTACTGTCCGAGGTTAGTATACTATTTTTCTTCTCGACAGAGGTGGAAAGCGAGAACTTCGTTTAGCGCAGCGGGACGAGAATTGACGCTTTCCGTCCGGAGGGAAGAAAAAAGCAGTAACTGCTGCTCCCTGAGCAACGCTGTATAAGTCATAAATTAAAAATAATAATTTTTCGTTTTTGGCCCCATAGAGAAAAATGTAAAATTCTATTAATTTTATGGTCTAACCATCCTCTAAAAAACCTTCAACGTATTAATGACCCTGTTTTTATGAAAGAAAGCCATAAACACAAACGCATACCTACATTTAAAAAATCGTGTTTCCCGTTTCATTGGCTAAACAACTGCGATGCGGCATTGCAATAAATGACACCGCATCTCCAACCGTAGTACGTTGGTGCAGTATTTCCGTTCGTGTGTGTGTGTGAGGTTGCTTAAAAAACACGTTCTACGTAGTCACCGATTTGCTACTACACCAGGAATATAATGTTGACGTCTTATTATTATTATTAGATTATACTGGGTGTTACGGTAAACAGGTGCATTACTTTATGGGGTGATGGTACTTATGCTACGGAACAATTTCCCAAAGGATCAGAAGGAAAATCCGAATCTATTTTTCATACAAACGTTCGATCAGCTGATTGCATTTAGTATGAAAAATAATTTTTTTTTTGCTAATTTTTATCTTATACGATTCTTTGGAATGTAGTACAGTATCATAGGTAAAATCACCCTTTAATGTAATGCAACCGTCTCCCTAACAGTCTGTATACGTCCCACCAGGGTCCAGGCAAAGTGAATATAATAATAATAGTGAGAGCGCTCTTGGGTCGCGACAGACCTATCGTGCGGGGGGTGCGAGTGGCGGGGGGAGCGGTCCCAGTACCCCATCACCTGCGCGCTGTACCCCAACTGCCGGTGCCTCACCCCTCCGCACACCGCGCGAGCCCCCCCGCACCCCGCGCGAGCATAGACTCGCCACGACCACTAAGCGCACCCACTTTATTATATTTAAGCTATGGTCCAGGCCACCTACAAGGAGGGTGTATGGGCTGTGTAGTCCATAAAGCGTGCCCAATGCGGATTGGTAGGCTTTACATGCGCATTAGAATTTCTTCTTCAGCGTATGCAGGTTTCCTCACGATGTTTACATTCATCGTTTGATAGCAGTCGGTATTACGTACATTTAGAAAAACTTATCGGTACCTACTTACATGGCATGTCATCCGTACGGATTCGAACCAGCAGTGCGATTTTTGAAAATCATACGAGCGGTTCGGCAGTAGAAAGATGCATAATCTCCATAGTAATTCTGACATTTTCTACCGCCGAACCGCTCGTATGTTTTTCAAAAATCGCACTGCAGGTCCATGATTGAGTGTTCATACCTTTCCGCAACTCGCCACCGACGCTCTCTAATGGAAAATTGTCAATATGTTGAATTCCTAGTTTGTTTACTTTTTCATTTTGCACAACTTGGAGTTCCTCAATAAACTTTTAACATGCGAAGTTTGCGCATAGATTGAAATAATGTCACTAGACATAGTAGGTCAATTCGATTTGCTATCGGGTCGGGCCCGTAAAATGTGATTTTGCATCAAATAGGTGTTGGATTTTTTCCGTAGGATATTCTACTAGGTGGTGGTGGCTTACATCGATTCAGTGAAACTTGCGCGATTCGTGTTCGGTTCAATTTTGATCGAATTATATTTCGTAGGCATGTTTTTATCAACTTTAGTTAAGAAGTTAGAGTTCTGTGCGCAGTACTAATTGTTCTGTGGTTTATTTAAAGTCCTACCAAAGAATATGTTTTGTTATTTTCTGTTATCAAACGACGAATACATCTGAATCAGATGATATAGTTTCATTCATTACATTGCTAGTTAACTCGTCTCCAACTTGGACGTTTGCCATAACACTCCCCTGCTAATTAATATTAGTTTTATTACCAGCTGACGTTTGTGTTGTACGTTTACCTTCCAGGGACTTTGTTAAAGCTATTTTTGTAATATAACTATTGTTTACAGTGCTAAGGCTTTTAGGAAGCCCCGACTTCGAAAAGCACCAACCGAGAATGTCGTAATCGTAAGAGGCGACTAATCTCAACATTTCTGATGCTCTTTCATTTATGCCCTTTTCTATGCACCTTTCGGTTTGATACATACTTACAGATATAAACTCACGACCGTAATCTCTTACGGGGTAGTCGGAAACGTGAGCATAGCTACAACTTAATTCTTAAACAGTGTTGGTACTTACTTGTAGCAATGCTCATATTTAGCAACTTAAGCAATTATAAACAATTTCAGAATTTCGGTTTGGTCCATAAAAAAATCGATTATTACCTATAACGTCGGTTTTTGACAAACAAGTCTACTTGACACGTTTATTAGGTAGCCCGGGCTCACACACCGTACCAATGAGTCACTGCATCCCACCTGATCCCACCTCAAGGGGGACGACAGAGTGCATCTGTGTTTAGCGCGCATACTTAGCCACTTAGAATATTCTGCGTAAATGACTACTTAGGTCTGATCAACTCCTTAAAAACCGTAACATAATATTAGGAAAGATAAAATGTAATCTTAGTTTCATAAAATGTAAAGTAACCAAAACGAGGCAAAAAAGTAAAGAAAAGTCAATGTTATTCAAAAAGAAGAGAGGGAAAAGGGCTTTCTAAAATTCGTTACGTTCTCGTTGAACAAATCAATAGAAGATTCTATTTTAAAAGTGTCCTTTACGCTAGATGTTTTGAGCTTCACATCTGATACGCTTCGTGCAAACTTTTACAACATTGTAATGCAAAATAAGTTTGACAAAAATGTTTTATCAAATTAAATAACAATTTATTTCATACTAGATGACCGACGCGAACTTCGTACCGCCTTAGAATCTTCCCGACACACACTTGGCCGGTTTTTTGCCTATTTTCATCACGGATAATGTAGCATTCTAATGGTGAAAGAATTATTCAGATAGTAGGTCCAGTAGTTTCGGAGCCTATTCAATACAAAAAAACAAGAAATCAAATCATTCCTCTTTATAATATTAGTATAGATCACACATACATAGCTGACGAACTTTGCCTTTTCTTGGTGGCCAGAAACAATGCTGCAATTACTTATAATATGTTTTAAGCGTGCAATAGGCTATTTGCGAACCTAGTCCAATGAAGAAACTCGTATCGAATGAATGACGGAATGGCAGTTTTATTCACTCAGTACATTACAAATATCGTATTTGACTTAGTAAAAATATAAAAAACGTTCAACGATTTCTTCGCCAGATTTGACTCTGGCCTTACACTAATTCTTTGTTAGTAAAATTGACCTCCCTACTATTATTGCCTACGTCTAAATTAACGATCTATTGCCGTTTTATGCCGCATAAAAAAATGTATTGGCAAATATAGTCAGTTAGCGGGACGCTGTCAATATCAGCTGATTCTGGCGGTCGTTCACCTCTGCCGGAACCGATGCCAGTGGCTGCTTTCTGATTTCCTTTTTTGCTGTCCGTCCAGTGTCAAAACAATGTGGTAAAACTAAAAAAAATAGACTTATACGGATCGGTACTACTAGTACTTTTTATCTGTCCCCTCTTTAGTTCCCCACTTATGTTATTGGAATTAATAAGTCTCTAGCATGCCGCCTTCGAGAAGACGAGAAAGATCGATATGTGCCGCTGACTTTGTTACTTTGCTTATGCCATAATGAGCAAGCATGACGGTTTTTACTTTTTGTCGTTTTGTCGTTCGTGGCATGCTAGCCGTGCTGTGACACTGGACAGTTTGGGTACCTACTGCTAATGATATGGGCATATTTTGTATATCTCTTGGCTATCTACTCATGCTGCATATTCGTGAGCAGATGGTTATGCGCTTAGGAATAATGGATCGATAGTTTAGGCAAGGCGAATCTATGGCTTTGCTGATTTTTTCATAACAACACGGCTGTTCATAAAAAACAGGATGGAAATTTAAATGAGTTACGTATTTAAGAGAATATTATTCCGGGAGCGAAAATGCGCGCTGCATACAAACGTACTATGGTGATATTTTCAATACTAACCAATTAAAGACAATGAAATTTTGCAGAAACAATCTAAAAACAAATCTCTATGCTTCTATAGAGTCAGATTTTCGTTAAAATATACAGTTTCAATGCTAGGATTAATATAAGATTTGTATGGAAATCTTTGAGGCACTATAACTTGAAAACTATACATTTTAACGAAAATCTGACTCCATACAAGCATAGAAATTTGTTTCTAGATTGTTTCTGCAAAATTTCATTGACTTTAATTGGTTAGTATTGAAAATATCACCATAGTACGTTTGTATGGAGCGCGCTCCGAATAATATACCCTTAAAGGGGTGCTCAGACCATCAACCTGAACAACTTCATTATTGGGCAAACATTGAATTCGCGAATTAATTAATTCAACCTACTTTACCCAAATGTAAGGGATAGTAGATTTTTTTATTCGCGAGATCAATGTTAGTATTGAAAGTTGTTCAGTTTGATGGTCCGAAGCATTACTAAAACATGTAACGCATTTGAGTTTCATGATCATCTCGGCCGATGGATGTCCACGGCTGGAGATAGGCCGCCCCAAGGATCGCCACAACGACCGGCCTGAGTTGACACTTTATATTCTAACTAGTGTTTTCCCGCGACTTCGTCCGCACATATTATATACCAGATTTTAAGTCAGATAATAAGCTATCAAACAAAAAAAGTTTCATCAAAATCGGTTCAGTAGTTTTTGCGTGATGTGCGAACAAACAAACAAACTAACAATTTTGTCAATAGATGGCGCTGCACGTCATTTAAATCGCGCTATCGAATGTTATTTGATTTTATATGAAGTAAACCGCTACTTTTTTGTTCGCCATGATTTTACGGTTTTATAATAGTTAAGATCAACAACACCGTCATCACCTAATCAACAAATAATCCTTGCAGGTCACGACGAGGATGACGGCGGGTCAGGCGGGGGCGGTGGCGGGGGGGACCCGGCCGTGCTGGCCGTGGGCCCGGCGCGCCGCACGCTGGTCTACACGCGCGACGAGCTGTTGCGCCTGCGCAACTCGCCGCTCGTCAAGCGCGGCTTGGAGACCGCCTTCGCGGGCTGCGACGCGCTCTCACTGTTAGTTTACACTTGTCTATACTGAACACGGTGACGCTTGGAGGCTTCGAGAGTGCCCGTTGCGCCTTAGCTCTCTTTCTGATCCTCGAGGAATTGTTCTGAACCTTCCACGCGAAAGGGCGGGTCAGCCGATCTACTTTCTATGGGAGGTTCAAACATTTTTCACGTTTTTACACCCATGTTCCTTAGGGGCACTTGCTTAGTTGTCTGAATACCCTTAAATTGTTTCTAGTCATGAAAATGATAATCACGAGTGCGATTTTTGAATCTCGTTCGGTGAGCTCAGCTGTTGAAAATGTCAAAATTACTATGGAGATAAGCATCTTTCTACTGCTGAGTTGACTTTCAAAAATCATACGACAGGAGAGCGATTTATGAAAGTCAAATCAGCAGTAAAAAGATTCGTATCTCCGTAGTAATTTTGTCATTTTCAACAGCTGAGCTCACTGAATGAGATTCAAAAATCGCACTCCTGGTCTTTTTTTTCTTTTAAAGGTGATCGCACTTTGTCACCCTGTTCTCTGGAGGAAATCATCTGAGCCCAATAATAGTGGCGAGCTGACGGTGATTGGCGACACCGCGGACCCCTATCCAGGGGGACCATACAGACATGCGCTCACACACACACATACAGACAGTAACACACCCCCCTACCTCTGGCTTGCCTTCATTGGCCGTCCAGAGTGGAATCGCAAGAGCAGAACCTATGCTCCAGGTTGGAAGTGTATTGCACGTAATGGCGTAATAACGGGGAAACCCGCTCACGGGGGTAAACCCCGCGATGGTGAAACCGGTGCCGCACCTCTCGACAACCTTTAGCCGCTCAATGGGATGTTGCCCCATTGTCGCACTTTGTGTGCGGCCGTTTTATGGGGCCCACTCGACGAGTCGGCGAGTCACCGCCTGCCCTATTAACAATTTTGAGACTAGTTGTCATGGCAGGCGTCCGTTAGTCTCCTCCCATAGCCCAGTATCCATCCATCCAACTTTCACCTCTATAGCCCAAGACCTTATTTTTCCATCGCGGCCATAGAGCCGCACTCCAATAGTCTTTGCACCTGGCGGGGACCATCCCCGTGTGTATCATGTTGTGCGCTCCGCCATGTGTATCCCTTACATAGATTAACTTGTCTTTTGAACGGGCCTCTACATGTTGGCTTCGGCCCCATGCACGCCTTCCAAAGGTCCAGGACTTAATTGCCCGTGATTACGGATCGTAAGACACATAATAATACAATTATCAATTTTCTTATCTGTTGCAGTGTGTTGAAGAGACGTTCCGATTCACCCAATGAAGAAGACCGGGGGGCGAGAGGGGATGCTCCCAATGAGAACCATAAGGTCAGTATAATATCAGTTAGTGGCTGATATTTAATAGGTAACTGAAAAAAAGATGGACGTAACAACAAACAAACATTACGTCCGCCTTTTTTTCAAGTCCGTGTAGGTACCCTTGATTTAGTTTTGAGTGAGCGAAAGAGACTAAAGGCGTCCGTTGTGAGCACAGAAGACGGAACCCGGCTTTGGTTTAATAGAAGCAGCATGCAGGTGCAGCCCGCGTGACTGTTATGGGTATGCTATGAAATATCTCTACAAACATTTCGTTTAGAAAAAGGTTATGGTAACGTTGAATTTAATTTGATTCGTTTTTTGTATTTTTCTGTGGTTCTCTTTTCTGTGGTAATGAGTTGTAGATTGAATGATCGCTTGAGGTTAAATGAATGTATATTTTTATATTATTATCGTGGTTTGTGGGTAGGGGTCACAAAACCGAAGGAATATTACAAAACCGGTTTTTCGGTTTTCATTTTATGTCAAAACCGGTTTTCCGGTTTTTCGGTTTTGTTTTCGGTTTTCATTTTGTTTTTTAAATAAAACGTTGTTTTAAACAATTGAAGCATTTTTGATAAATTTATATCACTTTTCTTGCAAATAATATAATCAGTTTTGAAATACAATTAATTTTACCTACAAGCGACGCTATTTAGTCGGCGTATGACAGATATAACTACGAAAGTACGAAATGTTAGTTCATTCGATTGAACTAACAATCCATACCACCATAAAAATTAATCAGTCGAATCAGCCCATATCAGCCCACCGCTGGGCGGGAATACCTGTGCTGTGCATGCTTCTTATTGCGCCATTCTTCAAATTCCTGTGCTAATCTGATCCAATGTAAACTCTCCACCTTCACAACGTTGTGGTAGGTCACCTATTGACCTCCATCGTTCTCTTGGCTTCCACTTAGATAAAGTCTAAGACCATGCACCGGCCGCCTTCCCATCTTCCAAGTGTCCTGCCTATTTCTTTTTCAAATTTGTGATCCGCTTATCCACCTTCGTATTCGACTCCACCAGTGTTTTATGACTAGTATAGTACCTACGCGCCATGTCTCTTTGTTCTTGGCTTGTTAGCGGTATCCCTGATGATCCAGATAATTATGGTATCCCCTTGTCACATTCTTCGGTTAATGGAAACGAGTCAGGTTAACTCATGTTATACATCTGCATAACTTTACTGAGGATATCTGTCAATATTTTATGGAGAGAATGAAACATGACCATGCAAGTGCTCAACAAGGTAGTTGAAATGTCTGCATCTTTCTCTCAGCTTTAACTGCATGAATATGGTCTATCGTCGATGAGTATTCTTTAAGTAAGTCTGCCTGTTCGGCAGGCTGATACTCATCCAAGAAAAGGGTAATTTCACAGAGCCTTGGCGAACAGTTTGTAGACTTGAGAAAGCAGACTGATTGGGCGGTGTTAAAGGTTCTTATCGTGACCACTGCTTTCTTTTGTCAACCTGCAGTCGTCCTTAATTGCGGCACCATGTTGAGCTATTATACGAGAACTTGGTAGTGAGTTGCCACATTTTCATTTTTCTCAAAGCAAAAAGACTTTTCGGGTCGTCGTCGAGGAGCTCCAAACGTTTACTAATAGCGTTTTGCTCTGGTCGTCGTTGAGAAGCTCGAAACGTTTACTAATAGCGTTTTGCTTGTTTCTAGCGTTGCATTTCTACCAATGGCGAGTGAGTTTAGGGAATATGTATGACAAAACCGAAAAATCGAAAACCGCGGTTTTGGCTAAACTGAAACCCGGTTTTGGAAATTGTCGTCAAAACCGGTTTACCCGGTTTTTCGGGTTTCGGTGAAACCGGTTTTGTGACCCCTATTTGTGGGGTTAGGTACATTTTGTTCCTACCTCGCTCGCTTTGGGTGCCTATTTAATAAATGAGAAATTCTTTTTTGCAGTGAAAATTCGTTGTAATACCTATGTTTCGTCCTAGCTATTACCCGCGACTACGTCTGTGTTTAATTGACAAATTTATTCTGGGATAAAATTCTCTAAGGCACTACAAAATTTGGCTAAAGTTTCATTTTAACGGGTTCTTATCGCGTTTTTTATTGTTTTGGAGTTCCCGATATTTCGGCAGTGTCACAACTGATATGATCACGGGATGACTGTAGAAGCAGGTAGCTTTTTAAGAGCAGATAAACAACATTTCCCTATAGCATAGCATAGCATAGCATATGCTCACGACTATATTCCCCGAGGGGGTAGTCAGAGATATTCTGAAACCTCAGAACATCCACGTTTCACCAGTAGTACCGAAACTCTGTCCAGTGTGACGGGGGGTGAGCCCGTCGCCCCTTATTAGTGGACAGTGGGTACAATACATGCCTCGAAATTGAAGCATGCAGGTTTCCTCACGATGTTTTCCTTCACCGAAAAGCCAGTGGTGTTACAAATCGTACATAAATTCCGAAAACCTCATTGGTACGAGTCGGCCTGGACGGGGATCGAACCATCGCCTCCTGCACGGCAGGCAAGGTTACTCGCCACTGGACCACCACGGCTTTTCCCTATAATAATCTTAATATTATCATTAACAGGGAGTGTACGGTAGAGAGCGTGACCGCGAGCGTCGGTCCGCCGACCCTAGAGAGCGCGTCCGCAAGGAGAGCGAGCCGAGCGGGGGCGGCATCGTGTTGTCGCCCCAGCGGCGCTCCTTCACGTCCGGCTGCGGCGCCCCCGCCGCCGCCGCGCCGCCGCCCCACGTGGCCCGCACCAGGCCCGAGTCGCCCCTGTCCGGGACCACGCCCCAAGCGATACCCGCCAAGCCTGATCAAGGTATGTAGCCTTAGAAAAAGTATGTCTTGAATTTGTCTCACTGTTTTACCGTATAAAACAAAAGGGGCCAAGTTTCATAGGTTGGTGTATGTGTGCGTGTATATGTATAGGGTTTAGGAGCCAATACTGGTTCCAATTTTTTTCGACGCTTTCGTATCTTCGACTGTCAATCTTGACATATAACTTTATCAAAGTATGTAGCATAGTGTTGTCGTGTTTCTTGGTATAGAACGGCATCATGAAGATTTTCTTAAAATTGGATTGTACCTATAGTCTAAGATTGTACCGTAATCTCATGCGTGGCCCTCCACGCATGCGGCCTCATGCTTGCTGTAGGATCTCACTGCAGAACAAAACCCTCCTCTCACGAATAATGCCGAGATGGGATGAACATTGTGGAACAGGTTTTAGCTTTAATGCAATGTAATACATTTGTGAAATAATAAAATGGGAGTGGGATATACCGACTTCACCACGCGAGACCAGTGCGAATCTGTGGAGGCAAATTAGAGGTCAACAGAATTGAAATAAAATAATAAATAAAAATAAAAAATTATTTATTGCCTTTCTATTATATTCTACATCACAGTTCTTTACAGTATTAACAATAACAATCATTGTGCACTTACATCGTTTCATAAACAAACAAGCAAACAAAATTTGAATACAAAAAGAAAATGCTTTGAGACCATAGTAGGCAAAAGGTAAGTGACGTCAGCTATGCTGTTCCGAAACCGTAGGCTCGGGCAGCGCTGTTTTTCAGCCACTGCCGCTGTAATAGGCCTCTGTCCTACCACAACTCGGTCTCATCATCATGGATAAGGGTTGAACTACACCACACAGCACTGCATTGCATTTTTCCGTCGCTCCATCCTTTGCTGTCACTCAGGAACGTCATTTGCTGGAGCATATAAGATAGAAGGAACGCGATCGCGCGCGACAGCACGCCGCGTGCGATCGCGTTACGTCTATCTTCTCGTATATGCTCTAGCAAATGAGGTTCCTGAGTGACCGAAAAGGATGGAGCGACGGAAAAATGCGATGCGGTGCTGTGTGGTGTAGTTCAACCCTAAGGCGACTAGTGCCTTGCAGTGGAATTCATAGCCTAAAAGTAACTTTCTCCCGAACGGAAATGTTTCTTGAAACAGTTCGGAATTTCAATGAACTCTTGTCTAATGGCCTATAGCAATGATAGACAGAATAATTTACTTTGTTTAGTCGCCATTGCTAAAGGCCTAGATAAATCGGCAGATCACAGGTGATGAATGTCTTGAGACTCGACATTACATTGTATTGAACTGCCTACATCTGAAATAACTGCTAGTAATATTTAAAGGGGTCGTTTAGACCATCAAACTGAACAACTTTCACAATGGAGACAACATCGGAAAACAAATTTAGTTTTGTATGAAAAGGCTGTTTTTTTTTCTTCGATATTGGCTTCATACTGAAAGTTGTTCAGTTTGTTGGTCTAACTAAAGTCTAAACCACTCCTTTATCTTATCTTATCTTATCTTGTTGTGGGGGCTGGCAAGGCAGCAACACTTCGACCCAGTGAGATCTTTTGTGTTAGCCCCAATACTTTATGCTTTCTTCACGCTTCAAATACATGGTCAAATAAGGAGGCAATACCATTGAGGGGAAGAAACCGAAGATCTCCCGGTTTTGTGTAACCACTCCTTTAAATATTAATAACATGTTTTGTTATATCCTGTGTAAATGTACCATGAATATGAACCTTCAGTATTGATAAGAACGGTTTAGATTTTAAACACGTTATAAAATTGTCAGCAGGTGGCAGACGCATAGGGTCTGGACGTATCATGGTCCGGGACACGAACGCGGCGTGGGAGGAGGGAGAGTGGGGCGGCAACACCGAGCCCTACCGACCTCCGCGCGAGAGAGAGCGGGACGAGAGACACGCCAGGACCAACGGCGACAGGTGGGCCTATGTTATTTACTTACTTTGTTACCCGGCCGATTAAGATGGTCCGGCAGCTCAGATGGTAGTGAAACTGTCTGCTGATCCGAGGGTCGCAGGTTCGTTTCTCGCAAAGGATCACTATTTGTAAGATGAAAATAATATTTGTATCTAAGTCATGGATTTTTGTATAATACTTAGATGGTATAATATGTATTGTATAATATATGTGGCTTGGAACAAGAAGTACGTATCTATGTCCCTACGGTTATAGTTTATAGTACAGACTTACTTACTTCTTGTACCAAGCCACATATATATTATTGTATTGTGCAACAGAAGTGTCTGTACAACCTTTTTTATAATGTTTGCCTGTCTGTTTGTTTGTTTGTTTGTAACAGCAACACGCAAAAACTACTAAACCGATTTTGATGAAACTTGTTTGTTTGATAGCTTATGGTTTGATTTAAAATCTGGCAAGAATATAATTTGTGCGGACGAAGTCGCGACTCTAGTGGTGTATAAATGTTATTATTTTTATTTATTGAAATCCACCTAAATAATCAGATTAAAGATTGAAAAATTAAGTTTCGGGCGGGACTTGAACCCGCACTCTTCCAAACCGGGGAATTGCGTTATCCAATTTCGCCACCGAGCCCACTACCCAATGAACAAAATGTTCAATCTGTCGCGTTACACGTTAGCGCCATCTACTGTTAGTTATTACAAACTAACCAACCCGCAAGTACAGTATTACAACTGGAATTCATACGATATAGATGACTCACTCTGTTCCAATTTCAAATATTCACCTTACTAACCTGCCTCCACCTAAACGCACTGTCCCCGCGTGGTCAGGGAAGGTATTTGGTCTGCAGTGGGATTACTGACTTATCCTATTGATTTTATGTTGCAGGTTTGAGCGGAGGTCGTACGGAAGAGATGCCTATTCCTCTGACATCAAGAGGGAGCGGGACGATCGATTCAACAACGAAAAGGGGCGTGACAGGTATTGTTAATTTTTCATCATAGCATAATATACTCGCGACTATATTCCCCGAGTGATATTCTGAAAACTCAGCGATTTTATCGAGCGATAATATCGCAGCGGTTTTGCGATAATTGTTCTCAGTACATTTTGTATGGGGACGCGCTCGATCCCACACACTGCCGCGATATTATCGCAACCTGACGCAATCTCTTTCGACTACATTCAGTGGTGGGCGCATGCGTGACGCGAATCGCGGAATCGCTGCAGTGTGTAAGGTGTCGCGATATCGCTGTCGATAATATCGCTCGGTAAAATCGCTCGATAATATCGCTGCAATGTGCGGAGGTTAATGGTTAGTGGGTAATTGGTGGGAAATTGAAGCATGCAGGTTGATGTTAGTAGATTATCAGTCTGTATTACGTACATAGTAAAAACTCATTGGTACATGGCATGTCGTCCGTTGCGGATTCGAACTAGGAACCTTATGGTTGAGTGTCCGTAACTCCGCAACGCGCCACCATTTAAAAACCTCTGCATTAGTACGAATTAAAATTGGACATAAGGGGCCATGGGTTCCGACGAATATTTTCTATGGGTAACGCGATTGCCCAGCCCTCCGAAAAGTGCGTGCGTGTGCCGTATTTTCGATTAAAAAGAATGAACAAAAGCACTTTTTATATATTTTTTTTATGATTTCACTAGATGAACTAATGGTGATTATGTCAGTATAAATACCAACAATCGGAAAATATTTTAGGTTCTTCTAAAACGAGAAAAATGTTTAAAAATGCATGAAAATACGTCATCTTTGTGACTATTTTCTATCGAGTGAAGTAATTCCAATCGTGTATTCAGTTTATGATTTCACTAGGTAAACTATCCAAAAATACTGAGGTATGACTTAAGTTTTGGTAAATGGTATAAATCTAATCGTAAAATGAAAAATAAAAGACGCCTCCAATTTATTTCGTCCTACCATTGGGCCTTAATGTCTTCAGTATTAAGACTGCTTTGGTTTTTGGCATGCCATCGACTATACGGAAGAGATATAGTTAGACGATGTTTTTCGTTACAGGGAGGATAATAATCGTAGAACTGGTGGTCGCTATGGTCAACGGCGCTATGATAAAGACGAAGAACCCGAATGGTAAGATCTTCTATAGACTACAGCAGGGGTGGCCAAAACGTCGACCGCGGTCGACCGGTCGGTCGCCCGCGTCGACATTTATGGTAGCCCGCGAAGAAATCTGTGGGGACTTGCCATAGATGTCAACACCCACAAGTTATAGCAGATATAACATAGATATAATATAGATAAAGTAAAAAAAAAAAACACGGGTCGAATTGAGAACCTCCTCCTTTTGTTGAAGTCGGTTAAAAAGAAAAATAATCAATTTTTTAAAATTCTGGTTTAGGAGGAAATATCGTTGATACCCACGACCATAGATTAATATTTTTGGCGCATCGAAGACCAATTAAAATCTTTGCTTGCGACATACCTACTTTTTGAAAGTGAATATTTTTGGAAACTGTGACAGGTCCCCATAATGCCTACAAAAAGTAGGTAGTGTGAATCTGCGTTTTCTACGATGGAAGGAAACATCAGTAGGTATCAATAATTGACAGACGAGACGAGTTATATCCACCACCAAAATATTTTAATTTTATCAAAGAAATAATGTCGGAGGTACAGTTTTTTATGTAGACCGCCAGGTAAATCTTGAGTTTTCAAGTAGACCGCGTACTAGAAAAGTTCTCTCATGCCCTCTCGCTCGCACCACGCTGCGCGCCTTATTTTGTTATGCCAATCATTGCATAACCTGTGGCGACACGTTTTACCCCTAATTTGCACTTCTAACCCCTCTTATAATGTCCTGTGCCCCGTACCAATTGCATAAACGTTGTCTGTAAAAATATTATTAGAGCGAGCGAAACGAGGAATTTGACATACCAGCTACGTGAATGCGGCTAGAATTCTGTCAATTTACTAGTTTGATAATTAAGAGCTCGAGTTTCGGGCGTTTGGTCCCTGGGCTTGTGCCCCATGTGCTATTATATATTATCGCTGCGATTTTGCGATAATTGTTCTCAGTACATTATGTATGGGGACGCGCTCGATCCTACACACTGCCGCGATATTATCGAGCGATAATATCGCTGCGATTTTGCGATAATTGTTCTCAGTACATTTTGTATGGGGACGCGCTCGATCCCACACACTGCCGCGATATTATCGCAACCTGACGCAATCTCTTTCTTCTACATTCAGTGGTGTGCGCATGCGTGACGCGAATCGCGGAATCGCTGCAGTGTGTAAGGTGTCGCGATATCGCTGTCGATAATATCGCTCGATAATATCGCTGCAATGTGCGGAAGCCTTTAAGGTACGGTAAGTAGGTAGGTTACTCAAAATTGTTCAGTCTATAATAAAAATATATGTTTGTGTGTAGGTTTAGTGGAGGGCCGACATCTCAGTTGGAAACGATCGAGCTGCGAGGCTTCGACGAGCCGACCAAGCCCAAGAATGGTGCAACGAACAATAAAGAGACTGAGGTAAGCGACACTTGATATAAGCATTGACCAGGAATTGTCACTTTACCGCGTATGTGAGCGATAGTCTACATACAATTTTATGTAAAGTGACATTTCTTGGTCAGTAGCCGTAGTTAAAAAATTTGGTTACGTCGATAAGGACAGCAATAAGGTAGAGATCTCCTTTTTTAACTAGTGTGAATTTGCTGTCTTACCTATTGAGTGAATAGACAAAACACGTTCCGACCTCTATTACTTCTTCCGCCGCCCCCCGCCGCAGCCGGGCCTGTGTAGTTACGCTGTCATGCTCAAATATGCAAGGCAATTCTAACCTCTTCATACTATATTTCGTTCGGGATGCGACCCCCGCCGCCCGCTTCCCCGCAAGGCCCCCCTCCGTTCCTCTGCGCAAGTACATCCGTCGCCATACTGTAAGGGCTATATAGTTGTGCTGTGCCGAAATGGAAGAAGATTCATTCACGTCAAATAACAGACAGTTTTACAGGTAGATGACACGATTGTGTCGAGACCTCCGCTTTTAAATACCAGGTAGACAAAGTTGTATTACGGTAATCATGGATTTCCGCAAAGTAACGCCTGTTTCAATAAATTAGACAGTTTAACGTTAAAGTGACGCGTTTATATTTGTCCCCGGTACAGAAGTGGAACAACAGCGGCAGCTCGCGCTCGCCGGAGCGATGGCGCAGCGAGCCGGCGCCCGAGCCCAAGCCCCACGCCAACGACTCCAGCAATAGCAATGTTAGTACCTTCACTTTATCGGTGACGCTTTTGTCTAAATCTGTACCGTCTTTATGCCCCACGTCAATTAGGTCCAGTAAGTTATAGCCTGTAGAATCCCACTGCAGGGCAAAGGCCTCCTCTCACGAATAAGGGTGAGAGGGAGTGGGCCATACTCCACCACGCGGGCCCAGTGCGTGTTGGTGGAGGCAAGTTAGTGGTCACCTTGCTGTCAGAGAATTTTCAAGCCGCCAATAGGCCTCTGACTTGGCTTAACGAATAGTCACAACGCCATCTGACGGAACTATCCGAGACCAACTGCTTAACGTGCCTTCCGAAGCACGGAAACGCTCGAGATGAAATACCACTAAACGGTCACCCATCCAAAGACTGACCGCACCTGACGTTGCTTAGCTTCGGTGATCGTTTCCAATACCGAAGCACCACTACGCCAACGAGTGCTTCAGTACGACCAAGAAAATAATTCCGCTCGTCAAACTTCGTTTGCGCAGAATAGACCCGAGTCATTTAGTAATCAAAGGGTCCAAAGTCGGATAGCAGTGAAAAGGGCGCGAATATAATTAGCCAATAGCGCCAAGGGATTCAAGATGAAAACTCCTGATTGGTCAATATAATTTCGCGCTGTATTAAATTTTTTCTACTGCGCAGGTACATCGGTAATCTTAGATCAAAATAAAATTAATGGATAGGCCTAAAGCGCGGTAAGTTGAAGCACACTACTGGTGCACTTGGTCCATACAAACTAGCGCCATTATCTGTCAAATCTAGGGCAATTGAAGTAAACCTTTCATTTGTTTTGCCTTATTTTTCTGGTTTGAAATGTTCGCGTAAGGCCTATCCATTCATTTTATTTTAATCGAAGTTGGTAATGGGTCCCCGAGACGATCAATTGCACTTGACAAGTCTCACGTAATTGTACTTGATCAAGTCGTACTCCCCTTGACGATAAGAGTCAAGTCAATGTCGTAAACGATCACCATAAGACTTGTCATGACAATATTATTATTACCTATCAGCCATTGATGTCCCACTGTTGAGCAAAGGCCTCCCTCTGTTCTCTCCAATAGTCTCTGTTCTGCGCTTCGACAGGCCAGTTCTTAAGGAAACCGTCAATTTCGACCTGCCACCTTCGTCAAGGTCGGCCTCGACACCGATTTCGATTCGTTGGGGACCAGTTGGTGGTAGTTTTGGCCCATAGGTCATCTGGCATGCGGCAGACATGGCCAGCCCAATCCCACTTTAGATTGGCAACAGTGGTGGCTACGTATGTCACTTGGGTTCTGGAGCGAATGACTTCGTTGGATGTTGAGCTCCATAGCTCTCTGACAAACGTTGAGGATTAGAAAAAGTATAAATGTCTAGAATGAGCCTCACTGTTTTACCGTATAAAACAAAAGGGGCCAAGTTTCATAGGTTGGTGTGCGTGAGGCTCCATACAAATTATGTATGTGTGGTTGTATACAGGGTCCAACTTAATATGCTGACACTTTTTTAAAGGGTTGATCAGACCGTCAAACTGAACAACTTTCTCTATGGCAGCAACATCGAATTCGCGAAAATAAAATCAACTCTTCCATACAAAACTGCAAACCTACTCGAGCCAAATGTATGGGACAGCTGAATTTTTTTTCGCGATTTCGATGTTGGTCCCATAGAGAAAGTTGTTTAGTTTGATGGTCTGATCATCCCCTTAAAAAAGTGTCAGCATATTAAGAAGGACCCTATATGTATTGGGTTTAGGAGCCAGTACTGGTTCCATTTTTTTTCGACGCTTTTGTATCTTCGGCTGTCAACTTCGATCAACAATATCCAACTAGATAACGCGTCAGCGCTCAAAAAATGTCCCGGCAAATAACGCCTCACTATTGGAGTGAGGTCTTATTTTGAATTAGTTGCGTTCGAACAAAGCCAACGTAAGCACGACTCGCAATGCCGCAGTGTTCCTTTTTTAAATTACTAGGAATTATGGTTGCTTTGAGGTCGAAATTATAATGTATTCGGACTGTTTTCTCGGTTCGTTAACAAAAAATGTTGTATATTCACGAGGACAGAATTTCTCTTTGATTTTGTATGCGACCCGTTATCTAGTTGTATATTGTTGATCGAAGGCTGTCAATCTTGAATTATAACTTTATCAAAGCATTGAGGCTTGACTTCTGATCGTTTGTCAAAGACCAATGACAATAAATAATGAAAATTTTTGAGCTTTACTAAATATGTCGTTCAATTGTCAGGATAAAGACTCGGGCGTGGAGTCGAAGCCAGACGAGCCGCAGTCGAACAACGAGCAGCCCGACTTCAACCTGGACGAATTCCTCAAGTTCGACTCCATACCTGATGTGCTCACCGTAAGTTATTCTGTTTGTACTTTAATGTTTTTAACATCTTTATTGCTAAATAGAAAGTTTGAACTCGTTAAGTGGTAATTTTAATTCCGTTTTTAAATTTTTAAGAAACCAGTGAGAAAGTGACAATAACAGCATGAAGGAGTCATGCTTAGCGAATTTTAACTGTGGCTTCATCATGTAAATTGTGCCAACAACTAGTAATATAATAAAAACTTACATGTGCTTGCCATGGTTCTGTAAAGTTCCCCACTGTGCCCTCTGTTAATCAGAGGGACACGTTGGGAAATGCCCACAGTGTCACCTTTTTCGCCGTAAGCCAGTGAGATTCAACAAGTAGAAGTAACTGACAATCATCCAGGCAGGGTGCACTGGCCCGTATCCACTGCAATTCTCTCCGGACTAATCCAAAGGGACCAGCATAGGTAGCATGCCGCCGTGATACAGCGCTATCACACCTTCGCTCTCTTTCTATTTGCGTGCGAACGAACGAGATAAAAGACGTGATACAGCCGTATCACGTGTTGCATGCTACCAGTGCAGAAGCAGATCGGCATACGAGACTTGACTTTTAATTATACCCAGTGACTGCTGTATAACAGGCAATGTAAAACTACAAGCGATAGGGACACGATAGCGTATGTCCTTATCATGGCTTTGAACTTAGAAAATGTATATGTCTAGAATGAGCCTCACGAATATACCGGATAAAACAAAACGGTCCAAGTTTCATAGGTTGGTGTGCGTGAGGCGCCATAAAAATTATGTATGTGTGCGTGTATATGTATAGGGTTTAGGAGCCAGTACTGGTTCCAATTTTTTTCGACGCTTTCGTATCTTCGACTGTCAATCTTGACATATAACTTTATCAAAGGCTTTGAAAGTGAAATACTTATTTAAAATCTACAACACATCTTGATCTTGTTATTCTTCATTTCTTCAAAAATCCTTGACGGTAAAGGAACAATGAATAAATTCGTTTTATAATCTTGTAACATGTATCCGACAGAACGGGGGCGGAGAAGCCGAGGGCGGCAGTAGATTCAGCCGCTGGTTCCGTCGAGAGAGTCCCACCAACGACGCCAGGCACTACGAGAGGCTATTACATAATATTGTTGATGGTTAGTGGCTACTATAATACTACAAGCTTATGATTTTATACGCGGAAACGAAGAGGAAGTGATACGACAGTATTTTTACAAAGCTGGAAGAAAGCAAAGACAAAACTGCGTACACACGGCGACAGATCAACCTGCCCATAGTTGAACTGTATGTTCATGGACATAAGGTCCAACTATGGGTAGGTTGATCTGTCGCCGTGCGTACACTGTTTTTGTAAACTCAACTCTGCATAGCTTAGACGGCAATCGTGCGTGAGGGACTCAAATTGAAATTCAAAATATTTCATAAAAGATCTGTATTTAACATACAGTTTTTAACGTGTTTCGGAAGGTGTTTAGGCTGTAGAGATGAGTGCTTATAAAGTAGGCATTGCAGTCTCGACATGAACGGAAGAACAAGGCCGGGAGATTAAATTGTGGTCTCGCTTCATTGTTCTCGGTGCGTCTCATGATTGCAGTGATTCCCTTGAGAGACGTTCTTACCGAGAAGTTTTCGCCAGTGATGCCAACTTAGCAACTTTATAGCTAGATCTAGCAATTTTCGGAGGTCTGGCAGCTACAAATTTGGAAATCTTGTAGCTAAACTTTTTAGCTACTTTTTCTAGCAACTATTGGGATTGAGAGTTTTTCAAAGCCAGAGCGATAAAATGAACGAAAATGGAGCGATAAATAAAGGCAAACCATGAAAATAGCGAAATATTTGATTTTCTTTTCCTTTGTACTATATTTCACTCCCGTTCTTACTTGTTTTTTTGTTCTGGAAGCAGTCTGAAACACTGTCGTTTTTGTCTTTACATCTGTTTTTACGTCCGATTCATACATTTTTTAATCTTAACTGTATAGGATGAGCAAAAACATGGCTATAACATGATAATAACCCATAACATTTTGATAAATTAAAATAAATTTCAAAGTTTGGCGTTGTTTTAATCGATTTTGATGTTTAGCTACTTCTAGCAACTTTTATAGGATAGAAAATTGGGCAATCTAGCAACTTTTCGTGAACTACCTAGCTACAGCCCTAACATACCAGTTGGCAACACTGGTTTTCGCAAGAGTTTAGTGCCTGCGTAACGATAAAGTTTCCCGCAGACCTGGACAGTTCGACGCGCCTTGAGCCAACGCGAAGCTCGCCGCAGCACGTGTTCGCGCCGATCTCCCCGGCCGGCGCGCCGCACAACCCCTCGCTACTAGACCTGCTGCGCCGCGCCAACGCCAACGCGGAGCCCAGGGCCGGTGAGTGCGCCCACACCATAGGCGAAGTATTTTTCACTTACGCTGATAGACGTAACATCAGTGTTGTAGTTTTCAAGTCTCGTATTGACTACTCACAAAATGGCGGCAAGTCTTATGCATAGGCGAAGTATTTTTCGCTTACGCTGATAGACGTAACATCAGTGTAACCGCGTATGAGACAGCGATAGTCATAAAATCCTATACAATTTGTATGAAAATAGATGTCTGACTCCGGAGTCAGACAGCCGTCGTAGAACAAAAAAGTGGCTACGTCGATAAGGACAGCAATAAGTGGCGATCTCCTTTTTTAACTACGGCGAATTTGCTATGTGCATCTCTTACTGAGTGATATGACAAGACACGTGCTTTCTTCTAGTTCCTTCTCTTTCTACGGCCCACACATACACTGTTCTGTAGCGCGATATGTACCGAATCTCCAGCATGGCTAGCATGGCAGCGTGATATAGCGCTATCTCACCTTCGCTCTCTTTATATTTGCGCGCGAACGAACGAGATAAAAGGCATGATATAGTCGTATCACGTGTAACAAGCTACGCCTTCAGATCTAGCTTCTGTAGAATACATTAAGACGCTGTTATTCGGTCGAGGCCGTTTTTTGAACACGAACGAAAGTGTTTTAAACTGTGTTTTAAAGTCTGAAAACCAATTATGTCTTATTTAAGGATCTGGCTGATAGGCGACCGTTCTCAATTACACGATTAGATTAAATTTAATAGATAGAAAAAAATCCCAAAGTTGCCCCTTTTTGTTATGTTTTTTCAATACTGTGATTAAACTGCTGATATTTAACTTTTTATTCTTGTACTTAACTAAATACATTAAATATTTCTAGTGAACTCCGTAGAATTTTGAGCTTAGAAACACCCATGAGCAAAGATATTGATGAAAAACACGTTTTTTTGCGATCCTAATTTCAATTGGAGTGGGATGGCTAATTGCAAACTTATGCTTGCAACAAAGAGACGCTTGCACTTGGATAACCGGGCCTTAAAGTATATCATGCAGAAGAATCACTCTACAGAGTCAATTAAATAGCAACTCTCGCAGCGCGGTAATGATGTGCAATCTATTTCGCACCTACCCACGTACCTATTACATACTATATTACCTACAATATTACTCGATGTCATGTTATTGAGTTCGAATCAAATTAAAGATTGCAAAATTTGTCTCGGGCGGGACTTGAACCCACGCTCTTCCAAACCGGGGAAACGTGCTAACCAATTACATCTATATTGTATGAATTCAAGTTGTAATGCTTGACTTGCAAGTTGGTTGGTTGTAATACTTCCAGTAGATGGCGCGCACGTCCCCTTAAGACGTAACAGATTGAAAATTTCGTTCTCTGGGTTGTGGACTCGTTGGTGTAATTGGTTAGCACGTTTCCCCGGTTTGGAAGAGCGTGGGTTCAAGTCCCGCCCGAGACAAATTTTTCAATCTTTAATTTGATTCGAAATAGCACAACATGGCTGTAACATGTTTATAATCAATAATATTGAGTTCGACCTGACATCATAGTGCAGAGATTTGCCAATCAGCGTTAAGTGTTTACAAATAGTCCGGGGTGCGCCGGATGCATCGAGGGTTTAGTTCGTCACTCGGGGAGGCTCTCTTCTTGCGCGCACTTGCATGCTAGAATGTTCCTGATTGTTAACCGCGAAAGCTACTTTTACTTTGACCGTTTCAACGTTTTCCTTTCCTGTCATGCTCGTCCGGTCGCTCGCCCGATTACTTTTGAGGGTACTTTAATCTAAACTTTGTCATTTGGATGTGTCCCTTAGCAATTACGATAATTCAATGGGTTATGTCTAAACATTCCGTAGCCCTAGGAAGCCGCTACACTGACATCTAACCAATGCGTGTATTGTGTCTAGAGTTGAACAACGCGGGAGGTAACGCGGGCGGCAAGATCCACAGCCTGGAGGAGCTGGAGGCGCGCCTGCGACCACAGCACCCGCCGCCCCACGCCGCCGACCACGACCTGTCCGCCTTCAAGCGACTTGTGAGTACCCACACCATGTTAATTTTTAGGGTTCCGTGAAAACGGGACCTCGGCTTCGCCTTGGTCAACAATTATATGAGATCTGAGACCTTTCTTACTTTCCTGCCCTCGGTGTGTAATCTGCAATTAGCGCAATACCGAATGTGCACCGAAAATCGCTAGCAGTTCAGTGACAATTGAGCGTTAGTAGACATTTTATTTACAGCAATCGGCCCCTTGTATTTTATTTAAAGTCCCGTATCCACTAGGCAACAATACACGCGCAACACGTGACGTAAAACAACGTGCGACTTTGCTTCTTTTAAAGTTACTTCTTTTTGCAAAACGTAGATGATGCTTTGTTTTTTTCCAAAGAGATTCTAAAGGCATACAGACCGCATCAATTTACGATTGTAGTAGTCTCTTTTGGTCCTATGACGTACCTTTAATAGTAGAAGGAACTAGATTTAGATGGAACTATAGATATTTGTTTTTGACGTGCTAGTGTGTAAAGGTGCTTAGTTCAAAATAAAATTAATGGATAGGCCTAAAGCGCGGTAAGTTGAAGCAAACTACTGGTGCACTTGGTTAATACAAACTAGCGTCATTATCTGTCAAATCTAGGGCACTTGCATACAAATTTGAAGTAAACCTTTCATTTGTTTTGCCTCATTTTTCTGGTTTAAAATGTTCGCGTAAGGCCTATCCATACATTTTATTTTGATCTAATTAAGACGTAATGCGGCGCCGCTCTTTAGGTATTTGAGGGGGTGAAGCAGAGGAAGTGACGGGAGAGTAGTCCCGCCCATCGGCGGGTGGCACCCCGCGTCAACTTTTTTTTTGGAAAGAGTTTTCGGCTCTGGGTTCATATTCTGTTGCCAACCGTATTGACCACCGATTCCGGGATTTTTCCGGAAATTTAAATAAATCATTTTTTTTACTAACTATGTGAAATTTAATATCATACTATACTCCATTACAAATAGGGGCGAAAAGAAGGAAAAAAAGGTTCTTTATAGTACACACTTTAAAGAAATATGAAAAATTGTATCAAACAACAATGTTGCAAAGCGATTGGCGATGTTGAAAGACTTAAAGAAGCAGTGGTGCACACATGTGGTTCGTCTTCCTTTCAATGAAGCTTTTTTAAAGATAGTTATGAAAAATATCCGTCAGGTGGAGCTAGTAGTAGCCATATGGAAACTTAATATTTTTAAAAATTCTAAAAAATGTACTAAGATTAGTAGAACTTCTTTCAAATCGTTATTGAGCATCGTTGTATTTATTTATGAATAGATTTGTCTCTAATATAAATCTGTAAAATCTAGAAAAATGTTTTTGCAAGTTATTGAGGTAGTTACTAGAGTAGGCGCAGAGATTTAATAGTTTGTAACACAAAACCACAGAACACACGTACAGGCCTGGATTTAGGCGACTAATTTCTAAAATGAATAATGACAAGCAGTGGCGTAGCGTGCCTCGGCGATTTGTTTGGGTACCTTATGAAGGCTAAAGATTTCTCACAAAAGAAAAAAAATGTTTTCATAAAAATTTAAAGAAATATTTATTCATCATAATTATCTAAGTATCTGTCACTTTCTCCAAAAAAAAATCAAACAATTCAAATGGAATATTACACTCTCCTTACCTTTTTTCGGCAAACTGATTTATTATTCATTTATAACTGATGAAGATATTTGGGAAGTATTTATTAATTTTTGCTTACGCACGTCGGGGGCCCCGTATAATTCATACGGCAGATACGGCGGTAGCTACACCTCTGATGACAAGTTTCCTAGTGCTAAGTTCGTAGCCTCGAAAAATATGCCTTCTTGTGTCCTGCCTGAGGTACTGTGGCAACTACTAAACAAAAATAAAAAACCGGCCAAGAGCATGTCAGAATCGCCCAAGGTAGGGTTCCGTAATAAATATGAAAATCTTTTCTTAACATAGCTTAAATAACTAATAAATCCTCAAGAAGCAAACAATAGTGCGATTTAATTTCGTTCAGCGCCATCTATTGATAGACGCCGACACGGCGGTCGACGGTCGATATTTTATTTGATTTCTCCGAAACTAGTTGGGCTAAAGCTTCCGTTATAATTTTCTTTGAAAGTACTTACAGAGAGCTAGCTATATTTTAGAAGTTAGAGGGGGGTACGCCCTATTTTTGACTTTGAGCGCAAATATCTCGAGACACAAGCATTGTAATGATTTAGTTTCTATAGGAGTTTTCTTCCATTGGACAAAACCTATCCAACGACACCACACTCGATTTATTAAAAAAATATTTTTTTTAACGACCTTTTCGTTGTATCCCATACAACGAAAAGGTGGTTGGAAAAAAATTATTTTCAAAAAAAATTACTTGCTTCATGATTATGACTACCTCATTTCTGTTTGGGTTAGGTACTGTTATCTGTATTCATACCAAATTTCGATTCAATAGGTGCAAAATGAGCGTGTTATTGAGGTAGGGCAACAGACAGACAGACAGACAGACAGAATGGACGAAAGTATAAGGGTTCCTTGTTGGACTACGGAACCCTAAAAACGAACAAGGAGTTACATTTTTGTGTGGTTCCAGCCTATAATGGACCACCCGAATTCTTCCTGTGGGTATAGTACGAGGCAACTAAGGGATTAAAGGTTTCTCATACAGTGTTTATAGGTGAAGGGTTAGCCACCTCTCACCACTTGACACGTCATTCCATCCTGAAACTTAAATTGCTAAAATGTGAGCATTACTACGAGTATAACTACACTCTTAAACAGAAAGTACGTAGGAGTAGCAATATTTCTGACCACCCATAAAGGGATTACGGTCGTGAGTTTATGTATGTTTATGATTCTGTATGTAATTTATCAACTGTCACTCGTGAGCTCGTGACTTAGACGTCATCACGCTGCTGGCGGCCAAGATAGGTAAAATTCGCAGTCGCGTGGCTAAGGGGGTAACAAGTAGACGTTTCGTCGGCTTGCGATTTGATTGGCCACGTGGCTCCGCCGTTTTATGGCGATTTCGAGTGTGTGTTTTTGTCTAAAAACGGGGCTTTGAGATCGCCATATCCTATTACCGTACAATATCTAATTAATATATCTTCAATACTTGACACTGGCGAAATCTAACAAGGAAACGCCATTAAATAAGAATAGAATAGGTAAAATTCACAGAGTAACTTGACATTTTCTACGCAATGTGACATTATTGGTGTTAATAGGTACTGAAAAAGAAAAAAAATAATCCGTACTTGGAGTCTTTGGAGAGAATTTGAATTTAAGGTGGTGTTGCAATCTTTTGTTAGATTAATTATAGTCTTTCGCGTTTTTATCGATTCCGTAACTTTAGGGAGATTTTTTTTAATGCATTAGTAAGATTTAGGTAGTTACAAACAATGTGAAGGACGTATAAATACTTGGATTGATGTTATTCATCTTTGAATAAAGTGTATTTGATTGATTGATTGATTACAGATGTCGTTCAAGGCTTTAGAAAACTTGTTTATTTCGCCCTCAAAATCTATTTTCAGTCCGGTTTAATCATACGGAATTACGGACCTAGTGAGCACAAAACTGATTTTTTCTTTCGTTTCCATCAACACCGAACGAGTGAAATGTTAAAATTAACATGCACTTGTTTTTAATTTAGACGACATTCTTTTTAATTTAAGATAATGTTCCTATAATTATTTGGAATTTATATAACATTCTTCTATCGAACACTGCCAATCGGTATTTTGATTTTTTATAAAACGATCACGGTCTGAAAAGGTTTCGTAGCCCTGCTGCTGTCATCTTCTTATTTTCGTCTTTATTTGACATACAGTTTTATAGTTTAATAATGTGCCATTAATGGAGAACAATATTACAGTTAAAGTGAGAAATAAAGATAGGCGCTTCCGTTTGATTTGGATTAATCCTCGTGTAAAACTCATCTAATTGGAATGTTTGAACCACCCTTGCATTTCAAGAGTTAGCTAGGTTAGGTTAAGAACAAAGAAAAATATAACTAAAGACCAGGCTTTAAGGGCTAGTTCCATTGCCTTTCCGAAAGAATAAATTCTTAACAAAAAAAATTAAAAATTGTTTACCACTTTATTGTATTTCAAACCATCGTCAAAAATCAATATTTAGTGTGAAAAGTGTTCATCTTTTTTTATTGTAAATATTAATGTGAGATTAAGTAGGTATATCAATTTAATCACGTAAGTAATTGTTTAGAAGTAATTGTTTGTTCACTTTGGGTAAGAGGATTGGCGGATACCGTTTTGGCCATACAAACGTATTCCCCTGTTGAGTTTAAAAAATCCAAAATCTAGCTCAAAATAAGCTAAGGTGGCAACTCTAAACGTCAGCATTTAGCGAACGTGACACAATATGTCTAGCTCATGCAACCCTAGACGGGGGCCGCTGTACATCGACGTTTTTGTGGGCAGAACTAGTAACAACCACTTACTAGACGAGTCAATGTACTCCAAAGTCAAAAAATAAAAAATTGGCGAGCGTCCGTCTCCGACCGTGGCTAAAAGCCGTCTGAGCGCGCCCCGCTAAGACCCGCTCCGAGAATATTTGGTACGCCATTCGTATTTTTGAGGATAAATAAATAATGGAATTACTTTTTATAACTTTTGTTGATGAATTCACTAGAAGAATCAATGGTGAATATGTGAGTATAAATTAAAAAGAATGAAACCTACTTTAAGTTCTTCTAAAGCGAAAAAAAACGTTTAAAATGTTAAAAAATACGACATCTTTGTGACGATTTTCTATCGAGTGAAGTAATTCCAATCGTGTATTTAATTGATGATTTCACTAGATAAACTATCCAAGAATACTGAGGTATGACTTATAATTCGGTAATTTGTATAAATCTAGTCGAAACATGAAAAATAAAAGATGCCTCCAACGTATTTCCTTCTACTATGTCACCTTAAAGGTGTCCCTTTTCGTGCCTTTTGTCTAACAACTTGACACCAAATACAAACGTCAAACAAATAGGTATGGCACGCTCTATGCCTTTAGGTATAATCTCTTTGGTTCTTTCGAGTTTGTTTGAACTGACGCGAGGTTGTATTTGGTTTTATGGCCTCACTTTCTACACGTTCCGTCTGTCTTTTGTTCTTAAGTCAGTGATGTAGTGTTAGTCAAGTGTGATATCTATGTGTGTAGCTGGCGCAGGTGTCGGGCGGGCACGCGGTGCCGGCCGACCAGCGCCCCCACGCGCCGGCGCACGTGCAGCCCCCCCACCAGCCGCCCCACCAGCCCCAGCAGCCCCAGCCGCAGCCCCAGCCCCAGCCCATGAGTCTGCTCCAGGTGACTACCGCTTGTTTATACCTAATTAGCTTTACCCGCGCGACTTCGTCCGCTTAAAATGATGCCACTTACTTGTAAAATGTATGTATGTATGAATTTTGAAAAATGTTGAAACAGGGGTATTTTTATTTTTGCTCTTAAATATGCGTACTAAGTTTCAAAAAGGCAAGACTAAAAAAAAAAATTTTCCCTTACTCACTGTTACCCCCCATTTTACCATCTTAGGGGTTGAATTTCGAAAAGATGGATGGATTGTGTGAAGGATGATATGTGTAAGAAAGGAGTGAGTGCTGAAACGACGGCCAAGCGAGATGAATGGAAGAGGATGACATATTGCGCCGACCCCAAATAATGGGAAATGGGCAAGAGAATGATGAGGGGTTGAATTTCGAAAAATCCCTTAGTGGATGCCTACGCCATTATACGCAACTACTGTCAAAATTTCATAATTGTAGCTTTAGCGGTTTGGGCTGTGCGATGATGAATCAGTCAGTGTTTACGGGTCTGTTTCACCACTTCTGGTTAAGTTCTGACAGACATTTTTCGTATGAAAGATATGTCCAACGGTATGTCAGATCAGCTGTGAAGAACTTTTCCAGAAGTGGTGAAACAGGCTCTAAATATTTCATTTATCCTCTCGGCTTTAGGTTTTTGCAAAAAACTTTCAATTGTGCTACTTAAAGGCCTCCGCACATTGCAGCGATATTATCGAGCGATATTATCGATAGCGATATCGCGACACCTTACACACTGCAGCGATTCCGCGATTCGCGTCACGCATGCGCCCCCCCACCACTGAATGTAGTCGAAAGAGTTGCGATAATATCGCAGTGTGTGGGATCGAGCGCGTTCCCATACAAAATGTACTGAGAACAATTATCGCAAAATCGCAGCGATATTATCGCTCGATAATATCGCGGCAGTGTGTAGGATCGCGCGCGTCCCCATACAAAATGTACTGGAAACTATTATCGCAAAATCGCAGCGATATTATCGCTCGATAAAATCGCTGCAATGAGCGGAGGCCTTAAAAGTTGCAAACTCTGAGGAAAAAACAATCATCATTGTGTTGAAATCAACTATCTAGGTTAAAGGTCATCAACACACACAACAAGTCGAGATGCAAATTCCGCCCAGGTGCCGGGATAAGCACCGAAACTTTGGTGCATCGTCGGCGATGCGCCAGACAGAATAACGCTATACTAAGTAATAATAACGCAGAGTCAAGCCCGTTAGATATATTTTTGTGCATATCTTCAAGCGGGAAAGAGAAGCAGTAAGTAATGAAAGCGTGAGAATTTATCGTTTCCGAGCTTCGATCAACAATATACAACTAGATAACGGGTCGCATACAAAATCAAAGAGAAATTCTGCCCTCGTGAATATACAACATTTTTTGTTAACGAACCGAGAAAACAGTCCGAATACATTATAATTTCGACCTCAAAGCAACCATAATTCCTAGTAATTTAAAAAAGGAACACTGCGGCATTGCGAGACGTGCTTACGTTGGCTTTGTTCGAACGCAACTAATTCAAAATAAGACCTCACTCCAATAGTGAGGCGTTATTTGCCGGGACATGTTTTGAGCGCTGACGCGTTATCTAGTTGGATATTGTTGATCGAAGTTTCCGAGGGAGTGATATTGTCTCTGTTACGTAGAAACTGTTTAGTAACTGGTAATCTGCGCTTGTGTCCTACATTCACGCGGCGGTGTTTCGTGAGTGTAAAAGATAATGCCCAAAATTCTATGAATTCAGGCTGAACTTGCGTCTGGTCACATTATCACCTAAAGATAGGACATGAAATAAGCCTTATTTTAACAAGAAAATCGCTAAATAATTGATGGGTAATATTCAAAAAAATCCTAAGTTAAAAAAAAGATAGGTTATTAAAACAAAAGCATTAATTCCATACAAGAAAATACTATGAAAATTGCATTTTATTTTTAAGGGTATATTTTCGTTTGTGACGTCATCACTTGCTGTCAATTTTCAATAAAAAAATTTGATAATGTTTTGTAAGTTTTCCGTGACCTTTTGTTTGAGCTACCACCATCGATAAGAAAAGTGTTAAGTATTTTTTGAAATTTGGTTGAGTGAAGAATACCTAGTTAGTAGGTAATAATTTTTTTTCACACAATATGAAATTCATTACATAACTAAAACATTTTAAATTAACCAAAGTGGGAAGTTTCGGTAAATTTAAAGTGAAACCTACATGCATACCACTTTTTTCAAACTAAATACGATCATCACTGAGGGCAAAAAAATTTACTATAGAGATACAAAAATTATGCTTTCACAATATGTAGAGTAACGGAATATGCCTTCAATTTATTTTATAAGTACCTACAGATTGTTTTTAAATATTTCGAGAGTTTCAAAATTACACATGTGGTATTTTCTAATTTTGAACATAATGAAAACAAAATTTACCGACATTTTCGTCAATTCGGTATGTCAAGTTTTTTTTTGGAGGGTTGAATCGAAAACCATTTCGAGATAAATAGATTTTAAAATGAAAGGATTACAGATATTTTTAATAAAAAAACGTTGTTTTTCGGTACGTCCAGTGACGTCACTGGTATACCAGTGAGCTCCTTGGTAAACTTAAAATTACCTTATAATAACCGGCCATTATGAAAAAAAAATACATTCGCAATGTCAGAATTTGACATTTGATGTTGCCGTATCTGTTTCCAGCATAGAGTTAGAAAGAGGAGGCAGGTTTTATTTTTTTAAATATAACATGTAGATAGTTTTTCTCCATGGAGTTCGAATTATTTTTTCTTCACCATTTTTGCACTTAGAGATTACAGATCAAAATAATTTAAAAATTAAATTTATATTGATAAACTCGATGAATTGCAATAAAAATGAAATAGGTGTCTTAAAATTATGTCTTCTATCCGTAAAAAATATAAAAATGAAGACCAAAAAAAACTTGACATGTTTATTATTGAACAATAAATGGTCGCGCGCGACTAGTGTTGACAAATTTGTAGAATTGTCATAAAATCGCGACAGGAGACTATGGTCTATGTCAAAAGTTTTAAGAATTTAATATGTTAAGTAAAACGATGTTATTTCTTTTGGTTATGAAAATCGTGTGCTTGCCTTGTGCTTGCAAGTCTGTTTTACTTAGTGAATCATAACTATTATTGGAGTGGAAGCACCCACGATTTTATAACCAAAATACATTAATTGCAAGTTTTTAATACAATAATAAAAAAAAATTGAAATAAATGCGTCTTACTTAAAATGTTTTTGATTATAAAGTATTTTTTTAACTAAATATTCAGTTTCCAAGACAGTGATACTAAAAAGTTCTCGTTGAGTGATGATAAGTGAGACCAAACACAGTGTTTTCTTACAGTGAGTTGTTTTCCTAAAAAGATACGAATTTTAGTTAGATAGCTTCGAAGTTGAATAAAATTGTTTTGACTGATTTTTAATCTCAAGAATAATGTAACGCTAATAAGTAATTTTAATCCATTGGAAACATCATAATGTACTCCATTATTTATTTTTAATTCTATCCTTGCACTCTTTAATAATCATCGAGATAATTAATGTCAAAAATTGTCAGTAAAATTGTCAATCACCACGACAAATTTGTCGATCCCCACCACGAAAAATATGTCAACTACTTATTTTTGAGACTGACGATTGTCAAGTTTTAATTAACACGGTCGACAAGTGTGACTATTTTACCATGACAATTATGTCGCTGTCTGACTTATTTGTCGCCTTTATTGAACAGCACTTGTCGCGACAATGCGTCAATTATGTCGACGAGCAGACTTAATTGACAAACAAGTCGACTTGTCACGCTTATTGAACAGGGCCCTGGGCTTCTCCTCACGTAGGCCGTGGGTTAGATTCGCACGGGGGACACCTAGTGACATGTCACTTTGTGAGTTTTTCCCCAGTTGGTTAGGATATTACAGGCTGAATCACCTTTGACGATTGTCATCTGCAAAGAAAGATGATTCCATGCTTCGGATGGCATATTAAGTCGTTTGTCCCGGTTACTATCTTTGGTGGTAGTAGTCGTTACATAAAAACCACGCCCGTAAGGCGGTCTGAAAAAAACTCTGATACCAGGGGCTTGCTGCCCACACGATAAGAAGAAGGTGTTTAATAAAACAAATATGTCAAGTTTTTCAGGACAAATTGTCACATGTCACGTCCGTGACACGTGACATGTGACAACATGTGACACGTGTGTCCGTCAGGAGAAAAAGTGTATTGAACAGAAATAATAGGTCAAATTGTTTTTAAGAAATAACATGTAATTTTTTTTTAATTTTCTACCATGATATTTTGACGATTGTCATCTGTAATTGTCACGTTTATTAAACGGCCCTGCAAACTCCTCGGTAAACATGAAATCAACATAAAATAAATGGCCATTAAGAAAATTTTTTTTTCAGTCAGTCGGAATTTGACATTTTATGTTGTTGTTTCTGTTTCCAGCATAGGGTTTTCCGGTATAAAAAGAAGGAAGGTGTCTTTTTTAGATAAGCTAAGGTTTTTCTACATGGAGTTTGAATGATTTTCTTGTGACCACTTTTGCATTTAGAGGTTACAGATCAAAATCATTTAAAAAATGTATTTGTATTGATAAACTAGCTAGCTTTTACGGCTCAAAAGATACAGCTTTCATTGCAACAAACTATCGTTCATTAATATACTTTTAACTATCTCCTATAATCTGTACTGTACCTATATTATTCTGTATAGCTACTACGAAATGGGGGTTGCGAAAAAATCTCGAGAGAAATATATCTCAAGACATAAGCATATATTATATGCGCTCAGAGCATGCTCAAAGTCAATAAAAATAGAGCGTACGAGACGCGGGCGCGCGTCCGACTCGCTCTTGGCCGGTTTGGACAAAGTGAATTTACGCTATTGTATGGTGCTAAGGGACGCTTCGTAAGGCTCCGTGCGTGAGTCCGACTCACATTTGGCCGGTTTTCATTAAATATATAATTATATGCTTTAGTAGTTTTTACTAAATAAAATTGTAGAAATATAGCTTTTTCTCAAACATGCTTGGAAATTTGAGCATTATTTTGACAACCTTCTTCGAGATAAATCGAAATTGCTGTACTAAGCGAACAGTATGAAAATCCATATCTGTCGTGGTTTAGCGGCCAAATAAATTACATAGTAAACTCATATCTGTCGTGTTATTTAAAAATGGAACAATCTTTTACTCCGAAACATGGCAACCAAGGAGGTAGGTAACTTATCAAAGGTTTTATTTAAATTTCGAACTGGTTTGCAAATAGACAGCTTTAAAATGAAAAAAAACCGAATGGACACTTTAACCACAGATTAATAATAAGTTACTAGCTTCAACGAAGGAAAACAATATTTTTGTTCGTCATTGATTTTGAAAAGTTGATTGATTTTAATTTCCACGCATTATTTGAGAAAAGCACTATACAAGCCTTGGCCACAACTAGGCTTTGATGAACTTACGTATGTGTGCCTCGGCTTCGCCTCGGCCCACATTTACACGTTCGTCCATCAATGCCTCTTTTGCTGGCAGCTGCAGTAATGTAGGTAGGTACTATTAAGACTAGTGGAGAAAAATTTGCCGTGGAATTTCAATATTCCCATTGTTTTGATGTCATTCGAAAGCAATTTAAGTCTGTGATTGGGTCATAATTGCAAACATGGCGTAGATGTACATTGAATATATTTATAAAAATGTTAATTGGGGGCGTTTGGGATAGGTACGTAATGGAATACATTGAGACCATTTTTAGAATTTTTGTCTGTTTGTTTGTGCACACGTTATTTTAAAACTACTGAACAGATTTGGATTTCACGAAAGCATAGGGCTCAGTTTGGATTAAAATTCAGGCTATATTGTTCAATCAAAAGTTGTGAGTATTAAAGGGGATATAATTTGGAGCGCGCTCCATACAAACGTACTATGGCGATAATTTCAATACTAAACAATTACAAGCATAGAGATTTGTTTCTAGATTGTTTCTGCAAAAATTCATTGACTTTAATTGGTTAGTATTGAAAATATCACCATAGTACGTTTGTATGGAGCGCGCTCCATTCGCGAACGCCGCTATTAAATAAATATTTTATATTCAAGTATTCATTGAAATTGGTAGGAAGTAAGTTTTTAGTTGTTTTGATATTATTTGCAGTGATTTAAGTTCAGAAGTAAATAAAAATTTCATGATTTTCTTATCAAGAATTTTATACTATAGGTAATTTAATCTTCTTGCTTAGAATTTATTTGAAACTGTGCGCGACTGTATTGGCAATTGTATATTGAAAAGCCGACCAAAGAGAATGGTAATAGATTTGGTATACTCTACTGACATAATTGAAGTCATTTCAATTTGATTGAACAATATGACAAATATTATCCTAGAATTCGTTAATTTTTTTTGGAATATAACATAATTTTAGCTTTAGAAAAACACAAATAATGAATTATTCCATTCAATTACCTTTGTGTTTCAGTCATCCACAGACGGATCGAGAAAAAAATTGTCGCAAATTATTTTAAAAACATTTGACGCGGACGTGCTCCAGTAACGGCATTTCGCCGTACAATGAAAAAAATCAGAAACAAGGATAGTTTTGCAGTTGTCACAGGATGTCAAAAGATTGAATTTGTTCGCCATTTTGTATGGTAATCACAATATTTGATTTTAAATAATATGTTTTCAAAAATATTAGTGTTTCAGACTAGTATTTAAAAAAAACGATTCATTATGTTTTTTAAATTTATATAAAATTTCTTTTTACGTAAACTGTAAATTCAACCGTGTAACGTAACCCTTCTAAAAATGTTCCTAAAGTAACCCCATTTTTAGCAATATTTCGACGAACAGTGTCCGGATTTTATGCGATTACTAAAATAAATTATATGAAACATACAAAAAAACGATTCATTACATTTTTAAGTAAAGACAGTTCTTTCATAATAAATATAAAACACTGGATATGCAATAGCATATCACTGAAAACAATGTTCCTAAAAGTAGGGGTTTCAGAAAATATACCCTTAAACCCCCATTCCCATAGGGCCAAATATACATTTAATGGGATTCATAACTCAGACCAAATATTTTTTTAAATAAATGATGATCATAGACATATTACTCTAGCGATAGACAAGCTCGTACAAACAACATGTCACACAAACAAAATGACACATTGCGGTCTGTCATTGCCATAGTGACGAAGTGAACTCGGGAACATCAATCAGGTGCGTACTTAGATCAAAATTAAATTAATGTATAGGCCTCAAGCGCGGTAAGTTGAAGCAAACTACTGGTGCACTTGGTACATACAAACTAGCGCCATTATCTGTCAAATCTAGGGCACTTGCATACAAATTTGAAGTAAACCTTTCATTTGTTTTGCCTCATTTTTCTGGTTTGAAATGTTCGCGTAAGGCCTATCCATTCATTTTATTTTGATCGAAGGGTGCGTACACCTCATTCAAGTGGAACATGATGCTACTATGAAAGGGCAAGTCTATCGCTAGAGTTTGAGTCTATGGTGATGATGAAGCATTGATGACGCATCTTTAGCCTGGTTTCGGGCATTATTCTTTCGCACTAATTCTAAAGCTGCTTACCAACAGTCTTAGACCTTACTAGTGTTTTCCCGCGACTTCGTCCGCACAAATTATATACCAGATTTTAATTCAGATCATAAGCTATCAAACAAAAAAAGTTTCATCAAAATCGGTTCAGTAGTTTTTGCGTGATGCGCGTACAAACAAACAAACTAACAATTTTGTCAATAGATGGCGCTGCACGTTTTTAAATCGCGCTATAGAGTGTTATTTGAATTTATATGAAGTGAACCGCTACTTTTTTATTCCTCATGAATTTACGGTTTTATAATAGTTAAGATTTCTTCGCCGAGTTTCTACGTCAGTTGCGCCATCCACAAATGATATCGCATGGTACTATATATTTTTTTCTTGATGCAGATGCTGAACAAGAGCATGGAGCAGCAGCAGCAGCAGAAGCAGCACCAGCAGCAGCCGCCGCACATCCCCCAGGAGCTCCTTTACAAGCTCCTACAGGTCCAGCAGGTAACTCTCTCCTTGAACATTCTTTATGTTGGTCCTTCTTATACAAGAGCATGGAGCAGCAACAGCAGAAGCAGCACCAGCAGCAGCCGTCGCACATCCCCCAGGAGCTCCTTTACAAGCTCCTACAGGTCCAGCAGGTAACTCTCTCCTTGAACATTCTTTGTTTTGGTCCTTCTTATACATTGACGGCCCGATAGCAGTCTGTAGTGAACCTGCCTGCTGTGCCGGGGGTCGCGGGTTCGAATCCCGTAAGGTACAAATATTTGTATGACGAATATGAATATTTGTACCCGAGTCATGGATGTTTGTATCTATATATTATTATGTATTCTATATCGTTGTCTAGTTATCATAATACAAGTCCAGGCTAGATTCTGGAACTTTAAATGTGACTAGATAATTTGTGTGACACTGGTATCGATTCGGTATTGCCACGACTTAACTTAACTAAATTTATTCCTGTCATTTTCTAACATTCAACTAAGAAAAGAGACAGAAAACCAAGTACTGACTTTAGTGCTGTCAATGTGACGCTACACGCCCAAAATAAGATGGCATCATAATGCACGCCATCTTATTTAAGTCGTTTTTGGGCGTGTAGCGTCACTTTGACAGCACTAAAGTCAGTTGTTGGTTTTCTGTCTCTTTTCTTAGTCGAATGTTAAAAAATGACAGGAATAAATTTAGTTTAGTTAAGTCGTGGCAATACCGAATCGATACCACTGTCCAAGATATTTAAGATATTTATACATGGCGTCCCAAAACTCTAGTAGAAAACAGGAGATAGGCTAGTTTATAACTGTTAATGGAAAATATAAAATGCAAACAAAAATAAAGTCAATAGACATGAAAGCTTCCTTTACATAGTCTGACGGGATCATTCATTCTTTCACGTGCTGGCAACGTGACGGTTTTCAGGTCTAGTATTGACTACACACAAAATGGCGGCAAGTATTATGCATAGGCGAAGTATTTTTCGCTTACGCTGATAGACGTAACATCAGTGTAACCGCGTATGAGACAACGATAGTCATGAAATCCTATACAAATTTTATGAAAATAGATGTCTGACTCCGGAGTCAGACAGCCGTCGTAGAACTAAAAAGTAGCTACGTCGATAAGGACAGCAATAAGTAGCGATCTCCTTTTTTAACTATAGCGAATTTGCTATGTGCTCTTACTATATGACAAGACACGTGCTTTCTTCTAGTTCCTTCTCTTTCTACGGTCTTATGAGATTTGACCAAGAAGTTAACACGGTATACCTAACCTATTACCATTAACCCTCGCTGGGGATCGGCCTTCAAGCGTACCTGAGCTGTGGGGTGAGACAGGCCTGGTTTTGGCTTGAATCTTCTTCTTCTGCCAGAGCGTGATAGATGTTTGAATCTTCTTGTTATCGTCTGGGCAAGCCCTGGTGTCAGAGTTTTTCAGGCCACCTTACGGCCTCTGACGTGGTTTTTATGTAACGACCACTACCACCAGAGATAGTAGCCGGGACCAACGGCTTAACGTGCCATCCGAAGCACGGAATCAGGTGATTCAGCCTGCAATGTCCTAACGAACTGGGTTAAAACGCACAAAGTGACATATCACTAGGTGTGCCCCGTGGGAATCGAACCCACGACCTCCGTGTCAAGAGCCCAAGCTCTTAACCATTAGACCATGGAGACAGTTGCTTGAAGGCGTAGTAAGTAATGAAAGTGTATGGTGTTTTGTTGCAGCGACAGCAGCAGCAGCAGGCGATGCACTCCAACGAGATGGGGCCGAGCAGCGCCGACAGGGAACTACTGCAGCGGCCAGAGGCGCAGGCCATCATACACGGTACCCTACTATATATTACAGTACTACATACAGAATGGCTCTCTCGAACATTAAGCACATATAAGCAGGTACACGCTGCGAACGGGTGGTCGGTGGTGGTAGATAACTAGCATTTTATAGATGGGTACAGCACAGTACGACTAGGAAAATAATACCGCTGGAAAATCTTCCTTTGCGCTTAGCAAACCAGAGTCGAAGTCGAGTCGAGTCGAAACCCGAAGTCATTTAGCAATCAAAGGGTGCAAAATCGGATAGCAGCGAAAAGGGCAAAGTAGGCCGATGGGACCAAAGTTTTCTCGAGTGGCGACCGCGTACAGGAAAGCGCAGCGTGGGTAGGCCCCTCATAAGGTGGACCGACGACCTGGCGAAGGCGGCGGAAACCCGTTGCATGATGGCAGCGCAGAACCGGTCGATGTGGCGATCCTTGGGGGAGGCCCTACGTCCAGCAGTGGAAGTCCATCGCCTGATATTATGACGATGGTGAATTTCTATCACACCAAATCTGCTCGATCGTCTGAAAGAAGATGTAGATTGAAAAAGGCATGTTGAGGTGGTTTTGGCCATGTGGAAAGAATGACCGAAAGTAGGTTGACGTATGAAATTTACAAGGCAAGTGTGAATGGAATGGTTGAAAGGGGTCGCCATAGGCGTACGTACGCTGATCAAAACGGATGCGTACTGAAGATTGGCCAAATAAAATGTACCCGGAACCGACGAACTTGTACGAAGAGAAGAGAGAGAGTGTATGGATGTTGAGAAAGCAAGAGATGTGTGTCAGAATCTTAGCATGTGGCGATCTGTTGTCTCTGCCTACCCCAGTAGTGTTACATAGGCGTGAACATATGTATGTCTGTATGTATCTGAATATAATCGTCTGTTTGTTTATTGCAGGACTGAAGGCGGGCGAGATAACGGTGCAGCACCTGATGCAGCAGCTCGGCAACCCGGGCCTGCAGAGCCGCCACCGCGAAGTGCTGCTCACCATCCTGCGTCTGCACCAGCAGCAGAGACAGGTGACTATACGTGCAGTGCGGGACTGAGGGCAGCGAGATAACGGTGCAGCACCTGATGCAGCAGCAAATAGAAAATTGGCCCAAAAAAAGGAGATCGCTACTTTATTGCTGTCTTTATCGACGTAACCACCTTTTTTTGTACTACAGCCAATGACCAAGAAATGTCACTTAATATAAATTGTATGCAATTGTATGACTATCACTATCTCATACAGGGCTGCAATCGCGGTATATATTCGGTGATTGAACCGTGATTGGACTACGGCTTGGCCAAAAAGAGTAGAAATTAAATGAGGGCGCTGCCTCCACGCAAGAACGTCAAAATCACGCATAACCTGGCAACACCACCATACTCAAATTTTAGTTCTACCTGTCACCACGTTCATTACTTTATGAATTTACTAGTGTTTTCCCGCGACTTCGTCCGCACAAATTATATACCAGATTTTAAGTCAGATCATAAGCTATCAAACAAAAAAAGTTTCATCAAAATCGGTTCAGTCGTTTTTGCGTGATGCGCGAACAAACAAACAAACTAACAATTTTGTCAATAGATGGCGCTGCACGTTTTTAAAACCCCGCTATCGAATGTTATTTGAATTTATATAAAGAGAACCGCTACTTTTTTGCTGTCACTGGGTTTTTCCTGTCACTGTGTCGGTGCTTGACAAAGATAGATAAACTTTTCATTATGCGTGCAGTGAGACAAAAGCATTGCGTAAATGTGTGGCGACCTGTACGCGGTTACACTGACATTCTGTCTACTAGCACAAGTGACATTTCTTGGTCAATGCGTTAAAGGTTATAGCATAAGAAAGATTAATAATAGTATACTATAGAATTTAATTTTCCTTGTGCGTGCCTCAAACGTCGCGATTTGCACACCCCTGTCCCCTCCACCCGCAACGTCCTGCTGTCGCCCGAGGGTACCTCCAGGGCTGTTATATGAAGTATTTTGTTCTTGCTGTTATTTATTTTACAGGTACGGTATCCTATATCGCAGACGCAAGCCCTGACTGACTAGTTGGTTAAACCAACACGACATTGACGTGACCTTGAACGCTTCTTATGGTTATAGTACATTGCAGCGCCTCCAAACCAGGTTCTTTATATTTCTAGTCAGTATTTACAAACCTTTTTCATTTATAAATTAATATTTGTATCAGATGGCGGGATCTCCGCTGCCGAGTGGAGTGGGAGTCGGGGCGGCGCCGCACCTCGTGGTACCTCCTCATCATCAGCCTCTCAGGCTCTCCCCTCTACCCCATCCCGGTAAGTTTGCACATCTTACAATAACTTTTGGTCTGGTTGAAGTATAACCTATTTTAAGTCACTTTAACCTATTTTAAGTTAATTCAAAAAATTTTGAAGAAAATGTCATGCCCATTTTTGTATGGGAACGGAAACGTCATTAACTAACACTATCATCATCATCTTCAGCCAATAGCTTAGACCATATAACTATAAGGCTGGTTTCAGAGTCAAGCTGACGATCAGCGCGGTCTGTCAGCGTTCGCGCCATGAGCTAGGTGTTGCCTTGTCCCGTTTCATAGTGACATGAGGTCGGTAAGTGCGCGGTTAACAACAATAGCCTGTTTTGTTCAGTGATAAACTGATAAGGTATAAAATTGTATGTAATGCTAACGCAAAACTAGTCCCTGGTTAAATGGTCTATAAGGGTATCCGAACTGACTAAAAATTGTCTATATTACTCGTTTACTTAGGCTGCTAGACTAACATATAATGTATAAACAATGTAATCGCTTACCATACGAATGCTAACTGGACGCAGCGTTCTGCGTGTCGCCCATAATGCCGACCAGTCCGAACACGCTGGCCGTGCACCATCCAGGTTGGTTACATTGTGCCTTTACTATTAGGGTTGATCCACATCTAGCAGCGAGAAAGAACGCAGCATCGCCGATGATGCCGCGCGCGATCTTTCTCGCTCTAGCAAGTAACAGATTCGTGCTGACAGATGCGGGTTAACCCTTACCTTACTTATATTTTGAAGCCTATTAGCACTTTTACTATTTATATAGGGTCCTTCTCAATATGCTGACACTTTTTTAAGAGGATGATCAGACCATCAAATTGAACAACTTTCTCTATGGGACCAACATCGAAATCGCGAAAAAAAAACAGCTGTCCCATACATTTGGCTCAAGTCGGTTTGCAGTTTTGTATGGGACAGCAGATTTTTTTTCTCGATTTCGATATTGGTCCCATAGAGAAAGTTGTTCAGTTTTATGGTCTGATCATCCCCTTAAAAAAGTGTCAGCATATTTAGTGGGACCCTGTATATGCTGGCGACTATATTCCCCGAGGGGGTAATCAGACATATTCTGAAACTTCAAAACATCCACGTTTTACCAGTAGTATCGAAAGTCTGTCCAGTGTGACGGGGGGTGAGCCCGTCGCCCCTTATAACGGACAGTGGGTACAATACTGGGTACAAAGTTATTAAAAATGTGAATTTAGCGTTAATTTCCAACGTTTATTTTTACAGAGAGAGAGAGAGAGATTTTTAATAAAATATATTTTATGCAGTCAAATACTGCGGGTACTCGGGCCTTACTGCATTCCCTTGCTCGGCTTCCCTAAAGTGTCCCCAGAAAGTGTGAGGTGAGGTGGGGTATCTAGATTCAGAGAGGGGCGGGGAGTTGCCGTTCTGTATGTAGAACTATATGCTATTACCTATTCTGTGCCGGTAACTGCCTCCGTGGTCTAATGGTTAAGAGCATTGGGCTCTTGACACGGAGGTCGTGGGTTCGATTCCCACGGGGGGCACCTAGTGAAATGTCACTTTGTGCGTTTTTCCCCAGTTGGTTAGGACATTGCAGGCTGAGTCACCTGATTGTCTGAAAAGAAAGATGATTCCGTGCTTCGGATGGCACGTTAAGCTGTTGGGTCCCGTCTACTATCTCTGGTGGTAGTAGTCGTTACATAAAAACCACGTCAGAGGCCGTAAGGCGGTTTGAATAAACTCTGACACCAGGGCTTTGCAGCCCACTCGATAGATTCTGTGCCAGCGTCTAATACTGCCCCTTTTGCAGGGGTACCAGCGCGCATACCGTCGCCGCGCGAACTGGCCGCGCATACGCAGTCGATCATGCAAAGCGCCCTCATAAAGAAGAAGCTCGAGGAACAACGCGAGAACTACCGCCGCCGCCACGAGATGCAGCAGCCGAAGCAACCTACACCGATCTCATTCACTCCCACCTCCGTAAGTATGACACTTGATGCGTATACAGGCCGGACACAGCTATTAATTGTAATGTGTTTTTTTTAAAGACAGATATAGTAGATGCCGAGGTAAACAAACATGTGATCTGAGGCTTTCTTATTTACTGTCCGAGGTTAGTAGTTTTTATCCGATAGAGGATAAAGTAAATTGAATTAAGAACATCGTGTGCACAAAGTTTGTGAATTCAAAACATCATTAAACCTATTTACTTCTCCCTCCATGGTGCTTAATTGTTCATAGCTTTTTTTTATTTGCATTTAGTCATTTCCTCGCTGAGGTGGGATGAAAAGTTACGTGTTGCACTCGAAAGATTTTTTACCTCTTGCTCTTTTGATTCCCTCGCTAACGCTCAGGATTCTAATTTTAGAATCCTTCGCTTCCTCGGTCATCAAAATTGAACACGCGGTTAAAAAGCAACTTTGCACTCTTGTATAACAAATAACTATTAATGTACAGACACAATAGATAATAATATTTTCTATTACATTACATTAAAGTAGTCCATAGATTAAAGACATTTAAGTGTCATTAGCTTAAAAGCCCGTGGACCCAGGATTGGCAGGTTGCAGTTTCAAGCCCAGTTTGATCCAATCTTGAACCATATTTTTCACATTTAGTCAAAGTTGTGAGGTCATATGCTATTGTATTAGTAATAATGATGGACAACTTGTGGCTGTAGCGAGTCTGAGATACGAATCGATCATTCCTCAAGATATGACTAAAGACGCGCCTTTCCTTCTTTTAATCATAGATCAAAGTTAAATTAATGGATAGACCTAAAGCGCGGTAAGTTGATAGTTGAAGGACACTACTAGGGCACTTGGTCCATACAAACTATCGCCATTATCTGTCAAATCTAGGGCAGTTGCATACAAATTTTAAGTATACCTTTCATTTGTTTTGCCTCATTTTTCTGGTTTGAAATGTTCGCGTAGGGTCTATCCATTAATTTTACTTTGATCTAAGCTTTTAATGCTTTGAAAAAGGTACCTGAACGGCTAGCATGCCACCCACGACAAAGCGTTTAAACGAGAAAAACGTCATGCCCGCTCTTTCTGGCATACGTAAAATAATAAGGATGGAGGCACATCTCGATTTTTATCGTTTTCTCGAGGGTGGCATGCGAGGCCTACTGGACTTTCTCCCGGGCAATGTTCTGTGGTTTATGCTTTTGAAGATTGTTTTAAATAATGAATATGTCTTAGAAAAAATATATGTCTAGAATGAGCCTCACTGTTTTACCGTATAAAACAAAAGGGGCCAAGTTTCATAGGTTGGTGTGCGTGAGGCGCCATACAAATTATGTATGTGTGCGTGTATATGTATAGGGTTTAGGAGTCAGTACTGGTTCCAATTTTTTTCGACGCTTTCGTATCTTCGACTGTCAATCTTGACATATAACTTTATCAAAGGAATATGTATTGTTAATCAGGTGCTGCGTAAGATGACGGCGGAGAAGGAGTCAGATGCTCCGAGCCCGAAGCAGCAGTGGTCGCAGCCGCCCAAGATGCCGCAGGGACGGCCTATTGTCAAGGTCTGCCACCTTTTGTATTCACTGGATTTTAGTGTAAACATATAATTCATAATAATTTATAACTCAAGAGTCGAAAGTAAGACGACAAAAAAAATAATAAGCGTGTACACACAGAGGCGGGACTGCGGGAAAGCGGTCCGGGGGCGGACCTGCGGTAAGCGAATATCTCCGGACCAGCGCTTATTTCTCTGTTACAGGGGACATACAAACTCGGACATGACCTTCCCACTACACCATACACTACAAAACACACAAAAATCTTCGCTGGTCCGCAGATATTCGCTTCCCGCAGAACCGCCGCCGGCCCGCTTTCCCGCAGGACCGCCTGTGTGGCCCGAGCTTAAATGCATTACATATTGTAGGGTCAATTTCACACGAACTAACTGAACAACTTTCTATCTTGTATAAGAAAGGCTATAGCAGTGATATACTCAGATTTTTCTTATACAGTGTGAAATCGATATCATTAGCATCAGATAGACGGAACGCGATCGCGTGCGATCGCACGCCGCAGGCGATCGCGTTCCGTCTATCTTATATGTCTAGCAAATGACGTTCCTGAGTGACAGAAATGGATGGACCGACGGAAAAGTGCGATCGCGTGCGGCCATGTGTAGTTCAACCCTTATTCAATAATTAATTAATCTTTAAATAAATTGACGTGATGCTGTTTTGAATTGCAGGGTAATCAGAGCGGCGCTGCTCCGCCCATGGGCTACGTGCCGACGCCGAACGACTACCAGCAGCATTATCTCAATCAACAGCAGGTATACTATTTTATTTACTCTGGTACAAATAACGAATATTTGCGTAGCAACGGGCGATGGGCTCACAACCTGAGATATTCTACTTATCGTGTGGGCAAGCCCTGCGCCCGCGGCATGATACATCGATAAACGTTTTATCGCGCCTGCTAACTCGTTCGTTCGCGCGCAAAAAGAAAGGGAGCTAGGGCGCGATATCGCTTTATCGCGCGATCATGCCGCGGGCGCTGGTGTCAGAGTTTATTCAAACGGCCTTACGGCCTCTGACGTGGTTTTAATGTAACGACTACTAGCACCAGAGATAGTATCCGGGACCAACGGCTTAACGTGCCATCCGAAGCACGGAATCATCAATTTTTTCAGACAATCAGGTGATTCAGCCTGCAATGTCCTGGGGAAAAACGCACAAAGTGATATAACACTAGGTGTACCCCGTGGGAATCGAACCCACGACCTGAGATATCGAACTGGACAGAGTTACGATGCCTTTCCACTAAAGTTGTGTAAAGAATACGAGCTTCAAAAATAGATTTGACACTTAATAACTGGGCTTCAAGTTCTTATATTAAACTAGTGTTTTCCCGCGACTTCGTCCGCACAAATTATATACCAGATTTTAAGTCAGATAATAAGCTATCAAAGAAAAAAAAGTTTCATCAAAATCGGTTCAGTAGTTTTTGCGTGATGTGCGAACAAACAAACAAACTAACAATTTTGTCAATAGACGGCGCTGCACGTCATTTAAATCGCGCTATCGAATGTTATTTGATTTTATATGAAGTAAACCGCTACTTTTTTGTTCCTCATGATTTTACGGTTTTATAATAGTTAATTAAGATGTATTTTGACTTTGATTTTGATATAATATGCACGCATAACTCACTCGTGTCCTGTGCACACATCTCTAGCTCGCATTGTATGTATAAACCTCGCTCTGCTAAGCCCTTTTCCACCAGCTGTGTGAGGCTAGCCAAATGAAGCAATGCTATTGGTGGATTTGTTCCTGGATAACAGCTTAGTTTCCTAGTTGTATGCAGGGAAGGAGAAACAAACACAGAGAGTACACAGTGTTTGTACACTCTGAGTACAAACATTCAATCCAACTGCGATCGCCAACCCGCCTGCCAAGCGTCGGCGATTATGGCAAATCCCCCCATTTTTGGGGAGGCCTATGTCCAGCAGTGGACGTTTATCGGCTGATATGATGATGATGATGATGCAGGGAAGGACTGTCTTCTTAATAGACCCCACCCGGGCGACTCGGGATGGATCGCTAGTTAACTATTTTGTAATTTGTAATACATGATGTGAGTGAGTATACAGGGTCCAACTTAATATGCTGACACTTTTTAAAGGGGATGATCAGACCATCAAACTGAACAACTTTCTCTATGGGACCAACATCGATATCGCGAAAAAAGAAACAGCTGTCCCATACATTTGGCGCGAGTAGGTTTGCAGTTTTGTATGGAGGGGCAGATTATTTTTTCGCGATTTCGATGTTGGTGCCATAGAGAAAGTTGTTCAGTTTGATGGTCTGATCATCCCATTAAAAAAGTGTCAGCATATTAAGAAGGACCCTATATTTGCTTGTTGTCCAGAACAAGATACATATCACTCCACTCCAAAAAAAGTATTTTTGTCAGTTTGCAAAACTGTTTTCCTTATTACCCAACAATTATTCGCGTATAATCTTCATTCCAGCAAATGGTCGGCGGTGGTCGTCAATTCCCTCATACTCAACAAAGGCAGCAAATGCCTTCTTCGGTGAGTCTATCACTTGTTTACTATACCATAGTTAACTTTTGATAGTGTTATTTAGAGTAGAATCATAGTGTAATGAGTAGATCTAATAAGCCACACCCCGCCGCCTTAACTTCTACGACCTCTGAGGTCTGTTAGATTTCATTTTAGATCCATTTATCGATTTTTGAATCAGTTTCCTCATAAACTCAAGTTTTGAAGCGTGCAGTTGCAGTGAGACTCCGTTTTTGCTATCACCTATCCCCGTTACCCAATACGCCGCGTAGTCCCAGCTCACATTCAATCTCAAAATTTTTATTATAGATTATATCATAGATGCTTTCTGAAGATAGGAAAGTGTTCCGTTGTAGCGAAGATGCGGCCAGAAACTACAACACACATCTTTGAAACAAAACGAAATATAAGTACAAAGTACAATTACAAATACGGACAATATTGAATTACATAGTGTAACATTGACAGGTCCAGCAATATCCTATGCCGAGGTTCGTATACCTCTGGCTGTCGGCTGGGTGAGATCGGTGGCTTAAGTTCATTCACTGGCTCGGTAGACCCTTCGTCGTCCCTCAAAATTTCCGCACTAATAAATAGTAACTTCCTGAGCAACGCTGTAGGTATTGTCTGTTTTGATAACAAAAATATAATTTGCCTTTTTAACGAAAAGCAGAAGTTTTCTTGTTCGTAGAATAGATGAAGGTAACACTACAAGTCTATCTATATTTGAGATGAATAGGCATTTTAGTAATGTTTTTGAACTAAGGGACAAGGTGAGGGAATGACTTTCACGGTAATAAAGTAGCCATAACTTTTTTTTCTTCAGAGGCAATACGTTTTCTTTTTAAAGAATAGTGGTATAGATAGCGTGCATTGAAATAACAAAAAGACTTATGTAGTTAATGCATATGACTCGGCACTAATGGCTCGGGAATCAAATTTCGAAATTTGATGAGAAATACCCATATAGTCAATGTCTAATCGTTTTTCTTGTAATCTGCTGTCTGTACCTATAGGTATAGTTTGCTGAAATTATAAAGACCTCTTCAAACATTTTAACATTATTTTCTTATTATTTATCTAATTGGCGACGTGCTTAAAAGGGGCCAGGTCAGATCCACCCGAAACCGACGAGCATGCATGAAAGGACTAATGAATGTGGAGGAAGCTAGGGAGGTTTGTCAGGAGCGTAGCAAGTGGCGTTCCGTTGTCTCTGCCTACCCCAGTGGGAGACAGGCTTGAGAATATGTATGTATTTATCTAAGATTCAAGTATCGATCACAAATCCAACCATATAGTAACCTTAAATACCTAGCATAACTCACAAGTGGCCAGGGTGTGGTAGTATTTAGAACACGTTGTCGCTTCCAGTTCAGCAATATGAACACGATGGCGCGGGGCATGGCCGGCGGGACCACGCTGCACCAGCTCCTCGTCCAGAGCCACCAGCGGAGCCTTAACGGTATGTTGGCCACTTTATTTTATATCACTGCGGATAACTTCACCATGTATTCTACTGATCAAACTGAACAACTTTCACTATGGAGCTAAATTCGAAATCGCGTAAAAAAAATCAGCTGTCCCATACAAAACTGCAGTAGCTATTGGACTCAAATGTATGGGACAGCTGTTTTTTTTTCGCTAAATGAAATGTTTTTTCTTTGAATAATAGAACAGAATAGAATTTTCTTTATTTGTCTTAAAAAAACACATAACAACTTTATACGGTAGTTGGTCAGACCAACAACCACTGCTATTATTGTCAAATCGTATCTCCTTGTAGGCTCCAAGACTGACTGACAAGAATGTCCAGGTTCCGTCATTCATTGTCTAGTTTTGGGAGGGGTTCCCCCTCTTTAAAAGCTTACATTTTGCACTTATTTGAAATTACTTATTTCAGAAATGGGCGGCAGCGGTGCCTCCGGCGGCGGCGACAACCAACTAGCCCGGTGGTTCTCACCGGAGCTGCTCGCGCGCGCTTCGGCCGGCAAGCTGCCCTCCGTGCACGTGCCCAACGCGCTCTCCCTCGAGGACCTCGAGCGGCACCACCACTCACCGGCGCCGCCCGTGCGCAACTGAGCGCCGCGCTCCAAACACCGCCCTTATATACCCGCGGGCAGTCCCATTGTGATAGAACTATCTCCAAATTAATCGTGACGTCACGCGTTTGGTTGTAGAAGGAATGTTTATTTATGGACTTTGAGTTGTTACACGGCCACTTTTTAAGCTAAAGTTGTAACGTACGGTAAAACTTTAAATGTTCAACTTTAGTTTAAGTTTATTTATGTATAGTAGTGAGATTGAAATGAAATGTGACGTCAAAAGTTATTCCAGTGCTATGTCGATAAGTTCTAAGGGTGTCTGTGGACGGTCAGGATTGTCTGCGGAGACCCCTAAGCTGATTATAATCGCGAAATCGGGAAATTCTATTAAACGTTAAAATTTGCGATGAACTGGATATGAGAAAGTATTGTTTTTTTTTTGTTTCAATGTGTTCCTTTCCGATTCGTTCTGCCGCGTTTTTGATGGCATCTCCACCAAGCGTTGTGTGTGAAATCTAAAGTTTAAATGTTTTAACAGAGTGAAAAAGATATAGCTTTCTAACAGGCGACTATTGTCAGACTTCCATCGCAGACGATGATCTTGCTACCATTTTGATTGAAATTACACTAATTATGAAAGATTTATATTAATTTGTCATTACATTAGGTCCTTTAGGTCCTTTCTACTGACGTTTTCGACCAGTCACTTGGGCACTGCATGATGCACGCGAATGATACCCCGTGTTTTTTTTCTCGCTCTGTTACGGGCCAAGCGAAAGAGAGGTAAGGAGTGACTTTTCTGTCTCGCCATGCTAGCCACTGCTATACAAAGATTAACTTTATATAACTGTATATTTAGAGGGATAATTTTCAATAACGGCTTGCAAACGTTACCCTAGGCCTAGTCAAAGCTAGTAGTCTCAAATGGTAATCCATTCATAGAAATGAATACAATACTCTTTTTTTTATTTCATTGAAGGTAGATTGACGTAGCGTGGAAAAACAAGAGAAACTAGAGCAGGCCATATTGGACACACGCCCGAATAGCCTAAAGATGATCAATCTCCAAAGTTTAATAAGTCAGTAGAAAAGACCTATCAAGCATTTCGTCCAATCAGCAATATCATTCTCTTAATTTTTGGTTTAAAAACAATATCAATATATAATTATGTTCCTAAAAACACGACAAGTTTATAAAACTTAGGTAACCCAAATTGGTTCTGGGTCTCTCCAAATTTATAAAGGCGGAACTGCATTAGGACTTGCCGCAATTCAAGACAATAGAAAACCTATTGTTCTTCACGGCAATTGAAAGCATATGAATAGATATCAACTAGAAGCCAAGCTTCTTCGGCGCTGGACTCGTCAAAAAAGTCGTAATCCGTTGATATAAAGTCCAAAATGGCGTATATACTGGTCTAGAGGCGCGCTGGTGTGAAGCTTGACTTCTTGTCCGGCATCGCCAAGATATCTATTCATGTGGTTGAAAGGAAAGTTTCTGTGAATGAAAGTGAGGTATTGCAGAGATACGCAACTGTTTCCATCCTCTCTTGGACCTTCAAGTTTTAACTATTCAGAAAGTGATTAATTACTATCGAAAAAAAGGGAAAAGGACGGAAAACATTCCTCTAAAATCACGTGACTCAACCCAAACTATGACAAAGGTAGCAGCTGATAAGGGGTGTTCAACTTTTGGTGTATTTATTTGTAGTCGTATTGAAATGTCATTTTCGGCTTAATCGTTATTATTTTCTGTGTACTTACCCCTGACAGCTCTCTCTAATTCGTTTTTATGTAGATGTTTTTATCTTTTTCACACTTATTTAATGTTTGATAGGTGAAAGAGTAATAAACAATGTCTGCTTAAAAACGGATTCTTTGAAGAAAGCGAGGAGAAATTGAATTAAAAGAAATTCCATGACAAAATAATAACTATGAATGCAAGATTATTGTTTCTCGAAGGTTTGAAATCCAATCAAAGAGTTCTTTCAAAATTGTATCTTATAAATTTTAAAGCTGAACATAATAGATTTTAGTCAAATTTTGTTTATTTTAATTATGCAATAAGTTAAAAATTCTTAAGCTTGGCATTACCTATCTAGTCCAAACTGTCTCTATACCAAATTTCATCAAAATAGATAGTAATACATTCGCATTTATAATATTAGGCTAGGACAGTCGCCGATCGTGATAGATCAATCGAAAGCAGACGCGAGATGGGACCTCTTGTCCATGCCAGTGCCAGACAAGTCCGGTGATGCCTACATACCGGGTACGAGTGTCAATAGTGATTGGCTTGGCGCCCTTATTGCCAGGTCATCCGTCTTGCGCGCATCTAAGAGCGAGTCTACTGGAGGCTTTTCTAGTGCGAATCTCAACGTCTTTCTGCCCAATCTCAAAATCTAAACGTCTTGAAGTATTGTGGGCACTGGGCAGTCACAATGCAATGTGCTGGGAACATGCGATTGTCTTCGAAACACGGGTAATACGCGCGAATATCTGGACAGGGGTCGCGGAGCTGAGATTTTATGCAATTTTATTGGTTAACTAGTGTTTTCCCGCGACTTCGTCCGCACAAATTGTATACCAGATTTTAAGTCAGATCATAAGCTATCAAACAAAAAAGTTTCATCAAAATCTCAGTAGTTTTTGCGTGATGCGCGAACAAACAAACAAACACACAATTTTGTCAATAGATGGCGCTGCACGTCATTTAATTTGCGCTATCGAGTGTTATTTTCAGTTTATATGAAGTGAACCGCTACTTTTTTATTCCTCACGATTTAACGGTTTTATAATCGTTAAGATTAAACTCAGTTTCCTCGCTCTGCATCTGTGGACAGGCACCCTTAGTGTAGGAACACATGTGCCGAAATTACGCGGCATAATATCGGCAGTTGCTTAAAAAAATGGCGCCGACTGTTGTGTCACCGGTACATGAAAAAGCATGACATGCCATCGACTCGATAGAAGATAAAAAGCATTGCATGCGTAATTTCAGCAGTGACTGAGACACGGCCTTACTATAAATGTTTTTGCTGCATGATAGCAGACTTTTGACAGTTGGAAGTTGATAAAAGACAATTATCTTGCATTAATCGTCCCGTCCGTAGACAAGCTCGTGTAAGATTGTGTGAGTGGTTGTGAGGAGTATTATTATGTTTGTACGTCTCAGGTTGTGTTTTATATACACATTTTTTGTTACTACGTCATTTTCGTGAGAAGTATAAAAGATTTTCGTTGACAAAACACGTAGATATTGTCATTTTTCATGTCTATTTTCTAGTTGAGTACAGTGTTTTACTCAGGATTTGATTCTGATCATGAACTGACCTCCGTGATTAATAATCACTGAATATAGACATATTAGAGTGACCATTTTAGTTGTCAATCGCGACTTTTGTATCGATTTTGGAATTTAGCACAATCGTCGATAATTCTGAGCTACTAATAAATGGCTATTAGCGAATTGCGAACTTAATGAAATACTTACCTACTGTTTTATGTTTCAAGGGTCTTTATGCTTTAAAAAAACTTCAAGGTACAGTCAGCATCAAAAGTATCTAAGCATCTCCGGTGTTCAAAAACATCTGAACAATTACACGAAAATAAACCCTATTTCCTACTAGATACCATTTGTTTTTATCTTAACAAATAATAACATGACAGATAAATTAATTTGATTTCTTTGTGAGTTGAAATAAGGTTTGCTATCGTAAAGTTGTCCAGATATTTATGAACACTTAACATGCCTAGATACTTTTGATGCTGACTGTACCAATGTTAGGCTTTAAAACATAAAATGTTGTGAAAAACCTCTTGAGTAACCATTAAAGAATATAATTTTTCTCCATAATACAAAAGAAAGACGCGAACGTTTTTTTTATGTAAGTAAACTCATTTTATTTATTTATTTTAACACTTTATTGTACCTACACACGGAAATATACATGAAAACATCATAATAGACAATTCCAAAGGTCGAGCTTATCCCTTAAGAGATTTCTTCTAGCACCCGTACAATCAATACTCATAATATTATTTAATAGCGGCAATTTATCGGTGCAGCAACTGTCAATCCAGTTTACTGCAAGTGTCTTGTCCTAGGACATAACACCGATTTCGTCCACATTATGTACATTCATTCTTAGCACACAAGTGGTAAATTTGTAAAACAAAATATTTACACATCACTTTCCAGGCTGACAATATGTCATACATAAACTTACTACCGTTATCTCTTTTAGGTTGGTAAGAATCCTTCCTAAGGCTGCCTGTCCATTGACGCGGAGATAGGCGGCGGAGCGGAAAAACGGTGAAATATACCAATAAGATTGCATAAAATCTCAGCTGAGATTACTAATATTTCTCCGTTTCTCCGCTCCGCCGTTTATCTCCGCGTCAATGGACAGGCACCCTAAAACTACCAAAGTATTTTTAGTCTTTATTTACGGGGCTAACAAATTTAACGGGTATCTCATACCCTTCTTTTCATATCTTCAAAGGTACCATTCGGTTTATATGGAGCAAACGCGTAATTTTATACAGAGATTTAAGTTAGCAACTTGTTAATAACATTCTATTAGTCAGGCCATATTTTGTGCTAAATAATTCCCGAATATATTTTTTTAAACGTTTTACTCTTAGCTCCTGTTTAAGACGTTTTAGCGACTTGTTTCTCCTTGTTTGAGACCTGAGCTAGAAATTGACCATTATTATTTGTTCAGACCACACCGCGGCATTTTACCACTGAAATAAAACTCTGTACTCTCAGCGACTCAAAAATGCAGCGCACCTACGAAAATTATGCGCTTATTTAGACTTTAACCCAGAAGTCATAAAGTCGAATTTTATTTTCAGTCTAACTGAAGTTGATCATTTGACGTTATTTCTTGCTTACGTCATATCAATGACACTTTTGAACGTGCATCTTGGGTTTTATAGCAATGAATTTAACACGTTATAATAATCACGGGTCTACATACCTACATGAGTCATATTTATGACAGGACCTAGGCCCTCTGTAAAATGACCCGTAGTTTTTATAAGGTGAAGTGTAAGATTCAAAAGAAACTTGATCACAAACATTTTACTTTGACTATGAAAATTATAACTGACTGACTGACTACAGGCAGATTTTTGATCCCAAACTATGTTTGAAAGTGTCTTTCGTTAAGAAGTATGCACTACATTTGATTTGACTCACTGTTAATCACCAACGTAACAATTTAACGTACCTACCTATTTTCCTTTGCTGAAATTTAATGGTGGTTACCACGACCTCTGGACAGTAGTTTAATGTTAGAACAGTCCAAAAACCACCTTGTGGCTCAACATAAGCAATACTTAAAACCTATACTTGTATACTATACCTTCGCCTGTACGCCTTTTCCATTACACAATTGACTATTTCACAATATGAATTGCATTGCTGTTAGGGCCATGTCGTATCCGGGGTGTATTTCCTAATCAAACAAAAATGTCGAGTCTGTCGTGGTGTGATAAATTGGCCCTTGTACTACCATAGACGGCCAACCCTATATACTTCTAATGTCAACATTCATACGTAATTAAAATTAATCGATTTGGTGTTATAATTTTTGATCAGAATAAAATTAATGGATAGGCCTAAAGCGCGGTAAGTTGAAGCACACTAGTGGTGCACTTGGTCCATACAAACTAGCGCCATTATCTGTGAAATCTAGGGCACTTGCATGCAAATTTGAAGTATACCTTTCATTTGTTTTGCCTCATTTTTCTGGTTTGAAATGTTCGCGTAAGGCCTATCCATTAATTTTATTTTGATTTAAGGTTATAATGTCTTGTTGAGTACATTGTCTTCGCACTACTGTAGTTTAGATACATTAATTTGATCTAGTCAACTTATTTGATCGCTTGAAAGAGATGGAAGAATGTTTAATCAAGGATGTTGTCTGCATGAATGAAAAAGAAGAAAGAAATTTTGATCAAATTAATAAAGTGAAACCGTCGTCTTTTCAGTAGTGTTAGGACAGTTCAAATTCGGGGATATTTGAACCACATTTTGTCAGTGTTTTTGCACTAATAAGTTTCTGAATGTCCTTGCATTAAAAGTCTACAGGGTAGGTGACTCGTTGGTCATAAAAAAATAGTTTCAAATGCGGGACTTTTTGTATGGAACGGACTTAAAATGTACCTTTAAATACGGCGGGAACCAAATACCTGATTTCGTTGTAGCACACGGTTTCAATTTAGGTGTCGTTTTATGGATTTGAGAGATAGTGCTGTAAGAATCGTGAAGTGTTCATTTTTTCTTTTGCTATGACGTTGGGCCGACACATTAGATGTGTTTTATATATGCGTACCGAGTACTGGGTGCAATGGAAAATGAATGTTATTCTCGAGTCCGTAGAGTTAATTTCTCACTGATTTTTCGTGTTGTATTTTACACTTAAACCGCATAATAAGCTCTAGGTTATTGCATCCAGGTCTCTGTAAAGCAATTTTGGTTCTTTCGTAGTGGTAATAGTGGCGAAATTTCAGTTTATCGAGAATGTAAGCCGCGCCGCGGCGTGGTTCGCGGCGCGGGTCGTGCCGTCGACGCCGCGACGGCGCTTAGGTATTAACTACAAGAAAATGTCTCCTGTAAGCTTTAAATTATTGATTAAAGAAAAATTTGAAAGTTTAATTCATTGTTTTATTGTTAGCAAATATTTTTACCGATTAAGGCTGCCCGTCCACTGAAGCGGAGCGAGGCGAACTTTCACATGTTATACGGAAAATTGAAGTGTCGTTAACAGCGACCACACAGCCTGTGTGGTCGCTGGTCGTTAAAGAAACAAAAAATAGCTAACTGTTCAGTTGAACTACTGGGAATGAATGGGTGGATCGAGATAGTGGATCCTTCTGGACAGAGCAGAGGGATGAAAATATCACCGCTTCCACTAAGTTCAACTCAAAGTTCAACCAGTTGAAATAATTAGATTTTTTTTCCGATTATTTCAACTTTGAATCCTTTTTACTTATAATAGTTAATTAGTTAATAGAGTTAACGTATTGAGCCTGATTTTGATGAAATATATCGAGATCTTTACAGTGGTCGTTATATATTCTACACATACGCAACAAAGGGTTGTTATAAGAGATGTTATTTCTAGCTAAGGAACAAGCAAACGGATTTTGGTAACGACTAGATCGAGCACATGGTCTCAGTGAAATGTGGTGAAGGATGTCCGTATCGAGCTTCGAGTTAAGTATCTTATATAGAATCAGCAAGTCGTTAAATGATCTTCTAATATCCAAGCTGTCCAGTTTGAACTTACGCAATCTGTCCTCATAAGTGGGTAATATTCTTCTCTGACCAAATCTAGACGACAGATGTCGCAGAACCGATTCAATAGAGTCCGTATGTACGGCATAAGTGGGGGACCATATCACACAGCAATACTCAAGTATACTTCTGACTAAAGAAATGTAAAGAGTTATTATGGATTTTGGCCTTCTGAATGGCCGTGTGACTCGGCAAACAAATCCCTGTGTTTTTTTTGCTTTTAGAACAATTGCGTCATAATGTGATCTAAAAGACAAGCATGAGTCAAACCAAACCCCTAAATCCTTCACAAGATTGACTTTTTCAAGTGGAGTATCCCCTCTATATTATATGCGCATGATATAATAACCGCAACCATACGGACACACAGGCAATTTTAGAGCGTAGGCGTTGATGACATTGGCCTGATCCCTTTTTGTTGGCACCGTGTGAATGTTTGAGCTTTAACATTTGATATGCGGGTTTGGGGAATTCTGATGAACTGGTGAGAGCACAGGGGTATCGGCTAGGGGATCCTGGTGGGCGAACTCGAGGGAACGATATTTCTGAGAACAATCGGCTCCCTCCGTAGCTTCTGGACAGACTTGATAGATTCTTAGCTGGACAGATTAGCAACTGGACAGGATATGTACGTTCGATGATACAACGATACACTCTTGTACCTTCCCGGGCAGTTCGTACAATTCCTAATTTGTACAGCTGATGTATGTATGCTTTTGTAAGGAGTGCGCCAACGGTAATTTTGGAAGTTTAACCTCTTTTACTCTTCTGCTCTCCTGGTACTTCCCAATGCTTTATTGCTCTTGGCCGATTTTCTTCAATAAAGAAGTTTGTATTGCTGATATATTACGACTCGAACTTGGCCGATTTTCTTTACATAGGAGGGACATTTTTGATTCAGCACATCAGTAGGACCAACAGAAATAGGTGTGCCTGGTGGACCTAATAGTAGGACCACGAGAAAACGCCGCGCCGTTCATTCCCAGTAGTTCTACTGAACAGTTCTACCGTAGAACTAATGGGATGGGACTTTTTTTTCCCACTAGTTCTACTTTTAAATGCACCACACCGAATAGTGGAACTAGTGGGGTACTCGTCACATAAAAACAGATACTTAATTCTTTTTTGATAATAGTGGCCGTAGTGATTCGTATTCGGTAGCGATGTCGCAGCGGCGCAGTCGCGACATCGCCCACGCTCAAAAATGCCTTGTTGGTCTCTCTCTACATTTTGTGCGGCGACTACAAAGTACAGAACCACAATGTATTTGTGTTCCAAGTAACCCGCGTTGGTTTATTGATAGTTTTTTCTTGGAATCTCAGCAAATTCACAATTAGCAACGTAAATAATACGAAGTAGGTAATGTAAATATGTTTTATTTAAAAAGGTTAGCGGGAGGAAATCATTATTTTTTATAAATTAACAAATATTTACTTAATTCAAATATGTACAAACCTTTAGATTTTTAACCAGTTTGACCTGTAAACAAGTCAAGCGAAATTGAAGTAAAATGCATCTCGCTTGAAATTGGATATTCTAGTTCTGTATTCTTTTCATTTTGTATACAACATTCAAAATGTTGGATTTTTTTCATTACTTACTTAACTAAGTATAATTTTGGTTTCGGACTGTTGGTTCCACTTACTGTTCCACTGCTTTAATCTAGTACTCTGTGCCACTAGTGTCACTAGATCCTAAGCAAAATTCTTAAATTCTTTAACTAAGTTAGCTACTTAGTTACTAACATGTAAATTATTTTTTTCACAATGTCTCATATTCTTAAATTCTATAACTACTTATTACTCTTCAAATAATCTGTTCTTCATAAATTATAATTATAAGTACTTATATGTTGAATATGAATCATGTACCTATTCCATTGAAGTTTCCTTTCAAACTGAATAAATCGGACGGTAACACACAGTTTCATAACAGTATAAAGTACCTCAGTTGTAAAACTCAGTTTGAAAGCAATGTTAGGTACCTACTTAGGTATACCTATACGTAATTTAGTAAAATAATAGCCAGTTCAGTTAAAGCTATAAAACGAATAATATGCTATAAACCTGACTGAAGTAAAGCTTCCATTCGCCTCGCCCGATCACACTTTTCGTAACGCTCTCGTCACGCAATCACCAGTAGGCCTCGCATGCCACCCCCGAGAAAACGATAAAAATCTAGATGTGCCTCCATCCCTATTATTTTACGTATGGTAGAAAGAGCGCGCATGACGTTTTTCTCGTTTAAACGCCTTGTCGTGGGTGGCATGCTAGCTGTGCAGCTTACTCCCCAAGTCAAGCGTGCGTAAAGAAGTTTTACTTCAATTAAATTTGTCTCGAATGTTTCTTTATGATTTTTTATATACCTATCTGGGTTTACTTAATTCATTTTTAGATGCAAGTTTTTTTTATTTTAAGTGCCAATTTAGACTCTTCCTTACACGAAGACGTAGGTAGGTATGGGACAACAGATTTTTTTGCGATTTCTTTGTTGGTCCCGTCGAGAAAGTTGTTCAGTTTGATTAATGCTGAAACTAAACTACTTTCCCTAAGAAACATGGATCGAAATAAAAAACGAGAAAATTTGTTGAATCTTCTTCCATACAGAAGTGCGATCGATTTTCTATGGGAGGTCCAAAAAATATTAAATTCGTCTTTGTTGATTCTCAGCTATTCATGGAATATTATGAAACAACAGTTTATAAATAATTTACAACACTCTTGTAACGTTTAAAACTTAAATCTCTACGTGTTATTTTCAATCAGCTAGTAGCTCTACGTAATAATTATAAATAGGTATGTATCCCAATGACGATGACGGCTAACTAACAAAGTAACAACAGAATAACGACGATAAAGTCCCTTTGCAAATTATCATCTAAATTCTTCAAGATGAAATAACAAAATTGGTTCGCGAATGCTTAACCTACACCGAAAACTGCTTCGTTAAGTTAATAAAGTTACTTCTTCAGCTCTTATATCTTTAAACAAATTATACATGTGTACATCGAAATTATTTATACGATCTTAATAAAAACTTAACAAAATCCAAGCCACTACTGTTCTGCGCTAACACTTCGCGCCAACTGCGGGCCTCCAGCGTTGTTCATGAACGATTTCTATACCAGTTTCATGTCGTTATCACAACTGAGCATGCGCAGTTGGCGTGTACAAAGTCCAAGATCAATAATATCTATCTACTTTGTAGCTACCTATAAAGTACGATCCTAGTATTGCAAAACGAGTGTATTATTATGTATGACGCCTTGCCTAGGGTATACGAGAGTTGTAGTTGTATAAGTGTGTGCCTAGGTCTATTCTTAGCTATTAGAAAGTCTGGAAAACTTCTTGCTGATGCAGTTGAAACCGTAATGACTTTGAATTAAGCTTTATTTTGGTCTTAAAACTAAGTCCGAGAAGTAATTGGGAATGTTAAACTTTGCATAATGATATGCGATCTGTCGAGGTTAAAAAAGTAAATCCTGATGCTTTCAAATGATACATTTTATTCGGTTCATCTAATGTAAGTTACGAATTTACGGTTCTACACGTTGGATTTTAGTTTGTCGGCTATCCGTTTTCGGAAACATTTTGACAGATAAAGGACAACGGCTGAAGAAAATTAAACCCACTATCTAGTGCCATAAAGGTGTAAATTGCCAGTCCGTAATATAAGAGAGATCTTTTAAGTTTAACATTGGAGTTAAGAAATCTAACGGGATTGAAGAATGGTCGAGGCATTCTGCAACGGTAACAAAAGAGGAAGTACAATTCTAAAAATAGCTTGATAATTCTGAAGTAGAAACCTTTACCAACACATTTTACGTATAAAACAAAGGATGTCAGTATGATTTTATAGAGGATAGGTACCTAACTAGTTAGTTAGTTAGTTGTTACCTACTTGGCCTACGGAGAAAAGAGGAGAAAAGGGATTAACACAGGTAGTAAACCGTCTTGTTTTTTGGTAAACTAGTAAAGACTGCAAACTAAAGTGTCTGTGGGAAAATATGAACGAAATATGCTTTACAGGAACAGGTGAACTTGGTTGTAGTGAAAGGTAATCACATACTATAGAGTATGCTATAATGAAGTTGGTAGGACTGATAGGGTTACTAAAATGATAAAATCTGACGCAAAGCAACAATAAGAACCTACTCAGTATGCAAATAGCGTCAATGTTAACTTAACTGTGTCGTTAAGCGTTAACTTTCACTTAATTCTGCTATTGTGATAAACACAATCACCTTTTTAATCAATCGTACAGTAACCGACTAGGTCATTGCCGTAAAAAAACGTCTCTTTATAGAAACGACAAATTTACTCTATAGATTACGTCATATGTAGGTATGGTATGTGCTAGGCATCCGCCTATGTACCTATTGTTCACTTTACACGAACGCTACGTAGAAACTAAGATAACGCTATGAAATAACGCGATTAAGCATCTTGAAGGCGAAATACGAATTTTATGAACACTAAAATTCTCAACTATGTCGATGACACACTGACACTTGACGTTTTGACAAAACAATCGAATTAATATGAGTAGGTAATACAACCTCCTCGATATAGATTCTTAAAACTGGCTGGAATACTGAAACAAATTTCCGTCCAATTAAAAAAAACACTGACAGAAGATAGAAGAAGTGTTTGAAAACTGGACGAAAAGTAAAAATAAAATTTATCGTTGGCGGAGAGAATTCGTGGCGAACAACCGTGCTGCAGCTGCGGTGGTCGCCCGTTGAATGAATCTGGGATTGGTGGAGCCAGCGGAGCCCCGGGCGCGGTGGGGCGTGGGCCGTCGGCCTCTACGCTTGTGCCTCGACTAGTGATCGCACCGCATGGATTGAACAACGTACCTACTGCACAGTCGCTCCCGGCCAACAAAGAACGACACAGGAATTCAAAATCACCATTTTGCGCATAGCAGCAAAATGGGCAACCATTCATCGTGCGTTGTTATAAGTGATTAGCAAAGATTGATATATCGTTTTAATTTATAGGTACTTACATCCAAAAGGTTAGTGCAAGTTTTGATTTGTAGGAATATGTATCGTTTGGATAGCTAAGCCTTTTGGAACGCATAATTGCGCGATGGCGTCGTCTGGTGTTCGATCGAGATTGTAGCCAGAGACTTGAGCTCGCCGCCTATTTAACTACGATCGACAAACAAGTGTGAGATAATAACATATGCGGTGAATAAAGCTCGTAGCAGAGATTTATTATACCTAATGTTATAGGTGTTAGAAGCGAAATGCTAAAACGCATTTAGTACCTTCATAATTGCGTCATCCACATAGATTGTTTGATAAAGCTTACGTAAGTACCTAATAACTACCTCTACCTACTTACCTCTATCTATAGTAATGCTATTTTTTCTCTAATTTCTTTAGCTGACCGGATAAACAAGTTGGCCAACGGCCTTTTGCTAAAATGATTTGGAATCGAAGGTAGGTATATTTAAGGCTGAATTTATAAAGTTTATTCGTAGATTGCATTGAAGTCGGGCCGCTAGACCCCTATGATGATTTTTTTCCATTCCATATAGCTTTAAAAATGCACTCATCTATGTAGATCCTTACTTACTTACTTACCTATGTCATTATCCTTCAGTACCAGCTTTATCATCTAAGTTTAGATTCTAATCTAGTTAGTTAGGTAAACAATATTCATAATTAGTTAGCAGGTATAAATTATGTAGGCAAGTAGTACTAAAATGTAGTTCAAGTAACTAGTTACCTAGTTAGTACCTAAATAAAACGTAGAACCTGGGATAGTCTACCAATTATTGTAAAAAAAAATATCCGTTGATAATGATAGGTACTATAATGTCTATAATGGTACTTATTAGGGAAAGTTGCCAAACTATTGAACCTTTAGTAGGTACTTACCTATTATAAATCCTTCGTAAGAATAAAAATAACGTAGCGTCGGTTAAAAAGCATTTAGAATGCATTGCAGCTGGATTACAATATCGTATAAAATGTAAGTAAACATTCCACGCGTAGTTCTTTGTTTGGACACGAAGGAAACTTCCGTCAGCTATTTTGTGCTTTCTTCAATATTATCGTGAAAAATAAAACGGATCTAGGTCTAAATTAAACTCATATTCTTCTAAAAATTCGCCAATCTTTATTAACATAATATACATTTAGTTCATTCCAATATTTTAGATTCGGAAATCATAAAAGAATAGTCAATGGATCCGGTTTTGTTGCAAGCGGAGCCGGGCACCTGGTCGGCCATTTTGTTTCATTCCGCGCCGCGGCACGAAGGGGAAATGACACGTCGCACGAAGACAGCGCAAGCGGCTAATGGCGGCTGTTCATTTTAGTAGAAAAAGAAAAAGTGCCCGCGTTTCATCGTTAAAAGTGACGATTTTAACAATATCTACGATACTTATTTCGCAGTAAATTAATTTGTGTGATGATTGGATAGAAGGGTCAAGAATTGTGTGCAAAGAATAAAAGGTGGGTTCGCATGTAACATTACCAATTCTAATGTTGATTATTGTTATTTTGATATTACACCCGTGCCCGGTTAATAAATTATCGATGTTATTTACTTACCTGATGACTTATAATCCGTACCTAGGTAGTGTCGTTTCATGAGATTTCGTCACGTATAAGTAACCAACCTGCCTAACCTCTTCGGCATTTTTCTGTCTTGAATTTTAAGGTGTTTGCTATTTCTTTTTGGTAGGAAATTTTTTTCTTACTTTAATATTGTGTAGGTAGTAGATACTTAGGTTTAGACTTTGTAGTGAAATAAAAATTGTTCCCAAACAAAAGTCGTCGAACATGGACCATGGTTGCTGCTTAAAAAAAAAAGTTCCGATATAGAGATCTCGTGTTATTTTATTGTGTGCCTTTACATTTACATTTCCGGGGATGATTTACTTCAACGTGTTTTGCTTTGTGCTCTGCTCATTGTTTATTTCTATATCATCAGTTCATTTATCGACGTGAAATTGAAGACATTGTTTTATTATTTTATATTTTATACTTATGAAGGTACTTTAGACGTGCAATCGATCGCAGGCTTTCTGTCAAGAAAGGCCAAATAGCAAAGGTGGGTGGAGAGGAGGTGCAGTTGCCCGTCTATAGGGTGACCAACAGTCTAGATTTGTCCCAAATTACTGGGTACATCTGCAAGTTTTTGGGACAAAGTTTCTCAAAAAACTACCGCAAATAAGTTAGTAGATTGGTTTATAGATGATAGCAGATCAATGTGCCTGCTACAAAACGTAAAAAAATATCCCATCATGATTGTTATTGTGAATTTGCGATCCGCCATTGATGATGTTGCACTAAGTGTGGAATAGAATAGAAACGCACGTGACGTGACCCGCTCAAAGAAAACACATATGTGATATTGGATGTAGATGGCGCCACAAGCTAAAAACATAGTAATTATTTCTATCCAGGCATTTCATACGATTTCACGGTGCTAATACTGGGACTGAAATAAGATGGCGTAGACACATGCGGCGTCCCGCTCTCACTCGCACCGCACACCGTCTGAATGTGTTTTGCTCGGCTCCCCTCAAGTTACCCTCGAAGTACGGAATGAAGTGCGGTATCTGAAGTATTGATGTGATGCTTTATGTTTGTAATGAAGCAAACACCGCAAAATTATCAATCAGAGTTATTGGGAACTACCAAGCCAGAGATGTTATGACGCTGAATAAAAAATGTATCTTAGGTGCTTGATTTTATTGCTGTCTAGGTAGGTACCTACTTACCGTTATGGGGCGCCATTTAGGTAGGTAGGTACTTATTACAACCTTTTATCGATCCTTTTCATCGATGTATTTTCAAACTTCGTGCAGGATAACAAAATGGCGGACTGTTATAAAGTTGTGGTTTGAATGAAGATGTAGTGGTTAAAGTAGAGAAGGGAATGATTCGATGGTTTGGACATATTGAAAGGATGAATGAAAGTCGACTTACAAAACAGATATATAAAGCGTGTGTGAAAGGAAATATTGGTATAGGCAGACCTAGGAGGACGTACCTAGATCAGACCAAGGACGTCATTAAAAAATGCCAGGTTAAAAGCAGCCGAAATCGACGGGAATGTATGAAAAGATGTATGGACTTAGAGGAAGCAAGAGAGGTGTGTCAGAACCGCCCAAAATGGAGATCCATAATCTCTGCCTACCCCTCTGGGAAAAAGGCGTGAGTTTATGTATGTATGTATGTATAAAGTTACAATATTTGGTACGATACTGTTTCTGGTTCTATTATAATATATTCTTTGCTCGATGAAATTAACTTTCTTGGTATGAGCAGTCTTCTACCGACTGCAATAATTTAAAGATTCAGAACACTTATGTGGAATTTATTTTCCGTGAGATGTGCGAGTGGTGGGTGGGTGTGTGTAAGTCCTATAACAGGCACCTACCAAATACCTACCTACAAAATAGTAGTTGTAGATTGCGCTCTGGCAAAAATTGCATCAAAGGTAGGTATGTGCATCGCGATTTAGGAGAGTTATATGGAATTATGTTCTTCATGACATACAATATTGAGATGTAATTTAAGATATTAGGTGTATCGTGTAGAAGACATTTGTGAAGAGGCTCGGAAATGGACGTTCGAGGAAATGGTTGTACAAGGAATTCGGCCGATGGACATGAACCGGTCTGATCCGTTGTAACATATTGATCTCATCATCAGGTGTTTACATTGCAAAGTGTTGCAGATCAACCAGATCAACTTCAGTTGTTACTGTCGTTATTTACCATTTATTCCATATCCACTTGATGTCTTGATATCTTTCTGTTTCGAGCAATATTTGCCTAATCGTTTTCATTCACCCTAAATTGGATTTATTCATTTATTTTAAAGATTTAATGTTAGTAGCTGCATTTGGGGGTTCGATTCCCGCGGTCACCCAGTGATATGTCACTTTGTGCTTTTTTCCTCAGTTGGCTAGGACATTGCAGGCTGAATCACCTGATTATTTGAAAAGAAAGATCTTTTCGTGCTTCGGATGGCACGTTAAGACGTTGGTCCCGGCTACTAACTCTGGTGGTAGTAGTCTTTACATAAACACCTCGTAAGAGGCGGTCTAAAAAAACTGACACCAGGGCTTGCTGCCCACACAATAAGAAGAAGAAGTAGCTACATTGTTTAATGTAGCGTAGTGCATTAAGAATTAGTGCAATAATATTTTACTGACGCTGTAAGTCTCTTATGTTACTTAACGCATTCTTTAGAATGACATCTCATCTTTCCGCGAGCGAATTGGTTTCGTATTTCATTTGCCATAAGAGTCCACTGATATATCAGTTTATCAGTTATCTAGTTTATAACCGAAAGGAGCGATAATATACGAACAATTGCGTTATTTCTCTGAGACCGTTTCAGGCATTATTCCCCGATTCGACAGTATGTGTTATCCCAGTGGTATCCCAGTGCGCTTTGAACTTCGATAATCGTGAAGTAGACCGCCACTTTAACACAGTAGACTGAGTAGTCTACTATGAGGTTCAAGGTTCTGCAATGTTTTTCGTAACAAATAAACTGTAAATTTCATATCCAAATAATTTCGGCCTTGGGTTCGGCCAGAGAATAATTTCGGGTGTGAGATGTGAGTGTGAGGTCGATAACTTTACACTCGAAACTTTTATGCCCCATCTGCCAGTTCATATTACTGATCTTTGCTGATTCTTAATACGATGTCATAAAGAAGAAATTCTTACGTATTTTCGCTTGGATAAAATAGAAAAGTTTGATGACTGCGCTGCTGCTAATTTCTTCGAAAATTCTCTAAATACATATATTTTTAAAACGATTGTTCGGACTTCTGGCATCGTAATTGCTCCAAAAAGTCCTTTGAAATTCGGATAAGGACGGACCTAAGACGGATGATTGAACAGGACACTAAAATAAAAATCGAAGGGATTTTAATCTTTTGGTCAAATCAAATCGTGGATTTATAAATTGTGTCATCGATCGGTTTCAAGATGTTTTTGACATCATATCTTCAATGTCCTAACTACGAGGAAATTGTGATTTCTACAGAGACGAATGACCGAATGTTGAAATCGAAGTTTCTCGATCATTCAATTATTAGAAATAATGGTTAGGACCTACTGCAGCAACTTACATCCAACATTGATGACAATTTCCGAGTCCAAGGATCGTTTATTAAATTAATATATTCTATCGGGGTTAAAGTAGGTTAATAGTGTATTAAATGTGCCCTTTGTTTAGAACTACTATGAATAATGTAGGTACTATTAGAACAATATTAATTTCTATAGGTTTTCTCTCCTAATCTAATCTCCTTATACCTACTGTACAAGGCGACTATAGGAGCGTAATGCCTGTCAATACACAATAATTAAGAATTGTAATATTATAAATCAAGGTAAAAGGTATCCGCCTGTATCCCGGTGGGGTAGACAGACACTAGTGCGCGCCTCATTGATAGTTCGTTCATTCATCTCTTGATACAGGACCGCCGGTTTCAAATAGGTACCTACTCCGCACTCATCATTCTGTAGGATGTACCTAACTGATTTGGAGTGCATCCTACGAGGGTGTCCCTCTACCGGCACTTCCATTCCATCGCATTTCCAACGATAAATATCTCTAGTATCTCGTTGATCCTCTCCACATGTGTGGCTACACTCAGCGGGACCCTATGTCCACGTATGTCCTAGAACGATGCGAGTATGTCTGGGATTTAGTTCCGAATTATGATCAAAATAATGATTTATAAACATGAATTTATAATGTTTTTCAAACTTTAATTTGACATGCAAAGCTACTGTGGCTGTAACATGTTTCAAAAACGAATTTACCGTCCAGTGGCGCCCTCATCACAATATTTAAGATTTGTCAATCAAGAGAACCTTAATTTAAACAGTGCTACTCCAACTGGAATGTATAGAAGTATAAATGAAGCTCAAAAAGTGGCACCAAAAAAATTGTAACGCGTTCTAAATTTGTTCTTTAAAAATTGTAACTCGCCGCCAAAACTCATACAAAATTTCATTTTTCATTTCGATTTTGTTTGGAGTTATTCTTCCATATTTATTCTCTTATTCGTAGACAAAAGCCTTAAAGCTGCTGACTGGCGAAAGAAAAAAACGGCAACTTCTAAGTTTAGGTATTTCGATATTCTTAAAAAAGTAGAATGTTTTGATCAGAACCTATAAAACATACTTAGGTACCTACCTATTTTCTATAAAAACATCTAAAATAATGTAGTAACTTGGAGTAGTACTTTTTCATTTTGGGTTTTCATGATAAATATTCTTATGATAAATCTTTAATATTTTGATGAGGGCGCTACTAAACCGCAAAAGGACTCTTAAGCTAACAGTCTTGGTCAACTACGTTGTTGACGTAGTATGGTATGTATTGTACCCACTGTCCATTATAAGTGGCGACGGGCTCACCCCCCGTCACACTGGACAGAGTTTCGGTATACTACTGGTGAAACGTGGATGTTCTGAGGTTTCAGAATATCTCTGACTACCCCCTCGGGGAATATAGTCGTGAGCATAAGCTTATGCAAAAAAAAAATGAACAGCCATTAGAAATTAGTTATTCTTATTCCGTGTAACAGCCTGGCGATATCCGTAGGAAGCGGGGCGTTGCGGGTTGAGTGGTTGAGGGGAGAAGTAGGTCTAAGCGTTTGGGGCACGGACAAAAGAATTCCGTTCTATGGTATAAGGCCCGTCACAGACACGCGCTATAATATGTTGCTGTACTCTTCTTACGCACGAAAAATTACATAAGCACGTCTCTTTCCTGCGTGCGAGTGAGAGGAAGCGATTAGCAACTTGCATGCGTTAGAAGAGTACAGCAACATATTATAGCGGCCGTGTGTTGCGCGCTTAACACTTTGCCTGCGATTTCGTCCGCACCGATCGGTACCCGTCACCTGAGCGAAATAAAATGTATTATCAGTTTTTAAGTCTTATAAGTTTTTGAACACAAAAAGTTTCATAAAAATCGGCCCATTAGTTTTGGCGTGAGGACGCTATTTAAAATCTATTTAGGAAAACAAGTCGGTTGTTAACCCTATCTTTAACTGTAGGTACATAAACTAGCTGAAAGTATTGTAGTTTTAGATTGAAACAAACCCTCTAAAAGTTTTTGGCTCCAATAAGTCGTCCGTTCCTATAGCGATTTTTATTATAATTTAGTATTGTGTGACGATTATTCTATTTTTAATCGTATCGAGCCAAGCCAAGAGCGATTTAATGACAATTTGCTCGGGAATTGAGGCCGCGATCTTTGGTTTGCCTTCCGTTTTTTGACAGTAGAACGTACAATAGTAGTACCTTAATGTACCTATGCAAATGTTACATTTTGAACATTTTCAATATTACACGAATATAAAATAATTTTCTTTAATTAATTAGGTACCTACTTGACCAAATAAACACTTGTAGGTAGTTTCCATTAAACCTATAGTTTTCACAATTTAGTTTTTTATCGACGTATTTTTCAATGCATCATTCTAGTTTGTTTAGTTTAATTTTATTCATTTAGAACAACAAATTATCGAACATCCTAGTAACACTTAATGAACCGCTTCAGACCATCAAACTGAACAACTTTACTATGGAGCCAACTGCGGAAAGAAAATCAAAAATCTGCTAAGTAGTAGTAGTACATTTGAGACGAGTCGGTACTGCAGTATTTTATTAGAATAGCAGATTTCTTTTTCGCGAATTAGAAGTTGTTTCCGCAGTGAAATTTGTTCAGTTTTATAATCTGAAGCAACCCCTTGAGTATTACTACGGTGTTACCTGTAGCATGGTGTCCCATCCCATACAAATGAAATTTTAGTTTAAAAATTGCAATATATGGCGTTATGGTATCGATTTGTAATTAATGTTTACGTAAACGTGTAAATTGTTGTTGTACATGATCTGACTACAAAAAAATCTCATGAGCCTCGGAAAATCAAGCAATTTACTTTGCCCGAAGACTGCCCGAGTTACGGCAGTCGCGTTTCATTGTTTGACGTTGGGCATCTGTACTGTATAGTATTATATAATCTGTGCCTGTAGTTATCGTAGTCTAATATTGATCGCATTTGTGACAATCCGCAATGAAATGCTTGCTTACGACGTTTTTAGGCTCCTCTGTAAGAGATTAGCATAAATAAATTTGCTATCAAAATGATAAAGCCTGCCGACGACCGCGATGTACTTTTACATGCGACTTTGCACATTTAAGTTAGGTAATCATTTCATTACGCAATACGATCGCTTATTAATAAATTATAAGCGTAATATTGCAGCCAGCAGCATAAAATATAGCTGATGCTGAACTCTTCATGTCAAGGCATAATTATTATTGCTCAAAGTCCGGCTATTTGTGTTGTTGACAGTATAATACAGGGTGTAAACAGCTTCAGACAATCAAACTGACCCACTTTTACTGTGGGCCAACAATGAAATCGGGAAAAAATATCAGTTATTCCATACATTTTAGTTCGAGTAGCTATTGACGTTCTCAATGGAACAACTTTTTTTAGGGTTCCGTACCCAAAGGGTGAAAACTGGACCCTATTACTAAGCCTACGTTGTTTGTCCGTCCGTCCTACCTATTTAGGGCTGTAACTTTTGAACCGTAATAGCTAGATAGTTGAAATTTTTACAGGATATGCTTTATTACGGCGGATTTGTTGACAAATAATAAAAATCTCAAAAAGTAAAAATTTAAGGGGGGTTCTCAACAAGAAACTAGTTTTGATCGACGTTTTTTCTTCTCGGTCTATAGTAAAAACGGTAATACATACAAGCGTCAAACTTGGTGTGATTATAGAGAAAACTCTACAGTATAACAACAAATAATAAAAACCGGCCAAGTCTGAGTCGGTATCACGCTTAAGGTCCCGGAGAAAAAAGTTTTTTTCCATGTTAATATATTGTGTTCTGTGGTAGTGTGGTACGGAACCCTCGATGCGTGAGTAGCCCGATTCGCACTTGACCGATTTTATTTGTTTTAGATTGTCACTATTGGTGAAAGTTTAGTTTGATTATCTGAAGATAATAATGTACCTAATTGCAACACATTCAAGTTTATATACACTCTGTATACATTTTTATTCGTACGTTGCTGACAGACTATTTAATTAACGAATAAGAACCTGCACGTAACTAATCATAGGTAGATTAGATGTTGTCAATGCTTTTTCCAACTTTGTATAATTACGAATAACGCATTTTGATGCAGTTTCTTTCAAATATTAAAAGATGTGTGCAGTTAAATCGATAATGTAATTTTTGTATGTAAGTATACAACAGATAGTAAATTATACGTTTAATCTAAAATTAAACATTGTTAACTGGTTCTTACTGCGTTTTGGTATATCGGACAGTCAAGTCAATATCAGTCATCCCGTGATCATGGCAGTTGTAATGTAACACACTGGGGTCACACAATCGGGTACCTACTCGAATATACTAAAACGTGGTAAGAACACGTACATTTTTTTAAATTACCGTTTAAACTAGCTGCAAGCTTGCTTGAGCTTGAGCGGGAAGTGTATGCCGCTTAATCCCAATACTATTGGGACCCGCCTCACCCGTCTGGCCCTTGTGCCCAAAATCACCCGTGTAATTTCTGGCCCCTTTTTTAAGTGAAACGTAATTTTTCAGCAGCCAAAATGGATTTGGAATACGACAGCAAGTTCGAGGAGATGAAACAGTACATCCCGTTCCTGGAGAGTATGATAAAGCGACTGGAACTGACCAGCTCGTCTTCGAACCCTCGGCAGGCGCAGCTTGACAAGATCAGGTCGCTTAGAGATCTGCTGCTTGATAAGAAGAAAAGGTTTTTATATGTCTCTTTTTAATTGTTCTTATTTATGTACACACGGCGACACATCATGTTACGCACCAATTCAATTCAATTCAATTATACTTTATTGCACACCAAAACAGAACATACATTTGAATACAGATAAAGAATTACAAGTAGGTACAAATAAGGCGGTCTTATCGCTAAAAAGCTATTTCTTCCAGACAACCTTAGGGTAGAGGAAATAAAAAAAACGAAAAATAGGTACCCCCCTTACCCATAACTACGCTATGTACAAAACACAAAATAGTGCGGTAGGGAGCCTGCATAGACGCGGCTGCCGGCGCGGGCGCAGCGTGCCGTGAGACGAAACAACAACAACATACCGCTCCGTCTCGCACGATTCGCAGCATTCAACTTCTAATAGTTCAAAGTCCAAACAGGGTAGCCGGACCTGTCGCCGTGTGTACTTTATCTAATCCCTATTAATATGCTGACGGTTTTAAGGGGATGATCAGACCATCAAACTGAACAACTGGTCCCATACATTTAGGTCGAATAGGATTGCAGTTTTGTATGGAACAGCTGATTTTTTTTCGCGATTTCGTCATTGGTCCGATGGTGTTGAGTTGAATCGTCTGATCGTCCCCTAAATAAACCGTCAGTATATTAAGAAGGACCCTATAATGTTATTTAAATAATGTATGTGCGTAAGTAACACTTTATTTTAAACTAAAACAAAAACAGAAAAAATGAGGAATGGTAGGATTGATGAATATTTTATATGTCGTAGTTATTTACAAATTTATTACTCTACTAGTGTTTTCCCGCGACTTCGTCCGCACAAATTATGTACTTACCAGATTTTAAGTCAGATCATAAGTTATCAAACAAAAAAAGTTTCATCAAAATCGGTTCAGTAGTTTTTGCGTGATGCGCGAACAAACAAACAGACAGACAAAATTTCTGAAAAAGGTTGATTTTGAGTCAGGGATACCTAAAAACCATATCGTAATCTTTTTTTGTACTAAATATCTTCAATGTACCTACAGACACTTCAGTTACAGTTTTATAATAGTTTAGATTAGATGTACACTTAACAATTTTTAAAGTAAAACTAACGAATTATTGCTTTTCTAGGATGAAAATGGAAAATCTTCTCAAATGCGAACAAGTGCTGGTAAATTTGTACGCGAAGGTTGAACAGGTACGTTGCTTATTTTTTAAATAGTTACAGGTGTACTATAGCATAATTTCATCTATAATTGACCAAAGCGGGTAACTTTTTCCGAGGTAAAAATATTAATCAATGGTAGTAGTTTAGAGTAGCAATTTTCTGTGTTCGTAGAAAATATAAATAAGTATTAAATTCTGGCATTAGTGAGCATTGATACAATTTTCTTTTACCTAGTGTGAAATAAGTGTTATTATAAAAGATATCGCCTTTATCCCATAAAAATTAGAGGTAAAATGCGAGGTAATTTAGACTCAAGAGAGCTAGCTGTGTTAATAAACTGGAGTGCGATTTTTGAAACTCATACGTTCAACTTAGCCGTTGAAATTGTCAAAATTACTATGGAGATATGAATCTTTCTACTATTTTTTTGACTTTCAAAAATCGCTCTCCTGGGCAGGGGCCTGTGTCTAGGGAGACAAAGTGTCTTTCGATTAGCGTTAACGTCAGTAGAAAACATAAAATTGTATGGATTTGAAGTATGGTGACGAAAGCAAACGTCAAAATGTTTCGATCGCCAATGTCAAAAAAAAAACATACATTTTGTAATTTTCTACTAGCGTCAAAGCCAATAGATAGCCCTGGAGTGCGATTTTTGAAACTCATTCGCTGAGCTCAGCAGTTGAAAATGTCAAAATTAGTATGGAGATATGCATCTTTCTACTGCTGATTTGACTTTCAAAAATCGCACTCCTGAAGTATGATTTTTGAGAGTCAAATCGGCAGTAGAAAGATGCATGAGAAGGCTTTTGTATGAGATTTAAAAACCGTTCAAACTCACCGATGTGACGATGTCATTCAAAAATTTCACCCCTGGATTGTGATTTTTAAAGTCAAATCAGCAGGTAGACAAATTCTCCATACTCCATAGTAATTTTGACATTTTCTACTGCTGAGTTCGACGTATGACTTTCAAAAATACGAGTCCAGACTTTCCCAATTAAAAAGTAGAAATTACTAGCAAGAATCATTTTATAGCGATCAAATCATCCAAAAAACAGTAGCAAAACGAAACTACCTATGTCGATTTCGTAGCGGGATGCCTGCCTACTATCGCACTTAGCTAGTTTCATCGAATATGATCACTAGGGTCCGGTACCTAGTTTCGAATGACGCTGTAGCGACACACGCTGTTATGTGGCGAAAATCTTTCAACGTGGTACGCTGGAGCGAAAAATTATTGAAGCGAAATCCACACGGCTTGGGTGACAACTGGCCCTCTAAAATTCTGGTCCGGAGGCGAGTTGTCCACTTTGTGAAATGTTAGGGGACAAGGGCCCGAATACGAGTTTTATTGGTAAAAGTTTAGTATAGTGCGGCTCGAATTTAGGGGGGCCCCTACCCCACCCACCAAGTCCACCCCCAAAATGTGATGAAACCCCCCTTTTTTAAATAATACAAGTTTTGAGGTTATAATAGCCCAAAATGAATGATTTTTCGTAACCACGTTAAAAGTGGTTTTTTGTTGAAAGATTTTCGCCATAGCGTGTGTCGCTACAGCGTCATTCGAAACTATGTACCGGACCCGATCATTGAGGTATTTTTTGGTTTGGTTGAACTGATAGTGGTGGGTGATTTCGTTTTCTTCAATTATTATTAATTTTACGGTTACTGTGAATTATCATTTAAATAAAAACGACGAATGAATAGAAGATTAGTTGAACCTCTGACACCCTTGATTCAAAAGGTATAATAAGTATAAATACCTTTCCTACAACTTCTGCAGGTTACAAGTGTTACAACAAATAATTTTCCTTTTTTAGTTGGTTTCACTCTAAACGTATTGCTAAGATTCATTTATGTATAATACGGTCCCTTAAGACGGTAGGATATTTCTTTGTCCTACACCTCTTATCTTCTTTGATTAATTCATTAGTCATCCCCCGGGCTAGCTGGACTGCATTGTCCAGTATTGTGGATGGTCGCCACTGTTGATCCTGGTTCACAGGAGTTACAGCGCCAGCGGTGGGAGAATGTGTGGTGGCCCCCGCGAGGCCAAAAAAGGCAATCCGCCAGTTTTCTTTTCACTGAATTATAATGAAGATGTTCTTGTTGATTATGAATATTGAACAATAAAAGTTCCAAAAAAAACCGGTGCTATATAGTTACATAAAAATTTTTTGCCACCGTTATCAATATAAATCCTTGGTATAAACACGGTATAAATCCTATAAATGTGGTAAAACTCTATAATCTGTTCCAGCCTTTTTTCTAAACCGCAACAGCGAAGATTCTTATTGAAACTAGAAAACTTTTTGGAATTATATACTTTTATGACAAATTTATAATGTCAACGTGCAAATGTCACTATTAAATGTAATAACGTAATAACTGAAAAATTATACGAATACTTAAGCAGACGAAGAAACATTTTATTTATGTTTTATTTTTTTTTTGTTTTAGAGAGACACGTTACCTGGTATCCAGATGCAAACAGAATCAATGTTTCCTTCAGAACCTTCAAAGGCGAAAGATAAAAATGATCTGGATTCTGTGCGAAATAAATTGAAAACTGTGACAAAATCTATTCGCGAAGATCCTGATACCCTTCCCGAAATTGCAAGAGCAAGTGAAACCGAAGAGGTTTGCACTCCAGGTAGCAAAGAACCAGCGTTGTTTCAACGAAGGCCAAATAAAGTTTCCACGCCAAAGAAATCCGAACAGAAGCCCAAGCTAAAGGGCCATGTTTTCACTCGTGTTTTCACTCGCGTTTTAAAGTCACCTGAGCCGACTGACAGGCGCTGGAGTTTGTCGGAAAATAATCCCGACCAGCCGCTGTTCAGTCGGAGGTCTCCGCGACGATCACCTCGCAGAATCACTCCTCCTCATTACAAGAAAGACAGAAAAAAGTCTTCCAGACCGAACAAACTGAAAGACTTAAACATAACTTTGAATGTGCCAGAAGATAGTTTGAACTCTTTGAATACTGAAGACATATTGTCTAGAATAATAAATTGCAGCGACGGCGATGTCGACATTGATACTTTACGAGATTTAAGAACCCAAATTCTCGGTGAATTGAAACAAACCGGAGCAAATGATGATATATCAGATTTGATACTCAAATCTTATAAGAAAAAGAAGAAACATGACAAACGAAAAGATGAAGTTGAAGAGGGTGAATTGTCAGATAGCGAAAGCGAGGCTATAGATAACATTTACGGTAGTCTAATAGTAGTTGATAAAGATAAGGGTACTTCCAAACAAGGTAGGACAAGTGAGAAAAAAGCAGACGCACGTAAAATTCAGATTTGTCTTGTTATCAATTCAGATAAAGATGGTCCCGCAATTAAGAAAGATAATCTTGATAATATTTCGAACGATGATTTCGAGATGTTTGATGACATTGAAAAGCCACATGAAAATGAGAAACCAAAAGAAATAGAGTCTTTAGGTACAAAAAAATCCAGTTCCGAGAACAAAACTCAAGGAGAAGCGTCGGTGGAAAATAAAAAATCCAGTTCTGAGAATAAAAGTCCAGGAAATGTGTCTTTAGAAACTAAGATATCCAGTTCTGAGAATAAAAGTCTAGGAAAAGTGTCTTTAGAAACTAAGATATCCAGTTCTGAGAATAAAAGTCAAGGAAAAGTGTCTTTAGAAACTAAAATATCCAGTTCCGAGAATAAAAGTCAAGGAAAAGTGTCTTTAGAAACTAAAATGTCCAGTTCTGAGAATAAAAGTCAAGGAAAAGTGTCTTTAGGAACTAAAAAATCCATTACTGAGAATAAAAGTCAAAGTGACAAAAACCAAAATAAATCTCAAGAAGTAATTACCATTGATGATGATGATGATGAACTGAAGATTATTAAGCCTATTAAATCTGATGAAACTGTCACTCAAACTAAGAGCATTGACCTTTCGGATTCACCCGTTAAGAAGGAACCTACTAAAAAAGAGGAAGCATACGCAAAACCACTTCCATTCAAACCAAACTTCTATAAACCTATGAATGAAGAAGAAAATCAAGAAAAAGCGGAGTCACAAACAGATACTGTGGCTGATAAATCTCAATTTAATGCTGCTTTAACAAGTGATACGCCGAAGATTTGTGACAAGTCGGAAACAATAACCTCTTCGGAGCCAACCAATTTAACCAAACCAGAGACAAAAATCTCTTCGGAGCCAACCAATTTAACCAAACCAGAAACAAAAACCTCTTCGGAGCCAACCAATTTAACCAAACCAGAAACAAAAACCTTTTCGGACGCAACCAAATTAACCAAACCAGAAACCAAAACCTCTTCAGAGCCAACCAAATTAACTGCTGACGTTGAAAGTACTTCACTTAAAATGAAAGAACTTGAGAGCAAAAAAGATGAAGAGGTAAACACTGATAGACCAGAAAGTCCGCCAGTAGAAATACCTTTACTTAACGAACCAACTGTTCCAGCGCCGCCTCCGAAAAAGGATGTAGTTTCAGAGATTGACATCCTACAGGCTTTAAAAAACGAGATATTGAGTGAAAGCATTACCATTCCCGGGTCTGACGTTGTTACACCAGCCCTGCACCAGCCTAAACTAACTAAAGTATCTAGTGCACAAGAACTCATGAAGAAGAAGAGAATATCAATTGAAAAATACAAACAGAAATCTGTCCCTACATCAAAAATTTCACTGTTTTTAAAAGAGCCGAAGTCTTATATGTCTAAGGAAGACTATGCCAAAAAGCAAAGTCTTAAATTAACAGAAAAAGAATGTGAGAGGTTTAATTTCCCTGTCAAACTAGCACTAGACGAAAGTTCTGATGAAGACATTACAGATGAATATTCGCTTGACGACATTTACCGGGATCTTGCTCCTGAATCTCCTGAAAATGAACAATTTACCGAAATTGGAAATGTGTCCCCTGTTATAATCCCAGCAGAGCCCGTTAAAGCGCCAACGGTTGCTACAAAAACAGACATTGATATGAGAGCAATACCACACTTTTCTCCTGCCTCAGCTATTTTACCCGCAAGCAAGCCAATGTCTCCATCGGTGGGCAATGAATCACCTGCCATAAGAAATGAAAGAATAAATGAACAAAATAAAAGATCACCATTGTTTGATCCGCGCGTCAGACGAGAAAATAGAACAATGAACCTGGAAAGTCCTAATCCTCATGTAGTGAACCCAGACAGAACACCCAGGTCTGCTAACTTTCCCAACATGACTCCCAATTCTAGAACATACGAAATGACGCCTTCTCGTCATTCTATCGACTCCGATGATAATACCAGCAAGAAACATGTTTACTCCCCCATGTTTTCCTCTTACGACCCACGGGAACATAGACAACAATCCGAGAGTAGAGATATGTACAACAAGCAAGGGCATAGGGTACAATGGGAAGCTAATGTTGACACTACCAATGAAGTACGAAGGTCTCGCTGGGAGACAGATAATAGAGATTCAAGAATCTGGGACGATCGTAATTCAAGAAATTCTGATCCACGTTGGGAGGATCGGAATCCAAGAAGTTCGGTCCAACGCGACGTGGACTATCAGAATTCAAGATACAACGAATCTGATAATTACCATAGGAATTCTAGAAATGATAGATATGGCCATGACAAGAGAGACGACTATTCTTATAGTAGACTAGAGTGCCCGTCAACTCCGAGCCATCCCTTTGGTAGATCAGACTGTCCGGCTACACCGACACCGTCTTTTGGGAGATTAGAGGCACCGATGACCCCTGTTCATCCATTTGGAAGGTCCGAATGTCCAACAACACCTATTCACCCTTTCGGCAGAGCTGATTGCCCGCCAACCCCAAGTCATTCATTCGGAAGATCTGAATGTCCAACCACACCTAGCCATCCGTTTGGTAGGTCCGACTGCCCAACCACTCCCATTCATCCATTTGGAAGGTCTGATATCGGCAAGGCACCAATGACACCAAATCATCCCTTTGGCAGATCAGACTATTCTCAAAACCCAATGAATACAGTTCCAAAATTAGTTAAAGATCCCAGGCTTAATAGAACTGATAGCGATTCTAGCTCTCATACCTATAATGATGATAGTGGGTATTATAACGACCGAAGGAAATCAGATGTGCAAAGTAGACATTACAATGCTTTGGATTCTCATAGAAATTACGGTAGAGATCAGAATGTTAGAAGTGACAGAAACAGATCATATGAGCAAAGCGGACGCAGCTACAACCATGATCAGTCCTCACATTACGAGCCTAGCATGGGACGAGGCAATAAAGATTACGAAATGACTAATCTGTATACCAGAGAACGCAGCGGCAGAAGGGATGATTATCGCAGGGAGATTGATCGCGATAGAAATACTGAGGAATCTACCAGAAGCTTTCAGCGTGCTCACAGTGTAGGACGTAGGACATCGGCCGAAGAGAGCTTTGTTCCTTCATCATCCAGACAAGGCAGAGATTATCGCAATGAAACTGACTATGACAACAAATTATCAGTTAAACCACAAACTGGTAGCTCATTTACTATTGACACTAGTGTCAATAAAACATTCCTGGAGTTTCTTAATGGAAAGGGTCTGCAAGTATTTGATTACTCTTTTGATGCTCGGAGACAGCGAGCTTCAAGCGTTGGTCGATCGCTTACCCGTGAATCTAGTGTGGGACGAACAAAACGCGAGAGTAGTGTTGGAAGAACCCTCCCTGAACCGATATTTGATAATTCAAAATTAATGAGAAAAGACTTTGTTCGAGCCCGCAGCATGGGCAGAGATATGGCTGATACAAAAACAGAAAAGAGCTTGAAAGATATCAAGGCTGATTTCGAAAGTTACAGCGCCAAATATAAAAGGAAGGAAAAAATGGAAGTTCCAAAAGCAAAAGAACAAAGTCAACATCAGAAACCAATGAATTATCGCGATCCCCGAAGCAGAAAAATAGACAAAGAAAAGGAAATTAAAGAAAGATCTAACTCAGCTTCTAAGTCTGTTTACTCACCTAGAAAGAATTCTAGGGATCCGAGAATGAGTCGGGATAGATTTGAAACGAAAAGTCGATACAAAATTGATAGGCGTAAAAACGAAGGCATTGTTTATTCAAATGATAATATCGCTAAAGGAACAATATTAGGTTCTGGCTACGGAGTTAAAAATTATAAAATTCCCAAAATTAAACGTGTGGAGCCAGAAGTAAAACCAGAGACAGAAAAAACTAAAACCACAGACAACAAAGATAAAGCAGTCATTGATAAAGTAACTGAGAATAAAACTAGTGAGTCTACAGCTAAATTGAAGGTTGTTGAAAAGAAAGACAAAGAAAGTAAAGTAAATGTGAAAGTAAAAGCAAGTAAAGTAAAGGTAAAAGGAAAAGACAAAGATCTCAGTAATAACACTACATCTGAAATAGTTGAACTTGATGATAATATTAAGACAGTCACGGTCGATACAACGAAAAAGCGTACAACAAGATCTAGCAGAAAAAGTGAGACGACCGATACAACACTTTCTGACGACGATTCTATGACGAAAAGGAGACCTCGTAAGTCTGTGATCTACGATTCGGATTCAGACTCGGAAAAAGTCAATGAAAATAAAGATTCTGACATTAAAACTTCGAAAAAAACTGGATCCCCTAAAAAACTGGCTAGTCCATCTAAAACAAAGAAGACAGAGAAGAAAGAAGAAGTACTAAATTGTAGTTTTGGAATGGATGACCTAGAAATATTTCCTGATACCATGGCGTCAGATTCTGTTATGGATAACATAAACGCTTTGATTGCTGACCTCGACAACGATATAGACACGTCTAAACAAGAAGACTCGAATAATAAATTTTCAAGTGATATAAATCTTGAGAAAATATTAGGCACTTATAATAGTCCAGATCGAACTCAAGATTTTGCAGAAGAGATGTCTTTCAAAGACATAACCGAATTTATCGAAGAAGATTTAGATCGATCTAATTCTAAACCTCAAGAACTTCAGAAAGAAAATACAACAGGGAATCCGAATACCCAATCAAAGGAACCAATAGAGGAAGATAAAGAAAATAATCAAATCATTATTACTGTAACTGCACCGCAACCAGATGAAAAAGAAAGCGTCAAGGTTATGCCTGATGAAACAGAGATGAAAGTAAGACTTCCGAATGAATCTAAACAAATAAGCAACGATTCTGTAAACACAGACAAAGAATGTGCTCAATCTAACAATGAAGCTATTGATTCAACTACAGAAAACGATAAAGAGATGTGTAAGATAGTAGAAGAAAAGGCGCCAGAAGATTTAAACAACGTCGAACGATCTTTGACTCCAGATAGTACAAATACTGAGATGCAGTCCTCCGATAAAATGGGTTTGCCTGATAGCACCAATGAGATTCAGAATGACAACTCTGATATAACTTCTACTGAAGTTCCCGTCGATTCATCGAAAGATGTCGCTGAACCGAGTTCGTCAAAACAAGAATCCAACAAACTTGATTCCATCGGTAATCTACTGTCCATACTACAAGACAGGTCTAAAATAAAAGAATTACTCAGCATGCTAGGTGATCAATCTAGTGATAATGAGAAGATCAAGAAGAAGCTTGAGAAACTTAGTGAGATAGTGTCTGATGATGAGGATACAAATGATGTTGAAAATCAAGAGAAAAAAGCTGAAAGTGATACAAAAGAACACGAAACTACTGAAGAGGGCAAGAATCTTGTGATGAAAACAGACCTAACTGATGAAAAAAAAGATACTGATAATGAAAATAGAATTTCAGAAGAAAAAGCCGGAGTGGATGATAAAAACATTGAAAATACCACCACCAAGCAAAATGAAGGAGGCACAGAAACTGTTGAAATGTCCAAACTTGAAGACGAAGCTGTAGTGCAGGAAACTGATAACGCTTCGCAATCTAATGTAAAGAAGCCTCGTAAAGTACCATTAAAAAGAGGTAGGAAAGGTAAATGGAAGGCGACAGGTAAACCAGTTGTACGTGTAACAAGGCAAGCTGCCAATATAGCTAAAAAACCAAAAATTACAAGAGAATTAAAACAACTACAAGATGACATAAAAGAAATGTTTATAAGTAACGACGTTTTGAATTCTACGGGGATTAGAATGTGTCGTCTAGCAAAATTAGTTGATGAAAAAAGTACGAATCACGAAGAGGAAAATGTCATACTACCCAAGGAAGTTAAACCTGTTGTGGTTTTAGAAAAGTTTAAAGGGGCAGAAGAGGCTTTACTTGCCGGTAAAATGAAAAAGAAGCCTATGCCGAAGTCAAAAGCTAAAGCTTCTAACGAGAACTCTGAAGTTGAAGAGAAGAAAGAAAAGACAAAACCTCCACCCAAATACAAACCTGGACCTAAATCTAAAACCAAACCTCAACAGGAAGATCCTGATCCGTACACATTTTATCCTGATTCTGTCAGCGAAACAAATACATCGAAAGAAACTGAGAATGATTTACAAAATAGTTCCGAGTCTGATAACGATTCTTTATCATCATCCAAAAGTTTCGGTAGTTCCGAAGTTTTGGCTGAATTAAAGAAAAAGCCTAAACGTAAGCGAAATAGTTGGAAAACGGGTGTAATAATTAAACCGAAAAAGAAGAAGAAAATAATAGCTAAAGAGGTTGATGCCTCGTTAGACGATGACAAACTTGACTCTAAAAATCACTCTGAAGATGACAAAAATAAAACAAAGATTTTTATCCCAGATCTTAGCTGCTTTACAGACAAGAAATACTGCTTTTCTAAAGGCGTTTCCCTTTATTCATGCCGTCTTTGCCAGTTCAGTGGCACTGACATCGTCCACCATTACAAACGGAACCATCCTCATTCAGAAATACCGCTGTCCCGGATGAGTCCGAAAATTGCAAAAGAAGCGATTGATCAGTGCGAAGATATTAATTTTCAAGCTATTTGTCAAGTCCGTTCATGGAAACATGTGTGCAGATTTTGTTTCAAAGAGTTCAATGGCAAGGGTCGTGGTAAAGCTAACAAACTTGAAGAATTCTTTTGGCATGTTGTCAGCACGCACACTGGTGAATATAAACAGCTATGCTCTGATTGCATCAACGTTACCAGATGCCCATTCAACTTGGATATACCTCCACCTCCTAAAGAGGTCAAAGGTCAACTATTGGGATACATTTGTGGAAAGTGTAACTTCACTCAGATATCACTAGAAAATCTCAAAACTCACGTTATAGTTCGCCATAATGATGAACAAACAGCGGTGTACACTATAAACTTAGGAATGATGACGAATAAAACTATCGAAGCTCTTATGAAACGCAGTGAAAACATACAGAATTTTGAGCAGCCTCGGGTACTTAGGAGTGGTCGCTCCAATCAAAGTTATACAGATACAAGTGATGCTCGAAGTGAAATAACTGACAGTACAGATCTTAACAGTGAACTGGAGTTATCGAAACGACATTCAAAAGAAGATATCAACGTTCCTCCAGAAAAATCATCAAATACGACATTTGAGAACGATATGAATAGCGAAGTATCAAATGCTGAAGGTACAACATTAAAATTCGAGACAGACGATAACGAAGATGACGACCAAAACTTTGACGATAGATCCGAAGTGCACGATGCTATTGAGCCCGAGATTGAAGTTTACCAACGTCCTATATCCGATGACATCTTTGACTGTGCCCATTTCAAGGTCAGCTACACCGACACTGGAATGAAAGAGTACGTGTGCTGCGTGAATGGGAAAGACAACCACTATAAAACATCACTTTTGATATCGATGAAGAAACACATCCAACATAAACATTCAGAGAAATGGGATGGATATTGCTACGTGTGCAAACTCATCGTCACCTCTCAAGGAGACCACCGCTTCAAGGAATGTTTTCAGCATTACTTGGACAATCATATTGATAATTTCCCTATTTTGGAAACAGTAAAACCTGTAGACACCCCTGAAAGTGTATCAGAGAGCTCCACAACTACGAGTGTAGAAATGATACCGCCTAAACCTTACATTAACGTTCGGCCAATGTCAGATCTTATAGCACAAGATATTGAACCTCCGGAAGAAAATGAAGTAATATTGCCTGTAATAGAAAGCGTTGTAAGCCTAGGTACTGCTACTACTACTGCTACTACACCACAGGCGCCATCGCCGGGCCCGTCCAGTATTTATTCCGAGCCGTCAACCTCGCACGACCCGGCTCAAACAACTCCAGTACAGATACCACAAAAACAATATAAATACGAAGAAGCGCAATCCGAAGTAATGACGAAGAAACTTAGAGCTGTACTAGACGCGATGTTATCGGCCGAGAAGTTGGTCAAAATCTACAAATGTGCAGGTCGTTTCTGTTCTTTCACATCGGACAGTGCTGAAGACGCGCTACTCCACGCGTCGACCCATCAACGCATCGGTGGACAAAACGCTTTAATATGCGCGTACTGCGACTTCGACTGTGCAGGGAATGCCATAGACTTGGTTATGCACGTGTTTAAGGCCCACGGTTGCTGTCAATATGTTTGTAGGAAGTGTTTCTATCGGTCGTCCTCGAGTCAGCTGGTTCGAGCGCATATGTTGAGGATGCATGGAACGGAGGTGGCTAAGGAAGCGGTGCTTATGACAGACATCGTGACCCCAGTTGTAGACGATCGCTCTGAGATACTGAGTCGGGATGTCGCTGTCCAGCACTACTTTTGTCAAGACAGTAAGTATATTAATTTACTACTTGAATAATTGATATGCAAGCTGTTAGTGTTGATTTGAACCGTGGTAAAACATTATACTCTCTGTGGGACCAAACAATGATTCGCGAAAAACAAATCTTAAATCGATAGCTGGTATAATGACAGCATACTAGCGCAACGAGCGATGCCACACGATGCAATGCGGTGTGGTGATGCTTTGTCCACACGGCGACACATCAAGCTATATAAAACCAAAATAAGCTGGCCGCGCGACGTTATACGTTATGCAACCTACGCGTGGCCAGCTTATGTTGGTTTTGTATATATTTATGTGTCGCCGTGTGTATGCAGAAAGCCACTGCATACAAATCAGTGATATGCCACACCCCGGGGTGTGAAAAGAGATATGACGCCGGCGCCAGAGCGTGTGTGGCATCCTCTGTGGCGAAAATTACGGTGCATATGTGTGGCATGGCTCTTAGTTGATGATGTATTTAATAATTCCTTTGCTCTTGAATGTCATTATTCATTAATTAATATGGTTTTTTTTCAGTGGAAACTTCGTGCAAATTCAAAACATACACGCAGGGCAAATTCTGCGAGCATCTTTTTAAGCATCAGCCGCCATATCTGTGTTTCGTACGTATTTCTTTACCTAATCTAGCTTAAATTGTTTTGCGTAAACCGTTAATTTATCAGTCACCGTTTGACCTTGAATTGCTTTTCTGTCGATGTGAAAAAAGTAGACAGAAATAATGAAAATGGCTTACCATAACATTTGCATGTAATTTGAATTACTCATGTCTCACAAATAAAAATGTTTATCCGTGGAGCTAGGAAAAAGACCGCAGGAAGTATAATATTGGCAAAGAAAAATATACCGTATTTTTATAAGCATTCGAAGGGCGCGGTCTGATCTTTCTAATACATTCATGCTTTATCTACCATTTATGTTAGTCATAGTCATAAATAGAAGCGTCACTAGGTGGCGTTCCTAGATAGCGACGTAGCTTTTCCTGACGTATTATGTAAATAAATAAATCCTACATTAGCTCCATCTAATGATTATTCTAGTCCTCAACATAATTCTCAAACCACCAAACGTTATCTTACAGGAATGCTTGGAAGGATTCCTAACACCGACGGAGTTGTCGAACCACTTGAAGACGCATGGTCTAAATCTGTACCAGTGCACGTGGTGCGTCCACGGCGCGGACAACGAGGTCGAACTGTTGGCGCACTCCTCGGAAAAACACCCAACCAAACAACCACAGGCGTATTTGAGGATTATCACTACTAAAGTATGTTGACATTATTAGCTCTTACCCGTTGCTACACAATGACCATGTAAAACATACAAACTGTATGCTATAAAAAAAACACCATTCTATTTTTTTTTAATTATTTATAAACACTGCACAACCAATTATTTGTTGCTAATTTCCTACATATTAAAATGAACAATATCGATAATATTGCACGTTTAAATTGTTAGACATACAATATTATTCTTATATTCAATCCAGGCATTTTGTTTTTCAGGAGGGCACGTCGAAAATGATGGTGCTTCCTTTGGCACAGTTAAATAAATTAAATGTTCGGGTCGAAGCGGTTCCGATGTCTAACAGCATAGAAAATCCTCTCAGAGACGCGGAGAGATCAATTGAATTGGAAAGACTGATTGGTTCTATGCCTTCCATTGAACCTAAGATAACTGAAACGCCGAAAGAACCAGAGAAACCTCCAGAGGTGCAACCAGACCTAACATCAGCTGATGGTATACTATTAGAGCCAATGGAACCACGGCTATCTACTCCACCACCTAAGACAAGCGAGGACAACAATCTGTCTTTACAAAGGACACCTGTACTCAAAACTGAACCGCAAGATGAGACACCGGTAAAAGAAACAACCAACAATGATGTAATTTGCTTAGACAGCGAAGAAGAAGATTCCAGGGATTCGACTCCAGGAGTTATAGCGCTGTCCGACGACGAAGCAACAAAAGGCAGTAATGCATCTCAAAAAATAACAGCTCGCTTCCTCTTCAAGTGCTCAAAATGTAGATCAGTGTACAAAACCAAACCTGCGTTCAAAAGACACGTCCATACTTGCTTCCCTAATCCTGCAGAAAACATTCAGTGTGCCCATTGCTCTTTCTCATCTACCAGAGAAGAACTTTATTTGCATTACGATAAGCACGATATTCGTGTGTCGGGACCAGATCGCTTCGTTTGCGGCTTGTGCGACTTCAGTGACATATTATTGCGCTTTGTAAGGAATCACGTACGAGTAAAGCACGGTGCGAAAAGTGTTGTAGTCAATTCCAAGAATGAGGACGGCGGTCAAACTGTGTACACAGTTATACCAAAACCGGGTCCTAAGCGAAAGCTATCGGCTAGTAAGGTAGAAACACCACCTAAAAAGAAGCGTTACAGCCCTCTAGAAGTCCACCAGTTGCCTACAAAGCCTATTTTAGACGAACTGGTGTACTGTTCGCTATGCGAATTTAACACTAAAGTGCGCCTAAATATGGTGCGACATCTACAACAGCACGCGGAACTGCAACCAGTTGCGCAAACTGTACCCGTCAACCCAGTCCCTCATCTAGAATCCAATGAGAAACACTTCGACAAGATGGTGAACCTTGCTTCAAGCTCGATCGTCACCAGAGCGCCGGATAAACCAGCGCGGGTTGAACAAAACCCTTCAGTTAACCTCGTAATACCTCCCGAAGCTGCTTCTCGCTACCCCAAGTACGTACCAGAGAGGCAAAGGCACACCTGCGGAGCTAAAGGCTGCTCCTACACATCGCTAAACGAGGGAATGCTGAAATGCCATTGGGAGGCACTACATACAGGCACGATCGACTTCCACTGCGTTCACTGCCCCCCCTACCAGCATCTAGACACATCGAAGCCGTTGACTGCATCAAGAATCATCGCTCATCTCAAAATGCACGACGTAAGATTATACGCGTGCTCATCTTGCACATACTACCATTATAAGAGACAAGTTTTAGAAAAGCATTTATCTGAAGTGCACAAAGGTGATGGGCAGGTACTGGTGGTGAGGGAGGAAGCCGCGGCCCAACAACCTGCCATAAGCCAACCGGCGACTTCTGCCCCTACTATGGACCTGAAACCATGGCAATGTGGCCTCTGCAAATTCAAAAGCATGCTACGCCCAGAAGTCATTGAGCACTGCGCTAAATTCCATAACACGAAAATGCAATTCAAATGCCCAAACTGTCCCTTCAGAGGGTCTAATTTAGAGAATGTGGCGAAACACCAGCAGAATTCTCATCCTGGTAGTACGGAAGAAACATTCTACTATTACTATAGAGAGGGCTCGATTCCTGATCAGGTCGATGGTACGCCGCGTTGGGTGAAGCAACGGCAAAAGATGGCTGTTCCAGACTCTGAAGTTAAGACCGAAGTAACTGACAATACAGTTGAAACTCTTCCACCATCGTTGGCACCTATTATACCGGTTACCCCGGCAGTAGACCTAAATATAGTGAAAAAGGAGACGGTGGAACCCGTTGATGAGTCTACAGAAGATCTCTGTGCACGTTTCGGTCAGTTCTGTGAGCCGAACGGTTTGAAATATAAGTGCCCATTGTGTAAAGTTGTCATTGAGGATAGTAAGGATGTTATGCAGTCACACTTGTTTGAGGAGTTGAAATATAGAAAGTGAGTATCTTTAAAACTACAAACTTTATTTTATGCGAATGTTTTCAACTTCCTTGTAATTTTTAATGCTATGAATCAAATATCATAAAAAATTACAATAAAGTTGCTACTCTATAAATGAGCTGGAAACCTAACTAATCTGGAATGAACTGCAAAGCTAAAGCCCTGTCTTTATTCCGGGATAACAAGACATTATGATAAATGATTGTTAAGGTACCTATGTAGGTATGTATGCTCTAGACACTTTTAAAATAATAGTTAACTCTTACCTACTGACCAATCTAAACTATTATAAAACTGTAACTGAAGTGTGTCTTTACATTGAATATATTTACAAAAAAAAGATTACGATATGGTTTTTAGGTATCTCTAACTCGAAATCAACCTTTTTTAGAAATTTTGTCTGTCTGTTTGTTTGTTTGTTCGTGCATCACGCAAAAACTACTGAACCGATATTGATGACACTTTTTTGTTTGATAGCTTATGATCTGACTTAAAATCTGGTGTATAATTTGTGCGGGCGAAGTCGCGGGTAAACACTAGATCTTGTATTTTCAAAGTATAGGTACTCACTATAAATCATTTATTGCAGTCATGTTGTTACATTTTGGTCTTATGATAGGTATAGTTAGTAGGTATCAAACATGAACCCTGTTGCGGCACAACAAACTTAAATTAAATGATAATTAACAATTTTTAAATCACAATAATAGCAGTCCGCCCGCATAACCGTCGTCAAACAAGTATACCTATTACCTACACTAAGGGCCTGTTTCACCACTTCTGAATAAGTTCTTGTTAGCTTATCCGACAGATATTTTGACGTAATTTCATACAAAATATGTCAAACTATCTGTCGGATAAGCTAACAAGAACGTACTCAGAAGTGGTGAAACAGGCCCTTACAGACATAAATCAGCAACATGTTGCGTCAAAACAGAAAAATACAGGCAGATATCTGCAACACGCATCGTAAAGCAGCTCAGTCAAATAATCCGCCCCTAGTCGCTTCCGGTGCAAAGGAGGCCGAACGCTAGCAGCGTTGCGACGTTGAATTGCTATGGCTAGCCTCTGCACCAGAAACGACCCGGAACAGGGGACGCTTATAATATTACTAGTGTTTTCCCGCGACTTCGTCCGCACAAATTATATACCAGATTTTAAGTCAGATCATAAGCTATCAAACAAAGGAAGTTTCATCAAAATCGGTTCAGTAGTTTTTGCGTGATGTGCGTGCGAACAAACAAACAAACTAACAATTTTGTCAATAGATGGCGCTGCACGTCATTTAAATCGTTCTATCGAGTGTTATTTGATTTTATATGAAGTAAACCGCTACTTATTTGTTCCTCATGATTTTACTGTTTTATAATAGTTAAGATTTACAATTTACTAAAATGAAAAACATCAATTTCCAGATGGGGCTGCAGCATCTGTTCCTACAAAGCGTTCCACATCACAGGCCTCAACGATCACATGACTACAGAACACAGACAAAACCAAACCCCTGTCGAACTACCCGTGGACACTAGAGTCGAAAAATGGGTCGCCAAACTCTTAGAATACCAAACAACCGCCATGGAAAAGAATAGAGAGAATCTCTCCAAACAGCGGGTCCAGACTGACAAACCTACCACATCAACGAATGTGAATACTCAAAATAAACCTCCAGAAACATCGGTTGTAGATAAACCGAGGACGAAAGAGTTGGAAGATGCTTTTGGGCAGTTCGGTGAAGCGAAAAACAACCAGTTTTGCTGTCCAAAATGCGATTTCCAAAACAAAGATGAATCTCTCACGCGCGACCATTTAGAGAGTGAACTGAATCAGATAAGGTATTTCTTCTTAGATTATGCTTGATTTGCTTTTATTGCTGTGTACCTACTTGCTTAGGTTTCATGCTTAAAATTGTAAATATTTGACAAATTTGGAGCTAAATTCCTATATTCACTGGCGCTATAGCGTAATTTACAGAGGGCCTAGCATGTTGCGCACCACAACCTTATCCCGCGCTATTTTTCTCGCTCTATTACGAGGCAAATAAATGAAAGATGGATAAATCGTGACTGCCATGCCAGCCCCTCTGGTCATCGATCGACATTGGTTAGATAATATATGTTTCACCTATGGCCTTTTTGTAATATTCGATTCAATATTAGCAACTAGAATCTCCCGGGATGGTCAAAAACACATACGCGTCTTGTATACTCGATTTTTACGTAGAACTATATCTTAGTTCATGTCGATATGCAAATTTTTGCTTTTTCAGCTGTCTCTCATCACCTCTCATTTTATAGTATAAGGTTAATTCTTAAAGCAAAAACAGCACTAATATAATCAAATATCAGCTTCCCAAACAAGTATTTTTTGCTAAGCAAATAAACAACTGTCAATCTTAACAACATGTACATAAAGACGCCAACTGCAAATTCCAGATGGCGTTGCAGTAACTGTTCGGACAACTATCAGAATTACCACGAGGCCCAGCTGCACTGCAAGAGCGTGCACGCAGGAGAAGCCGCGAGACCTATAGACGCTGCCAGAGACCCCGCCTTACGCACCGCCTGGATAAACGCGGTCTTATCAACCCAGAAAACATCCATAAACACTGAAACAGACTCCTCCATACAAGAAGCTCCCACAGGCTTGTCAGCCTTAGATAATTCTTTACTAGTAGTCAGATATGAAGAAAGAGTACCCACACCGGAGGCAGAAATGCTCGTGAGACGAAAAAGACCTCCCCCGACCGCGTCAACTTCGAACACAGCAGACAGTGACGATGAGAGACTAGTAATAGATGAAGCTACAGACGAAAGCACCCCAGAGAAACATGATACAAAGAAAAAGAATGAGCCATTTAAGTGCCCACATTGCGACCATTCCTCCAAGTACAAGCAAGCTATTGAAGAGCACATATTCAGGCATTACAATATTAAACCTTACACATGCAATTACTGCAACTTCACTTGCCATATGACGTCAAAGGCCGCTCATCACGAAAAATGTCATCTCGGCAGCCCCTACAGCTTTAGTAAGTCGAAAATACCTGAAGGACCTCCTGCAAGAAAGGCGCTTTTAAATTCAGGAAAGGAAAAGAAAGGAAAAGGCAAAAAAGAAACGCCTAAAGCAAAAGAGGACCCCAAACTAAAAGATGACGCATCTAAAGTTGTTTGTCTGTATTGTGAAATCGCCATGACCGATATAGAAGCTAGAACACACACCCATGAGAACAAACTAGTGCAATTTGGCAAAAAAGGAGAGGCAGTTGTTAAGTGCTGCATTTGTTTCGCCTTACTTCTAAACGTGACATCAATGCTGGAACATCACAACATGAACCATCCTAGCGAAACAATAAACTACGCTTTCTACAAACTATATTACGATTCTAGAGAGATCCACCAATGTGGGCATTGCGATATACGTTTCAAGTTCCTACGAGACTTGCGAACACATCACAATGCATTGCACAGTTCCTTACAGCTCAAATATGTTACTAAACCGCATTTACCCGGAGGAGATGCCATGGAATGTGATGAAGAAAGAGAACCTGATAAGAGAAAGAGTGAAGACAGCTCGATATACCCATCGGCTAAGAGAATAGCAAAAAAATCAACTACAAAGCTACCCGTTCAAACTCAAGCGAAGAAATCAAAAACATTGTTATCGGATGAAGAATCCGAATCAGAAATTGATGAATTTTCGTTTTACGGTACAAAACCGACAAATACGGACGAACAGAGTACCTTTACTACTCAAACTCGTATAAGTGACACAGTGAAGCCAGTTGACGTGAAAACTTCGAGTGAAGACAATAGTATTACCGCTACAGTTGTGAAAGACTAATAAGTGAAAATGTGATTTGGCAAACGGTGAAAAGTGAGAAACTTGTTGAAAAGAATTGTTGATTTTAGGAAAGTGATTATTATGGCTTTAATCTGTGATTAATATGACATTCTATGAAAATGTTTCATTAAACTTGGAAAGGTACCCGATTGCGCGCGTTGCTTATGTTATCATTTAATCTAGAAGGTTAATCTCATAAAAAATCTACTTAGATATTACACTACCTAATTATAAGGTATTGAAATAATGCATAAAGGCTACGAATCTACTACGAATAAAGAAATAAATCTTTATTCGTAGCAAAAAGGGGATAAGATGATCCAACTAAAATAATGTTTTCTCGATGTTGATGTGAATCTCATCTACAGGGTGTAACAAAACATCCTAGTAATATTTAAAGGGGTGGTTTAGACCATCAAACTGAACAACTTTAACAATGGAGCCAATAGAGAAAATTTTTATACAAAACTGCAGTAGGTACCTATTCAACTTGTATGGGAAGGCTGATTTTTTAAATTGTTTTTCGACGTCTCCATACTTAAAGTTGTTCAGTTTGATGGTCTTATTCAAACCACCCTTTTAAATTTTACTAGGGCTACTATTTTACATGTTGTATAGATAGGTAAAGTGTCAAATTTGATGGTCTGAACATCCCTTTCAATTATTGCTCAATGTCCCTGACCCTGCATATAAGTGATCGACGCAATGAGGTACCTTATACTAAAATGAAACAAGTGTCTAATTAGGTTATAGGTAACTAGTGATTTGATGAAAAGAACTAATTATTCGAGCCCGCATTTATTATACTTTTGTAGAGGAAGTTTTGAGTTAATTGTTTTTTTTGTTTTTGTTTTGTTTATTTCAATGTTTACAGCCAATGATTACAGCTAGACTACGCTAGGTGGCGCTGGTACGTAATGTGTCTTTTTGTCGTGTTTTTTTCGACTCAAAAAGGTACATTGTTCTAAGCAATGCACGCTTTTATTTGTAGGTTTGAAATTGAACTCTAATGGAGCAATATATGATGTAAGCGTAGTTCGAAATCTTGAAAGTGCAAAGCACTTGAATTGTATGAACACATGTTAGAGTTTAATATTGCATCGACAAAGTAAAAAATAAATGAATAGTGATTGATTACTGGATTCTTGAACTCATTTTTGATTGATGGGTCAATGTTATTCTTCGTTGATATCATAAAACATTAGATGGAGCTAACTCTAACCATAGATCAAAATAAAATTAATGGATAGGCCTAAAGCGCGGTAAGTTGAAGCAAACTACTGGTGCACTTGGTCCATACAAACTAGCGCCATTATCTGTCAAATCTAGGGCACTTGCATACAAATTTGAAGTAAACCTTTCATTTGTTTTGCCTCATTTTTCTGGTTTGCAATGTTTTCGTAAAGCCTATCCATTAATTTTATTTTGATCTAAGACTCTAACTTGGGCAGCTATGTAATTTGTGTTTTTCCTACGTTCCGGTCCCGAAGTTCGGTTATTTTCCCGTAATGGGTGATTAATTTGGCTAATGGTGAATTTAACTAATGCTTTAGGTACCTTTCAATAGAAAAGTCTTTAGGGCCATATCACATAAGCGATTTTTGAGCGTAGGCGTTAACGGAACGATATCGATCGCGGCGATGACGCGGCCGAGTTCTGGCGATGTCGCGATGATAACGCTGGGCGAAAATCGTGACTTGCGACGGCGCGGCGTAGCCGTGTACTTGCGACGTCGGCTACGCTCAAAAATCGCTTGTGGGCTAGGTCTCTTAGCCGGAGTTAGTGGTGCCAGCTTTGGCGTGTAGGATATCAAACATTTGCGGTGGCGCAAACTTAGACCGTATTGCTCCACAACAGAGTTCAGTTTACTCGTTACCTATTTTTGAAATACATCCAATAATTTAGGAAATGAACAATGTCAATAAGGCCTGTTACATACATAAGGAATTGCGATTCGGAATTCCGAATGAAAACAGATTTTTCGTATAGGTTTGCAAATCTGGAGGGGGAACCTCCATACGAAAACCTGTTTTCATTCGGAATTCCGTATGTATGTGACAGGTCTAAATCTTTATGCCAGCTTCACACTCTGACGGAAGGTCGGTCTCATTTACGGTCTTTTGATATCAATGATTTATGCAATAGATTCAACCCTGAAATTATGGGTCATGATTGCCTACGAACTATTTGTTTGTAACTATATTGATTGCTGTTCTTATGCCAATGCAAGGTTTAATTTTCTGTATAATTAGTCACTTAAACATTACTATTATGTTTAAAAATTATCGTTTAAGGATTCATGTAAGTATAATTGATTAAGTACTATTAATCTTAAAAACTTAGTATTCTTGCCAAAAGACTATATAAATATAAGTTTTCCAAATTAATCTCTACTCGTTTATTTATTTTCGGATCATAATGACCACTTCCATTTCCCACGGTGACTTCTCGAAATGACTATAGGTACCTGGGCGTTTTTTTATAAATATATCCGCACACATTTTGTCATGTCTATCAGTTTGCACTCAATTTACACTGAAACCAAAGACCGTTTTGAATGAAGGTTTTGATTATTTCAATATATAATTAATAATCTGTAAAATTAGCAGGTTATATAGGTCATTTATTATAAATAAATTAAAAAATAAGAATAAAGTTAGTTTTGAACCCCCATTATTAGTAATGTCCCACAATGACCGACCGAGTTTAAAAAGCTACAAAATAGATATATTTTAGTTTATTACAAGTAATTGATGCCTTGTTAAGGTTCACTGATTGTTATTTTTAAAGAAAAAAGACACATTTACTAAGAATAAACTGTATAATTATATAATTTTGTTCCAAAAAAGTTACAAAATGGAAGCCTGAACCACTCTCTTGTCCCAAAATAATCACATTTTCTTTGAAAATAATCATTTTTTATCCAATTTGCAACTGTTATTATGCATTTCAAATAAGTGCGAATCATTCTACGTTGTTCCAATTATAATAAAGATATGTTTTTTTTTGTATTCCATTTTGTAACCGGGATATTTTTTTACGAAATTGCCCACCTACTTACTTCCCATGAATGATCATTGTAACTTTTACCAAGATTTAAGCGCGCAACACACGGCCGCTATAATATGTTGCTGTACTCTTCTAACGCATGCAAGTTGCTAATCGCTTCCTCTCACTCGCACGCAGGAAAGAGACGTGCTTATGTAATTTTTCGTGCGTAAGAAGAGTACAGCAACATATTATAGCGCGTGTCTGTGACGGGCCTCATTCGGAAACTGAAAATTCTGGTTTGGTCCCCCTCAGGGGAACGCACATGAAAATCTGCACGTGTGTGTATGGATTGAGGATCCATTTTTGCCATTAAAAAAAAGGATTGAAGGAACGAGGAAGGATGTGATGATTGTAGGAAATGAGTAGATTTTGTAGGCCCAATTCTGGAATTTGTAGCATAAGTATACTTAGATAAGTTACAGAGGAACATAAAAGATGGCTCTTCGATCCATACACACACATTTTTACTTGCCTCCACCACACCGCACTCTGCCTGCGGTGGAATATCGCTCACTCTCGCCATTATTACAACTCAACATATTAAAACACCCCAATAATATTCCGCCTTTATTATCTAGAATCTAAATAATAATTTTCTAGATAGGAATTACCTGCCGGTAGCCGTGCCGTGGCGCGAATAATAGCGGCCCTTGTCAAAACTTAGTGGGAATTCCTTTGCCAAGCAGTGTGGTCCTACAAACTATATCTTACTATAGTATCAATTTTTTTTTTATGTATATAACTAGTGTTTTCCCGCGACTTCGTCCGCACAAATTATATACCAGATTTTAAGTCAGATCATAAGCACAAAAAAAGTTTCATCAAAATCGGTTCAGTAGTTTTTGCGTGATGCGCGAACAAACAAACAAACTAATAACAATTTTGTCAATAGATGGCGCTGCACGTCATCCGCGCCTGGTGCCATCCCTCTACGGCACCTGGCGCCACCTCTCAAGTTAAAACGGAACAAGATCGCACACTAATGACGGTGCCTTGCTACAGCGCCGCCTGGTGTCGGTCTAGTGGAACGTCGGGTGTCGAAAAAGGTGGTTGACAGCCATGTCAAGAGTTCAGTTGAAGATTTGAATAGGAATGGCTGAACCACCGCATAACTCGACGGATCGCTAGTTCTGTGTAATCTCGGTAGTTTTGATCTGTTTGCGATGAAGGCCCTCCTGCGCTTATATATATATATAAATACTGCTATCCGAGGCATTAAATCGTGTCCGTATAGCTAGCGTACACATGAAAGGGATCAGGCTAGGATCAGTGCCAATAAATAGTGCCTAAATTGTGCCTAATTAGTACCTAGGCAAAGAAAATATACGCTAAACCTAGGTCAAATAAATAGTGCCTCTGTACTTTTCGAGATACAGATTTTTTTTTACCTGCACTCGTAGTATGCTACACGTGATACGGCTGTATCACGTCTTTTATCTCGTTCGTTCGCACGCAAATAGAAAAAGAGCGAAGGTGTGATAGCGCTGTATCACTGCGGCATGCTAGCTATGCTGGTACGCTGGCTTGACTTCAAGGTAGCGTACACATTTTCTGTGGCCAAAACGGCTTGCATTACAGCAACGATTTTACACTCAAAAAATAGTGCCCTAGGGCATCCAAAGTATCATGAGGCTAGGTCTTCAGGGAACGGAGATATAAGCAAGTCTTTTGAAGAAACTACGGCTAACGTGGCGCTAGTGTGCGCACGAATTCACATGATATAGTTTTTTACAGAAAGCGACGTTTTTTTAAATGAAACGTTATCAAATAAATAGTTCCTGAAATAGTGCTTCTGTCAGTACTAATATTTTATGTAAATTCGAAGTGAAACAACATAAAAAATCAATGCAAAGTTCTACGTACTAAAAACTTTATTAAAATCGAAAACCGAGAGATGGCTTGTAACGGCTTGTTATCCGTTCCCTGAAGACCTAGCCTCATGAGATTTTGGATGCCCTAGGGCACTTTTACGCTCATTCGCGTTATGGCAGATTCGCGTTATGGCAGCAGATTCGCGTTATGGCAGATTCGCGTTAGGGCAGAAGTAAAAGCATGAAGAAAAGTTGGTTGCATATCAGAATAGGATGTTTATCTATTAAGCCGCGTTCCCATTGTCGTACATGCAACGCGCATGCAATGCCCATGCCACGTATGGACGCATTCGGTTTCTAGTAAAATGTATGAGAGACTTCACACTGATGCACACGCACATGCAATGCCACGCCATGCTACGCCACGCGTGGTTCACCTTGTATCGAATTCGTCCACACACGCGTCAACCATGCGTCAACCATGCGTCAACCACGTGTCAACCATGTGTCACCCAAGTGTCATCGACGTCGCCACGAAGTCCGATTTACGCTATTATTTTTTGTAGATGTTAGTTTATCATTTTTTTATTTGTATTCAAGCGTGCTTCGACTTTTCATGAAACAAGTTCAGGCTTTAAGTGCAAATACGACATGAACTAGTGCAAAAAAGGTGGAAACATCAACAATCGATACTAAAAATAATAAAAAATGATTCCATTAACATGAATCGGACCATTTTCATTGTGATCCAAAGACAATGTAGTGTGATTGACATTTCTGTGGTGATGTACCATTTTTTTCTCACAATCGATCACCGATTTAGTTTTTAGCTCAAGAAAACTGTTTAGTGTATGTTTAAAAGAAACTAAAAAAGAATAAAAATCTGGGCGATTGACCCCGGAGACAAGGTCCACCAGGTTCCAGGAGGGGCCGCTTCGGAGCTTCGCTCCTACGCGTAGCTCAGCCTTCGGCCTAAAATGTTCAGTTTTATGCAAACAAAATCTGATAAAAAAAGTGAGGAGAAGTGCCCTTCCAATTCCAGCAAGTTTCCTGACAAATTATTTTTAACCGTGCCTCAAGTAGTTACCAAAATTTAGAGAAGAGTGGATGAAAGTAGCTAAAAGAAAAAATTTGCCTTCTCCCAAATCCAAGTAATATACCTACTACTCCCAAATCTGTCTTGCGATGTTGTGAGGATCATTCCGACGTAAGTAAATCGTAAACTAGACCTATGTACCTTCAGCCTTCAACAAAGTGTGTGTAACGACCCTATCCTATCTAATCATGGTCACGGCCAACCAATTGTAACAATCCCTAGCTAACTTAACTTATACTATACTGGTCACCCGAGGGCCAGATTGTAACTAACCTATCTTGGGCTTACAGAACCCCCTTGTAACTACTTATACTAATCTATTTAAAACTATTAACTAAAATACTACTTCAAGATATCAGACTTTAAAATTTCTTAAACCTAAACCTAAACTTAGAACATACTTAAAACTAAGAATTGGCCAGAATACCTATGTGATCGTCTATGACCCTACATTATGTGGTAGTAACTCAGTTTCTTTTAGAAGAACTTAGTAACTTAGACCTTATCAGCAATGAACCAGAAATCAACCTAATCAGATTAACTGTAACCCTATCAATATAGATAAAAAGAACTGAATCAATTAAGTAGGTATGTTAGAAAATGGTAAGGATAAATTGTTTTAGACAACAATGTGATTGTTGTTTTATGGGGAACCTCTACCTGAAGCCGGGTACAGAAATTATCTGAGAAGAATATTACTTAAATGCTTATGTTTTGAATGTTATTAGGTATATAGTAGACATGAAGATAGGATTACTGATATTTCCAGCATTATCTTTTGTAGAGTAGCGTATCCGATCCTTTTTGGTACAGAAATTGGCTACAAGGCTGCGTCTTGCTCACCTTAAGACAACTAAAATCATCAGAACCTCGAGTTAACTTTACAAGAGGATTATTATGTTATGTTAGTATTTTTACTTCGTGGATTAGAACATTTTATGTAAAGTTTGTAAATAAATATCCTTCTCAAATACTTTCTTTGGATGAGGAATGGCTCATTATTTTATTATATTAAGCAATGATTCTACCACCACTTCGCAAGGACCTATCTGCAGAGAAGATGTGGCCAGAAACTCTACAGTGATATTCAACTATTTGTCAACTTTATTCAGTAAGTATAAGTAAGTATTAATTACTATGTAAGAGGGCAATATTTAACTTATTGGTCTTAGTCAGTTAGTCAATGTCATTTAAACAGTTAAGGTAAATAAAATTAGAAGATAACCATCAATAAATTATGATTTTAAAACAAACGAATTAGAATTTACTCTCTTTATGCTTATAATTCTCTATCGACTGGTGATACAGTAGAAACCTAGACTGATGTCAATTCTCTGTACATAATCTAACCAAAGTACAATTCTATTAGGAAACTAGTTCTGTAGATAAGATGTTCTTTAGATAAGATAAATCTTTTCTTCCTATCTTTAATAAGAATAAGAAATTATGAATTTCCTATGAAAACCTACAATATTTTTCCCTTAACAATCTAGTAAGTTACCTATCCTATCCTAGTTCTATTTTTACAATAAAACGCGATTCCTACAATCTAACCAATGTCTAAATATTTTCCTATTCTAAAGAAGTTTTCCTAAGGTTTGAAACTCCCCGATGTAAGGGATATTCCGCAAGACTAGAGGTAGGCCTCACATTTACATTTAAACGTGTAGATGTGTTATGTAAGATTTCCGTGGTGCAATGGAAATCTTCGAACTAAGCGAACTAAGAGATTCGAGGGTGGAGCCCTCTAAGTGTAGCTATTCCATGTGTATGTTCATATCACGGCAGCAAAGCCATAAGTTGTGATATGAACGGTCCCTATCAGCAAGTGTCATGTTTTATGGGGACTAAATTTCGCACTCCAGATGCAAGGTTCCCAGCCCCCTAAAGGACGCCATTCCACTTCTCACGGAAAGCTACCGGAAAACAAATACATCCAGATTACGAAACTTAGGTGGCTATAATCGTTATGTTGGTAAAGAACGATAGCTGACCCGCCACAATGTCGAACTTACTGTTGGAAACTAAGAGCAATTCAGCAAGCTTTACTACTCTTAGCCCACAAGACGTCCTTGTGTTCCAATTAATTCCTTAAGCTCACAACCAAACAAAAACCCCCCAATTGAATTTAAATAGCAAAAATATGAAAATCCCAAAATTTACCCCTTAATAAGTTAAAGAAAATGATATTAGATTTAAATTCCAATGCAAACCATTTACTAATGACTCTAAATCAAATAAACTCCCCAAAATAACTTTAAAGTAAAAATAATATCAAATCACAAACCGGCAGCGTGTGAGCTCAAAGAAATAATAATGTTGAATGATCCCGATTGCCATCGAACCTCCCTATTTATTCAAATTCCCCGCTGATGCTAAAGTTTCGAATCTAACCAATCTTCGCAAAGTACAGGATGTCTCTGAAATGCTCTCATTGGTTGATGGGTGCCTATACAACTAGAATGTTGTAAAGTACTCAATGTTTCTGAAATTAGAACACACGAAATTGAGCTCTAACTCTATGTAAATAAGGTTGTGTCCAGTTAAATCCGAAGGTGCTAACTTAGTCAAAGATAAATGAGCTCTATTTTTATAGGATTAAAGTCGTTCGGATTTTCCTTGCTAGATTGAAAATATTGGAAGTAATTTGAACTAAAAGGCATGAGGCTTCGACCATACGGCTTTCCCTCTTATTTTATTTATTTAAAGATTTTTTTGGTTAAAGTTAATTTATACTATTAGAATGAAGTACTTAGAGATTATTACTAATTGATGTTATATTTGTGAACCTGAACGAACTGCGAATTAAGGTTCGTTACATGTGCAAAGGAAAGAAGTTTCTTATTTACTTATTTAAACGTTTTTTTTACAGATGGAGAAAGATAATGAAAATTTTATGAAGTTCAAACTTGTAGGAGGCAATTTAATTTTAAAGAAGGATGTTGGTACCCATATTTTTGACTGCCAACAAAGAATGCAGGCATCAAAACCTAGATCAGTGGTTTTAAAACGCAAAAGTCTGGAATAAAAGCATTGAAAATGAACAAGATGAGGATAAACCTATAATGGTGTCTATAATATATGTCTATTTCTAATTTAGGTTCGTACGTACTACGTAAATAAGTGGGTTCACATTATTGTGTACCTGGTGTCTCTCAGATAATGTCTCAGGGTACCTAAAGACCAGGCCACATAGTGGCGGGACTGCGGGAAAGCGGTCTGGGGTAAGACCCGCACTAAGTGAATTCTTCCGGACCCGTGTGTGGTAATATTGGAGTTTGTATGTGCCACAAAGATATCCATGTGGGTCTGGAAGAATTCGCTTCCTGCGGGTCCGCCCCAGGACAGTTTTTCCACAGGCCCGCTTCTGTGTGGGTATGTTTTAATTTAGGTACCTACTACACAAGTAACTTAGCATCTTTATGTCTCTCAGATATTGTTTCCTCTGGTTTCCTCCTAAAATATTTGATAAATTTTCAGCTTAGAGATTTTCAGCATAAGAGATGGAATCTCCTTCCTGTCAAGTAATTAATGAACAAGATATTTCTAAAAGTGTAGGTACCACAAGACAAGGGTAGGTACCAGCCAACCATCAAAGGGTCAAGCTCAGGGAGTAAGAATATTCAACAGAAAGTGAACTACTTGGGTCTAAGATCTGATATAATAAGAAGTCATGAATAGTTTGGTGATTGATCTTTTTATTTAAGAAGTGGGTTGTATTCTGTTCCAATGTGTCAGCGATTAAACCATCTTGGTATAAGGCTTCGTCATCACTCATCACCAATAATTTTGATTGTGTTGCAAATCTTCATGTGCATTTAGTAACGCCGTAAGTGTTGATTTTGAACGAAGACAAATGCTGTAATAAATATAAAATAAATGATTAACGAATTAAGTTGGGTTGTTTTAATTTACTCAATCCAATGTCCAATGAGCTGAAGTCAGCTCTGCTGTCTTATTGGAGAGGGGAAGTAAAGAGATGCTTCAAAGTTAAGATTAGGTAGGTACCGACGATGTTGGTTAGGTAAGTCTTTGTATGGGCATTCGTTTTGGTGTTATTGAATTTGTGAAGCCTCCGTAGTCTAGAAGGTTAAGCATGCAACCTTCTCATGTCCCGGATAGTTGCAAATAGAAGGCAGGATCTATTCTTAAAGTTAGATCATGGGTCAACATAGGTGAACGAAGGCAGCTTAAAAATGACTAGATATCTATAGACAGTAAACCACTCATTTGCCTCCAATCGCACTAGGCTAGCCTCTTCTCACTCATTTGAATACGCCTCTGGCAGAAGAATACCCAATAATATTATATTCAACAAAAAATCATGGTTACCCACTGTAGGTAGGTATTTACCTGAATGTGTATTATTTTCCATAGCATTTTGTTTGATATTTATCAGGAAAACTATTCTGACTATTATTTCTAAATAGGTAACTTATATTGTTAGTAGAAATCATGTGAAAACAAATATAAGTAATGTTATCTCACGAAAAACGAAAATTTTATATACATTTGACAAGTAGGACTACACCAAAGAGTACATACAATAAAGGTTTTGTTACTCTACTCTATGTTATTATATTAAACTTATCCGTAGTCTTTGGATTATAGCCATTCAACATGGCAAACAAAAAAACAGAGATAAGAAACATTTTTTGGCGATAGTACCTACGGGAGTGAAATAAGGAGTTTTGTTTATTAAAATTACAGCTTGGTCATAAAGTGTAGAAAAAAAATTAGGGCCCCACGTTCCTTGCATGAACGGCAACGAGCAACGTCGTGGGTCCTCTTAAATACATATGTTACAATCCGACAAATTGGTCAAAAAGGGAAATATTTTTACATAATTATACAAGTCGTACGACAGGTATCACATTTGTGCGTGGCGGATTACCGTCAGTGCGATGCGACCCGTCGAAGGGTGCCATACCAAGCAGAACTTATTTACAACGTCTGCAGTATTACGTCAAACAAAGAATCCGTCAATGCGTTGCGGCCCGCCCTAAAATGCGCTTACCTTACATACATATTATACTCATGACACAAACATTACTATTATTATCAATTTTCTGTTCTTCTTATTATAGGTGGGCTGTAATCTGACACCCGGGCTTGCAGATTTTTCTAACCGCTTTACGGCCTCTGACGTGAATTTTTAATGTAAAGACTACTACCACCAGAGATAGTTGACGAGACCAACGGCTTAAAGTGCCATGGGAAGCACGGAATCTTCTTTCTTTTTAGACAATTAGGTGATTCAGCCAGCAATGTCATAACCAACTGGGGGAAAACGAACAAAGTAACATTTCACTAGGTGCCCCCTGTGGGAACGTCACTGCGGCAATGGTGTTGCCAAACATGCGATAATAATTATCCTAGATCCGTTGTTTTTGAGTTGCATGCTATTGAAACTACATTTAATCATTATTTTAAGAACCATGTTCACCCCATCCCGCACCCCTCCGCTACCTAAGGAACCTATGGGAAGCGGAGTGACCGCCAATTTGAACTTTTTAGCTTTTAAACCGATTGCTTCCAAAATCAATATCTGGGGGTTATCGATATTATGCGATCTCCGAACATGAATCCGAAGTAAGAAATTCAGAAAAGTGGCCGCCATCTTAAACTTTATTGTTTTTTACCAATTTGGTCCCTATTTCAAGTTTTTTCGTCTTTAAGGGCGTAACAAACGGATGCTATAATATACAGCGCAGTACAGCGCAGTAAAGCACTATTCTGCGATCTAGAGTACGGTATAGCGCAGTACAGCGCGGTAGAGCGCAGTACTGCGCTATAGAGTAGCGATGCCCGATACGTATCGATATTTATGTATATCGATACAACGCAATGCGATATCTCGATATTTTGTATCGACACACGCCAATACGATAGGTATGGGGCGATATCGTATCGCTTACCAAGGATCAGAAATATCGAATTACTTAAGCGTAATATTTGGCCACAGAAACGTTTAGTAAAAAAAAGAAGTTGATTACTTTTGCGACATTTATTCATAAGCATAAGCATATGCTCACGACTATATTCCCCGAGGGGGTAGTCAGAGTTATTCTGAAACCTCAGAACATCCACGTTTCACCAGAAGTACCGAAACTCTGTCCAGTGTGACGGGGGGTGAGCCCGTCGCCACTTATAATGGACAGTGGGTACAATACACGCCTCGAAATTGAAGCATGCAGGTTTCCTCACGATGTTTTCCTTCACCAAAAAGCCAGTGGTGTTACAAATCGTACATAAATTCCGAAAAACTCATTGGTACGAGTCGGCTTGGACGGGGATCGAACCATCGCCATTTATTCATATAAATATAAAATTTACTCATTTGGATAGTAATTTAGAGATCGAGTGTTTGTCAGCGGTTGCAAGGTTGCAACATCAGTGCCGTCATTTAGAGCAATTAATTGCACACAGAATATTTTTTTTCTTCAATACTTATAAAGAAAATCTTAGTAACAGATTTGATGGTTATCGATAATATTATTTTTACAATTTTGGCTCTCTTAATAATGTCATTGTTTAAACTCCACATTGTTTTTTAAATAGTTAGTAATTAGCTAGAAATGTCTTTTAAACTTAGACCAAATTGTCTAAACTTTTAAATTATAATATCAGTTATTAGATTGTATCGGTTTAAATTATTAGATTGTACCAATGAGCGTTTTTTTTTTCGTTTCATAGTAGATCGATAGATGACGCTACGGTCTATACGAATCTATGTCAAACACTCAAAAATTATCTTTCCCCGAAATGAGGGAAAAGTGAAGTGAAAAAAAAAAAACAAAAATCTTTTGGAACATATTGAAACATATTTTTTATGATATTTAACTATATTTCTTATGCTAATTTACTCTTTAAGGTGATACTAGACTACAATTTGACTAAAATAAATATAAAAACTCTTTGATCATAAGGCAAAATCTGAAATTGAACTGGCAATAAGAAAACTTGAGCTGTCAAATGTCATTGTCAATCAAACTCGTATCGTAGCATTTACTTTGTCGTGTTTGTTAGTTTACTTCAAACTGCTTTTCTGAAAAACAACGAAAAAGGACTGTATTTTTGGCTAAGAAAGAAATCGAAAATAATTTCATAATTTTTTTGATGACGTCTTCCAAATCCGAACCAAAGAGAATGAAATCTCTACGTTTTTAAGTCTATAGGTGACATTGCAGAGGAAGTTTTTGCTTGACAGTTTGTCGTACAGACACTACTGCCATCTATTGAGTTATAAGAAAACGGCAACGGCAAAAAAAAAAAACGCTCATTCGATACGATATTATCGATATTCGCTGTATCGATACAAAGCCATGCGATAATATCGCGTATCGATACAAACGGTAACGATACATTACGATACGATATATCGATACAAAGCAAAATACCGGGCATCGCTACTATAGAGCGCAGTATAGCGCGATAACGCATGTGCATCAAGATGGCAGGATCAAATCTTCGATTCAAAATTTGGCCTATCGGTAACATAGTAACTTAGCTGAGCTCGGTACATACATTTGGGTCGAGTAGGACAGCAGTTTTGTATGGAACAACAGTTTATTTTTGTAATTTCGATTTTGGTCCCGTTGTAGTTTTTAGGGTTCCGAAGTCAACAAGGAACCCTTATAGTTTCGCCATGTCCGTCCGTCCGTCCGTCTGTCCGCGGCTTAGCTCAGAGACGCTTAGTACTAGAAAGCTGTAATTTGGCATGGGTACACATATTAATCACGCCGAGAAAGTGGTAAAATAAAATTTTGAAAAATATTTTTTTTTAGGTTACCTCCCCTACCCGTGAAGTGGGGACGCAATTTTTTTTTCTCGTCTATCCCATGGTGTGGGGTATCGTTGGATAGGTCTTTTAAAAATACGGTGGGTGTGGGAAAACCATTTTTCGATTTAGGGATCCGTTAGCGAAATATTAAGCTTTAAGGTGCTAATTTTTGTTAGAGTCGAGTGTCCCCCCCCTCTGCCAGCTAAACGGTTGTTTCTAGATATGTGAAAAAATTCATGGCAGTAGTGTATATAATGAAATTAAAAGGAAAACTATCACCGCTAAGTTAGCTTTACAAGTTAACGAGTAATAGTCGACCAACTTAAAAAAAGTACTTTTTAGACTTTATTAGCCGTCAAACCGTAGTATAAAACAAATAGCCCCCTTCTAAGTTCGTATATTGTGACGGGCAACTACGGAACCCTACCCTGCGCGTGGCCCGACACGCACTTGGCCAGTTTTTTCTTAATAAAATTGCAATTACTCAATTACTTTTTTTGGTTACGATTATAATGTTTACCTATAGGGTTCTTCTTAATAATATGCTAACACTTTTTTAAGGGGATGATCAGACCATCAAACTGAACAACTTTCTCTGTAGAAGCAACATCGAAATCGCGAAAAAAATGCTGCTGTCCCATACATTTGGCGAGTAGGTTTGCAGTTTTGTATGGAGCGGCAGATTTTTTTTTCGCGTTTTCGATGTTGGTGCCGTAGCGAAAGTTTTTCAGTTTGGTGGTCTGATCATCCCCTTATAAAAGTTTCAGCATATTAAGACAAAGGAAGGTGTAAGGAAAAGTATCATTGACCTTTAAACCACATACTCTTCCCATCAAACTGAATAACTTTTACTATGGGAGCAAACTAATCAGAGCAAAAAAAATCTGCTGTTGCATACATTTGAGTAGAGTAGTAGGTATTGGAGTTTAGTATGGGACAGCTGATTTTTTTTTGCTCCGATCGGTTTGCTCCCATAGAAAATGTTGTTCAGTTTGATGGGTAGAGTATGTGGTTAAAAGGTTAATGATAATTTTCCTAACACCCTGTATACAAGGTGTTACAAAAATACAAATAAACCTTTAAGGGGATGGTATAGACCATCAAACTGAACAACTTTCACTATGGGACCAACATCGAAATCGCGAAAAAAAATAATTGATGTTCCATACTCTACAAATCGACTAGAGCTAAAATATGTAGGTATGGGATATGAAATTTTTTTTTGCGATTTCGATGTTGGTCCCATAGAGAAAGTTGTTCAGTTTGACAGTCTAAACAACTCCCTTAAGAGTTTCAAATATTTATTGTTACTTATGAAACACCCTGTATACAAGGTCCAACTAAGAACTGTTGGATCACAGCCGGCCCCCAGGCTTCACACTATGCCTGGTGGAAGATCTTCCCTTTCAATGGAGGAATATTCCCAAGTAGCACCTCCATAGGATTTTATATAGGCAAGATCCTTAACATGCATTATCTCGAAAACGTTGCACTTTAGGACTATATATTATAGGACATTTTTTGTTCGTCTATAGATCCTCTATCGATATACATAGGTTTCAGGGTGCGCCGCATTTTTGAAAAATTTCCGGAATTCCTGCAAAATTGTGGTTACCACTATGCCAAAAAGTTCAAAGCCCTTTGCACCCTGTATTCAGTGTTTTTGTTCAAGTCTACAAATATGCAGAAATTAATAGCAGTTTACTTAAATATTCTTGCTATACCTACATAATTTTTAAATATCAAAAAGACAGGTCATACAAAATTTTATTAGTTACCTACGTGATTTTATGTTCTAAACTGATTTCACTGATTAGATTTCCGAGTTAAAACATACCTTACCTCACCCTATAGATAGATGTGTGTGAGTACACACATACCATGTACATGTACCTACCTACATATTGTAGTAGAGTAGAAATAATTGATTTCAAAACAACAAAAGTACTAAGAAATTTATCGAATTAACTGCTTCTCATGATTCTGTGAACATTTCACACACATTGGCAACTAGCTACATTGAACAAAACCTAAAAAGTAGGGAAGAATTATATTATAAGGAAGTTTCGGTTTCGGTTTCGGATTCGGCCAAAACTAGAACCGAAGCCGAAATTCGGTTTCGGTTTCGGTTTCGGTTTCGGCTGTAAAAACTAGTTTCGGCCGGACACTAGAATTAACTCGCTCAGCTCAAGGTCGGCGCGCCGACCGCGCTGGTCGGCGGTGGCGGCGCGGAAAAAATAACGATTTGAAAGACGTTAACTATAATAATTTAAGTATTTATTTTAGATATTTAAAGATTTTTTTTTGAATTGTCAATACTAATAGCGCCACCTGACAGATATTTATCACAACAGTCTTTATAAAAGCTTCATTGAAACAAATACGAACCACCATGTGCGCACCACTGCTTCTTTAGGTCTTTCAACATCGCCATTTTGTTGTTTGATACAATATTCAATTTTTAGTACCCGCGACGGAACGGAGAACGTGTATGCGTTTAGGGTGAGAGGTTGTTTGTTTGTTTGTTTGTGCAAATCCAATGTTCCCATTTATCTCCAAAACGGCTAGACCGATTTAGATACGGTTTTCTGTAAAGGGTTCGTAATTAATTAGCGATGGTTCTTAGATAGGTGATACCATAGAGAAATTACACGCTCCCCTGTGATACGATGTTAACTCGCCAGGGGGCGCTGCAGTAACCATTTTTTAACGTCAAAAAGAGTTTTTGCGCATTTACGCCGAAACGGCTTGACCGATTAAGATGCGTTTTTTTTTAAAGTGCTTGAGGTTTATTTGCAATTATTCTTAGATAAGTTTGATTGTGACAAACCACCAGGGGGCGCTGATCCTGTTTTTTATCAAGTGCATGCTAGTAGATTCTTAGATAGTGATTACTTGTTCAGTGTTAGATTCTTTATTGTACACAAAACAACATAATTATGAAAAATTACAATAAATCATGATGTACATGTAGTAGACCGTGTTTGGGCTCTTTTAATAGCGTTTGGTGGTGTAGTTTTGGTGAGTAGCTTCTGGACGTAAATGTCTGAGGGTCTTATGATGCAGCAGAAGAACAACGTGGGGAACTCTGTGAAGGCACATAGCTAGGAGACCGTGTTTGGGGTCTTTTGATAGCGTTTGGTGAGTAGGTTCTGGACGTAAATGTCTGAGGGTCTTATGATGCAGCAGAAGAACAACGTGGAGAACTCTGTGAAGGCACATAGCTAGGAGACCGTGTTTGGGGTCTTTTGATAGCGTTTGGTGAGTAGCTTCTGGACATGAACGTCTGAGGGTCTTATGATGTAGCAGGACAACATCGTGGGGAACTCTGTGAAGGCACATAGCTAGTATACAGTATTTGGGCTGTTTTGATATAGTTTGGTGAGTAGCTTCAGTACATGAACGTCTTAGGGTCTGGTGATGCAGCAGAACAACATTTTGGGGAACTCTGCGAAGGCACACAGCTAGTAAACCGTGTTTGGGCTCTTTAAATAGCGTTTAGTGAGTAGCTTCTGTACATAAAGGTCTGAGAGTCTGATGCAGCAGAACAACATCGTGGAGAACTCTGTGAAAGCGAATAGCTAGGAGACCATGTTTGGGCTCGTTTGATAGCATTTGGTGAGTAGCTTCTGAACATAAACTGCTGATGGTCTGATGATGGACCTGAAGTGTGTACTATAAAGAACCTTTTTTTACCTTCTTTTCGCTCCTATTTGGAATGGAGCATGAATGGAGTACCTATAGTCCATCAAACAAAAAGTTTTTAATCTAGGCCATCAACAGCGCGTTGATTGAGTATTTTATAGATTCGCTGAGCGCGTATACTGGAAAGGGATGGAGATATGACAAAAATGTATGAGAGTGCCTTTGTTTTAGTTGCAAGATTTAATATGTAATTTCAACTAAGTCAAACAAAAATATTGCATACGCAGAAAGGGAACACAAACATAAGATTTTCTCTCGCACTTTCTGTGTAATTAGCGTATAGGCGTAGAAAGAGAAGGCGCTAGAAGGAAGCACGTGTCTTGTCATATTCACTCAGTAAGAGATGCACATAGCAATTTCGCTCTAGTTAAAAAAGGAGATCGCTACCTTATTGCTGTCCTTATCGACGTAACCACTTTTGACCTGACTCCAAGTTGTCACTTCATATAAATTGTATAGGATTTTACCTGGCTCCAAGTTGTCACTTCATATAAATTCGCTATCTCATACCCGGTTACACTGATATTCGGTCTACCAGCGTAAGCGAAAAATTCTTTGTCTATGCGTAACGTAGAAAGAGAAGGAACTAGAAGCAAGCACGTGTCTTGTCATATAACTCAGTAAAAGATGCACATAGCAAATTAGCTCTTGTTAAAAAAGGAGATCGCTACTTATTGCTGTCCTTATCGACGTAGCCACTTTTTTGTTCTACGACGGCTGTCTGACTCCGGAGTCAGACATCTATTTTCATACAAATTGTATAGGATTTTATGACTATCGCTGTCTCATACGCGGTTACACTGATGTTTCGTCTATCAGCGTAAGCGAAAAATACTTCGCCTATGATGCGTAAGGTCTGTCTCGTTTTCGTGACTATTATTATTTTTATGCACGTTCTATCTAGCAACTCTCTTTCTAAAGTTTCAGTAGTGCGATTTTTGAACATTACACGTTCAAATCAGTAGTACAAAAACGCATAATCTCCATAGTAACATTTTCTACTGCTGATTTCAACGTGTGATGTTTAAAAATCGCACTTCTGGGTGTTGTCCAGTTTTTATGAAGTGAAAACTTCTTTTGCAACTAATCGACACCAAAGAAAATTCGACACTAAATCGTTTCTGAGCATAGGCGAAGTATTTTTCGCTTACGCTGATAGACGAAACATCAGTGTAACCGCGTATGAGACAGCGATAGTCATAAAATCCTATACAATTTGTATGAAAATAGATGTCTGACTCCGGAGTCAGACAGCCGTCGTAGAACAAAAAAGTGGCTACGTCGATAAGGACAGCAATAAGTAGCGATCTCCTTTTTTAACAAGAGCTAATTTGCTATGTGCATCTTTTACTGAGTTATATGACAAGACACGTGCTTGCTTCTAGTTCCTTCTCTTTCTACGTTTCTGAGGGTTTCACTCATGGATATTAGGTGATAAATATTAGGTAGTAACCATAGAGGTAGGAATAGAGGAACATACAGCTGAGAGAGCGAGATGTACCTAGCGGCACCACTGTATAATAGAAAGAGATACGTCATGCGAATCAATAGAACCGTTTTTCAGTCTCCAATCAATTTTTACAATTCGGTTTTCGTCAATAATTGGGAATCTAAAGTGAAATCGTAGATAATTTTGTGAAATATACTGACACTACTGCATTAATTTATCCACGATTTTACGTTAGACTCAGAATTATAGACAGTATTAGAATGTTTGCCTGCGAATAGTCTCCAAAAAACATCCAAAAACTGTGTCATTTGACAACTCATGTCACTGACTCTATTCCTGTAAGGTATAATAACTTTATGGTAGTAACATAGATTTACACTCTAGATTAAGCCATGTCGTATCCGCACATGGAACAGCAATAGTTTGACTTTTGCATACTAATAAAAGACGATTTGTTTGGCAAAGATTCTATAGGACTGACAGCTTGCCAAACACAAAAACCGGCCACGGTGACCGAAACAAAAAATAATGTTTTGACTTTTTTGTTTACACGAGGTTTCACAACTGGCTATCTCGCTCTCGATTTCTTGGCTCCATCTTTCAGCATAAGCAAAAAGTTTTAAATGTATGGGTAGTAATATCCATAGAAGTCAGTGTCCATAGACCAAGAGGAGCAGCCAAAAGGACCCGATTACTCGTAGTGCGTCCGTCCGTTTGTCCTATCTAAAAAAGGCTGTATCTTTTGAACCGTAATCCACTTTAATTCGCGTGCATTGTTTAGAAAAACGGTAAAGAAAAAATAAATCGATTGTAGTTTTACAATCGACCAAAATAGGTACATCACTCGAAGGCACACGCATGTCACGCGTGGCGCTTGGATGGCAGTGTGAACCCCCGTGCGTGGCGTTGCGTTGCATGTACGTTGGATGTGCATTGCATGTGCGATAATGGGAATAAGCCTTTAAACAAACGTACCAAACAAATTACCAAAATTACAAAAAATTATAGTTGGTAGGTTTGCCACTAAAATGTCGTAATAATGTAGGATAGGTATCAAGGAGTGAGAACAAATCGGACTCCCATTGCCAGCTTCTATCGAATATCGTGTCGAATGTTAGCTTAGCTTCAGACTGTTTGGCTGTTTGCAGCACATTCTTCGCCGCAATATAATCAAATATTCTTGTTTAGCTTATACAAAGCAGGATCATTCAAAGACTTTAGCCATGTCTGGAATCTTTCCTCACTTCTTGGAAAGCGTCACTTTAATGCGTTGCACTCGTAGAGCTAGGAACACAACATTTCTTCGCCATAATTTGATAGCACACGGCACAACACGAGTAAGTATAGGTGCTCAACTACAGAAAATGTATAAAAAATCTTTAAAATAGACGTCCCATCTGAAATTGAATCGGTTAGTGCATGGCAAATAAAGATTCGTTCGGCAAACGTGCAACCTGCGCTGCGGACTTCAGACTGCTAAAGTTTTCAATTATTTGCACACCACTCCTACGATGCTATTTCAATATCGTATTTTATTTCAATAGGACTGTCTGGAGCAAAAAATGTTGGGACTACGGGCAACAAAGAGCCTAGATACGTATTCAGACGAAGTTATACAAAGTGTTACAAAAATACAAATAAACCTTTAAGGGGGTGGTTTAGACCATCAAACTGAACAACTTTCACTATAGGACCAAAATTGAAATCGCGAAAAAAAAAAATTGATGTTCTATCTACAAATCGACTAGAGCTAAAATATGTATGGGATTTCCAATTTTTTTTTCGCGATTTCGATGTTGGTCCCATAGAGAAAGTTGTTCAGTTTGACGGTCTAAACAACCCCTAAGAGCTGCCACCGTCAACTCTAGTGGTTTCTTTATCTTTTATCGGATGCCCCCGACACATATAGTGGAACAATGGGTAACACCTATCATACTCCCAGTGCCTCTCGACCACTCTGCGTCTCCATTTTTTATTGGAAATACAAGTATGTTCCTATTAGCACTTCATGGTAGCACTTCATGGTTTGTTCACAAAAGACACTCTAACATACTAACTGGTTGGTACTGAGTGGAATAAACCTGACAATCCTGCGTGTCGAGAGGCACCCAGCGAAAGAATTATATGGACAAGCATAAGTGTTCAAGGGCACTAAGCATTGCATTTTTTTGAACAACTATAAATGTTCGGGGCACACAGCTTTCTATGTTTTGAAGTGGCACCTGGGTTATTTAGGCTTACGGGGGAGGCAGTGAATGCGTTAAATATTTATTGTTACTTATGAAACACTCTGTATATACAGGATAAATTTTATATCACTGCGGATAACTTCAGCATGTATTCTACTCATCAAACCTACGAATAAGAGAATGTATAGAAGTGTAAATGAAGCTAAAAAAGTGGCACCAAAAAAATTGTAACGCGTTCTAAATTTGTTCTTTAAAAATTGTAACTAGCCGCCAAAACTCATACAAAATGTCATTTTTCATTAGGTGCCAAAAATGATTTCGATTTTGTTTAGAGTTACTCTTCCATATTTATTCTTATTCGTAGCATCAAACTGAACAACTTTCACTATGGAGCCAACTTCGAAATCGCGAAAAAAAAAACAGCTGTCCTATACAAAACTGCAATTTCTATTCCACTCAAATGTATGGGACAGCTGATTTTTTTTCGCGATTTCGAAGTTGGCTCCATAGTGAAAGTTGTTCAGTTTGATGAGTGAAATACATGCTGAAGTTATCCGCAGTGATATAAAATTTACCCTGTATAGACAGGGTCCAACTTAATATGCTGACACTTTTTTAAGAGGATGATCAGACCATCAAGCTGAACAACTTTCTCTATGGGACCAACGTCGAAAGCGCGAAATAAAAATCAGCTGTTCCATAGACTAAACTGCAAACCTACTTGAGCGTAGAAAGAGAATGGATAGAAAAGGCATTAAAATAATAATAGTCGCGAAAACGAGACAGCCTTATACGCTAATCGCATTGAGTGAGCGAGTGAAAATCTATGTTGTCTGTCCCTTTCTGCGTATGCGATATTTTTGTTTGCCATACTTGCAAGTATGGCAAACAATTGCTTCCCGCGCATTTGAATTTGATGGTTTTTCTTGAAGAAAAGTGTTTTGAACGTGTTAGGGCTTGTCCGCACAGCGATTTTTTTTTCGCAATTCTGTAACATACGCATATGATGACTTCTGACAGGACTCTTATGTCAAGGCACTAAGTACGAAAATTGCTTGTTTCACGCGTCTTCCCATGTTGAACAGATTATAGATGTATTCGCACATACGGAAAAAAATCCGGAGGTATGCTGCAAAACTGCGATTTTTTTCCGGAGCAAAATTCTGTAAGCTTAGCGATAAAAATTCCGAGCCGTGAGAGGGGTGGGGGCATCAGTCGCCTGCCACTAGTCTAATGAAGATGTTGCGTGCGGGCGAGGATCTGATGAAGAAGACGATAGCTGGCACAGAGATCTCCTCGATTTATGGGCGAGGCCGCGGATTTCGGCACAAATGACGCAGTAGTGACGCAACAGTTTGCGCGACAGTGACGCAAAAATAGCGCAACAATTTGCGCCACGGTAACGCAATAGTAACGCAATATAGTAGCGCAAAATTATAAGGGTTGTTGTATACTGGACTGCAATTCTCTAAGGTAACATCCTTCAGATCGTCGATGTTTTCATATTAAGTTTCACACAATGCATACCGAATTGACAGCTCGCCGATGTTACAACCGATGTTTGCGCTTAGAGAATTGCACTCCTGAGCTTGTTAAACTAAAATATATTTTTTTAAATAGGTAGTTAGGTATATTGAAGATATTTTTTTCTAAAGGGTAGATAAATTGAACAAAATATAAAAATAAAAAAATAATAAAACACTAAATGCATGGAACTTTAATCCGAAATCTGTAACTAGTGTACCACTACCCTTTTTTTGGTAACGCAGTAGAAGTAACGCAGTAATTGCGCCACTGGTCCCGCAACAGTAACGCGACGTAACGCAACTGTGGGAGTAACGCAACAATAAACACTCGTTACTCAACAATTAAGCTATATTTTCTAACAAGATAGGCACTACAAGACTTCCCACCCTTTCAAGAATAATGCGCAGTAAAAATATTTGCTGAAATCTCAATTTTACCTTGCAAAAAGTCCAAAAACTTGATCAAAAAAACAGTGACCATTTGACTTCACCACAAGTATGTCACGATATCTCATTCATTATGGCACCTATTAAGCTAACTTTCATAGAAATAGATTGCGTTTGGTATTGCCATTCAAAAGAATATAAATCTACATAACGTGACTAACAAACTGTGGTGAATATTGGTAACGCAATAGAAGTAACGCAATAACATGATTTTGTAAAAAAATATTTAAATATTAAATTTACTTATCAAATAGCCTTTATTTTACTTATAGCATTACTTAAAGTTCGATGATTTATATGCTTATTCCATAGGAATTAATAATTGAATAGTAACTAACACAGGTTTTTTAAAAATTATCTTCGAAGTGCACTCGGTAAAAATGACACGGCGGTTTTACTTGAATTTTCTCCATTTTTTATGGAAAAATTTCAATTTACTCGACTGCATGCCATAATTTTGAAATTTTGACCTTTGGCCATGCTGGATAATAACATTATAGTTTGATACAAATATATACAAAATCTCTATGTTTGCAAGTTTTTAAGAAAAACATCGGTTAATTTTGAGGTCATGGTAATGTGCACAAATCCGCGGCCTCACCCTTATGGTAGCAGAAAATTTGTGTTTGGGCTCATTTTATTCGTCTCGATGAGCACTTTTCAGTTCTGGATAGTTCGAGGATCTGATGTTGAATGATGGAGACGGAAGGTGGTGTAAGGCATCTCCTCGATTAATAGTAGCAGATTACTCGTGTTTGGCCTTAATTAATTCGTCTCGATGAGAACTTTTTAGCTCTGGATAGTTCGAGGGTCCCTTGATGGATGATGTAGATGGAGGAAGGTCAAGGGATCTCCTCGCGTAATTGTCGCAGAACATTTGTGCTTGACTCATTTAATTCATCTCGATGAATACTTTATAGGGTTCGAACCTCCCTGGGAGTAAATATCTGAAAATGTGCCGCACTTCACATAGGATGACTTCTGATAAGACTCTTATGTCAAGGCACTAAGTACGAAAATTGCTTGTATCACGCGTGTTCCTATGTTGAATGGATTATAGAAGAATGGACCGATTTCGATGCGTTTTTTAAATAGAAAGCTAATTTTTGCGAGAGTGTACTTAGCTTTGTTTCATGAAAATCGGTTCAGCAGTTTTCAAGTAACTTTAAAAGTTAAGAACACTCTCGCAAAAATTAGCTTTCTACTTAAAAAAACCGCATCGAAATCGGTCCACCCGTTTGGGAGCTACGATGCCACAGACAGACAGACCGACAGGCAGACAGACAGACAGACAGACAGACCGTGTTCCATACTCTACAAATAGACAAGAATAAAATATGTATGGGATATCCGATTTTTTTTCGCGATTTCGATGTGGGTCCCATAGAGAAAGTTGTTCAGTTTGACGGTCTAAACAACCCCCTTAAGAGTTTCAAATATTTATTTTTACTTATGAAACATCTTGTATAAGGTCTAACAAAATTAGCTGAAACTTTTTTAAGGGGAGTATCAGACCATCAAACTGAACAACTTTCTCTATGGGACCAATATCGAAATCGCGAAAAAAAAAAACACCTGTCCCATACATAACTGCCACATGACTCGACCCGAATGTATGGGACAGTTGATTGTTTTTTCGCGATTTCGATACTGGTCCTATGGAGTGGTTCAGTTTGATGGTCTGATACTTCCCTTGAAATAGTTTCAGCTAATTTTGTTAGAACTTATATGCATACATTGCCGGAGGATCAGCAGGTACTCTATTCAATCCCTGGGATTGTCCCAGGGATTGAATAGAGTACCTGCTGATCCTCCGGCAATGTGTAAAGTATAGTAGATTACACACCGAGGGCAGGAAAGTAAGAAAGGTCTCAGATCTCATGTAATGTGATCTGAGACTAGTATACTATTTTTACTGTCCGAGGTTAGTATACTATTTTTCTTGTCGACGGAGGTGGAAAGCGACAACTTTTGTCTGCATTTATCAATATTATTATATGTAAGTACCTATAAAATTACAGATTAGGTAATCAGTGTTTTCTTAGTCTGTCATTTTATAGGTAGGCTTTATGCAAGAAGTTTCGAATCAGATCCATTTTTTTATGTTTAATGTAAATGTTTAAATGTTTAAAATAATGTTTATAAAAAAGGTTCTAATGGAGTTATTAATTTTAATAATGTTGATTTTGAACAAACAAAGGTGTTTTTCTCCCCTCCGGACGAAAAGGGTCAATTTTCATCCCGCTGCACTAAATGAAGTTGTCGCTTTCCACCTCCGTCGAGGAAAAAAACAGTATACTAACCTCGGACAGTAAATAAGAAAGTCTCAGATCCTGAGACCTTTTCTTACTTTCCTGTCCTCGGTGTGTAATCTATTATTATTTAGGTACCTAGCTAGATACTTACATAATATTGATAAATACAAACCTAAATCAATTTACTTTACACATTGCCGGTGGACCGTCAGGTACTCTATACAATCCCTGCGGATTGTACCTATACATTACCTAGGTAAAGTATGTAAAGGACAATAATATTTAAATATTCCAAACATTGCCTGGACGCCCCAGGTACAGTACAGTACAGACTTACGTACCTACTTCTTGTACCAAGCCACAGATATATTTGCAAAATTTTCTTTTTTGTCTGTAAGTTTTAAACTTTTTTAGCCATTCTATTGTGTAGATACGAGTTCAAAAATAAGTTCTGCAAAAGATTTATATTCCTACACACATTGGTTCAGCTTTTATATACTATATTCTGTTTTCTTGTTTTTTCACTGTAACTTCTCTAATAAGTCCCAGAAAAATCTGAAAAAATATATTACATATACTATTTTGATTCACGTTCATAAGATCCCTTTTGGCCCATCTTCAGAAATTTGTTCCAAAAAACAGAATAATCCGTCAGGGTTGCCTCTCATTTTATTCTAAAATTATTCTAAAAAATATTTCTTTTTCTTTTAAGTTTTCAATAGTTATTGTATACTTACTTACATTCAAATAGCTTTTTGATCGGACGCATAGGTACTTTAACTACTTTTTCACGTAAATAATTTTCGAACAAGCTGACTTTTTCGTTTTTTGTTTTTAATTTTTTCTTAAAAGGAGGAGAGGAGAGGGAGGAGGAGTTGCTGGCCTTGATAGTTGACTGCATAAAAAACTATGAACTGAAAAGATAAAAACAAGCTCCTTTAATCAGCTATAATAACTTTGTTTGAGCAAATTAATACAAATTGAATGTTATTAGGTACTTATTAGGTAGGTATCGCAAACGGGGACAAAGAAAAATTACAAAACATTTGTCCCCGCCTGCAATACCTACCTAATAAGTACCTAATAACATTCAAATTGTATTAATTTGCTCAAACAAAGTTATTATAGCTGATTAAAGGAGCTTATTTTTATCTTTTCAGTTAGTAGTTTTTTATGCAGTCAGGTTTTTTGTTTTTCTTAATAATTTACTTTATTTCATACTTTTTAGTCTAGTGTCAAAATGGTAGCATAAAAGTACTATAATATATATATATTTGGAATTTGCTCTTCACCAGCTTTCATTTGATACCCATATTGTAATTTTTTACGAAAAAAAAAGATTCTCCCCCTCTCTTTTTTATTTCGCTGACGCCATATTAAAATAATGTACCCTATGTCACTCTCACGATTTTTACAAATCTAACGAGACCTCATACGTTAAAATCCATTAAGCCGTTTAGGCTGTAGGGAGTGCCAAAGAAATAGACATACAAACATACATACATACATACATACATACATACTTACATACATACATACGCCCGAAAAACATAACCCTCCTTCTGTCGCAGTCGGGTAAAAATTAGAATATTTTTAGAATAAAATGAGAGGCAACCCTGAAGGTTTTTCTGTTTTTTGCAACAATTTCTGAAGATGGGCCAAAAGGGATCTTATAAAATACTACATGAATCAAAACATGAAATATATTTTTTCAGATTTTTCTGGGACTTATAAGAGAAGTTGCAGCGAAAAAACAAGAAAACAGAATATAGTCTATAAAAGCTGAACCAATGTGTGTAGGAATACAAATCTTTTGCAGACCTTATTTTTGAACTCGTATCTACGCAATAGAATGGCTAAAAAAGTTTAAAACTTACAGACAAAAAAGCGAACTTTGCAAATATAATTACGTAAAATTTCACGGAAATTTGACACTTTTTTAATAAAAATGAGTCTATATTAAGCGCGCAACACACGGCCGCTATAATATGTTGCTGTACTCTTCTAACGCATGCAAGTTGCTAATCGCTTTCTCTCACTCGCACGCGGGAAAGAGACATGCTTATGTAATTTTGCGTGCGTAAGAAGAGTACAGCAACATATTATAGCGCGTGTCTGTGACGCCCTTTAACTATTCTTATGTCTATATCTCGGAAACTAGGCTCGTTTGGCGGTTCACGAGGGTGTGTTGGCACCAACTTTAATATATGGCAGTGAGAGTTGGGTATGGCAGAAGAAGCATGAATCTAGAATAAATGCTGTTGAAATGCGCTCCCTGCGCAGTAAGTGTGGTGTGACTTTAAAGGACTGGTTACGGAATATTGTGATTAGAGAAACATGTGGTCTGAAAGAAGATGTAGTGACAAGGATTGAAAAAGGCATGTTGAGGTGGTTTGGCCATGTGGAAAGAATGAGCCAAAGTAGGTTGACGTATGAAATTTACAAGGCAAGTGTGAATGGAATGGTCTAAGGGGTCGCCCTAGGCGCACGTACGCTGACCAAATCGGATGCGTACTGAAGAAGGGCCAAATAAAATGTACCCGGAACCGACGAGCTTGTATGAAGAGACTTATGAATGTTGAGGAGGCGAAAGATGTGTGTCAGACAGAATCGTAGCATGTGGCGATCTATTGTCTCTGCCTACCCCAGTAGTGGGACATAGGCGTGAGCATATGTATGTATGTATGTGTAGAATTACGAAATAAAAAAGTGGTTTCTTCGATCTACCTGACGAGATATCCAGGGGCAAAGCGGGGAGAATATTTTCCGTCCGTCCTTCAGCACCAGATCTTGGTTAAAATGTATTTTGCTATCAAAACTGAACGTTTACAAACAAATTGCAAGCCAAGATGTTAACCGTTGAGGAGATCCCTCGTACGGAGACATTCCTAGCTTCAGTATCAGATCTTGGTTATATATGTGTTTTGCTATCAAAACAGAACAAATGGGAAGGAAGAGGAGTTTCCTTTTACGGAGACGATTCTGGCAGCAGCTCCAGGTTGCTGTCACCATATTATTGCATTCATCATCATCATCTAGATGCAGACGGAAGTCGCGGGAAATAAATAAACTACTTTTGTATCATTTATAATACAATTCCTGACCACCCCGCAAGGGATTATGGTCGTGAGTTTAAATTATGTGACTAGAAAATTAATAAGAATATTGGTATGACGTCAACAAACTTAGGTAAAAACATTCCTGCAAGCGAGACACGTGTGCTCTCATCGACAGTTGACGGGGAACTACTAGCTAGAGAGTGCGGACTGCGGTCAGAGGCGAGTGACCGAGTTTGCGATTTTTTTCCGGCAGTGCGGCTAGGCTATATTCTGGCTCCGGAAAAAAATTCGCGCGAATCGAAGCGAATCATATTTCTTGAAATAAAATGGTGTCCTGTAGTGTTCTAGGTTGTAAACATCGCTCAGAACAGAAAAATGAGAACATAACTTATCACGCGTAAGTATTATGTATACAATTCTTGAATTATTTGGCACAAATATGAACTGAACTTCTTTTTCGCGTTCTTAACTAAGATTTATTTGTACTTTTAAGATTAAATCAGGAGTTTTTCTCACTTTTCAATAATTTTATTAGAGGTTAGTATAAGCCGGCTAAGTTGTCTACGTCTGACATCTATATCCTTTCCACTCATGTAATCTATATGATTATAACGAACGAGAATGAGAAAGCATTATTCAACATCAATTTTATTTGGTTAAATTTGATTGTAAGGTTACCAGCATGTGATAATTTTTTTACCCCAAATATTGGGAATTTTAACTACGTGTTTGGATTCACAATATTTTTATTAAATAGTAGATAGGTAATTAAACCGACCGGGTGACCGTTTAGTGGTATTTCATCTCGAGCGTTTCCGTGCTTCAGAAGGCACGTTAAGCAGTTGGTCTCGGATAGTTCCGTCAGATGGCGTTGTAACTATTCTTTAAGCCAGGTCAGAGGCCTATTGAGGCGGCTTGAAAATTCTCTGACAGCAAGTTGACCACTACCTTGCCTCCACCACTACGCACTGGGCGTGGTGGAGTATGGCCCACTCCCTCTCACCCTTATTCGTGAGAGGAGGCCTTTGCCCTGCAGTGGGATTCTATAGGCTATAACTAACTTTACTTTTAGGTAATTAAAATTTTTTATGTACCTATTGTTATTAATTTTGTTCTCAGTTGTCGGGCGCGACTGGCAGAAACAAGTTAAGCGCATCGATGGATGCGCCAAAGTGTAGGTTCTTATCTTTTGATGAAGATTTTTTTGTTTGACAGCTTATGATCTGACTTTAAATCTGGTATATAATTTGTGCGGACGAAGTCGCGGGTAAACACTAGTACCTAAATAAATAAATGTTCAAGCCGTAGCCATAAGTTGTTCTTTTGTGAATGCGATGGAAGCTATCACTTTGTCTATAGGTTTCTCTGTCTTTGCTAGTCAATGATATTTTACAAATGATCATAAGGTTTTAACGATTTTTACCTATAGTAAGTCTATGCAGGTTTTTTTTTAAATTATACCTATTATAAATATTCAAATAAAACTGAAAATGTTTTATTTATTGTTTTATTTCCACCTGTATAATACGAGAAAGGTAACAATTTTCTCTCTTGAAAATCTCAATACAGGGTGTTACATAAGTAAAAAGAAATATTTAAAACTCTTAAGGGGGTTGTTAAGACCGTCAAACTGAACAACTTTCTCTATGGGATCAACATCGAAATCGCGAAAAAAAAATCTGATATTCCATACATATTTTAGCTCGAGTCGATTTGTAGAGTATGGAACATCAATTTTTTTTTCGCGATTTCGATATTGGTCTCGTAGTAAAAGTTGTTCAGTTTGATGGTCTAAACCACCCTCTTAAATGTTTATTTGTGTTTTTGTAATACCTTGTATAAAGCCTGACCAAAAAAATAAAAAACCCCGCCACGCGGAAATCATTGAAACTAATTTTTCGACTCGAAACATTTGATTGTCATCAAGGTTATAGTCGATTGTAGCACCCCAAAGCAGGTTTTTTATTTTCCTGGTCAGAAATGCAATTTTTGAAACTCGCACGTTGAAAGCAGCAGTAAAAAGATGCACAATCTCCATAGTAATTTTGACATTTTCTGCTGATAATTTTGAACGTGTGAGTTTCAAAAATCTCACTTCTGGGCTCTGGCTTTATAAATTCACTTTCTGACATAGGCGAAGTATTTTTCGCTTACGCTGATAGACGGAACATCAGTGTAACCGCGAATGAGACAGCGATAGTCTAGTCATAAAATCCTATATAATTTGTATGATGACTCCGGAGTCAGACATCCGTCGTAGAACAAAAAGTGGCTACGTCGATAAGGACAGCAATAAGTAGCGATCTCCTTTTTTAACTAGAGTGAATTTGCTATGTGCATCTCTTACTGATTGCAACTTGAATATGACAAGACACGTGCTTCCTTCTAGTTCCTTCTCTTTCTACGCTTTCCGATTAGATTAGGTTTAATTCCTGGCTCTATCTTTCAGCGTAAATGAAAAGTTTTAAATTGCAATGTTCACATCACATTTTACATAAATCTGCAGCTTTTTAAGGGTAAAATTTGATACGACTGGTAACCCCAAAATTTTTGGTACTTTATCTCCATCCCTTACGGGTATACGCTATTAGATGATCTATATTATTATGAATCTATGTACTTGAGTGAAATTTATGGGACAGCTGATTTTTTTTGGACCCTGTATAAGGATGTGGGGTTTAGATGTCAACACGCACAAGTTATAGCAAAGAAGCTAACAGATGGCGATACCGTCGCTCTCGGAAATATGCAGAGAAATAATCACAGAGATTCGATATATATAGAAGGTCCAACTTAGAACTGTTGGACCACGGCCGCGGTCCCCAGGCTTCACACTAAGCCTGGCGGAAGATCTTCCCTTTTCAATGGAGGAACATCCCAAGTAGCACCTAGCGTATCACATTTGGGCATTTTAGGTCTTTAAATATTTACAACAGTCGCAGTTCCATAACTGCTACGAGTCTACCCGCCTGGCCACGGGACAGGGCGACCGGCGGCGCGAATTGCGATTTTAGAATACACTGAGCGTTGTGTCTAGAGTTGCCAGGTGTCCCGATTTGCGCGGGACGTCCCGATTTTCAGGGGGTAGGGGACGCGTCCCGATTTGCACCTGATCGGGACACTAAATGTCCCGATAAATCAAATGCCCCAGGCGAAATTCGGGAAAAATATCGATTGATATTATCTCTCTGTTTATCTCAATTCGTAGAGCGGAGAAAAGTAGAGCTCGCTTCGCTCGCTCTAATTATCTGTTTTAATACACATAATCCTAAAGAGTTCTGACCACAGCTAAAAGATGTGGTGGTGCTAACATTTTCGAGCATGCGTCGCTCAATCCATAGCTATTATTATTACTTAGGTTACTTTGAACATGTTTTGTACGTAAAAAAAAGCTCTGGCTCTAACCGATTTGTATGAGGAAAAGTCGAGCTCGCTTCGCTCGCTCTACCTTTCTATTCTTATAAATCAAAAGATGTCTGACCACAACTTTCGACCACAAAATTTCGAGCTCGCTTCGCTCGCACCGTTATTTTTTAGACAATTAAGATTAATTGTCTAAGATTTTCGGTTATGTTAGTGAGTTGTTTTATGTTGGTTTATTGATATGAATGTTAAATATTCGAATAAGAATAAGAATAGGTATTTTATTGTTCAAACTGTGTACAAAAAGATGGAATCAACGCAATTAACCGCGTCATTAATTAATAGGTACGTAAACTAAAATTTTGTGTAATATAAGTAGGTATTACAATAAAATTTTAGTTTAAGTATTAAGTAATGACGCGGTTAATTATATTCTTTTAGTCCAGTAACTCTGACTAGTTATTATTATGTAGGATTACATTCAGATGTAGGCATTAGTAATTTAAGTTGCAAAACGCAGTTAATTTCAAAATACCTTGTTTTTTGTGTGTCCCGATCTACAACCCTAAATCCCGATTTTTTTTACCTTCTGCCCCGATTTAAAACAAATCGGACCTGGCAACCCTAGTTGTGTCCCTACTATTACGCAAGCACGCAGCGGCGCGTAGGCCAGTGTGACCATATGTGGCAGGATCCTGCCTTTTTGGCAGTTTTAGCCGTTTATTTTACTCTCTGGCACTATAGTGTGACTTTTTAGAAATCTGGCAGTATTTGGCAGTATTTAGCAATATAAGCTGGCAGATTTGGAATTATTATAAAAGGAGGAGGGTGCAATACCCAAAATGGAAAAAAACAGTACTTAAGTATGAATTTTAAAATGCCTATGGCAACACTGGCAACGCAAAGACCGTTGGTTCGGGAATTTCCCGTAACATCTATGGCTGAATTTGTAGTTCATTCCATTGTAAACCGTATAGTACTGAGCATAATGTTTATTATAATATCTTTGTTTGTCAGTTGTTTGTTTTTCTAATTAGTCTGTGATTAGTCTGACTAGAAAAACTACGGAGACACATTTATTGTTTCTAATTTCGTGCGGTGTGAGTGTATTCCATTCGTGATTTATCATGAAACGTAAATATGAACGATTATATCGTGTAGAGTGGGAGCAGGATCTTTTATAATAATTTGGCATTTTTTCGGCATGTTGTGCTTTAGAGTTTGGCAGGATTTGTCAGTTTTCTTGCCCAAGTGGGGCAGGATCTCTAATTTGAAGTTGGTCACACTGGCGTAGGCAGTGTATTCTAAAATCGCAAGACGCGCCGCCGGTCGCCCTGTCCCGTGGCCAGGCGGTACGACACAATGTTTACTGTGTGGGGGTTGGTTGGTTGGTTGGCTATATGTGGTAATGGTTCACTCACATATCAGACGAAAAAAGGTTCAGTAGGTAACTATAACTGTGTGTTGTTGTTGTGTCCACACGTTACGGAATTTTTGTGATATCTGGGTAGGTACAATATTCCCACACGGCGGTGTAACTGTAACAATTTTATTCTGTGTCGACTCTTGTCCATTTTTTGTCGTGACGACAAACACGTGTCGAGACTCCGACCAAAAAATGTTTCGAGAACAAATCAGAGTCGAATAGGAACCAGAAGAAGAAGAATTATTCTTCGGGACCTCCAGGTCAGGAGGAGAGTAAGCTCTGCATATCCCTGTCTATCTCTCGCAAAACAAAACAGCTCTTCGACTCTGGCGATGTCCAGGCTCTTCCAGGTTCGCGATTCGGGCCTAGCGATGCTTCTTTTGCCCTCTACTTTACTACACAAGTTTTTTTGTTAAGGGCTTACAAGAATGAGCGTTTTTCTTTTCTTTTTTAAATTTAGTTCCTAAAAAACTCGACAGATGACATGTTTATCGCCCCATAGAGCCGTAAGCGAGATCCTGTCAAAATCTGGTCAAGTCTGTGCCTGCCTTTTTTTTTTAATGCCATGGGATCGAGCCCATTCAGCCATGTCAGGCGAAAAAGTTTAGAATTTTCGATTAAAATGATTAGTAAATAATGAAATATGTCACTAAAAGATGCGTTGGCATCTTCTTGATCATCTTTTCACTCTTTACTATTTTAAAGAAACACTTTTTGATATCTTGACGTTTCTTCGTACAGACCGTAGCGCCATCTATCGATCCCCTAGAAAACAAAAAGAAAAACGCTCATTATGGCGTTCCATTAACACGTGCAATCTTAAAAATGTATCCTTTTAGGCTCTCTGAATATATGAGCTCCAGTTGTCCAATCACACTAGAATCACACCCCTCAGACACAACAGTTGTGTTTGTTGTTTGCAGTTACTGCAAACAAGTGCAGTTAAATTCATATCACGCACCAAGCAAACGGCGGCAAGTCCGGTCCCAAACTTGAAACTCGCCCAAATGAGATATCATTTGTGTCATTTCGTATAAATTACTTTCCATTTTGAGTTAAATTCCTCACTGTAGAGGAACGTGAGTTCCGTCAGTTTCAGTACGAGCTACCGGGCGTCTGCCACTAGTGGTCCAGTAGCACGCCACCACCGACTAATAGAGAACAATTTAGATGTGCCCTGTCTCTGTTACCGTACGCATGCTAAAATGACGGCATGACGGCGTTTTCTCTATGAATTATTTGGGCAATGTTATTCTTCATCTTCATCATCATCATCATCATCGTCACCCTAAATACGTCCCACTGCAGGACGTAGGCCTACCCTCAGGGGGAGGATGTATGACCGTCAGTCCACCACGCGTGCCCAATGTGGATTGTTAGACTTCACATACTTATAGTTACGCATCTGAATTTCTTCTTCAGGGTATGCAGGTTTCCCCACGATGTTTTCCTTTACCGTTTGTCCAATCGGTATTACGTGAATAAGTTATAAAAACTTATTGGTACTCATGTCGTCCGTGCGGATTCGAACCCGGACCTCAAGATTGGGTTTCTAATGGGTTTGCATTATGTTATTCTTATAACTTATAAATAATACTACTTGATAAAACAATCTAAGTAGGTAGGTACATAATTCCATACAAGACGTAAGGACGTTCCACTTTGTTAGTTCAAGGAAACTACTGAACCGATTTTGATACGGTTTTCACTGTTTGCATGCGGAGCGAAAAGCGGAGACTTCTAATTTAAACATTTCGAGGTTCGTACTTATCCCGGAATTGGACTGTACTTTATGACCGCCTTTGGAAGCGCTTCCGAGCTTCGGAACGGACTGAACGTCAAGGGTATCGGATAGTGCTGGTACTCGCTAGATTGCGGTGTACCTACTCGTTTAGTCATAATGATGACGAATCATCAGCTCATACTATACATAATGTTTTAAACAGTGGCGTAGCGTGCCATAGTGGTATACACATTTGTTTGGGGGCCCTTATGAAGGATAAAGATTCCTTACAAAAGAAAAAAAAAATTTGCATAAAATTAAAAGAACATTTTTAAATAAATTGTTGTTTGAAATATTTATTCATCATATAATTATCTATCTGTCACTTTATCCAAAAAATTTGAAACAATTCAAGGAGTTGCGTTGTGGGTCTGCTATTGGGCGGTAGCTTGTCGGTTGTCCCATCCCCGGGCCTACAGCGGAATTCCAGTGGTGGCTCAGGATATTGTTCTTTTATAAGAACAACCCTTGAAGTCACCAAAATATCTATATAACCGTACAACGTCAAGCATTTTTGCTACAAAAACTCGACATGGCCAAAATCATCTACACCAAGATGGATGCCATAACCTTAAAAAAAGAATATAATAAAACAATTCAAATGAAATATACCTACACTCTCCTTGCCTTTTTTTCGGCAAACTTATTTATTAAATCATTTAGGTATAGCTGATGAAGAAATTTGGGAAATTTTTATTAATTTTTGCTTACGCACGTCGGGGGCCCCCGTAGGCCCCGCATAATTAATACGGCATATACGGCGGTAGCTACGCCCCTGGTTTTAAGGGTATATTATTCGGAGCGCGCTCCATACAAACGTACTATGGTGATATTTTCAATACTAACCAATCAAAGTCAATGAAATTTTGCAGAAACAGTCTAGAAACAAATTTCTATGCTTGTATGGAGTCAGATTTTCGTTAAAATGTATAGTTTTAAAGTTGGAGTGCCTCAAAGATTTCCATACAAATCTTAAATTAATCCTAGCATTGAAACTGTATATTTTAACGAAAATCTGACTCTATAGAAGCATAGAGATTGGTTTCTAGATTGTTTCTGCAAAATTTCATTGAGTTTAATTAGTTAATATTGAAAATATCACCATAGTACGTTTGTATGCAGCGCGCATTTTCGCTCTCGGAATAATATTCTCTATATCGATCTGAATCCCATAGAAAAAGATGTTTAGTTTGAAGGTCTGATCATCTCCTCGAAAAAGCGCAAGCATGTTATTATTTATGAAATACCTACACTGTTATGCCTAGGTGTTTGCCTTGAAAAAACAAAGTATGTAAAACTAGGTAGGTATACTTACTTCGTTTGTACATGTGTGCATGATTCACAACATAATCAACGTTCCTAAATCAATTCCCTTATCAATTAATCTGTTATCATTGCACACCTGTTCAAAAGATAAAAGTATATTCAACCAAAAATATATAAAGATGGACAATTAATAGTGATTAATCAGTATTACTGTTGGTTGTTGGGCAAGATGTGGCAGTCTGTTGCGCTATTTTGTGTCTTATTGGCTGGAGTTAAGGGCCAAGAATCAACGGCTGTGTCTCGCTGTAAGTAGATACTGTTCAAATAGTTACTTTCTTAGTGTAGGTAGCTACTAGGTCCACTATTAAGGAGTAAATTGGCAGCCGACCGCATGCAGCAGCAGCATACGACGTGTCGGATACGACACGTCGGAGCGACGCGTCGCTCCGACACGTCGGAGCGGTATGAATTCGAACCCGACCGCACGCAGCAGCAGCATACAGCAGCTGCAAACAGTGTTGCCGACTTAGGGTATTTTTTGGGGTAAAGTGACACATTATATTACGACCGTGCTCCCCTTTGGGATACTCAGAATCCTTGTTACAAACATCAGTGATCTTAGTAGCCTGGTTCCTTTTCACCTTTTTAGGGTTCCGTGCCCAAAGAGTGAAAACGGAAACTTTGTCCGTTCGTCCTACCTATTTAGGGCTGTAACTTTTGAACCGTAACAGCTAGAAATAATAAAAACGACAACATGTATCAAATTAAGGGGGAAACTCATACAAAAAACAATTTTTTTTTTAAAGTTTTTAGGGTTCCGTAGTCTTAGTTACTTTACTTCTAAAATGCTGGAGTACAAAAATCTTAAAATGGTATAAGTAGTAGATTACCGAAGGCAGAAAAGATATTTATTTAGAAAATAGCTGTTTATAAGATCTTCGATCAATTTAATTAATTGAAAATAGGATAAACTTTGTTTGTATGCAGCGCGCTCGTGCGCGCTGGCAGGAATATAATCTTAAACTCAAAAATAGCTGTTTATAAGATCTTCGATCAATTTAATTAATTGAAATTAGGATGAAACTTCGTTTGCATGCATCGCGCTCGTGCGCGCTGGCAGGAATATCATCTTAAACTCAAAAATAGCTGTTTATAAGGTCTTCGATCAATTTAATGCGAAACTATCGTGTTTATACAGGGTCAAACTTAATATGCTGAAACTTTTTTAAGGGGATGATCAGACCATCAAACTGAACAACTTTCTCTATGAGACCAACATAGAAATCGCGAAAAAAAAATCAGCTGTTTCATACATTTGGCTCGAGTAGGTTTGCACTTTTGTATGGGACAGCTGTTTTTTTTTCTCGCGATTTCGATGTTAGTGCCATAGAGAAAGTTGTTCAGTTTGATGGTCTGATCATTCCCTTAAAAAAGTGTTACCATATTAAGAAGGACCCTATATAATATTTGAACACTGTTTTACCCAATACCGAACGCCGTATGATGTACCTAGGTATCGTTGGAATTTAACGGAAAATGTGGTTGAAAATAGTGATTTCATTAAATTAAATATTATAGTGGAATTTGTATGAATTATCGTGCTTTACCCAACTTTTAATTTCTATCGCATGCCACAAAATAAATTCGTGAATTTAGGATAATTATCGCATGCCTGGCAGCACTCGACGACACTACTGGTGTGCGGTCGAGGCTCGACCGCATACAGCATGTCGCATGCTTCGTGTCGGATGCTTCGAAGGGTATTTCATAGAACTACATACAAACCAGTAGTGTCGGAGCGACACGTCGTATGCTGCTGCTGTATGCGGTCGGCTGTTAACCGGCACCTGAAAAACCATGGCGAAACTATTTTAAGGGGATGATCAGACCATCAAACTGAACTGTTTCTCTATGGGACCATTATGGAAATCGCGAAAAAAAAATCTATGGTCCCATACATTTAGGTCGAGTAGGTTTGTATGGAACAGCCATTTTTTTTTCGCGTATGGTCCCATATTGGTCCCATAGAGAAATATGTTAAGTTTGATGGTCTGATCATCCCCTTAAAATAGTTTCAGCTAATTTTGTGAGACCTTATAATCTCGACATTCACCTAAAATCAAATCGTAGCTCACAAAATCCTTGTAGAAAAGCAGTCATTACGCAGTATATTTTAAATAGCTAAGAGTGTATGCGCTAAACGCAGATGCACTCTCGTCCTTACCCTCCTATGTCTGATGGAACGGGAGACCGATACGATCAGAGGTGGGGTCAGATGCAGTAGCCATAACCGGCAGCCACACGGTTTGGTGTGGCTACACTCAGCGGGACCCTATGCCCACGTATATCCTAGAACGATGCGAGTATGTCTGGGATTTAGTTCCGAATTTGTTCTATCGAATCCAATCATAATTAAACTTTGTTCCGTTAAAATGGAAGAACCCTGTTATTTTTGAAATTACATATGCTAGAACACTGTTTTCACTTAAAACGTAATAAAGGAAAGTAGAACTAAATCTTGGCACCAATTTAGAGTTCCTATGACTTATACCTAAATAAAAAGTGTCCCGCTGTCTCGAGGTTTTTTTCAAAAGATTACCGTTCTTCCATTTTAACGGAAGAAATTTTAATTCTGATTGGATTCGATAGAACAAATTCGGAACTAAATCCCAGACATACTCGCATCGTTCTAGGGCATACGTGGTGATAGGATCCCGCTGAGTGGAGTCACACCACGGTTTGGGCGTCAAAAATGTGTCATAATAAGTTCGGATGACATTATGCATATGTATAGGGTCCAACTTAATATGCTGACACTTTTTTAAGGGGATGATCAGACCGTCAAACTGATCAACTTTCTCTATGGCACCAACATCCAAATCGCGAAAAAAAAATCTGCTGTCCCATACAAAACTGTAAACCTACTCGAGCCAAATGTATGGGACAGCAGATTTTTTTTACGCGATTTTGATGTTGGTGTCATAGAGAAAGTTGTTCAGTTTGACGGTCTGATCATCCTCTTAAAAAAGTGTCAGCATATTAAGAAGGACCCTGTATATTCGCACGACTATATTCCCCGAGGGAGTCAGAGATATTCTGAAACCTCAGAACATCCACGTATGTCTGTCCAGTGTGACGGGGAACGAGCCGTCGCCACTTGTAATGGACAGTAGGTACAATACATGCCTCGAAATTGAAGCATGTAGGTTTCCTCACAATGTTTTCCTTCACCGTAAAGCCAGTGGTGTTACAAATCGTACATTAACTATAGTACCTACTTAGTTAGATATCACACCGAGGGCAGGAAAGTAAGAAAGGTCTCAGATCTCATGTAATTGTTGACCGAGGCGAAGCCGAGCTCAACAAACATGTGATTTTTTACTGCACGAGGTAAGTATACAATTTTTCTCCTCGACGGAGGTGGAAAGCGGCAATTTCGTTTAGCGCAGCGGGACGACAAATGGACGCTTTCCGTCCGGAGGGGAGAAAAATTCCTTAAAAATCATTGGATACCTACGAGTCGGCGCCTGGACGGGGATCGAACCATCGCCTCCTGCACGGCAGGCAAGGTTACTCGCCACTGGACCACCACGGCTTTAATTGAGTGGTAGAATTTGATGAATTTAACTTATTTCACTAATGTATTACAGGCACGAGCCACGAGGGTGAACTTCCGATCAACACTGATATTTCAGGGTGCATCAACCCTCCCTGCCAGCTCCCCCAGCTCCAAGATGTCGTGCTGAACGTCATTTTCAGAGCACGTTAGTAAATAAATAATAATAAATACTTACCTCTGTTGCAGAAACGCTCATTAAAGTTAATCCTCCATTAAATGTCTTGCTGTGAACAAGACAAAAAGTGACAGCTCATTAGATATAGGTATTATACAACCATCGAGTGTTCTAATTCAATGTAAACAACGCAAAACTAGATAGTAGTGCTGCGCTTTCATTCATTGCATGAAATGATAACAAATAATTTTTGACCTAAAACTTAAAGTACAAATAACTTTAAATTTTAATTAAGTATCAAAAGATTGAAGTTATAATTTCAATCAAATAATTTTGTTATAAGTAAATCAGTTGGGGTGTATGGGGTTTTGCCTACGATTCTTATTCGTAGGGTTTTGCGCTTATTCATTAACACGTTGTATATAACAATTTGACTACATAAAATCAATAAAAAAGTTGATGACGATTGATTGATTGGGGGCACGGTAGTGCCACCGCCAAGTCGAGCAAAAAAGCGGCACGGCCGTACCATCCTTTTCTCGAAGCAGTTCAGGCCATTTTCGACCCCCCTGTAACTTCGTTGTGGATAAAGCTCTTTCTGCCATACGTAAAATAATAGGGATGGAGGCACATCTCGATTTTTATCGTTTTCTCGGGGGTGGCATGCGAGGCCTACTGTTCTAATAAAGTGAGAGAAAAAGAGTTACAAATCTCTGTTTCTGTAATTCACAATAGCTTTATTTCGTTTTATTTGGAAAGGAGTAAAGTCTATCTAATCTAATCTCAACTTTTATTAAACTATAACAGTAGTGTCTATTTTATTTTTAGTTATCCCTGACTCCAAATCAACCTTTTTAAGAATTTTCGTCTGTCTGTTGGTTTGTTTGTAACGCATAAACGATTTTGATGAAACTTGTTTTGTTTGATAGCTTATGACTTGACTTAAAATCTGGTATAGGACCTATAATTTGTACGGACAGAGTACCAGGTAAGCTATACTTAGGGCCTGTTTCACCACTTCTGAATAAGTTCTTGTTAGCTTATCCGACAGATATTTTGACATAATTTCATACAAAATATGTCAAACTATCTGTCGGATAAGCTAACAAGAACTTACCCAGAAGTGGTGAAACAGGCCCTTAGTATACTATAATACTGATCAATATTTGCCGGCAGCTCGCACCATGACGTCGATGCGCACCCTGGTAACAGCCTACATGGGCATCGGCATCCTCCAGGTGCCGATACCTTACGACCTGCAAGAGAACTCTGTAACCTGCAACTTTCTAGTGAACACTCACTGCCCGGTCCTTCAGGAGGAAGTGGTGCAGTATACGCTGAGGATGTTCATCGAATCTTTCTTCCCTGTTGTGAGTATTTGTCGTGGTTCCTTAGAATTTGACCACATTTCTAACCGTCGGTGTTGTAAGAAGCGAATAGCAAAGGGGTACCGAATAGGGTCATTTTTGCAGTTTTTTTTGTTTATGAAAGATAGGCCATGTGGTAGAAGTTATTGCATTTGCAGAAGGTGTTAAAAGTAGAGTATGCTCCTCGGGGATGAAGGTGTTTTCGTCTTGGGAGAGCTTGAACTCACCGCTGCACTTAGGATTCTAGTCTAATAACACCCTCGTTTCGCTCGGGAGTTAACCCTGGAATCCTTCGTTACGCTCTGGATTCAAAATGGCGCCCGTGACGAAAGAGACTGCTTTATCCTCTTGGTACATAATCTAATGAAATAATAGTTATTTGTTATGCTAGGCTGCAAAGTTGTTTTTTGCCGCGAGTACTTATATTGAAACCTGAGCAAGCGAAGGATTCTAGGATTGAACCACGAGCGAAGCGAGTGGTTCAAATATAGAATCCGGAGCGTAGCGAAGGTTTCAAAGGTACGAGACGCGGAATAATTTTGCAGCCGAGCGAAACACACAACTTTTCACCTCACAACAGCGAGGAAAATGTTAGGTGCAAGCACTGAGTTTAGATGTATAGAGCGAACATCGCGCTTTATGACGTTGTCCCATTCTATTGCGGCTATATTACTCTTGCATTTAGTCACTGTCTCACTGCGGTCACGTGTAGCAGTTTGATTGAAAACCAATTGATCAGCATAAAAAATGTCCTGGTGTGTAGTGTGTACTGAGACACTGCGCAAATAATTCAGGAAATGTAAGGAAATGAAAAGGAATAACTTCTCATAGGTAAACAAGATGAATTAATTATTAAAATGCATTTTAAATAAGTATTATTTTAAATGATGTTTTTATCCCACACTGGAAAAATAATTATATGCAAATAAGGACAAATCTATACGTGAAAAAGAGAAGACAAGAGATATTGCTACTCAAAGGGATTATATTTAGTTATAATCTCTTTGTTGACACTCAAATAAATTATAATGAAGGACAAACTTATACGCGAAAAAGAGAAGACAATAATATGCACAAATATATGCATAGTTCGTTATGTTAGCAACATAATCTTTTTGTCTTTTTCGCACGTATGGTTTTACTATCTTTTTATCTGGACTCGAATGGATTCTAATTTTAAAAACTCTTTGCACGCTAGCGGATAAAATGCACTTTTGCACTCAGATTTCGAATGATAAACAGAATCTTTCCGAGCTTGTAAGGTGAAAAATCAAATATCAATCTTTGATCTTGTTTCTCCGCCTGGGCAACTGGACCATGCTGCAAAAATATTTTTGTTCACATGTATGCCGCAGCCGCGTACTGGAAAGCGAAGCTTGTTAGACTACAAGGTGGACCGACGACCTGGTGAAGGTGGTGGGAATCCGTTGGATAAGGGCCGATGTGGCGATCCTTAGGGGAGGGAGCTATGTCCAACAGTGGATGTCTATCGGCTGATATGATGATGATGATGATGTAAATTAATGAGCCGTCTTAAAAGCGCTACTGTAATCACAAGAAAATTTTAGGGTCTTGTCTTAGCCTTCGATCAAAATAAAATGAATGGATAGGCCTTAAGCGAACATTTCAAACCAGAAAAATGAGGCAAAACAAATGAAATTTTTACTTGTCACTTGTAAGAAAGTGCCCTAGATTTGACAGATAATGGCGCTAGTTTGTATGTACCAAGTGCACCAGTAGTTTGCTTCAACTTACCGCGCTTTAGACCTATCCATTCATTTTATTTTGATCGAAGGTCTTAGCGGCTCTAAATTATTTAAGAGTTATGTATTTGATCCTAATTTTAAACCTTTCCTTCCTTTTTTTACAGGGAACCCAAGTGACTCTGGAGTTCAGAGTGGTCGATGATGCCAACAGTCCAGTAATATGCATCAGGGTACCAATCAGGATTATCGAAGCGATCGGGTCCGGAAGGCTGGCAGCAAGCAATGCCACAATTGTTGTTGAACAGTAGAAGCGCGTGTCGTGACGTCCAAGGATCGAATACGACAACATTTATACTTATTATTAATTTATTCAACCATTTAACAAGTAAAAGAAACTGTTTTTTTATTCAACATATTGCACGGGACATGTCGTTAGACCATGGAGGCAGTTATTTATTTCGCACGTGCCGAAAATGATATACGGACGTGTATGTAACGTCCGTATTTCATTTTCATTTCAAAGTACCTAGGTAGCTAAAACTTTAAAACAGACTTTCCTGAAGTTGAGAAGTGCGATCTTGCTTTTATTTTAGCCTCGTTCATTTGGTGAACGCCTTTTTCACGTTCGTTTCATGCATCCTACGTTCCAGCGGCGAATCTATACCTACTTAAGTATTTTTGAATATTAAACATCTTAATATTATAAGAGATAAGTGTACTTTTTGCAACCATCAGCAGCAAGGCTGATTCAGTGTTTATGTGGTGTAGAGCATCTCTGTGATGGGGATGGACCAGGTCTGCCTGCATAACTTCAGTCGGTTTAGGAGTTACAGACGTTTAAAGCTCTGGAAAAAAATTACGAACAGCTGCAGGGCTGATCGTATGATATTATTGTAGTATGCACTGTAGCCATGTGAACACTACAAAAACTGACATGGTTCATCCTAAACCGACTGGCAGTTCATGTCAGTTTTTGTACTTTTCGCATAGCTACAGTGCATACTACAATAATATCATACGATCAGCCTTGCTGTGGATCTTAATTTTTTTCCAGAGCTTTAAACGTCTGTAACTCCTAAACCGACTGAAGTTATGCAGGCAGACCTGGTCCATCCCCATCACAGAGATGCTCTACACCACATAAACACTGAATCAGCCTTGCTGCTGATGGTTGCAAAAAGTACACTTATCTCTTAGTCTATAATACGGTTACCTATCGTACTTTCGAAAAATAGTTTTCCGAATTTTAGTTCTCCGAAATCGTTATACTTTTTATTGATTCCCTTTTTTTATGTTTCCCCGAAATATTATTCGCCATATTTTAAAAAGCCAGAGTTTTTATTGTCCTTTTTTTCTTTTAACCAATGGATCAAAATTCTGTAACAAAGTTTCCCGAAGTAATGTAAGTCAGATAATTTACTTTTTCGAATATTGGTTTTTCCGTACAGTCACATTTCCGCAGAAATATTTAACCTAACCTATCCTAGAATTGTAAAAACACCAGATGGTTTTTTCAGGCAGGGGGCGTCCACCTCCCGCACCTTCAACATACATATACCTAAGCAAACAAGCAAGCATGCAAGCATGCAGCAAGCAAGCAAGCATGCAGCAAGCAAGCAAACATGCAGCAAGCAAGCAAGCATGCAGCAAGCAAGCAAACATGCAGCAAGCAAGCAAGCATGCAGCAAGCATTTTGATGCTCCGCTCGCTTCGCTCGCTCCGCTAAGTGTTTTACATGTTCTAACCTAACCTAACCTACAATTTTAAAACCACCAGGTTGTTTTTCTCAGGCAGGGGGCTTACGCCCCCCGCACCCCCCTAGCGGGGGGCGCAGCCCCCCTGCACCCCCCAACATGCATACAAGCAAGCAAGCAACATGCAAGCAAACATGCAGCAAGCATGCAGCATGCATGCAGCAAGCAAGCAAGCATGCAGCAAGCATTTTGATGCTCTGCTCGCTTCGCTCGCTCCGCTAAGTGTTTTACATGTTCTAACCTAACCTAACCTACATTTTTAAAACAACCGGTTTGTTTTTCTCAGGCAGGGGGCTTCCCCCCCGCACCGGCCCCCCTAACATGCATACAAGCAAGCAACAAGCAAGCAAGCATGCAGCAAGCAAGCAAGCAAGCAGCATGCTAGCAAGCATGTTGGTGCTATAATCCTGGTATCATGTACTAGATAATTATTACAGAAAACTTTACTGTGTTGTGTCAGTGTCCTAGTCATACTTTGGAAGAAGTTGCTTCTACATTTTAAAACTTCGAACCCAGAAGACCGTTGTCAAAAGAAAAAAAAATATTATGAAATTCTGATTTTAAATTTTCTGGAAAATGATACTTCTGTCAAGTCTTTATAAGGAGTAACAAATGTATGTGTAACAAAATATCTGTCACTAGAAAATTCTATAAACCGTTTTCGAACAACTAAAATTCGGTCAGTGAAATTTCGAAAGTAAGATAGGTTACCCTATAATACGGATACGAAAATGACATTAGGTAAATGTTTATTGGAATGTGTGAAATTAAAAATACTTAGTATCTAGATTATAGATATATTCGGAGTAGGTACTTACTTATACTCTAGATTCTGATTTTGAATGATTCAGAGACGGTATAAGAATCTGTATCCCCTCATATTGTAATTACTTATGTAAGTATAATACGGATTATGGTCCTATCATATTCACTGGAGGCTAAGATAAAAACCCTCGAAATCATGCTTAAGAGCACCAAATTTGCTCCAACAGTATGAGGACCTACGAGTATTCTGGTTAATGTGTTAAATTATCTCTGCGATTAAAATTATCAGATCTTTTTTTACAATTTATACATACATACAATACTTCCCCAATGTTTGCCCTTCTTTGAAGGGGAAGGGAAAGGTTTGCCTTTACCTTCTCGGGTATGCAGGTCCGGTATTCCGTAGATCTCAGCGGTACCATACTCCCTACCAAATTTCTTACAATTTTGACTAAGTATGAAACATTGAGACAAAAAACTATTAACTGAAAAGATAAAAACAAGTTCCTTAAATCAGCTATAATAACTTTGTTTGAGCAAATTAATACAATTTGAATGTTATAACTTATTAGAGTTATTAGGTAGGTATCGCAAACGGGGACAAAGAAAAATGACCTATTTGTTGGTTATTGGTTTGTCCCCGCCTGCAATACCTACCTAATAAGTTATAACATTCAAATTGTATTAATTTGCTCAAACAAAGTTATTATAGCTGATTTAAGGAGCTTGTTTTTATCTTTTCAGTTAATAGTTTTTTATGCAGTCGGGTTTTTTGTTTTTCTAAATAATTTAGTTTATTTCAAACTTTTTAGTCTTGTGTCAAAATGGTAGCATAAAAATACTATAATATATATATATTTGGAATCTGCTCTTCACCAGCTTTCATTTGATACCCATATTGTATTTTTTTACGGAAAAAAATGTATTCTCCCCCCTCTCTTTTTTAATTCGCAGACGCCATATTGAAATAATGTACCCTATGTCACTCTCACGATTTTTACGAATCTAACGACACCTCATACGTTAAAATCCATCAAGCCGTTTAGGCTGTAGGGCGTGCCAAAGAAATAGACATACAAACATACATACATACATACATACATACATACATACGCTCGAAAAACATAACCCTCCTTCTGTCGCAGTCGGGTAAAAAGTACAAAACTTCGTAGACTCAAAGTTAAGAGGTGATTCTAAAGAACACAGACAGACCCATCAAATTAATCCTTCAAGCCGCCCACTCTACTCGAAGTTCCTCCAACTAACCAACCAACTGAATAGAGTGGTGACAAAAAGTTGGTTGGCCAATTAAGCTTTGACGGTTGAATTAAATTTAATAAGGCGGCAAGGGAGAGACCGCATTCAACCACTACTTAAAAAGCTTTGATAAAATGAACGGTCCAATTCTACTAATAAACTGTAGTTTTTTGCTCTCTTAAGGCTATATTATTTGGAGCGCGCTCCATGCAAACGTACTATGGTGATATTTTCAATACTAACCAATTAAAGTCAATGAAATTTTGCAGAAACAATCTAGAAACAAATTTCTATGCTTGTATGGAGTCAGATTTTCGGTAAAATGTTTTCAAGTTATAGTGCCTCAAAGATTTCCATACAAATCTTAAATTAATCCTAGCATTGAAACTGTATATTTTAACGAAAATCTGACTCGATAGAAGCATAGAGATTTTTTTCTAGATTGTTTCTGCTAAATTTCATTGACTTTAATTGGTTAGTATTGAAAATATCACCATAGTACGTTTGTATGCAGCGCGCATTTTCGCACTCTGAATAATATTCTCTTAACTATTTTTTATGCGCTGAAATAAAGCTAAGTTTTCCCTAAAAGGGATTGCGGTCGTGCATGAGTTTATGTTGTTCCTATACCTAGGTGACTTATACTTAAGTAGGTACCTATTATTATTTTACTTGTAAATGTAGTTTTAATGACGTAAATATACAATACAGGACAAAAATGTAGTCACGCAGGTACCTAAGATTGAATTTGAAACAAAATGGAATCTGTCGAACTACAAAACACTTCTGTTTGTTGAAAAAATAATAGTTTTCAGACTTCGAATCCAAAGCATGTAATATAAATTATGAGCGCTACGTGAGACTATTATGAGACTTGGATGGTTCATAAATAAATAAATTCGGTAGGTAGGTATCTAATGTGGACGTTGAAGTCTAAAAATGATTTATGTTACTTACAACTTTATTTACAATTACAACACACAAGAGTGTTTTAAATAAATAATTATTTCTCGCGTTCTTAGCGTTCTGGTGTGCTATTTTTGATAGTAACACACCCTAATTAAGTAGTAAGTTTACTAATAATGCATACGTTCCACATAGTTTACATCACTCTTGAATATGAATATTGGGAAGTGTGAAATTTCAAATTAGCCTCAGGGGTGCGATTTTTGAATGAAATCGGTGAGCTTGAACGGTTTTTAAATCTCATACAAAAGCGTTCTCATGCATCTTTCTAATGCTTATTTGACTTTAAAAAATCGCACTCCTGAATTATAATTTTTGGAAGTCAAATCAGCAGTAGAAAGATGCATATCTCCATAGATATTTTGATATTTTCAACTGCTGAATTCATCGAATAAGATTCAAAAATCTCACTCCTGGAGTGCGATTTTTGAATCTCATTCGGTGAGCTCAGCAGTTGAAAATGTCGAAATTACAACGGAGATACGCATCTTTAAACTGCTGACTTGACTTTAAAAAATTGCACTCCTTAAGTATGATTTTTGAAAGTCAAATCAACAGTATAGTAAAAAGATGCGAATCTCCATAGTAATTTTGACTTTATCAACTGCTGAGCTCACCGAATGAGATTCAAAACTTAGAAAAAGTATACCTATGTCTAGAATGAGCCTCACACTTGTTCCGTATAAAACAAAAGGGGCTAACTTTCTTAGGTTGGTGTGCGTGAGGCGCCATACAAAATATGTATGTGTGCGTGTATATGTATAGGGTTTTGGAACCAGTACTGGTTCCTATTTTTTTCGACGCTTTCGTAGCTTTGACACATCTTGATCAATCTTGATAATCTAAGATTCAAAAATCGCACTCCTGATTCGACGTAATCCATCTTATTTCTTATGCCTACCACTACCTATTTACAATAACTAAACCAAAAATCAGAGTAAATCGCAAAAACGTTATAACAATAATTTAATTTTTTCACAACCAATAAACTTGGCATGAACAAGATTGCGTAAAGCGTATACCTACCTACCTACAGTAAAGCCTATCGTAACTTGTAAGGATTACCTCGCAACGTATGACAGTTACGTTATAAAACGACGCTATAGCACTTACATGGTTTTTCCGATTTGTATGTAAAAACGTGTCAGAAGAAAATGTTACGCATTTTATATTGATTTGACCCCCATAAAAAAGAGGTTTCGTGGCAGACCTAGACGAAGGTGGTGAGATGAAATCGATAGCGCAAAATGGACTCTTGGACAGAACGGAAGCCATTGCCCAACAGTGGGAACACACAGTTGCACAATAACGGCTGAATTATAAGTAGGTAAGGCATAAATGCACGTCTTTTTCGTGGTTCTTTTTTTATTTTGGTGTAATTTAATACTATAAGTACCTAATATATCCGTTTGGTTCCGCAATTAATCTCACCCCATTTCTTTCCGTAGAAAGTGACTGAAGTGTATACTTACAGCCGAAAAAACCGAGGTCGAAAGAAACTCAGTTGCAGAAACGCTCATTAGAGTTAATCTTCCATTAAATCTCTTGCTAACTTTTACTACCTACGTCAACAAGACAACAAGTGACGGTAAGAGATTTAATGGAGGATTAACTCTAATGAGCGTTTCTGCAACTGAGTCTTAGTTACCTATCATGACATGACATGTAATTTCATCCTGTCACCTTAACACTCCGTTGCAGAAACGCTCATTAAATCTCTTGCTAGCTTTTACTACATTAACTTTAATGAGCGTTTCTGAAATTGTGTTAACAAGTGATAGTCTTTGTACAACTGCACGGCTAGCATGCCACCCACGACAAAGCGATTAAACGAGAAAAACGTCATGCGCGCTCTTTTTGGCGTATGTAAAATAATAAAGATGGAGGCTCGTCTCGATTTTTGTCGTTTTCTCGGCGGTGGCATGCTAGAGGGGGCCGTGCTTTAAGCTACTTTAGTTGTATGGTTTCTGAGCACTCCGAAAGGGATTGTCGTGAGAATAATGTGTTGTATGTACGTAACAGTACGTATGTATACACGGCGACACATCAAACTACGCAAAACCAAAATAAGCTGAATGGGGCATATTACACACATCAATATTATCGTGATCCATGGATCGCGCGTATCACAAGTATTGATAGGCCTATTACACATTCAATATTATCATGATCCACACTCGTAGCATGCACATCTTCTGTTTCGTTCGCTCGCGTGCAAATAGAAAGAGAGCGAAGGTGTGATACAGCCGTATACTGATGGATCGTATCACGAAGCGCTTACACTTCAATATTATTGATGGATCGCGCGGATCACAGGATTTCTGGACATTCTGTGATATTATCACGATCCTGCGATACGGCATATTACACTATCAGTATTATCACAGGATCACGATAATACTGATAGTGTAATATACCCCAGAGTAATGATAAATCTGTGGAAACTTTTAGTTGGCAATGTTGGTTTATAAAAAATGTTGATATCTTACTATCCTGTAATTAGTCCGTAAGTTTTCCTAAAATGAATAAAATAAAGTAATGTAGGTACATAACGTCGCGCAGCCAGCTTACCTATGTTTGTTTACCCTTGTGTAGCTATCCTACCTACCTGATGATGATGATATGCTTCATGGCCGTGTTCGACCACAGCGACTGATTATCGCTGTTGATTTTGAGAGCTTCGTTGATGTGCTCTCAGGTGGCTGTTGTGCCAGGGTTGCCAGATGTAGAAAATTTTTCCTCGTACAAAAGCAACTAAAAACCTCGTTACTTTGCCTATTAAACCTCGTACATTACTCGAAAGTTTGAAAAAGCGAAGAATTAGGCATATAACACAATTAAATTTCAGACGTTTCATAGGGGGCAGCAAAATTATTTTGTAAAAAAATTTGTTTAAACAGAAAAAAAAGATAATAGCAGCTAATACTAGGAAAAAATCTAAGCGGTGATCGGTTTCTTGAAGATTTCCCAGCAAACTAAAATCTAAAAATAAACATCTAACAGTCTTCCTTTGATAAAATATTCATTTATTCTACAAAACGACAATTGCAATGGAAAATCATGCCATAATTTCCCTAAAAGTCAAAACCTCGTACAAATTTGTACGAGGCTGACGGCATCCTCGTACGAGAGACCCCAAATCTCGTACTTGTACGAGGAACCTCGTACGTCTGGCAACCCTGGTTGTAGCCTATCTTGGCCTCTTTGGCCTACCTACCTACCTGACTATAGATCCATCTTTATGAAATGTCTTCTAAAACGTTTCCAGCCATCGTTTCGCAGAAGACGTGACATTTTCATAACTGCCCGTCTCTCCCGCATACAGTGCAAGTGGGATGCTCCCGTAATGCGGATCATCAATCACTATCCGCTAACGTTATTGATACTTCCGCTTCCGCCGACGACATGCGGATTTGAATCAATATTTTAAATATATAATATAATATAGTATCTTTGACAGTGTCACACAAATTATCTAGTCACATTTAAAGTTCCAGAATCTAGCCTGGACTTGTATTATGATAACTAGACAACGATATAGAATCATTGACCTCTTATATAACAGAAGTAGACACACAATCAGCGGTCCACTCGGAAATTACGTTTCCGAGCTCTTTTGGTCTTAGTACTACGCCGACTCTCCGACTGTAAACATACATAATACGACTAAGTTTAAGAGAATATTATTCCGAGAGCAAAAATGCGCGCTGCATACAAACGTACTATGGTGATATTTTTAAATAACCAATTAAAGTCAATGAAATTTTGCAGAAACAATCTAGAAACAAATCTCAGTTACAGTATACAGTTTCAATGCTAGGATGAATTTAAGATTTGTATGGAAATCTTTGAGGCACTATAACTTTAAAACTATACATTTTAACGAAAATCTGACTCCATACAAGCATAGAGATTTGTTTCTAGATTGTTTCTGAAAAATTTCATAGACTTTAATTGGTTAGTATTGAAAATATCACCATAGTACGTTTGTATGGAGCGCGCTCCGAATAATATACCCTTAATAATCAAATATGACGTATTAGTATCACCTTACAGCATTCATACTTATTTTGCGTGGCTTATAATTTGCCGCTGTGAGACTGTGAGTCTATAGTATTTCTGGTCAATGTATAGAATACATACAGGGTCCAACTTAATATGCTGACACTTTTTTAAGGGGATGATCAGACCATCAAACTGAACAACTTTCTCTATGGGACCAACATGGAAATCGGGAAAAAAAATCTGCTGTCCCATACATTTGGCTCGAGTAGGTTTGTAGTTTTGTATGGAGGGGCTGATATTTTTTTCGCGATTTCGATGTTGGTCACATAGAGAAAGATGTTCAGTTTGATGGTCTGAGCATCCCCTTAAAAAAGTGTCAGCATATTAAGAAGGACCCTATATACAGGGTGTCCCGTAAGTCGACGTCAAGCCGAAATCGGAGCTCACGCTAATGAGTTTTAAAAAATCTGACAGTATCTGACTCATTATAGCGTCACTACCTGTCTCACTCACATTTCATGAATGACTCTCCGTCTCACTCGGTCTTAGGCAAGCTTTGAACGCACTAGAATAATTTTTAGTAGGTAAAGAATTTTTTTTCGAAACTGGGTTTCTTGAAGGATTTTTTTTTTCCCCCGTAATCAAAGAAATAATGTAGCAAGTATTATACCATTTTAGAATCCTTATTAAATGCGTCAACTTTTAGTGCTACTTGCCAACCTGGCGTAGTACTTTTTTTTTTCAGTACGGTCCGTTAAAGTTGGACGAAATATTAATTGTTTATTCATTGTACGGCATAATGTGACACTTTCTTCCAAGCTGGAGCAGTTGACTTGGAATTCTAAGTAATAGGTTAGATTAGCACTATTCGGGATTACATAAGAAAAATAAAATTGAAAAAAAGTTAAGATTTTTAGCAACAGGAGCTAAAAAACCATCACAGGGTGTACATTTTCTCGAAAAAATAGAAATGCCTAAAATGTAAAAAATTCAAGACTTAGATTTATTTTTTTATTTTTCTAGTAACTATTATGATTTGGACTATCACCCGATTCCGGCTTGACGTCGACTTACGGGACACCCTGTATAGTTACAAACACCCATGACTCGGGTACAAATATTAATATTCACCATACAAATATTTGTCCCTTACGGGATTCGAACCCGCAACCCCCGGCACAGCAGGCAGGTTCACTACAGACTGTGCTGTCGGGCCGTCAAAATATATTATGTTAGTAAGAGGTAGTATGGTATGTAGCATACAAATGAAATTTTTGTTTAAAAAATGGCAATATATTATGGCGTTATGGTATCGAATTGTAATTAATGTTTACGTAAAAGTGTAAATTGTTACTAAAAATACATGATCTGACTACAAAAAAATCTCATGAGCCTCGGAAAATCAAGCAATTTACGGCAGTCGCGTTCCATTGTTTGACGTTGGGCATCTGTACTGTATCTAATCTAAACTATTATAAAACTGTAACTGAAGTGTGTCTGTACATGGAAGATATTTACAAAAAAAAGATTATGATATGGTTTTTAGGTACCTATCCCTGACTCGAAATCAACCTTTTTTAGAAATTTTGTCTGTCTGTTTGTCTGTTTCAGATTCAGATTCTTTATTTTGCTAGAATGTAGGTACACAATAATGTAGGTAGTAAACATAATTAACAGATAAAAAAGGATCCAATACATTCTGCCTAGAAGGCGTTTGTTTGTGTGTGTGTTTGTTTGTTTGTATGTTTGTTCGCGCATCACGCCAAAACTACTGAACCGATTTTGATGACACTTTTTTTGTTTGATAGCTTATGATCTGACTTAAAATCTGGTATATAATTTGTGCGGACGATGTCGCGGGTAAACACTAGTAGTATTATATAATCTGTGGTAGCATGTAGGGCTTCTTTAAAAGACCGCCCCAAACCATACCTACCTATTTATCGAATTCTTAGTGGGATCACAAACGATAACGCATTTGACGGAGTGGTAGACGTCGTCAGTCCGTAGAAGCATACGCGGTGCGTCAATCCGTCATCGTGTGTGCTTCTACGTGCGGTTTCTTACCACTCCTTGCTTCACAAATGACGGACTGACGTCTGCTGCTCCGTCAGTGCGTCATCAGGGTGAAATTGATATCATCAGCATCCTTTCAAACTAAGAGTCTACCCATCAAACAACATCTACAGTTTGATGGGTTGATTTTTAGTTTAAAAGGATGCTAATAATATTATCAATTTCACCGTGGAGTGCGATTTTTGAATCTCATTCGGTGAGCTCAGCAGTTGAAAATGTCAAAATTACTGTGGAAATATGCATCTTTCTTTCTTTGATTACTGAGAGTCGAATCAGCAGTGATTCGACTCTCAAAAATCATACTTCAGGAGTGCGATTTTTGAAAGTCAAATTAGCAGCAGAAAGATGCGTATCTCAATGGTAATTTTGACATTTACAACTGCTGAGCTCACCGAATGAGATTCAAAAATCGCACCCCTGTACCTAAATTACAGATTATTTTATATTACTACCGTAAAGGTAGGTAATTCATAAGTAAGTAAGTAAATTATTTATTCAGAATAACAACAACAAACATATTATTACATATAAGCAACATTGCGACAAAAAAATGAAGTTATACAAGGAAAATGTCGCCGCCTGAACTTGGAAAAGGATACGATGAAATCGTTCCTGAGCCCAAGCCTCAGCGAACATGGCTACCTGGATTTATACCTACTTCAAAAATAAGTTTCATATACTCCACCGGGATGCATTATTCTAAGTCAGCTAACCAGAAAATCTTACTGAACTTTATTTAGTCTTTTCCCGCAACTTAAAATTTTAAGTCAAAACTTGAAACATAAAATCACTACGTGCTTCAAAACTTTACGATGGGAGTCGTGTTTCACAAAGTTTTATATAAAGTGGTTTAGAACGTGATACAAAGTTACTTTGGAGTTAAACCTTATACATGGTGTTGACAAGTCTCATTTATTGTACGGTCGACCGCAGCTTTAACTTTATACTATACTAGTGTTTTCCCGCGACTTCGTCCGCACAAATTATATACCAGATTTTAAGTCAGATCATAAGCTATCAAACAAAAAAAGTTTCATCAAAATCGGTTCAGTAGTTTTTGCGTGATGCGCGAACAAACAAACAAACTTGTCAATAGATGGCGCTACACGTTATTAAAATCGAGATATCGAGTGTTATTTGAGTTTATATGACGTGAACCGCAACTTTGTATTCCTCACGATTTTTACGGTTTTATAATAGTTAAGATTTGCACACCAAGAATACGGATAATGTGTAATTCGGACTTCCGTTACGGACCCAAATTTATAACAAGAATTAGAAGGGTATACCTACAAACGGAGGTCTTTTTACTCAAAAGCTATTTGTTCCACACAACCTATAGTTACCTACCTAATAGGCTTTACAATTAATATGAATATGGCATTAATTTAAAGTTTACAGTACCTATAGCCATTCAAATGCTAGGTACCATTTTTATTTACCTTCAATGTTGGTCATTTAGTTTTTAAGAAAATATTATTCCGAGAGCGAAAATGCGCGCTGCATACAAACGTACTATGGTGATATTTTCAATACTAACCAATTAAAGTCAATTAAATTTTGCAGAAACAATCTAGAAACAAATCTCGATGCTTCTATAGAGTCAGATTTTCGTTAAAATATACAGTTTCAATGCTAGGATTAATTTAAGATTTGTATGGAAATCTTTGAGGCACTATAACTTGAAAACTATACATTTTAACGAAAATCTGACTCCATACAAGCATAGAAATTTGTTTCTAGATTGTTTCTGAAAAAATTCATTGACTTTAATTGGTTAGTATTGAAAATATCACCATAGTACGTTTGTATGCAGCGCGCTCCGAATAATATACCCTTAAGATCGCTCGCATCAGCCTTAGACTATTTATATATGGACAAGTTCTGACAGCTTTGCTCCCCATAGTAAAAGTTGTTCAGTTTGATGGGTTGAGTATGTGGTAAAAGAGCGATGATAGAGCCCATACATATAGTATTATTCTAATTCTTATTCTTACGGAAGAGAGCTTGCGCCTCAATCATGAGGCGGCGGTTCGATTCCTGGCCTGTACCACTAAGTTCTTCGGAATTTATGTATACGGTTGTATTTATCATTATCTAGCTCGGCGGTGATGGAAAACATCGTGAGGAAACCTGCATTCCCGAGAATGAAAAGAAAATACCACAAGTTCGGAGGTATGCGTAAAATATGGGTGAGCTTGGGAGGCGAACACAAAGGACCAACGCTGGTCTAAGTGTTACATAACGACCCTTGCTTGCAATAGCACAACCACAATCTTAACTATTATTCTTATTCTTATTCTTAACTATTATAAAACTGTAAAATCATAAAATCATGAGGAATAAAAAAGTAGCGGTTCTCTTCATATAAATTTAAATAACATTAGATAGCGCGATTTAAAAACGTGCAGCGCCATCTATTGACAAAATTGTTAGTTTGTTTGTTTGTTCGCGCATCACGCAAAAACTACTGAACCGATTTTGATGAAACTTTTTTTATTTGATAGCTTATGATCTGACTTAAAATCTGGTATATAATTTGTGCGGACGAAGTCGCGGGAAAACACTAGTTAATAATAATAATGTGGTTTAATGGTTTTCCTGACATCCAGTATTAGATTTAGGTACCTACCTAGTAGGGGTAGGTATATGACAACTTTTAACCACAAAACTTCTGAAGACCTTTAACAATCGACGACTATTGACTCATCAAGCAGCGTTGTGAATCACAGGCACTTCAACAATGGCCACTTTCAGTAAACCATTAATCATATTTGCTATTTCTTTATTTCGAAGCAACGCGCTATTAATCAACCGATGAAATTGGATTTCGTCAGGGAATTGTTTGGCAAACGATTGATGTACCTGCGCTGCCTACTCATTCCATCGCAGACTACTTAATGCTATAGACTTCTAACATAAATAATTATGCTATTCTATTCTATTCTTAATTAATGGCGTTTCCTTGTTAGATTTCGCCAGTCTCAAGTGTTGAGGATATACTCATTAGATATTGTACGGTAATAGGATATGGCGATCTCAAAGCCCCGTTTTTAAACAAAAACACACTCGAAACCGCCATAAAACGGCGGAGCCACGTGGCTGTCAAAATCGCAAGCCGACGAGACGTCCTCTTGCCACCCCCTCAGCCACGCGACCCCCTAAATAATTATTATCTACGTAACCTATTAGCACAGTTTGATGGGTTGACATTGACAGGTCAATCATGCGAGAGTGTCATTACCATACCACCGAATAGACATCCTACCAGAAAAACAATTTCAATACAAGCTCTCGGCAACCGGTACACCGACGGTACAGAATAGACGAGATGGAACGAGAATAAGACGCAATTAGTTGGAAACATCGCTGCGCAGCATATGTAAGGATATGTAAAGGATTTTTTCTTGTATTATATATATTCTATAACAAGAAGGTAATATCATATGACAACCGTTGGCAACCCATCGTCTGATGCTTCATCGGCATCGCGCGCAACTTCTTTGCACTTACGTTTTATGTACTTTGAAGTTCAAGAAGTGCAAGAATAACTGTCTTTTCGAATTTATTATTTTTACATGTAGGTATGCCATGTTAGCTTAATCAAATTAAAGATTGAAAAAGTCGGGCGGCGAGCGGGATTCGAACCCACGACCTGCCTACCCGGGGCATGCTCAGTAGTTTGTATAACTCTGGTAGATGGCGCTGACGTCCCTTAAAGACGAGATATAGATTGAAAATTTCGTCGTGGCTTGCGGGGCGAGGATAGCTCTGTTGGAGTAGAGCATGCCCCGGATAGGCAGGTCGTGGGTTAGAATCCCGCTCGCCGCCCGACTTTTTCAATCTTTAATTTAACTCTCTTTTACTCTTAAAATCTGATCCGATTCGGGGTAGATTGCTTTGGCAACACGTGAATTTGACTGCAAAGGATAACTTAGTAAGGAGTGTATGACGGACCTTATATTATGATTTTAAGACATTGTGTTTGTGTGGGAGACCTTGGACTTAGATTACAAAGTACACCGATAGACCTTGTGTAACCGGTCAGTCATTCACGACATAGCAACATATAAGAATATTGCAGCAGCGGCAGCAGTCCATGCAACATATATTTTGCTCGTTCTAGTTTAAGTGAACTTTACGCTTGTGTGCGTGCGGTGTGGAAAGTTTGTAAGAGGCTTCCTCACAATGCTACATGAATAAATATCCTTTCATAGAATACATTTCATACAAGTGGCCGCTGTCGGTGTACTCACACAGCGCGTTGGAGGACGTGATCACAGGTACAACATACTCCTGCTAAGAGTGCGCACGTGTTCGGATGTCCTCTAACGCGAGCTATGTGTGAGTGCACCGACAGCAACCACTTTTATGAAGCTGGTTCTCTGTAGGGATTTTTACTCATGTGCTCATGCACTAGCACTTTTCATCCTATAGGTAGGTATTCGATGTCAATACGGTAGGTAGTCTGTACTTAAAATATAAGTAGATAGGCTCCGTTGACGGTTGATTGTGGGTAACAAAAGACTATAGGTGCGTGCGTCTGTCATTGGTAAATACGGGTAGCAAATATTGCGGCTTTCGTGACAATCGAGGTAGAAAACCGGTAAAATTTAATGTACGTATAGGTACTAGTTACGTACACCTATACATTTAATTTTATATACAGGGTGTAAAATTAAATGGGACACTAACTTAACGGGGTGCTTCAGACCATCAAACTGAACAACTTTCACTATGGAGCCAACTTCGAAATCGAGAAAAAAAACAACTGTCCCATACATTTTAGTCGAGGTATCTTTGCAGTTTTTATGGGACAGTGTATTTTTTTCGCCATTTCAGTTTTGGTCCATAGAAAAAGTTGTTCAGTTTGATGGTCTGAAGCCTTTAAGGCCAGGTTATCCAAGTGCAAGCGTCTCTTTCTTGCAAGCATAAGTTTGCAATTAGCCATCCCGCTCCAATTGAAAGCAGGATCGCAAAAAAACGTGTTTTTCATCAATATCTTTGCTTATGGGTGTTTCTAAGCTAAAAATTCTACGGAGTTCACTAGAAATATTTAATGTAGGTATTTAGTTAGTTAAGTACAAGAATAAAAAGTTAAATATCAGCAGTTTAATCATAGTATTGAAAAAAACATAACAAAAAGGGGTAATTTGGGATTTTTTTCTATCTATTATACTTAATCTAATCGTGTAATTGAGAACGGTCGCCTATCAGCAAGGAGTGCGATTTTTGAATCTCATTCGGTGAGCTCAGCAGTTGTAAATGTCAAAATTACTGTGGAGATACGCATCTTTCTACTGCTGATTTCACTTTCAAAAATCATACTTCAGGAGTGCGATTTTTCAAAGTCAAATCAGCAGTAGAAAGATGCGTAGGTCCATAGTAATTTTGACATTTTCAACTGCTGAGCTCACCGAATGAGATTCAAAAATCGCACTCCTGATCCTTAAATAAGACATAGGTACTTAATTAGTTTTCAGACTTTAAAACACAGTTTAAAACACTTTCGTTCGTGTTCAAAAAACGGCCTCGACCGGATAACAGCGTCTTAAGTAAGTGTCCCATGTGCCTCAGACCGATGTGAAAGTTTGTTAATTTGATGGTCTGCAGCACACAGTTTAACGTTAACGCATTAAATTTTATTTTCCACCCTGTATTTTCCACGCTCTCTCTTTTCCGAAGATTAATTTAGAAGTATTTTTTAAATTTCAATTTAAAAATATAAAAAATTGCCTAAATTGTACTTAAAAGAAGGAACCCGAAGGATTTTAATGCAAAGAGCTTATATTTTCGAACGTTAGCAAAATACACTTTTTGATCTTATACTTTCCGTAAAAGCTTTTTTTTTTGACTTGATTGCCCTTTACGGCTGATTGCATATATCCGATGCCGAAAATGGATTTGAGAGCTCTTTGAAGCATACAAAATTGTAGACTTTGATGTTTAAGGACAAGAAAGTGGACCAAAATAGTAGTTAGGTAGAATGTCAAATTATCAAAAAGTACAATTAGTATTAAATACAGGGTGTTAGGGTCAACAGTTACATTACTTTAAGGGGTGATTGTACCCATTAGATACTGAACAACTTTCCTCTAAAAAATCTAATGGGATACTGTCAAAAAAATTAGCCATACATACGCTCGAAAAACATAACCCTCCTTTTGTCGCAGTCGGGTAATTAATTAAACCACACTCACACCCACTCTCACTTTGTATTAATGGGCTCGCACTGACAAGAAGCGAGGTAAGCAAGGGTGATACTGAATAAGTGGGAGTGAGAGAGGATTATACCATTGCCTACTCCATCTCCTATACCATCTCCCACCCGTCTTCTACGAGGGGATAAGGTAAAAATTGGAGGGGGGCAGGGAGAGTCCATAGGGTGTTACAAAAGTAAAAATAAACATTTAAAACTTTTAAGGGGGTTGTTGAGACCATCAAGCTGAACAACTTTCACTATGGGACCAACATCGAAATCGCGAAAAAAAAAATGCTATCCCATACATTTAGCTCGAGTAGATTTGTAGTTTGTTTACTAGTGTTTTCCCGCGACTTCGTCTGCACAAATTATCTACCAGATTTGAAGTCAGATCATAAGCTATCAAACAAAAAAAGTTTCATCAAAATCGGTTCAGCAGTTTTTGCGTGATGCGCGAACAAACAAACAAACACACTATTGTCAATAGATGGCGCTGCACGTCATTTAAATCGTGCTATCGAGTGTTATTTGAGTTATATTAAGTGAACCGCAACTTTTTTATTCCTCACCTCTTGATTTTTACCGTAGAAAGAGAATCGACTAGAAAAGGCATTAAAATAATAATAGTCACGAAAACGAGACAGCCTTATACGCTAATTACACAGAGTGAATGTGACAAAATCCATGTCGTTTGTCCCTTTCTGCGTATGCGATATTTTTGTTTGCCACAGTTGAAATTGCACACAAAATCTTGCAACCGTGGCAGACAAAGGCACGATTTCTCATACATTTTTGTCATATCTCTGTCCCTTTCGAGTATACGCTGTCAGGAAATTTATAGAATACCTACTCAACCTACGATTTTTACGGTTTTATAATAGGTAAGATTAAGATTGTATTTTTGTAGTTTTTAAGGAATGAGCGTGTTTTTTTTTTAATGCCGTTTTCTTATAACAACTCAATAGATGGCAGTAGTGTCTGTACGACAAACTGTCAAGCAAAAACTTCCTCTGCAATGTCACCTATAGACTTAAAAACGTAGAGATTTCATTCTCTTTGGTTCGGATTTGGAAGACGTCATAAAAAAAAAAAGATTTTTTTTTCGATTTCTTTCTTAGCCAAAAATACAGTCCTTTTTCGTTGTTTTTCAGAAAAGCAGTTTGAATTAAACTAACAAACACGACAAAGTAAATGCTACGATACGAGCATGGATCTAGAATCATAAAGGATCCCACTCTTCCTTAGAAGCATTGATACAAGAAAATTTACGTTCGACTCCGTCGTCGATATTTCCAATTTTACGTGTGTCCCTTTCTATCCAATGACGTCACAACGAAAATTGAATGACGTCAATTTTTGACGTTGGATTAGAAAGGGACAGAGCTGGGACAAAGTTCGTAAAAACGTCACTAAAAAAAAAACTACGGAGAAGAACGATCCTTACCGACCACAAAGGAGTATTATCATGTTTCCCGTCTTGTTAGGCAGTCTGCAGTTCTGCACTCCACTATAGAGGATTCCAAACTTCTTGGATACGAGTGACATTTGACAGCTCAAGTTTTCTTATTGCCAGTCAATTTCAGATTTTGCCTTATGATCAAAGAGTTTTTATGTTTATTTTAGTCAAATTATAGTCTTGTATAACCTTAAAGAGTAAATTAGCATAAGAAATATAGTTAAATATCATAAAAAATATGTTTCATTATGTTCCAAAAGATTTTTGTTTTTTTTTTCACTTCACTTTTACCCTCATTTCGGGGAATGATAATTTTTCAGTGTATGACATAGATTCGTATAGACCGTAGCGTCATCTATCGATCCCCTAGAAAACAAAAAGAAAAACGCTCATTAATTAACTGGCAACGCCGTTTTCCACATTTTAAATCAATTAAAAAAAGCGTTATTATTGTATGTACGAAAACAGATGAGCATCGAATGATGCGGATTTGAGCGGATAATCTGATTAATATCAGTTGCACAGGGTGCGTCAGTCGTGGGGAGGCTTTCATAAAATTGATGGATATTCGGTGAAATGAGCGCGGATATTGAAATTATGTTTGCACTTTTTATATAAACATCTTTTTTCTTATATGACAGTTTTAATTAAGCTAAATCATATACAGGGTGTAACAATACACCCTTTTAATACTTAAGGGGGTGTTTCAAACCAATAAATTGAACAACTTTCACTATGGAGCCAATTTCGAAATCGTGAAAAAAAAATCAGCTGTCCCATACATTTTAGTACAGCATAACTATATATATTAGTCCTCACAGTACGGCAACGGATGTACTTGCGCAGAGCAACGATTTTCCCAAGATCCGTATTTTATTTTTATTTTATTTTATTTTATTTATTTGGCGCAGTAACAAAGTACAAAGTACCGTAAAACGGGGCTAATTGGGACAATTTTTCCGGAAAAATGTATCCTGACAATTCGTTGATGATCTTACAACACCATTATATTTTTTTAAATATGTAATGGGTTTGAATACATCGTTTGCGCTGGTAACTTTTCGTCTAGATATTAAAATAAACCGTACAGAACATTTTTAAGAGCTGTCCAAAATAACCCCGCATTTGGGGTTTTTTGAGACAATGGCATTTTGGCGTACTTTTTCGATAGAAGGACTGAATTAAGAGGTCTGTGCGTTATTTTGGACGATTATAGGCATGTTCGGAAACCTACCAAAGTATTTTTAGTAATTTTTAGTTGTTATTTTGGTCTCAAATTAAATTTGAAAAAAATTTCAACAAATTTTTATTAGCTAATTGATTTTCAACCATAAACTGTGCTTAAATATTATTATTAAGCATATTTAATGGCTCTTAGACACCAATATATACTAACTAACGAAACGCAAATATTTTAGGACCTGTGACGTAGAGTTTACTAATCATTTTTATCGTATAATATGAGTGCCAATGACTCTTAAATATTTGGTTTTCATTTGTTAGGTAGGACAAGGGTATTAAACATGGAACTTTACTTATACTTTATTCTAAACTCCGTTAACACATAAATGTAAATAAATTGGAAATTAGACATCTAGAAACATATTATATCTTCTTTATTACTTATTTTAAGGATTTTTATAATTTTTACCACTGCGTCAGTGGTTCTTCCGTTCCGGAACTTAAATTCTATCGATTCTACCTTTCTATCTGATCTGAAACCAAAAAATAATACATTTACCGTGATAAATTTCCGAACGGGTTCAGCAAATATAGGTGTCCAAAATTACCCCAGAATGCTGTACAAAATAGCCCCATGTGTTAAAAACACGTAAAAGTCTAATGAAATGTATGTTATTTCTTAGTTGCAACACTGAATTAATATCACGAAATATCCACCATTTAGATAGGAAGACATAATATTCACTTACTTTTAAAATCACCGAGTTCTGGATGAAAGTTGGAGACTATGTCGAAACACATTTTTTTTACTTTTTTTTAGTTGGACCATATCTCACCCATCCATTGTGATATTGCCTCAAAACTGACACTAAGGCCGAGATTCAGAGACGATTTTTTTTGGCTTAGTTCGAGCTAAGTAGGGTAGAAATGTATGGATTTTGACATACGGGAGTTCGAACTATGACTTACAAATCGTCTCTGAATCTCAGGCTAAGTGTCGCCACATTAACTGTAGTGTTGCCAGAAATAGCAATTTTGTTTCTACTGATGTTACCATCGGAAATAAAAATCAAATCATCAAATCTTATAATTTAAAGTGTCCAAAATAGCCTCGCGAATCCCAATTAGCCCCACTTTACGGTATGAAGATTTTAGGATCGACTGCGCATGAGCGTTTGCCATACTGTAGGAACTAATATAGTTATGCTGTGATTTAAGTCAAGTCGGTACAGCAGCTCTGTATGGGACAGCTGATTTTTTTTCTCGATTTCGTAGTTGGCTCTATAGTGAAAGTTGTTTAGTTACATGGGCAAAAGCACCCCCTTAATTCTGTGTGTCCGGTGAATAACGGTCCAACTCAAAAAATACAACTTTACAGGAGAGCCTAAAAACATAATTTTTTGGTAAAAAAAAATATTTTCTCGAAAACCGTTTCATATTTTTTCAAGCAAATCACTGTGTCTTCTAGATATTTTTATGGTCTTTTATTATTATATGGTTTAGTCTATGAAATACTTACAGTGCTGGAGATATTTCGTTCAGAAGTTGAATTAAACCTTTTGACACTAATAAAAATACGTTACATTATGATTTAAATTGAGTTAGGGCCTTTTACACTTAACCATAACCTTGGTGTAAAATGGTTTATGCAATTTTTTAATTTCATTTTAATTCCATCCCTTTCTTAAATACACACCACCGGAAAACTTACTTTGTAAACTGAATCAAAACGAATTGATAAAAGTAGTTTTATTTAGGTAAAACAAGCTCATCACAAAATTACAAAGTGTTTTTTGAGTTAAATTCTTTTTCACAAAGGTAACATTTTGTGCGTATGGATTTAAATCTAATATTTAATATTATTTTTGTGGAAAAATATAACAAACACTTGCAAAATGTACTTTCTAAGCTCACTGTTTAAGCTGTTAATATCCACCATATTCAGCATTAAACATAAGTGACACAAAAATTAGACATTTTCTAGAAAAAAATATTCATTTCGTTATTAAGTAGGTAAGTAATTTTATCATATATAGGTATATTTTTTTGATGGGTAACTCTAGCTTAGATGAAAATTTTGCGACGTGGGTAACGCCGCGTGGTATCATAAATACTGGAAAGTGAAATATTAAACAAAAAACCATTATAAAAACAATACAAAAACAAATTCTAAAGCGACGCATGCTTAAAAACTTATCAAGTTAGATCTCACGATTCTGTGCCCCAAAATTTTATGACAAGTCTGATGTATTGTCATACTTAATACACGTTTGATATCCGGTTCGCTTTGCAGTGTTGTTATTATATAAAATACAAGATATTTTAGGAAAAAAATAGTTTAATTTCAAAGAATAAACAACAGATACTTTCTTTACTATGACTACTTTACTATGTAGCCTATGCTTGAAGTGCGGTTCGGCAATCCCTAGCTAAAACAAGACCTGACATTATCACTTAGTTCAATCTAACAGTACCTACCATCCTTAAAAAAATCGCCAGATTGTATTCATACTAAGTGATTCTTATTCTCACTACATAAAAGAAAATATTTGGTGATAGACGGTTTAACTCACTTATTCGACATACATTTTTGGTGAGATGTATAGCGTTCTCCCCAGTCTCAGATGATGTCAGTTTCCGTACTTAGCCCGCTATCAAACGCGCATCATATTCATGAGCTACACTTGATTTTTTATGTAGGTATTAACTATTAAGGTTTTTGAAATTTGGTTTAAATCAGATAAATCATATTTCACAAATCAAAATAAATTGTGTCGAAGGATTTAAATCGAAATAAATCCATGTTCACATAATTTTATATTGGTTTTATGATCTAACTCTATTTCAACCATTGTGCACGATAAAAAAATGGACTTAAATCGTTTTGTAATAAGTCTATCTCTGGAATTATTAAAGGTATGAATATTCCAGTAACACCATTTTGTAGAGAAAAAAAAATTGAGTATTATGGCATTAAAAACTCATTTTGGATCTAAGTTGAGTTAGACCGTTATTCACCGGACCCACAGAATTATTAGTAGGGTGTTTTGTTACAACCTTTACATGGTGTCCCGTAAACCGACGTCAACCCGGCGCGGTTAGTTAATGTCTAAACAGAATATGACAAATTCAAAATTTGGATTTAAAGTGTCTTAGTTTTCGGGAGATATTGAAAGTTTTATGAAATTCGTGAAAATCTTACCTTTGTCATTGTTTTGAGTGCAACGGGTACAAATGTAGCTATTTTTTGAATCTTTAGGTATTCCAAGAAGTTTGGAATCCTCTAGATCCATGAGGTATTCTGTCGAATAGGTATTACAGAAACAAGGACTTGACGAATGTACCTAGTATTTGACGAAATAAGAATTTGACGAAACAAGAATTTGACGAATGTCGTGGCTACCTTACAGACGGACTATCCTACAATATTATCATGTCTAAACATATAGTACCTACTTACCTAGTTGTAGAATACTTCCACTCTGGATCTTGGAATACAACGAGGAACAGTAATAAAACCAACTTTTAATCCTCTACTTATTACAGCTTGGCAAAAAAGTCATGATCGTGGTGACAGGTGGAACTAAAATTTTAGTATGGTGGTGTTGTCAGGTTATGTGTGATTTTGACGTTCTTGCGTGGAGGCAGCGCCCTTATTTTTTATCACGACTTTTTTGCCAAGCTGTACCTACTCACTCGTATTGTGCGGGGAACTATAAATTACAAAGAACGGTTGAAGTCGACAGCGCCATCTATCAATCTAAGTTCAGAGGTTGCGAACTTTGGTGTATTATTGGAAATGAAGTAGGTACCTACTTACCTACTTACGTTACGTACGGTACGTCTTGTTTCGAGACAATAATACTTAGACATTAATCCTAGCATTAATCTCTATGAAATCGTTAACGGTTCTGCTAAACTTTAATGTTATTCCGGCTTCGAATAGACCACTTTATTTCTTCACGTGGGTGTCGTACGAGGCGACTAAGGGATAATGTTTCTCAAATGCAGTTATGCGTATATATCGCATACCTACAGGATTCGAGGCGGCGTCGAGGCGCGGGCGCGCCTTGGCGGCCTTGAAATACGGTCGATAATATAATATTCCAAGAACAAAGTTTGGATTGGTATGATATACAAGTAGGTACCGACCGTATGGCAAGGTCGCCAAGGCGCGACTCGTCTTCTTCTGTATGCTATAACGCCTTGGGACCGAGAAGCACCTGTCACTTGATACGTCATAATAACAGCCATGGTAGCATGACACCGTGATAAAGCGCTATCACACCTTTGCTCTCTTTCTATTTGCACGTGAACGAACGAGATAAAAGACGTGATACAGCCGTATCACGTGTAGCATGCTACCAGTTCAGGTTGGTATTAGTTGTGTTAAGGTGTCTGAGCACCCCGTGAGAGAATACGGACAGAAAATTGTTTTTCCATAGCAGTAATGTAGTGGGAACTTAAATAATTACAAAACTGATTCCAGTTCAGTTTCAGAACATTTATTTAGTCCAAGTTTATACGAGTACTTGTGGTCTTAGTTTTCAAACATTCGGAAGCCTCTTTCGTCACTTTCAGATGTCTTTCGTAACTTAAATTTTACTGATGTCTGGCGCCACAGCTAGGTAGCCTAGGTACGTTGCAAGTTTAGTAATATCACAGAGTACCTACCTACTATACTATTTCGGAGACATTGAATAGTTTCGCTTCAAAATTGAATATAACATGCAATCGATAGATATAAGTTTGTTGCTATTTTATGCATAGAGGCGTAAAGGTATTTCTAATAGCTCTTCCGTTTACAATCAATGGAAGTTGCATACCTACCTGCGTCCTATTCCTACCTTCTTTGATTATATTCGTTACAGATTATGTAGTGCTTTTTTTTATTGATGGGTTTGCTCTTGGCCTCTATCTAGTCCTCAGGACAAAGATGGAGTCGAAAATGTAGCGAGCTTGCCCAGAAGTGCAATGGCACTCCTGCACACTGACGGAACGCAGCAAGCTGCTTGTCGCCAGACTCCGGCAGGAGGGTAGTCGTGAGCCAGGCGGGTCCTTGCGGAGCCTACCACACCGCTGTGGGGGATCGTTCAGCCGCCACCACAAACTTGGTAGCATGTGATGCCATGTATGTATGTATCATCATCATCTCTAAGCCAAGTCACTCCTGAAGCAGGTATAAGTACATAGGTATATATACAAGAGGTGTAACAAAATACCCTAGTAATAATTAAGTGGGTGGTTCATCAAACTGAACAACTTTTCACTATGCAGAGAACATCAACTTCACAAATAAAAATCATGTAGCATTATAGCATATGCTCACGACTATATTCCCGAAGGGGAGATATTCTGTTCCACTAGTAGTACCGAAACTCTGTCCAGTGTGACGTGGAGTGAGCCCGTCGCCACTTGGTAATGGACAGTAGGTACAATACATGCTTCAAAATAGAAGCATGCAGGTTTCCTCACGATGTTTTCCTTCACCGTCGAGCTAGTGATAATCTTAACTATTATAAAACTGTAACTGAACTGTGTCTGTACATTGAAGATATTTACAAAAAAAAGATTACGATATGGTTTTTAAATATCCCCGACTCGAAATCAACCTTTTTTAGAAATTTTGTCCGTCTATTTGTCTGTTTGTTTGTGTGTTTGTTTGTTTGTTTGTTTGTTCGCGCATCACGCAAAAACTACTGAACCGATTTTGATGAAACTATTTTGTTTGATAGCTTATGATCTGACTTAAAATCTGGTGTATAATTTGTGCGGACGAAGTCGCGGGAAAACACTAGTGTTAAATACAACCGTACATAAATTCCGTAGAACTTAGTGGTACAGGCCAGGAATCGAACCGCCGCCTCTTGATTGAGTCGCTAGCTCTCTTCCGTATGGACTATCATCGCTTTGTTTGTGTTGTTGATGTTTTCTTTCACCGAAAAGCCAGTGGTGTTACAAATCGTACATAAATTCCGAAAAACTCATTGGTACGAATCGGCCTAGATGGGGATCGAACCTTCGCCTCCTGCACGGCAGGCAAGGTTAATCGCTACTGGACCACCGCGGCTTCTAAATCAATCATGTTTTACATACATACAAAACTGCATTAGGTAGGTACTGACTGGACTAAGGGAAAGCTGATTTTTTTTTCGTTTTTCTCGACGTTGTATCCATAGTAAAAGTTGTTCAGTTTGATGGTCTAACCACCCCTTTAAATATTACTAGTATGTTTTGTTACACCCTTTATACATAAACTCATGACTATAATTCTTTTGAGGGTGACCAGCACTTTGGCTAAAACTAACTATCTTTTTAAGCGTGCAGGTAGCAAGGTTCGCATTTTGTATATTCGAATCGAACGTTTCAGGATGGAATGACGAAATAAATAAAAATTCACAAATTCTATCTAAATTGCTATATTTCAGTACCATTACTGCCACCAAACTGTCCTTAAAATTATTCATTTAAACGCCTTATTATAAAAACAATAATGTAAATCAAATGCAAAAAACCCAATCAAATATACCTTTCACGACACCACCAACTTAATCGAAGTACAAAAATCCTTTACAAAAACACCCAAATTATACAATTCTCATCTAATGAATATTTATTTGGTACTGGAGTCCTTCAGACAAAAGTAATTAAAACAAAACTTAAATTCTAATTAAAATAATTTAAATACGTCACTGATTTAATTTAAAATTCTAGTCACTAGGTTAATTTAAATAAATACGGCCACTTATATTAAAACTACAAGCAAATTACGAAAACGAAATTAACATCTAACTTAAAATTAAAGAACAAAAACTCCCTCAAAATCTTTAAGCAACTGATTACAATTCCAATCTAATTCTACACAAAAATGAAAACGTAAAAATCTTAAGCTTGCATCTCTCTTTGATTCTCAACCATACTAGCTACCACATTAGTCGTAGTCTTACCAACTTGTCCATCCTTGTCAAGCAAAACTCTGTTAATAATATTAGCAGCATCTTTGTTCTCAATTATACTAACATGGTTGCCCTCCAAGTAATGCACAGTTAGATTCTCAGTAAACTTATCCAAACCATAATTTTCTTCAACTACAACACCTAGAGGATTATCTTTAGGTCTCAGAAGTACAATAGGTGATTGCAATTTCTTGATATTCTTAGCATCAAAGTTGAGTACAATTTTAAGACGGTCAAAGCTTATAGATGCCATAGAGGCGATGAATTCGTTGGAATATTTAGAGTCGACTGGGCACATTTTGATAGCAACGTTGATACGTTCATCGAAAGATTCGGTTTCGTTCAGTTTTTCGAGTAGGGACTTGCCGATGTCGTTGTTGGGGGCTACCAAGTCGATGGTGTGGCAGATTAGGGCGTTCTGCAGTTGCACGTCGTTCTTGAAGCTCATGGTCATTGTTAGGATGGAGTAGAGGAACTCTGGTGCGCCGTCGATGCAGAACAGTACTCCTTTGTGACCTGGAAAGAGGTTGAATGTGAGGTTTAATTAAAGGAGCCATAATGGAGCCTATGAAATTCGCGGTCGTGTGAACGCAGCTTTACGTTGTCCGAGTACCTCAAGTGGTTTTTAGTGTTCGTGAAATTGTAATTAATCGAATTTTAATTTAGATTTGAAAGTCACTCAGTTCATTAGGTTGGTAATTTATACTGAGACCACAGAACTGATACACTGTTGTGTATCTAAATGGTTCTAAACTTGGTAACAAAAGAACAAAAAACATGAAAACTATTCATCTCTTCGTATATTTTGAAATACCTACGTAAAAAATAACTTATTGTAACTACAAATCGACCGCGATGATTTGAGAAATAAAATTCTCAGATTTTAATAAGGTCCCTAAACAAAATATTGACTGATTATGGATATAAACTTACATTAGAGTACGATATTGAGGTTTTGGCTTTATTTGTTAATAGGTACCTTGTATAGCTCCACAATATAATGTCTTGTTGAAAAAAACTGATAACTTACCACAGCTTTCCAGTTTAGCAGCTAGCTCCAACATCAGTGTGGTACCGAAACTGTACCCAAGCAGCTTGTACGGGGCTCCCGGAGCCAACCGGGTTCTTACACTCTGCAAAATTTATCATTATTTAGTTTAAGTACAATCATTTTATTTTCCAGGAACACTTTTTTTTCAAATTCTCTATTATTCTCCTTTATTTATTACTCCATCTATATTTCCTAGAGAGTACCATCACAGCCTATACACGTCCCACTGCGGGGCACAGGCCTACTCTCTAGGAATGTATGGGCGTTAGTCCACCACGCGTGCCCAAAGTGGATTGATAGACTTCATAATTATACGCATCAGACGTATGCAGGTTACCTCACGACGCTTTCCTTCACTGTTTGAGAGCAGTCGGTATTACGTAAGTACATAAGTTAGAAAAACTCATTGGTATACATGGCATGTTGGCCGTGCGGATTCGAACCCAGACTATCATGATTGAGTGGCCATACCTCTCCGCAACGCGTCACCGACGCTCTATAACTGAGTATGATTTTGATAATAATTTAGTATTGTAAGTTTGTTTCATATACAGGGTGTAAGGGACAGCCCTCCACAGACTGAAACGTTGAACTCAGACCATCAAACTGAACAACATGCACTATGGAGCCTACCCCAGGAAAAAAAAATCTGGTGTCCCAAACATTTGAGTAGGTAGAACGGTTTCGTACGAAACTACAGATTTTTTTCTCTTTTCCTGGGGTAGGCTACAAAGTGAAAGTAGTGTAGACAACGTGGCCTACAGGTTTTATATAGCTTCGCTGGAGAGACTTCAGTGGACTGTAGGTTTCCTCTGATGGCAGGAGTGTTGGATATAATGGAAAGTCTTGTTTGAGGCACTGGAGGTTTATTTTAGTGAATTTTTCACCAAGCTTAGTTACACGCACAAGCACCGTCCCAATATGGAAGGAGGAAGCGGAAATACAACATTTTTAATTACTACATTTTATGTTGGTGTTGCCAACAAGTAGTTCAGTTTGATTGTCCGAATTCATCGTTTCAGTCTGCGGAGGGCTGTCCCTTTTACACTGTATACCTAACCTACATCCAACTGCAGTGGGGCTAGCATGCCACGCACGGCAAAGTGGCAAAACAAAAGAACCGTCATGCGCGCTCGCTTTCTCATACGCAAAGCAACAAAGACAGAGGCACGTCTCGATTTTTGTCGTTTTCTCGAAGGTGGCATGGAGTTGCTTTGTGGGTCTGCTATTGGGCGGTCACGTGCGCGTCGGTTGCCCCATCCCCGGCCTACAGTGAAACTCCAGTGGTGGCTCAGGATATTGTTCTTTTATAAGAACAACCCTTGAAGTCACCAAAATATCAATATAACCGTACAACGTCAAGAACTTTTGCTATAAAAAACTCGACATTGGCAAAATCATCACTAACCAAAGATGGCAGCCATATTTTAAAAAATAGAATTGAATAGAATAGAAGGTGGCATGGTAGGCCCAGGGCACAGGCCTACCCTCAGGGAGGTGGTATGGGCGTTAGTCCACCACGCGTGCCTTGGGCATCATAATTTCTTCTTCAGCGTCAGGTTTCTTTCAGGTATGCTAGACTGTGACAATATTTCTTACCTCGTATAACCTGTTGGTCATCTGTTCAGCGTTCTCGTTCTTATGTTCGAACCCGAGCTGAAGAACGCAGGCCTTGATCTTAAGTCGACGGCATAGAGGCTCTAATGCCGCAGCACATCCTTCCAGACCTGGCAGCATGAACATCACGTTTTCTATGTCGTGGATAGCTTCTTCACCCTGAAAAATGTGTGATAATTTAGTAAATTATACCGTAAAGGACTTCGAGTAAAGTAGATTTTAAGCCTCCGCAAATTGCAGCGATATTATCGACAGCGATATCGCGAAACCTTACACACTGCAGCGATTCCGCGATTCGCGTCACGCATGCGCCCCACCACTGAATGTAGTCGAAAGAGTTGCGATAATATCGCGCCAGTGTGTGGGATCGAGCGCGTCCCCATACAAAATGTACTGAGAACAATTATCGCAAAATCGCAGCGATATTATCGCTCGATAAAATCGCTGCAATGAGCGGAGGCCTTTTTGTTTGATAATAATTATGATGACTTTGGATTTAAGAGAAGTTTATTCCGAGAGCACAAATGCGCGCTGCATACAAACGAAGTCTGGTGATATTTTCAATTAAAGTCAATGACATTTTTCAGAAACAATCTAGAAACTAATCTCCATGTTTGTATGAAGTCAGATTTTCGTTAAAATGTATAGTTTTAAAATTACAGTGCCTCAAAGAAGTTTTTTGATGTGTGCGAGTGAACTTGTTGTCAGCATCTGACCATCAATTTGTCTTTTTTTTTAGATATCAAACTGTTATTTAGCTGTAAGTTTTCCAAAAAGGACATAAATAAAATAAGTAGCAAGACGCCATTTTATGTAGTAGTGTTTTTATAGTAGCTAATAGCCATTTTTATACAGAGTGAAATTGATATCATTAGTATCCTTTTAAACTAAGAATCTAACCCATCAAACTGAACAACATTTACTATGGGAGCAAACCAATCGGATCAAAAAAAAAATCAGCTGTCCCATACATTGGAGTCATGTAGGCAGCGGCGGCGGGTGCAGTTTAGCATGGGAAAGCAGTTTTTTTTTCTTCGATTGGTTTGCTTCCACAGTAAAAGTTGATCAGTTTGGTTAGATGGATAGACTCTTAGTTTAAATGGATGCTAATGATATCAATTTCACTCTGTAGTACTAGTGATAATTTTATAATACGTGTAGTAGTTAGTTAAAATTTTGTAGTAGTATCCATTTCAGTAAAAAAAGTAAAAATACTTAAACATTTAAAACTTTAAAGGGGGTTTTAACTTTTAGACCATCAAACCACAGAGTACATCAAACTGAACAACTTTTACAATGGGACCAACATCGAAATCGCGAAATAAATATCAGCTGTCCAGCAGGAACAGAGAAAGAAAGAGAAAGTTGTTCAGTGTGACTGTTCTGATCATACGATTAAAAAAGTAGGAAGTAATTTTCCAGTAGTAGTAATTGCAACTCACCTCCAACCCATCGCTGACCATGGTAGGCATGAAGATGATGGGTTCGGAAGCCAGCTTCTCCTCGCCGAAGTTCCTCATGAGGACGCGGAAACCAGCGGCTCCTTCGGTAGCCGCCGGACGGACGGCCGACGTCGATGCTTCCGCTTCACGCTGAGCTGTTAGCTCCACCAGCCTGGGTTGAAGAATAACATACTTTTGTTATTAATATTGACATCGGGGCTTAGGTACGGTCGGCAAATTATTCATTTCCATTTTAAGGATCGGTTTCTGTTTGTTCAGCTAAAAAGCTACCTAAGCTAAAAAAAAGTTTTTTTTAGCGCTCGCTGTCTAACAAGTGTAGAAATACACGCTTATTTTTAAATTACTTACTAAGGTAGTTAAAAAACATATGGGTGTATTCAGATATTGAAAATAAACAAAAAATTCCCTTAGGAACATGGGTCAAAAAGAATGATAAAATTTTGTGGACATCCTATATTTAAAGTAGGCCATTGGATCAGACGATCGATTTTCTATTGGAGGTCCCAAAAAATTCTCGTTTTTCGCCCTTAGGGAAAGTTGTTTTGTTCTATTATCTGAATTCAACCTTCAAAATTTTCTAGTAGTTAATTTAAAAGAAGAGCGAGATTGTTTGTTGTGAATTGTGAAGTTAGTAAATATTCCCAATCAAGGAGGAAAAATGACAAATTGTCTTTTTGGGGAAGGCATGATTATACACACTAGTTTTTAATTAGTAACGAAACTTTAAGGGTGTATTTAGACCGTGAATCTGAACAACTTTCCCCAAGGAACATGGGTCGAAAAACAATAGATTTTTTGAACCTCCCATACAAAAGTGCGAATCGACCAATCGATTTTCTATGGGAGGTCCAAAAAATTTCCCGTTTTTCGACCCATGTTCCTTAGGGAAAGTTGTTCATATTAACGGTCTGAATACACCCTTATAGTTTCGTTACTAATTAAACGTTTTTGGTGCAAGTATAAACTATTGTCATAGAAATAAAAGTGTACCTGGCGAAAGTCAAGGTCCTGATGTCCTGAGCGGTGAGGAAGATCTCGAACTCTCTCTCGAGGGTCTGCTTGATCTCGACGGCCATCATACTGTCCATACCCAACTCGGCCAGGGACACTTGCTGCGATACCGTCTTCAGGTCCTTGATACCTGCAGATGAGAGTTTATAGTGAGATCGCTTAAATTCTGTCTTGTTACTGAAAAATTAAGTTTCCCTGAGAGGCGAAAACTGGGAGGGCAGAGCCACCTGCCAATATCGCTGCACACTGTGTTCAGAGGATGCATTTCCTTACTTGAGCACAGCTCTCAGAATTTATGCAACCGGGTAGGGTTGCCTATCACACAAACTAATTTAATAAATAATTAATTCATCGTCATCATAGTCAGCCCGTATCCACACCCACTGCAGGGCATAAGTCTCCTCCCCACCCTGCCATCCTTCCCGGTCCCGTGATAGGAAATCAGCAGTTCCATACAAAACTGCAATTGCGATTTCTATGTTAGTCCCATGAAGAAAGTTGTTCAGTTTGATGGTCTGATCATCCCCTGAAAAAAACTGGCACCATATATAAAATATTATACCCATATTCTGGGCGACAGCACCAACGATGTTCCCACATCCAGAGCCTTCTTCTCAGCGACCAGATGGCGGTCTAGCATGTTAATAATAACATACCCATAATCTGAGCGACAGCATCGACGATATTGCCACACCCGGAGCCTCCTGCCTTCTTCTCAGCGACCACGATGGACGACACGATGGCGGCGTCCTGCTTCAGGAACTTGTCCAGCGCGAGCAGGCACGACGAGATCCTCTGCTGGAGGGTTCCTCCGATCTCCAGCTGGACGTCGTCGTCTTGCATGTCTGCTACTAGACCCACCTGGAGTTTGACAAGGTTTTAGAACGCTGGTTTGTTGTCGAGTTTTTTAGATGTAAGTATCCCAATCAAGGAGAAAGAAAGTCAAATTGTCTTTTAGGGGTAAAAATTAGTAAGTTATAGCCTGTAGGATCCCACTGCAGGGCAAAGGCATCCTCTCACAAATAATGTTGAGAGGGTATATGTAGATATACTCCACCACGCAGGCCCAGTACGTGTTGTTGGAGGCAAGTAAGTGGTCAACTTGCTTTCAGATAATTTTTAAGCCACCTTTATAGACCTTTTTGGGGTAGGCATATTAAAATACTAACAGAGACTCATTTGTCTCCTGACTAATAACTTATACCGGAAATCAGAGAATTCCTCCCGCATCCGGACAAAGAACCAAATATCCGAACAAGTCCTGAACATTTCGAACAACCCTATCTAGGCCAAGAAGAACAAACTTACATCACCGACAGCTCCCCACTGGACAGCCAGGGCCGGCAGACCGAGCTTCTTCCTCCACTCGCAGATCCTCTCCATCACAGAGTTGGAGAGACCGTAGTTGGTCTGCCCAGCGTTACCTCGCCCGCACGACACCGATGAGAATACCACGAAGTTCCTGTGGAATTATTGTTGGGTTAGTCACTAAGTTAGAGAGAGTATACCTACGAGTACTACAGGATGTTACAAAACATCCTAGTAATATTTACTGGGTGGTTTAGACCATAAAACTGAAAGGCCTCCGCACATTGCAGCGATATTATCGACAGCGATATCGCGACACCTTACACACCGCAGCGATTCCGCGATTTGCGTCACGCATGCCCTACCACTGAATGTAGTCGAAAGAGATTGCGTCAGGTTGCGATTATAATATCGCGGCAGGGTGTGGGATCGAGCGCGTCCCTATACAAAATGTACTGAGAACAAATATCGCAAAATCGCAGCGATATTATCGCTCGATAATATCGCGGCAGTGTGTAGGATCGCGCGCGTCCCCATACAAAATGTACTGGAAATTAATATCGCAAAATCGCAGCGATATTATCGCTGCAATGTGCGGAAGCCTTAACTTTCACTATGAAGACAACACCGATAACAAATAAAAATCTGATGTTGAAACCAAATTTGATGTACCTAACTACCTACACGTATAAATGATTGAGACCAGTGAGTTTTTTTTCGACGTTGCTTCTATAATGAAAGTTGTTCAGTTTGATGGTCTAAACCACCGCTTCAAATATCGCTAGGGTATCGTATTACACCTTCTTAAAATGCTGACCGTTTTTTAAGGGGATGATTAGACCATCAAACTGAACAAATTATCTATGGGGCCAACATTAAAATCGCTAAGAGAAATCAGCTATTCCATACAAATAAAACTGAAATCCTATTCGTCTAAAATGTATGGGAAAGTAGATTTTTTTTCGCTATTTCGCCTTTGGTCCCATTGAGAAAGCTGATCAGTGATGGTCTGATCATCGTATTAAAACCCGACAGCATACGAACATAGAACCTTTATACGTTTCATAGTAATTTAAACTTACTTCAATTGTGGGCAGAGTTTCTTCGAATACTTGTCCAGGTGCATAGTAGCCAGAGCTTTGGGCCCGAAAGAGGTCTTGAATGTCTCCGGCGTCTGATTCTGGAATATCGAGTCTTTGAGCACGACGGCAAGGTTGAAGATCGCTGTGACCTGGCCCATTGCATTGGCCATCTTCAGCATTTCCTCGCACCCTGACTCCGTTGTGACATCGTGCGTTGAGATTTGTATTTCAGCACCATATCCCGTCCATGCCCTGGTAACATTAATTCAATATTAGCTGGGAAATAAATATACATGTATCTATCTATACTTTTCCGTGAAAACCTGACTAACAGACAACGCACAGCCTGTATAAACTTAAAATATGTTGTTATTTTACAGAGAACGTTAGGGTGCAAGGGGCTACCTCCTGGTTTTGAGTAACTTTGTAACCATTTTATTTATTAACTATGGCACTTTTTGAGCTGACAAATAAACTGAACATCTACACGATATGGGAAGTGATGTAGTTTTTCTAGAAATCGATTTTAATCAATAAAACCGAAGAAAAGGGAATCTAAAGTCACCTCTTTTTTTTCCAGTTGTAACCATTTTACTCTTACATTTTTAATCGGAAGAAAATTAAAATTTACAGTATTGTTCACAACACAATTTAGAACGATGCGGTTTTCTAACTTTTTCGAAATTTAATAAAATATCATCAAAATTTTCAAAGAAAACAGCTAAATTCTGACCGGAGCCACGCGCTCCCTGAATACAATGAATTATTTAAAACGATATTTCAGAGACAAATTTTATCACAGTCACGGCGGAATCGCGGCGATAACGCTCAGTAAAAATCGCTGCAATTCAGTTGTGACGTCGCGGCGGTATAGTTACGACGTCGTTACGGTACAGTCACAGATTTAGGGTGCCTGTCCACTGAAGTGGAGCGAGGCTTAGGAGCGGAGGAATATTAACCAATCAATACGATTGCATGAAATCTCCGCGCAAGATTTTATGCAATCCTATTGGTTAATATTTCTCCGTTTCTTCGCTCCACAGCCTCGCTCCGCTTCAGTGCACAGGCACCCTAATAATAAGTGACAAAAGTACCACTTGTTGCAAAGTAATGAGATGATATAAAACGTGTTGCTCACCTCAGCCTGGTGGACTGGTATCCGTTGCTGATCCCGCGCCGGGAGGTGAGCAGGATTTTCCTGGCGCCCCTCATGATCAGCCAGTCAGCCAGCTCGAGACCGAAGCCTCCGAGTCCTCCGATCACTACGTAGACGTGATCTTCGTGACACACATACCTGAGAATAGGAGAAAAGTTTTGAAAAGGAAATTGTTACGATTTAATTGTGAAGAGGGCATGACAATTATCATCATCATCTCAGCCGATGGACGTCCACTGCTGGACACAGGCCTCCCCCAAGAATCGCCACAATGACCGGTCCTGCGCTGCCCACATCCAACAGGCCGCCTTCACCAGGTCGTTGGTCCACCTTGTGGGTGGCCTACTTACGCTGCGCGTCCCGACGCGGTCGCCACTCTAGAACTCTTCGCCCCCATCGGTTTTGTAAATTGACCTTATATCTACCTAACGTCGTCATGATTTCGTCGCCGATGTCAGCTTCTACCCAGTTGTAAACATGGGTTAGTCTTCGATGTCAAATTGATTGAACGGCCACTTACCTAGGTAAAGCATCAACTTTGACGCATGAAGGTTTCACGGGCCTGTTAGTGCGCTCCTCATCACGGATCTTAACGATAACCTGTGGATAATAGTTTAATGTTTAATTTTCTTGAATCTCAAGCAGCAAGAATAGAAAAACCCATCGACCATCGAGAATTGTGAATTAGAATCTCCAAAAGATTAAGGTACAGTGATACCATGGTTATAGGTAAATCTTACCGATGAATGTGCGCAGTTAAAAAATTTAATAGTACGTGAAATGAAATTTACTAATCAGGATGTGTCACTCAAAATCCTTTGCCGGTATTCGCTAATAGTTTTCACACCCTTGTCGCCGGCGAAGCGTCTGTAAGTCTGGAGAAAGATTAAGTAGCACCCGAGTTTGTACCCTTTGATTCTCATGATAGATTTTTAATTTCTAAATGTCTTCGGGTTTTAACAAGGACTTTGGTCTGATCTGCTCAAACGAAGATTGACGAGCGTACTAATTTTCCTGCAGTGGGTCGTACTTTAAACCATTGTCAGATATTTTTTAGCATTAAGGAAAAGCCATTCAAAAATAATGCTTTTTGTCAGCTGATCCCACTATTGGGATCACAATGATAGATTCTCGAATTATCTACGTTGGTCAGCAACGCGCTTGCCGGTGGATGCCTATGATATGAAAGACAACATAGAGTTCAGTGTAGGACGTCAAAAACAATGAAAGAACTGGAGTCCATACCTTTCCAATATGTTTGCCGGCAGCCATGTAACGGAAAGCAGTTTCAACCTCGTTCTTTTCGAATGTGCAGTAAGTGAGAGGACGCACAGCACCGCTCTCAATACCAGTCAGCATGAGGTCTTGCAGCCTCTGTTGGATTTAACATCGATTTATTAAGAAACTTTAACTCGAAGGAGAAGGAGATAGATAGTGATTGGGAGATAGAGACATGAAGATAGCTGGGATCATCTCAGGACTCAATTGTTAAACTGAACGAAGAATATCGACTTAAGACCTTCAAGAATGGAAAAAGTATAAAAAAAAGCAAAGCCTTTTGTGCTCGCTCATATTATTCTCTACGGAGTAGGTATAACATTTAATGCGTTTCATATTAAACAGAGTGCTTCAGGCCATCAAACTGAACAACTTTTATTATTGGACAAACATGGAACATCAACCATGGAAATCAAGAAGAAATAAAAATGTTTTTTCTATTTGCGACGATTCGCCATTGGCGTACTCTATGGAATAGCATTATTTTTGAGATTTCTATTTTGGTCTAGAGTAAAAGTTGTTCGGCTTGATGGTGTAACGCATTTAAGTTTACACCCTATTTGAATACCCAGAATCTCGTTCAATGTAAGTATCACAATGTTATCAGTCGTTGTCAATGATAATGCTAATTTATGATGAATTGATGACCAATTGAACAAGACACGATTTTGAAAAACTTTGTCGTACGGCGGGATTGATTTAGCGTCAGAATTTAAAATTCCTCAATAATTATGGGTAAAACTAACCTTTCTGAAGTCCCAGCTTTGGTCGAAGATGTAGTCCAACATAATTCCGTGGAAGGAAGTCTCCTTCAAGAAGAAGTACATTCCGATAGGAGTGTTGTTGCTAATATCGAACTTTCCGATCTCGAGGAATCTGCCGCGGTAGCTAAGGCAACGGACTGAAGCCTGCAGTTTCTCGTCTGACAAAGAGTTGAGGACCAGGTCGACACCTTTGCCGTTGGTTTCCCTTCGGATCATATCTTCAAACGATGCGTCACGGGAGTTACCAATGTGGCTGTCTGTATAAAAGGACATAAAGTTCAATCAGTTGTCCAATTCTCAGTATCGGTTTAAGGGAATTCACATATTGCTTAAAAACAAGTTGCCGTGCCATAATAAGCTTCTCTGTGAAAGAGCCGCGATGAAAGGTAAAGGACATTCAGGATTTGATTTTCGCCAGCTCAGGTAAGTAGGCACCCAGGACCATAGAATAGATATTCTGCCAGATACTAGCTTCATACAAGCTCGTGGCATCCGGTGCACTCCTACATGTGCGGCATGTAATACGTGGATGTTCACGTACGAGAGTGAGCGGCAGTTTGGTAGAAACTTATAGTACCTATATAGTACTCTGTGGTAGAAACATCGCTGTGCATGTAGGGGTGTACTGGCGGCCGCCAGCTTGTATGAATCTGTTTTTCTGGTAAGTATGTATTCGGTCCTTCGAATACGACTAGTGTTGTAAAACTCTGAGTTTTTTTAAAAAATGGCTGCGAATGGATCTAAATAACACATTACTTGCGACGTTCGTCCAAGGTACCACTTGAAGAATAAGGTGCAAATGGATCTGTATGTCATTCAGGGTTGCAGAGGTAATTTATAGGCAAGATAATTATAGTGTTGAAAACTTATTAGTTAGTTCCCTAATCTCACCTTTAAGCTGCGGGAAAAGTTTCTTGATGAAGGCTCTCTTCTCAGCAGTACCGACGGTGGTGAAGACTTCACAGCCGTAATGCAAGGCCACATTGATGGCTGCCTGACCGACTCCTCCAGATCCGGCGTGGATGAGGATTGATTCCCCTCGTTGCATCTGGCCTACCATTACCTGGAGGAACGGAACGAATTAGGAATATTCATGTGGTCTAAATTCCCGTAACTATGAGAGGAACAATCAAGGCCGGCTCTAATAGTATAAAAATTCACACAAAGGCCAAATACCACTCACTCACTCATCATGAAATGTCATGATAATTCTCAGAATGCCCAAAATTACAAACATGAGTGTAGTGTGGCGGGGAAATTCCACCAGCGGGGTAATTAAATAATCATATGGCTATAACTTTTGATCTTAAGCTTTTAGTCAGTAGGTAGAGAAAAGGCATATTTCTTCAGAAACGTTTCAGCCATTTGACTGAATTACCCCGCTGATAAAATTGTCCCGGTAATCTTGTTGGCTTCGTGGCAGCTTATAGTGGCCCTCATTCCCGAAAAACACAGAAAGTCGTTTGAAGTGGCGTCTTGGCGCCACCAAATTAGGAGAGCCGACCCCACCTAAATCGGGATGGAGCAAAGGGAAAGAGGAAGAATCTTCTTGGTTTCTACGATTAGTTTTCCCAATAAGAGCAATCCCTGAAAACTTACCATGGAATAATAAACGGTGCCGTAAGCAACAGGCACGGTGGCGGCTTCCTCGAAGCTCCACTCATCAGGGATGCACCACATCAGAGCCCTGTCGCCCTCGGCCACGTTGGCCATACCGCGGTTCCTGACCATCGCCATCACACGGGAACCACTGTTGAACGAAATGCCAATATGTAACAAAACCATATGGGAAAAATTACTGGATGATTCTTTTGATCAGACGAGAATTGCATTCCCCATACAGTGATAATGATGATATCCACGACGTATTCGTCGACGGAAATCCGCATTGGGCACGCTTGGTGGACTAACGAACGACCATACCTCTCTGAGGTTTGGCCCGTGTCTGTGCAGTGGGACGTATAAAGGCTGATGATGATCCGTCAACGGCGAACCTGATTGGTTCCTGGCGTGAACACATACAGTATGGCTCAACTTGATACTGATTGTATTGAATGTCCAATTATGAATGAACACAAAAGAAACATAAATGTTGTCCAGTTATTTGTTGTGTAGACAGAAGAATTCATCAAAATCGAAAATGTATGCTGGCTTCAAGTATACGCTAATTACATTTAGATTTTAGGGTCGGTCCTTACTTTGCAGTTCTTCCGACGATTTCGAAGCCTTGCACGCACTCCTGCGCAAGTCGCCCGCGGGCTACAGCGTCGACCGTCACACGCCCGGTAGCTGTCATGACGTCACGGAAGTTTAGGGCAGCACAGTAAACCTGGTGGTCGAATTTAATATTAGAAAAATGTACCTAGAGGAAATATGGATCCGAGTGCTGCGCCACAAAAGGGACTGATGAGAAACGATTGCATTCAGTTGAGATGGATGTGTGGTGTAACAAGAGTGGACATGATTAGGAATTAGTATATTAGGGGAAGTTTGGAAGAAGCACCTATGACGGAAACAATTGCAGAGTAATAGATTATCGTGGTATGGGCTGTGATGAGGACATAATTATGAATGTCATGTTACGAGACGAGTGCTAAAAATGAATGTGGATGGCTGCGGTAAGAGAGGAAGGCCGAGAAAAAGATGGATGAATAATGTGTTTAAGAAAGGAGTGCTGAAATGAAGAGATAGTTTTTTTTAAATTACGGATGGGTTTGCTCTTGACCTCAATCCCGTCCTAAGGACAAAGAAGGGGTCGAAGATTTAGCGAGCTTACCCAGAAGAAGCCTATTAATTCGGGTTGTAAGCGCTCGGAAATACAGACGCAGGCAGGGCATTCCACTCCTTGTGCATTATAAAAGATTCTGAAAGGCGATTGTGTGAAAGATGTAATTTTTAAGAAAGGTGCTGAAATGAAGGATGAGAGAGATGAATGGAAGAGGGTGACATATTGCGCCAACCGCAAATAATGGGAAATGGGAAAGAGAATGATGATGATAAAGCACTGCTGCAGCATAATAATTATCGACAATGAGAATTCGTGAGGTCAGCGAATTACTAGCTCGTCTTTAAATTCGCAACGAATCAGAAAATGTTCAAAGAGTGCAGGAAAATAATTACATGGATGAGAGCTCTTTCCGGGTCCTTGAAGACATGGTTCTCCCTGATCGGTCCTTCAAGCCATCTCATAGAAGACAAGTCACCAATGGTCACAGTGTTCACGTAGGCGTGGTTTACGCGGACAGTGTCCAAGTCACCGAGCAGCAAGTGGCGGTATGATCCCCATTGACCCTGGAAATTAAACTTGATTTCAAAACCTTTTACAATAAAGGCTGTTTATTGACAATTAAGTAAGACTAATCGTTTAAGACACAACCTATAGAGGTCAAAAACATACCTAGAAGTAATATTTTCAAAAGGATTATCCCAAAAGTTTGAAGGTACTGCGCCAATTATAGAATGGAACTAAAAGTATGGTTCTTCTGGGATACCCTTTTGAAAAGGACATAGCTGCATATAAAGTGACTTACATCTTGCAAAACGTTGATAGCCAGATCCTTGTCCAATTGCTCTTCATAAATTTCCAGATCAGGATTGAACTGGGGCGCAGACGGGTCCGCAATCATCATTCCATAGACAATCTCACCACCAGGTTCCCTCCTCAAACAATTGACCAAACCTAGTAGACCATTAATAGGTTCATCTTGTGAATACAGCACGGTTTTTCTGCCTTCCTTAATTTCTTCTTTGACCCTGTCCACCCAGGAGAAAGTGTCGTCCGAAGCAAGAATCCTGATGAATTTGGCAGGTTTAGCACCAACGCGCTTCCTAAACATGACCAGGTATTCGATACCAGTATCGTGGATAGTTATGATATCGATCTTGTCGGCATGTTCCTTGGGACTAGGGCGTTCCTTCTCTCGGCTGATGACGAAGCATTTGTCACGAAGAGTCGAGAGAGCTTGCTGAAGAACTTCAGGCCGCTTCATCAAGTTAGCTCCAAAGAATAAGACGGCATTAGATTCACCAGAAACCTTCTTGTTTTCTACAGTAACATTAGATGGCATTTCGATTGGTTCTTCGGAGAGAACTAAAGCCTCAACTTGTACCAGGGGAAGGTCACCAAGGCAATCAATTACTTTTTCTGTAATTGGCTCTATTCCGTTGACCTTGTATTCCTCGTCGATTAGTTCGATTGTTTTCACCTTGTAGGTTTGTACATTCTCGTGGATGATTTGGATGTTGGCACGGATGATGTCTTCGATCTGAAATAAACTTTTCATGTCAGTAATATTGTTTTAGCGAATTCTTAGCCGTGATCGCCCCGAAAAATGATTTCATCGATATATGCAAGTAAATAATTCGGTATGTCAAGTTTTTTTTTGGTTATCAGTTTTATATTTTTTACGGATAGCAGACATAATTTTAAGACACCTATTTCATTCTTATTGCGATTCATCGAGTTTATCAATATAAATTTAATTTTTAAATTATTTTGATCTGTAATCTCCAAGTGCAAAAATGGTGGAGAGAAAATAATTCGAACTCCATGGAGAAAAACTACCTACTGCTATATTTAAAAAAATTAAAACCTGCCTCCTCTTTCTAACTCTATGCTGGAAACAGATACGGCAACATCAAATGTCAAATTCTGACATTGTGAATGTATTTTTTTTTCTTAATGGTCAGTTATTTTAAGTTAATTTTATGTTTACCAAGGAGTTCACAGGTATGCCAGTGACGTCACTGAACGGACCGAAAAACGACGTTATTTTATTAAAAATATCTGTAATCCTTTCATTTTCAAATCTCTGACATAGAAAATATGATTATTGAGACAATTATCTCGAAATGGTTTTCGATTCGGCCCTCCAAAAAAAAACTTGACATACCGAATTCTGCCACTCTTTAGTTCCATCAGAATTCGGTACCTATGTCAAGTTTTTTTTTTTCTTCATTTTATATTTTTTACGGATAGGAGACATAATTTTAAGACACCTATTTCATTTTTATTGTTATTCATCGAGTTTATCGATATAAATTTAATTTTTAAATTATTTTGATCTGTAATCTCTAAGTGCAAAAATGGTGGAGAAAAAATAATTCGAACTCCATGGAGTAAAACTACCTACTGCTATATTTAAAAAAATTAAAACCTGCCTCCTCTTTCTAACTCTATGCTGAAAACAGATACGGCAACATCAAATGTCAAATTCTGTCATTGTGAAACTTGTGAAAGTATTTTTTTTTCTTTAAGTTCATTTTATGTTTACCAAGGAGTTTGCAGGGGCAGCGAGTGACGTCACTCGTGGACCGAAAAACGACGTTATTTTATTAAAAATATCTGTAATCCTTTCATTTTAAAATCTCTGACATAGAAAATATGATTATTGAGACAATTATCTCGAAATGGTTTTCGATTTAGACCTCCAAAAAAAAACTTGACATACCGAATTGGGACTACTCATAATGGTTTTGTGCTAGGAGTAGTGATGGGTGGCTTCAGGGTCAATGGAACTTTAACTGATTACATACCTTCATCTTTTCCTTTCCGAAGTTAGAAAGGAACACGTTCTTCTCGAGTACAGGTACTCCAAGAGGAAGCCTCTTCGAGATAGGTGTAGCATGTAGCCCTCTAATCTCAACGCCTCCAGCCCTGCCGTAAGAAAAACGAATTTATAACAAAGCCATTCAAGTAGACTTTTCATTGACATTGATAGGGAAAATCTAAATACTTTAGATGGTCGGGACGATATCTTTAAAGTATCAGGCGAATAAAAGACGAGGTTAGAGCAAGAAAGAAGATAACAATTAGCTTATAATATGAATTATCGTGCCACTGAAGATGATTCAGCCAAGAAGTAAGGAACATACCTGATCACATCCACGTTAGGGTACACGCGAATTTCGAACGACTGCTTCGTAGAATCAGGGTTCATTTTCGAGATAGCATTGTAGTGCATGTTAGCGTCGATGGAAAGCTTCTCGATCCTGGTCGGGACGAAGAGACCTCTGGTGTCGTGGCCAATGATCTTGAGCTGCAGCATACAGTCCATGAAGGTCACCCAGTTGTTGACCCAGGCGAGGCGACCGCGGTTGCCTTCCACGTTGCATCCAAGAACACCACGGAAGAGGCCACTGCACAAAAGATTCGTGTCACCAAAAAGTCAACCAATGCTATATTATACGAAACTGGATTAACGGACGACATGTATTGCCAATTCGTTTTTCTAACTTATGTACGTAATACCCTCAAACGGTGAAGGAAAACTTCATGAGGAACCATGAAGAAGCTGAAGATGAAAATTATGATGCGCAAGTGAAGTCAATCAACACCCATTTTGGGCACGCGTGCGTGTTGGACTAAGTGCGTTCACAGATGACGCATTGACGCAGCGGCAGACGTCAGTCCGTCATTTGTGAAGCAAGGAGTTGTATGAAACCGCACGTAGAAGCACACACGGTGACGCATTGACGCACCGGGTGTGGTTCTATGGACTGACATCTGCCTCCGTCAGTGCGTCATCGTGTGTGAACGCACTAACGCTCTCTTTGAGGATAGGCCTGTGCCCTACACTGGGACGTATGTAGGCTGATGATGAGGAGAAACAGAGTGCAAATTAATTTTGATTTGCTGTCGGAATTTCGAAGACAAACATTTTGGACCCTTTCGGCTCGTAAGTATCACGTTTAGGTACTTATAAATCGAAACAGATAGATACATTCTGAATGTCATCAGAATGTAGACTTTACCAATGAGGATTCAATATTGTTGGTACTTTTTCCACAACAATGTGTAAATTTGTTAAAAATAATGTTTTATCAGACTGTCTTCGTCCGCCTTCTTCGTTTTGACCAGCTTCAAACGTCAACATACCTGTACTGATATCCTCGGAGACGCAGCTCCTTGTAGAAGTCCTTGGTGAGCATGTGCTTGATGTTGGGGCCGCTTGACTCAGGCAGAGCCGGCAGTACTCGGTAGTCTTGCCCTACGTTCTTCTTGGCGTAGATACGGCCTGTCACGATTGATGCTCCACTTTCCACGATCTGTGAGGACGATTTTCAATATAAAAATTTAGAAGAGAGAGAGAGAGATTTTATTCCCCGAGATATTCAAGGCCTCCGCTCATTGCAGCGATAATATCGAGCGATATTATCGCTGCGATTTTGCGATAATTGTTTTCAGTACATTTTGTATGGGGACGCGCGCGATCCTACACACTGCCGCGATATTATCGAGCGATAATATCGCTGCTATTTTGTTCCGAAGCAATCGATTTAATGGTGCTGCGCATGCGTGACATATCGCTCGATAATATCGCTCGATAATATCGCGGCAATGTGCGGAAGCCTTCAGGGTCCAAATAAACCATATTCTGAATTACATTATTCACTACAGCAGTGCCCAAACTCTGTCCAGCGTGACAGTTAGTGATCCCGTCGCCACTTTTAGTAGGTAGTTATCCTTGAAATAAATAGAGTCTTTACGTTGACGGTTTTGATGGGGATGATTAGGACCATCAAACTGAACAACTTTCTATACATTGAAATAGCGAGAATAAATCTGCCGTTCCATGCGATACTGCAATCCTTCTCGAACCAGATGTATGGGACATCAAATTATTGGTATTTCGATTGTGGTCCTTAAGGGAAAGTTGTTCAGTTTGACGGTCTCAAAAGTTTGTCGGCTCTTAAAAACACATTCAGCCATCCGCCTTTATTAAGTTGGACCCTCTAGACTGGAGATGTTGGTAGTAGTTGGTATCGGAAGTCCTAGAGAAAATTCATAATTGAGAGAAGGCTTCTTTTATTTTCAGTCAATCAATTCTTGTTCAGACTACTTAAATAATGTTATGTATACCTACTTACCGGGTTAGACACAACTTTTGCATGCCATGCTCATGGCGAAACATGCTGTACTAAATTAAAACTGTCCACCTGTACTATGTTACCGTGTTTCCGCAAATAAAAAATTTTTCATTTTCAAACTAACCTCAAAGTTACCGCTGCCCTTCTGGATCATGACGATGAACTCCAGGTTGCCATCCTTGGGGATGTTGGTGGCTCTTTGGAAGCGTACGTTCTCGAAGACCACTGACACCTCTGTGTACAGCTCTCCCATCATCATGCCGAGGGTTTCCCAGGCGAGGACCAGGTAGCCGGTAGCTGGGTAGAGGTTACGGCCTAGTGGGAAGATACAAATATATAGATGCTGTGGTTAAAACTCCAACTTCATATTTTATTGTGTAGCAAAGGAAACTGATGAATATGAATATTATATGTTATATTACCACAGAGATCTACATAATTACTAGTATTACTGATATCCATCTAGATGTAAATAATATGCTGACGGTATTTTTAGGTGATGATCAGACCATCAATCTGAATAACATTCTCTACGGGACCAACATCGAATAGTACCAGTAAAATTTCTGCTGTCCCCATATATTTTGGTCGAGTATTTTGTATGGAACAGCTGATGGATTTTCGCGTATTCGATATTGGTCATAAGAATTAAGATGACATGACACTTATTTAATTTATCTGAAGCAACTTGTTTAATAATCTAACGCACTTGTCTTTACACCCAATATAATCCAAATTTCATATTACCCGGTTACCTCGCCGCCGGACTGCCAAACCAGGGTCCTGGGTTCGAATCCCAGTTCCGTCATGGATGTTATAGTTTGTGCCATTGTTGTTTGATCCCCAATAGTCCCCATGACAAGAAAGCTACGCTTACGTGGGATCATTACAAAGTATGTGTATATGTAAGGGTTATTTATTTATTTATTATTTCTATCTTCAGTGGTTTAGGCTGTGCGTTTTCTGTCATTAGCATCCTTTGAAACTATGAGTCTGAATCTAAATTTGAAGTATAAAAAAGTAACGAACTGAAAATAATAACGTACAATGAATGCACTACATTCATCAGTTATTTATCCAACAATGTTTCGCTCAATTGCATAATTTAATAAATAAAACGCCGCCGCTGGACTGCGTCTATAATTAAAGATGGCTTTTGAACAGTTAACTGGCTTTCAATATTGGTTTTCCATTAGTTTGCAAATAAAACTTACGCAGAGTAACTATAAAATTTTTGCATTAAATTCTTAATAAAAACCTGCTATTTTCATAGACGGAAAAGTTACAATTTGTTATTATTTATAAGAGTCACGTTGCAGGGTTTGCCTCGAACACTTGTCTCTTGCGTGGTGTTCGCGCGGTTCACGTCTCAGCCTGCCACGAGGCTTAGGAGCCTCGAAGGATTTAGGAATCCTTCTCAGTTGTTCTTACTCAAAAACAATCCTCGAGATTGGATAGACACTCCCTCAAACTACTTGACACTGGCGAAATCTGACAAGGAAACGACATTAAATAAAAATAGAATAGAATATTATTTATAAATTGAATGGCGTTTTTGTCGCTACATTGGGGTCAACTATGTTTGCAGCTTGTATGAAACAGGGATTTTGTTATCGCGATATCAACGTTGCTTAGATTCTCTAAAGGGACCAACCAATGACCAATATAATAAGTTTGCAGTTTTCAGCTGATTTTCTTTTCGCGATTTAGATGTTGGTCCTTTGGAGAAAGTTGTTCAGTTGGATGGTCTGATCATCCCCTTATAAACCATCTAAGAAGGTCCGTATACCTACAGGGTGTAAGGAAAAGTATAATTAACCATAAAAGCACATCAAACTGAACAACTTTTACAATGGGAGTAAAGTTGTCAGCGCAGAAAAAAAACATCTGCTATTCCATACTAAACTGCAATGCCTACTCGACTCTGTATGAGATAGCTGTATTTTTTTATATAGCACTAGTGTTTTCCCGCGACTTTGTCCGCACAAATTATATACTTACCAGATTTTAAGTCAGATCATAAGCTATCAAACAAAAAAAGATTTCATCAAAATCGGTTCAGTAGTTTTTGCGTGATGCGCGAACAAACAAAAAATGTTGGCAATAGATGGCGCTGCACGTCATTTAAATCGCGCTATCGAGTGTTATTTGAGTTTATATGAAGTGAACCGCAACTTTTTTATTCCTCATGATTTTACGGTTTTATAATAAGTAGTTAGTTAAGATTAAGATATAAAAGTTGTTCAGTTTGATGGGTAGAGTATGTGGTTTAAAGGTTAATAATGATACTAGTAATACTTATCGAGGTGGTTTTATTTTTACTATCAAACTGAATAACTTGAAAAATGTTTTAAGTTTGACGGTCTAAACCACCCCGTTAATATATTACTGGGGTGTTTTTCCCTGTCGACGTCGACGTAAAGGTTGGTGAATGACGTTGATGATTTCAAGTCCTTACCGTCAACGACGTGGCCGGCCATGTATTCGCTGTCCTCATCCACGATCGACATTCTGACTGTCCTCTCTCCTGACTTCATCTTCTCTTGAGCCTTGTATGACGTCACATACCTGACAAGCAAGACATAAATAGTTATTTGTTATGCTAGGCTGCAAAGTTGCTTTTTGGCGCGAGTACTTTTATTGAATCCTGAGCGCTTAGCGAAGGTTTCAAAGGTACGAGACGCAGAATAACTTTGCAGCCGAGCGAAACACACAATTTTTCACCTCACAACAGCGAGGAAAAAAAGTGAATTGCTAAAAAGAACATTACAAAAAGGTTTTATTTTTGTGCTGGCCAGTGTCATGAAATAGGTTATTAAGCATTTTCAGTTGATTTGCGGTATATAAAAATATTGAATAGACAGATTCGAATTTCAAAACTCTCGGGGGAAGCCTTCTAACCCTAGAGAGCGCGTCCCCAGGGTGGTGGATAGGGGAATGCTCGTCAGCAGTTTCGGCTGCTGAAGGGTAAGGGGGAAATAAAATACCCCTCGCGAACCAAAGAAGGCCGGAGAGAAAACTCCGCTATCAAACCCAGCCCGGGAGCTTCTTCGGTGTAAATGAAGCAGAGGTCCTTGGCTGCGATGAGTGCTTAGGTCGGAACACTCATTAGAGATGGCGGCGGAAGAACCTTAAGGGTCAACGGCGGCGCTCAAGTCTTCCAGGAAGGTGACGACCTTGGTGTCAGGTGGCAACCGACCGTAAAACTAAAGCCAATTTTCATACCAATCATGAGACAAGACACAAATATGAAAAGGAGAAAAAATGCTAGGGCGTCCCCCATAAGCGACGTTAGCGACGATACTGCAAGGAATACTAGGGCGTTCCCCAATAGCGACGGAAAATCAAGAGAACGAACGACGGTGACAATGTCCCAGCTGCGTATCGCCACCTGGAACATTGGCACCATGACTGGACGCAGTGCTGAGCTAAGCGACATTTTGGAGAGACGCCACATCAATATCTGTTGTGTACAGGAAACAAAATGGAAAGGCGCAAAGTTACGACATATTGGCAAAGGATATAAACTTCTATACAATGGAAAGGAAAACGCTAAGAACGGGGTAGGAATAATTTTGGATCAACACCTCAGCCAAAACATTGTGGAAGTGAACAGAGTAAGTGATCGTACCATGTCTGTAAAGCTCGCCTTAGAGAAGCAGGGCTGCCTTAATATCGTGTGTGTATATGCCCCGCAAACCGGATGCCCCGAAGCGGAGAAACAGGAGTTCTGGGAGGAACTGCACGTCCACATAAACACAATACCAACAGAAGAGCAAAAACTTATTTGCGGAGATTTGAACGGGCATGTGGGCATGTATAGGGACGGTTTTGAGGGACACCATGGCGGTTTTGGGTATGGGAAGCAAAACAAGGAGGGATCTACAATTTTAGAATTTGCTTCATCACAGAATTTTGCCGTGGTAAACACATTTTTCCAAAAGAAGGACGAACACCTGATAACGTATAAAAGTGGAAACTCAAAAACACAAATTGATTATATTATCGCTGACAAGATAAACCTTAAACAATTCAAAGATTGTAAAGTAATTCCAGGCGAACCCCTCACGAGCCAGCACCGACTGCTCCTAGCAACTTTTAAACTTAAAACGCCAATTAAAAAGAAATTTCAAAAAATAGAGAGGATTAAGTGGAGGGAACTGTGCATGGAAAAAGGTAAGAAATTCCAAACTGACGTCAGAGATTTCCTATGCGAGAATCCTCCTCGAAATGACTCTCCCAACATGACATGGTCAAAATTTGAAAGTTTCTGTGTTACCACTGCAAAAGACGTACTAGGAACTAGCAAAGGAGCTCCGAATAACGGAAAAGATACCAAATGGTGGAATAGCCGCACTAGGGACACTGTATCTGAAAAGAAGCGTCTGTTCAAAATCTGGCAGGAAACTGGCCAGGATGACGACAAACAAGTGTATAAAGAGGCTAAGAAAAGCGCCCGAAGAACAGTGGCAATAGAAAAAGAAAAGGCTGATGCGGAACTCTATAAGCGCCTGGAACTAGCAACGGACAATGAAATATATAAAATAGCAAAACACAGATATCACAACACCAAAGATATAAATACTACAAAATATATAAAGGATGAGAGAGGGGTGCTGCTCACAAATGACAAAGACATATGTAGACGATGGTATAGATATTATAACGACCTCCTAAATGAAGAATTCCCACGCAAAACAGAAACAGAAGAACCACGAATACAAGGACCTGCAAACGAAGTCACAATCACAGAAGTCAGAAAAGCCATTTCTAAGATGAAAAATCATAAAGCAAGTGGACCAGATGAAATACCTGCTGAAATCTGGAAAACCCTCAAAGACGGGGAGGTGTGGCTGTGCGAACTTTTTAACAACATCCTCAGAACTGAAAGAATGCCAGACGCATGGCGGAAGAGCATACTAGTTCCTTTCTATAAAAATAAAGGAGACGTGCGGGACTGTGGAAATTTTCGTGGTATTAAACTGACTTCACATACCCTCAAAGTCTGGGAAAGAGTCTTGAGCGAACGCCTTTCGAACCTCGTAACATTAACAGAAAATCAATTTGGCCTTACACCAGGAAAAAGTACCACGGACGCAATTCATGCTATCAGACTAGTAATGGAGAAAGCTCGGGAAAACAAACAGAACCTGTTTATGGTCTTCATAGACCTAGAAAAGGCCTTTGACCGGGTACCAAGAAACGTCATTTGGCAAGCTCTAAGAGCACACGGTGTTCCCGAATGCTACATTAGACTTATGGTAGACATGTACACAGAGGTACAAACTTGCGTGCGATGTCCAGCGGGGAAGTCCGAGAGCTTCGACATAAAAGTAGGTGTACACCAGGGCAGCGCCTTAAGCCCCTTGCTCTTCAATATAGTGATGAATTATCTAACTGCAAAAATTCAAAAACCTACACCTTGGAATCTCTTATATGCGGATGATGTGGCCTTGATTTCCGAAAACCTGATCGAAACACAAGAAAACCTGGAAAAATTGAGAGAGTCACTAGAGTCAAATGGTTTACGAATCAGTAGAACTAAGACTGAGTGTATGATCTGTAACTTCGACCCTGACACTGCCATCAGCGCAACTATCAAGCTCGGCGACATAGCCCTCCCACGAGTAAAAACCTTCAAATACCTGGGATCGGTTATCTCAGAAAATGGGTCAATTGAAGCAGACATTACTCATAGGACAACATCTGGGTGGAACAAGTGGCGCTCGCTGACCGGAGTTCTGTGTGATACGAAAATCCCAATAAAAACAAAGGGAAAAATCTATAAAACAGCAGTGAGACCAGCACTACTCTATGGCAGCGAGTCCTGGCCGACCACAAAGATGCATGAACAGAAACTCCACACAACGGAGATGCGTATGCTACGGTGGTCGGGTGGGTGCGCAACGAATATGTAAGAGGGAGCTTTAAGATCGCACCCATAACCGACAAGATAGGTGAAGCGAGGCTGAGATGGTACGGTCACGTGATGAGAAGACCAGACGATCACGTCGTTAAAAAGTGCCTTTCCATTGCTACAAAGAAAAGGGGAAGAGGGAGACCTCAAACCACCTGGTTGACGAATGTCCAGAGAGACATGAAAGCGTTAGGACTCCGCCAACCAGATGTCTACCAAAGGCCTGAATGGCGTCGCATGATTGGGAAAGCCGACCCCGTGTAACGGGACAAGGCGAGGCAGAAGAAGAAGAAGAGATTCGAATTTCAAAAACTCTTTTCACGCTAGCGGATAAAATGCACTTTTGCACTCAGATTTCGAATGATAAACAGAATCTTTCCGAGCTTGTGAGGTGAAAAAATAGTTAAAGCTTGTAGGATCCCACTGCAGGGCAAATGCCTCCTATAAATAAGGATCACAACACACAGCAGCAATAATATATCGTTGTACCTACTCTGCTAACGCACGAAAGTTGCAAATTGCTTCCTCTCACTTACACGCAGGAACAAGACGTGCTTATGTAATTAAGAAGAGTATAATGCATTATAGCTGCCCTTTGTTGTAACAGTAATGGTGAGAGAAAGTATGCCATACTTTAAGGCTAGGTTATCCCAGTGCAAGCGTCTCTTTCTTGCAAGCATAAGTTTACAATTAGCCATCCCGCTCCATTTGAAACCAGGATCGCAAAAAAACGAGTTTTTCGTCAATATCTTTGCTCATGGGAGTTTCTAAGCTAAAAATTCTTCTGAGTTCACTAGAAATATTTATTGTATTTAGTTAAGTACAAGAATAAAAAGTTAAATATCAGCAGTTTAATCATAGTATTGAAAAAAACATAACAAAAAGGGGTAACTTTGGGATGTTTTTCTATCTAGTAAACTTAATCTAATCGTGTAATTGAGAACAGTCGCCCATCCGCCCGATCCTTAAATAAGACATAATTTAATTTCAGACTTTAAAACACAGTTTAAAACACTTTCGTTCGTGTTCAAAAAACGGCCTCGACGGGATAACAGCGTCTTAAGGCTCAGTGCGTATCAATAATAGTGTCAACTTGCTGTCACAGAATTTTCAAGCCGCCTCAATATCCCTCTGACTTGGTTAAACAAAAAGTTACACTGACATCTGACGGAAAAATCTTAAAAACTGCTTAACGTGCTTTCCTTAGCACGGGTCACTGACAGTTAACAGATGGAACGGAAATTAAGTGTTTATAAAGTGTTTCACTTCTTTACAGAAAAGCCAGTGTTGTTAAAATTGGCAAGCTTCTTGCAAATCGTACAAAAATTCAGAAAAACTCTAACGAGTCTGCTTGGGGGATCGAACCATCGCGTCCTGCACGGCAGGCATGGCTACTCGCCACTAGACCACCACGAATTCCTATATTAATTCATGGAATTGAAATTGAAATGTTTAATACTCATCTGACAGCCTAATTCCTTGGACGCGTGAAAATTGCACCAAACAACCAAAATACAGTTCATAATTTACTCCAATTCAGCATGGAAGCGTATTTACCAAGCCCATATATCATCTCTACAAAAGCGGCGTTAGCACAAAGCCTACTACAAAATAAAGCCTTGCGCTCGGGTTTGTATTTTATAGGTAACCGTTTGTAAAACTCTGTTTTGCACGTGTTGTCGGGTAAACTGCTGTTTTTTTATTCCCAGTTCCCAGGTTGTTGCTGCCTTATGTCCTTACCTTATCTTAACTCTTAACTATTATATAACCGTAAAATCATGAGGAACAAAAAAGTTGCGGTTTGACGACCCGGTTGGTGTAGGTAATGGTTACCACGCCGGACTGCCAAACCAGGGTCCTGGGTTCGAATCCCGGTTCGGTCATGGATGTTATATGTTCGTGCCGTTGTTGTATGGTTTCCATAATAAAAGCCTTTAGTGCTTAGTTTGGGATCATTACAATGTATGTGCCTGTGAGCGTTATTTATTTATTTACTTCATATAAAATCAAATAACACTCGATAGCGCAATTTAAATGACGTGCAGCGCCATCTATTGACAAAATTGTTAGTTTGTTTGTTTGTTCGCACATCACGCAAAAACTACTGAACCGATTTTGATGAAACTTTTTTTGTTTGACAGCTTATGATCTGACTTAAAATCTGGTATATAATTTATGCGGACGAAGTCGCGGGTAAACACTAGTACATACTAATATTGTTACAATTTGAAAATTTATGTCTATACCGGGTCCAACATAATAATGCTGACAGTTTTTAAGAGGATGCTCAGACCGTCAAACTGAACAACTTTCTCTATGGCACCAACAAGAAATCGCGAAAAAAAATCTGCTGTTCCATACTAAACTGCAAACCTTCTTGAGCCAAATGTATGGGACAGGTGATTTTTTTTTGCGATTTCGATGCTGGTGCCATAGAGAAAATTGTCCAGTTTGATGGTCTGATCATCCCCTTAAAAAAGTGTCGGCATTTAAGAAGGACATGCCACCACCATGCCGCCATGGACCATGGAGGGCATGTTGGGATGTTTGTGGCTCAATCACGCATAAACAGCTGAAATCTTTCCATAAGGAACATGGGTCGAAAAACGATAAACATTTTTGGACCTCCCATACAAAAGTATGGATCGGCCGTTCGATTTTCTATGGGAAGTCCAACAGTTTTTATCGTTTTTCGACCCATGTTCCTTAAGGAAAGATGTTCAGATTCACGATCTGAATACACCCTTTCTCGATTAACACCTAGGATACTTCTAACACAGACAAATGGCAATGCCGATTTAGTATGGGCGAGTGGCGTCATTTTTTTTAAGTATATATTTTTTTGAGCGTCCACCAACCACTCCTTGTTTTTATGGAAGATATTGATGTGCTGAACAAAACAAAGTATTACAATCATACCTCTACATGCAGTACCGACGGAGATATAAAGGTCTGAAATGTCAGAATTCTAGTACTGTGAACTGTGACTGGAGCATTCCCCTCATGCTCTGACATTTCAGACCTTTATATCTCCGTTGGTACTGCATGTAGAGGTATGATTGTAATACTTTGTTTTGTTCAGCACATCAATATCTTCCATAAAAACAAGGAGTGGTTGGTGGACGCTCAAAAAAATAAAAAATAAAATGACGCCACTTTCCGGCATTGCTATTTGCGGGGAATAGCTTGTATATTTTTTAGGGTGGTAATTTGAGTAGTTTATAGTGGCAAGGGTGGTAGCTCCTATATAGCCATTGTAAGTAACTATAAGTAAGGAAAACGTTCTTAGCACGGTTTCTTTTTATGACGAATATCTATCAAGACTCAGAAATTGCAAATAACTTTAACTTAAATGTATTCTACATTCTCAAAGCGAACATTGAATTGAAAGCGATTCGGTGCATGCACACAGACAAACTTTATTAATAAACTAGCCTTTCCCCGCAACTTCGTCCGCGTGGATTTCGGAAAACTTCAACGACCCTTTATACACCTTCAGGGGTTGATTTTTGAAAAATCCTTCCTTAGTTCACCCTACATGCTCTGTAGAATATGTTTTCCAAATTTCATGTTTCTATCTTTATTGCTTTCGGCTGAATGTTGTCTGTCAGACAGTCAGTCACGGAACTGTTTTGTATGTAAGTATACAGGGTGAAATTGATCTAAGAGTCTACCCATCAAACTGAACAACGTGAGCTAACCGATTTGAGCAAAACAAAAATCCGCTGTTGCATACATTTGAGTCAAGTAGGCATTGCAGTTTAGTTCCATAATTAACAGTTTAGTATGGAACAGCTGAAGTTTTTTGCTCCGATCGTTTTGCTCCCATAATAAAAGTTGTTCAGTTTGATGGATACACTTTTAGTTTAAATCATAAAGGTATTATACCAGGAATAGAGGAACATACAGCTGAGTAAGCGAGATGTACCTAGCGGCACCACTGTATAATAGAAAGAGATACGTGACGCGAGGCAATAGGACCGTTTTTTAGTCACTAATAAATTTTTACAATTCAGTTTCCGAGAACAATTGCGAGTCTAAGGTGTAGATAATTTTATGAAATATACTGACGCTACTTCATTAATTTATCCACAATTTCACGTTAGACTCAGAATTATTGACAATATTCGAATTTTTGCCTGCGAATAGTCTCCAAAAAACATCCAAAAAAGGTTTCATTTGACAACTCATGTTTGATGCTCTCTGTGGTTGCTCTATTCCTGTAAGGTATAATACCTTTATGGTTTAAATACTTATCAATTTCACCATGTAGATAGATAGAATAAGATAGATAGGTAGAAGATTTGTGTGCATTTAACGCTCCGTTTTTAGACATTTTATTAAACAGCTGTGTTAAGGTGGAATCCTGCATCAAATCGCCCACGACAGGAGCTGGATCAGTCACTGTCACCACTTTGGTACTCATCGCACGCAACTGGAACGCAATATAGAGCCGCGCCGACGCCGACAATTAATTGTGCATCATCAGTCAGCCGACCGTCGACCGCAAACAAATCGAAGCCAATTTGTTCATCGGCTCAATGTTATTGTATACAGAACTGAACTGTTGGCAATGTGGAGGCTTTGAAAAGAGTTTAAAGTTTACTCGCCGCCATTATTGTGATCGGTTGATAGTTGTATTTGAAATTCGTGTAAAATTTGTTTTGTGATATTTGTGACATCATTCGGCTGTGTATCATTATTTAATGATACAATCTACGATCAATAGTTGTTTTTTGGCACTTGTATTGAAACCTGAGCGCAGCGAAGGTTTCAAAGGTACGAGACGCAGAATAACTTTGCTGCCGAGCGCAACACACAACCTTTCACCTCACAGTGGCGAGGAAAATGCTGGCTGGATGCAAGAAAAAGAAATAAAAAAAAATGTATTGGCGCAATAAGGCGGTATAGAAAAATATTGAATAGAGAGATTCGGATTTTAAAAACTCTTTCCAAAATTCACTTTTGCACACAGATTTCGAATGATAATCAGATTCTTTCCGAGCTTGAAGCTTTGAGGTGAAAATATTATTTGTTCGTAGGATACAATGCATTAAGGTCGTTCTTTCTATTTAGTCTGTGGTATCATTTCTTATATTATTACAGAAAAAAAGAGATCCAGCGGGATATAAGTATTGTCACAGAATAGGTAATAATAGTCCTGGAGTACAGACTGTCTCATAAGCGGTGAAACATGAAAATAAAGACGTTTGTTCAGTTGCTACCGGGAATATCCAAAAAACGACCTAAATTTGCATTCATTTATTAGAGTTCAAAACTCACCAATCTTCACTGTGTTCCCATTCCACTAGATGCGCCATCATCGGCGTGGACACCGACACGGGGAAAGGCACGTGAGGGTAGATGTTAGCTAGGTGCGGGTTCAATCCGGCTTCGTACAATCTGCCAAGAGATAACCGTTGTAGTGAGAGAAAATATGCAAGAAACTCCTAGAGTAAACTATAAAAAATATTTAAAAAAAATACTGATTACTCAGTCATAAAAAATTACTGATTTATTACAACGTAGTGAGTTTTCAACCATTCAAAATCAAGTAACCTGAATCGTTGTATGAAAATTATACGGGACCATCAAACTGAACAACTTTCACTATAGCGATAATGTCGAAAAAAACAGCCGTCCCATACATTTGAGTCGAGTAGACTTTGCAGTGTATTAGATAGTTGGTACCTACAGCAAATTTCTTTTGCGATTTCAGCTAAGCTCTCATAGTTAAAGTAGATCAGTTTGATGGTCTAAACCACCACGTTATTAAGACATACAGGTATCATAGGATCCATTGAGCCTAATGGTGGATCACAGTGAACTTCAGCGTGCTATTCAATCCACTGGTGGATCCAGATAGTCGATCCTACTGGACAGAGGGTGAATATCACTAGGATGTTTTGTTACACCGTGTAGAAGAAGTTGCAGAAACCCTTGAAGCCCAGAAGATAATTTCATCTACTTACTTTCCTAAGGCGGTAAACAGGACCTGAACATTGTCTTCATGTCCCTTCTGGGTCAGAGGAACATTGACGACGTCTTTCTTGAGTGAGCGGCGGAGGATGGCTTGCAGGAGACCATGAGGGGCAACCTCGATAGTGATGGCGTTGTACTGGATCAGCCGGGATGTTTCCTCGAAGAGGACTGCGCTCTGGATTTGGAAGAAATAGAAGTGTGATGTAAAAGTGATTTGGGAAGATATCGAATTTAAAGAGAGCCCAAGTTCTATGAATCATAAAATGGTTCATCATTATTTTGTATTAAAAATAACGTTTTATAATATCCGAGATACTAAAAGCATATCAGTTACCACTTGTATCAAAAACGTCAACAGCTCACAACACTAGACAATGAAGTCCAGGGAGTCTGAGAGAGACTCTAAATATGTCTTCTTCAATCAAAAAAGAAGATAATGTAAGAATCACGGCTATGATACATTGCACGTCCACAAATACCAGCAAATAAACACTTCTCCACTTGTTCGTGAAGGAAAAGTCGAAAAAGGTGTAACGTTATAACAGAATATCAAGGAACGTGAAATGAAGCACTGGCAATGACTGACTTACAAGCGATACTCTTAAATTAGAAAAAGTATATGTCTAGAATGAGCCTCACGAATATCCCGTATAAAACAAAAGGGGTCAAGTTTCATAGGTTGGTGTGCGTGAGGCGCCATACAAATTATGTATGTGTGCGTATATATGTATAGGGTTAAGGAACCAGTACTGGTTCCAAGACTCTTAAATTAAACGATATTTATTCAGGACGCTGTATTTGAGGGTATTATTTCAATATACTTACGAGAAGATTGTTGGTGTGGTATTCAGCAGAAGACATGGTGGCCTTAGCCTCCTTCCACTGTGGCTGGGGTACTGATGTGGAAAGCCAGCGCTCGCTGCGTTTCTTAGGCGACTTTATAACTTCCTTTAGGTACTTGAGTAGCCTGGGTCCTGAAGCAACAGTAGATGGTTAGAAGAATGATTCTTAGATTAGGTAGGTAGTAAAATAATTTAAGCTGATTATTCGTTTAGTATTATGTTTACCACACCGGAATTTGATAAACTAATGGTCCTGCATGCCACCGTGATACAGCGCTATCACACCTTCGATCTCTTTCGATTTGCGCGCGAACGAATGATATAAAAGACGCGATACAGACGTTCATCAAGAATGTTATTATGTTGTCTGGTTTCTATAATAAAGTCTTTTTACATACATTCATACATACACAAACTTACGACAGTAATCCCTTTCAGGTGGTCAGAAATATTGCTACAACTACCAACATTTAGATTAAGAATGTATTTGTAGCAATTGTATTTATAGCAAGCCGTGGTGGTCCAGTGGCGAGTAACCGTGCCTGCCGTGCAGGAGGCGATGGTTCGATCCCCGTCCATGCCGACTCGTACCAATGAGTTTTTCGGAATTTATGTACGATTTGTAACACAATTGGCTTTTCGGTGAAGGAAAACATCGTGAGAAAACCATGCTTCAATTTCGAGGCATGTATTGTACCCACTGTCCATTAAAAGTGGCGACGGGCTCACCCCCCGTCACACTGGACAGAGTTTCGGTACTACTGGTGAAACGTGGATGTTCTGAGGTTTCAGAATATCTGTGACTACCCCCTCGGGGAATATAGTCGTGAGCATATGCTTGTAGCAATGCTGCCCACATTTTAGCAATTTATGTTTCAGGATGGCATGACGTGACAAGTGGTGAGAGGTGGCTAGCTTTTCGCCCACAAAAACACTGCACAAGAAACCTTCTATCCCTTAGTCGCCTCGAAAGACTCCCAAGGGGAGAATTAGGGTGGTCCATTCTAATTCGGAACCACACGGCTCACAACAAAGTCATTTTAATTTCAGAGTATTTGCAGCTAGAGTTAATTTAAGTTTAAAAGTTGTTTCTGTAGTTCTTTTAGAATTCGAATAGCTTAATATGAACGGAAGAAGAAAACTTACCAGCTTCAGCAATGTACTTGGAGTGGTAAGCAATGTTGGAGCAAGGGACCTCTTTGGCAAATACTCCTTGTGCAGTCAGCTTGGCAACGAAGCTCTTCATGATATCAGCTGGACCCGAAATGGTGCTGGAGTCAGGACCGTTGTGGCAAGCCACTTCGATCTCTGGCGGGCACATGGTCTTGACCTAGGGAAGAAAGTATACCATGATTTTAATTTATCACGCATGGAGTCATATGAGATGGAGAGGTGTGGACATTCAATCATGAGGTCCAGGTTCGAATCCGCACTAACAACATGCCATGTAGTGTCTATGAGTTTCTAAATTGTGTTTGTAATACCGACTGCTCTCAAATGGTGAAGGAAAACATCGTGAAGAAACATGCATACGCTGGAGAAGAAATTCTGATGCGTATGTGAAGTCCACTTATCCGCATTGGGCTCACGTGGTGGACTGATGCCCATACACCCTCCCTGAGGGTAGGCCTGTGCCCTGCATTGGGGCTAGGATAGGCTGTTGATGATGGAGTCAAAAGAACAGGTTGGACCGATTTGCACGCATAATGTCAGAAACGCAAAATGCCAGATACGCAAAACAAAACTGCAAACTAGTGCTGTGCAGCAGATCTTATCAAAGGTCCTGCTGACACTGAGTCTTTATTTGTCCCAAGTTTTCATCCTAAGTCTTTTTCCCGATGATCCGATCGGATTTGCTGATCAATTTGACCAGTGAGTAGTTTTAGTTCTGATTGTCTAACTTACCCTTAACTAATTAAAACAGTTATACAGATAATTCAGGTTATATTCGTAGCTCTACCGGCAGATTGATAGGATAATCCGATAGGACCATCATCGGGATATAAAAATACCCAGGCTTTCAACAGCCCCCACAACACACAAGATCACAAGTGCTAAAATGTTGTTCCAAAATTACCCATATCATTTAATTTTAACCTTTCCGTTGGCCTTACCTGGTTGTATCCAAGACCGACAGCAGCCATGGAACCCTTGATGAATGGCGTTTCGATGGAAGCAAGGCCTCTGCTATAAGCAGAAAGTATCATCTCCTCAGTAGTGAAGCACCCATCGGCGTACGCACAGCCGAGTTCACCGACGCTGTGTCCTGGGATAATTATAACATTTATATTAGAAACTGTCTTTGGTTATTATCAATCATGGCCGAGATAATTAAATTACATACATACTTATATAAACTCACGACCGTATACCCTTTCAGGGTGGTCAGAAACATAGCTACAACGACCTTCTTTCGGTTTGAAAATGCAGTTGTAACAATGCTCACATTTAGCAGTTTTGTTTCAGGATAGAATGACGTGTCATGTGATGAGAGGTGGCTAGCTTTTCTCCCTCATAAACAAAAAAAAAAAGAAACCTTTCATCCTTTAGTCGCCTCGTACGACACCCACGGAAAGAATTGGGGTGGACCACTCTAAGCCAGAACCACACAGCAGACATGCTTACCGATAATGTAATCCGGTTCGATTCCAATAGTCTTCAGGATGTCAGTGAGACCGATCTGAACTGCTGCGATGCCGACGAACGAGTGCAGAATGTTGTCGTAGATCTTGGGGTCGGGGTGGGTGATTAGTTTCGTCAGGTTCAGGCCCTTAGGCTCGAGTGCTTTGTGGCATCTGTAGGCAAACGTCACAAATTTGTAAAAGCGGTAGAGGTAAGTGGTGTTTACAGGAAATTATAGATTATTGACAAAGATCCAGGATAGAAAGAGCGCGTGTCAGAGACTTTTTTGTGTGACTCCAAATAAAATATTATGCCAGATTGGGCTTCTTCCAGATTGGAAGGTGGATTGATGATAGCAGTAATAGATCTCATCTCTGACATCCAAGTTAGGATGTAGGTTAGAAAAGCAGTTAGGAGGCAATGCCGTATTCTAAGAAAATCCATCGTTACAACAGCTTTTTCTTTGTTGTAAGCAGCTTTGGAGCTGATAAATGTATGAAGAGCTAGACAGTTTCCAGCTGTAAACAGAAAAGAATAGAGCTTACTTTTGAATAGCAGCAGCGAAGACAGGGATCCTCATAAGCTGGCTGGCCATACCGGCCCACTGTGAGCCCATGCCTGAGTACACGAACCAGACTGGGCGACGAACGCCGGAGAAGTATTGGATGTCTCGAGCCAGGCTTACGCTCTTTATCGGTGTTGATCCTGCAAGGGAAAATGTATGTTTGTAATTTGCGTGGATTTGTTTCGACGTTTTTTTTTTGCGTATTTATAACTCGTTTATTAAATCGATATACAGTGACTGAAAAAGGTTGCTGGTAACAGTATGGAGCCCGTATAAGGAGGTCCGTGCAAAACCGCAAGAGCAACAGGGAGCTCCCACCCTGGACCATTTAAACACAAACATGAATAGTAGTCGATATTGGATTATGTATGACACATGAGTATTTCCCCGGGTTCTAACTCAGCATTTATGTTGAAGTAAAAGCTACAGCGCTGTCAATTCTCCCTTGTCTAATGGTGGATCAATAAGTTGATTCGATGACCATAAATAATTGGAATATCTTGGCCTAGAGTGCTGATCAGGAAAGTAATTACTAATACACAGGAACTGAATCTGTAAGAACCAGCTTACCTAGCAAAGTGTAACCCCTGACGACATGGCCACCAATGTCATCGTCGTGAACAGAATGCCAGAGTCGGACCAGCTCAACATCGACTGTCCTCGACTCCAGGTCGTCCAAGATCTTGGCTACGGCTGATTCGGTACGGCCTGAAGCGCAAACCAGGCGGGGGAGGTCGTCTGATGGGATGCCATTGTTTATCTGGGTAAAGATTTGATGAGAGATGTATGAGTTTTGGTATCATATGAGTAGCACTTGTGCATGGATTTAACTCCGCTGGCTTAGTGACCCAAAGTGGGTCTTGGCTTCCGAAAAGAGAGAACACCACTTTTCTAGATTCTGCATGACCTTTTGACAGTATCTAGTATAGATTGTAGCTCAAAAGCTAGCGTAGCGTAGCTGGAAAGATGTAGTGGCACTACGTCTTTCCAGTGATACCTGGAGAGACCCAGAGGCCGCCCTAGACATACTGGGCTTGGCAGCAGGTTATTGATGTTGACTGATTTTCTTGCGAAATTATTAAGACGGTAATGTGCTCTTGACCGATTTTCCTAATGAGATACTGCTCCAATATAAGTTCTCATGTTACCAACACAGCCAATCATCTTTGTGAAGTCTCTTACGCATGGCGGGCATGTGAGCACAAACATTTTCATTCTGGTGCTTAGTATGCAATGGTGAACTTATAAAGGCCTCCGCTCATAGCTGCGATAATATCGAGCGATATTATCGCTGCGATTTTGCGATAATTGTTGCGCTGACTCACATAGCCCAGGCTATCCTTGTTTGGGAGTCAGAGGTTCCTCTCTCAATCAAAGCCCTAATTTACTTATGTATGTACCAAGTGTGTTAAGAAGTTTTAAGAAAAATTTGTAAATTAGGCTAAGTGGATGCAAATAAACCTTTTTTTTTTATCAGTACATTTTGTATGGGGACGCGCGCGATCCTACACACTGCCGCGATATTATCGAGCGATAATATCGCTGCTATTTTGTTCCGACGCAATCGATTTAGTGGTGCTGCGCATGCGTGACATATCGCTCGATAATATCGCGGCAATGTGCGGAAGCCTTAATTCTTCGCGTCTGGCATCAAGTCAAATTCATCAGAAAGTTTTTTTGTCTGTCTGTTGTTACTTGAAATCTTTTAAACGAACTCACCTTCTCCCTAGCAACGTTCTTCAACAGAGCGTGAGCATTGGCCCCACCGAATCCAAAACTGTTGACTCCAGACATGCCTCTGTTCCAAGGCTGCTTCTCTGTAATGACTTCCAGGCGTCCTTCTGCCAATGCCGCTACTCCTTCACGTGGTACCTTATAGTTCAGGTTAGGTGGAATATAGCCTGTGCCGTAGGCTATGCAGAGCTGGAAGAAAAGAGTTCTTGTCAATGTACCATATTCTCTACAGTCGTCAGCCATACAACTTATGCCCAGGACACTTCATACAAACGGGCTCGAACTGACAAGAAGAGGTTAGCACATGGTATAGAGAGTGGGTGCAAGTAAGAGAGGAATAAAACACTGCTCACTGCATGCCTCCTCCTGTACAACCGATAGAGAGTGAGGTGACAATTTTTGGAGGGTAGGAAGTTTTCGTGTTTGTCGACGACCAATTTTGACTTCAATTCAATTCAATAAATGAACTTACACTAACAGTACAAACAAAAAAATACACACTCACACACACACATTCACAGCCTCATGAATGAATCCATTCCTTCGTTAAAGTCATTCATTAATTAAGTCAAAATTGGTCGGCAAAATATGAATCCCCGTTCCATTTGTACTCTTTCTTGTACTGCGTACGAGTAATGGCAATCAATAAAAATTACCTTGGCCAAGGAGCACAGACCAGAAGCGGGTTCACTGTGGCCCAGGTTGGACTTGATGGAGCCGATCATGAGAGGTTCTGAACGCCCGGTGCAAAAGATCTCGTCGATAGCCAGCAACTCCTCGGGGTCTCCCACTCTTGTACCTGTTGATTAAAACAGCATATAATAAGTCGGATGGGTACCTTAAAAGGAGACTAGCACTTAGTTGCAGAAACGCTCATTAAAGTTAATCCTCCATTAAATCTCTTGCTTTAACTAATCTCTTGTTGACGTAATAAAATCTAGCAAGAGATTTAATGATTCCGTGCTTCGGATGGCACGTTAAGCCGTTGGTCCCGGCTACTATCTCTGGTGGTAGTGGTCGTTACATAAAAACCACGTCAGAGTCAGAGGCTGTCTGAAAAACTCTGACACCACGGCTTGCTGCCCACACGATAAAAAGAAGCAGAAGAATGGAGAATTAACTTTAATGAGCGTTTCCGCAATTGAAATTAAACCATTAAGGCGTCGTCAACAGATCAGATAAGAAAAAAAAAATAGAATTTCTTGATCCAATATACAGGGTGTAAGAGACCGCACTCCGCAGATTGAAACGGTGAACTCAGACCATCAAACTGAACAACTCAGGAAACGCGAAAAAAATCAGATGCCCACATTTGAATCGGGTAGATACCTACAGCAGCTTTGTATGAAACAACAGATTTTAGTGCACGTCATGTGCGCGAAATTTGTGAACTGCTTTACCCCAGGGAAGCGACAGTGTTTATCTCTATTTATGGCACGAAAAACTCATAAGAGTTAGCCGTTAAATAAATGTTTCGTTTCTCCGTCGGTTACCATTGAATAATACAGCCGACGCCTTTTCAAGGGGTTTCATATAATTCAACTAATATCTTAATCTATGGCACAGAATAGGTAACTATACAAGGGGTGGTGTAGACCATCAAACTGAACAACTTTCACTATGGGATCAACATCGAAATTTGATGTTCCATACTCTACAAATCGACAAGAGCTAAAATATGTATGGGATATGAATTTTTTTTTTTGCGAAATCGTTGTTGGTTCCATAGAGAAAGTTGTTCAGTTTGACGGTCTAAACAACTCCCTTAAGAGTTTCAAATATTTATTGTTACTTATGAAACACAGAATAAAATGGAAATAGCGAAGAAAAACTCTGCAGAGCTTTGTAAGCAGGCTTAATCTGGGTAGAGGTGGTTTGCAATTTTGTATGCAACAGCACATTTTTTCCCACATTTCCCCTGTTAGTCCCAACTCCCATAGAAACAGTTGCTCAGTTTGATGGTCTATTATACGCTAAAAACGGTCAGCATATTATAAAAGACCCTGTATAAATACAGGTTGTTTTGTTTCATAAGTAACAATAAGTTTTTTAAACTCTTTATGGGACCAACATCGAAATTGCGAAAAAAAAAATCTGACATCCCATACATATTTTAGCTCTAGTCGATTTGTAGAGTATAGAACATCTTTTTTTTTTCGCGATTTCGATATTGGTCCCATAGTGAAAGTTGTTCAGTTTGATGGTCTAAACCACCCACTTAAATGTTTATTTGTATTTTTGTAACACCTTGTATATCATCCTTGTTACAAATGCAGATCGAAGTAGTCCAGCTACCCAACCAGCAATTTTGTCGTATAACCAAACCTTATATCTCAAAAAAGCTGGGTAAACGATGGATAAAGGTTTTGGCGGTGACTGGTTGTTGTGTAAAAGCGTTTGACAGTACATTTTGGCTCTATAAGGTTATACAGCAAAAACGACCTATTAAAAGTTGATGTAAAGGTTTACTTCGCGACTTTATATAGCTGTTATAGTCAGGCGTTATAGCAACCTCCAATGTGAGTAGTATACAACTATATAACTTTATAATAGTGAGTACTGTCACCCTAATGCGCCTGATTTACGCAATAAAGGTTCTGAACGAACTTTAATGGGTCTTTCGTTATAGTAGAGATGAAAACTCAAGAATAGGGCGATATTGTGATATTGTGGGTTTTTAGATCATCGTTACAGTACATAGTACTATAGAGGGCACAAAAAGTCTACAAAAGAGTGATTTGGTGATATAGCTGAGTTTCAAAATACATTTGTGTAGCTTAAATTGTGATATAAAGGTTAACGAAAACCTTTTAACGCGCGTTAATCGTAGTGATAAACTTATCACAAAGACACTTTTTTAGAACGGAATTGTTTTTTTATAACTGTTATAGTCCCTCTATGACACAAATAGTACTAAAACGGAGATCCTTTCTCTTTTAAAACACACACTCACACATATGCACAAGGAAGCTCCCTAATTTCATGTAATGGCGGTTGTAATATGCCATAAAGAGTGCTATAGAAAAGTTCAGGAAGCTCGAAGTATGTTTATGACTTAAAATTCGTAATTATTTTAGTAAAAACTCAATAATTCGAGGGGGCATTAAAATATTGACGTAAACCCATACATAGTATATCAGTAAAATTACAGTCGCACGTCATTTTCCCCGTAAGAGACGAATAATTTAATTACAAAATAATATCTAACTCATCACGATATCCTCGTATTCTCTTTTTTTATTATCTTTTTTTCTTCAAAAATACTGAGACATTGCAGCTGCGTGAACGAATGTAAAATGAATGAATGATAAATATTAGTGAAGTAATGGAATCATGAACTCTTTAAACGTACAAAAAGGTACTTTAGTAGCGTTACGGGTCACCAAATAGAAATTGTGTTACTGTTACATCAACTGTATGGGCTAAAATTGTCATGCCTGACATCGCTACATTTGTACTTTAAAGCAAAATGGAGATATAATTGCGCCACTTTCTTTGTAGGTGCACCTTCTTTGGCCTTTTATTTGACCACCGATTAGTTTTTACAAAACGTTCTATGGTCTTCTATACAACAAGCTTTTGCTGGTTGGGTAACTCGGCATATTGCTTCAAAACTATTGCAACTCTCTGCTAATTAAATACGTGAGACCACGTGAGACAGTGAACGAGACTCCAGTTGGTATTTCTTAATAGAGGATACAACAATACATGGGTGGGTGTACTTATGTACCCTTAGATCAAAATAAAATGAATGGATAGGCCTTACGCGAACATTTCAAACCAGAAAAATGAGGCAAAACAAATGAAAGGTTTACTTCAAATTTGTATGCAAGTGCCCTAGATTTGACAGATAATGGCGCTAGTTTGTATGTACAAAGTGTACCAGTAGTGTGCTTCAACTTACCGCGCTTTAGGCCTATCCAGTATGTACCTACGTAATACCAACTGCTCTTAAACGGTGAAGGAAAACATCGCGAGGAAACCTGCATACGCTGAAGAAGAAATTCCGATGCGTATGTGAAGTCTACCAATTCGCATTGGGCACGCGTGGTGGACTAACGCCCATGCACTGCCCTGAGGGTAGGCCTGTGCCCTGCAGCGGGACGTATTTAAGGTCTAATAAAATTAGGTGAAACTGTTTTAAGGGGATGATAAGACCAAACTGAATAACTTTCTCTATGGGATCAATATCGAAATCGCGAAAAAAATCGGCTGTTCCATACAAACCTACTCGACCGAAATGTATGCAGATTTTTTTGTCGCGATTTCGATATTGATCCCATAGAGAAAGTTGTTTAGTTTGATGGTCCGATCAACCCCTTAAAATAGTTTCAGCTAAGTTTGTCAGACCTTATAATTGGCTGTGATGGAAGTGATGGTGTAATAGTACAGTATGGTACAAGTGTGTAATGTTGGTGATTACCGCTGAGGCGCTATTGAGACCCGAGCCGTAGGCGAGGGTCTTAAGAGAGCTGAGTGCGGTAATCATCAATACACACGTGTATCATACGACGTTTTTCAACACACTTGTGAATAAAAAAATACTAAAATAGATACCTTAGATTATCAAGATAGACAGTCAAAGCTACGAAAGCGTCGAAAAAAATAGGAACCAGTACTGGTTCCAAAACCCTATACATATACACGCACTTATACATATTTTGTATGGCGCCTCACGCACACCAACCTAAGAAAGTTAGCCCCTTTTGTTTTATACGGAACAAGTGTGAGGCTCATTCTAGACATATACTTTTTCTAAGATAGATACCTATTTGTCCTTGGACTTTTCAGGTAGGTAGTAAACTTTCCATAACGTTATGGGCTTCACATCTTATATCGGGTGGTGTACAACATAAATCGTTTTCTTCATAACTAGTACTTGTAGACATTTTAATTAATAAATAACTATAAGTAATTAATTTTAACAGTGAAAACGAGTTGTGAAAAAAAATCGCAATGGCGGGAAAAAAATAATAAGTTTTCCTATGCGCGCGCATCTAGCAATGGCGATCGTCCATAGACTAAAAGAATGAGGTTTCTTTTTTTTGGCTTTTAGCGGATAGCGTTTTAGCCACGTACAAAATTGGAAATTTAAAGTTTTCTTTATTACAGAGAAAACAAAAGGTTATATTTGAGTGAAAGTTTTATTTATTAAAAACGTACAAGTTGAAATTATCTATTTAAATACGAAGTTGCATGAAATGAGGAATCAATAGGAAAGTACATTATTTTATTTCTATTGAACACGATCTTTTTTGTATCGAAACTTTTTTAAGAACAAAGCAACTCAACCAATTAAAAAAAAACCTATAACTCACTAGTGAATAATAGTAGGTGATGAAAAAGTCACAGTTTGATTATAGGTGTCATTGTGTGCCTTATTGCGGTGAAATTAGAGCCATTTTATGAGCAAGTGTGTTGAAAAGATAAATGCTTTACGTACTTAAGTGCTTCAGACCATCAAACTGAACAATTTTTACTATGGTACCAACATTGAAATCGCAAATAAAATCTCCTATTACCTTTGGGCCGAGTATACTGTGTAGCCGTTGATGTTTTCTATGGAACAGCTAGAATATTTTAATTACAAGACTTGTCATAAGCATGCTAATATAGGTACTTAGTCAAGCTCTATAAGATATAGGTACATCATCATCATATCGTATGGAATTTTTTTTTTAATTTTCTTTTGCTTTACTATTACGACATGGAAAAAAGGTGCATTCATCAGAATCATAATTATTTATTGCTTTCAAATGTTTTTACATTAGGACCATCTTTAGGAGTAGATATAAAAAAATAGACCACCTTTTTAGTTATCTACAGGTAAAAATCGTGGAATTTTCAATTTCCTGAAAGCTAAAAAAACGAGCGATAATGTTTCTTAAACCTAATTTTGAGACTCCACAAAAATGAGACCGACATCAAGATAAGAAAATTCGTTTAAATCTTTTAGACACGGAATTGTAAAATAATGAAATTTATTCAAGCGGGCCAGACAAGCCATTTCAAAAGCGAGGTTTATCTCTGCCCTAGTATTCCAAGATCCCGCGGCAAGTTTTCTATATTCATATGTTCAGGCAATTATACCATATTCCGGTGGAAATAATTGTTTAAGGATCTGTTTGTTAGCGTGTTGTGGGTATCAGAAGGATCCAATGAAGAGGCGGCATACAGTTCATGAAAATCCGCTTATATTTCAGATCACGAACAGCGATTTCTCATGAGATTTAAGTTATACGATTAAGAGTTTTTGCAAAAAGACGCTATCGCACTTAAGTGCTGACATAATGTAGAACCCCTTGACAAAATCATAAAAATGTTATTTGTGTGTGCTATTATTATAAGGCATTATTTTATTCTATCCAGAAATAATTTTTAAAAATAAATTTAAAAGTTTTCGAGTAAATCATTACCCATTCGCACGATTTTTTTGTTACTAGGTATTTATTCATTTGCATGACAATTACATGCATATTGAATGCAGGCAGCTCGATTTTTTCGTATATTCAAATTGATGTGCATTTTATTATCGAATCAAAATTGAAAGTAAAGACAATCAATGGGAGCAAAATGTTTGCATCCGTGGCAATCCTATTTTTTGTAGGATCCTTAACATTTCTACTGGATGTTTGTATCATTGCCTAAACATATAAGTGTAGAAATCTTGCAGCGGGATCTTAGTCTACAGAACGAGACAATAGAAATACACAACTAACACGCAAAGGTAAAAAGCTTGTTTATAATTCAACTTCAAAGTACTATTGAAACTTTTCTCGTTTATTTTTCATACTTTTCTCCTTTTAATGCTTTCAATTGTGACATTGTTTATGTAGTGCTCAGGTTGTAATTTATATTTAAGTTGCAGGTTCTAGGGTTCCGCATGCTACTAGTATCAGAATCTTTTACTTAAATCGGCACAATCACACTAAACTGAAATTCGAATATCAACTATGCTATGACGTAGGCGTAAGCAAAAATACGTAGAAAGAGAAGGAACTAGAAGGAAGCACGTGTCTTGTCATATTCGCTCAGTAAGAGATGCACATAGCAAATACGCTCTAGTTAAAAAAGGAGATCGCTACTTATTGCTGTCCTTATCGACGTAACCACTTTTTTTTTGTTCTACGACGGCTGTCTGTCTCCGGAGTCAGACATCTATTTTCATACAAATTGTATAGGATTTTATGACTATTTCTGTCTCATACGCGGTTACACTGATGTTACCTACGTCTACCAGCGTAAGCGAAAAATACTTCGCCTATGAAAAAATATGCCTATGGACGAAGATAACTAAAATGAACTGTCAAAAATGTTCGTCTAAATTATAATATTATTTTGAACGATTTATCCATAGGATTATTAGAAGGTATTCTTATTTGTAGCCAGTTATCTAAACTATTATAAAAATGTAACTGAAGTGTGTCTGTACATTGAAGATATATTTACAAAAAAAAGATTACGATATGGTTTTTAGGTATCCCTGACTCGAAATCTACCTTTTTTTAGAAATTTTGTCTGTCTGTTTGTTTGTTTGTTTGTTTTTTCGCGCATCACGCAAAAACTACTGAACCGATTTTGATGAAACTTTTTTTGTTTGATAGCTTATGATCTGACTTAAAATCTGGTATATAATTTGTGCGGACGAAGTCGCGGGAAAACACTAGTAAGTTTAATATAGGTACTTACATGAATTGAAAGTAGTGCGTTTCCGTCAAGACATGTAAATTTTATGAATTTTTATTTAAATACCTCAATCAAACATATTCAATTCAATGCAAATGTTTCTTTCAACGTACCTATAATTTATTTTTATGCCCATTTTAAACTAAGCATGGAAACCCAATTTTAATTAAGCATAGTAATTGGAATTAAAGAGGATGAGATAGATGGATTGAAGTATAAATATTATAGATTTTTTTAAACACCTACATAATTTGTTTTCTGGGAGTCACAATGCAAGTTTGGCTATGAGCGGTTGTGTCATTCGCGCAGTGTTTAGTTTGCCACGAGGCATCACCATATTCTCAAATGTGTTTTTGCTCAAAACAGAATCATTGAAATTGGGATAGATATAAAACTAATTTACATTGGCAGAAATGCAGACACAAGCAAAACGCCACTTAATTATAATTAAAAAAATAAACGTGTTTTCTAATTCTGACGACCCGGTTGGTGTAATGGAGACCACGCCGGACTGCCAAACCAGGGTCCTGGGTTCGAATCTCGGTTCGGTCATGGATGTTATATGTTCGTGCCGTTGTTGTATGGTTTCCATAATAAAAGCCTTTAGTGCTAGTTTGGGATCATTACAAAGTATGTGCCTGTGAGCGTTATAAAAAAAATTATACTAAATTTAAGATGAGAATTAAAACTGTATATTTTAACGAAAATCTGACCCCATACAAGCATAGACATTTGTTTCTAGATCGTTTCTAGAAAATTTCATTGACTTTAATTGGTTACTATTGAAAATATCACCATAGTACGTTTGTATGCAGCGCGCATTTTCGCTCTCTGAATAAAATTCTCTTAAACTCTTATGTATCACGTTACCTATAACTAATAATGGGATGATCGATGAGTACTTTGGTTATTGTACCTACCTAGAAACTCTTTCTATGGTTTTAAGGGGCCATAGGACCTGACGAATATTTTCTATGAGAAACGCGATTGCCCAGCGCTCAGAAAAGTGTGTGCGCGAGCCGTATTTTCGATTAAAAAGAACTAACCAAAGTACTTTTTCTAGATTATTTTTATGATTTCACTAGTTAAACTAATGGTGAATATGACGATAAATGCAAAAAATCGGAAACTATTTTAAGTTCTTCTAAAACGAGAAAAATGTTTAAAAATGCATGAAAATACGTCATCTTTGTGACGATTTTCTATCGAGTGAAGAAATTCCAATCGTGTATTCAGTTTATGATTGCACTAGATAAACTACCCAAAAATACTGAGGTATGACTTTAGTTTCGGTAAATGGTATAAATCTAGTCGTAAAATGAAAAATAAAAGATGCCTCCGAGGTATTTTCACCTACTATTACGTCTTAAGATTAAATTAAATTCTACACCACTGGCTTTTTGGTGAAGGAAAACATCGTGAAAAAACCTGCATGCTTCAATTTCGAGGCATGTTTTGTACCCACTGTCAATTATAAGTGGCGACGAGCTCAATCCCCGTCTCACTGGACAGAGTTTCGGTACTACTGGTGAAACGTGGATGTTCTGAGGTTTCAGAATATCTCTGACTACCCCCTTGGGGAATACAGTCATGCGCAATTTACGCCAGTAAGTTTCATGTCTAAAACCACGGAACCCTTGCTTTACAATACTCCGGTACTGACTTTACTCTTTACTCTACTTAATTCTCTTTGTAAATGAATCTCTATTTCCAGGTGTTTCGTTTTAATTTTCATTTCTACTTTTTATTAGTTCTTTGTTTTCTCATTGCTATCTTTGAGCTTTATTAAAAACTAGTGTTTTCCCGCGACTTCGTCCGCACAAATATATAAGTACCAGATTTGAAGTCAGATCATAAGCTATCAAACAAAAAAAGTTTCATCAAAATCGGTTCAGCAGTTTTTGCGTGATGCGCGAACAAACAAACAAACTCACAATTTTGTCAATAGAAGGAGCTGCACGTCATTTAAATCGCGCTATCGAGTGTTATTTGATTTTATATGAAGTAAACCGCTACTTTTTTGTTGTTCATGATTTTACGGTTTTATAATAGTTAAGATTAAGATTACGGTTTTATAATATTTAAGATATCAGTCAGTTATTCATAGAGGTCATTGTGCCCTAATCACGACCTTGGGGCACTTATGCGAGGTAACAGGTGAAGGAGTTATTATTTTGTATTTGTATTTGCCTGAAGGTTTTATTTATTATGGACATGGTTTATTTCTTCATAGTTGTGTTGTGTATAGGTACCCTGTTAGTCCACCACGCGTGCCCATTGCGGATTGGTAGACTTCACATACGCATCGGAATTTGTTCTTCAGCGCATATAGGTTTCCTCACAAAGTTTACTTTATCTGTTGGAGAGCAGTCGGTAATACGTACGTAGGTTAGAAAAACTCATTAGTACATAGCATGTGGTCCATGCAGTTTCTATCCTACCTCCTCCTCTCCGTGGTCTAATGGTTAAGAGCATTGGGCTCGACACGGAGGTCGTGCGTTCGATTCCCACGGGGGGCACCTAGTGAAATGTCACTTTGTGCGTTTTTCCCCAGTTGTTTAGGACATTGCAGGCTGAGTCACCTGATTGTCTGAAAAGAAAGATGATTCCGTGCTTCGGATGGCACGTTAAGCTGTTGGTCCCGGCTACTATCTCTGGTGGTAGTAGTCGTTACATAAAAACCACGTCAGAGGTCGTAAGGCGGTTTGAATAAACTCTGACACCAGGGCTTGCTGCCCACACGAAGAAGTTTCTATCCTGGAACTCAAGATTGAGTTACTCTCCGCAACGCGCACCCAATGCTCGAAAGTTAGTATGATTAGGCTTTTTAGTATCGCAGATTCAATTTACCTGTGCCGTGAGCTTCCACGAACTCCAGGATGGACGGAGGTATGGAGCACTCCTCGTAGAACTCGCTGAGCAGCAGCTTCTGGATGTGACCGGCTGGGTACGTGATGCCCTGCTCCTTGTACCCGTCGCAGTTCGTCTTGGCGTGCAGCAGCTGGGCGTAGACTCTGTTCACAACGTTGCTGTGTTAGTTTTCGGATTTTGTGAGAATGGAATAACGGCTTATACTGTTCCGGGTAAAAATGAATAAAATCGGTCAAGTGCGAGTCGGGCTACTCGCGCATCGAGTTCCGTACCACACCACCACAGAACACAACATATGAACTTGGATAAAAAAAAAAATTCTCCGGGACCTTAAGCGTGAGACAAACTAACACTTGGCCGGTTTTTATTATTTGTTGTTATACTGTAGAGTTTGCTCTATAATCACACCAAGTTTGACGCTTGTTAGTATTACCGATTTTACTACAGAGCGAGAAGAAAAAACGTCGATAAAAACTAGTTTCTTGTTGAGGACCCCCCTTAATTTTTTACTTTATGAAATTTTATTATTTGTCAACAAATCCGCCATAATAACGCATATTCTGTGAAAATTTCAACTATCTAGCTATTACGGTTCAAAAGTTAAAGCCCTAAATATGTAGGAAGGACGGACGGACGGACGGACGGACGGACAACGTAGGCTTAGTAATAGGGTCCCGTTTTTACCCTCTGGGTACGGAACCCTAAAAAACAGAACACTTCCGTCTGTCACAAGTATTTTTTTCTTAGAGACCGCGCGGCGTCTGCGCAGACGAGCAACTTTTGTCTCCGCAACTAATTTGTCTCTCAAATCAAGTCTATGGGCTTGTATGAAAGTGCACGCATATAACGATGAGACTTTTCATACAAACCCTATGAGGGACAAATTACTTGCGGAGACAAAAGTTGTTCGTGCGCGTTCGTTGCAAATTTGTCACACTTATAGCAATTAAGGCCAGGTTATCCAAGTGCAAGCGTATCTTTCTTGCAAGCCATAAGTTTGCAATTAGAAAAGGGGTAACTTTGGGATTTTTTTCTATCTATTAAACTTAATCTAATCGTGTAATTGAGAACGGTCGCCTATCAGCCAGATCCTTAAATAAGACATAATTGGTATTCAGACTTTAAAACACAGTTGAAAACACTTTCGTTCATGTTCAAAAAACGGCCTCGACCGGATAACAGCGTCTTAAGATCGAAAAGGATCGTAGTAGGTAGATGGCGCGTTGTTGTTTCTGTCTACTCCACTGAGAAAGAGGCGTGACGTTATATAGATACAACCCCGTAAATGAAGTCAAAAAGCCTAATTTCAATAGCTTAATTTGAGGGCAATTTTGGGGGACAATAAAATACTTTTTCCTTTTTTTTCAATATATCCAAAAATATTGATATCCCCACCTGTATTTCAAAACCCATCGTTACATAAAAACTCAAAAAGAAAATCATGAACAAAAAAAATAACCATTGCTAGATCTGATCCTAGCTTAACCGAGGTCTTACGGTCCCTTTCCAAACATAGTAACAAAAGTCATAGTGTCTTTATTGCAAAACTGTAAGTCGTTACAAGGACACAAAGGGTGTCCCCTTTATGGACATAGAGTTGTGAATGCGACTGACCTTCTGGAGTCCTTGGCCTTCTGCAGGAAGCAGACGACGATGGCTTCCGAGCGGGCGTACCCATTGGCGCTGTTGTCGAAGCTCTTGCATCTACCGTCCGGCGACAACACTCCTAATCTGTAATACAAGTGCTGTTGTAGACTTTGTGCTCATTGATATAAGACTTCAATAGTAGATCACACACCGAGGGCAGGAAAGTAAGAAAGGCTGAGACCTTTCTTACTATACTTACTACTTGAAGATATTTACGATTTGGTTTTTAGGTATCCCTGACTCGAAATCAACTTTTTTAGAAATTGTGTCTGTCTGTTTGTTTGTTTGTTTGTTTGTTTGTTTGTTTGTTCGCGCATCACGCAAAAACTACTGAACCGATTTTGACGAAACTTTTTTTGTTTAATAGCTTATGATCTGACTTAAAATCTGGTATATAATTTGTGCGGACGAAGTCGCGGGAAAACACTAGTAATTAATAAATATCTTGTACATTATCTGAATTATATTTTCGTTGTGCCAATAATAGACACTGTATCTTATTGTATTGTGTATCTTGCTGACTGTACTTTGACTTACAGTCGAGAAGCTAAAGTTAGAGATCATCTTCGATTGCTACACCGTAGCATAGTGTCTACGATATCGTAGCCTACGGCGTAGTCAACTGCTACGGCTAGATATATTGACTGTTTCGAATTACAAAGGAGAAGTACATCGAAATATGGATGCAATTCTTGAACTAAATACATTTGAAACTTATTGGTATATATTCCACTGTTATAGAGGTATACAGGGTGGAAAGTTCAGATGGGGCACAAGGGGCACCAACCTTAGCCAAAGTGACATTCTATTGGCGTTGACGATAATAGAAAATGACATAATGTATGGATTTGACATTAGCGATCGAAACATTTTGACGTTTGCTATCGTCACCATACGCAAGTCCATACATTTTTATGCTTTCATACATTAAAAATGTAGTCATCGAGAAAAACCGACACACACTTGGCCTATGTACAATCTATAATTATGATGTGATATATGTTAATGTACTGTATTCTCCATAATTATAATTATGGAAGTTATAACTTGTATAAATAATTTATAGTACGTACATCCATATTTTTATACTATGCGATTTGACGTGCATGTTGATGAACGATTTAAAATTTATTATAACTTAAGTAGAAAGAATTATTTTCAGTAGCAACAGCTACTGTGTGCTAAAATTAATTGTTGACTCACAGTTTATTATAATTAATCAATTTTGACTTACTAAAGTTCCATAATTTTAATTAATAAAAAAATTTTATTTATATTGTAATTTTATCTAGGTATATTTTGTTAAACGATTTAATTTTAATGTAACGTGGATGTTCAGACACAATGTATTATTGTTATTGAATGAATAAAGGGCTTTGAACTTTTTGGCATAGTGGTAACCATAATTTTGCAGGAATTTCGGAAATTTTTCAAAAATGCGGCGCATCCTGAAACCTATGTATATCGATAGAGTATGTATAGACGAACAAAAAATGTCCTATAAACTATAGTCCTAAAGTTCAACGTTTTCGAGATAATGCATGTTAAAGATGTTGTGTATACAGGGTAAAAATAAATACTTAAAACTCTTAAGGGGGTTGTTTAGACCATGAAACTGAACAACTTTCACTACGGGACCCACATCGAAATCGCGAAAAAAAAATCTGATATCTCATACAATATATATATTTTTTTCCCGATTTCGATATTGGTCCCATAGTGAAAGTTGTTCAGTATGATGGTCTAAACCACCCCCTGGAATGTTTATTTGTATTTTTGTAACACCTTGTACCTACCTAAAGGGTATAAGTGACAGCCTAGCAAATACTGAAACGGTGAACTCAAACCATCAAATAGAACAATTTTCACTATGGAGGCTACCTCAGGAAACGCGAAAAAAAATTTGCGGTCCCATACAAAACTGTTATACCTACCTGACTAAAATGTATGGGACACCAGATTTTTTTCTTGCGTTTGCTCAGAAGCTCAAGACTGTCGGAAACAGGGACAGTCTTATCTTCCCCGGAAAGTAGGAACCAGAATAAACGAACTCCTTTTGGCGTTGAACAGACAAGCCTGTGTTTTGCAGTGGCGGATACAGGGGGGGGGGGCCAGGGGGCCATGGCCCCCCCCACGAACCTCTGAATTTTGAGGCCGAGTAAAGAAATGAGCTCTCTTAATTTCTTTTAATCTTAATACGTGGCCCGAGTTGGCCGATGGGCCCCCCCCAACATGAAATCCTGGATCCGCCCCTCTGGTGGCGTTGAAGTTGACTAGATTATTGTCACCCCATTGGGAGACAAGACTTAAAGTCAAGTTTGTCCGCTCCACCCACCATGGCTTCCCTCTGCGAACGTATTTCATCCCCGCCCCAAGCGCCGGATAGATATCTCTCTGTGACAGTACTGTCATCTGCATACCCAATAATACCTGACACAAAGAGGTCAGTGATGTGTAGCAGGAAAAGTCTCGCAGAGAGAACAGACCCCTGAAGAACCCCAGCATCAATTGCCATGAGGTCTTCCGACCTCTGAGCAGCTGTCAATGACAACTCTAATCGACCGTTCACTCAAGAAATCAGATATCCAGCTGCAGAGATCAGCAGGGATGCCATAAGCAGGAAGCTTGCTTAGCAATCTAGCGTGCCATACCCTGACAAAGGCCTTCGAGATGTCAAATTACACAACTAGTGCTTCGCTGTGTTTCTCGATGGCCTCGCCCCACCAGTGCGTGACATCCATCAATTATTAATTTAATTAAATAGACTATGTATTACTGTTTAAATAACCTTAGCGTAAGAATTTATATTGCAATAGTATTAAGTCGTGTTATGCTGTAGAGTTTCTGGCCGCATCTTCTCTACAGCGACAACACGTTCCGAAGCGATGGTAACTTAAAAAAAAAAAGAATTAACGTTTAATAAGTGTGCTTCAGGCTCCTATATTGAATAAATTATTTTGAGTTTGAGTTTGACATAAGAAGATCCCCAGTCAATCGCCCCCGGCGAAAGCCATATTGACGATCACTGTGTAGATCATTATCTTCTAGGTATGTCCGCAACTTACTGTTAAGTACTCTTTCCATGACTTTACAGAGAATGGAAGTGATGGCTATAGGTCGGTAGTTGCAGGGGTCGGAACGAATGCCCTTCTTGGGAATCGTTCTTGTTCTGAGAGAGAGGCGACACAGGCGTGTTAAAACACAAGACAACTCAGACGCATAATATCTCAGCACTCTTGCAGGTATTCCATCAGGACCTGGCCTCACATGCAGACTACGCAATGCTCTGCGGACCTCTTTCGTGTGTATTGTCATCTCCGGCATGTGTGGCTGTTTGGTACGAGCGTCCAGACGTGAATTGCTCCTAAACAGAGAAGCATATAAATTCGCTTTCTCAGTCAGTGACCCACCAGATTTCTGCATGGGAGGCAAAGGGGGACGGTAGAAATTGGATTCGACCGATTTTGAAAGGGACCAGAACTGTTTACTACCCGAAAGGTAGGATGCCAGTCTGTGCAAAGACCGATACTGAGTGCTTGTCTGGATCTGATGTTAGCAGAAAGTCTAAACGATTGGGCGTATGGCCATCGACATCCGTTACCCGCGTTGCTTGATTCACCAGCTGGGTGATATCTAGCGATAACGCAAACTTACGCGTCTCTCTGCCAGCATGGTTAGTTTTCTGGAACAGGAACAGCCACTCGCTGTGGTGGGCATTTAAGTCCCCCAGAAAAACAAGCTCCGCTCCGTCGAGATACGCTCCTCAGTTACCCTGATGGACCTCTTCGGCTCGACTGACTGATGGGAAACTCACTTGTAGACTGCGGGGACGCCCGATCCCCCCTGCAATGGCCACCGGGACCTCCCTTCCAGTCGCCAAGGCTGCAGTGGGGCAGCCTTTCACACGTGGCGAGCGCACTACTTGGGCCCCCTACTAACTGCGGTACTGACCCACGACTGTCACCGTGCTTCGGATCCCGCTACCCTCCAGAATGAGTTTCCCGGTACAGTGTTGTTCAGAGGCCAAGACCGGTTCCGAACAGCACAGCTGATTTTCTCCCATTCCCCAATAGAACTGGCACTCCTGCACACCGACGGAATGCAGCAAGCTGCTTGGCGCAAGACTCCAGCAGGAGGGTGGGCGCAATCCAGGCGGCTCCTTGCGGAGCCTAGTACCGCTGTGGGGGATCGTTCGGCCGTCACCACAAACTTGGTTGACTGTGGTGGCGGCGTTGTCCGGGGTGGAGGAGGTAGATCCTTAACCACCCCAAACGTCCACCACCTACGTCCCACTGCAGGGCACAGGCCTACCCTCATGGAGGGTGTATGTACGTTAGTCCACCACGCGTGCACAATGCGGTGCGGTAGACCTCATATACGCATCGGAATTTCTTTTTCATCGTATGCAGGTTTCCTCAAAATGTTTTCCTATGCCGTTTGAGAGCAGTTGGTGCTACGTAGGTACATAAGTCAGAAAAAACTCATTGGTACATGGCAATGTCATCCGTGCGGATTCAGACCTGGACCTCAAGATTGAATTCCATAGCTCTCTGCAACTCGCTACCGACGGAGCGTTGCGATTCTATTGATATATGATCAACCTAGCAAATACTGAAACGGTAAACTCAGACCATCAAACTGAACAACTTTCACTATGGAGCCTACCTCAGGAAACGCAAGAAAAAAATCTGGTGTCCCATACATTTTAGTCAGGTAGGTATAACAGTTTTGTATGGGCAAACTTGACTTTAAGTCTTGTCTCCCAATGGGGTGACAATAATCTAGTCAACTTCAACGCCACCAAAACACAGGCTTGTCTGTTCAACGCCAAAAGGAGTTCGTTTATTCTGGTTCCTACTTTCCGGGGAAGATAAGACTGTCCCTGTTTCCGACAGTCTTGAGCTTCTGAGCATGGGTTGACTACGAAACTCAACTTCGGCGCTGACATCGAGTCTAAGGCTCAAAGTGCAGCCAAAAAGCTGGGCATCTTAAACAAGGTACTTCACTCCTGGACAGCTCTTAATGTTGCATAAAGCTCATGTCCGATCGTGTATGAAGTATTGCTGCCACATGTGAGATGGCTCAGCTAATTATCAACTAGAGGCTCATTGGCGACAGTAATCTGGTTGGTGGAAACCAAGCTTCATAGCCTAGCCCACCGCCGCAGAGTAGCCTGCTTGTCAGTCTTCTACAGATTGTACTTCGGTGAGTGTGCACCAGAGCTGCATGAGCTCATCCCGCTTTCCCCTTTCTACTATCATCGGACTTCCAGACGCACCGCGGGATACCACCCCTTCTTGGTTGATGTTTATGATACCTACCAAGGTACACGGACCTGAAAAAAAACCTGACGTAATCAAATCAAATCAAATATACTTTATTTTACACCAAAATACAAACAGTAAAATACAGAAAGAAAAAACAGTAGGCACAAAAATAAGGCGGTCTTATCGCTAAGAAGCGATTTCTTCCAGACAACCTTAATCCCCGTATCTTAAAATCTATTATAAACCGTAATCTTGTCTAATCACGAGTGAAGCACCCATTTATTTTTGTGTGTGTGCTGACGCGGTACAAAATGGTGGCGGGTTGTAGGTCCTAAGCCTAGAACTGGTGCATCCGCGTGAGTGTAGGTCCCTTGTAGAACAAACGAATATGTAGGACCTTGCATGCTCATGCTTCACATCTTTTTAGTGTCACATTACGTCCGCCTTTTTTTCAAGTCCGTGCTTAGGTATAAACGTTTTCTATTACACCTTTCTCTTTTTGGTGAAAAAATACAGCGGTAGGTACTTTATTTCGAAAAAAGTTCTCATTCGATTTTTTGTTGATTAAAATATATTCCATGTGGACATAGCCCAGACAAACATTTATTTCATCTGTTGAGGTACAATAGCAAATACAACCTGCATGACGACGCACTACACACTACACACTGCCAGTATTTATTTTTTATTTTTTTTGCTTCTTACACTGCCAGTATAAGTTGACCGCGAAGTATGCAGCGCGTCGTGAGGTGTATTTGTACTTACACACGGCGACACATCAAGCTGTTCATAACCAAAATAAGCTGGCCGCGAGTAGGTTTAGGTTGCATGACGTATGAGTCGTCGCGCGGCCAGCTTATTATTTTGGTTTTGTATAGGTTGATGTGTCACCGTGTGTACGTGTATACCTGCACAGATGAAATAAATGTTTGCCATTAATACAGGAACTTTTTTCGAAATAAATTATCATCAATAAGTACCTACCTACCTCGGTATATTTCTCATACCTACTGGGTATTACAGAAAGGTGTCATAGAACTTGTTTATGCCAAAAACATTTTCTATTCCATATATCTTCTTCTTCTTATCGTGTGGGCAAGCCCTGGTGTCAGAGTTTTTTCAGACCACCTTACGGCCTCTGACGTGGTTTTTATATAACGAATAATAACCACCATAGATAGTAACTGGGACCAACGGCTTATCGTGCCATCTGAAGCACGGAATCATCTTTCTTTTCAGACAATCAGGTGATTCAGCATGCATTACCCTAACCAACTGGGGAAAAACGCATAAAGTGACATATCACTAGGTGTCCCCCATGGGAATCGAACCTACGACCTCCGTGTCGAGATCCCAAGTCTTATAACCATTGGACCACGGAGATTGGTATTGGAGGAAAATGTGTTAGGATTTTTATCTATACAAGATCCTTAACATGGATTATCTCGAAAACGTTGCACTTTAGGACTATATGCTATTTGACATTTTATGTTCGTCTATAGATCCTCTATCGATATACATAGGTTTCAGGGTGCGCCGCGTTTTTGAAATTCCTGAAAATTTATGGTCATCACTATGCCAGCCTCCCATACAAAGAGGTTCAATGGCCTTTAAAATGAAATATGTTTTTTAGCTTATGTTCATCACGGATAATGTCGCATTTTAATGGTAAAGGAATTATTCAGATCGGTCCAGTAGTTTCGGAGCCTATTCAATCCAAAAAAACAAACAAAAATCAAATCTTTCCTCTTCATTATTATAAAATACTAGTGTTTTCCCGCGACGTCGTCCGCACAAATTTTATACCAGATTTTAAGTTAGATCATAAGCTATCGAACAAAAAAAGTTTCATCAAAATCGGTTCAGTAGTTTTTGCGTGATGCGCGAACAAACTAACAATTTTGTCAATATACGGCGCTGCACGTCATTTAAATCGCGCTATCGAGTGTTATTTGAGTTTATATGAAGTGAACCGCTACTATTTTGTTCCTCATGATTTTACGGTTTTATAATAGTCAAGATAATCAATAATATTATAAATTTTCGGTAAATAAGTAATTGTGTATTTGTCAAACGAACTTCCTTATTAAAGTTATCGTCTTCAGTAATAGAAAGTGCTCAACAATTAACTAATTAACGGCCTCAATCAAATTAGAGAATGTTCGGACAAGCCGTATAAAGTTCAATCGTAAAGTGTCTGCCCTCTCCCGCAAATTTATCAACTTTGACGTTGTTTAATGATTCGGTAATTACTTGCTAATGTATTTCGGTTTATTTTTCAATTATCATTTCATCAAATGGACTTCGGTTTTTGGAATTTAATTAGTGGAAAAAGAAATATAACAATTTTATATTCCACTAGTGTTTTCCCGCGACTTCGTTCGCAGAAATTATATACTTACCAGATTTTAAGTCAGATCATAAGCTATCAAACAAAAAAAATTTCATCAAAATCGGTTCAGTAGTTTTTGCGTGATGCGTGAACAAACAAACAAACAATTTTGTCAATAAATGGCGCTGCACGTCATTTTAATCGCGCTATCAAGTGTTATTTGAGTTTATATGAAGAGAACCGCAACTTTTTTATTCCTCATGATGATTTTACGGTTTTATAATAGTTAAGATTGGAAGCAGTGTAAAACGAAAACAACGTTTATGAAACATACTAACCAGCCTCGGGCTTCATCAAGTAAAATACAAAAAAATTCTAGATGTTCTGAGTTTTTAAAACATCTCTAACTATTCTCTCTGGGAATATAGTTGTTGCTATGCTACAAAAAGTTTCATTAAATTTTTGCTTCAAATAAATACCTAAAGTCAACATTTTGTTAATGAACTTGCGAAATTCTAACTGAAATTAATCATTAACTAAATCAGTGCTAATCATAGACAAATTAATTTTCACCTCACAAGCTCGGAAAGATTCTGTTTATCGTTCGAAATCTGAGTGCAAAAGTGTATTTTATCCGCTAGCGTGCAAAGAGTTTTTGAAATTCGAATTTATCTATTCAGTATTTTTGTATACTGCCAATGCACTGAAAATGCTTAATAACTATTTCATGACACTGGCCAGCACGAAAATAAAAACTTTTTGAAATGTTCTTTTTAGCAATTCACTTTTTTTCCTCGCTGTTGTGAGGTGAAAAATTGTGTGTTTCGCTCGACTGCAAAGTTATTCAGCGTCTCGTACCTTTGAAACCTTCGCTAAACGCTCAGGTTTCAATAAAAGTACTCGCACCAAAAAGCAACTTTGCAGCCTAGCATAACAAATAACTATTTCATCTCTCATCGTAGAAAGAGAATCAACTAGAAAAGGCATTAAAATAATAATAGTCACGAAAACGAGACAGCCTTATACGCTAATTACACAGAGTGAATGCGACAAAATCCATGTCGTTTGTCCCTTTCTGCGTATGCGATATTTTTGTTTGCCACAGTTGAAATTGCATACAAAATCTTGCAACTATGGCAAACAAAGGCACGATTTCTCATACATTTTTGTCATATCTCTGTCCCTTTCGAGTATACGCGGTCAGGAAATCTATAGAATACTCAACCTACGTCTCTCATACTCTGAAAGTAGGTCATTATTTATCTATGAAGCGGGTTGAAAGTGAAACATTTCATCCCTAGGGATGAAAAGTAATTTTAAAAAAAACCTACGTCTATAGGTACTGGGCAAAGGCAGAAAATTATACAGCCACACTTCGATAAAATTACATTAATCCTTATTTCTTAATGATAATGATCAATAAATTTGAATTTTAATTTAAATAACATTATTTTTTGTTATTTGGAGACTTTTGTAAAAATTATAAGCAGATAGAAAAAAGTGATCCCGATTAAAACGTCAAAACCGATTAAAAAAAAATGGCGGGCTGGCTTAAAAAATATATATAAGAGCCAGAAGCGCGAAAAAGAAAAAAAGGGAGGGAAAGGGAAATGTTGCTAATTTTTCGGATCCGTTTCAATACGTGCAAAAATCACCCGGGAAGTCTATCTGTCTCACTCTAGCATACACAATCTTCGTATATTTTTTCTCCTTCGTGTTGAATGAATTCATCGAGCGATTCAGAAATTGATTTTGCATTATCTATTTTTTGTTTACTTTCCTCGTATTCGAAATGAAAAGTAGAGTGTTTAACTCGGGAGACTTTCATCCCTTGGTTAACAATCTACTATTGTCTATGGTGCTAATTTTACAAAGTTGTAAGGTACAAGAGCGTTAGTAAATGAACATCGCTTAACAATACAATTAAATTACTAGCAAGAATATACCTACATAATTGCAAATATGTTACTTTTGTTATCATTTACTTTTGATATTGTCTGTACTATTTCGTGTTAGCTTGGCTCAAAATCATAGGTACCTAAGTATAGGGCGAAAATTATATCATTCGTCAAACTTTTTGTAGTAGTTTTACTCCATCAGATAAGTTCAATATATTGGTATAATAATCAAATTGTTCACTCTCATTTTTGAAATAAAATGATCTGAAAAATTTTACGAACACTCATTCGTCAACACACACTCTCAAAATTTACAAAATATTCATTTTAATGTAATCTTGAGTCTGAACACATTAGGGATTATTATGTAGGAATACATACCGCTACTTTTTTGCTCCTCATGATATGACGGTATTATAATAGTTAAGATTATATTGCGTGACACTTTGACGTTGCCATCGTAAGATGATCCAACTTGTGTCGACATCCCTAAGTAACATATGGATGTCGACACAAGTTGGATCCTCTTACGATGGCAACGTCAAAGTGTTACGCAATATGATTATGTATACAAGTAATCTTGAGTATGAACACTATAAAACAAAGACTTACCTAGAGAACTGTAGGGATACATAGGGATGTAGACACAAGTTGGATCCTCTTACGACGGTAACGTCAAAGTGTTACGCAATATAATTATGTATACAAGTAATATTGAGTGTGAACACTATAAAACAAAGACTTACCTAGAGAACTGTAGGGATACATAGGGATGTAGACACAAGTTGGATCCTCTTACGACGGTAACGTCAAAGGGTCACGCAATATAATTATGTATACAAGTAATATTGAGTGTGAACACTATAAGAACAAAGACTTACCTAGAGAACTGTAGGGATACATAGGGATGTAGACACAAGTTGGATCCTCCTACGATGGCGGCGTCACAGTGCCCATCTCTGATAGCCCTGAAGGCGTGTTCAAGCGCGTAGAGAGAACTGGAGCAGGCAGAGTCCACGGTGTAAGAGGGCCCGGTCACTCCGAGCCAGTAGGAGATTCTGTTCGCCAACATGGCGCGGGAGCATCTGTTGAACACATTCAGGGATTAGTTTTTAGTGCACGCCACGCTATTTCTTATATTCTTAAACTTTGCATGTGACTTGTGTTTTTATTACGACAAAATCAAGCTTTGAGTTTTTTTTTATCCGCCACTGTTTTGGTGTCATCATCGTCATCATCATCAGCCTATATACATACATCCTACTACAGGGCACAGGCCTAACCTCTAGGAAGATGTTTGAACGTTATAGTCCACCACGCGTGCCCATTGCGGATTGGTAGACTTCACATATGCATCAGAATTTCTTCTTCTGCATATGCAGTTTTCCTCACGATGTTTTCCTTCACCGTTTGAGAGCAGTCGGTAATACGTACATAAGATAGAAAAACTCATTGGTACGTGGCATTGTTGTCCGTGCGGATTCGAACCCGTACCTCTTGATTGAGAGTCCATACCTCTCCGCAACACGCCAACAAGTTTTAAGCTGATATTTAGATAAAATTATGTTATAAAACTTTGTGTGCTGTGGCGATAACCCTATTTCATTTCATGATCACTTTTGAACTCTGTAACATTTAACTAGAATGGCGTTGCTTTGAACTTGTTTGAAACTAAATTCAGTTCTTTCAGCGATTTTTGTGACAGAAAGTTCCGTTCAGTCAGTGATTTTGTTAATTTATGTGTTATTTTGTAGCTATAGTATATAGGGTCCTTCTAATATGCTGACACTTTTTTAAGGGGATGATCAGACCATCAAACTGAACAGATTGCTATATGGGACCAAAATCTAAATCGCGAAAAAAAATCTGCTGTCACATACATTTGGCTCAATTTTAGTATGGAACATCAGATTTTTTTTTTCGCTAATTCGCTGTTGGTCCCATAGAGAAAGTTGTTCAGTTTAATGGTCTGATCATCCCCTTAAAAATGTGTCAGCATATTAAGTTGGACTCTGTGTACATATTTAATGGTTAGTTTTTATTTTAATAGTGATAAAATTGACACCAACGTATAGATTTCTATGTGCTACGCCGTAGCATATTATTATGCTACGCTCGTAGCCATGTGGTTTTGGGTTTAGTAGTAATTTAAGTCACATAAGTCATTTTAGTCACGTCTGTTAGAATCGTAAAAAGTGTCATGCGTACCCCAAGTGGGCACAGGCTTGAATTGAACAAATGTACATAACATTTAGCACATTAGCACATGCTCACGACAATAATCTCCAAGGGGGTAGTCAGAGATATTCTGAAACCTCAGAACATCCACGTTTCACCAGTAGTACCGAAACTCTGTCCAGTGTGACGGGGGGTGAGCCCGTCGCCACTTATAATGGACAGTGGGTACAATACACGCCTCAAAATTGAAGCATGCAGGTTTCCTCACGATGTTTTCCTTCACCGAAAAGCCAGTGGTCTAACAAATCGTATATAAATTCTGAAAAACTCATTGGTACGAGTCGGCTTGGACGGGGATCGAACCATCGCCTCCTGCACGGCAGGCAAGGTTACTCGCCACTGGACCACCACGGCTTGCTTGTACATAACATAGTTACTAAAATAAAAGATTTTTATACAAAATTTTCAATTATTGCGTTTTTGCTTGTGTCAGCATGGTGGACGCATCCGCGGAGAAGGAGCCAAAGGAGAAACGAAATTACTTCTAATTCTTCTGACGATTGGCCCGATTCGCCGCGGTTATGTGTCATAGAATTTCATACAAAGAATTGTAAAATTCGATTCTTTCGCCTCCTTCGGCTCGTTCGCCGCGGACAAATATGCCTTAATACTGCATTTCTTCCAGTGTCAAGAGACTTTTAGGTTTAATTAACAAAATACACTTAAGACGCTGTTATTCGGTCGAGGCCGTTTTTTGAACACGAACGAAAGTGTTTTAAACTGTGTTTTAAAGTCTGAAAACCGATTATTAATTATTTAAATATTTAAATAAATAAAATAAATATGTCTTATTTAAGGATCTGGCTGATAGGCGACCGTGCTCAATTACACGATTAGATTAAGTTTAATAGATAGAAAAAAATCCCAAAGTTACCCCTTTTTGTTATGTTTTTTCAATACTATGATTAAACTGCTGATATTTAACTTTTTATTCTTGTACTTAACTAAACACATTAAATATTTCTAGTGAATTCCGTAGAATTTTGAGCTTAGAAACACCCATGAGCAAAGATATTGATGAAAAACACGTTTTTTTGCGATCCTGCTTTCAATTCAAAGCGGTGTCACTAGTTCAAATCTCAAATCTAAATTAAAATCACACTGTATATCAAAACTCTAATAACAAAAATGTTACGAGTAACTGTGGGTGGATGTGAATAACTTTGTTTAAACTAACCCTAATTATTGTGGAGACTTGTTTGGAAACTTTTTGTTCACTGCGTAGTTATAATGTATGTACCTTATAAACTTTAGATTTGAATTTTTTTAAGTTTGTATAAATTTATAATTCCTGTTTTCTAACAATTTACTTTTTTAAGTACCTATCTAACGAAGTAAGTAAATCTCTGTATGAATGTATGAGTAGTACCTACCTACTAGTCATCTGATTGATGCAACTGTACTGTTTTTGTTGCACTTCCGGATAAACCTCCGATGGTTTTTGGAAGTTCAATTGTTTAAATCTTTTGTCATTTTTCTTTCAATAAATAAATTAAAAAAAATAAAAAATAAAATTGGAGCGGGATGGCTAATTGAAAACTTATGCTTGCAAGAAAGAGACGCTTGATGGGGGAGCCACAATGGCCGCACGAAAAGAGCACATTGAAACTGAGTTCTTCATAATGTATTGTGTTACAAATTAATTATAAAGGAATATTTCCACAATACGAACAAAGCGACTTAACGCAAAACCGGAAGAGTTAATTTAGCATTAACAACTGTTTCCGACTATTCGAAAACAATTTGTAAGACAGAAATAATAGCTACACAGTAATACAATTAGACCTATTGTATTAAAATTAAATGAAAAGGTTAGTTGGAGAAGGCACAAAGTAAACCCGAGACTGGCGTGAATATTAATAGTAGGTGCCTACTAATCGCATTTGTAGTGATTTGTTTATGGAATTATTAAATCTGATAGTTAAGGTTATAAAAAGGATAAGTTCTTCCTGTTTTTGATCAAACCATAGAGTTTGATTCCGTATTTTACTAGAGTTATGTTAGTGTGTTTGCCTTACCCCGGTGTTAGCCTTACCCCACCTGACCGTAAAGCTTTGAAATTATTCTTAGAAATTTTCGTATTTTATATTATAAATTGCAATAGTTATTTGTTATGCTAGGCTGCAAAGTTGATTTTTGGTGCGAGTACTTTTATTGAAACCTGAGCAAGCGAAGGATTCTAGGATTGAACCACGAGCGAAGCGAGTGGTTCAAATAATAGAATCCTGAGCTTATAGCGAAGGTTTCAAAGGTACGAGACGCAGAATAATTTTGCAGCCGAGCGAAACACACAACTTTTCACCTCACAACAGCGAGGAAAATGTTAGGTGCAAGCACTGAGTTTAGATGTATAGAGCGAACATCGCGCTTCATGACGTTGTCCCATTCTATTGCGGCTATATTACTCTTGCATTTAGTCACTGTCTCACTGCGGTCACGTGTAGCAGTTTGATTGAAAACAAATTGATCAGCTTAAAAAATGTCCTGGTACTGTCCTGTACTGAGACACTACTCAAATAATTCAGGAAATGTAAGGAAATGTAAAGGAATAACTTCTCATAGATAAACAAGATGAATTAATTATTAAAATGCATTTTAAATAAGTATTATTTTAAATGTTATTTTTATCCCACACTGGAAAAATAATTATATGCAAATGCAAATAAGGACAAATCTATACGTGAAAAAGAGAAGACAAGAGATATTGCTACTCAAAGGGATAATATTTAGTTATAATCTCTTTGTTGACATTCAAATAAATTATAGTGAAGGACAAACCTATACGCGAAAAAGAGAAGACAATAATATGCACGAATATATGCATAGTTCGTTATGTTAGCAACATAATCTTTTTGTCTTTCTCGCACGTATGGTTTTACTTTCTTTTTATCAGGACTCGAATGGATTTGAATTTTAAAAACTCTTTCCACGCTAGCGGATAAAATGCACTTTTGCACTCAGATTTCGAATGATAAACAGAATCTTTCCGAGCTTGTGAGGTGAAAAAAGTTTTTTTTTTGTGCTGGCCAGTGACATAATAGTTATTCATGTATTTTCAGTGGACTGGGCGGTATATAAAAATATTGAATAGACAGATTCGAATTTTAAAAACTCTTTCCACGCTAACGGATAAAATGCACTTTTGCACTCAGATTTCGAATGATAAACAGAATCTTTCCGAGCTTGTGAGGTGAAAATGTTATTTGTGACGATATAGATTTTCTATACTATTTTTCCATAGGTACGAGTACAAAATATTACTATTATTAATACCGTCAATGCTTGCTTGACGAAATGCGTATTAACGAACTGCGTATTGGACCAAGTGCTACTAGGTCGTCTACGCGTATACTGCGAAATACGTTTACGCGTTTTGCGTTTTGTATGAAATTGACAACTCTGCAACCACCTTGGGTTGAAAAAGCGTCGGAATGAACAGGTTCTACATTTGATCGAATGTCGATACCTAGATTGGCTTACCCACAGACTTAAAAGAAGAACCAGACGGAATGTCATCTAATCATGAGTGAAGCACCCATTTCTTTTGTGTGCGTGCTGTCACGCTGTACATAAGGTGACGGGTTGTCGGACCTGCGCCTAGAGCTAGTGCATCTGTGTGAGTGTAGGTCCCTTGTAGAACAAACGAGATTGTATTACCTTGCATGCTTCACATCTTTTTAGTGCAATACTCGGTCCGTATTTTTTTCAGGTCCGTGGTCTTGACATCTAAATCTATTCAACCAACCTCAAGCTATTCAATCTATTCTAGTTTTCGTTTTCATCGTATGTGTACGATGACGCATTAACGGAGCGGCAGCCGTCGTCGTCAGTCTGTCATTTGTGAAGCAAGAAACTGCACTTAGAACACACGGTGACGGATTGATGCACCGTGTGTGCTTCTACGTGCGGTTTCATACAACCTTGCTTCACAAATGACGGACCGACGTCTGCTGCTCCGTCAGTGCGTCATCGTGTGTGACAGCTCTTAGAAGCACTTACCCGGTTATACCGAAGCCGTTGACCTGCATTTTTTCGTAAAACCATGTTTTCTCAGATTCAGAGAAGCAAGCTCCGACGAACACACCTGTTTTGGTGTTCCGTAGCTCTTTGGGGTTCAGGCCTGGCGAAGAAATATTTATAATTACACTTTATGGAAGAAAGCTGTTCATTGTGTAATGTAATTTAATAAATAATTCATTATATCATTCAATGAATATTTATAACTTTTGTATTTGAGGTCTGCAGACAATGTCACAATTGTTTAAAAACGGTTGACATTTAAAAGTGTTATCGTATGCAATTCAAATCAGTTTTTTATTAATGTTAATTATACAGGTTAATTATACAAAAGTAAAAATAAACATTTAAAACTTTTTAATTTGGGTTGTTTAGTTTAGTTAGACCATCAAACTCAACAACTTTCACTATGGGACCAACATCGAAATAGCGAAACAGAAAATTTGCTATCCACATTAAGCTCGAGTAGATTTGTAGTTTAGTTTGGAAAATCAGATTATTTCGCGGTATCGATATTGGTCCCATAGTCAAAGTTGTTCAGTTTGATGGTCTTATATTATGTTTATTTGTATTTTTGTAACACCTTGTATAGGTGTTTTTTGTTTTTTGTATTTTTTGTAAGCGGAAATTAGACTATTGTCAACAATGATATTAATGATTGTCAAACTCTATTTTACCTGTAATATTATTTAAAAAAAAACAATTGTGATTAATCGATGTCAACCCCCAATGCCAAGCGATGTGAAAAAAATAGTCACGTTGCTAGTTTTGCTGCGAGCGGTTGTCTTTTCTGCAATCTCTTCTCAGCTGTATTTTTGATCAAAATCAATCCTTGACATTGGGATATAATTATACTCCCACAAACTAATTTACACTATCGCAAATAAACTAACGCACAAGCAAGAGTCCATTAATTTAATATATTTATAAAATAAAAAAACACTTAAATTCGAAAAACACTGCCAGATCTATTCCGATTTGGAGAAAGACATTTAAAGATTCCATCAGTGACATGTTTGCGCGATGAATAATTCAACGAAAACAGCTGTAGCCGTTGCTTACAAAGTGATTATCGGATCATCGGAATAATTCGGCAAATAGGTGCTTAGTAGGTACCTACCTACACAATGTCCTTTATTACTTTACTTAATCTGTACAATACACAACAACGATGCCTAAAATAAATACAGGGTGTAAGTGACAGCCTGGCAAATACCATAAAAACTGAAACCGCCGATATCGATGCCGATGCCGAACCGATAGCCGTGGTGGTCCAGTGGCGAGAAATGAGTGAGTTGTCAAAAGAAACCGTTTTTGGATGTTTTCAAGAGACTATCAGCAGGCAAAAATTCGAGCACTGTCTATTATTCTGATCCTAACGTGAAATCGTGGATAAATTAATGAAATAGTGTCCGTATATTTCACAAAATTATCGACGATTTCACTTTCGATTCGGAATTATTCGCGGAAACCGAATTTTTACCCTGCGATAAGTTCCTCAAAAACGGTTCTATGGCCTCGCGCACGTATATCTTTCTATTATACAGAGGAGTGGCATCTCTGTGGTACATCTCGCTCTGGCAGCTATCTGTCACTCTATTGTTTATACGAGTCAAAAATTTAGTATATATAATATTCTTGATACGAGTATAATTCGGTTGCCAGATGCCACTGAAAGCTTACTGAAAGATACTAACACAGAATAGGTTTGGTATACAGGGTGTTTCATAAGTAACAATAAATTTTTGAAACTGATAAGGGGGTTGTTTAGACCGTCAAACTGAGCAACTTTCTCTATGGGGCCAACATCGAAATCGCGAAAAAAATTATTTTAAATCCCATAAATATTTTAGCTCTAGTCGATTTGTAGAGTATAGAACATAATGTTTTTTTTCGCGATTTCGATATTGGTCCCATAGTGAAAGTTGTTCAGTTTGATGGTCTACACCACCCCCTTAAATGATTATTTGTACTTTTGTAACACCTTGTATAGTTCTATACATTGAATTGATGGTTCTATATCTAGAAACTAGAGCCAGCTACACGTGACGCGGTACTAAATACCGGTGTAATGATTGGGTACATTTTATAACCAGCCTGATCACAAGAAGTAATTACAATCAGCTTACAAGTCTCATTAAAAATGCAAAACAAAGTAAAACGAATCAACACTAATCTAACAAAATCCTAAATAACGAACAAAACACCAGGAAAACCGATAAACTCTGAAATTAAATGAACAAATTTAAATTTAAGGGTCCCGCTGAAAAATTTCAAGGAGTCCCCCAAAACAGTCCCCGCGACAGTATTGAGTTATAATTACTCACAAACTTTTAATGGGTCCCCAGATAAAACGTTTCTTCGCTTTCAATGCTTGATGTAAAAGGGGTTTAGATGAAATGAAAATATTACATAATTCATATCTTGAAATTGAGATTGAAAGGGTCGAAATGAGACTTTTGTATATACTGACTAGAATAGATGTTTGATTTATCTATCGGTTAAGATTATGGATGTTAAGTGAATCGTTTATTTAATAAAAGCAATCACATCACAAATAATCATAAATCAGCACAAGCGTCATCAATAAGAATGATACACAAACAGACAAAAATCAGCAACATGTTTCGTCAAAACAATGAAATAAAAGCTCAGTCAAATAATCCGCCCCTTGTCGATCCTGGCGCAAAGGAGCCCATAACGCTAGCAGCGTTGCCTCGTTGAATTGATATGGCAAGCAAGTAGGTATGATGTTAAGTTAGGGTTAGTCTCGACTATGTTATACTTTATGAAGTTTATATATTTTGTACCTACCCTGTGAGATGGGAGGCCTGTATCTCGTAATGGGATTGAATATTTTAATGTATAGTATGATTACACTCCGAGGGCAGGAAGTAAGAAAGGCTTTCTTATTTAATACCCGAGGTTAGTATACTATTTTTCTTCTCGACGGAGGTGGAAAGCGGCAACTTCGTTTAGCGCAGCGGGACGAAAATTGACGCTTTCCGTCCCGTAGAGGAGAAAAAATTATTTTGAAATAGGTGCGTGGCCCAAAAACTGGCTCGTGGCGGCGTAAATTATACGATATAAGTATACTAATGTCTTCGCGTTTATAAGCCGCCCCAAAAGTGTCGTTGTGGTTTCACAACTAGCAACTGACAAGGTCAACGCATCAGACTAATGTTCATTTTAGCTCCTATGTATACCTATCTTATCTAAACTATTAAAACCGTAAAATCATGAGGAATAAAAAAGTAGCGGTTCTCTTCATATAAATTCAAATAACATTCGATAGCGCGATTTAAAAACGTGCAGCGCCATCTATTGACAAAATTGTTAGTTTGTTTGTTTGTTTGTTCGCACATCACGCATAAACTACTGAACCTATTTTGATGAAACTTTTTTTGTACGACGATCTGACTTAAAATCTGGTATATAATTTGTGCGGACGAAGTCGCGGGAAAACCGTCCATACCAACACTAGTGGTTCATATTTGTTTGAAGCTTGTACTTCGATAGTTATAAAGTCAGTGACTAGCGGCTTTCTGCATAGTCCACGTGATTCTAATTTGAACCATCTACCTACTTCTACTTTAGGTATAAAATTAATGTTTAAATATCACTAATTTAACTAAGTAGCCCAGTAACATGCCTTAATACTTTGTTATCTTTGAATCCAAGTTTTATTTGAAATTGGTAAAAAGGGTTAGCTATCTAAAACAATTAAAATGTCGAAAAGTTGATTCGGTCGGACACGACTTTTGTTTTAATGCGACTTTTAAAAGTCCTTGTCTGAAGATTTGTAGATAAGAACTTTTAAACTCTAATAGAGTCATCAACTGCTAGACGCAAGTAGGTACTTTTAGTATATCATCATCGTTAAAAATACCATCATGTATCAGTCGGGTGCGCAAATAATTATAACTAAACTTAGAGGTAAAGTTAAAGCAATACCGTCTCTTTATATAAATACTAGTGTTTTCCAGCGACTTCGTCCGCAAAAATTATATACCAGATTTTAAGACAGATTATAAGCTATCAAACAAAAAAAGTTTCATCAAAATTGGTTCAGTAGTTTTTGCGTGATGTGCGAACAAACAAACAAACTAACAATTTTGTCAATAGATGGCGCTGCATGTCTTTTAAATCGCGCTATCGAATGTTATTTGATTTTATATGAAGTAAACCGCTACTTTTTTGTTCCTCATTAATATGATTTTACGGTTTTATAATAGTTAAGATTAAGACAATCTCCAGTTCGAAAATCAAAAGAAAAGATGTTCTTAACATTGAGTAATTATGTATTATTATATTATATTATATTATATATTATGTATTATTATATTATATTATATTATATTATATATATTATATTAATATATTAATATTAATATAACATTATTATATATATTACTTATTAACATAGTACCTCAATGGTTCTTAATTCGCATAACAATTTAAAGTCAAAACCACGAAACGACTTTAAAGTCCTTCTAAAAGAACGGAGACAACGATTGGCGTCGACCGATTGGAACATTTAATTCGGAGAAAGCTTCCGAATTTCTCGGTCAGACAAATTGGGCTCATTACCGTCCTATAGAAGGTAAGCATCGACAGTTCGGCGATTTAGGGGAATTTTACACCGAAGCTAAATAAAAATACAAATGCGACGTCCATCATAAAAGTGTTGGGCCCACTGCCAGGAAAGGAGGGATCAACGGAAAATAAGTTAGAGCTTAGAAAAAGTATATGTCTAGAATGAGCCTCACTGTTTTACCGTATAAAACAAAAGGGGCTAAGTTTCATAGGTTGGTGTGCGTGAGGCGCCATACTAATTCTGTATGTGTGCGTGTATATGTATAGGGTTTAGGAACCAGTCCTGGTTCCAATTTTTTTCGACGCTTTCGTATCTTCGACTGTCAATCTAGACATATACTTTGTCAAAGAGTGAGAGTATGATAGTGAAAAAGAGCGAAAGACTATTAGAAACAAAAAAGGAGAGAGTCTATTCTGAGAGAGGATTGTAAACATAGAAACAAAGTTGGTACCTACCCTCGTGTATATTTTTCTAAGATCGTTATAAATACCATGAGGCTTCGGATTGAATAAATTCCGGAGTCAAATAACTGTTTTCACTCAACATTTTTATGAAAATGAAAATGTTGTAAGTAGTTTGAAATATTTAAATTAGCAGCGATTTGCAGTATTCGCGCCTATTTATTTCTTTTTTTTGTGTTCTACTCATGGCTAAGACTCGTGGTAGCTTATAGTGGTCAGTAACATTTTCAAATAAGTTCTTTTTGGTGCAGGTCTTTATGTTAAGTTTTCATACGAATTTTAAACATTTGAGTTCCAAATTAAAATCACATTATTATTGCCCAGTGGGTTATAATTAGGGTTGAGCCTCAACTGGCAGCACTGCATCACATTTTTTCACACTCTTTCCTTTTCTGTGACTCAGGAACGTCATTTGCTAGAGCGAGAAAGGTCGCAGTTTTCAATTCGGTACGTCATGATTTTTTTGGGAGCGCTAAATCGAAAACCATTTCGAGATAGTGATCTCAATAACAATATTTTCTATGTCAGACTTATAAAAATAAGGAATTACAGATATTTTTAATAAAATAACGTCGTTTTTCGCTCCAACCCTGCACCTGCAAACTCCTAAAACTCCGTAAACTAAAAATCTTCTTAAAATAACTGGCCATTAAGAAACAAAAACAATATCTCAGAATGTGACATTTGATGTTGCCGTTTCGGTTTCTAGTTGAGTTAGAAAGAGAAGGCAGGTGATTTTAATTGTTTAAACTAAGCAAAGGTTTTTTCTCCGTGGAGTTCGAATGATTTTTTCGCGACCACTTTTGCCTTTTAAAAATTACAGGTAAAATAGTTATTTGTTATGCTAGGCTGCAAAGTTGTTTTTTGGCGCGAGCACTTGTATTGAAACCTGAGCAAGCGAAGGATTCTAACATTGAATTCAAATAATAAAATCCTGAGCTTATAGCGAAGGTTTCAAAGGTACGAGACGCAGAATAACTTTGCAGCCGAGCGAAACACACAACTTTTCACCTCACAACAGCGAGAAACAAATGTGAATTGCTAAAGAGAACAACATTTTAAAAAGTTTTTTTTTCATGCTGGCCAGTGACATGAAATAGTTATTAAAGCCCGACCAGAAATATAAAAAAAACCTCGCCATGTTGCGGAAAATCATTGGAACTAATTTTTGTACTTGGAACACTGACATTAAAGCGTAGAAAGAGAATGGATAGAAAAGGCATTAAAATAATAATAGTCGCGAAAACGAGACAGCCTTATACGCTAATCGCATTGAGTGAGCGAGTGAAAATCTATGTTGTCTGTCCCTTTCTGCGTATGCGATATTTTTGTTTGCCATACTTGCAAGTATGGCAAACAAATGCTTCCCGCGCACTTGAATTTGATGTTTTTTTTTGAAGAAAAGTGTTTTGAACGTGTTAAGGACTGTGCAAGAGGACTGTACGATCATATTTCTTGAAATAAAATGGTGTCCTGTAGTGTTCTAGGGTGTAAACATCGCTCAGAACAGAAAAATGAGAACATAACTTATCACGCGTAAGTATTATGTATACAATTCTTGAATTATTTTGCATAAATATGAACTGAACTTCTTTTTCGCGTTCTTAACTAAGATTTATTAGTACTTTTATGATTAAATCAGGAGTTTTTCTCACTTTTCAATAATTTTATTAGAGGTTAGTATAAGCCGGCTAAGTTGTCTACGTCTGACATCTATATCCTTTCCACTCATGTAATCTATATGATTATAACGAACGAGAATGAGAAAGCATTATTCAAAATCAATTTTATTTGGTTAAATTTGATTGTAAGGTTACCAGCATGTGATAATTTTTTTACCCCAAATATGGGGAATTTTAACGAAGTGTTTGGATTCACAATATTTTTATTATATAGTAGATAGGTAATTAAACCGACCGGGTGACCGTTTAGTGGTATTTCATCTCGAGCGTTTCCGTGCTTCAGAAGGCACGTTAAGCAGTTGGTCTCGGATAGTTCCGTCAGATGGCGTTGTAACTATTCGTTAAGCCAGGTCAGAGGCCTATTGAGGCGGCTTGAAAATTATCTGACAGCAAGTTGACCACTACCTTGCCTCCACCAACACGCACTGGGCGTGGTGGAGTAGGTATGGCCCACTCCCTCTCACCCGTGAGAGACCCCTTATTCGTGAGAGGAGGCCTTTGCCCTGCAGTGGGATTCTATAGGCTATAACTTACTTTACTTTTAGGTAATTAAAATTATTTATGTAATGTTATTAATTTTGTTCTCAGTTGTCGGGCGCGACTGGCAGAAACAAGTTAAGCGCATCGATGGATGCGCCAAAGTGTAGGTTCTTATCTTTTGATGAAGCTTTTTTGTTTGACAGCTTATGATCTGACTTTAAATCTGGTATATAATTTGTGCGGACGAAGTCGCGGGTAAACACTAGTACCTAAATAAATAAATGTTCAAGCCGTAGCCATAAGCTGTTGTTCTTTTGTGAATGCGATGGAAGCTATCACTTTGTCTATAGGCTTCTCTGTCTACGCTAGACAATGATATTTTACAAATGATCATAAGGTTTTAACGATTTTTACCTATAGTAAGTCTATGCTGGTTTTTTTTTTAATTATACCTATTATAAATATTCAAATAAAACTGAAAATGTTTTATTTATTGTTTTATTTCCACCTGTATAATACGAGAAAGATAACAATTTTCTCTCTTGAAAATCTCAATACTCTCAATACAGGGTGTTACATAAGTAAAAATAAATATTTAAAACTCTTAAGGGGGTTGTTAAGACCGTCAAACTGAACAACTTTCTCTATGGGATCAACATCGAAATCGCGAAAAAAAAAATCTGATATTCCATACATATTTTAGCTCGAGTCGATTTGTAGAGTATGGAACATCAATTTTTTTTCGCGATTTCGGTATTGGTCCCGTAGTAAAAGTTTTTCAGTTTGATGGTCTAAACCACCCCCTTAAATGTTTATTTGTATTTTTGTAACACCTTGTATAAAGCCTGACCAAAAAAATAAAAAACCCCGCCACGCGGAAATCATTGAAACTATTTTTTCGACTCGAAGCATTTGATTGTCATCAAGGTTATAGTCGATTTTAGCACCCCAAAGCAGGTTTTTTATTTTCCTGGTCAGAAATGCAATTTTTGAAACTCACACGTTGAAAGCAGCAGTAGAAAGATGCACAATCTCCATAGTAATTTTGACATTTTTTGCTGATAATTTTGAACGTGTGAGTTTCAAAAATCTCACTTCTGGGCTTATAAATTCACTTTCTGACATAGGCGAAGTATTTTTCGCTTACGCTGATAGACGGAACATCAGTGTAACCGCGTATGAGACAGCGATAGTCATAAAATCCTATACAATTTGTATGATGACTCCGGAGTCAGACATCCGTCGTAGAACAAAAAGTGGCTACGTCGATAACGACAGCAATAAGTAGCGATCTCCTTTTTTAACTAGAGTGAATTTGCTATGTGCATCTCTTACTGAGTGACGTACTATATGACAAGACACGTGCTTCCTTCTAGTGCCTTCTCTTTCTACGCTTTCCTATTAGATTAAGTCATAACGTGGCAGCACATGACATCTTGAAAAACACAAAAACCGGCCACGGTGACCGAAACAAAAAATATTTTCTCTTTTTTGTTTACATAAGGTTTAATTCCTGGCTCTATCTTTCAGCGTAAATGAAAAGTTTTAAATCACAATGTTCACATCACATTTTACACAAATCTGCAGCTTTTTAAGGGTAAAATTTGATACGACTGGTAACCCCAAAATTTTTGGTACTTTATCTCCATCCCTTACGGGTATACGCTATTAGCTGATCTATATTATTATGAATCTATGCATTAAAGGTTAAAGTCGATTGCAGCGCCCCCAAACCAGGTTTTTTATATTACTGGTCAGGCTTTAATGCATTTTCAGTGGACTGGCGGTATAGAAAAATATTGAATAGACAAATTCTAATTTCAAAAACTCTTTCCACGCTAGCGGATAAAATGCACTTTTGCACTCAGATTTCGAATGATAAACAGAATCTTTCCGAGCTCGTGAAGTGAAGATTAGATTTGTATTGATAAACTTGATGCACTTAAATATTGCAAAAAAAATTAAATTAGTTTCTTAAAATGATGTCTTCTATCCGTAAAAAATATAAAGTAAAGACCAAAAAAAAACTTGACATACCGAATTATCGGTACAGAACGGTGGTGCAACAGGCAGCCTGTCGAAAGTAAATCTATACTGATGGCACTTATTACAATAGGTCGCAAACGCAATAGGAGCCGCAAGCCGAGGCCTATTTTTCGGTTCAATTCGTCCCATCTTTTTATTCTTTCCTTCGTGAATTAGATTGTTTTACTTTTGGAATTGAAGACTAGATTGTAGATGGGTATTTCGGTCTTATCCTTAGGATATTTACGTACATTAATATCCTTTATAGGATAGGTAGGTCTGTCGTTCGTCTCATAGTTTACTATCACTTCTAAAGTGACGGACGGACGACAGACCTATAAAGATAGGTCATATAGTATGAGGAGCAACGCAACATTCATACATGAGGGCTGATCCGTAGATAAAACCCCATTACTATACAGGGCGTAAAAAATTTTTTTTTTTTTTTTTTATTGTTCAATTCACACATTTTTGAATGCGTCACATATTAAAGGGGGTGCTTCAGCCCATCAAACTGATCAACTTTCACTATGGGGAAAACATTAAAATCGGTGAACCACTGTGCTACTTAAGTACAGTCAGCAGCAATAAGTTATAAACAGTTTTGTTCTACGTCGTAGTACTAAAGTGTAGATATAAATAATGTAGATATTGCTGCTGACTGTACCTAACAGTTTTTTTCGCGATTTCGATTTAGGCTCCATAATGAAAGTTATTGAGTTTGATGATTTGAAACACCCCCTGAAGTAGTAACTCATTTAATTTTACACCCTGTATAGAGTCCTTCTTAATTATGCTGCCGGCTTTCTATGAGCATTTTAGCGATTTCGATATTATCGTTTGCCCTTTTGCTCTTTTGGGAATGTTGTTATGTTTAAATGCAACTGTCTGCCTAACAACTGGGCGTAAAAACCGTAGAATGTCACCATCTCGCCAGACCAAGAAATCAACAGCTTATAAGAACTTACCAGCATCAATAACAGCTTCATAGGCCTTCTCAAGGAGGATCCTGCACATAGGGTCCATAGTGTGAGCTTGTTTGTAGTGGACGCCGAAGAACGAGGCGTCGAATTTGTTGACATTGTTGATCTTGCCGGTACGCTGCGGAATCTCGGGGTGGGCTAGCTTCCATCGACGGCTGTCTCCGGAGATCAGGTCCACCTGGAGATGACAATTTTATGTTGTAGTATGTCAGCAAACAAACCACTATGCTCAACAACGCCGCACGCTACTTATTATAAGTACTAAGTAACAATACTTTGTCATTCTCTTATTTAAGGGGGTTGCAGAAGACGTTCACAGGCAACTAGATGGCGCTCGGGAGCATTATTCATGATTTTGTCACATTTTATTTTATATCTTCGTAATTATGTTATAAATTGCAAATGTTATTTGAGACGCGCAATCTAGATTCTCTATACCTAAAATTTTTCCACATATAAAATATTACTTTTGTTAATACCGTCTACGAATGTTCTACGTCAAAGTTATGTATGAAATTGATCAAACTTAAAATGTAGAACAAATGCGTATGAACAATAAAATTACTTTAACTTGTAGCTAGATCAGTGCAATATAAACACAAGTGCACGCGTAATTGAAAATTTTGATTCGGTGTCATCACCATTACGAGATATAAAATAAAATGTGATAAAATCAGTAATAATGCTCCCGAGCGCCATCTAGTTTAGTGTCTTGCCCTCTGCAACCCCCTCAAGAGCTACGCTCTTGTTGGTAGAGCATTCGCCAATCCTGTTTCTTTCCGCTGGTGTCTTGAGTTCTTGATACGACATTACTGTGACATTACATCAACCATTTCCTTCACTTGAGCTAGATAAATATGTCGAGGGCTTACTCTGCCTCTTACAGCACTTAGCAATAGTTTATTCGTATACAAAGTATACTTAAGTATATACCTATATACTTTAAAGGAAGCTTTAATTCGAATTTGTTGTTTATCGTCACTTTGTGCAAAAGTAAAGTACCTAGTTTTTCGACACAGGATTTTTTAGACTGAATTTTGCAGAGCAATTTTTACAAAATTCTTAAGAATTTCTTTTGGAAATTGTCAACAGAACAAAACCCGAACGCGAAAGGTAAAGACTAAATTTCAACGAACATTACTGTATTAAATTTAAGGTTGAATAGTTGAGTCTATAGTAAATTTATAATAATTACCTTGTTAAAAAGGTTCTCTCTAAGGTCAACCACGGAGTCTGAATCAGGGAAGTATCCAGAGATGCCGGAGATGAGGACCTCATCGCCGGGCGGTGGGTGAGACAGCCGGTGCCCTGACGTCAGCCTGTCTTCAGGAACTGTTACTGGCGCCATCTATAATTTGAAAGAGAAAACACCGGTTAATATAGGACGCAGATTTTCATATGAAACAAGCATCCTTCATGGAGCGATGATAGTCCATACGGAAGAGAGCTAGCGACTCAATCAAGAGGCGGCGGTTCGATTCCTGGCCTGTACCACTAAGTTCTACGGAATTTATGTACGGTTGTATTTTAACATTATCACTAGCTCGACGGTGAAGGAAAACATCGTAAGGAAACCTGCATACCCAAGAATAATAAAAAATTAGTTCGGATGTATGTGTAAAATATGGGTGAGCTTGGGGCGAACACAAAAGATCAGCGATGGTCGCAGTGTTACATAACGAACCTTGCTTGCAATAGCCCAGCCAACAATAATAATAATAATCCTTCATCCATATTTTAAATAGCATCTTAACCAGTTAACCCATTACATCTTCTATAATTGTTTAATGGCTCTGAAGTGGTTTTTATGTAACGAATACTACCAGAGAAAGTAGCCGGGACCAACAGCTTAACGTCCCATCCGAAGCACGGTATCATCTTTTCAGACAATCACAGGTGATTAAACCTGCAATGTCCTAACCAACTGGGGAAAAACGCACAAAGTAACATTTCACTAGATGCCCCCAGTGGGAATCGAGCTCAGAGTCGCGTGGCTAGGGGATTGGGCTTGTCTTCTGTTCGGCTTGCGATTTAAGTGGCCACGCGGCTCCGCCATTTTATAGCGGTTTCGAGTACCTATGTGTTTTTGTATAAGAACAGGGCTTTGAGATAACCATATCCAATTACCCTCTACACTATACTGCAGCTATATTAGCCAATCAGCATCGATACTACTATCGAGGCTGACTGCCCAGGGTCTGCCTGACAAACTCAGGTTTCGTCACTAGGGGAGGCTCTTTCCTCGCACCCCCAAAAGGTTAAATAATCTGTGAGAATTCGTCACTTCGAGTGTCCGTAGTGTCTGTACGAAAAACCCGGAGCGATTATGATGTTATCCAATTCTAATATTGATCAACGCTTGAATAAGTACTTTCAGTCTGGTATATAGGGTCCAACTTAATATGCTGACACTTTTTTAAGAGGATGATCAGACCATCAAACTGAACAACTTTCGCTAAGGGACCAACATCAAAATTGCGAAATAAAATCTGTTCTTCCATACAAAACTGCAAATCTACTCTAGCCAAATGTATGGGACAGCAGATTTTTTTTTCGCGATTTCGATGTTGGTCCCATAGAGAAAGTTGTTCAGTTTGATGGTCTGAACATCCCCTTAAAAAAAGTGTCAGCATATTAAGAAGGACCCTGTATACAGGGTGTTTCATAAGTAAAAATAAATATTTAAACTCTTAAGGGGGTTGTTTAGACCGTCAAACTGAACAACTTTCTCTATGGGACCAACATCGAAATCACGAAAAAAAAAATGATATCCCATACATATTTTAGCTCTAGTCGATTTGTAGAGTATGGAACATTTTTTTTTTCGCGATATCACTATTGATCCCATAGTGAAAGTTGTTCAGTTTGATGGTCTAATTATTTGTATTTTTGTAACACCTTGTACTTACTAATCTCGGGCAGTAAATAAGAAAGCCTTAGATCCTTGTTTCCTGCTCTCGGTGTGTAATCTACTATACCTAAACTCCTATTTAGGAAACAAAACAAAATATCACTTTTGAAAAATGTTCTACAAAGTCATCTAAATGTTTTGAAGAAAGGGCCGATATACAGGGTGAAATTGATATCATTAGCATCCTTTTAAACTAAGAGTCTACCCATCAATCTCAACAACTTGGACAATGGGAGCAACACGATCAGAAAAAATAAAAATCAGCTGTCCCATACTAAACTGCAGTACTCACTTGACTCAAATGTATGCAGCAGCTGATAATTTTTTTGCTCCGAGCGGTTTAAAGGTAAAAGTTGTTCAGTTTGATCGGTAGACTCTTAGTTTAAAAGGATGCTAATGATATCAATTTCACCCTGTATATCGTTCGAAATTACCTATTGCATTTATACTTCATAATTACTTGATTTATACTTTACACGCATTATTATGCATGACGTATCCAGGACATACTAAGTTAACAAAACAATGAATTTATAAAACATAGTTAATACTATGTTCAAATGGTGTTCATGTGGTGTATGTATGTATGCTAATGCACAGAGTACTATAATTACCATCATAAGTAGGTATTGGCTAAGTCCATAGTAACGAGCTAGCATTACATTAGCTATTCAAAAAAGGTCAAGTCTCGTATAGGTATACATTCCTCTATAATTCTATTGTATTTAGGTATCATCATTAAGTATCGTATAAAATTGCGTATTTAATAACATTGAAAAACGTATCCCGGACATACCTGTTAACAAAATCATGAATTTAAACATAATTTGTTCAGTAGAACTAGGTATTGAGAATGAACGATTATTTATAGCAATTTATAGGATGTAAACTTAAATACGATACTTACGTACTTTACTCGATCCCCTCCGGGACGGAAAGCGTCAATTGTCTTCCCGCTGCGCTAAACGAAGTTGTCGCTTTCCGCCTCGGAGAAAAATAGTATAAGTATTCTAAACTCGGACAGTAAATAAGAAAGCCTCAGATCAAATGTTTGTTGACCTCGGCTTCGCCTCGGTCATTAAGTAGGTTACTATTTAATTTTGTTGCCTGTTTTTTGTTTCGTAACTAGTTTAATCACCTCTGTAAATATTGCACACGATGAAAGATACACTTCACCCTGTATAACGCCTGCTGGCCTGCCACCACACATTTCAAATTGTACCTATCATTACGTTAGTTATACCGAAAAGGTCAAGACACGCATACATTTTTCTACGATTCTATTGTATTTAGTTATCCAGTTTGAATCATTTACATTTGTTTTTGACGTAAGTATAAGCTTGTTCATGAATAAAATAATGCAGTATCGTGAATGAAGAAACTATAAAATACTTGCCTAACTGTTAAACTGGCAATCTCCATGCAAAATTAAAAACGGCTTTATTCTATTCGATATTTAATAAATGGCGTTTCCTTGTTAAATTTGAAGATATATTTATTAGATATTGTACGGTAATAGGATATGGCAATCTCAAAGCCCCGTTTTTAAACAAAAACACATACTCGAAACCGCCATAAAACGGCGGAGCCACGTGGCCAATCAAATCGCAAGCCGACAACACGTCTACTTGTTACCCACTTAGCCACGCGACTCAAAACGGCTTTCTAATCTATTTAAAAAAAAATATATGGCTGCCATCTTTGGTTAGTGATGATTTTGCCAGTGTCGAGTTTTTATAGCAAAAGTGCTTGACGTTGTACGGTTATATTGATATTTTGGTGACTTCAAGAACAATATCCTGAGCCACCACTGGAGTTCAAAACGGCTTTACCTGATTTTTTAAAATAATATTTTGAATGATTGATTAGTTGAATTCTTTTTTATGCGAATTTAGTATGCAACTGTTTACCCTAGTTAACTGAATCAAAGTGAGATCAAACCACGAACCATAGGTATTGTACTCCGTGGATCAAACCCATTGAATAATAAAAAAATAAAAAATAATTAAAAAAAAAATATATAATTTTTAGGCAACATGATCCAGAGCGTTAGTAATACAAAAGTTAGGTCTACGTTAGTATTTAATTTGTAGAAGTGACTTGGTAATATATCACATGTGGCTTAGAAATGGACAGTTCCCACCATCAGCTATCTCTCTCACTATTGCAGGAGGGTAATTTTTACTGTTTTTTGCACGGACAATATTATTATCATAACTTTCTAAAGATGTGTGAGTAGAACGGATATGTGTGACCTTTCGGCTTTATTAATATATTTAACATCATTGGTTGACTTTAATAACCCTTTTGTTAGTTAAATGCATTGTTGTTTCTATAATTGAGTCAGCCCCATTTATTATTACTTTTAAATTGTATATGTGGTTCGAATTTTTATGAATTATTAATTTTTATACGACGCTAACAGTTTTTGAAGTTATTCTTTTTTGAAGTTTTAGTAAAGTTTTAACTACAATTTAATTTATACCTAATATTATTGTTAACTTTGCATCTTTGTATGTAAGTACCTAAATAAAATTATTGTTTTGGTTGAATTTTTTTGATTTTATTTTAGTTATCAAATATTTCATACAACTTATATTGTTACTGAATAAATGAAATGAAGTAAAAGATTTGCAACGCGACTGCATTTCTTTGTTTTTTTAAAACATCTCAAAATTAATCGAAAATAAACCTAGTGGTTTAGTGAGAAACGTCAAAAAAACAATTCCATGTAAACCTTAATAACAACTTCTAAAAAACGTACGAAGAAAGAATCGAAACGGTTTCAAAGGAAAAGAAAATAATAGCAGCTTCAACAAAGTAAAGAGCGTCCGTAAATCGAAGGACACGGGTCCCACAAATATATTTTATTTTTCATCAAAGCCATTATTTAATCTGTAATCGACAAACTACTACCCAACCAATTTATATCGTGGAAGAAAAGAAATCATTTCTGAAAAAGCTTCGGAGCTTTTCAGGGTTCCGTAGTCAAACAAGAAACCTTAATACTTTATCGGGGATGTAGGGGAGTAGATGATTTACACCACTATGTGCAAAAGGTGTACATCCCTCATGCGTAGGTTAAGCGCCAGCGCCAACAGCATCTTGACCATGTTTGCTAGTAGGTTTGATTGTCACTGACAATTTGTCAGTATGTGAACCATTGTTGTATGGTTCACGTGCTGACAAACAAACAATTATAATAGAGAAATATGTTGTTGTGTATAAACTAACAATAGCCTAAGCCCCACTTGCGCCAACCTGGGTTAGCAATAAACTCCGGGTTAAGTTGCTAACCCATGATTTTTTGTATAGAAAAACAACTGAAAGAGCCTTTTTATCCGGAGTTAATTGCTAAGCCGTGGTTGGCGCAAGTGGGCCTAAGTGTGTTACTAACAAAATTGTGATCTCAGTGGGTCGAAAATAAAGTTTTCTATTCTATTTATCCATTCTGTCTGTTTGCCCTGCCTCAATTAGGGTGCATGTCCACTGATGCGTTGCTAGCTGGCGGAACGGAGAAACTGAGAAATATCGACCAATAGGATTGCATAAAATATCTGGTCAGCTCCAGTGGACAGGTGTTTGCGAGCTAGTTCAAAAATTCATACATTTCAGGAAGCGGCGCGCGGCAGAGGTGCGAGGGAGAAGGCGAAGCGGGGCCTATTGGTAAATATTTCTCCGTTTCACTGCTCCGCACCGCAATACTCGCTCGCTTCTTCCGCTCCGCCGCCTCGCTCCGCGTCAATGGACAGACACAGTTTGCAACTCCGCTACGCAATACTCGCTCGCTCAGCTACGCCGCCTAACTCCGCGTCAATGAAAGCTGCCTTACCCCCTTATTTTGCCCCTACCTATTAGCATGAAGACAAATAACAGTAACCCAAGAAACAGAAATGATGTAGGCAGTTTTTTTTCGGGCCCCTACAACGAAAAGGGTGCTAACAAAAATTGTTTTTGTAATCGAGTTAGATGTCGTTGGATACTGTTTTGAAACAATTCTTTCAGAACAATTGTTTACCCACCTCTGAACAAAGTGTGTGCAAAAATAGTTGAGTGAGACTTTAACAACGGCTAGAAATAGTAGATTACACACCGAGGGCAGGAAAGTAAGAAAGGTCTCAGATCTCATTTTATTGTAATTCCGTACCGTTTCCGTTTTATTGTAATTAAGAGAAGGGGGCTTCCCTTAATTGGGTCCCGTTTGCACTCTTTGGGTACGGAATTACAATAAAATGAGATCTGGGGTCCCTCATACAAGAACTGCATACTAGTTTTATCAACGATTTTTCTTCTTGCTCTATCGTAAAAACGGCCATACATACAAGCGTCAAACTTGGTGTGATTATAGAGCAACAGTATAACAGCAAATAATAAAAAAAACGGCCTAGTCGATCTCGGGCTAATATGGTCCAAAACAAAACTTTTTTGCAAGTAAATGTTGTGTGATGGTGTGGTACGGAACCCTCGGTGTGCGAGTCGACTCGCACTTGACCGGTTTTTTAATAATTAGGTATCGAATCATGAACTCCAAATTCTATTGGTTTTGTTGAGGTCTCTCATGTAGAAAAGAAACCGTCAAACTTGTTACCTTCCTAAGTAGGTTCTAATACTGTTTGTCGGTCGTTTCTTAGAAAACTCCACATTTTTGTTAATAAAAAAAGTCTGTAGGATCCCACTGCAGGGCAAAGGCCTCCTCTCACGAATAAGGGTGAGAGAGAGTGGGCCATACTCCCAGTGCGTGTTGGTGGAGGCAAGTTATCGATTAACTTGCTGTCAGAGAATTTTCAAGCCGCCTTAATAGGCCTCTGACCTGGCTTAACGAATAGTTACAACGCCATCTGACGGAACTATCCGAGACCAACTGCTTAACGTGCCTTCCGAAGCACGGAAACGCTCGAGATGAAATACCACTGAACGGTCACCCATCCAAAGAGTGACCGCACCTGATGTTGCTTAACTTCGGTGATCGTTTCCAATACCGAATCTCCACTACGCCAACGAGAGCTTCTTAACATGGAAAAACGACCATCGCGCCTAGCCTCCACATACATTTCACGGTGTATTTTATAGGGCACTGTATCATTACCATGATACCATAACTTTAGATATCTATCTGTAAGGTTGTATCAGGGGTAAAACGATATCGCTTTTGTATGGCGATTGATGATCTTAAACTTATACTTTAAAAAAACGAATCACTTTTTAAAATCCATTGGACACCACATAATATTAATTAGTCACAACTAACTCACCTTAAACGTATATTTAAAATGTCAATAAACTTTAGGTGTAAATTGTTCTGACAGGGAACCGAACTATGGACGTGGACACCGGCGGGTACCCACTGCGCGTCTGTACTCGGCGACAGTAATAACGTGGTATATAAAACGAATATTTTAAAAATGTTTACATATAGGGTGTCCGTTTTAAAAGTTGCCACGCGGCCGGCGCAGTGACAGGCAGGCTATACGATGACTCATTGACGGAGCGGCAGACGAAGACGTCAGTCCGTCATTTGTGAAGCAAGGAGTTGTATGAAGCACACATCATCATCATCATCATCAGCCTATCATCGTCCACTGCTGAACATAGGCCTCTCCCAAGGCGCGCCACAAAACTCTGTCCTTGACCTTCCTCATCCAGTCGCTCCCCGCTACTTTTTTTAGGTCGTCTGTCCAGCGGGTAGCAGGGCGTCCCACACTACACCTACCAGTTCGCGGTCTCCACTCTAGAACTCTGACACCCCATCGGTTGTCAGTTCTTCGGCAGATATGACCAGCCCATTGCCACTTCAGCTTGCTAATTTTCCGAGCTATGTCAGCCACTTTAGTTCTGTGACGAATCACTTCATTTCTGATGTGAGATTTCAGAGAATTCAGAGATTTCAGAGAAACACCGAGCATAGCTCTCTTCATAGCTCGCTGAGCGACATTGAATTGATGAACTAGTCCTATCGTCAGGGTCCACGTTTCCGCACCATAGGTCATCAGTGGCAGAACGCACTGATTGAACACCTTCGTTTTGAGGCAAAAGCAATGAAGCACACACGGTGCGTCAATCCGTCACTTTGTGTGTGTGCATCAACGTGCGGTATCATACAACTCCTTGCTTCACAAATGACGGACTGACGTCTGCCGCTCCGTCAATGCGTCATCGTGTGTGATCCTTTAGTCATATTTAATAACATTTCAATAATTTCAACATTTCTAAAAAAGTATATTGTCACATTGTATTAGGTAATTGCACATTTTCAATTTATCGGGTTATTCCGGATTTGTTTTTATAACGTTTGCAGTTACTATATTCTGTCTTCGTGTCAAATTGGTGCAAAAATGAGCGAATTATTGAGGCGGGGCATACAGACGGACAGACAAACAAAATGGACGAAAGTATAAGGGTTACCTATAAAGGTGCGTTCATACGCGTGCCGCGCAGCCCGGCAAGCTTAGGCAATTCGCTGTACATTGAGGCTTCTAGGAGTCGCGTTGTGGATCTGCTATTGGGCGATCACGTCGCTCGTCGATTGTTGGTTGCCACCTCCCGGGTCGACAGCGGGGCTCCAGTCGTGGCTCAAGATAGTGTTCTTTTATACCCTTGAAGTCACCAAAATATCTACATAACCGTACAACGTCAAGCACTTTTGCTACAAAAACTCGACATTAGCAAAATCATCTACACCAAGATGGACGCCATAACCTTAAAAACAGAATAGAATAGAATAGTATAACAATCACTTTACAGACAAGTCGATGTACAGCGAATTGCCTAAGCTTGCCGGGCTGCACGGCGTGCATGTGAACCCAGCATAAGGGTGTCTGACTAAGGAACCCTAAAAAGATTTGACAATTTATAAGTGGGCTTCAAAATCCAAAATTGAATAAATTATCTTGACCTTTGATTATGACTATATCATACGCCACCGTATGATCGAATGAAAGTCATCGGAACTCAAAAATAAAAAATAAAAAAGTTACTGTCACTATTACCTACCTACTTAGTCTATACGGTATTTTCATTATTTCAATGCTAGTCTATAGGGCAATGGCCTCTCTTCACTCGAATTGTAAAAGTTTTCAAAATTAATCATCCTGTAAAGAAAGCCTCACGTTTGATATAACGTTATGTAGGTAGTTGGAATTGTAACTTTTAGTCTTCCTTTGAAATGTCCAAAGAAGAGTATCGGATGCGCATGTTATTTCGGCCCCAGTCTTAGAGGGACCGTAAGTATATCAATGGACCTTAGCAATACTGTAGAGTGAAATAAAACTAACTTAAATGCAGAAGTTTGAGGAAAGGTGTTTCTCCTTGTGATATTTTTTGAATCAAGAGATAGTCCACTCAGTAGTAGTTAGATAGTCCATATATTCATGGCTTATACCGTAATAGTAGGTGGAAATACCTCGGAGGTATCTTTTATTTTTCATTTTACGACTAGATTTATACCATTTACCGAAACTAAAGTCATACCTCAGTATTTTTGGATAGTTCATCTAGTGAAATCATCAACTGAATACACGATTGGAATTACTTCACTCGATAGAAAATCGTCACAAAGATGACGTATTTTCATGCATTTTTAAACATTTTTCTCGTTTTAGAAGAACTTAAAATAGTTTCCGATTGTTGGTATTTATACTCACATATTCACCATTAGTTTAAATAGTGAAATCATAAAAAAAATCTAGAAAAAGTACTTTGGTTAGTTGTTTTTAATCAAAAATACGGCTCACGCACACACTTTTCGAAGCGCTCTGCAATCGCGTTTCTCATAGAAAATATTCGTCGGGACCTATGGCCCCTTAAACCCAGTTCAACCAAACCAAAGACGACCAAAATATACTCGATATAATAATACTAATGAGTTTCCTTGCGAGATCGAATCATAAATGAAGAGATCCGCAGAAGAACCAGAGTAGCTGACATAGACCAAAGAATTGCTAAACTAAAGTGGCAGTGGGCAGGGCACATTGCTCGCAGAACCGATGGCTGAAGAGTTCTCGAGTGGAGACCGCGCACAGAACATTATAAGAGGGGTAAGAAATTCAAAGTAGATGGCGTCGTCACTTGTCTTCCCGCTCACGCTGCTACAATTACTCATACCCTCTCGCTCGCACCACGCCGTGCGCCTTATAGTGTTATGCAAATCATTGCATAACCTGTGGCGACACGTTCCACGCCTACTTTGCACTTCTAATCCCTCTTATAATGTTCTGTGGGACCGCGTACGGGTAGGATGAGGGCAGTGCAGGACCAGTCGTTGTGGCGATCCTTGGGGGAGGCCTATGTCCAACAGTGGACATCCATCGGCTGAGATGGTGATTATGAGACTTTTACAAGGCCAAATTACATTCATTTATTTCAAGGAAACTTAAACTCTCAGACCCCAGCTTCTCACAGAACCTCTGTTTATCTTATGGGATAAACTGGGATGTCTTGATTAGCTAGTTTTTCCCCAGAATGCCGTATAAAATGGTTTCGCATCAACATTTACGGCATTTTATACTGCTTTGTTTGTAAATGAGTTGTTTTCAGTTTGAGCCCGTGACCTTATGGGTGTCCGTTTACATTAGTGGTATTGAACCAATAGTTTGTTTCTTTTATACTTATATTATACATCACTTATTTCTTTTTTGTTACCACGTTAGTAGCTTCAAACACAATGACGCATTGACGGAGCGGCAGATGTCAGTCCATAGAAGCACACAGGTGCGTCAATCCGTCACCGTGCGTGCTTCTACGTGCGGTTTCATACAACTCCTTGCTTCACAAATGACGGACTGACGTCTGCCGCTCCGTCAATGCGTCTTCATGTGTGATTTTCAAAAATCATACTTTAGGAGTGCGATTTTTTAAAGTCAAATCAACAGTAGAAAGATACGTATACCTTCATAGTTATTTTGACATTTTCAACTGCTGAGCTCACCGAATGAGATTCAAAAATCGCACTCCTGATCTGGGAGTGAAGGAAATGCTCAGAATCAGTTGCTTGTGGTCTTGCGCAGCGCAGGTCGACAGAAACTTATAGAAAAGAACATAACTTAGAATAGAAATTAAGTATATAGGTGGGCGAATAAAAACATGTCACTAATAAGGAATATTTATGACAATTTGCTAGAGCATTTAAAGTAGCTTTTAAAAAGTGTACACTTTGGCACATCCGATATTTCATACAAACGTACTCACACTGACAGAAAGCCAGCACATGTATGCTGAGTGAGTGCGAGTGAGAGAGGAATATACACCGCTGCTTACTGTCTTTCACGTACCGTACCACATAGAGGCGATTAGGTCAAAACTGGTGGGGGGCAGGGGAGTGTACATACATACACATTGATATACCTACGTACTATGGGGACTTGCCATCAACACCCATAAGTTATATCTGCCAAGCCAATAGATGGCGCTACTATCGCCCTTGGAAAAATGCCTCGTACAAAGACAACTTTCATTGTGAATATGTAACCCGTAACCTTATGTGTAGTACGATAAGGTTCACAATCGAATGCAAGACATAAATCGCGCAAGAGAAAATATCACACAGATTCAATATAATATAAGTCCAACTAAGAACTGTTGGACCATGGCCGGTCCCCAGCCTTCACACCTAGCCTGGCGGAAGATCTTCCCTTTTCAATGGAACCTCCCAAGTAGTTCTCACCACGTACCTACTCTTTCTTATACTATGGCATGTGTACCCCTGAGACACGCATGGTCCACCACGCGTGCTCAATGTACGAATTGTCCAACTCTCACAAACCCATCGGAATTTCTTCGTCACAGTTTTCAGGTTTCCTCACTACTAAGGAAATACCAATGCCTCATGAGAATGTGTTCAATATAAGTTGTGCGGATTCCATAATTGCGTAGAATATGGAATAGGCGGAAAAGCGTTTGGCAAGAACCCAGATCAATTCATAAAAAGATTGAAAGTCACCCAAAGGGCAATGGAGAGAGCTATGCTCGGAGTTTCTCTGCGAGATAGATAGTTGTAGAGACAATCAGAAATGAGCAGATCCGCTGAAGAACCAGAGTAGCTGACATAGATTGATAGACTAAAGTGGCAGTGGGCGGGGCACATTTCTCGCAGAACCGATGGCCAATGAGGCCGAAGAATTCTCGAGTGGCGACCGGGTACCAGAAAGCACAGCGTGTGTAGGTCCCCCACAAGGTGGATCGACGACCCTGTCACAGATTATATAATAAAGGCGGATCGAACCTTTTGGATGAGGGCACGGTCGTTGTGGCTATCCTTGGGGGAGGCCTATGTCCAGCAGTGGACGTCCATTATTTATAAAGTTTTGCAAGTAGAACGTTTATAAGAATTTACAAAAACAATGAGGTACCTAACTCAAGGTTTGCATGAAATTACTAAAAGGAAGTATACGCCCCCAGTGTCACGCTCTTGAGTGTGCGTTTACAGGGTGTGAACTTAAATGCGTTAAGTAACACCTTATAGGAGGTGTTTCCGACCATCAAAATGAACTAACCAACCAACCGCGTTAAAAATCTGCTATTTGATACAATTCTTATTCTAATTAAACGATTTTATTTTAAAATTGTGGTTCTATCATAATAGAAGCATCAATATTTTTGTAATTGCTTTATTGACGTCAGAAATGAGGATATTACGAAACATTTGACGTATGCTTTACAAAAATTTACTCAGCAGTTTCCTAGCTGGAGGAGCCCAAACTTGGTATGTTTTGAGAATACTTTTTCGATTTTTTTAAAACAAGTGGTTGAAAGGTAATTGTGTAGTATATTTTTAGAACCGGCCCATGAATGTCCTTTCATTTGATACCCCACACGATGGGTTTCAGAACATTTTTTTTAAAATCCCATATTATAAATTGATGACGTCATAACTCCCCCCTTAGCGAAATATTTTTAAGAACTGCCAGTCTAAATGATTGTTCTGATCTAAAGTACATATTGTGTGCCCAACGGCTATCCTGTAGATCATTTTGCGGTTTTTTTGTGTACATTACCGACTAACTTAAGTGAGTTCACACACGATGACGCACTGACGGAGCGGGAGATGTCAGTCGATAGAACCACACCCGGTGCGTCAATTCGTCACCGTGTGTGCTTCTACGTGCGGTTTCATACAACTCCTTGCTTCACAAATGACGGACTGACGTTGGCTGCTCCGTCAGTGCGTCATCGTGTGTGAACGCACTAACCCGCGTCAGTGTTGCCACCTTGGGGAATTTGTCGCTAGATTTAGGGAATTCTGCAATAGCTCAAAGATTTTTGCATTTGCTAAGTCACTAGATACAGATTTGGTGATTTCTAGCGACTTTCTTAAGATGCAAGAAGCCATATAAACATCAATGAAGTTTTCCGTAAAATACCGGTATAAATACTCTTACTTACAGAATTACTGTTTTCTTACTGTGTGTGTTTACTTATTTTACTGTTTGTATTTTGGTGTAAAATAAAGTATATTTGATTTGATTTGAATTAGTAATTTGATATCCCTGTCCGCCATAGATAGTTTATCAAAGACCCGGGATTTCCCCTGCAATATCCATGAGTTTTTTTTTTAGATTTTCTTTCGTAGTTCATTCCTATTCATTCGCTGTGATAATTTTTTTTTTTTGTAATTCTTTGTCGTTGTGTGTGAATACGTAAAGCTTTAGTATGGATATGTCTTTGAAAAAGAAGGTTTACGGCCAAAGATATCGGAAGGAATAGGAAACAATTGAGAATTATGACTGAATAGGATCAAGGGAATTCTAAAGAATTTTTAATATCCTTATTTCTCATAATCTAGCGAGATTCGATGGTACTTCTAGTGACTTGTCCAAATTGAAGGTGGCAACACTGACCCGCGTGCTTGACGAAACACGTCCACTGGTGAGCCTTCTAGCCACACGACTCCTATTTCATACATCGGCTACGATCTGAGAAAGGTAGCATAAGTACGATTTTTGACATTCATACGAGGAGCGGTGCGGCAATAGAAAATGTCAAAATTACTATGGAGATTATGCATTTTTCTACTGCCGAACCGCTCGTATGATTTTCAAAATTCGCATAGAGTGCGATTTTTGAATCTCATTCGGTGAGCTCAGCAGTTGAAAATGTCAAAATTACTCTGGAGATACGCATCTTTCTACTGTTGATTTTAATTCCAAAAATCAAAACCCAGGAGTGCGATTTTTTAAAGTCAAATCAGCAGTATAAAGATTCATATATACACAGGAATTTTGACATTTGCTACTGCTGAGTTCGACGTATGACATTCAAAAATCGCACTCCAGGGAGTTAATAGGTACCCACTGACTAAAACTTTAATTATTAGGTGATTGATGAACTGTAGGATAGATTATAATTTCTGAAACTCGCTTTAACTTTGGCTCGCTAAAACTTGTCTAAAACCTGTTTTTGCCTAAACAGGGTCCAATTTAAAATGCTGACGGTTTTCAGACCATGAACAACTTTCTCTATGGCGGCACTAACATCAAAATTCAGCATGTTACGTTTTATTACCCGACTGCGCCAGAAGGAGGGTTATGTTTTTCGAGCGTATGTATGTATGTATGTATATACGTATGTTTGTATGTATATACGTATGTTTGTATGTTATATACGTATGTTTGTATGTATGTATGTATGTATGTTTGTATTTCTATTTCTTAGGCACGCGGATTTTAACATAATATGAGGTGTCGTTAGATTCGTAAAAATCGTGAGAGTGACAATATTATTTTAATATGGCGTCTGCGAATTAAAAAAAAGACGGTCGGACGGAATTTTTTTTGTCTTCATTTTGATATTTGGTGGTTGATAGCCGCCATAGAAAAAATAGTTTAAAAAAATTGTCTGATATTTTTAAATTTCGAGGTTACCTTTTTTTCTATACCGTCATGTTCTTCACCTTAGTTCAATACTATTCAATACCCATACGTAATAGTTAGACGGTCTAAAGTTGCCTTACAAAGCTATAAGACCAGATGAAAAAGTCTACTTTGATTGGTCTTATAGCTTTGTATGGCAACTTTAGATTATCTTACTATTACCTACATATTGCATATTGGTGAAGAACATGACAGTATAGAAAAAAAAAAAACGGTAACCTCGAAATTTGTAAATATCAGAATTTTTTTTAATATATTTTTTAATAGTTTTATAATAGTTAAGATACATCATCATCAGCCTATCTATCTACGTCCCACTGCAGGGCACAGGCCTGTCCTCAGGCCCCTCAGGGAGGGCATTAACGTCAGTTCACCACGCGTGCCCAATGCGGATTGGTAGACATAACATACGCATCAGAATTTCGTCTGGGTATCAGGTTTCCTTACAATGTTTCCTTCACAGTTTGAGAGCAGTTAAGTTAGAAAACTCATTGGTACATGGCATGTCGTCTTAGTGTGTTGCCAGTGATGACATATGGAACAGAGACGTGGTCGCTCACTCAAGGCCTCATAAAAAGGCTGAAAGTCACCCAAAGGGCAATGGAGAGGGCTATGCTCGGAGTTTCCCTGCGAGATCGGATCAGAAATGAAGAAATCCGCAGAAGAACCAGAGTAGCTGACATAGCCCAAAGAATTGCTAACTAAAGTGGCAGTGGACGGGGCACATTGCTCGCAGAACCGATGGCCGATGGGGCCGGAAGGTTCTCGAGTGGCGGCCGCGTACCGGAAAGCGCAGCGTGGGTAGGCCCCCCACACGGTGGACCGACGACCTGGTGAAGGCGGCGGGAAACCGTTGGATGAGGGCGGCGCAGGACCGGTCGTTATGGCGATCCTTGGGGGAGGCCTATATCCAGCAGTGGACGTCCATCGGCTGAGATGATGATGATGATGATGTCGTCTTAGCGGATTCGAACCTGGACACCATGATTGAGTGTCCATACTTCTCCGCAATGCACCACAGACGCTCTCATTTTACTTGAAAATCAAATACTATTTTGACAAAGTAAAGCTAAAGGTGACACATTCTTATTTTTTCCGTTAATCTAATTCATTATCAAAGGTTAATATTCTTGGAGGTTAATCACACTTGGTAATTTTTTTGAGTAAGTAGGTAGCTAGACTATTTCGGGAATTGGTTGTCATATTTATGTATTTGGTTCCACTTTGGTGGCTTCTTTCACGCTAAACTGGTAGGGAAATTGAGCAATGTTTTTGTGTCTATGTAGGATGACACACGATGACGCATGACGGACCGGCAGACTTCAGTCCGTCATTTGTGAAGCAAGGAGTTGTATGATACCGCACGTAGAAGCACACACGGTGACGGATTAACGCACCGTAGTGCTTCTACGTGCGGTTTCATACAACTCCGTGCTTCACAAATGACGGACTGACGTCTCACTATTTCTGACATTCTTTGACTACTTACGGGGCCTCGAACTCTAAACTGCAGTCTAAGAATCGGAGGCCCGGGCCCCCAACTCCAAACTGCCTCTTACTTACTGAACAACAATATTTTGGATTTGATTAAAAAGGACTTTCTATTTTTGAGATTTGGAAGCCCCCCCAGGACCACCCCTTGAACCCCTCCCTTAGTCCGCCACTGGATGGACTTCACATACGCATCAAAAATTCTTCTGTGTATGCTGGTTTCTTTACGATGTTTTCCTTCACCGTTTGAGAGCAGTCGTATAACCTACGTGCATAAGTTAGAAAAACTCATTGGCACATAGCATGTCATCCGTGCGGATTCGAACCCGGATCTTCATCTATTCCTCTCTGCAACGTGCCACCGGCCTAAGTAGGTACGTTCTTAAAGTACCTTAATAAAATAAATAAATATTTAAGACATTTTTACACAGATTTTATCTAGGTATTACCATTCGAAGTATCTATACAAGGTGTTACAAAACTACAAATAAACCTTTAAGGGGGTGGTGTAGACCATCAAACTGAACAACTTTCACTATGGGACCAATATCGAAATCGCGAAAAAAAATATTTATGTTCTATACTCTACAAATCGACTAGAGCTAAAATATGTATGGGATATGAGATTTTTTTTTTCGCGATTTCGATGTTGGTCCCATAGAGAAAGTTGTTCAGTTTGACGGTCTTAACAACCCCCTTAAGAGTTTTAAAAATTTATTGTTACTTATGAAACACCTTGTATAAGGTACCATATCAGTATAATAGGTACGTCAAGCAAAATGTTAGTTCTTATATTAGGTAATACTCCGTTGGTTTCAATTACGTGAAATACCGTAGATGGCTACCAAGTAACAATGCAGGCAATTTCGAGTTCCCCACCCACCTCTTGGCTTGCTAGCCCCCTCATATCATTCCTGAAATTCAGGACGAACTCCTCGACTGATATTAAGTATGTCAGCAATTTCATATTTACAGAAAAATTTAGGAGATTTGGTTTTGTTAACTTATTTAAAACAATGATCAGACCATAAAACTGAACAACTTTCTCTATGGGACTAATATCGAAATCGTGAAAAAAAAATCAGCTGTCCTATACATTCAGGTCGAGTTAGTATGGCATTTTTGTATGAGTTTTTTTTCGCGATTTCGATGTTCGAAAGTTCGAAAGTTGTTCAGTTTGTTGGTCTGATACTCTCCAGTTTCAGCTAATTTTGTTAGACCTTATATTAGTATCCTTTTAAACTAAGAGTCTACCCATTAAACTGAACAACTTGTAGTATGGGAGCAAACCGATCAGAACAGATCGGAGCAATCAAAAAATCAGCTGTTGCATACATTTCAGTCGAGTAGACATTGTAGTTTAGTATGGAACAGCAGATTTAATTTTTGCTCCGATCGGTTTGCTCCCATGATAAAAGTTGTTCAGTTTAATGGGTAGACTCTTAGTTTAAAAGGATGCTAATGATATCAATTTCACTCTGTATACATAATGTAAAATTAAAAGCGTAACATATCGAACAGGATGCTTCATCAAAACTGAACAACTTTCACTACGGAAACAACTATGTAATCGCAAAAAAACATAACACTAATCAGGATAAAGATTTCGTATGGATTTTCCCCAATTCCGGAGGTGTCTTATCCTATAGGTACAGAATCACAATTCTGATTCGAAATTCCGGATCGCAATTCCGTATGTATGTGGTTGGACATACCCACTTGAAGTCGAAGGACAGACTGGAAGATTCGATGGCGACAAGCGCGTGAAAACTATTAGCAAATAGCGGCAAGGGATCTTAGACCCACGAACGTAGAATCTGATTGGTCAATATAATTTCACGTAATATTAAAATTTTTGAGAAAATTTAAACAGTTTTGTTGCTTTGTCGTGGGTCATGCTAGTCGTCCTGCCCAGGTAGATACATCGGTAAGACTTACAAAAACATGGTAGGTAATTTTTTTTTAAATCATAATTAATGGACTTCTTGCTTGTGCGTTAGCACCGCTTTTCCTATCTCGAGGATTGTTTTTGAGTAAGAACACAACTGAGAAGGATTGCAGAGCCTCGTGGCAGGCTGAGACACGACCCGCACCAACACCACGCGAAAGACAAGTGTTCGGGACAAACCCTGCAAAACGTGACTCATGGTAGGTATTACTGTAAGCCCGCGATGTGAAGGTAAATGTGTACCTGCCTTTTTGTAAAAGTCCAGTCACGTCCGCTATAAATCACAATTTCGACGTTGTGGCCCTTTTGCCTGTCTTCAAAACATTTAGATGACTTTGTAGAACATTTTTCAAAAGTGATTTGTTTTATGTTTCTTAAATAGCGACTTTACAACGATATTAATAGAGTCTATGTCTATGCGAGTTTACGAGGATTTAGAGGGGGTCTTCGATTGGATCGATCGATCTAGTGAAGAACGATCACAGAATCTATCGTCTCGGTAGTGTGGTTGTAGTATCTATTACTATAACTTAAATATACTTTTATTTAATCTAAACTATTAGGTATCTGTTACAGAACTTACAGAAGAGAAGTGTGTAAGGACAGTGGGCAGGAGTGGAACACCACGCGGAAGACAACCGCTCGCGGCAAAACTTTCATCGTAACTCAGATCTTCTTATTCAATAAGCATCCCTTGCTTAGTTGGCAAATATTCGACTGTCACTTTCAATAAAGCTCAATGTAGGTACAGTCAGTTCTATAAACAAAGGTGTGCAATGTGTTTACTTTGTAATAAATAAAAAATTAAAAAAAACATTGATTTGATAAATAAAAGACAGAAAATGCGGTCTGATATTGCAGTCACAACTTACAAGTTGTGAACAAAAACACAATAATAATGGATAATACAAATTAAAAATGACACTTTTCAAAAGTTGTTATTCCAGGTAGGTAACAAATAGTAATTTAGGAGTGACGTGGCTGAGGGGGTGGCAAGAGGACGTCTTGTGCGTCGGCTTGCGATTTTGACAGCCACGTGGCTCCGCCGTTTTATGGCGGTTTCTAGTGTGTTTTTGTTTAAAAACGGGGCTTTGAGATCGCCATATCCTATTGTACCGTACAATATCTAATGAGTATATCTTCAACACTTGACACTGGCGAAATCTAACAAGGAAACGCCATTAATTAAGAATAGAATAGAATAGAATAGTAATTTAGAAACATGACTGTATTAGAGCTGCAATTGGAAAAAAAAAGATAGATTTAGGTACTTAGGTACTTTAAATTCAAACCAGTAGGTATCACAGATAAAAGAATTACACGTACGTACCTAACATATGTAAGTATACACCACACATTTTAAATTAGTAACGAAACTTTAAGGATGTATTTAGACCGTGAATCTGAACAACTTTCCCTAAGGAACATGGGTCGAAAACGAGGAAATTTTTTGAACCTCCCATACAAAAGTGCGGATCGGCCGTTCGATTTTCTATGGGAGGTCCACAATTTTTTATCGTTTTTCGACCCATGTTCCTTAGGGAAAGTTGTTCCGATTCACGGTCTGAATACACCCTCAAAGTTTCGTTACTAATTAAAAATTGGTGGTGTACATCACTCCCTTAGAAAACGACAAATTCCCACCCTTGTAACTAGCCGCGCGCTGTAGATAAATTTAAAAAAGAACAGCAGTCTGCACATCGCAGGATTCAAAACAGCGACAAAAATCTAACGCCAAATGCTGCTAGTTCTTGCTACGGTACGAGAACGTCAAGCGGTGGGAGAGAGTTTTAGTCTTTTGCGGACAAATAATAATATTCTCAGGTTTGGGAACGAGAGGAACCATCGTCTGATGTTTCAAGAATCCTTTGCACTTGTTCTTAGGTAGTTGACTGTACTCTGCCTGTCAACTTGTACCTTTAATGACGGCCTAGCTTACGTGTGCGTGCCGCCTTTCAGTTCCGACCATTCATGGTCTTACCTTTACAAAGATCTGCTTGGTACTGTGTGTTCTCGAACACAACTCACGGGAGTTCGAAATAGGCAAGGAGCTTATACTTCTATTCGATTCTAATATTTAAAAAAAATGGCTGCCATCTTGGGTATGTCATGATTTTGCCAATGTCTAGTTTTTGTAGCAAGAGTGCTTGACGTTGTACGGTAACTTATGTATTTTGGTGTGGTGACTTCAAGGATTGTTTTTCGAAAAGAACACTATCTTGAGCCGCTTGAGTTCGTTGTAGGCCGGGGAGGGGGCAACCAACAATCGACTCGCGATGCGACTACCCTATAGCAGACCTACAACGCGACTCCGAGCTTATACTTGTGGGATATTTTGTAAGGTCTCTCGGGGGTTGCAACTATATATGACCAAAATGTTGCCGTTTTTATTGAAACTTACCCACTTAAAGTTAAAAACTCCATGTAATAGAAAACAGCGTAACTATATTGACTATGTCAGGATTGGACGAAACACCAGGACAGTCTTTAAAAATCAATTAAAAATACCTAACTAAGCCCTTTGTTTGCATTTATTAAATTTTATCATAGATCTTTACCGAAATAATAAAACAAAACCATCACACTCTAAGTTGTATAAGAAAAATGATAAAAACTTACAGGAAGGCATGGCGTAAAATTTTAGGGACAGTATGGGGAGGAAATTTTGTCAATTTTTAAGTCATTTTAATTAATTAACTGGCAGCAATGTTATTTATTTAATGATTATTTGGGGTTGCCCAATGTATCAGAAATATTCTAACACAGACATTTTAAGGAAATTGCTGCTACGTTTCTTTAAAAAAAAATGTTTTGTGCTAGGGACACACAAAAAAAGCCAATGTGCAACTTTTGGTAGAACTGCTCATATATAGCAATTGCACTTATACATATACACGGTCCTTCTCAATATGCTGATACTTTTTTAAAGGGATGATCAGACCATCAAACTGAACAACTTTCGCTATGGGACCAATGTCGAAAACACGAAAAAAACTGCTGTTCCATACAAAACTGCAATCTTACTCGACCCATTATGTGTACCTAACATAACGCACGTTTTGAGAAAATTTCATCTGTCTAGCTATTACTGTTCAAAAGTTACAGCTCTGAATAGTTAGGACAGACAGACAGGCTGACGGACGGACAACGTAGGCTAAGATATTAGTTATTACTAAGCCTACCTTGTCGTCCGTTTTCACCCCTTGGATGCGAAACCCTAAAAATCTAAATCTTTGACTTACACTCTAATGTTTCGCTCTAGACTATCGAGTTTCAATAGTAGAAGAAACTCTTAGAGGCGTAGCGACTAAATTACTCCAATCTATTTACGAAGGCGGAGACCGCGGGCATGGGTACAAGCACTGACGTACTGTTAACTAAACGTGAGACGTTGTTAAGGGGATGCTTTAAGTAAATCTATTGGCTTAGTAAACTAATCTCATGGGTGGGGAACATGTTAGTGACATTAATTATCCTGTGACATCCTTTGCAGATCTATTATCAGAGCGAGAACAAAGAAATACAGAAATTTAGGTCACTCAAAGATAACTATGTGTATACCTTAGAAAAAGTATATGTCTAGAATGAGCCTCACGTTCATACCGTATAAAACAAAAGGGGCCAACTTTCATAAGTTGGTGTGCGTGAGGCGCCATACAAATTATGGATGTGTGCGTGTATATGAATAGGGTTTAGAGGCCAGTGCTGGTTCCATTTTTTTCGACGCTTTCGTATCTTCGACTGTCAATCTTGACATATAACTTTATCAAAGGTCTATACATATAGGATCCTTCTTAATATGTTGATTTGACCTTAGGATTAGACTGAACTGAACAACTTTCTCTATGGGACCAATATCGAAATCGCGATAAAAAATCAGTTGTCCCATACATTTGGCTAGAGTTAGGTTTGCAGTTTTGTGGATGGGCAGGAGAGGGCTAATCTCCATTGCCGTTTGGATGAATTTTAGCCATTTTATGAAGCACTAGTGTTTACCCGCACAAATTATATACCAGATTTTAAGTCAGGTCATAATTAAGCTATCAAACAAAAAAAGGTCTTTCGAGTCAGGGATACCTAAAAACCATATCGTAATCTTTTTTTTGTTAATATCTTCAATGTACCTACAGACACACTTCAGTTACAGTTTTATAATAGTTTAGATTAGATTGAGTGAGCTACCACGTTTCTGTTTATGTCATCGCTGGCAACACACACCTGTCAAAGAGACACTGCGGTATTTGGGACGTGAAGATACTACGTAACTAGATAAGTACGGCTTTTTAAGTTTGGATGTATAACTTCGCCTTAATACCTGAAATGGTTGCACGTATGAAAAGACAGCTTGCAGACATTATTTTGTGTACGTAGGTGTATTTTGAGTGTTTCAGACGCTATGACACTTATATTAATGACTGTCTTTGCAAGCACATTTTACGTTTGAGTTAAGTTATCTACTTATTCTATAGTTTCCTTGTTAGATTTCGCCAGTGTCAAGTGTTGAAGATATATTTATTAGATACTGGTGTTTTCCCGCGACTTCGTCCGCACAAATTATATACCAGTTTTTAAGTCAGATCATAAGCTATCAAACAAAAAAAGTTTCATCAAAATCGGTTTAGTAGTTTTTGCGTGATGCGCGAACAAACAAACAAACAAACAGACAACATTTCTAAAAAAGGTTGATTTCGAGTCAGGGATACCTAAAAACCATATCGTAGTCTTTTTTTTGCAAATATCTTCAATGTACAGACACATTTCAAAGCCCCGTTTTTAAACAAAAACACATCTCGAAACCGCCATAAAACGGCAGAGCCACGTGGCTATTAAATCGCAAGCCGACATGACACGTCCACTTGTTACTCCCTTCGCCACGCGACTCAGTTAAAAAAGAAAAATGGTTCACTGACGCAATATTGTAACGACGTTCGGTTTTTTAGAACAGAAATAGTTGATTATGTTTAAAATGGTTTATTAGTGGTAAATTACCTTCTTCGGTCATTATTACAATTAACATGTAATCGTAATTTAAAAAAAGTAAAGCAATTGTGCAGTTCTATCTTCGATAAAATTTACAATATTCTATGCCCGCCGTTACAAGGTTACGTTTGATGAAATATCAATAGATGTCAAATGTGATCTATTAAATTGGCCTGACTTTAGTCATGGATTTCCGCAAAGTAAGGCCGATTCAATTAATTATAATGCTGATAGTTATTCCTCTGAGTACAATATAAGTCAGTTAACGTAACAAAAAAGGGAAGTAATTAAATGAGATTAAACCCACTACAGGACAGGGTTTTACTGTAAAATTTTCACAATTAAATTAAACATTGAGAGGGATGTAAACGTCAACCAATAAAAACTTTCGGGTCAAGAGCTTTTAAGTCAAAAGTTGTTTTATGTTCGGCGGAATATAAATAAATGTTGACAATTTTAATTGAAAAAATCCCTTGTGTACGCAAATAATAAAGTTTAATATTCGGAAACTTCTGCTTTTCCGTTTGTATATTTCTGATGAGTGAGAATATTTGATTGTTTTAGCTTTTGTACGGCTTTTTTGCAAAGTTCTTGTTTTTTTGTCGGTTTTCGGCCATCCTTTGAACAATGTATGAAGCATTTGTTCTGTATGGAGCGATATTTCTAAGAATTCGCTTAAGGTGGTTGTAGAGCTGTCAATTTCATACAAAACTTTGTTTTTACTAAGTTTGAAATTATTCATACAAAATTTCAGTCAATCTCATCACTCTATAGCCAATATCTTCGTAATTATATTATAAATTGTAAATTTTATTTGATACGCGCAATCTAGAGTTTCTAAGCTATTTTTCCAAATATAAAACATTATTTTTATTAATACCGTCTACGAGTGTTCTACGTCAAAGTTTTGTATGGACTTGGCGGTTTGAAAGAAATTTGAAGAACAGGTTTTTAACAGATACGAGTATGTTGCTATCACGCTGTTCCCGAGCAACCGATCTACCAGTGCGAAAGTGACAATTGCAATTTGGACTGATTTTACCTACATAAAATGGTGAATCCTGTTTCCTCCAAAACTAAACCGATTTTAATAATTCTTTCAAGAATAATATGAGAATGACTTTGGCAATGTCCGTATGTGTTCCTTATATTTTTTTTATATTCGACAAATTTGTTTGCTGGGTGTCTGAACAGGAACATAGCGTTAAGCATTGATAATTTTTTTGTCATTTTTTCCTAACTAGTTCTTTTGGTATTATGGAAAAAAACAAAACATAGGGATATGGCAGAGGTAAAATAGATTTTATGATAAATAATATTTGCTCTAGTCTTATTCTTCTTACTTAAAACAGAGATTACGTTTGGATTGACTAAACGCCGCCCGCATTTCCTCTTAAAACTTAGCTGAGTTCTCAGTGTTATTAGAACAAAACTTTGCATATTATCAAGCCAGGTACAAATTCCACATTAATTTGGTGTATTAATCCCTAAGGCCCCATAGTTCTTAAAGGTCCTACCCTGAACCCCGTGTAGAACAAGTCTGTATATTATAACTTTGATTCCAGTTGAAAACTTTAGGGATTCATTAATATGTAATCTTATGAGGATTTCGGAGTAGCGCAGAGAGCAATTGTTACGCTAAGAGACCGAAAGCGAAACGAATGGCTCAGAGAGCAGAGCAAAGTCACTGACGTCATCAAGCGTATCGCGAAGCTCAAGTGGCAATGGGCTGGTCATATCGCCAGAAAAGAAGGCTCGTGGGGCAAGGCACTGTTGCAGTGGAGACCCTGGGGAGAAAAACGCCCAAGAGGAAGACCGCAAATGCGTTGGTATGACGATATCAAAAGAACAGCTGGAGTGAAATGGATAGAGAGGGCACAAGATCGAGAGGGATGGCATAGACTGAAGGAGGCCTACACCATTACGGTTGAAAACGGCTAAGAAGAAGAAAGAATCTTATGAGGGACGGAAGCCTTGCGGCGGTAGCGGGCGGCGGTAGTTGTAAAGGAATCCATCATCATCAGCCCGGTGAACCCCACTGCTGGGTACAGGCCTCTTCATCGGTCCCACGCTAGTCTCATCCAATATTTTCCGGCCACTCGGTGGATGTCGTCCGTCCGTCGTAAAGGTAGAGGTACACAACTAGTTTTAAATTAAAAACAACAAGTATACAACAAAATAAGGATGTATCTCCATCCATCTATAACGTCACGCCTCTTTCTCAGTGGGGTAGGCAGAGACCAGAGCGCGCCATCTACTACGATCCTTACATGCCTCTTTTGCCTCATTCACATCCATACATCTCTTCATACATGCCCGTCCGTTTCGAGTACTCCGCACCTCTCCTTTTTGTAAGACGCAACTGATTTGATCAGAATACGTCCTACGAGGGCGCCCTCTGCCGACACTTCGACTCACATTAGCTTCATATATCTTTTTCGTACATCTGCTATCACTCATCCTCTCCACATGACCAAACCAACGAAGCTTTCTGTATTCTTGTCACAACATCTTCTTTCAATTTACATCGATCTCTAATCACAGAATTTCTCACTCTATCTCTCAGCGTAACACCACAAGGATGTATTCAGTCAGTAAAACTAAACAACTTTCCCTAAGGAACGTGGGTCAAAAAATTATATATTTTTCCAAAAGTGCGGACCAACCGATCGATTTTCTATAGGTCAAATTTTTTTTTTCGTTTTCAACCCTTGTTTCTTAAGGGGGTTGCAGACACGTTCACAGGCAACTAGATGGCGCTCGGGAGCATCATTCCTGATTTTATCACATTTTATTTTATATCTTCGTAATTATGTTATAAATTTCAAATGTTATTTGAGATGCGTAATCTTGATTTTCTTAACTATTTAACCATATATAAAATATTACTTTTGTTAATACCGTCTACGAATGTTATACGTCAAAGTTTTGTATGAAATTGATTAAAATTAAAATGTATATCAAATTCGTATGAACAATAAAATTACTATAACTTGTAGCTAGATCAGTAAAACATAAACACAAGTGCCCGCATAATTGAAAATTTTGATTGAAATCATCACAATTGCGAGATATAAAATAAAATGTGATAAAATCAGGAATAATGCTCCCGAACGCCATCTAGTGTAGTGCAACTCCCTCTGCAACCCCCTTAAGGAAAGTTGTTTACTTTCAATGTCTGAACTCTGAATACCTACACCCTTAAAATAGTGGTGTATATGGATGGAGGTCGTGTTTTTTGTGAGATTACAGTTAATAAGTTAACACGCGGCGCTAGAGCTAAATAAAATTTTCCCGGAAACGATGGGCATTTACGAAGCACTTTCAAATTATATCATGTGAGATCGTAGTCAAACAATAGGTGATACAAAGAACTCCACATCATCACAGCCTACGTGAGACGTTTATTTCCACTGCAGGGCATAGGCTTAACCTCAGGGAGAGTGTATATGGGCGCTAGTCCACCACGCGTACCCAATGCGGATTGGAAGACGTAGATAGATAGATAAATCATTTATTTGCATAAGTAAGTGCGTTCACACACGATGACGCACTGACGGAGCGGCAGATGTCAGTCCATAGAACCACACCCGGTGTGCCAATGCGTCACCGTGTGTGCTTCTACCTGCGGTTTTATACAACTCCTTGCTTCACAAATGACGGACTGACGTCTGCCGCTGCGTCAATGCGTCATCGTGTGTGAACGCACTAACACAAACATAATGACACAACATACACATATGTAGACAGTGTACATAATATGTACTTCACATACGCATCGGAATTTCTTAGAATATAATAGAATAGAACTCATTTATTTGCAAGAATATGATACAATAAGGTACATAATATGTATTGTACCATATTATGGTACAATCTGGTACAATCTTTTTCAGCATATGCAGGTTTCCTCACGACGTTTTCCTTCATCGTTTGAGAGCAGTCTGTATAACGTAGGTACGTAGATGCAAAGAAGTACCTAAATATAATTAGGTGTAGAGCATTGACCTCTTATATAATATAACAGAAGTAGACACACAATCAGCGGTCCAAAAATGGCTCATTCAAAAGAGCTCGGAAATTATGTTATCATCATCAGCCTTCCTAGGTTCCAACACAGAATTATCTCAATAGAGAGTGAGATACCGGTCATCCATTTTATCACAGAAGCTACAAATTTAAAGGTGAACCGTTTCGGAGTCTGCAAGTAACAGAATTAGTTCTACAAACAGAGTCAATAGTAGCTAATATTTTAACTTGGCGTGGAGCCACGAAAGAGGAAAAGATATTAGCGGTTAAAAAAAGATTTAGTGGCGGCATCTTATATTGTTGTGGGAGCTGGCAAGTCAGCAACTCTTCGACCCAGTGGGATCTTTTGTGCTAGCCGCAATACCACAAGTTATGCTGTGCCAATACCTATTATTTTCTTCACCCTCATGGTCGATGAAGGAGGCAATACCATTGAGGGGAAGAAATCTATGATCCCCAGGTTTTGGATATCCATCTCCGTGGAAGCAAAAGCGCTTAGCCGCCAAGATATCGCAGTCACAAAAGATGTTTTCCATGGTCTCCCCCTCCTCTCCGCAAGCTCGGCAGCTGGTTGAGTTTCATCTGGTGCATCATCATGCCTGTGGCGTAGTGCCCGGTGAGGGGTCCATTCGTTAATGGCCATTCTTATGCTGGATTCCAACACTTAGTTTTGGTCCAACCATCTTTCGTTCTGATCCAGCCCTGGTGGCGGCAAAGAGGACCTTCGGTAGGTACTGGGAACGACCATCGAAGTAAAGGTTAGTTTTTGGATGTCTATTATGGCTACAATACAAACACCCCAAAGCGATTAGTCCATCTTTTGCTCCCGAAAAATGTCCTGAATGATGCACAAGATTTGGTTACCTCCATAGATAATGGCGCTTAAAATTGTGCCGCGTAACTCTCGTATTCGAAATTCGAATAGTAAAAAACGCCCTTCCAACTTTTGTTTTGGCCGATAGGGCCAAAAAATTATCTAGTAGCGACCGCGTACCGGAAAGCGCAGCGTTGGTAAGCAATCCTACGCAAACAATTCTCAGACTCAGCGACCGTGTTCTCCGATATACTAGACAAATACGCTCAGACAGAGAACGGGACGTTGTTGAGAGCTGTTATTGGAATTGTTGTCCGTGTTGTTGAGGGCACAGGAGTATTGTGGGGTGACTCTTCTATACGATAAGCGTTTTTGATATTCGATGTGAGCGTTTGTTCCTGTTAATTATTTTTAGAATAGCTACTATACTTACTACATTTTACTTAGATAGCCCAATGATTTGAAAGTCGCAAAATGGGTGGAGCACATTGCTCGCAGAACCGATGGTCCATGGGGCCGAAGAGTTCTGAATAGTGACCGTACGCGGTCGCAGCGTATTAGATAGGCCCCACAAGGTGCACTTGGTGCAGGCAGCGGGAACCCGTTGTCTGAGGGCAGCGCTGGACCGGTCGTTGTGGCGATCCTTGGGGGAGGCCTATGTCCAGCAGTGGACGTCTATTGGCTGATAGAATGATTAAAAGCTACAGTAACCAACAAATTAGTGCCAATACCAAATGATATCACTTCCAGCTTGCACTAACTCAACTCACACAATATTTTCCCAGACGTAAAACCATGGGAATATTTAATTCGGGACGTCTCCTTGATGCGAAGTCCAGAACAAAGGATCGGGGCGAAGTGGCGTTCCTTGGGAGAGGCTTATGCCCAGCAGGGGGTGTCTGTCTAAATACCTTCTCCATCCTTACTGGCTCCTTAACAATCTTCATTAGTAGCTCTAAGGCGCTAGTTTCCCATTTTACCCGCTTCGCTCGCCTCTGATTCGTTTCGCCGGCTTTACCTCGATAATTCAATTCCTTCAGTGACGGGCTAACGGTGGTAATTAATGCTCTGGGATAAGATTATTGCTTGGCTTATTCTTGAAGAGGAAAAATTGTGTAGTTTGTTGTTGGCTTCATTATTTCTGTGCAAGTATTTTTGCCTTTTAGAGAGAATATTATTCCGAGAGCGAAAATGCGCGCTGTATACAAACGTACTATGGTAATATTTTCAATACTAACCAATTAAAGTCAATGAAATTTTACAGAAACAATCTAGAAACAAATCTCTATGCTTCTATAGAGTCAGATTTTCGTTAAAATATACAGTTTCAATGCTAGGATTAATTTAAGATTTGTATGGAAATCTTTGAGGCACTGTAACTTGAAAACTTTACATTTTAACGAAAATCTGACTCCATACAAATTTGTTTCTAGATTGTTTCTGCAAAATTTTATTGACTTTAATTGGTTAGTATTGAAAATATCACCATAGTACGTTTGTATGGAGCGCGCTCCGAATAATATACCCATAATTGAAGGATCAATCTAACGTATATTTTAGATGGTAGATGTACCTGTATTCAAAGTTTCTGATCACGAGTGAGATTTTCGAAACTCATACTTTGAACTCAGCAGTTGAAAATGTCACAATAACTATGGAGATATGCATCTTTCTACTGCTAAGTTGGCTTTCAAAAATCATACTACAGGAGAGCGATTTTTGAAAGTTGTGACTTTCAAGAATCGCTGATGTGTCAGCAGTAATAAGATGCGTATCTCCGTAGTAATTTTGAAATTTTCAACAGCTGAGCTCACCGAATGAGATTCAAAAATCGCTCTTCAGATAAGAAACTTTGATACGATACATCCATGTCATCCATCTTAAATATAAGTTAGATTGTTCCTTCAAATAAGGAATAATCCATGTATCTAAAAGGCATTTTGAAAAATACTTGCACAGAAATAATGAAGCCAACATCAAACTACACAATTTTTCCTCTTCAAGAATAAGTGCGTTCACACACGATGACGCACTGACGGAGCAGCAAACGTCAGTCCGTCATTTGTGAAGCAAGGAGTTGTATGAAACCGCACGTAGAAGCACAAACGGTGACGCACTGACGCACTGGGTGTGGTTCTATGGACTGACATCTGTCGCTCCGTCAATGCGTCATCGTGTGTGAACGCACTAAGTTAATGTCCACAGCATAGAAAAAGCTGTTAGTTATTACTTCGTTCGACAAATAACAATTATAAACAATCCACACTACAAAATCAAGTATTAATACAGAAACATTCAAACTTGAGACAGACATTTAAAAGCAATAATTTCCATGATTTCACGATAGCGAAAGGCAGAAAATATCTTTTAAGCTTTTATGAAGAGCTATAAATTTGTACTAACCGCTCTGAATGTCTACGGCAAGACGACGAAGGCAAATAAACGTTTCCAGCGTAATAGAAATATGTACGCACTGGGATAGAAAAACGCTGTTGTGGGACGTTTTATAACCGCTTATATTTTATGTTAATACCAATTTGATAAATTATTATGGTTTCATTAGATTTAATAACATTTTAAATTTTACATATTAGGTAATAGAATAGGATAGAAAAACGTTAATAAAATTAATACGAATAATCTTAAGACTAATGGGTTTAATGGGTTTCATTTAATTAAAATTAAGTCCAGCAAGATGCAAAACGGTACGATTGGAATTGAACCGTTAAAAATGATTATTTTATATCCTCACACTCAGTTGCAAAATCTCTTGCTAGCTTTTACTGCGTCAACAAGACAAAAAGTGACAGCAAGTGATTTAATGGAGGATTAACTTTAATGAGCGTTTCTGCAACTGAGTGTTAGTGTCATGTAAATAGCAAAGAGTATTATTTGACAACGTGAAGATTGACATTAGAAATACTTCCCGTTCACTTCCATTGACCTAAACATCGGAATCATAAATTCAAACCTTTCGTTTGTAATTAGGCCACCAGCTATTATTGAATGGACATGTTGTACCTAGTCCAGTACTAGGTAAGGGTTACCGTTAGAACATCGTCTGGTCCATTCGTTCCAAATGGGTCACAGTAAAATAATAATAAATAAATAAATCATTCATTCATTCATTCATTCATTGCTCCAACTGTCACTTTCAGCGTTTAAGACACACAGTGCGTAAATCTAAAACGTCTACGCACAGTTTCTTTCATTATCCACATTTTAATTAAAACAGGTAGAATTTAAACGGGGAGAATGCTTTTGATATTGTCGAAGTTGAATCTCTAAGCCTTAAACATGAAACGCAAATTCTTTAACATGTTCACAGATCTTGAACTAGAAAGCAACAAATGTTTCTTAGGGGAGTCACGTTGCAGGGTCTGCCCCGAACACTCGTTTTTCGCGTGGTGTTAGCGCGGTTCGCGTTTCAGCCTGCCACGAGGCTCCGCAATCTATCTCAGTTGTGTTCTTACTCAAAAACAATCCTCGACATTGGACAGATACTCAAACCACTTGACATTGGCGGAAATGCGGTGCTAACGCACAAGCAAGAAGTCCATTAATCTAAATCTAATCTAAACTATTATAAAACTGTAACTGAAGTGTGTCTGTACATTGAATATATTTACAAAAAAAAGTTTACGATATGGTTTTTAGGTATCCCTGACACAAAATCAACCTTTTTTAGAAATTTTGTCTGTCTGTTTGTTTGTTTGTTCGCGCATCACGCAAAAAATACTGAACCGATTTTGATGAAACTTTTTTTGTTTGATAGCTTATGATCTGACTTAAAATCTGGTATATAATTTGTGCGGACGAAGTCGCGGGTAAACACTAGTTATGAATAAAAATAAAAATAAATGTTTTTAGGGTTCCGTACCCAAAGCATAAGACCAAGGGGCGAAAATGGGACCCTATTACTAAGCCTACATTATCCGCGCCTTCTGTCCGTCCGTCCGTCCATCCGTCCGTCCGTCTGTCCTACCTATATTTAGGGATGTAAGTTGTAACTGTTATAGCTAGACAGTTGAGATTTTCATATAGCGGATTTGCTAACAAATAATAAAAATGTCAAAAAGTTAAAAATTAAGGGAGGTCCTCATACAAGAAACTCGTTTTTATCAACGATTTTTCTTCTCGCTCTATCGTAAAAACAGTAATAGGTACCTACATACAAACGTCAAACTTTGTGTGATTACTGATTATAGAGTAAACTCTACAGTATAACAACAAAAATATTAAAAACGGGAGTAGCCCGACTCGCACTTGACCGGTTTTTATTTTTACATAAGTGCGTTCACACACGATGACGCACTGACGGAGCGGCAGATGTCAGTCCATAGAACCATACCCGGTGCGTCAATGCGTCACCGTGTGTGCTTCTACGTGCGGTTTCATACAACTCCTTGCTTCACAAATGACGGACTGACGTTTGCTGCTCCGTCAGTGCGTCATCGTGTGTGAACGCACTTAAACGTCTATATTATATGAGTTAAGCGTCCCGAAAAAGTTAAGGAAAAAGTCTACTTATATGAAAATTTTAATCCTTCCTCTCCCACAAAATTAATCTGAGGTGCTGGGTTTACAATGGTTAACTTCAATATTTAGATTTTTAAATGTTATCTTGATTTAGTTCTGACCCGCGTGAGGGCTTTTGAACGCACTATGAGAAACTATTACTAACTTTTTAGTGTTCCATGCCAAAAGGGGCACGCCATTGGACTCATTTTGACCTCCAGGCTCCATCCCAGAATAAAACAAGCTCGGAAGTATAAATCTATCTACTCTTGCGGTACAGTTTTCGTATATTCTTCCCCGTCTCAGCGGAGGCATTTATTATTGAACGTCACATATTCCTTAAACTTTCAAAAAATATAAAAAGTCATTGACTTACCAACTACTGGACGTGGGTCCTGCGCTCAAAAGTGTCCGAACCAAAAGAGCACCAAATCGTATAAAGAGAACCATTACCTACGCGACAGTTTTCGTTTGATCGGCTGACTACGTGCACTACGCGTTGGGGTAAAAACTACGCAAGCAAAATAAAAGAGAATGTCAGCATTTTCAACGTTTTTTAGTTGGTTTATATTACTTTACACGTACTTAGGTCTGTGTAGGTTAGTCTCGGATACTATTTTCCGAGAATTTTGTACTATACCCGGCGTCCATTACTTTGTATGTCAATGGCAGAAATAATTTACTTTTCAAGCGAAAACCGTTGGGAAAACGAATGGGGGATGAGAAGAAAAACTCTATTTGTACTTACAGCGTGTAAAATTAATTACTTCACATTATGAAATGGGGTGTTTTAGAGCATCAAACTGAACAACTTTCACTGCGGAGCCAAAAACTAATCCGAAAAAAAAATGTAACAGCTGATTTTTCTTTCGCGATTTCGATGTTGGCTGCATAGTGAGTTGTTCCGTTTGATGGTCTGATCATCCCTTTAAAAACATTGTCAGCATGTTATTAGGTTTGGCATTGGCAGAACGAGCCCACTTGTATCAAGGTGTCCAGGGTGGTCTAGGAATAGTATACAGGGTGTAACACCCTGGTAATACTTAAGGGGTGCTTCATACTGAACAACATTCACTATACCTATACAGGGTCCAACTTAATATGCTGACACTTTTTTAAGGGGACGATCAGACCATTAAACTGAACAACTTTCTCTATGGGACATCGAAATCGCGAAAAAAAATCTGCTGTCCCATTCATTTTGCTCGGGTAGGTTTGAAGTTTTGTATGGAGCATCAGATTTTTATTCCCGATTTCAATGTTGGTGCCATAGAGAAATTTGTTCAGTTTGATGGTCTGATTATCCCGTTAAAAAGTGTCCGCATATTAAGAAGGACCCTAATATAGAGCCTACTTAAAAAAAATCTCGATGTTGGCCGTAGTGAAAGTTGTTCAGTTTGATGGTATAAACCTAAACCCTTAAGTATTACCATCAAGGTGTTTTGTTACACCCTGTAGATAAACAAATAAGTCAACCATCTAGCTGAAGATATGAAATTTAATAACCAAATATAATAATTAAGTAACATTTTAAGATTATTGCATTTTTAAGATATATAATTAGAAGACGAGGTCTATCGTAAAAAAACAATATTTTATCGGTCGTTTGAAAAGGAAGAAAAATTTCTTTTTAATCCCACCATTGCCGCTATAGCAATAACACTTAAGTTTTATGAAAACACTGAAAATAATGGACGAGAAATAAACATTATTTCTCAGAAAATAATAACAAATTACTTAGCAGATTTTTTTGCACTGACAGTTTTGCTCCCATAGTAAAAAGTAATGTTCAGTTTGATGGGTAGAGTATGTGATTTAAAGGTTAATGACACTTTTCCTTACACCCTGTATAGGGTCCTTCTTAAGACGCTGTTGTCCGGTCGAGGCCGTTTTTTGAACACGAACGAAAGTGTTTTAAAATGTGTTTTAAAGTCTGAAAACCAATTACGTCTTATTTAAGGATCTGGCTGATAGGTGACCGTTCTCAATTACACGATTAGATTAAGTTTAATACATAGAAAAAAATCCCAAAGTTACCCCTTTTTGTTATGTTTTATCAATACTATGATTAAAACTGCTGATATTTAACTTGTTATTCTTGTAGTTAACTAAATACATTAGATATTTCTAGTGAACTTCGTAGAATTTTGAGCTTAGAAACACCCATGAGCAAAGATATTGATGAAAAACACGTTTTTTTTGCGATCCTGCTTTCAATTCGGTATGTCAATTTTTTTTGGTCTTCATTTTTATATTTTTTACGGATAGAAGACATAATTTTAAGACACCTATTTCATTCTAATTGCGATTCATCGAGTTTATCAATATAAATTTAATTTTTAAATTATTTTGATCTGTAATCTCTAATGCAAAAATGGTGGAGGGAAAATAATTCGAACTCCGTGGAGAAAAACTACCTACTGCTATATTTAAAAAAATTAAAACCTGCCTCCTCTTTCTAACTCTATGCTGGAAACAGATACGGCAACATCAAATGTCAAATTCTGACATTGTGAATGTATTTTTTTTTCTTAATGGCCGGTTATTTAAAGTTGATTTTATGTTTACCAAGGAGTTCACAGGTATGCCAGTGACGTCACTGGACGGACCGAAAAACGACGTTATTTTATTAAAAATGTCTGTAATCCTTTTATTTTAAAATCTCTGACATAGAAAATATGATTATTGAGACAATTATCTCGAAATGGTTTTCGATTCAGCCCTCCAAAAAAAAACTTGACATACCGAATTGGAGCGGGATGGCTAATTGCAAACTTATGCTAGCAAGAAAGAGACGCTTGCACTGGGATAACCTGGCCTTAATATGCTGACACTTTTTTAAGGGGACGATCAGACCGTGTTGTTGTAATGTTGGCTTGAAAATCAGCAGAACAAAAACTGAATGTTTGTTCTGCGATTTCGGCGGCCTCTCCAGTTGTGTGCCTATTGCCCTTGATGGCGTGCCCTTACCAGTCTGCTCCGACTTCCGGTACCTCGGGTCACTTATACAAGGCGACGGAGAAATAGATCGGGACGTGAATCACCGAATCAACTCAGGGTGGATGAAGTGGCGACAGGTTACGGGAACGATCTGCGACATCCGAATCCCCCTCAAATTGAAGGGAAAAATATATAAAGCCATAATAAGACCTGTTGTCATGTACGGTTCAGAGTGTTGGGCCACAAAAGGGACGGATGAGAAACGACTGCATGCAGCTGAGATGCGAATGTTGAGATGGATGTGTGGTGTAACTAGAATGGACAGGATAAGGAATGAGTATATTAGAGGAAGTTTGAAAGTAGCCCCTAAGTGCATTCACACACGATGACGCACTGACGGAGCGGCAAATGTCAATCCATAGAACCACGCCCGGTGCGACTATGCGTCACCGTGTGTGCTTCTACGTGCGGTTTCATACAACTCCTTGCTTCACAAATGACGGACTGACGTCTGCCGCTGCGTCAATACGTCATCGTGTGTGAACGCACTAAGACGGAAAAATTACAGGGTTTTAGATTATGGCATGTATCTAGAGATGTATGGATGTGAATGAGGCAAAAGAGGTAAGTAAGGATCGTAGAAGATGGCGCGCTCTGGTCTGCCTACCCCACTGGGAAAGAGGCGTGACGTAATAGATAGATAGATAGATTATCGTGTAAGCAGTCAAAGTGGTACGGGCATGTGATGCGGAGAGACGAGTGTCATATTACGAGGTGAGTGTTAAGTATGAATGTGGATGGCTGTGGTAGGAGAGGAAGGCTGAAGAAAAGATGGATGAATTGTGTGAAGGATGACATGCGTAAGAAAGGAGTGAGTGCTGAAATGACGACTAAGAGAGATGAATGGAAGAGGATGACATATTGCGCCGACCCCAGATAATGGGAAATGGGCAAGAGAATGATGATGATGATCATACCGTCAAACTAAACAAATTAAAGATTGAAAAAGTCGGGCGGCGATCGGGATTCGAACCCACGACCTGCCTATCCGGGGCATGCTCTATTCCAACAGAGCTGTCGTCGCCCCGCAAGCCACGACGAAATTTTCAATCTACTTATATCTCGTCTTTAAGGGACGTCACCGAGATTTGATTAAGCTAACATGGCATACATGTAAAAAGAATAAATTCGAAACTAAACAACTTTCTCTACGACACCAACTTTGAAATCGCGAATAAAATCTGCTGTTCCATACAAAACTGCAAACCTAACTCGAGCCAAATGTATGGGACGCTTCGCGGTACGAGTAAGCCTTGCAGGTCAATCACATCGCTGCTTCGTGTACCTTTCACACTTATATTATAGTCGGTATGGCAATTCTTTCACAGTTCATGCGGCGAGGTTATGGAATTCATTGCTGCATACCTACTCCTCTGTGATAGTCTAGAACGATTTAACCAGTGATAGTCCTTCGCTGGGCATCTTTAAAAAGCGAGTTAAAGAGCATTACCTATCTAATTAAGTCGTAGTAGTTAAATGTATGTTAGGATTAGGTATTGGTAGACTTCACATACACATCGAAATTTCTTCTTCAGCGTATGCAGGTTTACTCACGATGTTTTCCTTCACCGTTTGAGAGCAGTCGGTATTACGTAGGTACTTTAGAAAAACTCATTGGTACATTGTATGACATCCGTGCATATTCAAACCTGGACATCAATATTGAGTTTCCATAGTTCTTCGCAACGTGCCACCGACGCTGTTTGGGACTCGACGGATCGAAATTATGATCCAATAATTTTTTTGTAATTTTTCGTTTTGGCTTAAGAGGATAGGCGGGCTAAAAGGCTAATTTGGAGAATAGGTCACTTTTCCGACCGTATACATATTTGTCCAATCCGCCCCACCCATACACCCCACCGACTAGAGTGTGAAAGAGAAAACTGCAGCTAGGACCGATTTTATCTACATAAAATCGACGAAAACAGCATTTCGTATTCCCCTGTTTTCTCCTCCAAAACTAAACCGATGTTAATAATTCTTTCAAGAATAATATGAGAAAGACTTTGGCTATGTCCAACGATATCAATGTACTTCTACGTCTATGGCTATGTCCGTACGTTTTGCTTTTTTTGTTTATAATCGTCAAAATTGTTTACTGGATATCTGAAAACGGGCGGTAAATTGGTCATTTTCGAAGGTCCCTAATTCCTACAGTAATTAATTAATGTAAAAAAGCAAAACATAGGGACATGGCTCTAGTGTTATTATCCAAGGAGAAAACAGGGGAATACGTTTGTATGGAGAAAACTATACTGGTCTATCCTCTTAATTTAAGGAGTTAATAAAATAGACAAAAAAATAACTTACAATATACAAATGTAGAGGTGTGTCACACCTTTTTTGTTTTGTTTCTTTAATTATCAGAAAAGAACAATTATGTAACAAATTACCGAAAATCACCAAGTAGGTAAACAAAATGTTGAAACATGATCAAAATGAAGACGTAAAGGTAATCAGGTGTCTAAACGAACCACAGTCCTCTAATTACCTCCGAGTTTTATCAAAAGGAGAAACAATGCTTACAAACAATTGTGGGGAAACGTGCTTATAAGCTATTTTCGTTTAGGTTGGCGCGTTAGATAATGAATTTAATACTTTGACTACTTATATGAAATCATCTAAACTATTATAAAACTGTAACTGAAGTGTGTCTGTACATTGAAGATATTTACAAAAAAAAGATTACGATATGGTTTTTAGGTATCCCTGACTCGAAATCAACTTTTTTTTAAAATTTTGTCTGTCTGTTTGTTTGTGAGTTTGTTTGTTTGTTTTTTTACAAATTATGTACCAGATTTTAAGTCAGATCATAAGCTATCAAACAAAAAAAGTTTCATCTAAATCGGTTCAGTAGTTTTTGCGTGATGTGCGAACAAACAAACAAACTAACAATTTTGTCAATAGATGGCGCTGCACGTTATTTAAATCGCGCTATCGAATGTTATTTGACTTTATATGAAGTAAACCGCTACTTTTTTGTTCCTCATGATTTTACGGTTTTATAATAGTTAAGACTAGTGTTTCCCGCGACTTCGTCGGATCAACCGTTCTAGAGCTGCGATATGGAACAGATGCAGGCAGACAGTAAAATAAACTTTAAGACCACTCTTTTTTGCGACGTGGGTTTAATCAAGAACATTAACGAGATACACCCTCTCAGACTCAGTTTTCGTGCCCCGCGCCATTGTGGGCTGACCATTTTGCTGGTAAATGTAGCCCAATTAGAAGCTCGCTAACTGATCAAAGGGACAAAGGTGCGGTCTTTATTGTTCTTTATTTCTAGATGGCTCTTAATAATTAGCTTCATTGTTTAAGAAAAGGTTCGAGCATCAAGACGGTTTTGATAAAATTTGAGTGGAAAATGATTAGAGGAACTTTTAATTATTTTCGGGAGAGGTGGTTAAAGATTTTTTTACAAGATTCTGCAAGTAGACTGTGAACCACATTTAAGAGGATATAATTCGGTGCGCGCTCCATACAAACGTACTATGGTGATATTTTCAATACTAACCGATTAAAGTAAATAAAATGTTCGCAGAAACAATCTAAAAACAAATGTCTATGCTTGTATGGAGTCAGATTTTCGTTAAATTTCGTTTTAAAGTTACATTGCCTCAAAGATTTCCATACAAATTTTAAATTAATCCTAGCATTGAAACTGTATATTTTAACGAAAATCTGACTCCATACCAAAGAGATTTGTTTCTAGATTGTTTCTGCAAAAATATCATTGACTTTAATTGGTTTGTATTGAAAATATCACCATAGTACGTTTGTATGGAGCGCGCTCCAAATTATTAGTTTAATATTTAAAGAAATCTTTTAGTTAGGTATACGTTGATGGTTCAATTTAATATTCTACCAGTTTTTAAGAGGACGATCAGGCCATCAAACATGGGACAAACAAAGAAATCGCAAAAAAAAATCTGCCGTTCTATACACACGGACCTGAAAAAAAGACGGACGTAATCTCGTCTAATCGCGGGTGAAGCACCCATTTCTTTTGTGTGCGTTCTGTCACGCGGTACATAATGGTGACGGGTGTAGGACCTGCGCCTAGAGCTAGTGCATACAGATGCAGCGTGAGTGTAGGTCCCTTGTAGAACAAACAAAAATGTTGGACCTTGCATGCTTCACATCTTTTTAGTGTCACATTACGTCCGTCTTTTTTTCAGGTCCGTGTCTATACATTGCAGTTTTCTATGGAACATCAGATTTTATTCTCACGATTTCAACGTTTGTCCCATATAAATAGTTGTTCAGTTTGATGGTCTGATCATCTCTTTCAAATACCGTCAGCATAAGAAGGATACTATATTGTAATTAAATAGAAAAATTATTAACAAAGGTACCAGAGTGCATGTATCTCAATATAACTGCATTCCATAATGTATAGGAAGGTGTTTGGTAGGTAGCTGATAAGATATTATGAGATCATTATGATAGGTAAACCTAGACGATGTAGTATACTTTGATCGCGTCGTATAGTAAAAACATACCCAACTAGCAAAATGCTCTTACAAACAAAAGCTTATAAGATCTATAGTCTTATATAAGGGTTATATGTGTTCTGATTAAGAGTGAAACCCTTATAATGGCATTTTATAAGTCTATTTAGGCTATAAGAGATTTCATACTTGTAACACATTCTTACAGACGTATATAAGAAAACGTAATAAGACATTTATAAGAGTAGTGGTATTATAAGCGCATTTTATAAGCCTTATTGCCCTTGATTCTTTATTAACACTTATACAAGCATTTTGCAAGAGCACTCGATCTTAGAAGTTACTTTACTAAGTATTTATTAAGAATGAATGACTTACTAGGGCATTTAATAAACCTGTTGTAAAACCAGTACTTATAAGTGTGATTCATCTTACCTAAGACATATTAAAGACTAGTAGCACGTTCAAAGAGTCTTAAAAGTGACTGATCTCTATTGACGGTTATTCTAATTATTTCTGCTTGTGTGATTGATGATGATGATGATGTGATTTCATACTTGTAACACATTCTTACAGATGTATATAAGAAAACGTAATAAGACATTTATAAGAGTAGTGGTATTATAAGCGCATTTTATAAGCCTTATTGCCCTTGATTCTTTATTAACACTTATACAAGCATTTTGCAAGAGCACTCGATCTTAGAAGATACTTTACTAAGTATTTATTAAGAGTGAATGACTTATTAGGGCATTTCATAAACCTGTTGTAAGACCAGTACTTATAAGTGTGATTCATCTTACCTAAGACATATTAAAGATTAGTAGCACGTTCAAAGAGTCTTAAAAGTGCTTTTTCTGCTTGTGTCAGTTGTTTGGCCAAGATGGCGGAAAATAGATGTCTTATTTAGCTTGCTTAAATAACTGTTTTTTATTAAGGATGGATTTACTCAAATGGAAGCGGTTTAAGAGAAGTGGAGCGTTCCGAAAAAATATACGTATCTGCAATATGGCCGTGTAGCCAAATGATTTGGTTTATTTTGACTTCACAAGTGCGATAAAAGCCTTAAATAAGAGTACTGCTCTTATTTAGTTCTGATAAATCACTTATAAATCATAATTGGTGGTAATGGCCACATTTTGATGTATTTCACAAATAAATAAAATAATTTTTTATATTTAAGACACGTTTTTGAAAAGGCCCTTCGATGATATTATTATTTAAATTTAAAAATAATCGAGAAAAAGTACTTCGCAACCGCAGTCGCATATATACTCTAATAAACAATTATGCAAATATAGACACACTACGTTTCATAGGAAAGTGAAATAAATTATAAAATATTACTTACGTTTTTGATGCGTCTTAATAATTATAATCCAAAAAACATTTCAGAACACACGCGACTAGACCTCTTCGGCGAATTGTGATTACACTCTTACTAGGGGATCACAAAGAGGACTACAAGCGATATTACACTTAGAGCAGCACTAGTAAGAGGACTGTAAGAGCAATTGCCCTTAATGCATGCCATTGTAAGTCACTTGAAAGTTTGTTTGTAATTATAAAAGCATCCTTAAGAGTTTTGTAAGATTGAAAATACACTTCACAAGACCATTATAAGGCAACACAAAGGGTGAATAGACTTATAAAGTGCGCCCAATTCCACACTTATAGCAGGCTGTAAGTGTTATATAAGACTGAAAAAAATATGCTCTTGGGATATTTATAAGAGTAAATTTTGCCAGTTGGGTAGTAGTGAATGTATATTATAGCATAGCATAGCATAGCATAGCATAGCATAGCATAGCATAGCATAGCATAGCATAGCATATGCTCACGACTATATTCCCCGAGGGGGTAGTCAGAGATATTCTGAAACCTCAGAACATCCACCATCCATGAATGTATATTATATCGTAGCCTAATAGCAATAAATAACACGTATCCATTGACATACCAAATAATGGACGTCGGTTCTAGTACCAAATTCTCGAAAGAAGTTTCCGTGACCTGCACAAACCTAAGTACGTGTAGTCATATAAACCAACTAAAAATAAATAAAAATGCTGAAATTCATTTTGCTTGCGAAGTTTTTACCCTATCTCGGCCCGACATTATGTACATGCTCGTAGTCGGTCGATCAAACAAAGACTGTCGCGTTTTATTTGACCTACTGATACAGCACTGCTCAGGGAGCAACGACCATTTGTTACTGCGGACTATGGGAAGACCATACCAGTGACGTTGAAGCGACCTGACCTGGTAGGTCTACTGAACCTGGCCCTGTACCCGGACTTTCGATTTTTGATATATCGAGACCAAATCGGTCCGAATTACATTACATTGTAATAGAGTTGACATTAGAACAAAAACGTTCACGCAATTGCGAAGTTCGAATGTCCGGGTAGACCCTCAGTAGACTGTAGTGTAATCAGTTCTTTTGGTTCGGACACTTTTGTTTTGAGCGAAACCGAATGTCCAGTAGTTGGTAAGTCAATGCACGTATCAAAAAAATACAAAAGTAGAGCGATATAAAAGTTATATTAACGGGACACTATCACGCAATCGTTTAGTTTGATGTTATTCATGTGTTTTGTTACCCATGAGACATCGATTCCCTTTATTACTCATTCTTTTAGTTTTAGCAATAAAAATCAGCATATAAGGACTAGTTACGCATGTAATTCTACTAACACACATTTTTGCCACTTTTTGCGGGGGACGAGGTAACCTGCAATCCGCAACTCTGTATTTTATTCCCCATATCTTTAGATTCTAATTTTGAATGTTAAAAATCATGAAAACTGAAAAGTAGTCTCGTGTGAACCCTAAACGTTCTAAGTTCGAAGTTATTGTTTTGCAATTATAGGCTGTCTCGTTTAGTGATAAGGTATAAAATTGAATGTAAATGCACATGATCAATTGATCTTATATTGTTGCAGAGGGGAAATGCTACCGCAAGGCGAGTCCTTATAATAAATAGTCAAAGGTTTGTTCAGATCTTAGAGCAATCTATTGTAGGTATTTATAGGCGAAATTCAAGCACATTATTTTTGATCTCGAAATCAAATGCTGAATGTTAAGTAGTTATTGTAAACTAGTAAAGGTAAATAGGGTCACATGTTTTTTTTTAAATGGTTCTGCCAAGACTTCGTTATAAATTATAATTCAAATACAGGGTGTTATCATAATAAACAGTTCTGTTGCATTTGCTTAAGGGCTGATTGTACCCAGATACTGAACAACTTTCTCTAAGAAACCCGTAGGAAATTCACAAAAAATTTTGGACTTTTTGTTTTTTGCATTTGCATTAAAATCCTTTATAAGTTTTTATGTGCATTTAGTAAAAAAAGTTTCAGGTCTTAGTACCTACTTTACTTCTACGTTATATGCATAGAATAAAGAATATATTTTCCCAAAAGGAAAGTTGGGAAAGTTCCCAATTGACCTAAAAAGCTTGAACTTTAGAGCTAGCTTAAGAAAGAAAGAAATTTTCCTTGCATGAAAATAAAGTAAGGAGCTTTGAAACTTGAACCAGTGCTTGAACGTAAGCGTCAACAATGAGGTTAAACTTAGCCGTATAACTAAGTATGAGGACAGGTAAACATTTTCCTCTTTTACCTAAAGAAAGTCGGGAAAATATTAGATGTTTCTTTTCGACGTAAGTTGTACGAATTATATTCTTTCTTGCTATCTCTTCAACCAAAGGACATGCGGCCCCCGGCCATAGAAAAAATACCAACGGTTGTATACGGATGTACATTATTTTAAAATGTAGGTAATATAACATTTATCATGAATGGACACTTAAATAATTTTTATCATGCTTATTTTGGTAAAAAAACACATTTAAAATAATATCTTAACTGTTGAAACACCGGTCATAACAAAATATACAATTATTTTTTAATTTCCATTGACATTGTACGTTCTATTTTTTTTTTTTTTTCAATGTATTTACTAGCCTGGTTACTAGACCTTTTGGCTAAATCTTAATTTATTTTTAATTTTCTTCTGTTTTCACATTAAAACGTTGGTATTCGACGTTTTGATGGTTCTTTGGAGTTTTTGGAGGCAATCGAAAGACGCAGGGAAAGCAGAGAAAGCGAAGTCCACAGGAAAGAGCTGAACCGACCGCTTTGCCGCGCTAAAATCACGGAACACTTTTCCTGTTTACGACCCATGCACCATCATATTTCACTGAACTATATATTGTTCACTTGCACGACACTTTGTTACGCAAAACAACACCAATTTTACGAACCAAAACTCACTATAAACAATAAAAATTCGATGAAATATAAGGACTCCAAACGTCAGCTACCAAAGCCCGCCAAAAACTCCGTACGTTCTATTTTTTACTTTCTTGGTGTTGCCGTTTCATCATATTTCTTTTTGAAGTATACAATATTTGGCATTTATCGCCGGATGTCCTTTCATCAAAATCGCTTCAACGGTTTAGCTGTGAAAACGTAACAGACAAAATAGACTTTCACATTTTAGAGCCCGTTTGTATGATGATCTCTTTGTAACTATTCTTCTAAATTAAGTTATTCCTTTTCATTTCAGAGTTCAGGGTGTGCCTTGAGTGAACGCGCTTCTATTGGCTTAGTTCTATCTTTCCCGGACTTTCACACCCTTTATCACTCTCACAAAAACACCCTTCCTTACCTATAAAAATCTATGATTACTTCATGTAAATTATAATATATTAATAATGTATAAATTAGCAGTTTTAGTATGTAGATAAGCACTGTAAGCGACCGATGGCCACTTACACAAGCATCTTTGTATCTGTATACTTAGATAGCTTAGCGTGGTCATTGGTATGCTTAAGGCTTAGGATAAATTCCACCTAAATAGCATAAATCTATTATAATAAGTTCCCAATTTGTATTTTCTTGTGTTTTAAGTTTTTATTATGAATAAAAGATTTTATTTTATTATTTTTATTATTTCCGTGGTTTTTGTATGAAGCGACTAAGGGATAAGGTAAATTTGACGCAGTGTTAAAAATTTGACGGTAGGCAGGGAGTGTCCGTACTGTATGTAGTCTCCTCTTCTTATCGAGTGGGCTGCAAGCCCTGGTGTCAGAGTTTATTCAAGCCGCCTTACGGCCTCTGACGTGGTTTTTTTGTAACGACTACTACCACCAGAGATAGTAGCCGGGACCAACAGCTTAACGTGCCATCCGAAGCACGGAATCATCTTTCTGTGTAGTACTAGATACTCTTTCTTATACTGTGCTAGACATAAACTTAATATTTAGTGCGTTCACACACGATGACGCACTGACGACGGAGCGGCAGATGTCAGTCCATAGAACCACACCCGGTGCGTCAATGCATCACCGTATGCGTTCTTACGTGCTGTTTCATACAACTCCTTGCTTCACAATTGACGGACTGACGTCTACCGATGCGTCAATGCGTCATCGTGAACGTACTAACGCTAGTAATATTAAATTTATATCCAGCACTGTATGTTTATGGTGCTACAACAATGTTTGTTATAAAAGCATATATACAATACGTGGACTAAGTGCTAACTTAATTACTACTTCTGCCGCGTTCTAAGGAAATAAAACTAATAGGTACCCGATTGCAACGACTGCGCTGGTGTTTTATCGCTATTGCTTTTTTATTGTGTCGGCGGCCGTCTTGGTAGCTAGAAAATACTCTATGCTGATAATTAAATTCTACCTACTATAAATTGGTTTCAATCTGCTATGAGGGATTTTCAGAAAGCCATTAAAAAGAAAAATTAGTTCGTAATGGCTCGATAGATGGCGTTGACGAGACAGGGGCGAGCGACCTTGCAGATAATGAAATACCAATAAAATAATAAGAATTTGTGTTTTTAAGTAAGTTATAGCCTAAAGAATCCCACTGCAGGGCAAAGGCCTCCTCTCACGAATAAGGGTGAGAGGGAGTGGGCCATACTCCGCCACGCGGGCCCAGTGCGTGTTGGTGGAGGCAAGTTAGTGGTCACCTTGCTGTCAGAGAATTTTCAAGCCGCCTCAATAGGCCTCTGACCTGGCTTAACGAATAGTTACAACGCCATGTGATGGAACCTACGAGCATATACCCCTATAGAGACGTAATACATGCGAATTTAAAAGAAAACCAAGAAGAGAAGAAGAAGAGAAGAAGAAGAAAAGAAGAGAAAGAAGAAGAAGAGAAGAGAAGAAGAAGAAGAGAGAAGAAGAAGAGATTTATTTTTTAAATAAATAAATAAATAAAACAATTCTGTCAACTAGCTGAGGTGCGGGGGGGTTGGAAATGCTCCGAAGTACTACGAAGTCTATTCGAAACAATGGCGGAAAACAAAGGCGTTGCGAAATATTTCAGTGAAAAGTCACTGACGAGTTGACAGAGTTGGGTCGCCTTATATTACGTCTCTATAGGGGTATATGCTCGTAGGATGGAACTATCCGAGACCAACTGCTTAACGTGCCTTCTGAAGCGCGGAAACGCTCGATATGAAATACCACTAAACGGTCACCCATCCAAAGACTGACCGGACCTGACGTTGCTTAACTTCGGTGATCGTTTCCAATACCGAAGCTCCACTACGCCAACGAGCGCTTCTCGAGTGTTTTTAAGTAAGCAGCAAAATATGAGAGATATTTCGTCATCGATGCGTCTGACTCTGTGACATGCATTTTTGTTTACTTTTTAGACTAAAAATTTCGTCTTCGAACCCCTCTCTGGTCAACTCCATCTATCGCCCGTATGAGGAACTACGTTTGAGTAGCTGTCAGAAAACTCCTCATTCAAATTACTCATCGCATTGTGGAGTTAGGGTCCCACTGGCTTAACCGCAATTAGGTACCTTCTTTGAATGGTGGTCCCCAATTCGGATTCAACAATTTTACAATGTAAAACATACAGGATGTAAGTGACAGCCTAGCAAAAACTGAAACGGTGAACTCAGACCATCAAACTGAACAACTTTCACTATGGAGCCACACTCAGGAAACGTGAAAAAAAATCTACTGTTTCATATACATTTGAGTCGTAAAGGCACAGCTGTTTTGTATGCAGCAACTCATTTTTTTCGCGTTTCCTGAGGGTGGGTCCATAGTGAAAGTTGTTCAGTTTGATGGTCTGAGTTCACCGTTTCAGTTTTTGCTAGGCTGTCACTTACACCCTGTATTATTTTTGTACTGAAACTTCAAACTCCGTGGCGATACTAAGACCACGAACACAGCATCGCATTTTTCCGTCGCTCTATCCTTTTCTGTCATACAGGAACGTCATTTGCTAGAACATTATATAAGATAGACGGAACGGAACACCGCGCCGCGTGCGATCGCGTTCCGTCTATCTTATATGCTCTAGCAAATGACGTTCCTGAGTGACAGAAAAGGATGGAGCAACGGAAAAATGCGATGCTGTGCTGCCTGGTGTAGTTCAACCCTAATACCTGCATAAACTATGGTTCATACCAAAAGTTCTAAATGGTAGATATTCTAGAAACAGCTGACTTTTTTAACGCGATTTCCAAATTGGGACCATAGTGAAAGTTGTTCAGTTTGACGGTGTGAAGCAGTACTTATGTACGTAAGGCATTTAATTTTACAACCTATATACAGAGTCCTTTTTAATATGCTGACAGTCTTTTAAGGGGATGATCAGACCGTCGGACCCTGTATAAGGTCTAAGGAAATTAGCTGAAACTATTTTAAGGGAATGATCAGACCATCAAACAAAACAACTTTTCGCTATGGGACCGATACCTATAGAAATGTCAGCTGTATCATACGTTTAAGTCGAGTTATGTTTGCAGTTTTGTATGGGACAGATGATTTTGTTTTTTAATACGATTTCGATATTGGTCCCATACAGACTGTTGTTGAGTTTGATGGTCGCTGGTCATCCCCTTAAAATAGGTTCAGCAAATTTCTTTAGACCTTATTTATAAGTATGATGAGTTCTAGAGTGGAGACCGCGATCTGGTAGGCTTAGTGTGGGACGCCCTGCTGCCCGCTGGACAGATGACCTAAAACAAGTAGCGGGGAGCGACTGGATAAGGAAGGCCGAGGACAGAGTTTTGTGGCGCGCTTTGGGAGAGGCCCATGTTCAGCAGTGGACGATGATGGGCTGATGATGATGATGATGATTTATAAGCATAAGCATATGCTCACGACTCTATTCCCCAAGGGGGTAGTCAGAGATAATCTGAAACCTCAGAACATCCACGTTTCACCAGTAGTACCGAAACTCTGTTCAGTGTGACGGGGGGTGAGCCCGTCGCCACTTATAATGGACAGTGGGTACAATACACGCTTCGAAATTGTAGCATGCAGGTTTCCTCACGATTTTTTCCTTCACCGTAAATCCAGTGGTGTTATAAATCGTACACAAATTCCGAAAAACTCACTGGTACGAGTCGGCTTGGACGGGGATCGAACCATCGCCTCCTGCACGTCAGGCAAGGTTACTCGCCACTGGACCACCACGGCTTTATGATGATTTATAAGTATGATAAACTCGAATCTTACGAAACTAATAAACTAAACACCTTGGCTTCTAGCAAAGCTTCTCAGTAAAGTCAAGTAGACAAATTATACAAACAAGGCAACTGATTTCTAATCTACATTAAGAACAATATTCGAAACCATCCTGAAACTATAAATTCCATTCAACCCTAACGCTAAGGGATTAAACCGAAGGTCCTGCCAAAGGACAACTACTCAACCGTTATGGCAAAATGTTGTAAGTGAAAAATATAATTTATCAAGGTGTCAGTTACAATGTGCGCTCGTGGCCTAAATAAGTTTATCGAGTCGTGGACGGCCGTGTAGATCGTGGCTTTTCTGGCTGAACACGAGGCTCCGCCATTTTGAATTTTGGACAAATGTTTTTGTTCATAAAACAATAATTGAAATTACGATACTATCAAAACCTTGATAGTGGAAGAAATGCAACGCTTAGACATAGCATAAGGCCAAGAATTAATTATATTTTCCATTTATGCTTTGACGATTGGTAAAATCGATGAAATGACATGACCTCGTCTCATAAAAATTCTAGTAAAAGATGCCCTTTTGAGTTATTATATAATTAACAAGCCCATGTCAAAACAATATTGGAGCGACTTCAACACATTCACATCTGGCTTTTTCACGTTGGAAATTATGTTCAAAAAGCTGTCACACGATAACAAATAAAACAATGGAACTCAAAAATTATATTTTATAAGTTACAACTTTCTGCCTCCAGGGGCAACTATTAAAATTAGTGAATTTCCCAACGGTTGGACCTTCCGTAAATAATTTAAACTTAGGTAGCAACGAATATGTAGGTATTAATTTGTTCTATGATTTGGTCGTTTTAATTTATGTGGATAGGTAGTACACTCTTAGGGATGGTACCTAATAATAATTTTAAGGTTATATAAGTAAGGATTTTTAGCCTGATATATTGATCGACCGAACTTTAATGCGTAATGTACATAGATAGGTACTTTAAAATAGGATGCTTCAGATCATCAAATTGAACAACTTTATCAATGCGACCAACTTCAAAATCGCGAACAAAAATCATGTCATACTTTCTGGCGGTGACATAACGGCGTACCTACCTACAGCCTTCAGCTTGGTATCAAAAAATGTACGATAAATGTACGTAATTGTACGTCCAATTAAAAAAAATGTACTATAAGGGTTTACGAGAAATCAGAGAAGTCATACGGTTTATGCAGGCAGTTCCACTCCAGCATCAGGATTTGAGAATCGAGGTTTCGGGGATCGGTGGTAAAAGTACAAATTCAGGTTCATCTTTGGATGTCGAAAATTTTATGAAAGAAAGTGTAGTTACGGTAATAATTCGGTTTGTTCTGCTGAAAGCATGCTTTCTGGCAGGATCGCTTTGAATTCATCATTACTTGGAAACTATTGCAGTACATTTTTTCATATTACGGTACATAATAGTACATCGATTCAGTCAGTTGGGTTAGCGAGGAGCAAAGCGGCGAGCATGTTCGGATTATGTTGACCACAGCGCACGAGCCGAGCGAGCGAAGCGAGCGTGCCGCGGCAGCGGTCGGCGAGTGCCAGAACCGAATCTGTTTCCAAAATTTTGAAATAAGGGTCATGGGCGGTCACTGGATTTATCAACCTTCGCGGATGACTCATTTATTTTATTCATCGGATAGTCGGACTTCTAAATTTATTTTATTCGTCCGTTTATCGGACGACTAGACTTTATTTTATTCGTCCGTTTACCGCGGACGACTTGGTAATAGCCAGCAGGCTATTTATTCATGTGCCATTAGCCCTCCTCATCCAAACAAATATTGACATAAAAATATTGGGGAAAGCAAATGGACGTATCTTCATTAAATATTGAAAAGCCATAACTCGTAAAGTATAACCTACATCAAACGTCAATTAGCAATTATGCGAAATCATCATGCTTTTAACCCTTTTATCTTCAAATTCTGATAGCATGTATACAAAGTTTTAATAACGCAAAACGTGGAAACCTAATTTGAGCAGAATTTATGAATAAACAAATTTTTTGTGAAAGTACCTATTGAAACTTCCTTAAATGCTAAAGGTGAGTAAATCGTTCGAGCCGAATTTTTACAATCTTTTATTCACCTGTTTTATTCCAAACATCGTGAGGAAACCTGCATGCTTCAATTTCGAGGCATGTACTACCCACTAGTGTCTATTATAAGTGGCGACGCGCCCGTCACAATGGACAGAGTTTTGGTAGTACTGGTGAAACGTGGATGTTCTGAGGTTTAATTTCAGCATGTATTCTACCCATCCAACTGAACAACTTTCACTATGGAGAGTTTTTTTTCACGATTTAGATGTTGGCTCCATAGTGACAGTTGTTCATTTTGATGAGTAGAATACATGCTGAAGTTATCCGCAGTGATATAAAATTTACCCTGTATAGATAGACTGATGAATATCAGCGTTACCTCGCCTGCCGGTTTTTGTGGTCAGACTATTGCACGCATGATTTGAATATCACCCTCAAAAGTTGTATTAATTAGCACCTTTTTAATTTTTGCTTTCATTATTCATCATCAGCCTATCATCGTCCACTGCTGGACATAGGCCTCTCCCAAGGCGCGCCACAAAACTCTGTCCTCGGCCTTCCTCATCCAGTCGCTCCCCGCTACTTTTTTTAGGTCGTCTGTCCAGCGGGCAGCAGGGCGTCCCACACTACGCCTACCAGTTCGCGGTCTCCACTCTAGAACTCTGACACCCCATCGGTTGTCAGTTCTTCGGCAGATATGACCAGCCCATTGCCACTTCAGCTTGCTAATTTTCTGAGCTATGTCAGCCACTTTAGTTCTGTGACGATTCACTTCATTTCTGATGTGATCCCTCAGAGAAACACCGAGCATAGCTCTCTCCATAGCTCTCTGAGCGACCTTGAATTGATGAACTAGTCCTATCGTCAGGGTCCACGTCCACGTTTTCATTATTATGTAATCTTTAATATTGTTATGAGGGTGCCACTGAACGGTTAAAGGACTCTTAATAATGTAAAATGAAGCTTCACCGTGGTCGCAACGAAAGTAATTAAAATTTGCACCGAGGTAACACATCACACACCTTTTATGCTATGTTACAGGTAGGATATAGGTACAAACGGGAAACTGTGTACCGTACGAGAAAACTAAATTAACTTCGAAAATAGCTCTTTAGCTGGTCTTAATAAAGACCTTTTATGGTGATTTTTTTTTTGTTTTTATTTTTCTCAAAACAGCATACACAGAATGGCACAAGAAACATCAAAATAATAATTTAAGTCTACTTAATAAATCTGAATACAGTGATTTCGAAGGTTTCGCGCCCTTTTCGGTAAAATTACGTAATTTTGCATCCCTATCCATAAGCTCTCCTCCGAGTAATAAAAAATGGAATTTTCTCTCCTCCGGACAGAAAGCGTCAATTCTCGTCCCGCTGCGCTTTAACTTCGTTTACGAAGTTGTCGCTTTCCACCTCCGTCGAGGAGAAAAATAGTATAAATAAGAAAGCCTCAGATCCTAGAACTCAGATCACATGTATTACATGAACATATAGGTACATTACATGAGATCTGCGACTTTTCTTACTTTCCTGCCCTTGGTAACTGCTGACTTAACAGACCCTAGTAATGTAAGGCTCGTATTACAGAACGACCCTCAAGTGGAGATCTCGTCTTGAGTATAGATAGAAAAGGATGCAAATACATACAACGTATACATGCATCCTTGTCTATCTTTGCTTAAGAAGAGATCTCCACTTGAGTGTCGTTCTGTAATACTTACCTAAGTATGGCAACCAAGCTGTGCTCAACAAAAAGTGATTATTGGCCTTCACCAAATCGTAGTTATCTGCGAAAACAAACTTCATAAGCACATGCACGTTCAGTATAGTTTCAGAGTTTAACACGTTCTTCCGTCTTTGGACTGAGGCCAGCAGCAAATAAGTTACCTAGCTGAAATTGGCAGCAAAGTAGACAAAATATTAACCCACATTCGAAGGAAATTGGATAAAATATCGCACCGAAATTTGTCTCTGATTAAGCCTATCTCGAGCGTTTCCGTGCTTCAGAAGGCACGTTAAGCAGTTGGTCTCGGATAGTTCCGTCAGATGGCGTTGTAACTATTCGTTAAGCCAGGTCAGAGGCCTATTGAGGCGGCTTGAAAATTCTCTGACAGCAAGTTGACCACTACCTTGCCTCCACCAACACGCACTGGGCCCGCGTGGTGGAGTATGGCCCACTCACTCCCTTATTCGTGAGAGGAGGCCTTTGCCCTGCAGTGGGATTCTATAGGCTATAACTTTTTTTTTAAGCCTTTACACTCAATATACTATGTAAAATTTTATGCGTTACACATTAAAGAGATTCAGACTATCACACTGAACGACTATGGAACTATTTTAGTAAAATGTACGTCGTCTAAGTAGATATCTAATCTATGTCTTCAACGTAAACTTTTTTATCTAGAAAACAGCTCTGGAACATTAAATGAAGAGAATAATCTTACTTGAATTCCTTTGTCAGCCAAGTCAAGCCGGAAGATCAGAAATAAATTAGCAACCGTGAGACTGGGTCTTAAGAGACTATACCTACCTACACACAATACTCTACTTTTATTCGACTGCGGCAAAAACAATCGTTATTTGTTATGCTAGGCTGCAAAGTTTTTTTTTGGCGCGAGTACTTGTATTGAAACCTGAGCAAGCGAAGGACCCGAGCGAAGCGAGTGGTTCAAATAATAGAATCCTGAGCTTATAGCGAAGGTTTCAAAGGTACGAGACGCAGAATAGCATTGCAGCCGAGCGAAACACACAAATTTTCACCTCACAACAGCGAGGAAAAAATGTGAATTGATAAAGAGAACAACATTTTAAAAAGTTTTTTTTTTTCGTGCTGGCCAGTGACATGAAATAGTTAATAATGCATTTTCAGTGGACTGGCGGTATAGAAAAATATTGAATAGACAGATTCTAATTTCAAAAACTCTTTCCACGCTAGCGGATAAAATGCACTTTTGCACTCAGATTTCGAATGATAAACAGAATCTTTCCGAGCTTGTGAGGTGAAAAAGCTTTTTTCAATATAAAATTATAGGTAACACACTATTTCGGTTTGTTTGATTCGCGTACTATAGCAACGTAAAACCTAAATTAATCTTACAGGAATGACCACAGAAACTTTTATAACTCATTTGGTGTAAAAAAGACGAAACTCTGTCATTTTCACGAAAATTAAAATCCGTAGTGTCGGGGAATCATATTTTTTTATAAATGTAAGAATTAAAAAAAAACTTCCTCGTCTCTAGAAGTTGTAAAAGATCAAAAGTTATACAAGTAAATCTTAGATTATCAAGATAGACAGTCAAAGCAACGAAAGCGTCGAAAAAAATAGGAACCAGTACTGGTTCCAAAACCCTATACATATACACGCACACATACATATTTTGTACGGCGCCTCACTCACACCAACCTAAGTAAGTTAGTCCCTTTTTGTTTTATACGGAACAAGTGTGAGGCTCATTCTAGACATATACTTTTTCTAAGAAGTAAATTGGACAAATATACAAAAAACGTATTGAATAACGCAAACGTACATGACACAGAATACATCATCGAATATGAATGAATCCATGGAATGAATAGAATATTGTCAAAATTCTGTGCACAATCCCAAATAACATGCGCATACGACACTCTTCTTTGATATGATTTCACATGAGTGCATCAAATAATGTTATTTAATATACGTATGTACAACACATGTGCAAGGACTCTGAGGCCGAGATTCAGAGACGATTTGTAAGTCATAATTCGAACTCCCGTATGTCAAAATCCATACATTTCGATCTTACTTAGCTCGAGCTAAGACGGAAAAAATCGTCTCTGAATCTCGGCCTTAAATCGGTCTTTGTAACAAAACTAGCATCTAAGATTCTCGAAGATTCGGCAGAAAGGATTCTAGATGAAGGCAGATAAAATCGGGCGTTAGTCCGATTAGTTTAAGACGCTGTTATCCCGTCGAGGCCGTTTTTTGAACACGAACGAAAGTGTTTTAAACTGTGTTTTAAAGTCTGAAATTAAATTATGTCTTATTTAAGGATCGGGCGGATGGGCGACTGTTCTCAATTACACGATTAGATTAAGTTTACTAGATAGAAAAACATCCCAAAGTTACCCCTTTTTGTTATGTTTTTTCAATACTATGATTAAACTGCTGATATTTAACTTTTTATTCTTGTAATTAACTAAATATATTAAATATTTCTAGTGAACTCAGAAGAATTTTTAGCTTAGAAACTCCCATGAGCAAAGATATTGACGAAAAACACGTTTTTATGCGATCCTGCTTTCAATTGGAGCGGGATGGCTAATTGTAAACTTATGCTTGCAAGAAAAAGACGCTTGCACTGGGATAACCTAGCCTTAACGTAATTAACAATTTAACAGTGATCCGAATCAGGCTAGCTAATTTGGGTCAGAGAGCTCGAACGTTAATGCGCTTAAGCACTGAATATAATATGAAAAGTGCTAGTGCTTATAGTGGATTTGCATGTATCAGTAGTACAGTACGACCAGGAAGATATGGCCGTTCGTTAATCTTCGTTTGCGAAGGCAGGCCTGAGTCCCCGACAAAACCCGAAGTCATTTTACCTAATCAAAGAGTGCAAAGTTGGATAGCAGCGAAAAGGGCAGCCCATTTCGCTGCTAGATCCGAGTTTGCACTCTTTGATTACTAATAACTTTGGTTGTTTTGTCGGAGACTCGGTCCTGGAGTGCGATTTTTGAATCTCATTCGCTGAATTCAGCAGTTGAAAATGTCAAAATTACTTCGGAGATATGCATCTTTCTACTGCTGATTTGACTTTCAAAAATCGTACTTCAGGAGTTGCGATGCGATTTTTGAAAGTCAAATCAGCAGTAGAAAAATTTGTATCTCCATAGTAACTCTGATATTTTCAACTGATGAATTCATTGAATGACTTTCAAAAATCTATATAAATATTATATTATCGCAACTCTTTTGACTACATTCAGTAGAGGGGCGCATGCGTGACGCGAATCGCGGAATCGCTGCAGTGTGTAAGGTGTCGCGATATCGCTGTCGATAATATCGCTCGATAAAATCGCTCGATAATATCGCTGCAATGTGGGGAGGCCTTACAACTCATTGCATCGATCATGGAATACGACTGTAATCGTTTATTTTAATAGTTCAATCAAACTAAAAACATGTTTTTCATGCCTGGTTTAGACATGTAGAGATGTAGTTTATGGTACCAATACCCCTATAGGCAGCGCACGCACTAGTAATACAATAGGTAATAATTATTTTATGGTACCTATATTAAGTGCGTTCACACACGATGACGCACTGACGGAGCAGCAGATGTCAGTTCATAGAACCACACCCGGTGCGTCAATGCGTCACCGTGTGTGCTTCTACGTGCGGTTTCATACAACTCCTTGCTTCACAAATGACGGACTGACGTCTGCCGCTGCGTCAGTGCGTCATCGTGTGTGAACGCACTATAATATACCATACAAAAACATTTTGTTAATTATTTTCCAATTTTTTCAACGTTTTTAGAATACAAATGATTCCATTAAATAAAACGTCGAATAAAAACCAACCTCTCTAATCCACAATGAAGTAAATAAATATTTTGGAAAGCAAAAGCAATTAGGAATCATCCCTTTTCCCTTATAAATTATGCATAGGATCATCCCGTACAAAAAAGGCCGTTCTTAATTACAGAGAAAATACGAAATTCGAATAAGAAGAAAATTGTATTTATTTTTCAATCCTGAGAAGCATCTTTATCGACATCATTGAGGGAGAGCAAATTCTGCTACTGTGAGGACTTGCCATAGATGTCAACACCCACAAGCTATAGCAAAGAAGCTAACAGATGGCGATACCGTCGCTCTCAGAAATATGCTCCATACAAAGCCAACGTTCACCTTAAATATGTAACTCGTAACTTATTACAAATAAGGTTCACAATCGAATGCGAGACATAAATCGCGCAAGAGAAATAATCACAGAGATTCGATATATATACAAGGTCCAACTAAGAACTGTAGGACCACGGCCGGTCCCCGCAGGCTTCACACTAAGCCTGGTGGAAGATCTTCCCTTTTCAATGGAGGACCATTCCCAAGTAGCACCTCCATTCTACAAAAGGCACGGCAAGTCCTCGGTAGGTATTCCTTGATCATCATATTCAACATCCTCCCATCATCCCCACTGCTTAGCCACAGAGGGCGTTAGTGCGTTCACACACGATGACGCACTGACGGAGCGACAGATGTCAGTCTATAGAACCACACCCGTTGCGTCAATGCGTCACCGTGTGTGCTTCTACGTGCGGTTTCATACAACTCCTTGCTTCACAAATGACGGACTGACGTCTGCCGCTGCGCATTACATTTTCTTCTTCAGCGTGTGTTGGTGTTTTCGCTATGTTTTCCTTCTCCGTTTGAGAGCAGACGACTCATATAAGGTAGATTAAATCATTAGCACATAAATTTTATGCGTGCGGATTCAATCCTTCATGATTGGGTGTCCCCTGGTTTCTACCGACGACGAATGCTTTCGCACAACATTTGGATAATTTGACTGATGAAAAATTACTCAAAAAACTGTTTTTTCCGATGAAGACCACCCTTTACCCTTACGTTCTGGTATTCAGTTCGGTTAACTTAATTTTAAAAGGCTTTACTTACTAGTCACTAAGGTACTATAAGTTTTACGAACTCACTTGATTCTCGCCTCCTCAGTAGGAGAGTTTTATACATTACTAGTGTTTTCCCGCGTCTTCGTCCGCACAAATTATATACCAGATTTTAAGTCAGATCATAAGCTATCAAACAAAAAAAGTTTCATCAAAATCGGTTCAGTAGTTTTTGCGTGATGCGCGAACAAACAAACAAACACACCATTGTGTCAATAGATGGCGCTGCACGTCATTTAAATCGCGCTATCGTTTGTCATTTGAGTTTATATGAAGTGAACAGCTACTTTTTTGTTCCTCATGATTTTACGGTTTTATAATAGTTATTAAGATTAAGATTTATTATAATTATATTTCCGTTAGCATAAGCATTAAGTAAATAGAGTTCTGCGCGCCTTGGGAAAATGGGAGAGGACTACTCTGTGTGGTGGTGGACAATGACTGGGATGATGAATTGTACTTAATTAGTTAGTCCTGAACAATCAAGGCCATCAAATCCATACTAAGGCGTTTTAGCAAAGCCAAAGTCCGGCATCTGGAAACATTTTTAAGAATATAGAAGTACTACGCACACGCACGGGCACACGCACGCGCACACGCACGCGTAAGACGCACTGAGTGGAGATTCACTTCTAATCAGTGTGATGACAGTATTAATACATTACACTACAGGTAGGGCAAATCTAGCTGGTATTTTGAGTTTTTTTATTTAATTTTTTAACATAACGTTATCTTCTAAGGTCTTCCTCATCTTTCCCTTACCCTCGACCTTTGTCCAGCAGTGGGATAAAAAAAGGTTACTTAATTTCCTTTTTTTAACAGCGATCGTTTTTAATAATATAGGTAGGTACTTTTTCATAATTCTAAAACAAGTGGTAATGGTCAAGCAATATTGTTTCATATCTCGATTTTAATATCTGCATAAAATTTTATATCCACCGAGCTTTTCTCGCTTAAATTTTATGGTAAAAACTTCTACTATTTAGCTTTCTTTTATTTTATAATTCCAATAGTCCATTAAGTACAGTTTTTTCTGGAATAGCTTCGTTTCGGAATAGGCCAGGAGAATTTATAAGTAATTTAAAGAAAGGATCTGATGGAGTCCAGAAAACATGGAAATTAACAAAAAGAATGGATAAGTACTTGGTTTGTTCCACTCTCAGGGCTTAGACTAGCATCAAACCAGATGTGGATTTCGTTCGTTAGTGGCGGCGTCTAAACCTTTCAACCATCGTCGATATTATGATGATACTGTCAGTGAGCACATACGGAACTGAAACGTGGTTGTAAAGGCCTGACAAAAAATAGAATGGATCTAATTGGAAATGAAGAGATTCGCAGAAGAACCATATGACCGGACATAGCCCGAAAAATTACAAGTGGTAATGGACTCATTGCTCGGAGATCGGATGGCTGATGGGGCCGAAGAGTTCTGGAGTGGCGCCGTACACTGTTTTGTTTATTAACATACTAGCGACCCACCCCGGCTTCGCACGGGGCAATGCACATAAATAAACCTTCCTCTTGAATCACTCTATCAATTAAAAAAAACCGCATCTAAATCCGTTGCATAATTTTAAGGTCTAAGCATAGATACATAAGGACAGACAGACAACGGGAAGCGGCTTTGTTTTTTTATACTATGTAAGTGAAAACAATTTTTTAGTCGCTTCGACGTCCGATTTTCAGCGAAAATGCAACATCGCCCTGGTGTCGTGGTTTTTGGGACTACGTGGCTGATTGGGGTGTTGAAAGACGCATCTCGAGACTCAAAAACGTTAGTTTTTCGCCCGGTTTCGGTCAGAAAAAATTCGTATCTCGAAAACGAAATGAGATATCGAAAAATTAAAAAAGACCCCTAAAGATATGACTTTGGGCTATTTAAAAAAAAATATTAAAGGTCGTATCACTGATGGGTTATTCGGAAGTTATACCTACCTTTGTGGAAAATGTAATTTAGTTGTAGGTATTACTCCAAGTTCGTGGAAGACACTAGATCTGCGAATTTTTTGTAAAGCATAGCATAGCATATGCTCACGACTTTATTCCCCGAAGGGGTAGTCAGAGATATTTTGAAACCTCAGAACATCCACGTTTCACCAGTAGGACCGAAACTCGGTCCAGTGTGTCGGGGGGTGACCCCGTCGCCACTTATAATGGACAGTAGGTACAATACATGCCTCGAAATTGAAGCATGCTGGTTTCCTCACGATGTTTTACTCTTGTAAACGAAATCATTTAGTAATGTATCCATACTATACCTACGTAGTCATTATGTGCTCCAATCTCGGTCTTAACTCGGGCAGGTAAAGTTACATAATATAATTTTGACAGTATTACCTACAGCTTCCTAGAAATTTAACACAGAAATAGAAGCAAGCCCAATCTCCGGCGTGCAGCAGTTAGAACAATTAGTTACGGCAATTTGCCGTCCAACATAACGGTTCGCTTCGCGCGGCTTCTCGAATTGTCGCCGAATGCCGTCGTAAACTTACTCTTAAATGTTTTACGTCCCTTCTGTGACTAATTGTTGAGTTTTCAGTTTGTGTGGTTGTAGGTATTATAGCGATATTAGTTCGAACATCGAAATCACGAAACGTACTATGGTGATATTTTCAATACTAACCAATTAAAGTCAATGAAATTTTGCAGAAACAATCTAGAAACAAATTTCTATGCTTGTATGGAGTCAGATTTTCGTTAAAAGTTAAAAGTTAAAAGTTACAGTTTCAAGTTACAGTGCCTCAAAGATTTCCATACAAATCTTAAATTAATCCTAGCATTGCAACTGTATATTTTAACGAAAATCTGACTCTATAGAAGCATAGACATTTGTTTCTAGATTGTTTCTGCAAAATTTCATTGACTTTAATTGGTTAGTATTGAAAATATCACCATAGTATATACGTTTGTATGCAGCGCGCATTTTCGCTCTCGGAATAATATTCTCTTAAGGGGAGCATCAGAACATCAAACTGAATAACTTTCTCTAAGGGACCAATATCGAAATCGCAAAAAAAAAATTTGCTGCCCCATACAAAATTGCCAACTTTAGACCCGAATGTATGTGACAGCAGTTTTTTTTTCGCGATATCGATATTGGTCCCTATTTTTCAGTTTGACGGTCTGATGCTCCCTTTAAAACAGTTTCAGCAAATTTTTTTAGACTTTGTTTGTATAATCTCTTTCTTGGTCATTTTTTTTAATGACTGAAATTTTTTATTCAATGAAGGCATGGCTAGTTTGTTCACTTTATAAAATCGAATCGAATGTTCTTACGATATTTTATGAGAGTGCGCCAACTTGGAAATCCACTCGACTAGGCACGGCTACGGCTCTATAATTTAGTTCGTCGACTTCGTAAAGTTGCAAGTACTACTCGCGTAGTTTCTACAGTTTTGTTCACTCATGTGTTGTTGTTTCACTTCATTTTCTTGTTTGTTATTGGTACTTTATAGTTGTATCGGAAAGTAATTGGCTGTTTAGTTCAATACAATAACAAATAAGGCAATATAAGGTCTAACAACATTAGCTGAAACAATTTGAAGGGGAGTATCAGACCATCAAACTGAACAACTTTCTCTATTGGACCAATATAGAAATAGCGAAAAAAAATCAGCTGTCCCATACAAAACTGCTCGACCCGAATGTATGGGACAGCTGATTTTTTTTCGCGATTTCTGATATTGGACCCACAGAGAAAGTTGTTCAGTTTGACGGTCTGATACTCCCCTTAAAATAGTTTCAGCTAATTTTGTTAGACCTTATATTATACTTACCTATAACTATGTTGTAGCTATAAATTAACGATTTTTGGATTTATTCCTTACTAGAGGACCGCGGCGAACTTCGTACCGCCTTAGAATCTTCACGACACACACTTGGCCGTTTCTTTAGCCTATGTTCATCACGAATCATGTAGCATTCTAATGGTAAAAACATTATTCAGATCGGTCCAGAACCTACCTAGTTTCAGAGCCTATTCAATACAAATAAAAAAAAACTTTCTTCTTTATAATATTAGTTACGGCATATGCTCACGACTATATTCCCCGAGGGGGTAGTCAGAGATATTCTGAAACCTCAGACACCACACGTAACATCCAAATTTCACCAGTAGTACCGAAACTATGTCCAGTGTGACGGGGGGTGAGCCCATCGCCACTTATAATGGACAGTGGGTACATTTGTATGCCTCGAAATTGCAGGTTGCAGGCATGCAGGTTTCCTCACGATGTTTTCTTTCACCGAAAAGCCAGTGGTGTTACAATTATGTCTTTAATGTTTAATTGTTTTTAATTAAGTATAAGCAGCGCTCGTTGGCGTAGTGGAGCTTCGGTATTGGAAACGATCACCGAAGTTAAGCAACGTCAGGTCCGGTCAGTCTTAGGATGGGTGACCGTTTAGTGGTATTTCATCTCGAGCGTTTCCGTGCTTCGGAAGGCACGTTAAGCAGTTGGTCTCGGATAGTTCCGTCAGATGGCGTTGTAACTATTCGTTAAGCCAAGTCAGAGGCCTATTGGCGGCTTGAAAATTCTCTGGCAGCAAGGTGACCACTAACTAGCCTCCACCAACACGCACTGGGCCCGCGTGGTGGAGTATGGCCCACTCCCTCTCACCCTTATTCGTGAGAGGAGGCCTTAGCCCTGCAGTGGGATTCTACAGGCTATAACTTACTTTTTTTTTTTTTTTTAATTAAGTATAGTACTCTGTGATATTATCGTCCTAACCTAAACCATAATCTCAAATTAAACTACGAATAAAGAAATAAATGTTAACAAGAAAAGTTGAGAGTCATCGAACAAGAACATGACAATTATTGATCCTTTTCATTACTGAGGGAATATTTTATCATGCTCGTTATAAGTTGCGAGAATCGACGTGGAAATGAATTGAAGGCTAATGATTGAAATTCACTAAAAGTTACTTTGGACTTCGATAAAGAAAGTTGACACAATATTTTGTTAACAAAATGAACGCAAAACGTACACCTACAGAATAAAGTATCCATTCTGTACGTTTTGCGTTCATTCATTTTGTCAACTGAACAAAATGATCCCATCTTAAAATTGCCGATATACAGGGTGTAAGGGACATCCCTCCGCAAACTGAAACGGTGAACTCAGACCACCAAACTGAACAACTTTCACTATGGAGCCTATCTCGGGAAACGCAAAAATAAAAGCTAGTCGTACGGTCAACGTTCTACAGGGTGAAATTGATATCATTAGCATCATTTTAAACTAAGAGTTTACTATGGGCGCAAACCGATCGGAGCAAAAAAAAAAAATCTGCTGTCCCATACAAAACTGCCGTACCTACCCGACTCAAATATATGGGACAGCTGATTTTTTTCACGTTTCCTGGGGTATGCTTCATAGTGAAAGTTGTTCAGTTTTATGGTCTGAGTTCACTGTTTCAGTTTGCAGATGGCCGTCTCTTACGATTTATGTATAGTAAATGTGAGCTATACAGGGTGTTTCATAAGTAACAATAAATTTTTGAAACTCATAAGGGGGTTGTTTAGACCGTCAAACTGAACAACTTTCTCAATGGGACCAACATCGAAATCGCGAAAAAAATAATTTTAAATCCCATACATATTTTAGCTCTAGTCGATTTGTAGAGTATAGAACATAATTTTTTTTTTTCGCGATATCGGTATTGGTCCCATAGTGAAAGTTGTTCAGTTTGATGGTCTACACCACCCCCTTAAATGTTTATTTGTAGTTTTGTAACACCTTGTATTACTGGTTCGTAGTTGTAGCTAAGTGTCTGATAACCCCAAAAGAGATTACACCTTTCGGGCCATAATGTCAAGATGAATACTCCCAACGACCACGTCAAAATAAAACATCCTGTATCTTTGATTGTCTCGACAATATTTTGATGCACTTTGTAAACCATGTAAGTTAGCGTATCCTCTAACTGTCCTTACCACAGAGTTGCGATACTACCTATAAACGAATCACGGAAGTTCAACATCATCAAAGATCGAATCACGGTTGTGCGACATTTCGAAATTCTAATCACGGAAGTGCGACTTTTCGAAATTGCGAATCACGGAAGTGCGACATCTTGAAAGTGCGAATTTAATAAACCAAAAGAGCATGGCCAGAGAGATCCTCGTGGTTACACCGGTGGTTACAATGCCTTAGAGGTGGCCTGTAACTTAGCGGGAGCTCTTGGACACTGGTCCAAGGCCACGTATGGCCACTGGTACATACATTTTTGACAGGTGTCTTTTGCTGTTGTAAAAGTAGAGTCCCAAATATCGCAGTGTCTCAAGAGGAAAGTCTTTGATCAGTCAAGAAGATCAGTCTTGTATCTTAACCCGGAACCATAAGGAAATCATCGACGTTAAAACATTTTTTGTTTCCGCCCTAATTGGGTAAAAAGTTGCAATCCTTACCACAAACGACAACACAGATTACTCATTCTAACATAAAGAAGTGTAATGTATGTAAATAATACCTTGGTAGGCCGGACCCTTTCTTAATCCCTTAAACCAGATCCTTTGTTCTGGACCTTGCATCAAGGAGACGTCCCGAATTAAACATTCCCATGGTTTTACGTCTGGGAAAATATTGTACGAGTTAAGTTAGTGGAGGCTGGAAGTGATATCATTTGGTATTGGTACCAGGCACATTGCTCTCAGAACCGATGGCCGATGGGGCCGGAAGGTTCTCGAGTGGCGGCCGCGTACCGGAAAGCGCAGCGTGGGTAGGCCCCCCACACGGTGGACCGACGACCTGGTGAAGGCAGCGGGAAACCGTTGGATGAGGGCGGCGCAGGACCGGTCGTTAAGGCGATCCTTGGGGGAGGCCTATATCCAGCAGTGGACGTCCATCGGCTGAGATGATGATGATGATGATGACCAGTTTGTTAGTTAATGTAGCTTCTAATTATCATATCAGCCAATATACGTCCACTGCTGGACATAGGCCTCCCCCAAGGATCGCTACAACGACCGGTCCTGCGCTGCCCTCATCCAACGGGTTCCCGCCACCTTCACCAGGTCGTCGGTCAACCTTGTGGGGCCTACCCTGCGCTTTCCGTAACGAGGTCGCCACTAGAGAGCTCTTTAGCCCTATCGGCCATCGGTTTTGCGAGCAATGTGCCTCGTCCATTGCCAATTTAGTTTTGCAACCCCTCCCGGGACTCCTGGCCTCGTATAACTTTTTTGAAGCCATATCCAGTATCACTAAATCCTCGGGATCAGTTCCAAACTTCCAATTACCGGACCCAAACGTTCTATTGTGCTTAAGTTCCGGTATATTCGTCGAATCGTGTGTTACTTTCGACCCTTGTTCCGGATTTGTTTAGGTCATAGTTGGAGCTGACATATTTATTGTTGTTTGCGGGTTTGTCGCTTGTTCTTTTGTTTGGTTTTTGTTAGTTGTTTAGTAAATTGAAACATGAAAAGTTGGTTTATAAAGGAACACCCTAGTTATACTTAAAGCGCATCGCATACAGAAGGAGTCGAGGCGGCGTCGAGGCGCGGGCACGCGCCTTTGCTACCTTGACATACGGTCGGTAATTGTATATCATACCAAACCGCGCGGAGCGCCGCTCGGATTCTTGGTATACAATTATCGACCGTATGTCAAGGTCTCCAAGGCGCGCCCGCGACTCGACGCCGCCTCGACTCCGCCTCGACTCCGCCTCGACTCCGCCTCGACTCCGCCTCGACTCCGCCTCGACTCCGCCTCGACTCGACTAACTTTTTTACCATTTTATACCATTATCCGCCTTAACAAGTATATCATATTCTGTAAATTTCAATAGTCTAGCTAATGCGGTATGAGCATTATCATCGCCATGATCTTTCTCTCCGCCACAGACCACATCGTATTTCAAAAGTAAAGCTTAAAATACACGTACCTACACAATATAACGTAATTTTTAACAAGAGATTTCCTCTTCGCATGACGAATCGCGTCATCATGGCGACAACAATGTGATTTTGTGGAAAAAAATCACCTTCGAGCCCTTACGGGATGTGAGAAAATGTATTACGCCAAATGGATGCGTTGAATCGAAAAAACTACATAGGCATAGGCACATATTGCCTGATTTGTTCGCTCTACTTTAAAGTGTAGCGATCAGAGCAAGCAATGTATGCCGAAATCGGCCCTAAATGTAGGTTAATGTAGAAAATAAAAACTACAGAAATCATTATAAAAAAACAATAACTTTTATACTCTGAAATCGAATCCGAGATCAAAAATTTCGAACAAAAGAGCCTCTTTTGTTTGAAATTTTTGATCTCGGATTCGATTTCAGAGTATAAAAGTTATTGTTTTTAAAAGATAAATTATTTTCTTTTGATTCTATCAACTTAGAGCTGTCACACACGATGACGCACTGACGGAGCGGCAGACGTCAGTCCATCATTTGTGAAACAAGGAGTTATAGTCTGTCTATAAAGTCGTGATAAGAATGTTTGAGGAACTAATCATTTCATGGTGTTGCCAGGTTATGCTTGATTTTGACGTTCTTGCGTTGAGACAGAGCCCTCATTTTTTATCAAGACTTTATAGACAGACCATAGAAGCACACACGGTGCGTCAATCCATTCTTGGGCGTCAAACGGACTGACGTCTGCCGCTCCATTAGTGCGTCATCGCGTGTGACCCCACTTACCACTGCGATAGAGTGCATTAGTATTGCGGTACTTTACAACGAAATATTAAACTAATAGTGTTCTAATTCAATGACTAAAAACCGTTGACTGTTTATTATAAGGACGCGCCTTGCGGTAGCATTTCCCCTCTGCCACGGTATAAGATCAATTGATTATGTGCATTTACATTAAATTTTATACCTTATCACTAAACGAGACAGCCTATAATTGCGAAACAATAATTTCGAACTTAGAACGTTTGGGGTTCACACGAGACTACTTTTCATGATTTATAACATTCAAAATTAGAATCTAAAGTTATGGGGAATAAAATCCAAAGTTGCGGATTGCATGTTACCTCGCCCCCCGCAAAAAGTGGCAGAAATGTTTGATAGTAGAATTACACGCGTAACCAGTCCTCATATAAGTAGTCGCAGCTAAACACGTTTAAACACCACCTTCTAAACAGCAAACCCACATCCATGCAATAAATTATAGCTCATTTGGCAGTGATCGTTTGTCACGGAACCCTCGCATCTGGCACGCAGATTAATAACCCTATGTACTATGGAACCCTACCTATTGTTAAGGTTATTGTGATCGCTCGCGCTGTTGACATTGATTTCCTAAACTAAATACTGTTTTACCCCAACATACAGTCTTACATTTCTACAACTATCAAATACACTCGACAACAATAATAAAAACGGGTCACCAACCAACAACATAAACCTGAATTTCTCGGAATCTAAGAATGGTAGCTTTTTTGAATAAAAACTATTTTATAGACAATTTAATACTACTTCTTAAGTTAATAAAATTTCTGGTTGCTATAAAGTAATGCCAATAAAAAAGGCTAAAACCTAAGTAAATTATTTTTTGAAAATGATATTTTTAGTATTCAACATTTATTATTAACGTGGTAATTTAATCACTTACATAGGTAGATACATTAAAATATGGGGACAAAAACAAAAACTGGTAATTTTAAATTTTTGGTCTGCGATTGAATTGACGCATTTATATTTATGTATTTTAATTAAGTCAAACAAATGAAAACTAAAAATGTTATCAATTAATTTAAGAAGTATTAAATAGTCTAATGAAATACTTTTTAAGTGAATAAGCTATTATTCTTACTTTCCGAGATATTCAGGTAGGGTATGTTGGTGACCCGTTTTTATTGTTGTCTTGTGTATATTTCCAACAATGTCGTGTGGTCTAGTGGTGACTGGGTGAGTAACCATGCCTGCCGTGCAGGATGCGTAGGTTCGATCCTCGTCCAGGCCATGTTTTTCCTTCCCATGGATTTTTTCGGAATTCATGTACGATTTGTAACATCACTGACTCTGCGGTGAAGGAAAACATCGTGCAGAAATCTGCGTACTCCGATTTCGAAGGCATGTACTGTAGTTAAATGGCAACAGTCTCATTACCCGTCACACTGGACAGAGTTTCGGTACTACTAGTGAAACGTGGATTTTGTTACATCTTGTACAGACCACCTACGGGCAACGGGTGTACTAGTATTTTTATCTCCCGGCAACGGGATGTTTTCTCGTTTCGCTCTTCTAAAATAATAATGAAAAACCTTTAAATTAATTTTAACTTAGCCGTAGTCGGTCCATAAAAGGCTTGAAGGTAAATAAACTCAAATATCATCAAAAATCAGTACCTATTTGATTAACAGAATTTCCTTAAAATTTTCCCTTTTAGAACAACAAAGATTTATTTGCATAAATTTGAAATTTCACCGAGGCTCCGTGTTGGCGGTCGGATGGGTTGGGACTCCTCGTGAACAAACTCCTTTAAACTTAAGTCAACTTCAAAGATTGATGTTAGGCACGTCTCATGATTTTTGTGTTCAACATTTCATTCAAACAATCACTCAAATTCAACCCACTACTGGACAAAAGCCTCCTATTGTGGCGACATTCATTGTTCTAATCTGATCCATTGATTAGCATGCATGCATGCATATGCTCAATAGTATATATTATCCGAGAGGGTAGTCAGATATTATACTGAAACCTCGGAACAGCCACGTTTCTGTAGTAACGAGTATGATGGGGATCACTTCACTAGTAGTACCGAAACTCTGTCCAGTATGACGGGGAGTGAACCCGTCGCCACTTGTAATTTATTTATTTATGCGTATGGCGAATTTGGTTTGTAGGCATGAGGTCATAAGTCTACATCCAGCGTTTGAAGCTATCGAAGGGCCTCAGGTGTCAGGCGTGTCAGGTCCTCACGACGGCCCGGGTAAGCTCGAAGGGTGCACCGTTGTATTATGTGCTGCATCGTCTGGTCTTCGATCCCGCAGTCACACAAGTGAGACTCCGTCCACCCCCATTTGTGTCGGAGGTAGTTGCACCTGCCGACGATCCTGTTCACGTCCGCAGGAAGCACCTCTAATATCCTGCACGTGTCCCCTAGGTGGTGCTAATCGAACAGCAAACTTAAGGCGCTTTTGTAGGCACCTTCAAATCGCACACTGCGCTGCCACTTGTAATGGACAGTAGGTACAATACATGCCTCGAAATAGAAGAATTCAGGTTTCCTCACGATTTTTTCCTTCACAGAAAAGCCAGAGGTGTTACAAATCTTACATAGATTCCGAAAAACTCATTGGTACGAGTCGGACTGGACGGGGATCGAACCAATCGCCTCCTGCACGGCAGGCAAGGTTACTCGCCAGTGGACCACCACGGCTTTGATACAATGATTACCTTTAGAATGATGTAGGTACTTGTGGTCTGTCCATTAAATACTGAATGGCATGAATAAATATCTCTACAGAACGATTGGTATTGGTAGAGCGGGTTCATTTTCTGCAACTCGACGACTCAAGAACCTATTTTGCGTGAGGTGGCAGTGACTCTTGCCATCCTATCTCCTCCAGGAAGCCCACCAGCTTGTTGATGCTGCCGAATGCTTCTGGAAGAGACCCCGGTGATCCGAGGTGTTGTGCCCGATAGAGTGTTAGCCCGTTGCATTGCATTCTCGTAGCACGTGCGCAGCTGTTTCTTCGTACTCCATGCAAACCCTGCATAGAGGACTGTTAGTAACACCAATATTAAAAAGATGTTTATCAAAAGGACCATGACCAGTCAGGGCTCCAGCAGGCGTAATTGAGCTCTCCTGAGACGCAAGAGGCTCCTGGTGAGCCTCTACAGAACGAATTTCCGGTGACTCGTTACCCAGATTTACAGGTGTTATCTATAAATCTATCACGTGCACCGGTCTCTCATATATAGTACTAAGTTTAGCTTAATTTTGCAACAAGAATACTGTTTCATAGTTTCCATTATATGTGGGATGAAAATAAATATCTTTTTTTTATTTTAAGATGTATTCGGTTAATGAAACTAAACAACTTTTCATAAGGAAGGTGGAAAAAAGTAAAATTGTCAGAACAGTCCAAAATGGACATCCATAGTCTCTGCCTACCCTCTCTGGGAAAAAGGCGTGAGTTTATGTATATGAGTGTATTTTAAAAAGAAATGGCAGAGAATGATGATGATGATGAGGGTTCATAATTTATAATGATAAATGATGTAGTGATAGTGTAAATGAAAAGAAACTGTTTCCCAGTTATCTAGTACGAAACACAGGAATGTGGCTATCTATTCTCAAACTAGGAACCAAACGGCCATACGCCCGCCGTTACCTACAGCGTTACCTTCACAATTTTATAAACTTTCCCCGAAAAGAAAAAGCAAACATCCTTATTCCGTTTCACCCGAGATTTTATCACTGTCACCTAGCCGAAGGTGATCCAATATACATGCAAATTCGACCGACAACAAATTGTGTTTACAGATGAAAGCATTCTTATATCTCACAATGTTCTCGTTCGCAATAGGACCGCGGAAAAATGATTTTATATAGAGGTATTTGCGGTGTTATACAGGGATCCTTCTTAATATGCAGGGGATCCGGAGACCAGACCATCAAACTGAACAACTTTATCTATGGGACCAACATCGAAATCGCGAAAAAAAATTCAGCTGTCCCATACATTTGAGTCGAGGCAGTTTTGTATGGGACAGCGGAACAGAAGATTTATTTTGCGATTTTGATGTTCGTGCCATAGAGAAAGTTGATCAGTTTGACGGTCTGATCATGCATAATAAGAAGGACCCTGTATAAACTCACGACAATAATCCCTTCTGGGGTAGTCACGAACTTTGCTACAAATTCCCAACTGTCTTTGCATGCAACAAGGCTTACCCTCATCCCATCATGTTAAAACTTTTAAGGCCTACGTATTTGGGATTTGTTTTTTGTAATATTTCATTTAATTAAATATGGAAGGGGTTTCCAATATTAAAGGTTGTTTTGCCGGCATCATTTTGGATATCTTTATCAATTTATGATCGCGTCAGCTGAAATACGTTCACTGCTGGAAGTAGACCTTTCTTTCAAATGATTTATACAGCGCTATAGGGTGTGCAGCTTTTCTTCCATGCTAATTGATATACTTTAAAAGGATAGTCCTTGCAGCGCGCCCGATTTTAACCTTTTCCTCGCAAGTGTGTTGAAAACCTTCGTATAAAACGCGTGAGCGTTGTTCATTTTAACAGCTTCGGCTAGTATAACAGCACTCGCCTGCTGCTCGTGCTGCAATCCCGCCTCGGCTGTAATGACTAATGGGCAACTTCGCTCACTTGTATCATAATGTACTATTACTTTAATTGGTTGGTATTCAAAATGTTACTAACTTTTTTGTATGTAGCGCGCTAAAGGGGAATAAGGGGAATATACTCTTAAAAATTCTAAAAGTGAGACTTGCTACAAATGCTCGCTTAAAAATATAGTAGTTGTAGTTTCACTCGGTGAAGGCGATCATGCAAAGACCGACAACAAATTGCGTTTAGATATGAAAGTACCTATCTAACGCCCCGCAATGTCGCACCCCGTTCAGAATAGCATCCCTGAAAAATGATTTTACGTTCAAGAGGTATTTGGGATTTGTTTTTCTCTTGTAAAATATTGTAAGAAAGGAAAGGGTTTGGTTTCCAATGTTAAAGGTGGCTCGGTTATTCTATTGGCTGTTTGGAATTCATACTATAACCACAGCTACTATTGGAGTGTCTGAGTTTACTCAGTAAACTCTCTCTCCAAGTTTAGTATCAGAGTAAACTCAGAGACTCCAATAGTACCCGGCAAGTTTGGATTGGTCGTTTTTGGGTTTGGTTTGCAACAATCACAATACATAAAACTACATCGTTATAAATTATGATTATGTTAACTTACAGTTTACAGTTCTAACAGAATGGCCAACTTTTTTTGAGTAAAATTTCTTATCTACCATAAGTTAACTGTAAGTTAACATAATTTAATTATAAGCTTTGAAATTCTGCTCCGCAACCATTTTATGTGACGGAAGTTCGAAATTTGACCACGCCGAAATACACCATGTTTTCATGTTTAAAAAAAATATACCTTTTTATTTTATATTTTTGCGTTTATTAATAACATTGTATTTACACGAGTCGTTTAGTGGATATGTATTCACAAACCGTTGTAGTTATCAATTAGTACAATTATTATCAAAATTAGTCTAGCACTTAACAATAATTACTGGTCTATAAATCCTACTAATTTAATTAATTTCAAAGATTATTGTTAAAAATACATCGTGTTAATACATGAACACGATACCTGGAAACCTTTGTACTTACAGATCGATATCTCAACAACACCGGAATGGTCAAATTATTAAATAATAAAAAATCATAATATGCAACGATATTAAAGTACATAATATGCCAAAAAGATAAATCAAATTAGTATTAATATCGATTGTACGAATGAAATTTCAGGTCTTGCATACATTTTTAACACCATGTATTAACTAACTAAAATGTATAAGTAGGTACCTATATTTTTAAAAACCAGTAAAATATTTCATATTTGTGTTTTTTTATCAAATGATTGGATTATATTTACAGTTTTTTTTATTAATTTAAAACAATAACCTTTTATTTAGATTGATAATTTTTTGTAAAAATAATTAAAAGTGATTATAAATGCAATAGAGTATCAGACTATTTTTTAGTTAAAATACATTTTCAACTTACAAAAACTATAACTAACCTATATTTTAAACGATAAAATAGAAATATTTTGAGATTTTTTAAAACATGAAATGCATTTATTTATTTTGATAAGTCTAAAATAAAAACATTGGTGCCATATAAATATAAAAAATTGCTAGTAGATAAGTATACGTATAAGTATAGTAGTACTTAACTTATAAAAAATACATTAGATTTTTCTTTATTTTCAAGTTCGTATGAAAAGTTGGAAAAAGAATTAAAACGTAAAACGATAAGTCACAAATGTTGATTATTTAACGATTTTATAAAATACACATAAAGTAATTGAGTTTTCAGATTTTGTTTTTATACATTAACGCTTTGAGTTAAATATTTGTTAAATGGCAAAGTTTTTAGCTTCATTCAAAGTCGAAGATACCTAAGAAAAATAATAACTAAACGGATAAAATTAAAAAGTTTCATTCGCAAACTGTCAAAAGAATGATGAATGGTAGTAATCGATGAACCTACCTACGCACAATTTAAACTTTTCCACGCTAATCCAATTCAATTACTTCTACGTTTTATAAGTTTAAAAGAAAATTCACTGTATTGGTCGTAAAACGAATAGGTTGAAGGCTAATTAAACAAAAATAAAGAGTAAAGTTAAATGTAACCGTTTAAAAAAAACTATTTTTCACCTACTTATTATGCCAACACTGAAAAAATTTATTAGCCGATTAACCAAATATTTTGTTAAATCTAAACAAAAGATGCTAATTTAACCTGATGTAACAGAAACAGACCGAGCTGACCTGTATTTAACAGATTAACTTTAACCGAATTTTAGTGACAACCGAATTTAGACTGTTTTTTTAAGAGCATGATCAGACCATCAAACTGAACCTGAACCTTTCTTAATGGGACCAACATCGAAATAGCGAAGAAAAACAATTAATTCTATCCAGGGTGCAACAAAACACCCTAGTAATACATAAGTGCGTTCACACACGATGACGCACTGACGGGGAGCGGCAGATGCCAGTTCATAAAACCACACCTGACAGACACAGGTGCGACAGAGGTGGCAAGATACTGGAGATTGACGATTTGAAGAAGACGTGACAATTCCACACGAGAAGAAGAAGATAGAACCACACCCGGTGCGTCAATGCGTCACCGTGTGTGCTTCTACGTGCGGTTTCATACAACTCCTTGCTTCACAAATGACGGACTGACGTTTGGTGCTCCGTCAGTGCGTCATCGTGTGTGAACGTACTAAGGGGGTTCTTCAAACCATTGTATGGGACTTTAGATTTTTTTTTTTGCGATTTCGATGTTGGTCCCATAGTGAAAGCTGTTCAGTATGATGGTCTTATCATCCTCTTCCTCTGTCAACATATTAAGTTGAACCCTGTATGTAATACCTAACCATATGGTAAAATTTAACAAAAAATCGGTTAAAAATTACAAAAAAAAATTTTTTTGTAGATTCGGTTAATCATTTTTTACAGTGAACTTACAAAATATCTGTCGTCACTGGGTCTAATCTAATACGAACAAATTCCACTTGGATACCATTAAACATAAAACCATTAAACAAAAATGAAATCCGGATTTGCGCAGCATTCACTTGTCTTCTCAACATTGTGTGTGGCCCGAACCCACTTTCCGTGGCAGTGTGGCGCCACTAGGGCGTAGAAACGCGTGTTGTGGTCAGCCACGCCGTGGCCGCCACACCTCCACTTCAGGTCCCGACGGAGGGCCGCTGTTTCACATCGCACGCATACTGTGCTGCCTGGTGGGAAAAAGAAAGGGTATTAGATGGATACAATTATTATCGGAGTCCCCTCTTCATTACTGGTCTACAGGTTTTCATTCATAACAAGGACACAAGACTTTTATTAATAAAATATGTGTTGTTGTAGAGTTTCCAGCCGTATCTTCCCTGCATTGACGAACCAAAAAAAACTTCAAAAAGTAGTAAAGTGCTTGCGAAATATGTGTGGTGTTACGCTGAGAGATAAAATGAGAAATTGTCTGATTAGAGATCGACTAGAAACAGCCAATCGAAGTGTCTAGTCGTCCGATAGTCGGACGATTAACTTTACTTTGTTCGTCTGTTTACCGGACGAGTAGCAACAGCCATTTTCTTTTCTTTCTCGGTTCTGCAGGTCTCCACACGATGTGTGTCCATCACCGCCGAGCTAGTGATAATAATGACAAATACAAACGTACATAAATTCTGGAGAACCTAGTAGTGAAATGTGACATGAAAGGAATTGAACCGCATCCTCGTGATTGTGAATGAATGAATGAATGAATGAAATATTCTTTATTTACACCAAAAATCTACCAAAAATAGATTACAATGCACAAAAGGAAATAAACTGATTATGGTACCTACACATAAGGCGGATTTTGTCGCGGAGGATTGTGTCGCAAACTTCCGATCACCGCTCCTCTGAGCATTTCTCTATAAGATTGAGAATCTTTCATATCCTTTATGCTTTATTTTATTTTATACTTAGAGAAAACAAACTCAACTCAAATATTTTATTCAAAATAATATTCCATGGATACCTAGCTTTCTGACGTCTCATTTTTGACTCTACCACCGCCTCGGAATGTGTTCCGCTGTAGAGAAGAAGCGGACAGAAACTCAAAAAACACACATCTTTCAACTATAAATAGCTTACCATCCCGTAAAGCCTTGTACTCTGAATCAGTGTGGCACCCCTTCGACACCTTGGTAACCTCGAACTGCACGCAGTACCTGGAAATACATTATAATTAGCATAACGTCAGTTTGCGGTAGAATCTGAAGACATCTTTCCTATTAATTATCTCTTCTTTGCTATTAATTATCTCTGGAGTTGCCTTACTAATAGCCATGCTTTTCCTATTGCTGTCTCCGGCTTGCAATGGAGGGAAGCCGGATATTTATTTTTCACGGCGCCGCAGACCACTGACTTTAAATACGCATAGCTTTTGATGGAACCGATTGCGATGAAACAAAGCTTTAACGTTAATCTAAACTAAGCCCAATGCTTTTGTGAAAATGTCATCTAAATCGTTTAAGTAGTTTTTAAGTGATGCATGCAGAAACAAACAAACAGACAAAAATTATAAAAATAGTCTTAATGCATTCCATCGTATTTTAAAACTATGCGTTGCCATTTTTTTTCCAAATAATTATCTTCAATATCCACTCCAAGTTTACAATTTTATTATAATAAGGGTATTATAATAAGGGAATTTATGTACGGTTGTATCATTTACCTACTAGCTCAGCGGTGAAGGAAAACATCGTGAGGAAACCTACATTCCCGAGAATAAAAAGAAAATACCATAAGTTCGGAGGTAGGTATGCGTAAATATGGGTGAGCTTGGGGCGAACACAATAGACCAGCGATGGTCGCAGTGTTACATAACGACCCTTGCTTTGTTGAAAGTTTTAATTTTTATGGAGATGCTCAGACCATGAAACTGAAAAACATCGACATCGCGAAAAAAACAGCTGCCCCATACATAATATGGGTCGAGTAGGACTGTAGTTTTGTATGGAACAGCAGATTTTTTTTCACGCTTTGGACATTTTGGTCCTATAGAGAAAGTTGTTCAGATTGATGATCTGATCATTCCTCTTATAACTGACACTAATATAACGTATACAGGGTCTTTCTGAATATGCTGACACTTTTTTAAGGGGATATTCAGACCATCAAACTGAACAACTTTCTCTATGGGACCAACATCGAAATCGCAAAAAAAAATTGATATCCCATACAAATATTTTAGCTCTAGTCGATCAATCTAGTACCTCAATGTGTAGAGTATGGAACATCAATTTTTTTTCGCGATTTCGATATTGGTCCCATAGTGAAAGTTGTTCAGTTTGATGGTCTACACCACCCCTTAAAGGTTTATTTGTATTTTTGTAACAACTTGTATACGTATAGATTTGTAGCTATACTTACTTCTGCCCACCTCAAAAAGGATATCGGTCGTGTAGGCATGTATTCAAAGTCTAAACAGGCCTTTGACTTGGTTTACGGATACTGGCAAAGGAAATAAATCCAATGCAATCTATTAACACGGAAATTGAACTGTCTCTCGACTATGAATTGTTGGTATGAGCTAAATACATTGATCTATCATATACTACTAGTCCAAGATCCAACTGTAAATTTATGCACCTAGGCATATCATCCCTGGACTATGAATCTCCATACTAATCGATGCGAACGAGCGCGTGGCATAAGCATAAGCATATGCTTACGACTATATTCCCCGAGGGGGTAGTCAGAGATATTCTGAAACCTCAGAACATCCCCTTTTCACCAGTTGTACCGAAACTCTGTCCAGTGTGACGGGGGGTGAGCCTGTCGCTACTCATAATGGACAGTGGGTACAATACATGCCTCGAAATTAAAGCATGCAGGTTTCCTCGCGATGTTTTCCTTCACCGAAAAGCCTGTGGTGTTACAAATCGTACATAAACCGCGTCGCGCGTGGCTCTGGTCAGAATTTAGCTGTTTTCTTTGAAAAATTCGAAGATTTTTTATTAATTTCGAAAAAGTTATAAAACCACATCATTCTAAATTGTGTTTTGAACAAATTGTAAATTTTCGTTTTCTTCCGATTAAAAATGTAAGAGTAAAATGGTTACAAATGGAAAAAAAGGGGTGACTTTAAAGGTAGGTACTTGCGGCAAGATTTTGCTAGGCAACCTGGCGGCCACGGCGTTTTGTATAAACCCCTGTATTAACATAAATCACATTTCGTTCACTAAAACAATTAGGTGCATTATTTCGCGGTCGGATCTCGATATATACGAACTAGAAGGTGACACTGCACTTTATAACGCCGTCCCATTCAACCACGGCAGTGTCGCCACAATGATAAATTATGAAAAACCTTTAAAAAAAAAGATGCAGGTATGTTACTAGCGCGCAAAGTGAAGACTCCAGTTCCATAGAAAACATCAATGGCTACTCGATCATGCCTCCGTAACCGATGCGCTTGTTTGATTTCTGCCACTCGATCCGGACGGCAACGGTGCATACGTCGTGCGCTGTACGAAGATCTGTTACAAAGTAACTAGTAACTCGATCATCAAAATTGTATGGAACAGCAGTTTTATAGAAAGGTAATTGAATGGCAAAGTGCCGCCCAGGGCAGATTTTTCGCAATTTCAATGATATCTTCCGATAAAATTTAGCAAACATTTTTAGGGTTCCGTCCGACGTCCGTACCCAAAGGGTGAAAACGGGACCCTACGTTGTCCCTTAAAAAGTTACAGCCCTAAATAGGTAGGACGGACTCCTACCTATTTAGGGCTGTAACTTTTGAACCGTAATAGCTAGATAGTTGAAATAATATAAGATAGTTTCACATAATATGCGTTACTACGGCGGATTTGTTAACAAATAATAAAAATGTCATAAAGTTTAAAATTAAAGGGGTTTCTTATCAAGAAACTAGGTTTTATCAACGTAAACGTAAAAACGGCAATACATAGAAACATCAAACTTGGTGTGATTATAGATCAAACTCTACTACAGTATACAGTATAGCAACAAATAATAAAAACCGGCCAAGTGTGAGTTGGTCTCCCGCTAAAGGTCCCGGAGATTTTTTAATTTTTTTTTTATTTATTTAAAATTTTCAAAAATACAAAGGGTACAAATTACTTTATATTTCACCAAACTGCAGAACAGTTTGTTGGCGAAAAAACATTACACTCAACTTAATACAATGAGTCTGTAATCTTACCTATACCTATTACCTATACATAAAAAAGTAAGTAAGTTATAGCCTGTAGAATCCCACTGCAGGGCAAAGGCCTCCTCTCACGAATAAGGGTGAGAGGGAGTGGGCCATATTCCACCACGCGGGCCCAGTGCGTGTTGGTGGAGGCAAGTTAGTGGTCACCTTGCTGTCAGAGAATTTTCAAGCCGCCAATAGGCCTCTGACTTGGCTTAACGAATAGTTACAACGCACTCTGACGGAACTATCCGAGTCCAACTGCTTAACGTGCCTTCCGAAGCACGGATACGCTCGAGATGAAATACCACGGAAGCGCTCGTTGGCGTAGTGGAGCTTCGGTATTGGAAACGATCACCGAAGTTAAGCAACGTCAGGTCCGGTCAGTCTTTGGATGGGTGACCGTTTACCTATACATAAATAAAAGTTAATCTTAATGTACACTGACCTGCAATACCAAGTACTACACATTTAATATTATAATGTTGTGTTCTGAGATGATGTGGAACCCTCTGTGCGCGAGTAGCCCGACTCGCACTTGACCGGTTTTATTCTATTTTACATTCTGGAGGAATACTACCCCCAGAGATAAGGAACGCATAGTTTATACATCTTAACATAGCATGCTAAAGTGTTTCTTAAGTTAATCCCACAATTCGGTATGTCAAGTTTTTTTTTGGAGGGCTGAATCGAAAACCATTTCGATATAATTGTCTCAATAATCATATTTTCTATGTCAGAGATTTTAAAATGAAAGGATTACAGATATTTTTAATAAAATAACGTCGTTTTTTGGTCCGTCCAGTGACGTCACTGGAATACCTGTGAACTCCTTGGTAAACATAAAATCAACTTAAAATAACCGGCACTTAAGAAAAAAAAATACATTCACAATGTCAGAATTTGACATTTGATGTTGCCGTAGCTGTTTCCAGCATAGAGTTAGAAAGAGGAGGCAGGTTTAATTTTTTAAAATATACTAGCATGTAGTTTTTCTCCACGGAGTTCGAATTATTTTCTCTACACCATTTTTGCACTTAGAGATTACAGATCAAAATAATTTAAAAATTAAATTTATATTGATAAACTCAATGAATCGCAATAAAAATGAAATAGGAGTCTTAAAATTATGTCTTCTATCCGTAAAAAATATAAAAATGGAGACCAAAAAAAACATGACATACCGAATTCCCACACAATGCTCCTCTATAATTACTAATTACATTCTTATTATTAACGTTCTAAGAACGATAATCGCATGATTCAGGCTATTTCTTACGAGAAACACTTTAAGCATAGGTGGTTATTAAGCAGGAGCTTTGATAAGTGTGTTTTTAGGATCAGACATCGATATTAATTAATATTTGTGAGGTGGAATTAATAGCGATAAAGTTTGTGATGGTATGGCGTTAATTGAAGGCAAGCTTTTCCCAGATAGGAATTTCTAGGAATAAACTTATGGCAAGTTATTTTATCAAACTTTCTAGTTACCCTCCAAACTTGTACAATGTTTACTCTATGTTTGCTAATGCAATACAACGCATGCAACGAATTCATTTTAGTACTGTAAGGCTGCTTTTCCACCAGAGATGTGCAAGGAGGCGGTGACCGAGGAAAAAATCGGCCAATGTGAGTGCTTCAATTTCCCAATGACGTAATCGAGCGAGCGCGATATTGGCGGATTGTTTCCTCGCTCACCGCCTCGCTACCTCGCACACCTCTGGTGGAGAAGCAGCCTAAGTAGCGGCGCCCGTGACCTCTTACGCGCGGACCACTGATTTTTAAATAAATACTCATAACTTTTGATGACGAGAACCAATTTCGATGAAATAAAGCTTAAATGTTAATCCAAACTAAACCCTATGCTGTTGTGGAAAGTTCATCGAAATCGGTTTAGGAGTTTTTATGTGATGCGTGCACAAACAAACCGACAAACAGACGAAAATGCTAAAAATTGTCTCAATGCATTCCATTATACCAATCTATAATTTTACAAACATCTTCAATGTATAAGGTTAAATCTAATTAGTTGGCAAAACTTAACAAACGCATTTAGTATCTGTTTCTAAGTACAATTGCGTGATAATGACCCGCCGCCCGGTCATATTCTTACGTACGATAATAATATTTTCGTAATCATCAATACAAAGTATAAACATTGATAATGCAAACTGTTAACATTAACAAGTTCAGTTGGTTCAGTTTCGCCAACAATTTTAAATAACCTTCCTTATATAGAATAGATAATAGATAGTTATACTCACTCTCTGTGCGAGTTGGACTCAGGATCGTCAGGGTTGCGTAGGCGCAGGTTCTTGCGGATGTCCACTGTCTCGTTGGAGTGCCGGCTCACTGACAACCCTCCTGGGAGTATCATAGCTGTTTCCTCTGTTGAATTAAACTAAGAATCAGTTCACGTTGAATGAAAGTCGTTAACGATTCAAATTAATAGTGCCTAATTTATCTTCTGTATTTTTCTGTTATACGACTTGGCTGTGCTTGATAATTATGTATGCATGCAATATGAAAAATAGAGACCAGAGCGAGCGAAGCGAGCTCGAAATGTTTCAACTCTACAACTTGGCTATAACTAGAACTCTATATCTATTTGTATTTTTAGCACTGTACGCATAGACGCTTACAGTAAATAAAAAAATAAAAAAAATATTTATTTCAGACAACATAATTAGTGATAAAGATATAAATGGTAACCAGAGTGAGTGAAGCGAGCTTGACATTTTTCCGAAATAGGGCTTAGCTGTGATTTTAACTCCGTCGCTTTATAATATAAAGAATATCTTAATCTTAACTATTATAAAACTGTAACTGAAGTGTGTCTGTACATTGAAGATATTTACAAAAAAAAGATTACGATATGGTTTTTAAATATCCCCGACTCGAAATCAACCTTTTTTAGAAATTTTGTCTGTCTGTTTGTCTGTTTGTTTGTGTGTTTGTTTGTTTGTTTGTTTGTTTGTTTGTTTGATCGCGCATCACGCAAAAACTACTGAACCGATTTTGATGAAACTTTTTTTGTTTGATAGCTTATGATCTGACTTAAAATCTGGTATATAATTTGTGCGGACGAAGTCGCGGGAAAACACTAGTATAGAATAAAGTGCGCTTTAAATACCTAGTAGGTATTTATTATAATAACACGTTCTCGTGTTATTATATATATAGAGAGAGCAAAGCGAGCTCAAAGTTTTCCACAAAATTTCCACAGTCTCACAATTTCCTCCCCATGTGTGTGGCCCTACGGGCCGGTTTGCTGGTTTGAATCGGTTTGCTCCGAAAAGTTGTTCGGTTTGATGGGTAGAATATGGATGCCAATGATTTCAATTTATGGATTCGATTCTCACCTCTCAACGGTACGTCGCTGTCAGCAGAACAACCGTGGTGCGCCTGGCACGCTCTGCGTTGCAACAACGAGGGGCAATGTCTGCCGCCATGCGCGGGCGCCTGGACGATCGTGCGGCTGCGCGCCATGCTGCCAGAGCCGCACGTCGTGTCGCAGTCCGACCACGGACCCCATCCTGACACCACGCAGTCTATTACTGTGGACAATGGAAAATACAATTTTATAAATATGAACAGTCAAAATGGGTCGACACGGATGTATGCGAAATTGCGAACCAAAATATTTGCTGTTCCATAGAAAATTTAAATAGCTTCTCCACAAATATGTATGAAACAGCAGATATTTTTTTCGCGATTTCATTATTGGTCCCATAGTACCTATGGTATAAACGTTGTTCAGCTTGATGGTCTTGGCTTCAAAACGACCCTGAAGATCACGGTGTAAAAGAACCGGTGCCAATCGTGACATTCCGACTGAGCTTGGAATAATATTTTGGGCTTGGCTTGACTCAGACTCCAATAAAAAATATACGTTCTTATAGATGCAAAGGTAAAAGGCATCGGCTGTTCAACTTCCAGCTTCATATTATTTGAAGTCGGTTTTTATATTTATTTGTAAAAATTTTGCTTATTTGTCGGTTAAATACACTACCATTCGACTTAGATATCAATTATAAACGCTAGGAGCTAGTATATCGATATAAAGCAAGTTCTGCAGTCGCCGACGATTTGTTATCAACTTTTTAGGAGTTCTATTGCATAGCTCCAAATGGCGTCACCAGATCTTCAACAAATTAAAATGGGACCAACTTGGGGATAACTCTTTCGGAACCAAAAAATAATTACCCAAATCGTAAAAAAAACATACAAACGAATTGGGAATCTCCTCTTTTTTAAATGTCGGTTTAACACAAGCTTGGAATCAATGGAATCCAATAAACTTTACCAACATATTCAAGTACGTGTACACGTGGCCATAACTGCTTGTACTAACGGCTTTTTGTTGACAGATTGCCTCTTAAGGGTCCCTTTATAGCCCATTACAATGTTCGCCATCGATGTTTGAGAATTTTACGAGGTTTAGCATAAGAATCAAAAGGTCATAAACATGGCTACGAAGAAGCTTTCAAGGTATTGTCACAACTACCAACTACATATTATTATATTTTGACATTATTATACTTCGACATTATTAAATGTTGACATTATTATATTTCGACATTATTAGCTACTCTTCGACTTTATTAGACTTCGACATTTGACATTTTTATACCCTGTCATTATTCATTTTAGACATTAATCGCCTAAACCAATACTCCGACTTTATTACACTTCGACATTATTATACTTCGACATTATTAAGTAATGACATTATTACTTTAGATTGAGTCTTTACTTCACAAAATACCTACTTTCTTCTTATCATTTATTGTTACTTTAGCCTACCTTTTGATAGGTAGCTATCATTGTTTAAGCTTTGCAAGCACTTTTATCTAATCTAATCTAAACTATTATAAAACTGTAACTGAAGTATGTCTGTACATTGAAGATATTTACATAAAAAAGATTACGATATGGTTTTTAGGTATCCCTGACTCGAAATCAACCTTTTTTAGAGATTTTGTCTGTCTGTTTGTCTGTTTGTTTGTGTGTTTGTTTGTTTGTTTGTTTGTTTGTTCGCGCATCACGCAAAAACTACTGAACCGATTTTGATGAAACTTTTTTTGTTTGATAGCTTATGATCTGACTTAAAATCTGGTATATAATTTGTGAGGACGAAGTCGCGGGAAAACACTAGTCTACTATAAATTAACATTAGCGGATTCCTGTAATTGGTCTATTCTATGTTCATAGTCTCTAACCATTCATTTGTATTTTGACTCTTGGTAGCTCGTCATTATTACCTTAGATCAAAATAAAATCAATGGATAGGCCTTACGCGAACATTTCAAACCAGAAAAATGAGGCAAAACAAATGAAAGGTTTACTTCAAATTTGTATGCAAGTGCCCTAGATTTGACAGATAATGGCGCTAGTTTGTATGGACCAACTGCACCAGTAGTGTGCTTCAACTTACGGCGCTTTAGGCCTATCCATTAATTTTATTTTGATCTAAGATTATTACTACCAGAGTATATTCTAAACTGGCCAGACAAAAAGTTTAAGTCCCATGTTCAGAAAGTCATTTGTAAAACAGGTTACGATAATTTCGATGATTATATGAACGACCGAAATGTCTGATCCTGACAAAATAAATAAATAACGCTCACAGGCACATACACTGTGATGATCCCGAACTAGCACTAAAGGCTTTTATTATGGAAACCATACAACAACGGCATGAACATAATATAACATCCATGACCGAACCGGGATTCGAACCCAGGACCCTGGTTTGGCAGTTCGGCATGGTAACCATTACACCAACCGGGTCGTCCGTCGGGTCGGGACAATGTTACACTATGTAAATCAATATTGTATTTGTAATTGTACTTTGTATTTGTTTTGTTTTAAATATGTGTGTTGTAGAGATTTCTGGCCGCATCTTCTCTATACACCGAACAGCTGATTGTTTTTGATGTTTTCAGGGTTGATCTTATAGTAAAGTTGTTCAGTTTTCGATCAAATTGATACCATCCACTTCATTAGGTACACCAAAATTATCTACAAGAGCCAGAAGCAAAAAACTTGAAAGAACTCAAATAATTCCAGTCTAACGAGCATACAACGCTTCAATATACATAAAATTCTCTTAAAACATCTAATAAACATACCTTTTTCAACAAATTAACTAGGTAAAATGTATTTTTCAAAGCTATCCGATCGAACCATTCCAAATCATTGGATTCCGATATTAAATTGCCTAGTCACTGCTGTTGGTCGCTCTGTCGCTCCATGAAGTGAATTAAAGCGGTAAATAAAAAATAAAATACTGGATGTAGACAGGGCCGAATTAAACAGAGGCCCTAAATCATTGATACCTTCATAACAGAAGCTCCTACGTAGCTCTTTTTTGTACTAACTAACAGTAATCATACAAAAAACGACAAATACTCAGTTGCAGAAACGCTCTAGTTAATCCTCCATTAAATCTCTCGTCAATTTTTGTCTCGTTGACGTAGTAAAAGCTAGCAAGAGATTTAATGGAGAATTAACTTTAATGAGTGTTTTTGCAACTGAGTGTAAGTTTATGAATGAAAAACTACATGTTCGTACCACCCAACAATGTTGCATACTTGATTTGTGTGGATAATTTATCAGATTTGGACAAAAATGTACTAAGATTTTGTATTAGACTTGGAGTCTATCTATTTACGTCCACTCAAATTCATCGAAGCATTATTTAAAAACTGAAAAGTGTCAGTGTATTGTTTTGAACTCGGTTTAATAATCTAGTGGAGTTGTAGTGTGTGCATAGCACACACACTACACTTTTGTCTGATCTACACCTTTAATCCCCACACCACAGTCCTTAATTTTTGGCATTTTGTATCGTTTCCCACTGCCTATCCATCTTGGTAACGAAACAGGAAAGCGGGCGTGGCGGAGTGGTCCACAAGTTTCAACAGTCCTAAGGCCTTTATGGTTCTGAATCCGGCTCTGACTGTTCATTGAAAATTCGAAACAGATTTTTGCAGGTATAAATCTGTATTTGCCTTATTGCCATTTTCTTTTCTATTTTATAGGTATACATCAAATCTGAAAGAATAGGAATCTTGGAATAGGTACTTAGAATTGAAAGCGGATTGCAAATTTTTTTACCTCCATAAATTCGAGGAAGCCGTGGAGGTCCAGTGGCGAGTAACCTTGCCTGCCGTGCAGGAGCCCATGGTTAGATCCCCGTTCAGGCCAGATTTGTTACACCACAGGTTTTTCGGTCAAGGAAAACATCGCGAGGAAACCGGCATCCTTCAATTTCGAGGCATGTATGTACCTACTGATCCATTACAAGTGGTGACGGGCTCACTCCCCGTTACACTGGATAGCGATTCGGTACTACTAGTGAAATGTGGATGTTCTGAGGTTTCAGAATAGAGTAGAATCCCTCGGGGAATATAGTGAACATATTCTATAAACTCGTGGAAGTAAGCAAAGGTACATAAAACATGTCATCTCTAACCGAAGCTCCTTTCACACAGCACGTTGTAAATGCTCTAAGCGATGTAAGACCACGTAAGTGTATTCACATAAGTGTGAAAACATATTCCGGCACTTACAATAGCGTGTTCAGGCTTGAAATCTCCTTAGATCCGAGTAAAGCTCGCGTCGGAATAATAGGTGCTTGGGTAACCTAGGTGGGTGTGGGTGGGTTGGTGCAACGTGTCGTAGGGATTTGTACAATGTTATGATTCAAAGTAGTTTAAATATCCGGCTCGAAGGACCAAGATTTGGAAGACTGAATAGAAACAAAAGCTTCTTTGAAAACTCTTTGATAATGAATTTATGAAATGAACGAATATCAGCATCGTTGGACTCGTTGGTGCGTTACGGACAGGTATGGACACTCAATCAAGATTGTCCGGGTTCTAATCCACACGGACTAAATGCTATATGCAATATTCTAACTGATGTGCGTAATACCGACCACTCTCAAATCAAACGGTGAAGTAGATCGTGAGGAAACCTACATTACTCTGAGGAAGAAATTCTGATGCGTACGTGGGAATTGGGCACCCGTGGTGGACTGTCGCCCATACAGTATGTATGGGCGTCCATACACCCTCCCTGAGAGAGGCAGATTTTTTTCCTGACTTTCTCTCCATTGTGAAAGTTGTTGAGTTTGATTAGTAATTATGATACTTTGATGGTCTAAATATCCCTTGAATGTGCGTTCACACACGATGACGCACTGACGCAGCAGCAAACGTCAGTCCGTCATTTGTGAAGCAAGAAGTTGTATGAAACCGCACGTAGAAGCACACACGGTGACGCATTGACTGACATCTCCCGCTCCGTCAGTGCGTCATCGTGTGTGAACGCACTATGGTGTTTTTTTGCACACTGTATTAGTAGTAATATCAAGTCATATAGAGTAGTATAATATCGATATCAACTCAATTTAATAGCAAAATGTCATCATATCATTAAGTTTTAATTAACCGACCACTACATCATCAGAATGCATACCTATCGGACCAAAATGCATCGTTTAACCACAACAACAGTTTTAAGTGCAGCAAAATTATTTCAAAATACAATTTCATCGAGCATTTATGCAAAAATTTTCAATTTTATTTTGCTTATAGAGTTGAAGAGATGAGAGAGGTGTGCATAAAAATACAGGGTGTAAGTGACCTAGCAAATACTGAAACGGTGAACTTAGATTATCAAACTGTAAAACTGTAACACTTTCAACTTTAAAAAAAAAAAACAGCTGTCCCATACATTTGAGTCGGGAAGGTACAGCAGTTTTGTATGGGACAGCTGTTTTTTCGCGTTTCCTGAGATAGTGAAAGTTGTTGAGTTTTATGGTCTGAGTTCACAGTTTCAGTATTTAATAAACTGTTACTTACACCCCCTATAGACACAGGGTCACTGAACAACTTTTCTATGGAGCTAAAATAGATAAAAATAAAAAATCTGCTGTTTCATTCAAAACTGGAGTAGGTACTCGACTCAAATGTATGGGACAGAAGATTTTTTCGACTTCGTCTCCATAGCGAAAGTTGTTCAGTTTTATGGTAACCAGCCCATTAAATATCAGTGGGGTGTTTTGCTACACCTTGCAATTATACCATCCAACGGGTTCACACCGCTCCGCCTTCACCAGGTCGTCGGTCCACCTTGTAGGGGCCTACCTAAGTTACGCTTACCAGTAACACTTCTGCCACTCGAGATCCCTTCGACCCCATCTTCCATCGGTTCTAATGAGCAATGTGCCCCGCCCATTACCATATAACTCAATGCAGACACGAAAAGAAGAACTTACAATAAGTTTACTGCTGACGATTATAAACCCTTCCAAGAATTTTTAGGGGTCCGCACCCAAAGCCTACTAAGAAAAAATAAAGTTATAGCCTGTAGAATCCCACTGCAGGGCAAAGGCCTCCTCTCACGAATAAGGGTGAGAGGGAGCGGGCCATTCTACACCACGCGGGCCCAGTGCGTGTTGGTGGAGGCAAGTTCGTGGTCACCTTGCTGTCAGAGAATTTTCAAGCCGCCAATAGGCCTCTGACCTGGCTTAACCAATAGTTACAACGTCATCTGACGGAACTATCCAAGACCAACTGCTTAACGTACCTTCCGAAGCACGGAAACGCTCGAGATGAAACACCACTAAACGGTCACCCATCCAAAGGCTTACCGGACCTGACGTTGCTTAACTTCGGTGATCGTTTCCAATACCGAAGCTCCACTACGCCAACGCCATCTCTATCAAGCCTACTATCAAGTTTGAAATAGCAATGTGCATGATCCCGCTCGCAAATGTGACGTCACTCAATCACACGAACTTCACTCGAGTCATTTCTAATAACTGTTTCCATTAAATAGAGTCTATGTTCCTTTACAACCGACTGAAGTTAATTCCAACGGCCCTTCAAGGTCATGCGCATTGTTATTTTAAACTGATAATATATTAATTAAGTAATCTGTGACGTGGACGACACGCCGGAAAACATTGATTAAACTAACTATAGCTACTACTCGTATACTAGGTAGGTACGCACATTTCTACTGAAGAATTTGGTACACCAACCTCTTCATACTATTTCAGAGCAGACAATTTCCGAAACATTAAACAAGGCATTTTTAATTTGTACCCTTAACCGCGGTCCCAAGCGGGGCATACTCCCTGTGGGTCTGTGATAGAGACGTTACGTTATATCTATATCCGTAGAAATATCCATTCGGATTTCAAGCCATATCCGTACCTGAGATTCCTAGTTTTTTCGTATTTAATCATCGTCTTCCTGCCCTTATCCCAGTACTTGGGGTCGGCGCAATATGTCGTTTTCCTTCATTCATCTTTTTAACCTTGTCTACAAATGTCATCTTTCACACAATCCATCCATCTTTTGTTTGGTCGTCCTCTCTTCATGCAGCCATCCACATTCATATTTAACACTCGTCTTGTAATATTCAATTACACTCATCTCTTCTCATCACACGCCCATACAACGATAATCGATTTCCACGCAGTTTTTCATTTATAGGCGCTACATTAAAAAAAAAAAAATCATTATTTTCCAAGATAAATACGCTTTTAAATTAAGATATTTATGAAGTTTTCGATTTTGTTTTTTGTTATATTAAAATTTAGGTAGATTTACAAAACAATCCTGCTTGGGTATAATTAGTTTAATATTTATAAATAAACTGTTACCAATTTTTTTTAAACTTGGTTGGTCCGTAGCTGTATTATATTTTAAGATCTTACGCCTACAAGTAACCAAAATTTATATTAACTTTCAATTCAATTAAGTACACACGGCGACACGTCATACCCATAACTACACTACCTACGTACAAAATACAAAATAGTGCGGTAGAGAGCCTGCATAGACGCGGCTACCGGAGCGAAACAACAACAACATAGGTACTTACCGCACCCTCTCGCACGATTCGCAGCGTTCAACTTCTAATAGTTCAAAGTCCAAACAGAGTAACCGGGCCTGTCGCCGTGTGTAAAGCCTGACCAGGAAAATAAAAAACCTGGATTGGGGGCGCTGCAATCGACTGTCACCTTTAATGTTAGTGTTCCAAGTACAAAAATTAGTTCCAATGATTTTCCGCAACATGGCGAGGTTTTTTATATTTCTGTTCAGGCTTTACGTATCTTCAAAAAGGACGTATGCATAGAATAATGTTTTTTTTAAATGGATGAAGCGTACAATTTATTAATACTCTGGTGTAATAAAAACAAAACAATAATACAAATAAAATGCCTTCATACACCTACCCTACCTACACCCGTGTGATAATTGCGGACATGATTATGTAAATATGTTGGTTCGTTTCGGTATTACTTAAGGCTGCACCGAGCCTATTGTGCTGCACCCAATCGTATTGTTTTTATTTATTAGCAATTGAACAATATTTCCAAAAAACAAGAATGTCACATTGTAGTCATTGCTGATTTTCAATTTATCGGGTCACTGCGGATTTGTCTTTATAATGTTTGTAGTTATTATCGTTAAAACCGCCAAAAGTGCCCACTTAAGGATAATAGCTACAAGCGTAAAACATAATAATCCGTAACGTTTCAATAAATTGAAAGCCAATCAGGACTACAATGTAAAATTCTTGATTTTTGGAAATGTTGTTTAATTGTTTAGAAATAAAAAAAAAAGATAGAGGGCAGCACAATAGGATCGGTAGGCTCTTAACTGAAATGAGACAGTTTTAATAACATAATATATACGAGTAAACCTTCGATCAAAGTAAAATTTATGTATTACGCGAACATTTCAAACGAGGAAAATAAGTTAAAACTATTGCGTCAATATCATCATCATCAGCCTATATACGTCCCACTACAGGGCACAGGCCTACTCCCAAGGAGGGTGTATGGGCGTTAGTCCACCACGCATGCCCAATGCGGATTGGTAGACTTTACATACGCATCGGAATTTCTCCTTCAGGGAATGTAGTTTACCCTACGATGTTTTCCTTCACTGTTTGAGAGCAGTCGATAATTACGTAGTAACATAAGTTAGAAAAACTCATTGGTACAAAGTACATGGCAAGTCGTCCGTGCGGATTCAAACCTGGTCCTCAACATTGAGTTTCAATAGCTCTCCGCAAAGCGCCAACTTCGCTCTCAATTAGTTGTCTAGTCATTATAACTAGCCTTTATTTTGACGAAAGGTCAGGTATACGTACTGAGATGAACAGACCAAGTCGACGCCAGCGCCTTGATTGTGTGCTTCAACTAAAAACGCTTTTAGGGCATTCTATTTAATTTGGTCGATTAATTTACTTGTATCCACATAAGATCATTATAGGAACGGTGACAAAGTTTTAAGCTATTTTGCAGACCTATGAATATTCTCCATTGCAGCAAGGATCAATTTCAGCATCTTTCAAGGTTTCAGGATGGCTGGTAGGAATTTAAGTATCGATATCCGAAATGAACTATCCATGACACCCCTATTCTGAGACCTAACAAAACTTCAATTAACTTGAATAATTAGAACGATCCCATCTCTTGCTGTGATTAAAACCCGATTACATTTATATTGAATGGCGAAGAAGTTATTTACTGGATTAACAATTACCCAAAAAATGCTGTTTTTGTTTGTTTTACTAGAGTTATGAAAAAGCGGCCTCATCAAGAATTTAAGGAACCAAGTTATGTAACCCACATGTAAACAAGGTATTTATTTAAAAGAACTGTTCGATTGACTTAGAGTGTGATAATCATCTTCTAATTATGGTCTAAACTTTAGACCATCAAATCGAAAAAAAATCGCCGATATAAATAAGTACCTAAGTAGGTACCTATATCGTACTCTAAGTCAATTTCACCTTTATTTTATTTGTCCATCTTGCTTTGATCGAAGATGTTAACATACGTTTTAACCAAATCACGACTATACTCCTTTTTAGGGTAGTCAGAAATCCAGCTAAATCTACCAAAATCCTAGTTAAAGTTGCAATTTCAGCAAGGTGGGAGTCTTCCCTTCCATTTTAGTTTCTTTCTAGGTTTCAGGATGGTGTGATTACCATTTATAATGGTAAGAGTTTTAATATAGACATCCGAAATCGAATATCCATGACATCCCTATTAATTAATACCTACTACATTAAAACAGTCCACCTGTAGGTATTATGTTAACGTGTTTCCGCAAATATAATTCATTTCATTTCATATTAGACATAATATAATAATATTTCTTTTTTATTGACATTTCTTTATGGGTTTTTTGCCTTTAATAAAAAAAAACGTTATTAAATAATTAGAATGACCTCCTCTCTTGCTGTGATTAACTTTCGATTACATTTAATTGTACTGAAAGGCGAAGATTTATTCTATTGGGTAAAAAATAACACAAAATGTTATTTTTGTTTGTTTTTACTGGAAATATAAAAAAGCGGTCTTATCAGGAATTAAAGGAAAAGATCTTAAGAGTTTTCAAACGGTTATTTATCTGTAACATAGATTTATATTAAGCCATCCCGTGGCCGCACATGGAACAGTAATAGTTTGACTTTTGCATACTAAAAGACGGTTCGACGGGCCCTACGTTAAAGTCCGAAAGTGGCAGTTACGAAGTTATACTACTATTGCATTTTCGGAATCTACACATCCTAATCAATAAGATAAAAAAATAAAAAATTTAAAAAGTCTGTATTTAATAGGTTTTTACCAATCGTATAATGTCGTATATGCAACCCGCCTACGGCGTATAGATATGAATCTGTCTCTTCCGCACTATTACTCTGTCGCGGCGGGGCGCCCCCGCACGCAACTGTCAGTTCCGTATTCATTCGCTGGAGATTGCGGTGGATTGAGCTTACGCGGTAAAAAGTGGATTTTAATTTTTAAATGGCTAGTAGGAGACAATTTAATGAATAATATGAAAGGCAAAGCTTAAAGTGAAGTGAAAAAACCAATTAAGAAAAAAAAGATACGCCTTTTAGTTAAAGTTGAGGAAATATTTGCTGACCATTTTGCATTATTTAGTTGTTTTACCTATTCTTTATCGTTCAAATTCTTCATTACATAAACACTGCTTAAAACTAATAAATGATTGAAAATACTAAGCAGTAGTTTAAAACTTTTTTGCCTATAACTTTATTTAAAATAGGTTCCGTTGTACAAATACGTAGGTGACTAGTTACGAAATTGTACATCGGAATTGTTATAAAAAAAATAATGAAACTTCCGTATACGTAGTTATACAACGGATACTAATTAAATTCTGTTTTTGTATCTGTAAAGTTCCTTAATATTGGAAATACTAGTTACTTTTAGGTATTTATTATTTTCGAAAAAAACATACAGGGTGTAACAAAAAGGAGGTAACAAGCCGAAACAGAACGATAGGGCTCATGAAAGTGAACAACTTTTCCCAAGGAACATGAACAGAAATGTGAACAACTAAATCGAACAATTTGTATGACAATCCAATATTATTTTCATATTTTGAGCTGTGCTGCTTGGGGAAAGTTGTTCAATTTTATGAGTACTGATGCTGTGTTTCGTCTTGTTACTTACCCCCTTTTTGTTACATTTTGTACAAAAAGAAAAAAATTTAACACCTTTACGACAGTAGGTACTAATATCTTTTTCAAAACAAAAAATTCGTTTAAATAACAAAAAATATTTTCAACCATTGCTTTAACTTGCTTGGCAGTCATAATAACAGATAAAAAGATAGTCATATCTTTCAAATATTACAAAAAGTACTAAAAAACTTATAGATAACTGAAAATGGAGTAAAAGTTTAAAAAACAAAAATATTTAGAGTATTATGTCATGTCAGACGATATGGACTTCAAGAAATCCAGCAGGAAGGCATGGCGCGTTCTCATTAACCTAACTGAAAAGAAGACACCTCAGAAGACCTGCACCAAACTGCATCCAGATGCTATCGCCAACAGGATGGTTGAGGTGACGCAGGCAAAGCGGGACAAACGACACACAAAAACGGTGAAATAGCAACTTGCCCACTTAAGACGAACCGTTGTTGATAGTGAAGAGCTATCAAGGCCATTCTCGGCCCCAGAGGTACCCGAGAACTACAGGCCTATTGCTCTTCTTAGCTGTACTTACACATTTCTGGAACGTCTTATACTGACTTGAAATAGCTCCTTTTATCGAGGCAGTAACACCCCCAGAGCAGGCCGGTTTCAGATGCGGTTGCAGCTGCACGGCCCAAGTTTTGGCACTCACCACACACATCGAGCACGGCTTCCAGAAACAGATGAAATCGACGGCTGTCTTTGTTGACCTGACCGCCGCTTACGACACCGTATGGAGAATGGGCCTCGTCTTCAAGCTGATGTCGGCCGTCCCAAACAGGGCGATGGTAGACCTTGTCTCTAACATGCTGAGTGAGAGGCGGTTCGAGGTCTTTCTTGGTGATGTGAAAAACAGGAAAAGAAAACTGAACAACGGGGAGAGGACATCCTATCATCGGACCTTAGGAAGCTTTCTAATTACTTCACACAATGGAGACCAATACCAAGCGCCAGCAAAACGGTAGTTTCCTGTTTTCATCTGAACAACCGTCAATGCCAAATACGAGCCGGCTGTCATATGAAACACTTAGGTACAACCCCTTTCCGAAGTACTTGGGAGTCACGCTGGACAGGTCGCTCATGTATAAAGAACACCTCACTAAACTGTCACATAAGATCTCGACACGAAACAAAATCATTCACAAACTGAGTGGCACATCGTGGGGTGCTTCGGCTGACTGCCTCCAAACTTCTGCGATCAGCCTGGTCTATTCGGCAGCGGAATACTGTGCTCCTGTCTGGCTAGAGAGCGCGGATGTGCAAGCGATAGGCGCCAGGTTGAACGACACCATGAGACGCATGTCCGGGACGGTAAAGTCGACGCCCACGCACTGGCTACCGGTGCTGAGCCATATCGCGCCGCCGAACCATCGAAGACAGCATGCGCTCAAGAGAGAGGCTAACCACCTGGCACCGCGATGCACCTGCCCTTCCACGAGGAGTTTTTCAGCCCGCCCCCACAGAGGCTCAAGTTTGGGCCTGCGTCACCGCAAGCAAACTTAGAACCGAGGATTTTAATCTGGAGCGGCGCTGGAAGGACGAGTGGAGGAGCAAAACTGGTGGATCGCCAGAGGAATACTGGACCTCACTGTCAAGCCTAAGGGATTCCATCTGCCGCGCAAGGACTGGTGTCGCCTCAACAGGCTAAGGACCGGCCACGGCAGGTGCAACTACCTCCGACACAAATGGGGCTGGACAGAGTCTCCCTTGTGTGACTGCGGGATCGAAGACCAGACGATGCAGCACATAATACAACGGTTCCCTTTCGAGCTAACCCGGGCCGTCCTGAGGACCTGACACATCTGACACCTGAGATCCTTCGATGGCTTCAGACGCTGGATGTAGACTTATTGACCTTATGCCAATTTGGCGCCACGCTGGCGCCGCGCTGACACCGCGGTGACGCTGCTTCGACGTCTCGTTGACGTCGCGTCGACGCTGCCTGCGCGGAGGCTGGCTCGACGACGACGCTCGAAAGACGCTAGTGTGGGGCTCTAACTCGTATTTTTGTGATACTATGCCTTAATAATGATTATAATAATGTTATAAGTACTTAATACGAGTTACAAGACTGCCTTTGTTAGTAGCCTTACTTAGTACCTAAATGTCTAGAGGTGGAAAAACTATTCTGTTTTTAATACTTCAAAGAATTTTAATAATTTTTAAAAACTTAAGAACTAAGGTATTTGGAATACACTCTCTTTGATTAGCCGGGAAGTAGGGTGTTGAAGTAATTTAGAGAAATCATATTACGCTTCCAGAAACTCGAACTTTTCCAGGTAAAATTACATAAGAGGTAAATACTACATTATTGACTCATTGTTGTACCATAATAAAAAGCTGTAACAGGCATATATGCGACTAAAAACAATAGAACATCCAAGTAAAATGCCGTAAGGGCCACTTCCGATTTTGAGGTTTGATCAACTGCAATACATAAGTCCGTAAATACCAGTTCCGTAAAACTTAAATCGTAAATTCCGTCCGTATCTGCATTTTTTTCAAAACTAATAGTATTTATTTAAATTCAAACATTCCAAATTAAACTTTACCTTTTTTACGAGTAGAATGCCGATTTTGAAATCTGTAACATTAATAGAAGCCGAGACATGATGCGACCAACTTATCATAACTTTGTAATCGTTCTCCTGTAAAATTTGCGTTTTGCAGATACGGACTTTATCGTAGGGCCCGTCGGTTTGTTTGGCAAAGATTCTATAGGATTGACAGCTTGCCAAACACAAAAATCAGCCACGATGACCGAAACAAAAAATAATGTTTTGTCTTTTTTGTTTCCATTAGTTTTCACAACTAGCTATCTCGCTCTCGATTTCTTGTCTCCATATTGTAGCTTAAGCGTAGAAAATACTTCGCCTATGCGAGCGTAAGCGAAAAGTTTTAAATCTATGGTCTGTAAGAATTCGGTTCAAGTGACAGTGAATCACTGAAGGCTATACTCCAAGAAGCTTGCAAGGCCATCTGATGGTTGATGATGACCTAACACCAGAAAACTGGAAACGGTATAAACGGTATTGCCTATACTAGTACTTGTATTAATTGAGGTATTAATAGAGGTCAGTGAGGCAAAATCTGCGGATTCTTCTATTTAAAAACTCTTCAGTGAAATGGACATTAAAAAAATAATTGTCAGTGTCATACCTACAATGATATTAAATCGTGCAAAAACTCACAAACTATCATAATATTAAGAAAATTATGCATTATAAAATGATTTTTTATGGAAAAATATTTCTATTGTTTGAGATAATTGTTATATTTTGGAATATACAGCAAACGCATTGCTCTTTATTATCACGCCTGAAAAACAATCTTGAGTACAAACCGCTAAGCCTTTTCAATTACGTACCAAATAACTTTGATCGAAGTACAAAAAGTCCACAGAAAGATCAGCATAATTATTTAATGGAACCAGAAGAAGGTTCTATGACAACTGAAGGACTCGACTCCACAGAATCAGAAGAATATTATTTCTTGGAAGTATGGCCTACAGCACCACCAACTCTCTACACAACCAAAATCGTTGAGTCTCTACTTTTTCCAACCAATACAATTTCAAAACGCAAAAATACATTTCGCTCTTACTTCCCGACAAGAACACCTTTTAACAGAGGAAAAAATATACAATCTACAGAGGACTGTAATCATCCTACTAAAGATAACGATATAAACAAATATACTCATGACAATGGCAAAAGTTATCCAGACAATTTCTTACAGCTTGTCTCTTTTTCACTCTCATTGAATCAAGTAAATGAACCGATTGCTAACACTGTCAAATGGAATCCAAACATGACTATATTACGTCACTACTATGGTACTACTTATTTAGATCACGAAAACGGGAGATTGACTAGGATTTTGCAAACTGGTGAACTAATAGTACATACTGAACCGCAACCGAGGTTCAGAATAAATACTTTAGAGAGAGAGACACTACTAAATCCCACAGAAACGACTTCGACTGTAGCTACAGAACCAATGACACCAAGGAAAATAAAGGAATCGACAAATTATTACGACGGACGAAAGAAGAACGCAGGTGTAGAAGGTCACACAACTACTACAGAAGGTTGGGAACATAGCAAAAAAGATTATGATCTAAGCAAATACACTCATCTGGGCGGAGACTTATATGATCCAGTCTTTGAAAGCAACTTGAGGTCAAAGCTCTCTGCAAAAAAATTTGGAGAAACTGTTATAATGACTGTAAGTTGGAATCCACGTATGATTGTTTTAAGTAAATATTTCGGTACGACTGTGATAGAACGAGCATTTTGGATGACACAAATCAATGGCGTTACTAAAATGAAAAAGAGTAAAGAAATTGTGTACACTATGACACCACCAACATCGACATTTTTAACAACAATTACAACTTCACAAAAAACATCTTCTACTACAAAAGAATTAACTTCTCCAACTGTGGAGGAAACATCTATTGTTGATGATTCAGCAACTGCCAGCGATGAACAAACTGAAACCGATTCATCACCTGGTAGCAATGATACAACTGATGATGATGATAAAAAAACTAACGATGCAATAACAGGAGATGGTGATGCATCAACAAACGACGAAACACAGAAAAATCAAACAGAAACCACAATAGGAAATTTGAATACGACAACGAAGCCTGAGAACCGGTCATCATGTTTCGAATGTGGACTTGATGACGAGAAAATACCCGCACCAAACTGCTATAACCTATTCGAAAATCAAGATAACTCGCGGAAATTAAAATTGAGGAAATACAAAATACACTGTCATTACAGCACGATATCAGGAAAAGAGGGCAAGACAGTGTACGGACCGGGGTATATAGGTGGTTGTTTCAAGAGATTCCTGGATGTAGGAGTTAATTATAACGAAAGGGGTTGCAGAACGTGGCCCCCTACGGTAGGTTGTAGTTACGCATCGATAAGGTTCGCTCGAATGGAGATGCTGCTGGAGGCTGAAGAGACGGGTTGTGTGTTTAGTCCACACGCTTCGCTAACTCCGTTTGCACGCGGCATCTCGTTGTACGCCCGTTACCACGTCTGCATCTGCAATACGAGATACTGCAACGCCGCACCCCGTCAATTTTATCATCAAAATTATTTATTGTTTGCTTTAAGCAATTTAATTACTAATTTTGCTTTCAATTTGTGTTCGTAAGAAATAATTTTTTGGTAAAAATTGGCTTATTTTATTTATAATTTGTTTTTTATACACTTATCTAAACTTTAGCTTTAGTTTGTAACTATTGTAACGTTTTAATATTTTGTGTGTTTATAATATTTCTATTTTTATTTATATTAAGTTTTATTATTTATATAGTATCATTTGTAGAATTGTATTTATATGTTTTTGTATCCAATAAATGCTACAGAAACTTAAATATTCAGAGTTCTTATTATTTATAACTAGCTGTTACCTTCGATCAAAATAAAATGAATGGATAGGCCTAAAGCGCGGTAAGTTGAAGCAAACTACTGGTGCACTTGGTACATACAAACTAGCGCCATTATCTGTCAAATCTAGGGCACTTTCATACAAGTGACAAGTAAAAATTTCATTTGTTTTGCCTCATTTTTCTGGTTTGAAATGTTCGCTTAAGGCCTATCCATTCATTTTATTTTGATCGAAGGCTGTTACCCGTGTTTTATCCTGCGTTGACTGTAAAAACAAATATCCTATGCGTTGATCCAGATATTCCATCCGCTTATGTTAAACGCGTGTTTGAGTCACAAACCTTTAAACATCCGCACTTTTTTTATTTATAAGGTATGGAGGTGGTACTTGGGAATGTTCCTCCATTGAAAAGGGAAGATCTTCCACCAGGCTTAGTGTGAAGCCTGGGGACCGGCCGTGGTCCAACAGTTCTTAGTTGGACCTTGTATATATATCGAATCTCTGTGATTATTTCTCTTGCGCGATTTATGTCTCGCATTCGATTGTGAACCTTATTTGTAGTAGGTTACGAGTTACGTATTTACGGTGAACGTTGTCTTTGTATGGAGCATATTTCTGAGCGCGACGGTATCGCCATCTGTTAGCTTCTTTGCTATAACTTGTGGGTGTTGACATCTATGGCAAGTCCCCACATAAGGCGTAACTATAGCATACAGAAGGAGTCGAGGCGCGAGCCTTGGTGACCTTGACATACGGTCGGTAATTCTATATGATACCCATCCGATGGATTTATTTAGCATGCATTAGCATATGTTCACGACTATATTCCCCGAGGGGGTAGTCAGAGATCTTCTGAAACCTCAGAACATCCACGTTTCACCAGTAATACCAAACTCTGTCCAGTGTGATGGATTTATTCTTGGTACTTATACAATTATCGACCGTATGTCAAGGTCGCCAAGGCGCGCCCGCGCCTCGACGCTGCCTCGACTCCTCCTGTATGCGATACGCCTAATAGGTATTTACTAGTAGGCCTAGAACTAACCATAACATTATGGGAGTGACAGATATTGGAGTTACAAAAAAACATACAAAAAAAAAAAAAAAAAAAAAAACATACGGGTCGAATTGAGAACCTCCTCCTTTTGTTGAAGTCGGTTAATAACAAGTTTTCCATTTTTTGTTCATACTTAAATTTAATGTTTTGTAAATGTCTTAATTATTCAATAATACACAACTAAAAATTTGTTATTAGGTATTGAGAATTTATATTTTTCAGGTAGGTATTTATTTATTATTTTCCAAATTATCACCCAAAGCTTTATTAATGCAACCTTCTCCATGCAAAAATCCGTGGATTTCCTAGACTAATAAGGGTTCCTCGTTTGACTATGGAACCCTAAAAAAGGTTGGACCTGCGGTAAAAGGACACTTGAGCCTGAACACATCTACAACACATAATTTAACGCGAGAAAAAGCGGGAAACAATTTCCCTGGTAATTTTGTTCTCAGCCGTCTTTACCCCTCAATTTGTGGGAGAGCAAAAAAATTACCCTTTAAAGAGGTAGGTAGCTACACGAAGGATGTCGACAGGCTTTTTACCCAACTGCGCACCGCCAAGGAAGGGTAATGTGTTTAGCAGCCTACGTATGTAAGTTTGTACCTTTGTGGCACACTAGAGACCAAACACGTGGGCCGATTTTGATGATTCTTACGTCAATCGATTCGTCTTGATCTTGCGAGTGTCACTAAAGACATGACAGTAATCAAAATTCAATATGGCGACTACCAGACGCCATATTGTAAAAAATAAAAAATGAAAGTTGACGAACTACGTCGAGTGGGATATCATTGAATAGGTATTTGAAAATCATCTTTAGGTTTCTCTTATCATTTTTCATTTCGAATGACCATTTAGGATCTATAGCTATTTAAAGTTGAAAAAACTAAAAAGTGTAAAATAAAAAGTAAATTTAAGAAATCAAAAAACCCGTCTTCGTAAAAAGTGAACTTTAAATAAAAACTGAAAAGAAAAAACAAGTCCAGTAGTCTAGAATTCTGTTATTAAAAATTCTAGACCGGATAAAATTTTCCGAATAATGGGTTCGCTTCAATACCTATTACATAACAGAATTCTAGACTACTGGACTTGTTTTTTTTTACTTTTCAGTTTTTATTTCAAGTTCACTTTTTACGCACGGGTTTTTTTATTTCTTAAATTTACTTTTTTTTACACCTAGGCCACAGATATTATAATACAAGTAGGCCCCTTAGGCACCTTTTTTTTATACTACGCTCCATTCCATCCATATGAGATAGCGATAGTCATAAAATCCTATACAATTTATAAAAAGCTAGATGACTGAGTTCGGAGTCAGACAGCCGTCGTAGTACAAAAAAGTGTCAGCATATTAAGAAGGGCCCTTTTTTAAAAACTCACATAGTTACCGATGTTCTTTCTCTTTCACATTTACTACTTGTTTCAATAACATTAAGGGTATAATATTATTCGGAGCGCTCTCCATACAAACGTACTATGGTAATATTTTCAATACTAACCAATTAAAGTCAATGAAATTTTGCAGAAACAATCTAGAAATCTCTATGCCTGTATGGAGTCCGATTTTCGTTAAAATGCTAAGTTACAGTGCCTCAAAGATTTCCATACAAATCTTAAATTAACCCTAGCATTGAAACCTGTATATTTTAACGAAAATCAGACTCTATAGAAGCATAGAGATTTGTTTCTAGATTGTTTCTGCAAAATTTCACTGACTTTAATTGGTTAGTATTGAAAATATCACCATAGTACGTTTGTATGCAGCGCGCATTTTCGCTCTCGGAATAATATTCTATTATATTACGGTACCAGAAAGGGACGACGCTCAGTGTGCAACGAACTTTATTCAACGCTCGGCTGGAAAATGCTTCTACATAGAACGTATTTTTGTAAAAATGCAGAAAAAAACCTTCGAGGCAACGTTAAATGAACGAAGCATAATATTTACGAGCCTTAGTGGAAAAAAAAAACATCGAGGCTAATTAAAAAAGGGGGTTTCGTTAATTAAGAGTGAGCTTAATTAACAAGACGTGAAGCTTTCTTTTTCGTTGCGTGCTAGCATGCAACTGATTAATGAAGTTTCAAAGAAACAAAATCTACATCTCTACACATCTACATGGTTATTTTTAGCTAGACTATCAGGGTAGTTCAGACTATCAAACTGAACAACTTTTACATTAGAAGCAAACCTTGTTTTGCGATCAGATTTGCTTTGATCTGAAAAGTTGAAATTTTTATTAAAACTGTTTGAAAATTTTGCTAATCACCCTGTAGGTATATCTAGTATAACCACCTATTGATTGATAGATTTTTAAGGTAAATTAGAAGATATTTAATTTGTTCTCAAGCGGGGAACGTAACTTATTAGTTACAAGTTTCATTTTGACCTTTTGTTTTGGGTCTCAAGTTTTACTAAAAACGCCTGGAAAAAAACTTACCGCACTCTTATCTAAAACGAAATTGCTCTTAGAAAATAGTTAGGCGTTAAAATAAAAACACTTTGATATCTTTGGTCTGGAAGGTCGCGTCGCATTGTTGATCTAGGTAGATTGTCTGCTAACAACGCCCGAGGCAGGGGTTCTCTGTCCTGATTGAAATATCTATTAGATTTTGTTGTTAGCCTGTTATTTTTTATGGTCAGATCGAAAGCCTTGGACCCAATTTAATTTCACGAACAATTATTTGTAGAGATTGGCTAGGCTTGAAGTTTTCACGTGGATTGAAGAGAAAATTGATTTTGTCTACGTTCTGTCTATAAATAATAACAACTCAGAAAATGTCTAGAATGAGCCTCACGCTTCTACCGTATAAAACAAAAAGGGCCAAATTTCTTTGGTTGTTGTGCGTGAGGCGTCATACAAATTACCAGTCACGGTGACTAAAATCATAAGTGCGTGCCCCCTCTTATACTAAGGTACCCTACCCTATACCTACCTAAAAGCAATACAGGGTGTAAGGGACAGCCCTCCGCAGACTGACAGGGTGCATTCAGCTCCTTATTTAGAATAATTTTCCATTGGAATTTTTCTCAGGAAAATTTTCATTTTTTTGTCGTTTTTTTCAGTTATGACTTATGTGCCTATGTGCCTCATCTAAGAAATCTGTTTTAACCGTGTAGGAATTAAATCAATTATTTTAAGGACTAGGTATGACATATTTTATAATTACGAACAACCAGCGCTCCTCATCAAAACGTTGAGTTATTAAAACAATTATTTCCCCAGCTAGACTGCAAGAAGGGAAATATGAAATTGTGAATGAACCCCTCTGTAGCGAGTAGGTATGTAAACTCAGGGTCCGAAAGGGGACGGATAAAGTAGAATTACATGAGGATTAGTCCGTTTTTATTACCCCCGCAAAAGTATTATTAATTTGTCAGGTTTGGGTTTGTGCTTTGGAGAGGTTTCGTACTGAGGTATTTTTTCGCGGCGTTTTTTATATGAAATCCACAGCATTTTAATTTATCAGTAGGTATTGTGCATACTCCTTATGTAAAATATCCGTATGTAAAAAACTGGCAGGTTTATCAGGATCATAGCAAGTGAAATTTTGTTGTCTCTGACTACCTCAACGGAAGACATCAGGCAACAGGGCTTGAGATTATGTATGCATGTATTGTATAAGAATTCCAGGATTTTTGACGCAGTGCGTACTTAACTACTTACAAAGATAATGGTTATACTTATAAAAAGATTTGAAATTAATGAATGATCTAGAAATAAAGAGCGCTTTAAACATTTAATAAGCTACTCAAATTACCTGCTCGATCTAAGAGCACCTGTTTTTCTTAAGGTCCTAATTTCAAAAATGGTAAGTTTGCTATCGTAACATCAATTTATTAAATGCAACATTTTATCAAACAAAGCAGTTTCGCTTTTGTTTTCAGTAAAGAGATGAGATGGGATTTATAATGTTTCACGCTTTTATTTGACGCTACTCCAACTTCCAACGCGCGTTAATTTAAACAAGTGCGTTAGGGGCGTGACACTCTCTTTCAACAGTTACAAATGTTGAACCTTTTTTTGTAGATTTGTGTAAATGCTGAACTTGCAAAATTATGTTTGTGTAAGCGACTGGTCTCATCAACAGGATGTCTACCGAAAAGAACGTCGTACGATGATGTCGCAATCGTGTTTGAAATGTTAATGAGCAATTTCGTACAAAAAAAGTTGTGGTGGAAACCAGTTCGATTGCTCGATAGACTTCTTAGAAGAGATCTTATTCATAAAAATGTTGTTATTGAATTTGCACTCGTGCACTAGTTATAGCAATCATTCTAAATTAAAAACCCGTAAAGGTATATTACGTTGGCGCGCTCCATACAAACGTACTATGGTGATATTTTAAATATTGACCAATTAAAGTCAATGAATTTTTGTAGAAATAATCTAGAAGCAAATCTCTATGCTTGTATGGAGTCAGATTTTCGTTAAAATTTATAGTTTTAAAGTTACAGTGCCTCAAAGATTTCCATACAAATCTTAAATAAATCCTCGAATTAAAACTGTATATTTTGATGAAAATCTGACTTCATACAAGCATTGAAATTCGTATCTAGATTGTTTCTGAAAAATTGCATTGACTTTAATTGGTTAATATTGAAAATATCACCATAGTACGTTTGTATGCAGCGCGCATTTGCGCTCTCGGAACAAACTTCTAAACGGTATACCTACTGCCGTAATACGGTAAAAGGCGGCAGTCTCATGTCTCATCTCAACGTGTCTCCAATTAGGCGTCTTTTCTAGTAGGTACCTATGTCTAAAGAGGTACGCTATTTAAAAAAAAAAACTGCTTTGTAACAGTGAAACGCTCAGTTGCAGAAGAGTTAATCCCCCATTAAATCTCTTGCTGTCACTTTTTATCTTGTTGACGTAGTAAAAGCTAGCAAGAGATTTAATGGAGGATTAACTCTAATGAGCGTTTCTGCAACTGAGCGAAAGACACACCACGCTCAATTTCTTGTTTCACTACAAAAACGATAACGATATTATCGCAAAGCGTTCTTCTCGGTAGACTAGGTGTTCTCATAAACCCTTCGTGCGGAAATTAAAAATGTTTGCATCGCGCCCTCCGTGCCTTTTCGGGGGAAAAAATATTAAAAGCAATTTTGGTAAAATTCCCTTCGCTGGGAAAATTGGTAATGTTAACATAACATGTTTGAGATTTTACGTTAAATATTTCAGATGATTTAACTTGGCTCAAATCTCTTGTATTAAGATTTCAGGATTATCAAGATTTTAGTAGAAAATTCCACAACGATAATGAATTTCAAAAATGCCATAAAAAATTTTAGCATAGGCATACTATATGCTCACGACTGTATTTCCAAGGGTGTAGATAGAGAATAGTAGATTACACACCGAGGTCAGGAAAGTAAGAAAGGTCTCAGATCTCATGTAACATGTGATCTGAGGCAACTTCGTTTAGCGCAGCGGGACGAAAATTGACGCTTTCCGTCCGGAGGGGAGAAAATAAACGAATCTCTATGCTTGTATGCTTGGATCAAAGTAAAATGAACTGGTATGTTGTCAGACATTCGTTAAAATATAAAATTAGGTAGTTTTAAAGTTACAGTGCCTCAAAGATTTCCATACAAATCTTAAAGTAATCCTAGCATTGAAACTGTAAATTGTAACGAAAAAATGACTTCATACGAACATAGAGATTAGTTTCTAGATTGTTTCTGAAAAATTTCATTGTCTTTAGGACGCAACAAAACACCCTAATAATACCTACTTAAGAGGGTGCTTCAGCCCATTAAACTGAATAATTTTCACTATAAAGCAAACTTCGAAATCGCAAAAAAAAAATCTGCTTTCCCATACAAAACTGCTGTACCGACTCGACTTAAATGTATGGGACAGCAGATTTTTTTTTCGTTATTTCGAAGTCGGCTCCATAGTGAAAGTTGTTTAGTTTGATGGTCTGAATCACCCCCTTAAGTATTACTAGGGTGTTTTGTTACACCCTGTATAATTATAACCAGACTTCGTTTGTATGGAGCGCACACCGCCGCATAAACCACCATAACATACAAAACGAATGTGACAAATTATGTATGTACCGCACATTACCACAGTAGTGTTTCCGCATTGCGCTTTCAACCGAAGAAACTCCCCAAAGAGTCCCTCTACGCTTTCCGCTGGAAGGGTGTCCGAAAGAACTGTCAGTTTCGGCAAGTTACGCTTACGGCGTAAATTTGGAGTTTCGGTTTCGGCAGAAAAGTTTCTTTTGGGTGAAAATTATAATCTTCGAGTGAAATAAACCACTAATATTATATTATTCAGACCGTGAATCTGAACAACTTTCTCTAAGGAACATGGGTCGAAAAATGAGAAATTTTTTGGACCTCCCATACAAAAGTGCGGATCGGCCGTTCGATTTTCTATGGGAGGTCCAAATTTTTTTTTCCTTTTTCGACCCATGTTCCTCAGGGAAGTTGTTCAGATTCACGGTCTGAATACACCCTTAAAGGTTCGTTACTAATTAAAAAATAGTGGTGTATAGGGTGATTAAGGTGTAAGAAAACAACCTAGTAATACTTAAGGGGGTGCTTCAGACCATCAAACTGATCAACTTTCACTATGGAGCCAACTTCGAAATCCGCTATTTCATACAAAACTGCATTAGGTACCGAATTGACTCAAATGATTTTTTTTTTCACGATTTCGATGTTGGCTCTATAGTAATAGTTGTTCAGTTTGATATGATGTTCTGAGTTCACCATTTCAGTATTTGCCGGGCTGTCACTTACACCCTGTATACGCCAGGGGCGGATCCAGGATTTCATGTTGGGGGGGGCCCATCGGCCAACTCGGGCCACGTATTAAGATTAAAAGAAATTAAGAGAGCTCATTTCTTTACTCGGCCTCAAAATTCAGAGGTTCGTGGGGGGGGCCATGGCCCCCTGGGCCCCCCCCCCTGTATCCGCCACTGGTATACGCCATAGTGTAGCTTGATCTGTCGCCGTGTGGATGCAAGAAACATTTCCTTTATTTTGGACCTTATCATACTATTTACCTTAGATAGATATTTCCTTCTAGGTCTCATATCTGAGAGTACTGTATTGTGCAAACTAATTCCATTATTGTAGGTAACTATATTAGGCCGAGATTCAGAGACGATTTGCAAGTCATAGTTCGAACTCCCGTATGTCAAAATTCATACATTTCAAACCTTACTTAGCTCGAACTAAGACTAAAAAAATCGTCTCTGAATCTCGGCCTCAGAGTGGTTTGCACCAAACAGCTGTTTTAGGCGGTGCCATTCAGACCATCAAACTGAACAATTTTAATTATGGAGCCAACATAGAAGTCACAAAAAAAGATCCGCTTTTCTACACTACCTTTTTGCAAAAATTCTGATGCGTTTTGAAAAAAACATTGCCACGCAACGTGTTGCATGAAATTCTTTCTTTTTAGGGTGATTCCCCAGTCATTTAAATAAAACGTAACGTAATTTAGTACTTACAAATCTTCCCAAAATGAATATGATAATAAATATTTCCCTTTAATGGATATAAAAGAGAATTTAATCCGAATAATCTGCGAAATACGGGCACAAATTAAATAAGCTTAATACTCAGCAAATATTTTTATAATCTTCGAGGAAAAAATGTTTGAAGGCCGGTCTTTACCGGAAAAAGGAATTCGAATTTATTTCAAATACTTACTTAAGTACACTTCAAGCAATGCATTAATTTGAAAAGTGGATAAGTTTTAATTTTTTTTTATTTCATGTATAAAGAAATATAATAAACGTGGTTTGGGGGCGCTGCAATCGTTAGCCCGGCTTGCACCAACTATTTAGGCTTAAACATATTTAGTGATAATTCTGTCTTTCACACTGCTCATACAAATGACAGTGACAGCATCATTTTTAAACATGTTTAAGAGGATAAGCGGGCTGAAATGCTAATTTGGAGAATAGGTCACTTTTCCGACTGTATACGTACCACCCATACACCCCTCCGACTAAAGTGCGAATCAGACAACTGCAGCTCGGACCGATTTTATATATGTACAAAAAATCGACGAAATCAGCATTTCGTATTCCCCTGTTTTCTCCTTCAAAACTAAACCGATTTTAATAATTCTTTCAAAAATAATATGAGAAAGGCTTTGGCTATGTCTGTACGTTTCGCTTTTTTTGTTAATATTCGTCTAATTTGTTAACTGGATGTCTGAAAACGGGCGGTAAAATGGGTCATTTTCGGAGGTCCCTAGTTCTTACAGTAATTAATTACTTAATGCAAAAAAGCAAAACATAGAGACATGGCAGAGGTGACATAGATTGTATGGTAAAAAAATATTTGCTCTAATGTTATTATCCAGGGAGAAAACAGGGGAATACGTTTGTATGGAGAAAACTGTACCTACTCATCTATCCTCTTAAGCCTAAATACTTTTTGGTGCAAGTAGAAAAATTTGTACGGATGATTTTCCGCAACATGGCTAGGTTTTTTCGAAGTCGTTTTTTTTAAAGTAGATAAAAAAAAGGAAAATGCACATTTGTCGGTGAGAGAGCTCCTTTATGAGATGAATTGTAAAAGTCAACTGTTCTCCTTTTAGCTCGTTATAAAAACTTGTTAGGACGAGAAACATGATCTCCCCTTTGAAATTGTGCTTGTAAAAAGTTGCTAAGTTCTTTAATGGTTGTGACAGATGATGAATTTCCTAGTATCGTTTCTGAAAGCTGATAAAAACGTCAACTTTAAGGCCAGTCTACATAAATGATAGTCTGGGTTAAGGAATGCTCTTGAGGACTATTCAAAGATTTAAAATCTTGATGATTTTAACTTCCTTTTAAAAATATTGTCGTTTGAAGTCATATCATTTGAATATTTTCATCATCATCATCATCATATCAGCCGATAAACGTCCACTGCTGGACATGGCCTCCCCAAAAATGGGGGGATTTGCCATAATCGCCACGCTTGGCAGGCGGGTTGGCGATCGCAGTTGGATTGAATGTGTGTACTCAGAGGATGCTGCTGCCCATCCTCCGGTAGATCCCTTAGTCGCCTTTTACGACACCCACGGGAGGAAATGGGGAATATTTTACTGAAAATATTTAAATAATATGTAAGTATAAGTAGGGTAGACCCGCGTTACATTGACAATATGTGTATGTGCACAGTGTCTCTTGCATGTCCGGACCTACTCTCCAATTGCCGTGTGTGCAACGTAGAGGTGTCTTCTGTTACAGAGAAATGAATTTTATGTGCGGTCATTGTAATTATTTTCGATCAATTCATTACGTTGTAACTTCTGAAATAATCCATGTTTTAAACAAACAATGATTTTTTATATACCTAGGTAGGTACTTAATAAGCTATAAATTACCAAAACCTTAAATTACGTAAAAATCCAGATCGAGCCTAACTTGTTTAATTAGTCTATAACCCAGTTCCAAGCGAAATCTTGTTTTTTTTTTACAAAAATCTAAGTTCTAAACTTACCTCCACAAGTTTCCCGGAAATCAGGACAGCAGTCTCCAAGTTTCAAACAAGCGTGGTCACAGTAGCAGGGCTTGTCGGTCAAGTCTTCTATTATAGCATTCTGGTGCGCTTTTTGCACAACACAAGAACTATCTCGCCCGGGGCAACATAAGTTTGCGTCTCTACAGTAATTGGCACCACAATGTCCCGCCAAACACACAGCACTCGCAAAACATAACCAGTAGCGAAGCATGGTTACCCTAACACGCACTGGCTGGTAAAAATAAAATGAAAAACTTTTTTAAATTTTCGAATTTAGAATGTTTCGGTTGAATGGCATGCCGACAGCTGCAGCAGTCTGAAACAAGACAGAAAAATTTTGTTATTTTCGAAATGCATCAGAATTTTTTGTTACTTGTTAAAAACTCGATTTAAAGTAACGAAGGAAAATAGGATTTAAAATAAAAAATAGTCTGTGATGCCTCCTGTGAGGTTTGAACTCACGACCCCTGGTTTACGAGACCAGTGCTCTACCACTGAGCTAAAGAGGCTAGCGTGAAGGTCACGCGAAATAACCGTACACTTAGTTTGTGATTATTCCCGAGTAGAATAAAGTCTACAAACTTTTTCGATGACGGCCAGAGTACTCTATACTGGATTTACACATAAACCCACCTCAAAACTATCATATTATCACTCTGTCAATACCTATATGTACGTAGGTAGGTAGGTAGGTTGTAGTACCATAGGTAGGTATGTAAACTAATTTGAAAATTAGGAACAAAACAAATTTATGAATGAAATATACAGCGTGTACTTAAACTTAAATGCATTACAGACTTTAGAGGGTGCTTCAGTTCAGAAAATCAATCAAACTGAACAACTTTAAGGGTATATTATTCGGAGCGCGCTGCATACAAAAACGTACTATGGTGATATTTTCAATACTAACCAATTAAAGTCAATGAAATTTTGCAGAAACAATCTAGAAACAAATTTCTATGCTTATATGGAGTCAGATTTTCGTTAAAATGTATAGTTTTCAAGTTACAGTGCCTCAAAGATTTCCATACAAATCTTAAATTAATGCTAGCATTGAAACTGTATATTTGAACGAAAATCTGACTCTATATAAGCATAGAGATTTGTTTCTAGATTGTTTCTGCAAAATTTCATTGACTTTAATTGGTTAGTATTGAAAATATCACCATAGTACGTTTGTATGCAGCGCGCATTTTCGATCTCGGAATAAACTTCTCTTAACAATGGGACCAACATCGAAATCGCGAAAAAACGCATTTCAGTTTACTTTCAACCTTATATTACCCAAACTTTTATCTGATATAGATCGATAAAAATACAGGGTCCTTTTGATTATCTTGACGGTTTTTTAAGGGGATGGCCAGATCATCAAACTGAACAACTTTCACTATAGGAACAACATCAAAATCGCAAAAAAACTGATGTTCCATCCCAAGTTTTTCAGTTTAATCGTATGAATATTTAGAAGGATCTGTATAAGGTGGTGTTTGATTTTATTTCTTTTTGATTCCTCTGTCAGTGTCCCACTGCTGGGCAAATGCTTCCCCTCTTATAGTGTGCAACTACTGGGACACTCTTCTTATAGTGTGGGCAAGCCCTGGGTGTCAGAGTTTTTTAAGACCGTCTTACGGCCTCTGACGTGGTTTTTATGTAACGACTAGTTACTACCACCAGATATAGTAGCCGGGACTAACGGCTTAACTTACCATCCGAAGCACGGAATAATCTTTCTTTTCAGACAATCAGGTGATTCAGAGGAAAAACGCACAAATTAATATATCCTAGGTGTCTCCCGTAGGAATTGAACCCACGACCTCCGTGTGAAGAGCCCGATACTCTTAACCGTACCACGGAGGCAGTCAGTTGGCAGGGCTGAACACTGAATAGGCTAAATATAAAAAAAAAAATCTATGCTCTTGGATTTTTTTGTCTATTATTTTTAACCCTTGACTTAATCTAAAATCACAAAAAAGGCGGTACTGAAATAATAATTACCAACAAACAACACACCTAATTACCACAATAGTATTAGTAACACTACAACGAAGTTATCCCTTATCGGACAAAACGGGGCATTAACCCAAAAAAAAGTGTAAACAAAATCATGCGTACGCGCAGGGTGCTTGACCCTAAGGGCAACGAACTGAGGTTCATTTAGTCTCGTTTTAAAGTTACTCATTAGTTATTATGTAAGTACCGATACGGGACTTTGTTTAAGGCGATAACTGGCCCTTTACCAGGGCCTCTACCCGGACATTCGAACTTCGCAATGAGCGTTTTTCTTTTTTTTTTTAAATGCCGATATCTTATAACTCAATAGATGGCAGTAGTGTCTGTACGACAAACTGTCAAGCAAAAACTTCCTCTGCAATGTCACCTATAGAGCCTATAGACTTAAAAACGTAGAGATTTCATTCTCTTTGGTTCGGATTTGGAAGACGTCATCAAAAAAATTTTTAAATTATTTTCTATTCTATTCTATTCTATATTTTAAAAAATGGCTGCCATCTTGGGTATGTGATGATTTTGCCAATGTCGAGTTTTTATAGCAAAAGCGCTTGACGTTGTACGGTTATATTGATATTTTGGTGACTTCAAGGGTTGTTCTTATAAAAGAACAATATCCTGAGCCACTGGAGTTCCACTGTGGACCGGGGATGGGGCAACCGACGCGCACGCGACCACCCAATAGCAGAGCCACAGAGCAAATCCGAAATTATTTTCGATTTCTTTCTTAGCAAAAAATACAGTCCTTTTTCGTTGTTTTTCAGAAAAGCAGTTTGAAGTAAACTAACGAACACGACAAAGTAAATGCTACGATACGAGTTTGATTGACAATGACATTTGACAGCTCAAGTTTTCTTATTGCCAGTTCAATTTCAGATTTTGCCTTATGATCAAAGAGTTTTTATATTTATTTTAGTCAAATTGTAGTCTTGTATCACCTTAAAGAGTAAATTAGCATAAGAAATATAGTTAAATATCTTAAAAAATATGTTTCATTATGTTCCAAAAGATTTTTTTTTTTTTTTTCACTTCACTTTTACCCTCATTTCGGGGAAAGATAATTTTTCAGTGTTTGACATAGATTCGTATAGACCGTAGCGTCATCTATCGATCTACTATGAAACGAAAAAAAAAACGCTCATTACGTGAACGTTTACAAAGGTTTGTCTGATTGTTGGCGTATCACACTATGTCTAAATGTAAGTGTATGGACACACCTGCGGAACGTTCGGCGCCGACCGTTCGGTTGAATACGCGCGCAACGCTTTTCCCTATACCTGCGACACACCAGTACGCACCATTACGCACCATATTTCCTTGTAGACACGTATTCAACCGAATGTTCGGCACGGAACGTTCCGCAGGTGTGTCCCTATACTTAAACTACCGGACCGATTTTTATAAAACTTTGTGTCTGAAAGCGGTCTACGTAGCGCGCTCTAGCGATCCCCTAGGAAACTACGGACAAGTAAAGCTCTCATCTACTTCTGATGCCGACTGTCCACGAAATGTCATTTTATATGAATCAATATTGCGAGATATTATTGCATTTTCCAGGTTTATTAGAAGCAGAATGTGTACATTAACTATACAGACAGATACCTGGCATCAAACGGCGACATTAATATCAGCGACTTATATAGTCAAACAAGAGAGGGCCCCGCTGGAAATTAAAAACTTAAAAATGCAATAACTTTTAAACCAAATCAGCTAAATCAAATCTTTTAATACAGTTTTAATATAAAAGCACTAAATATTGATATAACATTTAAATCATTTTTGTCCATAATAAAGGAGGGCCCCGCTGGGCGGACGCTAGCTTAGATTTGATATAACTCCGTTATCTTTGAAGCACTAAATATGCAATACATATTCAGAAAGCACTAAATGATTAGCTAAGTTACAAAGCCCTAGGACCGAGTGCCCCGCTGGGCATACGGACACGCTTTGGGCCTATCCACTAATTTTACTTTGATCTAAGGCTTAAATTGTAAGGAGGATCCTTTATCATTCTAAATCCATAATCCCAATCAAAGCCCAATCGTAACTATTCGTTATATCAGCCGTCAATGACCCATTGTTGGGCAAAGGCCTTCTGTTCTCTCCATGCGTCCCGGTTTTGCGCTTCGTTAGGCCAGTTCTTCAAGAAGCTATCGATTTCGTCCCGCCACCTTCTTCTAGGTCTGCCTCGACGCCGATTTTGTACACACAAAAATATTTATTTCTGATATTTAATATCTATATATATAAAAACGTTTGTCCTGACTGATTCATCATCGCCCAGCCCAAACCGCTAAAGCTACAACTATGAAATTTTGACAGAAGTTGCGTTTTATGGCGTAGGGACCCACCCACTAAGAAGGGATTTTTGGAAATTCAACCCCTAAGGTGGTAAAATGGGGGGTAACAGTGAGTATGGTTTTTTTTTTTTAGGTTTAACTTTTTGAAATTTAGTACGCATATTTAAAAGCAAAAATAAAAATACCCCTGTTTCAGCATTTTTCAAGTAAGCACGCGGATGAAGTCGCGCGGGTAAAGCTAGTCTTAAGGCCTCCGCTCATTGCAGCGATAATATCGAGCGATATTATCGCTGCGATTTTGCGAAAATTGTTCTCAGTATACATTTTGTATGGGGACGCGCGCGATCCTACACACTGCCGCTCGATAAAATCGCTCGATAATATCGCTGCAATGTGCGGAAGCCTTTATACAAGGTGTTTCATAAGTAAGAATAAATTTTTGAAACTCTTAAGACCGTCAAACTGAACAACTTTCTCTATGGGACCAACATCGAAATCGCGAAAAAAATTCTTTCATATCCCATACATATTTTAGCTCTAGTCGATTTGTAGAGTATAGAACATACATTTTTTTTTCGTGTTTTCGATATTGGTCCCATAGTGAAAGTTGTTCAGTTTGATGGTCTACACCACCCCCTTAAAGGTTTATTTGTATTTTTGTAACACCTTGTATATACCACGATGACGGGAGCCGGTGCGGACGAAGTCACTGGAAAACACTAGTTTTTTTACTAAAACTCATAGACTTTAGTACTTACATTGATATCGTTGCTAAAACTAAATTAAACGTTTCGTGTACCTCACAGCTGTTTATGAAGCGAATGTAAATGACACTTTGTAACGTGTTAATTGTATATTCGTATAAATTAATTTGAATTTACTGAAGCGTAAGCATTAAGAGTACTTAATAAGTAACTATGAGATAAATTATCAAAATCTAGGTTAGTTATTTCTATTTTTACTGACTAATTTTACATTTATTTAGCCGGTTTCAAGTATACTGACTGCGTTTTACGTTGAATTACCTTACCAAATACTGGACGTTGGGTCTACGCTCAAAAGTGGCCGAACCGAAAGAGTAACAAAACGTATAAAGAGTAACAATTCCGCGCCAGTCTTCGTTTGATCATCCGACTACGCGCATGTCTATAATGCTGCAAAATTAAAAATAAATGTCAACATTTCGAATGTTTTTAGTTGGTTTATATTACTTACCTACTCATACGTTAGGTACGTTAATGATACATTCGGTCGGTCTGCGAGAATGTTGTATTAGAACCGGCGTCCATTACCGCTAGTTGGTAGGTATGTCAATGGCGTTTTATAAAAAAATGGCCAAGTTTGACTCGGATTCGCGCACGGAGCCTGGCTATTATAGTTCAAAAGATACAGCCCGTTACAGTGAGGACGGACAGACGGACAGTAGGCTTAGGTAAGAGTCCCGTTGGAACGGAACTCTAAATAAAACCGGCCAAGAGCGTTTCGCACTCGCCCATAATAGGGTTCCGTACCCAATGCATAAGTCATCATCATCTTATTTAAGAGCTACGCTCTTATCGGCGGAGTATTCGCCACTCTTGTTTGTTTTCCGCTAGTGTCTTGAGTTCCTGGTACGACACGACATCAACCTTTTCCTTCACTTGGGCTAGATAACTCTGTCTGGGTCTTCCTCTGCCTATTGCATAAGTAGAATAAGAAAAAAGTTGTAATGTCGATTCTCTTACCTAAAACTGCGTTTCCACCAGAGATGTGCGAGGTAGCGAGGCGGTGAGCGAGGAAACAATCCGCCAATAGCGCGCTCGCTCGATCACGTCATTGGGAAATTGAAGCACTCTCATTGGCCGATTTTATCTTCACCTCCTCTCTACCTTGCACATCTCTGGTGGAAAAACAGCCTAAGAGAAAATTTAGAACCTACCGATAGTGCGATTTAATTTCTTACAGCACCATCTAGTTTGTATTAGAACATATGTTTGTTTCACAACTTACAGGTTTTGTCAGAAACTGATTGGGCTACAGCATCCGATATCATTTTCAGAGTTATTGAGGCGCGGCATACAGACAGACAGAATGGACGAAAGTATAAGGGTTCCTCATTTGACTACGGAACCCTAAAAAAGATCCTAAATCAGAGATTCTTCAACGTAGCATAATAGGTAAACCAAACAATAGAATATAGGTGGTAAGGAATTTGAAAAACAACTGTTCCTAACGAATGGGTCAAACACCCTGTGTTGACGGACAAACAATAGGGGAATTTGTTAGTCAAATATGCTCCCGGCTGTCGGGTTCATTCCTGGATTATTGAAAGACTGAGGGCATTGTACTGGGTTGATCAAAGTAGTATACATGAATAGGTATCGTTATGAATTATTTATTATATTTTAGGTAAGTACCTAGTGGATGATTCTGTGAACAGATTCCAATATATCTGGGATTGTTAAGACCATCAAACTGAACAAGTTTAAGACTCCGGATCGCATCATTGACGTAGAATACTATGGACGCCGGGTGGATAGTACAAAATTCTCAAAAAAAAGTGTCTGAGACTAACCTAAACAAACCTAAGTACGTGTATATAGTATAATAATTGAAAATGCTGAAATTTTTTTTCATTTTGCTTGCGTAGTTTTTACCCCATCACGGCACGGCGCGCACTGCGCCCGCTCGCGTGCGTCGTGTCGGCCGTTCAAACAAAGACTGGCGCGTAAATAGTTCTCTTTATACGTTTTAGTTCTCTTTTGGTTCGGACACTTTTGAGCGCGAACCCTACGTCCAGTAGTTGGTAAGTCAATGGATCAAATAAAAAAACAGCTGTTCTATGCTAGAAACTGCAATGCCAACTCGAGTCAAATGTTCCTACTAAACCATTTCAGGTTTGCTCCCATAAGTTTAAAAAAATCACATAGCCTGTAATTATGTGCCTAGTCAATAACTGACCGCGAATAAAGATCGCGTCGGTCATGCGTCAGGTGCGAAATCAATCAACCAATAGAAGCATTATAATCTTGGTACCTACTACCACAGTAAAAGAAAGAGTATCTTGTAAGGATGTTGTCCATCTGTGTTAAGCGCATTCATGTACACACGGCAACACATCAAACTACGCAAAACCAACATAAGCTGGCCACGCGCAGGGTGAATAACTAGACGTCGCGCGGCCAGATTATTTTGGTTTTGTGTAGCTTGATGTGTCGCCGTGTGTACCTACCTTAAAATATCCTGCATACCTGATTGCATAAGCATAAGCATAAGTATATGCTCACGACTATATTCCCCGAGGGGGTAGTCAGAGATATTCTGAAACCTAAGAACATCCACGTTTCACCAGTATTACCGAAACTCTGTCCAGTGTGACGGGGGGTGAGCTCGTCGCCACTTATAATGGGAAGTGGGTACAATACATGCCTCGAAATGGAAGCACCGCACCATTGCAGCATCATAGCCGCAACAGCATGCCGCCGCAGCAGCATGCCGCCGCAGCATTGTACCCTTAAAGGTATTATACCAGGAATAGAAGAACAGACAGCTGAGAGAGCGAGATGTACCTAGCGGCACCACTGTATAATAGAAAGAGATACGTGACGCGAGGCAATAGAACCGTTTTCTAGTCACTAATCAATTTTTGCAATTCGGTTTCCGTGATTAATTGGGAATCTAAAGTGAAATCGTAGATAATTTTGTGAAATATACTGACACTACTTCATTAATTTATCCACGATTTCACGTTAGACTCCGAATTATAGACAGTATTAGAATTTTTGCCTACGAATAGTCTCCTGAAAACATCCAAAAACGGTTTCATTTGACAACTCATGTCACTGCCTCTATTCCTGTAAGGTATAATAACTTTATAATATAATAATAATCATTTATTTTCAGACAGCTTACACAGTCCATTTGTTAGTAACATAATTAAATTTACACTAAAAAACTTACAGACTATGTTAGTAAATAGTGATGGAACACATTACACAAATAGGTAGTAACAAAAATAAAATATACATTGCACAATGTGTTGATGTGCCTACCAAATAGACTAGTCTATTTAATAAGCACACCAACCCAGTGATTTAGGATAGGGCAGTCAATTTGTTGGAGATCATCTCCAGGATGCCGTTGTTGCTGCGTACCTTATGCGTACCGTACTTTATGATTGTACCTGATTGCGTTTGTAAACAAATGGTACACAAGAAGACTCTTAAATTCGGTATGTCAAGTTTTTTTTTGTCTTCATTTTTATATTTTTTACGGACAGAAGACATAATTTTAAGATACCTATTTCATTCTTATTGCGATTCATCGAGTTCATCAATATAAATTTAATTTTTAAATTGTTTTGATCTGTAATCTCTAAGTGCAAAAATGGTGGAGAGAAAATAATTCGAACTCCATGGAGAAAAACTACATACAGCTGTATTTAAAAAAATTAAAACCTGCCTCCTCTTTCTAACTCTATGCTGGAAAAAGATACGGCAACATCAAATGTCAAATTCTGACATTGTGAAAGTATTTTTTTTCTTAATGGCCGGTTATTTTAAGTAGATTTTATGTTTACCAAGGAGTTCAGAGGTATGCCAGTGACGTCACTGCACGGACCGAAAAACGACGTTATTTTATTAAAAATATCTGTAATCCTTTCATTTAAAAATCTCTGACATAGAAAATATGATTATTGAGACTATTATCTCGAAATGGTTTTCAATTCAGCCCTCCAAAAAAAAACTTGACATACCGAATTGGCTTTCAGAAATAATTAGTGTAAATGTATCGATATGTAATAATAACATTATACAAAATAAACGAGTTAGTAATATACAGTGCTTCAGTCAGGCCCCTTGATTTATTAAAGCAAACATTACCAAGTTTCTTCGTTGTTTTGGTTTGTTAGTAAGTCATGAGAGGCAGCGATTTGAAGATTCCCTCTTACATCTTTCTGATGGGCAATTTAATGGGCTATAGTGGTGTGTTTGTGGAGAGAAGAGGAAAACCCAATATCATTCCATTAAAGTATGTAGCGATTGAGTTTCTACGTCTTACGTGGGGAACTTAACCTCGTAAGGCCAAGATGCTTTTTAAAAGGACTTCAGCTCCATTGTGATACTTGCCCAAGATGAAATCCAATTACATACAGTAGAATCCCAACCACCTTTTGAAAGGTACTCGATTTAAATGTTTCCTAAGATTTTGCGCATAGCATATAAGCTATATGATATGAGCATACAGCTAATTTTCCAAAATGTTACCTTCTGGGCCGGTTCCATGTGAACCTATATAAGATATACAGTAGGCTAATATTTAGTCGAAAAAGCCTGGGCGTTACGAGGTTAAGACTTGTGGGCGAAACACTAGCCTCTTTAACCCTTAAAATACTGAAAAAGAACTTTGATACACGTCCAACGCACGTTTTTAACCTTGTGTACTTCTAATGATTGAAGATTCAGGTATTACCAAACCGTTTTTATAATGATCTTTTATCGTATTAATTTTAAGAACTCATTTTTATTAGAGTCGATAGTGTAGAGGCCTATGTCCAGCAATTGACGATGACATGCTAATAAGGTTGTGATTTGAATCGACTCAAAGATCTTTTCGCTGGGTGAATACAATAACGGCACAAGTCAAAATTTGGCAAATTCGAGTTAGATGCGGATTCATGCTCTGCACCAACAGTTCTATTTATGCAATAATGACTTAACTTGTTACTTCACAGGGTTTCCCGATAGATGGCACTAGTGTCACTTAAATCTGTTCGCGCGTAGTCCATTCTAGAAAACTTTAAATGCAATTTTCTCGAAATCAATTTTTTTTTAATTGTGCCGTTATTGTATTCACCCAGCGTTTTATAGTTATTACAATCGCTAGTTCGAAAGACTCCGCCTATTCTCGTCCGCTAACCGCCACCGTCTACATCTTATCCCAAACCCCAACGTTCAGTAAACCGTGCTCAAATCCATAAAGTTAAAACATAATAACTGAGAGTCGAGTTAACTTGAAATACGAGGAGGTACGAGATTTTAAACTTTATTACACTTCATTAAACAATAAACTTTAGAGATGGGATACTGTTGAAAAAACACCCGTCGAATTCTTCGAACGATATAAATACATTCGAGCATAAGCATAAGCATGCATATGCATAGCATAAATGCTCAAAACTATATTCGCCGAGGGAATCAAGTTTCACCAGTAGTACCGAAACTCTGTCTAGTGTGACGGGGAGTGAGCCCGTCGCCACTTGTAATGGACAGTGGGTACAATACATGCCTCGAAATTGAAGCATGCAGGTTTCCTCACAATCCAACAGTGAAGGAAAACTCCTTCACCGAAAAGCCAGTGCTGTTACAAACCGTACATAAATTCCGAAAAACTCATTGGTACGAGTCGGCCTGGACGGGGATCGAACCATCGCCTCCAGCACGGCTAGCATGCCACCCACGACAAAGCGTTTAAACGAGAAAAACGTCATGCGCGCTCTTTTTGGCGTACGTAAAATAATAAAGATGGAGGCACGTCTCGATTTTTGTCGTTTTCTCGGCGTTGGCATGCTAGAGGGGGCACGGCAGGCAAGGTTACTCGCCACTGGACCACCACGGCTTAAATAGGTACATTCGAATGAAAATAAAGTAAAAGGAAAGTAGATAAGTGCCTATTTTCATGTTGCTGTAAGCTCTTTGCACAGGAAATAAGGTAAGTACAGCGTATGCACTTACCTGTGCAAAAATTTGAATCTTTCAAGGGAATTAATGAATAAATTTGAGTTCCCGAATTTTCAGCACAATCTAAACGAACTATTATAAAACTGTAAAAGAAGTGTGTCTGTACATTGAAGATATTTACAATAAAAAGATTACGATATTGTTTTTAGGTATCTCTGACTCCAAATCAACCATTTTTAGAATTTTTGTCTGTTTGTTTGTTTGTAGTGCTTTCACACACGATGACGCATTGACGGAGCGGCAGATGTCAGTCCATAGGACCACACCCGGTGCGTCAATCCGTCACCGTGTGCGCTTCTACGTGCGGTTTCATACAACTCCTTGCTTCACAAATGACGGACTGACGTTTGCTGCTCCGTCAGTGCGTCATCGTGTGTGAACGGACGTAGCAGCATCACGCAAAAACTACTAAAGGAACCGATTTTGATGAAACTTTTTTGTTTGATAGCTTATGATTTGACCTAAAATCTGGTATTACCTATAGGAAATTTGTGCGGACGATGTCGCGACTAAACTCTATACTTCTAAACTATTATAAAACTGTAACTGAAGTGTGTCTGTACATTGAAGATATTTACAAAAAACTGATTACGATATGGTTTTTAGGTATCCCTGACTCGAAATCAACCTTTTTTAGAAATTTTGTCTGTCTGTTTGTTTGTTTGTGTGTTTCTTTGTGTGTTTGTTTGTTTGTTTGTTCGCGCATCACGCAAAAACTACTGAACCGATTTTGATGAAACTTTTTTTGTTTGATAGCTTATGATCTGACTTAAAATCTGGTACCTATATAATTTGTGCGGACGAAGTCGCGGGAAAACACTAGTATTCTATAAATATGGTGGGCATTGTCCGTAAGGCATGGTAAAGCTTAGGTATAATACATGGAATGTACTTAACAAGTCGTTGTGCTGTATGATAATATTATCATTGAGTTCGATTTGCCATCTTGTGGTGAAGAGTAGTAGAAGGTTCAGTTAGGATAGGTTAGGTTCCCGTGGCAGGTTGGGTCTGCTATCGGGCGCGTCCCCGGGTGGTGGATAGGGGAATGCCCCCCAGAAATGGGGGGGGGGGGGGGGGGGGTACCGGCTTGCCGGCGTGAACCAACCCTATGCGGGGTGGTCGCATCTCTGAGATGTGACCACAGGAGGGCGGCGGGTCAGCTTGACCCGGCCGCGGTTCGTTTCTCCACGTGTCCCTCTGCTTGGCAGAGGGCATAGTGGAGGAGCAGGGGCGGGCTCTGCGCGTACTCACACTACCGCAGAGCAGGCCGCGAAGGAGTTCCTTCCCCGCCACCGCCAAGCGGTATATCGTTATCGTCTGGACTGTTTCCAGGCGACCGAGGGCCGTGCCTTCATTGGCCGGGCTGAGACAAGGAAAAGTCAATAACACCCGACAGTGAAGTCGTTAAAACCGGCGGTGGCGGTCGGCGGCTGCTTAACAGCGGCTGCCTTCAGCCTACCAGTGGTGAGTAGCGGGCGATAGGTGCGGGGGCGCCTCCGCCTGCATTGCACTACTCATCACCCTTGCGGGAAGACATTCTCTGGTGGGCCGGCCGAAAGGCAGGCGATCGCCGGTGGGGGACTGGATGAAAAGGCTCTGCCGGTCTCCCAGTTCCCTGCCATCCAGGCGAAGCGGGAGTGCCGCTGGGTTATTTTAGTGGGTATATCGGTGACACGCACCGGGGAGTCCCACATACCCCTCCTGTCCCCCAACGGGAGGGGATGCGTAAAGCATTTTTTCCCAGCGTATAAAAAAAAAAAAAAAGGATAGGTTAGGTTAGGCTAGTTATCTAAGTACCGTATCTAAAAAGCCATTCGGGTTTAGTTTTTATTTAGAGAGTTTTCTTTTTTCATTCGAATGATTCGAATCCATTTTTCCCTACAATCGAGGTCGACCATTCGAATGGATTATTCGATATTGTCCATCTTAATCTTAATAACTATTATAAAACCGTAAAATCATGACGAACAAAAAAGTAGCGGTTTACTTCATATTAAATCAAATAACATTCGATAGCGCGATTTAAATGACGTGCAGCGCCATCTATTGACAAAATTGTTAGTTTGTTTGTTTGTTCGCACATCACGCAAAAACTACTGAACCGATTCTGATGAAACTTTTTTTGTTTGATAGCTTATGATCTGACTTAAAATCTGGTATATAATTTGTGCGGACGAAGTCGCGGGAAAACACTAGTATTCTATAAATATGGTGGACATTGTCCGTAAGGCATGGTAAAGCTTAGGTATAAGACATGGAATGTACTTGACAAGTCGTTGTGCTGTATGATAATATCATTGAGTTCGATTTGCCATCTTGTGGTGAAGAGTAGTAGAAGGTTCAGTTAGGATAGGTTAGGTTAGGCTAGTTATCTAAGTACCGTATCTAAAAAGCCTTTCGAGTTTAGTTTTTACTAGTGTTTTCCTGCGACTTCGTCCGCACAAATTATATACCAGATTTTAAGTCGGATCATAAGCTATCAAACAAAAAAAGTTTCATCAAAATCGGTTCAGTAGTTTTTGCGTGATGCGCGAACAAACAAACAAACTAATAATTTTGTCAATAGATGGCGCTGCACGTTTTTAAATCGCGCTATCGAATGTTATTTGAATTTATATGAAGAGAACCGCTACTTTTTTATTCCTCATGATTTTACGGTTTTATAATAGTTAAGATTTAGAGTGTTTTCTTATTTCATTCGAATGATTCGAATCCATTTTTCCCTACAATCGAGGTCGACCATTCGAATGGATTATTCGATATTGCCCATCCCTAATAAAGTACAAGTTTGCTTGAACATTGGTTAAGAATTCATTTTGTGGCCTATGTGCTAATGTTGTGTGTGAAGTTGTGTTGAAAACTTTATGATTTCTTCATTATGTATAAAAATTTATACCTACTTATATAAGCTTAATAATAATTCATCATTGACCTCTTATTAATTCATACATTGTTTTTGTAACATATTTTGTATACAGTAGGGTAAACAGTTGAATTAGGTACTTTCGTCAATGAGTCATCGTGTGTGACAGGTCATAATAATTATAGTCTAAGTACTAGTGTTTTCCCGCGACTTCGTCCGCACAAATTATATACCAGATTTTAAGTCAGATTGTAAGCTATCAAACAAAAAAAGTTTCATCAAAATCGGTTCTGTAGTATTTGCGTGATGCGCGAACAAACAAACAAACTAAGAATTTTGTCAATAGATGGCGCTGCACGTCATTTAAATCGCACTATCGAGTGTTATTTGAGTTTATATGAAGTGAACCGCTACTTTTTTGTTCCTCATGATTTTACGGTTTTATAATAGTTAAGATACAAAAAATGTTAGTACGTAGGCCTTGGAGAACGTATAATATGTTAGTAGATTACAACATCAAATAAATACATTAAAACACCAAAGGTAGGAAGAGGCGGCTACTACTTTCCTACCTGGAAGATCTACCGCATGCAATAAATAAATTCGCTAAAAAGCGATCAGATAAAATAAATGAAAAAATATAAAAAAGAAATGAGATAAATGAAATTTAACAATGAGATAAAGACTATTGTATTGAATTAATTAATGTAATGCATCATGTATTTGTACCTACCTATTGTATGCCTTTTGGCGGATCACAGTGAACATTATATAAAACACCATGTCAACCCAACCTGTGTATCACAATAAAGAATTTATGATTTATGATTTATAAATGAGCCATATGATATGCTTCTCTTCTCGTCTTTAAAATAAAAATTCCAAACGGAATAGACTAAGCTTCGTCTGTAGGTAGGTACCATAAAATGTCATAGAAGTAATGCGGCACTTGAAGAAATGCTCTCGCACTGGACAAGCGGACATTCCCGTAATGCCAGGCTTTCCCAGACATTTCAACAAATGCCCTGGAAAATGGAACGTTTAGAAAAGCTGTCGCTGTTATTTTATGATGAAAAATGGCCGCTGTACGCGTAGTTTTACGTTTTACTAAAAATATGTTTCATGTTTTAACCTGAAAACCGTTGTAGAACTAGGTAGGTATAACTGCAAAACATTACATGCAATCTCGCCTTATATTGGGTAAGTAAAAATTTCCAAATATTGAGGGGTGGTTCAGATTAGATCATTAAACTGAACAACGTTTACTATGGGAGCAAATCTGAAACAGCCAAAAAAATTCAATTCAATTATGTTCCATAGTAAATTGCAATGACTACCTATCTATGGTATGGTATGATACCTAATGGTATGAAACCCCTGAATAAAAGATGTTTAGTTTGATAGTCTGAAGCACCCCCTATATTAGTATGTATCGCTTTCAGTTTACACCCTATATAATCCAAAGCAACCATGCTTAATTTGAGTCAAATGACAGTTTAGTTTATTATTTTATTCATCCGATAATCGGACGATTAATTTATTTTTCACCTCACAAGCTCGGAAAGATTCTGTTTATCGTTCGAAATCTGAGTGCAAAAGTGTATTTTATCCGCTAGCGTGCAAAGAGTTTTTGAAATTCGAATTTGTCTATTAAATATGTTTGTATACCGCCAATGCACTGAAAATGCTTAATAACTATTTCATGACACTGGCCAGCACGAAAATATAAACTTTTTGAAATGTTCTTTTTAGCAATTCACTTTTTTTCCTCGCTGTTGTGAGGTGAAAAATTGTGTGTTTCGCTCGGATGCAAAGTTATTCTGCGTCTCGTACCTTTGTAACCTTCGCTAAACGCTCAGGATTCTATTATTTGAACCACTCGCTTCGCTCGTGGTTCAATCCTAGAACCCTTCGCTTGCTCAGGTTTCAATAAAAGTACTCCCGCCAAAAAGCAACTTTGCAGCCTAGCATAACAAATAACTATTATAAGTCCGTTTTTGGACGACTAGACTTGATGTTATTTATCCTTTTATCTGACTTTATTTTATTCGTCCGTTTATCGGACGACTAGCAACATCCAATATTTTATTCTTATATTCTGCAGCAAAATAAAAAGCTGCTTATTCCGACAGCAAATGAATGACCTGTCAAACTATCAAACTGATAGAAGTCGAATAATACCACAATTTAACAATCATTAATCTCGATCCAGCGCTACTAAACTTGAATCGAAGTGAATTGATTACGAAGCGTACCTCCGCAAACTCGATTAATTTTAATCGATAACTATTCTAAAGCCCTTAGCAAGTACTCATTACCGTGACTTCTGGGTTAATTAATCGTTTACGTGAATGAGGATTAATTTTGTTTGTCGAATGCGTTTGGCAGTTTATTTTGGAAAATGCTTGGCTTTCAGGCGTAATGGTGATGAATATACGCTGATTCGATTTACAATAACTTACTGGTAGACTATAGTAAAGTGTAGCGGATTTATCGATAGCTGCTGTTTTTTATTTAGCTGCCACTGTATTAATAGCCTACAATGCATTTTTAAGTATAATTAGGTACCCTTTAAAGCTTATAAAACAAACAATATTGAGATTTTTTTTTTAGAAATTATTTTGTTTTGCTTCAGTAAAAATCATCCCTGAGTGTTAGGAGTGCTTTTGGGGTGATTGAGGATCTACCTAGCGGTCCACCCCGGGCAACGGCATCACAAGCTACCAAGTTTGTGTTGGCGGCTGAACGATGTGGTAGGCTCCGCGAGGAGCCGCCTGGCTCGCGACCACCCTCCAGCCAGAGTCTGGCGCCAAGCAGCTTGCTGCGTTCAGTCAGTGTGCAGGAGTGCCAGTGAACTTCTGGGTAAGCTCGCTACATCTTCGACCCCATCTTTGTCCTATGGACTAGATAGAGTAGGTCAAGAGCAAACACATCAATAATAATAAAAAAAAAATCCAAGATGAAATTCATTGTGATTCTGCAAGGAAGAGGGATTACGATCAATTTCATCTTTCAAACTTCAATATGCTAAAAGTAAACCTTGTTAAAACTCATTATTACCAATGATCGGAATTATGGATACGCCTTGAAATCCCGGGATTTAATAAATATGGATAAAAATTTCACGGGATTACTTGGATTACCTATTTAGATGTCTGTGATGTTTTTAGTAATCTCTTTAGAAATTCTGAAGGAATGTTTAGTTTTTATGATGACGTTTTGTCTTTTCAATTAATGGAGTCTTGCAAAACGTGTTTATTTCCTCATATTATTTTTATAATATCAAGAGGAGTTTTTTTAGGGAGAATGAGCACTTTGGTGTTCAATATCTTAGCCCTTTTTAATGATAGAAAAAAAAACACAATTTTTCTCAAGATTTTTCATAGATTATTTTGATGCTAATAACAAAAAGTGTTGGGCAGACTCATTCTACATTTAAATAATCCCGGGATTATTAACAAAAATCCCGCGATTCCGGGAATCCCGAGGCATGTCCATGTTAATGACAATGCTCAAAAATGCCCCGACATTCCGATCACTGCTCATTACAAGTGCTGAACGACTACTGGTAGGTGTAATGTTTCTGACCATCCTGAAAGGGATTATGGTGGTGGTTTATAAGAAAATGGAAGGAAGAGTATAATTAATCTTTAAACCACATAGGTACTCTACCCATTAAACTGAACAACTTTCACTATGATGGGAGCAAACCTGACAGCGCAAAAATAATAAACTGTTTCGAACTAAACTACAATTAAAAAAAAACGTATGAAACAGCAGATTTTTTTTGGTCTAACAGGTTTGCTCCAAGAGTAAAAGTTGTTCAGTTTGATGGGTACAGTATGTGGTTTAAAGGTTAAGGATCATTTTCCTAACGCCAATGTATATTATTACCGTATTGATCTATTTTCTGTTTTTGTCGAAGTCAATACCACAGAGGATTGTATGTACAGAGTAACAGCTACTAAGGAGCGTCAATTTTATTAGCCTATTCTTGAATTAATTGGAGTAAGTATGAAGCGTAGGTAAATGTTTTATGACTCAATTGTAAATTGTTTTTGATTATTTTGTTAGTTATTATTTGTTATTAATTCATTTTAGGCATGAAAATATTAAAACAAGTTACTTATCTTTTGTAGTTCTTAGACATATTTAGTTGTAGTTAAAACTATGTATTTCATTAAAATAAAAATAAAAAATAATGAAAACATTGTTAAAATTATGCCAAGTTTTATTTCAATGTAGTATTTCTTTATAATGTTTACATTACTCTTCCAATCGTTCATGCACAGAGTGCAAAATAATTTACCATTTTTTTATTCGACTTCTACTACCTATAAACTATAAAATAAAAATATCGAGCATACAACACGGAGTGGTGACGGGCGCGCGGGTAAAATCAACGATGTGTCACCCCTCACAGTCACACCTTCGTTTCGCCCGAAGTCACCCTCGGTCTCGTTGGTGAACCTCGTAGGTGAATGCGCGCACACAAACGCGCTGCGCATGTAGTGATGCGCCGCTTTTGCGAGCTTGTATGAAGCTGTCACTCTGTACAATATAATCCTCTGTGTCAATACTGCACATTCTTAATAATTATACTGACGGTTTAAAACTCTTTTTCACTGTTTTCATTGTTAACCCCATGTTGAAACTTGTTCAGTTTGAAAGTCTGAAGCACCCTTAAGTATGAAACGCATTTAAGTTTAAACCATGTATAGTAAATTAGTAAGTAATCACGTACTTGAGCTATCGTAGTTAACATCTAGTTTTAAACCGAACACGTTCAGTAGAAAAGTTGAGCTAGAAGCAAATTAATGAACTAGGAGCAAATTACGTGAAAGAAGAACTTTCGTGCATCAAATAGAGTTCAGCGCTAACGAAAATAAGTAGTTTCATTAAAGTTGCAGGCGTACTTGACTCGAAACATGATAGCATAGCACTATTAAAATAAGTACAGGGTGTTACATAAAGTAAGAATACATTTTTAAAACTCTTATAGGCCATAGGTCCCGACGAATATTTTCTATGAGAAACGCGATTGCCGAGCGCTCCGAAAAGTGCAAAGTACTTTTTCTAGATTTTATTTATGATTGCACTAGTTAACTAATGGTGAATATGTGAGTATAAATACCAACAATCGGAAACTATTTTAAGTTCTTCTAAAACGAAGAAAAATGTTTAAAAATGCATGAAAATACGTCATCTTTATGACGTTTTTCTATCGAGTGAAGTAATTCCAATCGTGTATTCAGTTGATGATTTCACTAGATGAACTATCCAAAAATACTGAGGTATGACTTTAGTTTCGGTAAATGGTATAAATCTAGTCGTAAAATGAAAAATAAAAATGCCTCCGAGGTATTTCCACCTACTATTACGTCGTTTAGACCGTCAAACTGAATAACTTTCTCTATGGGACCAACATCGAAATCGGGAAAAAAAAAAATCTGATATCCCATACATATTTTAGCTCGAGTCGATTTGTAGAGTATAATATAATTAAAGAGTATAATTTTTTTATTTTGCGATTTCGATATTGGTCCCATAGTGAAAGTGGTTGAGTTTGATGGTCTAAACCACCCCCTTAAATGTTTATTTGTATTTTTGAAACACCTTGTATACTTTATGATCTACTCCAGCATGACTAGTTGTCATCCAATGGTGAATCATGAGAGGAAAATGAGTGTCATCTCATCATCTCTTGTCCCTTCTTTTACTAAGGTTGAATCTTTCACCACTGCAGTTACACTCATTTGCTCTTCTTTAACGCCTTTGTAGTTATAACAGCGAAGTTTTATGGGATCATGTCTGAGAGGTACAACTTTACTTTACTAAGGTTACAGAACCATTCACTTGCATCTTTCACCACTGCAGTTGACAATCATTTGCTCTCTGGTCCCTTCTTATACTAAAGTTGAAAGACCAGTCACTTGCATCTTTCACCACTGCAGTTGACACTCATTTGATCTCTTGTCCCTTGTTTTACTAAAGTTGAAAGACCAGTCACTTGCATCTTTCACCACTGCAGTTGACAATCATTTGCTCTCTTGTCCCTTCTTTTACTAAAGTTGAAAGACCAGTCACTTGCATCTTTCACCACTGCAGTTGACACTCATTTGATCTCTTGTCCCTTCTTTTACTAAGGTTGAAGGCAAGTCACTTGCATCTTTCACCACTGCAGTTGACACTCTCTCGTCCCTTCTTTTACTAAGGTTGAAGGCAAGTCACTTGCATCTTTCACCACTGCAGTTGACACTCTCTCGTCCCTTCTTTTACTAAGGTTGAAGGCAAGTCACTTGCATCTTTCACCACTGCAGTTGACACTCTCTCGTCCCTTCTTTTACTAAGGTTGAAGGCAAGTCACTTGCATCTTTCACCACTGCAGTTGACACTCTCTCGTCCCTTCTTTTACTAAGGTTGAAGGACCAGTCACTTGCATCTTTCACCACTGCAGTTGACACTCTCTCGTCCCTTCTTTTACTAAGGTTGAAGGCAAGTCACTTGCATCTTTCACCACTGCAGTTGACACTCTCTCGTCCCTTCTTTTACTAAGGTTGAAGGACCAGTCACTTGCATCTTTCACCACTGCAGTTGACACTCTCTCGTCCCTTCTTTTACTAAGGTTGAAGGCAAGTCACTTGCATCTTTCACCACTGCAGTTGACACTCTCTCGTCCCTTCTTTTACTAAGGTTGAAGGACCAGTCACTTGCATCTTTCACCACTGCAGTTGACACTCTCTCGTCCCTTCTTTTAGTAAGGTTGAAGGCAAGTCACTTGCATCTTTCACCACTGCAGTTGACACTCTCTCGTCCCTTCTTTTACTAAGGTTGAAGGACCAGTCACTTGCACCACTGCAGTTGACACTCAATTGCTCTCTTGTCTCTTCTTTCACTAATATTGAAGGACCAGTCACTTGCATCTTTCACCACTGCAGTTGACTGCGCATAGCGGAGAATCTAGCTACAATATTTGCGTTTGAATATGCTATTTCTATGTTTTTTATTAACTTATTGATAGCATATTGTGGTCAAAACATGTCCAAAGAATGTGCAGTGTTAAGGAGATTTAGATACGAACGCTTGTCTGAAGTGTTACCATTAGTTTTAATGGGGACCTATTTTACGAATTGACTGACTTAAATTTACGTATAGATGGGCATCGGAAAGACTATTTAGAGAGCTTTATAGGACTATTTATGTGATATGAATTTAGCGCCAAATCTATCGCTTTTTCGAACAGCGATTTTTTTTGGAATCTAGTCTTTTTCACTGCTTTACCGCAAAACAGATTTTTTGAGCTGGCAGCGCCCTAGTTTAGGTATACTCGGAGTTATAATAAGCTCGCGTTATTTAATTTCAAACCACAGGAACGTAATATAAGATATTTACATTACACCAGAAGACTTTCCTCCACAATTTAAATCTAAGCATTTTAATTAAGAAACTCCATAACTTCTTAAAGAAGGGCGAAGTCAGCGTATGCTAACACATTAACATGTAAATTACACGCGGAACCCTCTCGTTCTAACTGAGTTACATGAAAGTTAGGTTTTACGGTACCCCAGTTACGTATGGTGTGATAAAGGAATATTTTATTTTGGCTTACGAATAAACTTTTAGGGATTGTACGAGTATTTATTACACAAAAATTTGAGTTTTTGGATGGAGCTTTGATGTACTTTTTACTTTAGAAAGAACAGCACCTATGGAATATTCATTGTATAAGAGTACAAGATGACCACAGAATACAGATTAATGACAACCATAAATTATGATTATGGTCATAAATCGTATATAATTTTAAATCAATCAATTGTTAGTTTTTAGGGTTCCGTACCCAAAGGATAAAAACGGGACCCGCCTACGTTGTCCGTCCGTCCGTCCTTCCTACCCATTTAGGGCTGTAACTTTTGAAGCGTAATAGCTAGATAGTTGAAACTTTCACAGAATATGCGTTATTACGGCGGATTTGTTAACAAATAATAAAAATGTCAAAAAGTTACAAATTAAGGGGGGTTCTTCACAAGAAACTGGTTTTTTCGACGTCTTTTCTTCTCGTTCTACAGTAAAAACGGTAATACATACGAGCGTCAAACTTGGTGTGATTATAGAGCAAACTCTACAAAATAACAACAAATAATAAAAACCGGCCAAGTGTGAGTGGGTCTCACGGTTAAGGTCACGGAGAAAAAAAGTTTTTTTCTAAGTTATTATGTTGTGTTCTGTGGTGGTGTGGTACGGAACCCTCGAGTAGCCCGACTCGCACTTGACCGATTTTTAATTTTAAGTGTATGTAGGTATGGCGAAGAGATGACATCTATTTTTTTTTGTCATCTTATAACTGGTGTGGATGATATGTGTAAGAAAGGAGGGAGTGCTGAAATGACGGATAAGAAAGTTGAATGGAAGAGGATGACATATTGCGCCGACCCCAAATAATGGGAAATGGGCAAGGGAATGATTATGATGATGATCTTATAACTGGTTTCTCTGTCTACCTACGCTATAATACCTACCTATTCTTTCTGTGAGGATATCACCGTTGACAGAGGAACTGACTAACACCAAATCGCAATCAAATTAAGCACTATACATACTAAATTTTATGTTGTTGGTATATTTATTTTCCCTTACTAAATGTTTTTGTATACAAGGTGTTACAAAAATACAAAAACTTTAAGGGGGTGGTGTAGACCATCAAATTGAACAACTTTCACCATGGGACCAATATCGAAATCGCGAAAAAAAAATGATGTTCTGTACGTTACAAATCGACTAGAGCTAAAATATGGTATGGGATATCATTTTTTTTTTTTCGCGATGTCAATGTTGGTCCCATAGAGAAAGTTGTTCAGTTTGACGGTCTAAACAACCCCCTTAAGAGTAATAAAAATGTATTCTTACTTATGAAACACCCTGTATAATATGCCGCAGTGTTGTCTAAAGCCGTGTACGCACTATAGTACAAGCCTCTAACGTGTAACGTTATTATAACTAACGTAATTGCCATTAGCACAGATTTAATAGAAATATTCTACGACAGAAATAAACACGTATACCTACATAATGTTTTTGAAAACTCAATGATAAGGATGGATTCCTAGTAGTTTTCGACTATTCTATCAGATTTTCTTTAAAATTGATAGTTTCAAAGTTACAGAGTGCCTCGAAGATTTCCATACAAATCTTAAATTAATCTTAGCATTGAAACTGTATATTTTAACGAAAATCTGACATCATAGAGATTAGGTATAGACTGTCTCTGCGAAATTTCATTGACTTTAATTTGGTTGGTATCGAAAATATAACCAGACTTCGTGAAGTGCGCTCCGAATGGTATATTATTCGGAGCGCGCTCCATACAAACGTACTATGGTGATATTTTCAATACTAACCAATTAAGATCAATGAAATTTTTCAGAAACAATCTAGTAACAAATTTCTATGCTTGTATGGAGTCCGATTTTCGTTAAAATGTATAGTTTTCAAGTTACAGTGCCTCAAAGATTTCCATACAAATCTTAAATTAATCCTAGCATTGAAACTGTATATTTTAACGAAAATCTGACTCTATAGAAGCATAGAAATTTGTTTCTAGATTGATTCTGCAAAATTTCATTGACTTTAATTGGTTAGTGTTGAAAATATCACCATAGTACGTTTGTATGCAGCGCGCATTTTCGCTCTCGGAATAATATTCTCTCAATCATAGTTTCTGCACATAACATTTTTCGCATATAATAACAACCGTTCACCTATGTGCACCCAGGTCCCTTATGAAAATCATAGCTTCACCACGGGCCCGTCGTTTCTACATTTATTTATTTTATAGGTATATTTATTTTACGAAGGTGGCGATGGGCTCACCCTCCGTCACACTGGAAAGAGTTTCGGTATTAGAAAAACGTGGATGTTCTGAGGTTTTAGAATATTTCTGACTACGCCCTCGGGGAATATAAGTAGGTACAGGGTCCAACTAAATATGCTGACACTTTTTTAAGGGGATGATCAGACCATCAAACTGAACAACTTTCTATATGGAACCAACATCGAAATGGCGAAAAAAATATCAGCTATTCCATACTAAACTGTAAACCAACTTGAGCCAAATGTATGGGACAGCAGATTTTTTTTCTCGATTTCGATGTTGGTCCCATAGAGAAAGTTGTTCAGTTTGATGGTCTGATCATCCCCTTAAAAAAGTAGTCGTGAGAATATGCAATGCCTTTAGTTAAAAATAAAACCTACTTCATTAAATAAAATACTTAGTTGTGTTTTTTCTGAAAACTAAACGCATACACGAGTTTGAGTAGTATAACATTCGTTACACTTCTAATGAAAACCCAGCTTAACTCTACATCCCTTACTAAGCTTTTAACAGGGTAACACTATAAATGGATAACCCATGACGTGAAGTAGACATAAATATAGTGTAGATGATGTCGCAGGAAGGTGATAAAATCAGAAATTTTGCAATAATCCTAAGAATATTTGAGTGCAGAATGTGCATGGGATCTTATAGACCGGTGGCCAGCTACAGTCAACTATACCTTATAAAATTAACGAACTAACGCATTATGCACCTAAAGTAGACTAAAAATAAGTCCTAAAAAACTTGGTCTGCCAGGGCGCAGCTTGGCACGTTTTCCGGTGTGATGAAAAACGTGGACCCCAAAAACACCCCATTTTACCTCATCGAATTAAAGGATGAAACTTGTCTGTTGGTCTGGAGGCCGATTAGTAAAGCCTAAAAAACCTGGTCTGCCGCCGCCTATCCTGGCACGTTCATGGGTCCGACTGAATTTAGGGTGCCCCTCGGAGGGTGGATTTTACCTCATCGAATTAATGAATGAAATCAATGCCAATTTATAGTCCTATCAAGTATGTTTACATATGCCTTGGTTTGCCTAGGCTCAGCCTGGCAGGTTTCCGGGTCCGACTGATTTTACTTTCAAAAAATTGTTTAGCCAAACTTTAAAAACCGGTATTAATCTACAGAATCTGCTGAAAATTTTACTGAAATTCGCTTGTATAAATTAACCAAGATATATGTACTCATACAAATATCCCTGAAGGTGGAATTTTAATAGAAAAGGTCAACGGCCCGCGGAAACTAAAAGAGATAGGTATGTGGTCCCGAAGGAAAAAATGTCAAAGACCCTGGGCAATTTGACGTCCCGATGAAAAATCCAAAATAGGAGATCCAAGATGGTCGTCTTACATTTTCAAAGTCCTCATAACTTTGTAACCATTGACGGTCGGCGCGCTGTGTGTGTACAAATCAAATTAGTAGCAAAGCCCAGCTTACGATGTTTACCTTTCGGTTCTATCAGAAGGCATATTTTAGTGTCGAAAAAAATGGTGGCCCAGAATCGTTAATCTATGTAACAAATAAATTGATAGATAGATAGATAACACATTTATTTCACTTGAACAATACAGGAAAAACAGTGTCTGACAAAGGTAGACAATTACCTACCTACACGATAAATTAAAATGCTTAATTAAGATATTCGGACATCGTAGGTATTTTTTTTTTATTAAGGGCTCATTCCTGATGTTTTACACTGCAATTCTGCCAATATCATGATGACTGGAAGTATTGAAATCTCAATCTCCTTATTTTATTTTTCATGACACATTTGAGGACACCAAATAGCGGAACTGCGTGGCAAGTCCAGAGACACCAACCGAGACGACCGCCCGTCAATAGACTCGCCACGCGACTTAAACTTAAAGCGACACGTAAAAAACAAGTAAAACACTAAGTTCAACATGTCTCGATATAATATATTATAACGCCATATATGGCATTGACAAGACATGGCTTCGAAACCGATGATTAGGCCAAAATAGTAAAAATACGTGTTCAATCAAGCTACCGTACACATGACGGGAATCAAGATTAATCATTTAGTGCCATTAAATAAGTAGTTCCTAAATAGTGCATCTGTAGTTTGCGAAACATATAAGTGTATATTTTTCCCTGTTAGTGCTTTTGTGTTTATTACTCTCTGAAATTCAAAATTTCATAATTCCAGAGTCTCTGTTTCAGGAACAATTTATTTTGATACTAGAGTTTTGAACTATCGTGTGAATTCGTGTGTACGCCTACACTCTAGCTCAATATTCTAATATATTAAAGACGAAAAAAACGTGTTTATTTCTATGTCATATTCTCGAAGGCCTGTCATTATGAGATATTGGATGTCAGAGAGTAAACACAAAAGCACTAACAGGGAAAAATATGTATAAATCTGTGTGTCCGGTGAATAACGGTCCAACTCAAAAAATGCAACTTTACAGGAGAGCCTAAAAACAAAATATTTTGGTAAAAAAAATTATTTTCTCAAATACCATTTCATATTTTTTCATGCAAATCACTGTGTCTTCTAGATATTTTTATGGTCTTTTATTATTATATGGTTTAGTCTATGAAATACTTACCGTGCTTGAGATATTTCGTTCAGAAGTTGAATTAAACCTTTTGACACTAATAAAAATACGTTACATTATGATTTAAATTGAGTTAGTGCCTTTTACACTTCAAAATAACTTTGGTGTAAAGTGGTTTATGTTATTTTTTAATTTAATTTTAATTCCAATCCTTTCTTAAATACACACCACCGGAAAACTTACTTTGTTAACTGAATCAAAACGAATTGATAAAAGTAGTTTTATTTAGGTAAAACAAGCTCATCACAAAATTACAAAGTGTTTTTTGAGTTAAATTATTTTTCACAAAGGTAACATTTTGTGCGTATGGATTTAAATTTAATATTTAATATTATTTTTGTGGAAAAATATAACAAACACTTGCAAAATGTACTTTCAAAGCTCACTGTTTAAGCTTTTAATATCCACCATATTCAGCATTAAACTTAAGTGACACAAAAATTAGACATTTTCTAGAAAAAATATTTATTTCATTATTAAGTAGGTAAGTAATTTTTTCATATATAGTTATATTTTGTTGATGGGTAACACTAGCTTAGATGCAAATTTTGCGACGTGGGTAACGCCGCGTGGTATCAGTAATGCTGGAAAGTGAAATATTAAACAAAAAACCATTATAAAAACATTACAAAAACAAATACTAAAGCGACGCATGCTTAAAAACTTATCTAGTAAGAACTCACAATTCTGTGCCTCAAAATTTTATGACCAGTCTAGTCTAGTATTGTCATACTTAATATACGTTTGATATCCGGTTCGCTTTGCAGTGTTGTTATTATACAAAATACAAGATATTATAGGAAAAAAATAGTTTAATTTCAAAGAATAAACAACAGATTCTTTCTTTACCACTCTATGTAGGTACAGTACAAGCCTATGCTTGAAGTGCGGTTCGGCAATCCCTATCTAAAATAAGACCTGACATTATCACTTAGTTCAATCTAACAGTAGGACCATCCTTAAAAAAAATCACCAGATAGTATTCATACTAAGTGATTTTTATTCTCACTACGTAAAAGAAAATATTTGGTAATAGACGGTTTAACTCACTTATTCGACATACATTTTTGGTGAGATGTATAGCGTTCTCCCTAGTCCCAGATGATGTCAGTTTCCGTACTTAACCCGCTATCAAACGCGCATCATATTCATAAGCTACACTTGATTTTTTATGTAGGTATTAACTATTAAGGTGTTTGAAATTTGGTTTAACTCAGATAAATCATATTTCACAAAACAAAATAAATTGTGTCGAAGGATTTAAGTCGAAATAAATCCATGTTCACCTAATTTTATATTGTTTTTATGATCTAACTCTATTTCAACCATTGTGCACGATAAAAAAATGGACTTAAATCGTTTTGTAATAAGTCTATCTCTGGAATTATTAAAGGTATGAATATTCCAGTAACACCATTTTGTAGAGAAAAAAAAATTGAGTATTATGGCATTAAAAACTCATTTTGGATCTAAGTTGAGTTAGACCGTTATTCACCGGACCCACAGAAATATTTAGCAAACTACAGAGGCACTATTATTAAATGGCACTAAATGATTAATCTTGATTCCCGTCATGTGTACGCTAGCTTGATGGACACGTATTTTTTTACTATTTTGGCCTAATCACCGGTTTCGAAGCCATTTCATGTCAACGCCATACTATATCGAGACATGTTGAACTAATTGTTTTACTCGTTTTTTACTATTTAAACTAGCTTAGTCGCTTGGCGAGTCTATTGACGGGCGGTCGTCTCGGTTGGTGTCTCTGGACTTGCCACGCAGTTCCGCTATTTGTTGCCCTTAAATATGTTTTTGTTAATAAAACAATCCTGGAGATTGAGATTTCGATACTTCCAGTCATCATGATATTGGCAGAATTGCAGTGTAAAACATCAGGGTTGGTTAGCAATAGTCAAAGTGAATGTGATGATGTAATAAGTATGGACGAGATTATGAAAGCAATGAAAAGTATGAAAGTTGGTAAGGCTGCAGGATATGATAGGGTGTCGGTTGAAATGCTGAGGAGCGGAGGGGGAGTCGTAGCAAGCATATTGTTCCTGCTGTTTAATAAGTGCCTGAGATGTGGACGAGTACCAGATGACTGGTGCAAAGCGGTCATCGTTCCACTGTACAAGGGCAAAGGGTCAAAGCAGGAATGTAAAAACTACCGAGGTATCAGTCTCCTCAGTGTTGTTGGCAAATTATATGCAAAAGTTTTGATAAAAAGAGTGTTGTGTAAAACGGAGGAAAGAATCTGGGACGTGCAAGCAGGATTCCGACAGGGAATGAGGTGTACGGACCAAGTCTTCTCTCTACGGGGCATAGCCGAAAAGTTTTTGGCTAAAAACCAAAAAGTTTTCTGCGCTTTTGTAGATTTAGAGAAGGCTTATGATCGAGTGATGAGGAACGAATTATGGTCTACGTTGACCATGTATGGGGTGGACAGCTACTTGGTGCAGGCACTAAAATCTTTGTATGAGGGTTCTAGTGCCTGCATTAGGATAAACGGGGCATACACAGACTGGTTCGACATCTCCATGGGTGTCAGACAAGGATGTGTAGCATCACCGTGGTTGTTCAACTTATTCATGGACAGCTGTTTGAGTGAACTGAAAGAAAGAGAGTGTGGTTTAAGGATGAATGGGTTGCTCGTCAAATGTTTGTTATATGCTGATGATCAAGTTTTACTTGCATCATCGGCAGACGACTTACAGGAGATGGTAACATGCATGAATGTGTCATTTATGAAGAAAGGAATGAAAGTGAATGTAAATAAGACGAAAGTTATGGTTCTCGAACGGGATGAAATAGTGACTGAATGTAAAATTATGATAGGAGATGAGAAAGTGGAGCAGGTAGAAGAATTTGTATATTTGGGAAGTATGTTTACCAGAGATGGTACGTGTGATGGAGACATAGAGAGGAGAATGAAAGCGGGAAATAGGATTAATGGAGCGATGCACACATTCATGAAAAGTCATAATGTGTCCAAAAAGTCACGTTTGGCAGTTCACGACGGTGTGCTGGCACCAACTTTGATGTATGGCAGCGAATGTTGGGTATGGCAGAAGAGGAATGAATCAAGGATAAATGCAGTCGAAATGCGTTCTTTGCGCAGTATGTGTGGTTTGACTTTGAATGATAGAATACGAAACAGTGTAATTAGAGAAAAATGTGGACTGAAAGAGGATATAGTGACAAGGATTGGAAAGGGAATGCTGAGATGGTTTGGTCATGTGGAAAGGATGAGTGATAGTAGACTGACGTATGAAATATATAAAGCAAGTGTGAATGGAAAAGTCGAAAGGGGTCGCCCTAGACGTACGTATGCAGACCAAATTGGCAGCATACTTAAGAAGGGCCAGATCAAATGTACCCGAAACCGACGAGCGTGTATGAAACGACTTATGACTGTGGAAGAGGCAAAAGAGGTATGTCAGGATCGTAGCCGATGGCGATCAATTGTCTCTGCCTACCCCAATGGGACACAGGCTTGAGTATATGTATGTATGTATGTATGTAACATCAGGAAAGAGCCCTTAATAAAAAAAATACCTACGATGTCCGAATATCCTAATTAAGCATTTTAATTTATCGTGTAGGTAGGTAGGTAATTGTCTACCTTTGTCAGTCACTGTTTTTTCCTGTATTGTTCAGGTGAAATAATATATGAGTTATCTATCTATCTATCAATTTATTTCTTACATAGATTAACAATTCTGCGCCACCATTTTTTTCGATACTAAAATATGCCTTCTGATAGAACCGAAAGGTAAACATCGTAAGCCGGGCTTTGCTACTAATTTGATTTGTACACACACAGCGCGCCGACCGTCAATGGTTACAAAGTTATGAGGACTTTGAAAATGTAAGACGACCATCTTGGATCTCCAATTTTCGATTTTTTCATCGGGACGTCAAATTGCCCAGGGTTTTTGACATTTTTTCCTTCGGGACCACATACCTATCTCTTTTAGTTTCCGCGGGCCGTTGACCTTTTCTATTAAAATTCCACCTTCAGGGATATTTGTATGAGTACATATATCTTGGTTAATTTATACAAGCGAATTTCAGTAAAATTTTCAGCAGATTCTGTAGATTAATACCGGTTTTTAAAGTTTGGCTAAACAATTTTTTGAAAGTAAAATCAGTCGGACCCGGAAACCTGCCAGGCTGAGCCTAGGCAAACCAAGGCATATGTAAACATACTTGATAGGACTATAAATTGGCATTGATTTCATTCATTAATTCGATGAGGTAAAATCCACCCTCCGAGGGGCACCCTAAATTCAGTCGGACCCATGAACGTGCCAGGATAGGCGGCGGCAGACCAAGTTTTTTAGGCTTTACTAATCGGCCTCCAGACCAACAGACAAGTTTCATCCTTTAATTCGTTAAGGTAAAATGGGGTGTTTTTGGGGTCCACGTTTTTCATCACACCGGAAAACGTGCCAAGCTGCGCCCTGGCAGACCAAGTTTTTTAGGACTTATTTTTAGTCTACTTTAGGTGCATAATGCGTTAGTTCGTTAATTTTATAAGGTATAGTTGACTGTAGCTGGCCACCGCGGTCTATTACACGCCACAATTTTTTCCCTTTTCAATGTGACCATTTGAAAAATTGCAGGTGTCAAATAAACAATTTTTAATTTAATGATGTATTTTATTGTGAACATGTATCGTGAGTTTTTTTTTCCTTTTTTAGAAATTTATCATTAACTACGTAAGTCCACGATTGGACATAGAGATCAATCTATTATAAAGAGGACACACCCTTTTTAAGACAATATGGAATTATAATTACAAATTAACTGTAAAAGTTGTCTATCGTATTTTCCCGGTTTTTACAATTTCCCTGCGACACAGGCACATCGTAAACTGACATTAAATCTCAAGCAACAGGCGGGTGGACCCTAATAAAACTTGTAGCATATTACATGACCATAAACTGAGAGGGATTTGATTTGGTGAACTTTGATAAGTTTGGTGGATGTTAAAGAGTAGGTATAAGGTCTAACAAAATTAACTGAAACTATTTTAAGGGGATGATCAGACCATCAAACTGAACAACTTTCTTTGTGGGACCAATATTGAAATCGCAAAATCGATTTACTTTACACATTGCCGGTGGACCAGCAGGTATTCTATACAATCCCTAGGCACTGTGTACATTACCTAGGTAAAGTATGTAATCTTATCTTAATCTTAACCATAAGGATAAGGAACAAAAAAGTAGCGGTTCACTTCATATAAATTCAAATGACAGTCGATAGCGCGATTTAAATGACGTGCAGCGCCATCTATTGACAAAATAGTGTGTGTGTTTGTTTGTTCGCGCATCACGCAAAAACTACTGAACCGATTTAGATGAAACTTGTTTTGTTTGATAGCTTATGATCTGACTTAAAATCTGGTATATAATTTGTGCGGACGAAGTCGCGGGAAAACACTAGTGAACAATAAAATTCATTATATTTGTATAGAATACCTAATTATACAGATTGCCGGTAACATGGTCAATTATCGCTTCAGCTTGTGTATTGGTTGGAAAGTGGTACAAAATGTCAATGTACAACCTCTCACATTCATTCACTGATAATAATTATGTGATAGATAACAAATGTGCTCCGATTTGATTTCTTGATTTCTTCTTGTTTCCGTAGGTACCTAGGTACATTAGTTTATCTACGGACTTTAATTACGTTATGTTATTGTGTACAATAAAAAAATTGAAGAAAAACAATTGGGAGAGTTATTTTATCCAGAGTTAACTAGTAACCTAGGTTGGCACAAGTGGGGCTTAGCTTTTTGAAAATTTGGTTTTAGCTAGGAAGAAGAGTTATTTTTAATGACAAGATAACAATAAAATATAAGTATTTTCATACAGGCGAATCCCCTAGTTTTCGGTGTGCTATTATAATATTGTATAGCTTTGTAATAATCCGAAACATTGTTAATAGACATAATCTAGAATCTAGATAATATCAGAAGCACTAGTTAAGCACTGTTAGTAAGTTAGTGCTTAAACCAATACCTGGAACGGCTTGCTATTAGGTAATCAAATTCGTGTTTGCTCTCAACGTGTAGGTTCAATTAGTGCTTATATAGACCTAGGTCTAGGTATAGAGCTTAACATCGTATGTTAGGATTATGAACACAATGTAATTTGTCATGTCAGACCATGTCCATTTATTTTGCACACTTGCTACCAGACTGAGACTAATATAGGATAATGACTAGTGTAAATGTAGGCCTAAAGCCCAATATCAATACGTAGGAATTTTCATCGTAAACCAATACAAAAGGCTTTATATACTTTGAAGATTGAATTTAATTTAAATCAATTATTTTTTATTAAATAAAAAAGAAGAATACATACCTACCTTTTCGTCCGAGTTATGAAAAAGGTATTTACCAAAAAGTGTGTATTTAAATAGAATGAACTTTTTTAATGACAAGTAAGAACTGCCTATTGATCCTGAAAAAAAATCTAAAATGCCATTTAACTCAAATTAAAAATAAAATCTGTTTAATCATCGTTCTTCAAATGGCTTTGATGAATAATTTTTCAAGAGAAATTGCCGAAGTTAACTTGATACAAAAGAGTTTGTATTTCAAATTGCTGTTTTATAGTTATTTGTGAACTACACTGACCTGCAAAAGGTACCTACTAAGTACCTACTACACTTTTAAAATTTCTTTTTTTTTCTAAACTACTTAAGTAGATATAAATTTAAAATAATAAAAAGTTTTAAGTATAGCAAATGTTATCAGTTTTCTTTGTAATAATATAGTAAACTAAACTCTTTTCGAGGCCCACTTTTTCGAAAGTTGTAAGTATGTCTTGTGTACCTACTTAAAAAGTTATTGTGATTTTAAAACATTAAGTACCTACTAAGTTTTGCAGGCCAGTGTATTTTGTTAAAACCAAATGGGTTTCACAAATTAAATAGCAAAATCGATGCAGTGCAATTCCTCTATGTTTTTATTAAAATTCTTCTAATAAAAAAAAAACATGAACATTTTTTATAAAAAAAGCTATTCCGAGAAAGCGTTTCACAGAGTCCATTCCGATATATTCCCCTTAATCCTAACAAATACAGACCTCATTTTAAGCGGCTTACTAGCCCCCTCCACTTCCCCCCTTCGTATAATCCCCTCCATTTCATTCCAACCACACGCCTTGCGATATGAAACGTCAATGATACCAACATTCTTTTCGTGGAATGTTTTTTTCTGTGTTCTCTTGAAAATAGGGTTGTCACATTCAATATTTCTATCCAATTATTTGACTAAACCTCAGATTACTAGTTACCTTGTAACAGACACATCACTTGCTAAGAAAACGATAGTGCGCGAAATCGCGCTATCGAATGTTATTTGAATTTATATGAAGAGAACCGCTACTTTTTTATTCTTCATGATTTTACAGTTTTATAATAGTTAAGATTAGAACAAATTGCCACTCGACTTTAAATGTATATACATTTTTTTTCGCGGTTTCAATATTGGCTCCATAAGTGAAAGTTGTTCAGTTTGATTGGCTGAAGCACCCCGTTTAGTACTTAAATCTTTTAATTTTACAACCTGTCTCATTCCATCAGAACGCTAAGAAAATCGTTGATGCAATACACATCACGTCACTTCTTCCTTATTTCGGTTTCATCTGAGGTTTAAGGGTCATCTCTGGAGAATTGTGAAAGTTTTATAAGATTTGTAGCGAACCGAGATAAGAATCGGGAAAACTTTTCGGTCATCGAACCATTCAACTTTTGTTCAATCGGAAAGTATGATTCGAATGTATCGCATTCCGACTCGAATGCCTTTTGGGGCGGGCAGAAACTTTGCTTGAAATACTAATATTTTTAAGCTTTTGTTGTGGCTCATAGTTTAGAATAGATGTTTCGTTTTAACTATTCTTATGGTTTCAGTTTCTATTGAAATGTGTTTAGGTGGCTTGAAAATACCCTGGGACAACCTTGGTTCTATTCTATTCTATATTTAAAAAAAATGGCTGCCATCTTGGGTATGTGATGATTTTGCCAATGTCTAGTTTTTGTAGCTAGAGTGCTTGACGTTGTACGGTAACTTATGTATTTTGGTGACTTCAAGGATTGTTTTTCGAAAAGAACACTATCTTGAGCCACCACTGGAGCTTCGTTGTAGGCCGGGGAGGGGGCAACCGACCATCGACTCGCGATGCGACTACCCTATAGCAGACCTACAACGCGACTCCCAACCTTGCTTCTTAAATAACGGGACTCATTGTGCTTAAATAGATGGTCAACAATAAATTTAAAAGAGCCCATTCATAAGTAGGTACCTAATACACCAGGAAGGTGGCATAGGTATTGTCAATAACTGATTCAATTCTTCTTATTTAAATCACTTCGTTTAATGTTTTTTTTTTACTTTACTTGCCATTAATTTAACTTGACATTAAACCCAGTTACAGCTTCGGTCAAGTACGAGTCGTACCTACAAGTCGAACCATTCCGTATGAAACCCGGACATTCAATCGAACTTCGCAATAGCGTGAACGTTTTCGTTCCAATGTCAACTCTATTACAATTAATAGAAGGGAAACTCTCTGGACAGTTTAGAAACATTTTATTATACTTTTCCTCAATAATTATACAAAACTATCGGAGCGGTACAGATTTGCGTATGCGCGTCGCGCGGGGAGCGGGGAGGAAGTGACGTCTGTCTTGTCAACTTCAGAGTGCAGGAGGGCGATCCATAGAGCACGCAGAGGAGTCCGCCAGAAACCACTTTTCCGCTAACACAATGAAGTTCGGACCTAAACGGTTGCGATATATCGAAAATTTAAAGTCCGGGTACAGAGCCTGAAACCGAGATTATTTAAAAAAAAATCGCATCACTATACCTAAGGAAACCTTTGAAATATTATTTCAAATTTATACCGACGCGAACGTGTAATGAAATTAAATGAAGAAGTCGTCAAATGACAGAGAAGAATTAGAAATGAACTCATTTCCTCTTTCGTCGGAATAGGAAAAAAAACTTACAAATAAATTCGCCGGATTCTATTGTGGCGAAGAAAAATTCGGCCTTTCTTTTCTTTTCCCGGATGGATTTCGTGATAATATCCGGAAAGGCCGGCTTGTTTGATTGTTTTGCTAGATTAAGTTTTTCTAGACCAGTGGTTTTGGTATTTTATTCATTTTGTTATGGACTTAAGTTCGAAACGACCACATATTTTGCTGTCGCTGGCTAAAGCTAGTTTTTTACTTGAGGTTAAGTTGCTATATGTAGGTATGTATAGTAGTAGAACCCTTTATTTACTATCAATATTTTATTTATCCGAGTTTGTATAGGTCCCAATAAAAGCAATATCTTTTTCTGGCTTGTTTCGCGAAATAATCCCTCGAGTATTAACTTGTTACCCAATGTTATTTCAAAACGGATTTGATACAATATTTGAGTACGTAATTGTTTTTTTTTTCTATTAGAATGGACGGTGAAACGTAGATTGAATTTTTTTGATGGATAATTAATTGAAAAAACCTTGTGGTTTCGGATTAGAAGACGAGACGGTGATAATTTTTTTACGTCCATGTGTTTAGACAATTAAACTCGTATAGCCCCGTGGAAATGTCATAGTTTAAAGCCTTAAACTATATTATAAAACGTGTTAATAAAAGAAAGTAGTTTGTTTAGAATCGAGAGCAGAATCGAATTATCATAACATAGGTAACTTTTTTTAAAATGATTAATAATTTGTTAGTTTTTAAAAATTTACTGAACTCGATCTCAACCCGCCGTACGACACTCACCCTACTTATACCAAAACCAGATTCCTAAAAATATTATTATATAATAATGCCGTCTACGTGTATTACGCGTCAAACTTTTGCATAAAATTGACACCTCTGCCTCTGTGCCTCTGCAACCACCTTAAGGGATCTTGTCATCGTCAATTCGTTATTATACTTTTAATACCAAATAGCTGTAAATACAATAAATGAAACACAATATGAATTGTAACTATTTTACGAAAGCGATATATCTTGTAAGAAATTGAGGTTGAAGTACCCATTATCTTGAAGGGTAGAGGTTAGCAACGTTGATTGATAATAACATCTAGGGTGAGTCTACAACGAAAGTAGAATATAAGTTAGGTATTTCTCGAATATGAGTGGGTATCGACAATAAGATACCTACACAATGTATTGTTCGATACAGTAGATTAAATATCAATACTATACTTACATAAATACCTAAATATACCTACAATATTCCCCAAGGGGGGAAGTCAGAGATATTCTGAAAACTCAGAACATTCACATTTCACTAGTAAGTACCGAAGCTCTGTCCAGACTTCACTGTGAAGGGTAAGTGAGCCCGTTTTTCTCATCTCACTGGCAATCGTTATTCCTTAAGAATTATATAGTGCATACTGTTCACAATAAAACGAAGTTTATCTATGATTTTTTTTTAAAGTGATGGATTTTTTTTCGAAAACTCGATCTCGGACGAAGATCGGACATTGTCTAATATCGCTTCTATGGCATGATGCATGTCTATAATCTAGGTCTACTTATAGTCCGATCTTTACTTACGAAAATCTCAAAATCTCTGAATTTTTTGACCGCCACTCTACCACCGGCCACTCGGCCACCTACTCTTTTCGTTAAGCCAGGTCAGAGGCCTATTAAGGCGGCTTGTTAAATCTCTGGCAGTAAGTTGACCAATAATTTGCCTCCACCAATACGCACTGGGCCCGCGTGGTGGAGTATGGCCCACTCCCTCTCATCCTTATTAGGGCCTTTGCCCTCCAGTGGGATTCAACAGGCTATAACTTTCTTTCTTTCTTTCACTCTACCAATACATCATAGCGGTAGCTGCGGTATAGAGAAAGAGGCAGCACGAAATGGCGTCACACACTATGTTGATAGAAATACAAAATACTGCCGCACACTCGAAATATTGTATTTATCCGATCTTACTACCAATCCGATCTTACCCGACCGTGTTAGACACATTGCGCCCCGGAATTCGAATCAGAATTGTGAGGATACCTCCGCAATTCCGAACGCAATTGGAGGGGGGAAATCCATACGATCCAGCACGGCTAGCATGCCACCCACGACAAAGCTTTTAAACGAGAAAAACGTCATGCGCGCTCTTTTTGGCGTACGTAAAATAATAAAGATGGAGGCACGTCTCGATTTTTGTCGTTTTCTCGGCGCTGGCATGCTAGAGGGGCTGATTCGGAATTCCGGATCAAAATTCCGAATGTGTGTACTGCCGTGCTAAGCCAAAAGGGCCTATGTCCGGAAATGACCAAAATCTGTTCTTTTTTTGATTTGGATTCCTTGAACTGTAAGGAACCAGAATTTGTAAACAAAAAAGTATGTCGAATCAAATTAAAGATTGATAAATTTTTTGTCTCGGGCGGGACTTGAACCCACGCTCTTCCAAACCGGGGAAACGTGCTAACCAATTACACCACCAATAGCACAATATGGTTGTAACATGTTTATAATCAATAATATTAAAAAAGTATGTATTTACTAGAAGTGCCTGAAAAACAACTAGGTAACCAAAGGCGTAAATAGGTATGTTTTTCTCACCAATTCCTAGAGCTATTGGACGTACCTACCTATGTCTGAAATACTAAGGGGAAAAGTAGTATGATTCACTTACCTTAGTACAGACGTAAAGTGAAGCAAAAAACACGATGGTTGTTATAATTTTAACCGCAAATTATAATAACTATCCTAAGCGGCTTGGACGTATTTCTTAGATAATTTATTCCGAGAGCGAAAATGCGCGCTGCATACAAACGTACTATGGTGATATTTTCAATACTAACCAATTAAAGTCAATGAAATTTTGCAGCAACAATCTAGAAACAAATCTCTATGCTTCTATGGAGTCAGATTTTCGTTAAAATATACAGTTTCAATGCTAGGATTAATTTAAGATTTGTATGGAAATCTTTGAGGCACTGTAACTTGAAAACTATACATTTTAACGAAAATCTGACTCCATACAAGCATAGAAATTTGTTTCTAGATTGTTTCTGCAAAATGTAATTGACTTTAATTGGTTAGTATTGAAAATATCACCATAGTACGTTTGTATGGAGCGCGCTCCGAATAATATACTCTTAAAACATAAAAACTAGTTTTTCTCGAAATCACTAAAACGGGCATGTGCCCTTTTGGCTCTTTACGGACTTTTGGTCCTACCGCTTAGTTCTTAGCACGGCAGTGTAGCGGACCCGGAACTTAGTTGGCTAATCTCTCACCCACTAAACACTGCAAGAGAAACCGATTCCCTTAGTCGCTTTGTAAGACATAACGACACCCACTAGAAGAAAGCAACGACTTCGAAAAGTCAATATTTCACTCTGGTTATACGGGATACATATACACTTTTTTATGGGGATGTTCAGACCATCAAACTGAACAACTTTCTGTATGGGATCAACATCGAAATCGCGAAAAAAATCAGCTGTCCCATACATTTGGCTCAAGTTTGCAGCTTTGTATGGAAGAGCTGATTTTTTTTTTCGCGATTTCGATATTGGTTCCTTAGAGAAAGTTGTTCAGTTTGACGGTCTGATCATCCTCTTAAAAAAGTGTCAGCATATTAAGTTGGACCCTATACAGCGTGTTTCATGAGTAACAATAAATTTTTAAAACTCTTAAGGGGGTTGTTTAGACCGTCAAACTGAACAACTTTCTCTATGGGACCAACATCGAAATCGCGAAAAAAATAATTTCATATCCCATACATATTTTAGCTCTAGTCGATTTGTAGAGTATAGAACATAATTTTTTTTTTTCGCGGTTTCGATATTGGTCCCATAGTGAAAGTTGTTTAGTTTGATGGACTACACCACCCCCTTAATGGTTTATTTGTATTTTTGTAACACCTTGTATAACAACACTTTGTTCTGACCTTCATAAATAAAATTACTATACTTTTCCAGCCTACAAAGAAAAGAAAAGTACCTATAATAAAATTTGTACAATACGAGAACATTACATTTCAGACTCTTCTTACTCTGTTTGTTTTTTGACGCAAAAACAATGTGAATTGGCTTTCTTAATGGATATAATTAATTATGTTACTTCAATTCGATACTGCTAACGTACTTTTTTCCGAGTAAAGCAAATAAATAATAAAAACGTACTTTACTCTCTTCATCTACAGGGTGATGAAGATATCATTAGCATCCTTTAAACTAAGAGTCTACCCATCAAACTGAACAAATTTTACTATGGGAGCAAGCCAATCGAAGCAAAAAAAAGCTTTTCCATACTAAACTGCAAAGCCTACTCGACTCAAATGTATGCAACAACAGTTTTTTTTTTGCTCCGATTGGTTTGCTCCAGATAGTAAAAGTTGTTCAGTTTGATGGGTAGAGTAGACTCTTAGTTTAAAAGGATGCTAATGATATCAATTTCACCCTGTTTACGGAGTAACAAAACATGATATTGTTGTGAATGTAGAATAAATTAAATAAGTAATAATAAATAAATAAAATCCTAGTCAAATTTAAAGGGGTGATTTAGACCACCTAACTGAATACCTTTCACTATAGAGCCGTCCAGAAAAATTAAAAAATCTGCGCTGCACCAAACACTTCAGTAAAGTCGGTTCAGTGTTGCCGTTTTGTATGAAACAGCTGGTTTTTTTCACGGTTTCAATGTTGGTTCCTTACTGAAAGTTGTCCAGTTTTTTATCTAAACCACCTCCTTGCATAGGTACCTATTAAGAAGGGCCCTGTATGTATATGTAGCAACAAAAAGTAATGGTTCGCAGACTGGCACAAACTTTTCTGACCAATAGCTTTAAAAGCATAGCAGTACAAAATCCGTTTAAAAACTGGAACGAAACTTCGTATAGGTAGGTTTTTTTTCGCACTGCTGTATCGGAATCACGGGTTTTTTAACGAAAAGCTTTCTCTTTAAAGGAATTAAGTTTCAACATTTCCGGCAACAGCAGCGCGCCATGATTGCATTTTAAATCCAACGCTATATGAAGTACTGGCACAGAATACGTAATAGTACTTCGTACAGAAGAATCACTGCAGAGACACCTATGCAGGGTTTAAGGCTAGGTTATCCCACTGCAAGCGTCTCTTTCTTGCAAGCATAAGTTTACAATTAGCCATCCCGCTCCAATTGAAAGCAGAATCGCAAAAAAACGTGTTTTTCGTCAATATCTTTGCTCATGGGAGTTTCTAAGCTAAAACTTCTCCTGAGTTCACAGAATAAAAAGTTAAATATCAGCAGTTTAATCATAGTATTGAAAAAACATAACAAAAAGGGGTAACTTTGGGATTTTTTTCTATCGAGTAAACTTAATCTAATCGTGTTATTGAGAACAGTCGCCCATCCGCCCGATCCTTAAATAAGACATAATTTAATTTCAGACTTTAAAACACAGTTTAAAACACTTTCGTTTGTGTTCAAAAAACGGCCTCGTGGGTATAACAGCGTCTTACATGCGTTACAATATTAAACGGGATGCTTCAGACCATCAAACTGAACAACTATCACCAGAGGCGGCGGAAGGCGTGGGCGGCATGGGCGACCGCCCACGGCCTCACGGTCTGTAGGGCCTCGCACCCTTAACTGGCTCCTAAAAGGTTTATGCAGCATTCTTCAAACTCATGTAAAATATTAAGCCACATGCTGACCACAGGCGAATCATAGAGATAAAAAATTCGAGCTCACTTCGCTCGCTCTAGGATAATTATTACACTGCATTCATGCACTGTCTCATTTCTGGCCACAGGTGAAGCATATAGCTGAAAAATTTCGAGCCCGCTTCGCTCGCTCCAGTTATGTATTTTTATATGTTTCACGCTGGGAACCGACAGAATTTAACGGTGTATAAATAAATAATAAAAAATTAAAATTTATTTATGGATTCAAAAGGAATATTTATGGATATAAAGAGTTTATTTGTGGATTCAAAATTATTGATGTAGAGATCACAGTTTTTAATGCCAATAGACCTGCAAATAAAAGTACATCAGGCCATGGGGCCTCGCGAACCCTTGCCCACATAAAATTTAGGTCTTGCGCCGCCTCTGACTTTCACTATGGGAGCCAACATCAAAATAACGAAAAAAACTATTTGCTATTCCAAATATTTGGTTCGAGTAGCGGTTGACGTTTTCTATGGAATAGCTGACAATTACTAGGTGCTTTGTTACACCTTGTATAACTGCATGTAACTTGTTACTTCGTATAGGCAAACCAGGGTGCTTCCCCTCTCCACAATATTTTAAGGGGATACGATCAGACCATCAAACGTAATGTGATTATAGCCTGGTTCACTTTAGCATTATTTATTACTAGTGTTTTCCAGCGACTTCGTCCGCACAAATTATATACCAGATTTTAAGTCAGGAACATTTTGCGTTTTGAACGTTTTACGTATTGAACATTCTGCGTGTAGACCAAGCTATCAAACAAAAAAAGTTTCATCAAAATCGGTTCAGTAGTTTTTGCGTGACGCGCGAACAAACAAACAAACAAACACACAAACAAACAGACAAACAGACCGACAAAATTTCTAAAATAGATTGATTTCGAGTATCCCTGATACCTAAAAACCATATCGTAATCTTTTTTTTGTAAATATCTACACTTCAGTTACAGTTTTATAATAGTTTAGACATGAACCTATGAACAAAGTCGGACGGAACTCCCGCTAAAGCAATAGTGAGGCACCATAATGGCGGCGGCTATTCATGTGTGACTGAATTGAGTGTTGCCAAGTTAGCCAAATTTATACCATAAAAATATTAATAAATAAACAAATTTAAAATTTTTTTTATTGTTCAAAATTGTACTGTTCCTACTCTGCTGTGATAATTAAGAATCGTTTTCACCGTTACAACTTCTAATTATTTGAATCCAGTCATTTCTCTCCATACTTCATTTTCTTTAGAAAATCGAGTAAAAAGAATATTAAATAATACCGAAGAAATACCTAGTAGTAACTATTAAATAAATACCCTAACTAAATTGAATTTAATAATAAACATTTTTTTTTTATATTTTGTATAATTTGTACACGAGAATATTGACAACACTGAACTGTGATGAATTATTTTGTTCTAGTGAATGAAGATTTATTTTAATGTATAAAATTAGGAAATAAGTAATGAATTAATCGTTTACCTATGAAATGTGATTCCTGGATTTTTTTTCTTCCGGTCACTATGGTTTTTACAACATTTCACCACGCAAGACATGCTGTAAAATTTATAATTTTTCGCCGCGTAATGTATCGACTGTTTTGACGTATGCAAGCTTAATGGCTTACTAATGTGTGAATGTGTGCGTGCCGGCCTGTACGTACTGCGAGGTGGCCGACTTTGAGTGACACAGTCTTTTTTAAGCGAGACTCAGTCCGACTTTGTTCATAGGTTCATGAGTTTAGATAATAGTTTAGAAGATACCAGGATTTGCTCACCGTTTAGTTGATTATAAACCGGCCAAATGCGAGTCGGAATCCCGTGCCAAGGGTTCCATACCATATTTACAACAACAACACAACAACAACAACAACAACAACATTTTCGCCGATATCCTTAGCGCGAGCCACACACACTTGGCCAGTTTTAATTACTTGTTGTTATACTGTAGGATATGTTCCATAGTCACACCAAATTTGAAGCTTGTATGTATTGCCGTTTTTATGATAGAGCAAAAATAAAAAACCTCAAAAAAAGTGTCTTGTATGGGGATCTCCCTTAATTTTTTAGAGTTCCGAAGTCATAAAAGGAACCCTTATACTTTCGTCCACTCTGTCCGTTTGTCGATCTGCCTGTCCGTCTGTCTGCCTGTATGCCACACTTCGATTATTCGCTCATTTTCGCACCTATTGAATCAAAAATTTGCATGACGACAGATAACAGTAACCAAAAAAAAGTAAAAGTTATGCTTAGTAACATAGACGTAGACGTACAGTCAGCAGCAAAAAGATGTATGCCTCCTCATGCAAAAGATGTATACACTTTAGTACTACGCGTAGTACTAAAGTGGATACATCTTTATACTACGACGTAGTAAAAGTGCATGCATCTCTTTGCTGCTGACTGTACAAACATTGATATCGTTGCTTAGTAATGAATGAACTAATTAATGTTATTCGGGGTAAGGGAAAGGTAAGTAAAAAGGAATTTTTTTTTTATAAATCGAATTTGGTGTCGTTGGATAGTTCTTGTCCAATAGAAAAAAACTCCCAAAGAAACTAAAACGTTTAAACGCGGAGCCTCTCCGACACCCACAAGAAGAAATGAGGTGGTTTTATTACATTTCTAAACCACGCGGCTAACGGCATATTTATACAAACACTACTACAGATCTCAAAGGATATGCGGGCGAAACCACATGCAAATACACAACATCTCATTCAATTTGTACCTGTCGCTTGTCCATTCAACAAAATATTATTTTCATACACAATGACAAAGCACAACAAAAGCTTAATGGCTTGGACACACTTAGTAAACACCTGCATTGTTCGAAAGTACAAAAAGTTAACTGGGAACACCTTTTGTGTGTTGATGCCTTTATTTTCCTTTTTTTAAAACCTTTTTGTTTTTAAATCGAGTTTAGCTTTTAGGAATGTTTGGATGTTGATAGTGCCTAGGTAACTTATTTAGAAGTTTAATTATAGAATCTTCTATCAATGATTCAATCAAATCAGGGCTTTAGAAATATTAATCAGAGAAGCCCACTTGAAACAATCTACAAGGAGTTTCATAAGTAAAAATAAATATTTAAAACTCTTAAGGGGGTTCTAGATCGTCAAACTGAACAACTTTCTCTATGAGACCAACATAGAAAACGAGAAAAAAAAATCTGATATCGCATACATATTTTAGCTAAATATACTCGTAGCTAGTATTTCTAGTCGATTGTAGAGGATGGAACATTTTTTTTTTCGTGATTTCCATATTTGTCCCATAGTGAAAGTTATCCAGTTTGATGGGTTAAACCACCCCCTTAAATGTTAATTTGTATTTTTGTAACACCTTGTACTTATATTCTAGGAATTCTAGACCTACGAATAAATTAGTAGGTATACTTTAGATATTTTATCGTAGAAGAATTTATTGACACGAAAAGAACAAGAATATAATTAAATAGGTAAAATAGGTAAGTAGGTTAGACAATTAGGAACATGCCCTATCAAAATTATTCTTCAATTACTTAATTAAAAGTAGGTAAGAAAAAACTTCGATATTTTATGCTGTTAATTAAAAATTGTGGCATACAATCTCCTTTGAATAAATAGACTCGAGAGGAGAAAATCTCCTTTGCACTTTTTAATGAACTGGCCAATAACTGTGAAAAAAAATTATGTCATAGCCTTATACAAAAAAAAAGCGTGGCTATAGGCTATTTTTTGCAGTAAATAATTTGGCCAGTGTTTTTTTATCAAAATTGTTTTGAGTTATTTGAAAAACTTTTTAAAATGGTCTGTAGGATAAAATCTGTAGAGTTTATTGCGGTATAGGTGTAGATATTAGGTAGGCATAATAAATAGAAATATATTTCTAAGCTTTCCGAGATTGCTTATTCAGTTTCTCTCGAAGACCATGTCGAGATAAGGAAGTGTATACCGCAGTTCAGACAGAGCTTTGACCTCTCATAAATAAAGATTATTTTGCTGTTAAGTAGGTTTAAGAGCCTACAGGGTCCATTTTTAATATGCTGATACTTTTTTAAGGGGATGATCAGACCATCAAACTGAACAACTTTCTCTGTGGGACCAGCATCGGAATCGCGAAAAAATATCAGCTGTCCAATACATTTTGGTTTGCAGTTTTGTATGGAATAGCAGATTTTTTTTTCGCGATTTCGATTTTAGTCCCATGGAGAAAGTTGTTCAGTTTGACGGTATGATCATCCCCTTAAAAAAGTGTTAGCATATTAAGAAGGATCCCTGTATAATACACCCCAAATTTTTAATTACTAAAAAAAATTTAAGTGTGTATTCAGAAATTGAAACTAAACAACTTTCCCTAAGGAACATGGGTCGAAAAATTTGATTTTTTTTGGACCTACTACATACAAAATCAATCAGCTGATCCTTTCATTTCATCTCAGTGACTTTAGTATGGAATTCTAAAATTTTGTAACATCTAATCGTTTTCGAACCATGTTCCTTCATTGACTGAAAATACCCTTACTTTTTTTAGTAATTCTAAGTGGTGTAGAAAAGTACTATTTAGTTACCACAAAATCGTATTGTTTTATATTTTTTTAAAGTTTTCCTCCTCCATCAGTGTTTTGCTATTGTAATGTTAGTTTTAGTCTTCACAATAACGTATTAAATCACCAAAAAAATTTCCTAAAAAAAAACTACACAGTTGAAAACATAAACTCATTATGTTTATGGTTGAAAATAATCATAGCCTGCAAATAAATAAAAAAAGAAAAACTTACATTAGAAATCGCGCCAAATACAATCCCACAGACACTAAATATTCGAACTTCGAATTACGCGGGGAGCTATTCTAAAAGCGAGCGCAAACCGACGCGGTACGAACGTGCGCCCTCCGAGACTCTTCGGGGAGGTGTGGGCGAGATCAAATGAGAAACTGGGAGAATAGGGTGGCCATGTATGCTTGAACTTCCGGATTTACGGTTTTTAATCCGGAAAAAGTTGGTGTTGGTTACAAAAAGTTGCTGTGTGAGCTCTCGAGTTAAAAATGTTACATAGATTAAACAAACTACCATTGTAGTTTAAATTATTCTGTTGTTTTTCTTATTCATTTATATAATACTACTCTTACTTTTATTTTGCAAATATCAAGTTATAGTTTAAGGACTGTAATGCCTTCCTATTCGGGGTAATCAGGTGTTACAACAGTTTAGACAACGCTTTCGAGGAACGAGAAATCTACATCTTTATAACTTTTGTGAATTAAGAGTTTATAAAAGTATTATGCAATGTTTTTTTTCTCAGTGGATAAGTATTGCCTATTTTTATTTCAAAGAATTGAAATGGTACTTATTTAATTATAATAAAATTATTATAGATAAACCGATATTTGGAGGTCCCATACTAAGTCAATTAAGTATGTAAAAATGTTATTTGCATCCATTCAAGATCTCTCTTTATACAAAGCAAAATGGCTCTGATATAATTTTTTAAATCCAAACCACATCATAAAATCAATTTCACTTCCACAAAATCCGGCTTCCGGCAAACCGTCCGGCTTTCCCCGGACGCAGGGTCCCTCGTTCGAATCTCGTTTATTATTTTGTGTGATGTGTCGGGGCACCTGTGTGGTTTGACAAACGATAAGATTGTCTATCCGATGAATAGCGTGCGTTTGACAAGGAAATTGATTTTGGTACTTAATTACTTCTTCTTCTACTTCTACTTATATCCGGTGTTTGTAAACAATAATGAGATAACTTGGAACTTGTTAACACGTGTAAACACTTTTGCCGTGTAACGTGTTTATCTTGGAATAGCTGTCACCCGCGGCATCGTATTCGACCTTAGACTATTTAAGGTGGTTGGAGAGCTGTCAATTTCATACAAAACTTTGTCGTAGAACACCCGTAGACGGAAGATATCAAGCTTTGAAATTATTCATACAAAATTTAAAAGCCTTATATCTTCGTAATTGTATTATAAATTGTAAATATTATTTGATACGCGCAATCTAGATTTTCTAAGATAAGTATTTTTCCATATATAAAACATTATATTCTATTTTTATTTAATGGCGTTTCCTTGTTAGATTTCGCCAGTGTCAAGCTATTTGAGGGAGTGTCTATCCAATCTCGAGGATTGTTTTTGAGTAAGAACAACTGAGAAGGATTTAGGAGCTTCGTGGCAGGCTGAGACGCGAACCGCGCGAACACCACGCGAGAGACAAGTGTTCGAGGCAAACCCTGCAACGTGACTCTACATAAAACATTACTTTTGTTAATACCGTCTACGAGTGTTCTACGACAAAGTTTTGTATGAAATTGACAGCTCTCCACCTTAAATAATGGATAAGTTACGCGTGTAATTCTACTTGCAAACTTTTCGGTCACTTTTTGCGGGGGACAAGGTAGCATGAAATACACAACTTTGGATTTTATTCCGTTAGGTACTTTAGAGTCTAATTTTGAATGTCAAAAATCATGACAAATAATCTCGTGTTAACCCCAAATAAGACTAGTTGTTCCACAATTTATAGGCTATGTCTCATTTAGTGATTGATATGGTATAAAATTGTACATGATCTTTTTTTCTGTTCAAAATAATGATGACCCGTAGTGCGATTTTTGAAACTCATACCTACTTACCTACAGTTTCATACAGTCTACGATCTCAGCAGCTGACAATGTCAAAAATACTATGGAGATCTGCATCTTTCTACTGCTGATTTGACTTTCAAAAATCGCACTCCGAGAGTATGATTTTTGAAAGTCAAATCAGCAGTAGAAAGATGTATATCTCCATAGTAATTTTGATATTTACTACTGCTGAGTTTCACGTAACTATGACTTCCAAAAATCGCACCCATGTACTGTTTTTAGTTTCGTAAAACCGGCTGGGTCTAAATTCGCCACCCTCCTTTTATGCTTTTTCCTGTTTTTGGGATACCATAGTACATCTTTGCCAATTTTAGTCACGTTCGATTCAGCTATTTAGTCGTGAAAAGATAACAAACATTTGCGTCTAGTAGTTTTGCAGTTTTTTATTCTTTTTTCGCTATTTCGATGTTAATTTGTTAGTCCCCAATTATATTTCACACAAGATTATGTTACCTTCATAGAAAATGGCACGTTAAATTGTGCCATGCCGCAACCGTCTCGCTCGTAGCATTGCTGCCACTATTGAAAGCATAAAGGTATTATACCAGGAATAGAGGAACTGACAGCTGAGAGAGCGAGATGTACCTAGCGGCACCACTGTATAATAGAAAGAGATACGTGACGCGAGGTAATAGAACCGTTTTCTAATCTCTTACCAATTCTACAATTCGGTTGCCGTGAAGAATTGCGAATCTAAAGTGAAATCGTAGATAATTTTGTGAAATATACTGACACTACTTCATTCATTTTCATTAATTTATCCACGATTTCACGTTAGACTCAGAATTATAGACAGTATTCGAATTTTTGCCTGCGAATAGTCTCCTGAAAACATCCAAAAACGATTTCATTTGACAACTCATGTCAGTTGCTCTATTTCTGTAAGGTAATAATACCTTTATGATTGAAAGGATACCTAATGTGTCTTTTTCGTCTTCACTTTGCGCAAGATAGTACCTACCTAAATACAGGGTCCTTCTTAATATGCTGACTTTTTTAAGCGGATGATCAGACCATAAAACCGATAAACTTTTTCTATGGCACCAACGAAATCGCGAAAAAAAATCACCATTCCAAACAAAACTGCAAACATACTCGAACTAAATGTATTGCGTAGTAGAGAAAGTTGTAGAGGTTGATGGTCTGATCATCGTCTTACGACGTCACGTTTGTTGTATGGGAGCTCCCTTAAATATTTATTTTATTCTGTTTTTTTGAAGCGCTCGTTGGTGGCGTAGTGGAGCTTCGGTATTGGAAACGATCACCGAAGTTAAGCAACGTCAGGTCCGGTCGGTCTTTGGATGGGTGACCGTTTAGTGGTATTTCATCTCGAACGTTTCCGTGCTTCAGAAGGCACGTTAAGCAGTTGGTCTCGGATAGTTTCGTCAGATAGGTTCGTCAGATTGTAGCTATTCGTTAAGCCAGGTCAGAGGCCTATTGAGGTGGCTTGAAAATTCTCTGACAGCAAGTTGACCACTACCTTGCCTCCACCAACACGCACTGGGCCCGCGTGGTGGAGTATGGCCCACTCCCTCTCACACTTATTCGTGAGCGGAGGCCTTTGCCCTGCAGTGGGATTCTATAGGCTATAACTTAGGTACTTTTTTTTTTATTCTGTTTTTAGTACTCGTATTTGTTGTTATAGCGGCAACAGAAATACATCATCTGTGAAAATTTCAACTGTTTAACTATCACGGTTCATGAGATACAGCCTGGTGACAGACGGACAGACCGACAGACAGACGGACGGACGGACAGCGGAGTCTTACTAATAGGGTCTAGTTTTACCCTTTGGGTACGGCACCCTACAAACAGTCAGCATTTATATGGACCCTGTATATCTGTTTCTTTTTGGTATAATTCAATTGTTAGTCCCATACGGAAAGTTGTTCAGTTTTTCTGATCATCCCCTTCAAAAACCATCGGCATATTAAGAATGACCCTTGTACCTAACTCATATCTAGCAGAAGAACCGCTTCCTTCTCTACACTTTTATTCGTCACTTTTGTAATTTAAAACTCTGTTTGTAGTTCCCCAAAAGCTTCGCACAAAGTTGAAGTGCATGTTTTTGAATAAAAATTTCTCTCTTTCACTTTGAAGTGTTATTCAGCGAAACCTCACTATGCTAGCCAAGAGGGCCAAGATCGCTACAATATAAATCTTAGTTATATCGTAACGATGTGTATATTTGTAGTAAAAGAGATAAGCGTACTTTTCGTAACCATCAGCTGCAAGGCTGACTCAGTATTTATTTATAATATATGGTGTAGACTTTGACTACTTTATGTGGACTAGTTACGCATGTAATTCTACTAACAAACATTTCTGCCACGGGGGGCGAGGTAACATGAAATCCGCAACTTTGTATTTAATTCCCCATAACTCTAGATTCTAATGTTGAATGTTAAAAATAACGAAAATTGGTCTCGTGTGAACCCCAAATGTTCTAAGTTAGAAGTTATTGTTTTGCAATTAATAGGCTGTCTCGTTTAGTGATAAAGGTATAAAATTGAATGTAAATGCAATGATTAATTGTTCTTATACCGTGGCAGAGGGGAAATGCTACCGCAATCAGGCTAGTCCTTATAATAAATAGTCATGGTCTCCCTGCATAGCTTCAGTCGGTTTAGGAATTACAGCTGGTATGCAGGTATTATTGTAATATGCATAATGCACTATAGCTATGCGAACAGTACAAAACTGTCATGTTTTGTAAGTCGGTTTAGGAGATACATCGGAACCGGTCGGACCTTTGAATGGCTGAATGATAGACCATGTCAGTTTTTGTACTGTTCGCAAGTACAGAACCTGTACTTTTGGTTCCAGTTTAGAGCCCTGGTATGGCAAATAACTGTAATTTTAAATAAACCTTAAACTTAAAATATGCTGACACTTTTTTAAGGGGATGATCAGATCCTCAAACTAAACAACTTTCTCTATGGGAAACATTTGGCTAAAGCAGGTTTGCAGTTTTGTATGGAACAGCTGTTCTTTTTCGCGATTTAGATGTTGGTGGCATTGAGAAAGTTGTTCAGTTTCATGGTCTCCATCCCCTTAAAAAACTGTCAACATTTTAAGAAGGACCCTATGTACACGGTAAAGGACATGCGGCGATAAATGCCAAATATTGTATACTTCAAAAAGAAAAATGATAAAGCGGCAATACCAGGCAATAAAAAAAAAGATCTGACAATTTCACTTGAAATTACCGGTGACCGGTGTTTCCACAATTCAGATATTTAAATTTGTTTTTTTTACCAAAATAAGCATCATGAAAATTATTTAAGGGTCCATACATAATATAAATGTAATATTACCTACATTATAAAATAATATAGGTACAGCTGTATACAACCGTTGGAATTTTTTCTATGGCCGGGGCCGCATCTCCTTTTATATCACTGCGGATAATTTCAGCATGTAATCTACTCATCAAACTGAACAACTTTTACTATGGAGCCAACATCGAAATCGCGAAAAAAAAAAAGAAATCTGTCAAAAAAACAGATAAGTACAAAGATTAGTTTCTAGATCGTGTTTAAAAATTTCATTGACTTTTACTGGTTTGAATATTGTAGGACGAAACTTCGTTTATATCGAGCGCTATGGAAGAACTATCCTGTTAAAAGATTAGTTGCCGACGTGCCATCGAACTAGACGAACTCATTTGTTCTTTCGTTGTCTATTCGGGTTAAGGGGCTACCTGCCGGTTTTGGGTAATTTTGTAACCATTTTATTCATTAACTATGGCACTTTTTGAGCTGAAATTTTAACTGAACCATCTACAGGATATGAGAAGTGATGTGGATTTTCTAGAAATCGATTTTAATGAATAAAACCGAAGAAAAGGGACTCTAAAGTCACCCCTTTTTTTCCAGTTGTAACCATTTTACTCTTACATTTTTAATCGGAACAAAATGAAAATTTACTATATTGTTCACAATACAATTTAGAATGATGTGGTTTTTTTACTTTTTCGAAATTAATAAAAAATCATGGAATTTTTCAAAGAAAACAGCAAAATTCTGACCGGAGCCACGCGCTCTTTCTCATCAATTAGTATGGAGTGTGAGTGAGAGGAGAGTGGTCCACGGCTGATACGCCTTAATGTGGAGATTAGGTGTAATTACCTACTTATTAGTACAGATTAGTTGTTAAGTAGGTACAGGCAATCTTTGATTTATTCGTTAGTGTAAAGTATATTCAGTAGGTACCTACTTAATCTTCCAATAATATGCTGACAGTTTATTAACAGGATGATCAGACCATCAAACTGAACAACTTGCTACAAAATCAACTATCCCAAAACTACAACTGTTTAGAACAGCTGTTTTTTTTCGCGATTTAGATGTTTGTGCCATCGAGAAAGTTGTTCAGTTTGATGGTCTGATGGTCCCCTTAAAAAGTGTCAGCATATTAAGAAGGACCCAATAATAATAAGGTTTCATTATGTAGACTTGTGAGAAGATAGAAAGTACCTTTTTGCCAAAAATTTGTGCAAGGTTATTGTCTAATGTCTAAACCACAGATGTGGTCTATTATAAAACTGTAACTGAAGTGTGTCTGTACATTGAAGATATTTACAAAAAAAGATTACGATATGGTTTTTAGATATCCCTGACTCGAAATCAACCTTTTTTAGAAATTTTGTCCGTCTGTTTGTTTGTTTGTTTGTTTGTTCACGCATCACGCAAAAACTACTGAACCGATTTTGATGAAACTTTTTTGTTTGATAGCTTATGATCTGACTTAAAATCTGGTATATAATTTGTGCGGACGAAGTCGCGGGAAAACACTAGTAAAGTTATAAATAAATAGGTAAATAAAACGTTCTATTTCCATTTTTACACCCCAACCAATCTTTATTTATCCCTATTTCAGTTCGGCGACCAATTAGCAATGTAGTACGACTGTACGACCCGTCAATCTTCGGTTGCGCAGAGTCCTCCGACAAAACCCGAAGTCGTTTTATAATCAAAGGGTGCAAAGTCGGATAGCAGCGAAAAAGGCGCGAAAATAATTAGCCAATCGTGACAAGGGATTGCAGGTGGCACATCCTGATTGGTCACTTCGCGCGCTATTAAAATTAGTCAATGCGCAGGTACTATCGCGGACTTTTCCGCCTGAAGTGCTATTTTTGAACATCATACGAGCGGTTCGGCAGTAGAAAATGTCAAAATTACTATGGAGATTATGCATATTTCTACTGCCGAACCGCTCGTATGATGTTCAAAAATCGCACTACTGATCACTTAAATTTTTCGCATAATTTCGCGCATACATTTTTTGTTTCCTGTTCACTGGTCTATTAATCAATAGGGCGGGGCTAAACCGCGCTTTAATTTTTTAGTATGCAAGCAAAAATGAGCTTAGTGGTGGACAGGCGGAAAAGTCCGCGATAGTACATCGGGGGAACTTATAAATCTGGTACTTACTACTTACTGTACCTCTACCTATCTGTTCATCAACCACGTTCGTTACAGGATCGATTGTAAAGGACGTGAGAGCTAGTTCCATTTTTATTGTACTTATAATAAAAATATCGTCGCGGGCCATGTGGCGCGTCCCCTGCAGAGCTGGCTGTTATTAGCATTGCCTCTTTCACATCGTGCTGTAACTTGACAATTGAATTTTAAACTTGGGTCTGACCGTCTGATACTCAGTTACAGAAACGCTCATTAAAGTTCATCCTCTATTAAATCTCTTGCTAGCTTTTACTACGTCAATAAGGCAAAAAGTGACAGGGTGATTTTGAATGAACTTTAATGAGCGTTTCTGCAACTGAGTGTGGATGTCACTAACTTATAGTTTACTGTATGTATAGTATACATTATGTTTTACTGTACCTACATTATACGTAACAACGCTGCACCTATTCAGGTACGCGCTCGCCACTCGAGAACTTTTCTGCCCGTCGTCAGCAACATTCCCAGCCAATATAATTTAGCAATTTTTCGGGCTATGTCGGCTACCCTGTTCTCCTGCGCTCCTCTATTATTGGGAAAAAATAAAGGAGTTGTGAACTTGTAGAAGTGAGACAGGATTGACGAATACTCAACAGACAAAAGCGGAGGTTGCGAAGATTATCGCTCGCTCCAGATACGCAACGGTGTGACATGCATTCCCGTCTTCCGTTTTACAGGCACTCTAGCGTGTACACTTTCAGCCTTACAGCAACTGAAATAGAGTTCAAAACAACACGTTCGGCTGCCCGTTCGAGCGACATAATTAAAATGAAGATTCGAATTGAAAATGAAACAGTTTCAGAATGTAATCTTTATTGTTTTAAAGGATGAAGGAATGATATATTATTATTAATTTGTATTAAACCGGTTGACAAACATCGTGTTTTAAAGCTCTTAATTAACAAGGGAGATGGAATTTCATAATCTGTAAACATCACTTTGTACCTATGTATTAGGAATTAAACCATCTTATTACGATCTTTGCTGAAAGTCACTGAAATGTAAATGAAGAGGGCTATGATCGGAGCTTAACTGCGAGATCGAATTTAAGAGATTCGCAAAGAAACCAGAGTAGCCGAGATAGCCCAAAGAATTGCTAAACTAAAGTGGCAATGAGCAGGGCACATTGCATTGCTCGCAGAACAGATGGCCGATGAGGCCGAAGGGGCAACCCTAGGGGCAACCGCGTTCCGGAAAGCGCAGCGTGGGTAGGCCCTTCAAAAGGTGGAACGACGACCTGGTGAAGGCAGGACCGGTCGTTGTGGCGATTCTTAAGGAATGTCTATGTTCAGCAGTGGACGTCTATCGGCTGATATGATGATTGAGATCTTTGGGTTGAGGAGAAGTCGAGAGAGCTACGTGGACGCCGGACTCTCAGGACAGTAAAGGATGGCATTAATAAACGGAGCCCTATTCTCAACAGTGCCTGGACTAAGGCTATGGATGATGATAGAGACCTCACTCGTAATTTATAAATTCCAACAGGCTAACACTACTTTTACGACCTGGTGAAGGCGGCGGGAACCCGTTGGATGAGGGCAACGCAGGACTGGTCGTTATGGCGATCTCTGGGGGAGGCCTAATGTCCAGCAGTCGTCGTCCAACGGCTTAGATGATGATGTTGATGATGAGCACCACCTATAATCACTACCTACCTACATTAATGTTAAGTTGCCATACTGAATCTGATCACAATATTTGAAAAGTTGTAATTTTTTGTTCGCATTTTGTTACGAATTTCCTTTATATTATAAGAGATAAGTGTACTTTTTGCAACCATCAGCTGCAAGGCTGATTCAGTGTTTATGGGGTGTAGAGCATCTCTGTGATGGGGATGGACCAGGTCTGCCTGCATAACTCCAGTCGGTTTAGGAGGTACAGACGTTTAAAGGTCAGTAAAAAATTAACGATCAGCTGCAAGGCTGATCGTATGATATTATTGTAGTATACACTGTAGCCATGCGAACAGTACAAACACTGATATGATTCATCAGTCGGTTTAGGAGTTATAGCCGTTTAAAGGTCTGACGTGTTCAAACAAACAACATGTCACACAAAATTGCACATTGTGGTCTGTCATTGCCATAGTGACTAAGTGAACTCTGGATCATCAATGCGGTGTGAACACCGCATTCAAATGGAACATGTTGCTTCTATGAAAGGGCCTGTCTATAGCTAGAGTCTAAGTCAATGGCAATCACCCTTTAAAGTACTTAATACAAAATTAAAATATGTCTATCTACACTTACACCATGAGAGTGAACAGCTGAATGAAAATCAACGAAAACCCAACTGAAATAGTGTGGAATAAACAAAAGATAAAATATCCGAATACTCGTACAATTCGGACATTTTTGTTTGCCGGTCCGACAGTCGACTGCCTCGGGCAATACAACTCTACGTAAGTAAAAAGTCAAATAGAAAAGAGTGGACGGACATAGAAAGGCAGCGTCACTGCTGTAGAGATGCTGGATGATTCAGAATGTCTTATTTCAGCATATGCTCACGACTATATTCCCCGAGGGGGTAGTCAGAGATATTCTGAAACCTCAGAACATCCACGTTTCACCAGAAGTACCGAAACACTGTCAAAGAGTCTACCAAACTGAACAACTTTTACTATGGGAGCAAAAAAAAACTGCTGTCCTGTCCCATACTAAAAAAATGTATGCAACAGCAGATTTTTATTTTGTTCCGATACGTTTGCTCCTTTAGACTCTTAGTTTAAGAGGATGCAAATGAATATCAATTTCACCCTGTATATTCTGTTGTTAGTGTAAAATTGTTATCAGTAGGGCATCTAAAACAGTGAATATTTCAAATTAACTCTATAGCCACATCCAGTAACCTTTACATCAACCGGAAAAATTCAGACAAATTTTCCGCAATCCATGTCCTGTTCTCATCTCAATAAAGTCCACATTTACTTGCACATAACTTAGTACAGCACACTTGACTTATGTTTTACATCCAATTCTCCCATATGGGTACAACTCATAGATGAAACAAAAAGAGGAAGACGCAGTATTCGGTCTTAGCGCGCGTCTAAAGAAATCTTATTTTTTGTATTCCAATCCATACGATACGATATGTGGCGGACATGGATAAAAGTGGCGCCCTCATCACAATATTTAAGATTTCTCCATCAAAGTCTAAATAAAAAAAATGCTACTCCTACTGGCACTACACGAACTAAACATCAACTTGTCTCACGTGGTTTTCGCACGTCGCGTTTTCGCTCGCCACGAGGCTCCGCAATCCTCAATCTCTTCTTGTTCTTGACCAAAAACAATCCCTGAAATTGGGATAGATACCTACTCCCATAAACTACTTGACACTGGCGGAAATGCTGTGCTAGCGCACAAGCAGTTTCGTTTGGCAGTATAAATATTCAGCACGACTTTTTGGTTTTATCAAGGAATAATCAATTGATTTCTGACCTAAATGGAACTTTGGGAAATGGGAATAGAGTGGACTATGTAGTGTGCTTCAGCGTATACATTGCATTGATTAAACATTGTGGCTTGATGTCAAAGAAGACTATTACGCCATAATGAAACATTTATAAATATATATTAGTGAGGTTCCATATGCAAAAGGGTTAGTACGGAAACCCTGTTGCTATTATTTGAAGAGTTCCGGACTCGAATTACCTGGACACTATTCAATACAGCTACCGGCCGGCCAGCTACCGGTCACTAAGGATGTAGGGGAAAGGTGTGGTCGAGATGATCCCCTTAAGGGAGAATGCTCGTAGTTTAAACGATATTCAACTGAATGCAGATGTAAAGCGTTTAATAATGACAAATGACACTGGGTAAAAATGGCTACTGGTCCAAGAGCCACGCTATGACACACTAGGGACAGGTAGAGGAAATCCATTAATGTACTCGTACATACATGGATAGTCGTATGCAGCGAGTCTGACTGCCATTGCCCAGATGCCCATGGTATTGAGACAAGATTGGATACCTATTTAAGACAGTATTAGTAGTGTCAGTAGTATTGTAACTGCAGTCGTGTTCTAAGATAACTTAATAAGTTAAAAGTTTCCTTCAAAGTCAAAGTCAAAGTCAATATAATTTATAGGAGCTTGAAGCACACTTATTAAACGTCAAATCTTTTTTAAGCTACCACCGCGTCGGAACGTGTTGTCGCTGTAGAGAAGATGATAGTTCAGTATCATATAGAGACTTCAGTATCACCAGTGCAACCCTTTCCAAACACTATAGCTGTAGACGTTAATACGCTGGTATCTAGACTTATCTAGGCACATTAATAAAATTTAACTTCATTTATTCCCTTACTTCTCTTACTTGAACTTTGCTCTCACATTTTGCAGTTCCGTAATCCTGGGTTCTTGTTGAATGGCCGGCAGTGAGTTACTGTTTACAGGGCCGGTTACAGGTTTTAAGAAAGGCGCTTTTTCGTACCAAAATTTGCAAAGCGGAACACTTATAGAATCAATTCGGTGTCCGTCTGTTAGTCCGTCCGTCCGTCTGTCACAGCATTTTTCTGGGGCACAAATATAGCAATTAATGGTCTAATATCATAAATGAAGTCAGAAAAGCTTAATTTTTTAATGGGCAACTTTGGGACGTAGAAAGAGCATACAAAAAGGGTTTCTGACCTTGGGGTGACCTGAATGTTAGGTTGTTTTTACTGGGAAACAACGTCTGGGAGCAAACCTGAAATCGCAAAAAAATCAGCTGTTTCAGAATAAAAATGCAATGCCTACTCGACTCAAATGTATCCTTTCAAAATAAGAGTCTACAACATCGACCTAGAACTATGGTCTGGTACAAAATTCTCGATAAAAGTGTCCCGTACTAATCTTATAAAAATGTAGGTAGGTATGCATAGTAATGTAAACAAACTGAAAACATTGCAATTGAAATCGTATGAAGCTAGTCACAAGGGTAAATTTTGCTTGCACCTACTTCTCTTGTATCTATTATCGGTAGAACAAAGAATTGCTAAACCGATACATTTTTATATAGACGACAGTACGGTTCGCCGAAAGATCTTTAGAAATTGAACATCGTCTACATCTCGTTACTTTTTATTAGTGGCCGTTCTGTATGTAGAACTCGTACTACCTATTCTGGGGTTGTGTAGAAGGGGCGCTAAATCACACCCAGTCCGGGTCTGACTTTAGGTCGGCAGAGCATTGTAGATTTACTTCCAGCTATCTAGAGCTCTTAAGCATTGCCCTAACGAATGGTAAGTTGTAAAAATACTGGCTTTCTATACCAGATAGAAACTCCGGTCCACCTATAAAAGCAGATGGTGCATCGGCGGAATTTACAAAGGAAGATGCCGGGCATACCTAATGGGAAATTGACCGAGAAACGAAACAAAGTGATTTAACTTCAAATTCAATAGAAATGTTCGAGATTTTACTACAATTTGATCGAGTCGCTGTAACACGATTTAAAGCATGATAAGGAGGTTGTCAATTCAACCATGTTTTTTTTGTATGTTTGTTACGCGAATACTCCGCCAATTATGAATTTATTTTGATGATTATTTTTTTGTTTGGTAACTAGGTCATACTTCAGAGGTGGTCAAATTTGAATTTGGTGAAAATCTGGTGAAGGGCTTCAGAGATAGAAGACGGAACTCCTCGGGATGATCAGACCATCAAACTGAACAACTTGTACGGACAACATTGGGACAAAGTTGTTCAGTTTGATGGTCTGATCATCCCGAGGAGTTCCGTCTTCTATCTCTGAAGCCCTCTGAAGTCTCTGAAGCGAAGCCAGAACCGAATTGCTACTGTTTATCTAGTCCACCCGAAGATATACGATTTTTCACCCCCCCTTCTTCTTATCGAGTGGGCTGCAAAGCCCTGGTGTCAGAGTTTATTCAAACCGCCTTACGGCCTCTGACGTGGTTTTTATGTAACGCTACTACCACCAGTGATAGTAGCCGGGACCAACAGCTTAACGTGCCATCCGAAGCACGGAATCATCATTCTTTTTCAAACAATCAGGTGACTCAGCCTGCAATGTCCTAACCAACTGGGGAAAAACGCACAAAGTGACATTTCACTAGGTGCCCCTCGTGGGAATCGAACCCACGACCTCCGTGTCAAGAGCCCAATGCTCTAACCATTAGACCACGGAGGCAGTTGAACCCCCCTTGAAAGGGGGTTATTAGTACTTTTTAGTGTTAAAATTATGAATGACGTTTTTTTTAACGTTATACATAGGTATTTATGTTATTCTTAGTAAAGATATTCTTTTTGAATGTCTACATTTCAACATTATGGATTTTAATGATTATTGTGTTTTAAGTGTTAGTTGTTTTTAATATAGGCATTTTCAATTATGGATAGACCCATTTTTAAGATTATAATTTTTTGCATACCTACATACCTTTTATTCTTAAGATTCTATATTAGTAGCAGATGTTTATAGTTAATTTAATTAATTAACCCCAATTATAAATATACTTAGCCCCACTTGCGCCTAACCTGGGTTAGCACTAAACTCCAGGTTAAGTTGGTAACCCATGATTTTTTGTGTAGAAAAACAACTGTAAGAGCCATTTTATCCGGAGTTAATTGCTAACCCGTGGTTGGCGAAAGTGGGCCTTAGTTCTAGAAACATATAAAAAAAACAAGGCAAACAATTCCCTACTAAATTATCAGCCGGCCTGCATCTAAGAGCTCTTTATTTTACCTGTTCTCGACTATTGCCCTCCATTTGTCCCATAACTTCTCCTTTTTATTATATCAATTTTTCATAATATTTTACGGCAATTTTACGGCCTAGTTCACAAACAGTGAATAAAATACACTCGTTTTTACAATGCACCGAAAAAAAGAGCATTAAGTAGGTATATAGATACTGGAAAGGTCCATCGAATAAGGTGAGAAAAAGTTTTAAATCATTTATTTACACAAAACAAATAAATTAGGATTACAGTAAAAAAAAAGAAAATATAAGGGACTTATAACTAATTAAAAATAAGAAGGACTTATAACTAACTTAACTAACTAGGTGAGAAAAAAATTAATCCAATTATTTAATACAAAACTTGAAAATCATTACTACAGAATAAGAATGAGAATATAGTTTAGTTTTAGTATCATCATCATCATCACAGCCTATACAACGTGTTAATGAATAAAAGCAAAACCTCATACACCCCAACTGATTTATAACAAAATAATTAGATTGAAACAATAATTTCATTATTTTGATAGTTAAAATTTTATGTTATTATCATTTTAAGTTTTGAGGCAAAAACGTTTTGCTATCATTTCAGCAATGAATGAAAGCGCTATGCTCATGGATACATATATTTATAAGAATCTTGTTTTGGTAGTAAGTAGGGTGAGTGACCGTGAGTGTGCCCCGTGCGGTGGGTTGAGATAGTTCAGTAAATTTTAAATTTTACAAATAAATTATTTCGTATTTTAAAAAAAACGGTATGTTGAAACTATGATAATTAGATTCTGCTCTAGATTCCAAACAAACTACTTTCTAGTTTTGCTTTAATTCATTAACACGTTGTATAAGTCCCACTGCAGGGTAGTTGAAGTGAGAATAATAGTTCTAGCTAAATTATAATCCAGTACCCATAGAGTGTCAGTCGAGCTCGCGCCCTGCGGGTTCTGTAGTACCTACTACTTAATTATGAATGACAAACTGTTAAAAGCGAAGACCAATCAGTTATCTAAGTAGGTATACTGTATAATTAGATACATGATTGACTTACTATACTGCATATAATACGGGATGATGATGATGTATGAGGAGACTCGAAGAACTGGGTCCCCTTCATGGGCAACTCATCCCACACACGACTCATCCCGCGGGCTCAGTTGACCGCTACTTTTTATGTTGGGGGCGACTCGGACCACTCGGTCAACTCATCCCGCGGTGGATTAGGTAAATAGTAGCAATTCGGTTCTGGCACTCGCCGGCCGCTACCGCGGCACCGCTCGCTCCGCTCGCTCGGCTCGTGCGCTGTGGTCACAAGAAACCTAACATGCTCGTCGCTTCGCTCCTCGCTAACCTAACCGTCTGAGTTGGAAAAGGGGGTTTCCCCATTCACTCCCGCCCCCATCCACCGCGGGATGAGTAGACCCCTTGGGAAATGAATGGGCCGAGTCACCCCCGACAAAATAAAAGGTGTCAACTGAGCCCGCGGGATGAGTCGTGTGTGGGATGAGTTGCCCATGAAGGTACTGGGTCGCATGACAATCACATATTGTATACAGACCTGTACAGGGTGTTAGAAAAAGTATCATTAACCTTTAAACCACATACTCTACCCATCAAACTGAACAACTTTTACTATCGGAGCAAATCTGTCAGAACAAAAGAAAACCTTGTCCCATACTAAACTGCAATACCTTCTCGATCCAAACATATGGAACAGCAGATTTTCTTTTGCAAAATCTGTTCAGTTTGATTAAAATTAAGAAAATTAAAAATTATTTATTTCAGATTATTCATCCATATTGTGTTAGTAACAATTGTCTTACAACTATGTTAATTGACAAAAAAGTACATTAATAATTTACATTAAATTAAATAAATTACAAAAACAATATTACATTACCTACATTAAATTACATTATTGTACAAAGGGGGATGAGCTGGCATGCAGCAGCATCCACCTCTGCATCATGGGCGAGTCCCACTGCTCAGGATGCTATTAATGCTGCCCCGGAGGCGATTCAGCAGCGAGGCGCTCCGCTTTCTGATGATAGCGTAGAAGTCATCTATGTGCGCCTGTGCGAACATGGTCGATGCGCTGCAGAATCGCGGCAGCCCCAACAGCATCCTGAGCGCATTGTTGTACTGGACTCGCAAGGACTTGATGGGTAGAGTATGTGGTTTGAAGGTTAAGGCTAGGATATTCCAGTGCAAGCGTCTCTTTCTTGCAAGCATAAGTTTACAATTAGCCATCCCGCTCCAATTGAAAGCAGGATCGCAAAAAAACGTGTTTTTCGTCAATATCTTTGCTCATGGGAGTTTCTAAGCTAAAACTTCTCCTGAGTTCACTAGAAATATTTAATGTATTTAGTTAAGTACAAGAATAAAACGTTAAATATCAGCAATTTAATCATAGTATTGAAAAAACGTAACAAAAAGGGGTAACTTTGGGATTTTTTTCTATCGAGTAAACTTAATCTAATCGTGTAATTGAGAACAGTCGCCCATCCGCCCGATCCTTAAATAAGACATAATTTAATTTAAGACTTTAAAACACAGTCTAAAACACTTTCGTTCGTGTTCAAAAAACGGCCTCGGCGGGATAAGAGCGTCTTAATGATAATTTTCCTTACATCCTGTACTGTTTATTAAGGGTTCATTTTTTCCTTCGGAGATACGGAACCCTAAAAATCACGAGCCAATTGACTTGATATCAAACTGATGTATTTTTAATAAGTTCCTACCTATAATAACAGGTATAACTATTATTGTTATACCTGTCGGTAGTTATCGGTTAAACTCTCTTGTAAAATGAAAGGTCACATTTTTTATTTGATTTTAATAATATATTTTTATGCAGTTCTTACTGTTGTGCTATGTGAGAAACAAAATAAGAATAATAAAAACGTAACGGAACAACGCGGACAATCAGTACAGAGAAAGTCGGTAAGAATTTTTTGATCAAATCAAAGCTGTTGTTCTGAAGTAATCATTTATTTCAGAACATTATAAGAATTCCATAACATAGTCACAAATTTTAATTTCACCACCCCACCCCATCATTCCTTGTCGCATATATCATCTTCATCATCCGCCTATTGTACGTCCCACTGCAGGGCACAGGCCTTACCCTCAGCAAGGTTGTATGGGCGTTTAATACATTTTGGTTCAGTAGCTGTCGCACATTTTCTATGCAACATCTATTTTTTTTTCGCAATGTCACCGTTGGTCCTATAGTAAAAGTTGTTCACTTTGATGATCTGAAGCACCCCGTTACCTAAGTATGTAACGCATTTAAGTTTACACCCGTATTATATGGCGCAAAGAAATCGCCCGACGTCTGGACGAGCAGGTCCATGAAGGATCTGATGAAGCGTATGACCTTCAATCAATCAAACGCAGACTCCTATTCTACATCGTGCCTATCCTAACCTACGGTGCTCAAACATGGTCATTAACAGAATCACAGAAGTCCAAACTCAAGGTTTGCCAGAGGGCGATGTAGCGTAGCATATTGGGGATCAAACGGACAAATCGCGTCAGGAACACCACAATACGCCAAAAAACACAAATAGCCGATGTTGGTAAGAAAACCGCCAAGTTGAAATGGGATTGAGGCGGGCCGTGTCTGTTGATTGCACCCGGAAAGATGGGCCACCTTGGATCCCGGAGAATGGACGTCGCCGTCAGGGTCGACCCCGGAAGAGATGGAGAGTCGACCTGAATGCCTTAGACGAAGAGTGGATGGAACTGGCTCAGGTATGACAGGGATGCATGGAGGTCAAGGGGGAGGCACTGTGATCAATTAGGCTAAGGAAAAAAATACTACCTATATGGCGACTACGGGGTAAAGTTTCTCAAGAAACATCACTACTTCACACGTCATACCATTTTTAGGGTTCCGTACATATATTCCATACTTACACCCGGTGTAGGTGTGGGTCGTAGTGTGGGACGCCCTGCTGCCCGCTGGACAGACGACCTAAAAAAAGTAGCGGGGAGCGACTGGATGAGGAAGGCCGAGGACAGAGTTTTGTGGCGCGCCTTGGGAGAGGCCTATGTCCAGCAGTGGACGATGATAGGCTGATGATGATGATGATGACACCCGGTGTAAGATAACACCGTACCCCTATAAGATGCCTATAAGTCTTGAAAGTCTCAATAGGGATACGACGAGCTATCGGTATGTAGAACTTTATACACTACTAGTGTTTTCCCGCGACTTCGTCCGCACAAATTATATACCAGATTTTAAGTCAGATCATAAGCTATCAAACAAAAAAAGTTTCATCAAAATCGGTTCAGTAGTTTTTGCGTGATGCGCGAATAAACGTTTTTAAATCGCGCTATCGAATGTTATTTGAATTTATATGAAGAGAACCGCTACTTTTTTATTCCTCATGATTTTACAGTTTTATAATAGTTAAGATTACCTAGTCTGTGCTATCAGTTTGAGAAACCCTGGTTAAAACAATCAAACTGAACATCTTTCACTATGGAGCCAACTTCGACATCCTGAAAAAAAGTCTGCTGTGTCATAGAAAACTGCAGCGCCTACTCGACTCAACTGTAGTTAAATGTATTCTTTTTCCGACTCTGTCTCCTTATTCGTAGTTTGATGGTCTGACTACACCAAGCCTTTAAATATTACATGGGTGTTACACCCTGTATAGGCTGATGCAAAATAAGTAAAAAAGGTTGAACTCCATCACACAGCACCGCATCGCATTTTTCCGTCGCTCCATCCTTTTCTGTCACAAAGGAACGTCATTTGCTAGAGCATATAAAATAACTCGACCGCGCGCGATAGCACAGCCGCGTGTGATCGCGTTCCGTCTATCTTATATGCTCTAGCAAATGACGTTCCTGAGTGACAGAAAAAGATGGAGCGACGGAAAAATGCGATGCGGTGCTATTAAATGAGGTTCAATCCTGAGATGTTACCGATCGATTTCAGGGGCCATATCGGGCGATATTGTTAAGATCTGAGATGTGCCCACATCCATCAAGGCCAATAATCAAGAATCCCCCAGGGGTTTTCTACCTAGAAATCTATAACACTACCAAGAGATCCAGGCTCGTAAGAGGGAACGCTACTATGACAGGGAAATGGATTTATTTTCAGGTAGGTAAAGGACATAGGTCTACAAGAAACCAGGGGACAAAAAAAAGTTAAAAATAGAGAGAAATATTTTCACGTCGTGTCAAACTGTTTTAGTGCGTTCACACACGATGACGCACTGACGGAGCGGCGGAAGTCAGTCCATAGAACCACACCCGGTGCGTCAATGCGTCACCGTGTGTGCTTTTACGTGCGGTTTCATACAACTCCTTGCTTCACAAATGACGGACTGATGTCTGCCGCTGCGTCAATGCGTCATCGTGTGTGAAAGCACTTAGTCAAATCTCATGGCACGGTGGAGTATTCGCCAATCCTGTTACTTTTCCGCTAGTATCATGAGTTCTTGATACGACACGACATCAACCTTTTCCTTCACTTGGGCTAGATAACTCTGTCTGGGTCTTCCTCTGCCTCTTTTACCCTCTATCTTCCCTTCCAGTATGGTTTTAAAGAAATTGTCTTTTCGTATCAAATGACCGATCATTCTTCCTCTCCGGTTTTCGATTGTTTTTTAAATATTTCTCTTTTCTTTAACCATTTTTAATACCTCTTCATTTGTTATTCGTTCTGTCCAACTTGTTAAACTACAGAACCCTTAAAACCTATAAACGTCATCATCATCATCGTATTTAAGAGCTACGCTCTTGTCGGTGGAGTATTAGCCAATCCTGTCTTTTCTCTCCGCTAGTGTCTTGCGATACGACATCAACCTTTTCCTGCCCTTGAGCAAGATAGCTGCTGGGCTACTTGGGCTGTCTAGATCTTCCTCTGCCTCTCTTCCCCTCTATCTTCCCTTACAATAATATGGTTGTAATGTAAATAAATTGTCGTTTCGTATTAAGTGTCCGATCATTTTTTCCTCTCCGGTTTTCGATTGTTTTGAAATTGAAATTGAAATCAATTGAAATTGAAATCATTTATTGAAGTTTCTAGAATATTTCTCTTTTCTTTTACGATTCTGAACACCTCTTCATATTATGTAATTCGTTCCGTCGTCCATGTTATATTCTCCTCCAACGCCACATCTCGAAAGCATATAGTTGTAATATTGTATAAAGGTATTTTCTAAAAATTGCTATTAAGGCTTTTGTAGTAAGTTGGAGTAACACTTTTACAAATTAGGGTTTTCATTATCGAGAAAGGCGCCACTGAACGGTTAAAGGACTCTTAATATTTCGTGTTTTCTCAGATGGACTTCAAGGGTTACTACATGGAGGGAGGTAAATGGCGGCTGAGGTTCTTTTACAACAAAGTCAGCTGCAATGGGGTTTTCTTCAGAAATTTAATGCCGATGTTCGGGTTGAACTTCAATAAGGAATGCTCTATACCACCGGTATGCTAATATTTCTTCTTTGTTTTACTGCCATCATGATCAACATGACCGTTGGCGCGCTCCATACAAACGAAGTCTGGTTATAGTTTCAATTAAAATCAATGAAATTTTTCAGAAACAATCCAGAAACCAATTTCTATGCTTGTATTTTGTCAGATTTTCGTTAGAATGTATAGCTTTAAAGTTACAGTGCCTCAAAGATTTCCAAATCATAAATTATTCTTAACATTGAAACTGTATAGGACAACATACAAACATAGACATTTGTTTCTAGATTGTTTCTGCAAAATTGTATAGTGCCTACCTATACCTATTGAAAATATATAACCAGACTTCGTTAGTAAAAAAACACGTAAATAAATAAAACAACACTGTTTCATTTTTTCATTTCATAATCAAATCTTTTTTTTTTTCATTAAAATCTTTTATTCTAAATACTTGCAGGGTGTCTACGTATACGATAATTTGGACTTCGATAAGGTGGAACACATGGTGCTATCTTCTAAAAGGGAGTACGGACGTCTCTTATGGAGAGTAGAAGCCTATAACAGAAACGGAGTCATCATTTGTTGGGAAACCGAAACCGAGGTTGTACCGAAGTGAAATAAATATTATATGTTGTTAGTGTGTTCACACACGATGACGCACTGACGGAGCAGCAAACGTCAGTCCGTCATTGTGAAGCAAGGAGTTGTATGAAACCGCACGTAGAAGCACACACGGCGACGCACTGACTGACGCAGCGGGTGTGGTTCTATGGACTGACATCTGCCGCTCCGTCAGTGCGTCATCGTGTGTGAACGCACTTACTGTCAAAATAATTATGTTTGTTTTAAAACATCCCATTTCTTCCTGTGGGTGTCGTACAGTCTACGACCAGGAAAATAATTCCGCTCTTCAATCTTCGTTTGCGAAGAACTGACCCGACCTGTCAAAACCATTAAAAATCAATCATGCGAAGACTCAGATCACCCCAAAAGGGATTAAGGTCGTGCGTAGCATGATATTATGTAACGGTAGACGTCATTCCGTCATTTTGTGAAGCAAGGAGTTGTAAGAAACTGCACGTAGAAGTCCGTGTGTGTTTCCACGTGCGGTTCATACAACTCCTTGCTTCAACGGACTGACGTCTGCCGCTCCGTCATGCGTCATTGTGTGGGATCCCATTGAAGATTATGTTGTCCTGTTGTAGTTGTCGGCTGTTTTAACTATAAAGGGTGAAATTGATATCACTACTGGCATTCTTTTAAACTTATAATCTACCTACCCATTAAACTGAACAACTTTTACAAGCAAACCAATCGGTTAAAAAAAATCTACTGTTGCATACATATATGAGTCTAGAAGGCATTGCAGTTTAGTATGGAACAGCTGACTTTCTATTTGCTCCGATCGGTTTGCTGCCCATGGTAAAAGTTGTTCAGTTTGATGGGTAGACTCTTAGTTTAAAAGGATGCTAATGAATAATATCGAATTCACCCTGTGTAAATTCGAGAAGCACCTTGGTGAATTTGCCTCTCAGTTTTGCTTCGTGTAAAAGTGAATTGTGCGGTAGAATCCGGAATATCTCGTCTAATAAATTACAACTGCAAACTCTAGTGCAGTCCAACTTTGCAACGAATACAACCTACTATAGCTATAATATAAATATAAATAGGGAGTCTCAATTTTAGTTTCGAAATCAAGATCCTTTTCCCACGTTTTCAGCAAGCGGCGCTTGCAAAATAACATAGGATATTCCGATTATCCAACATTCTACCCATCGATCGCTACAGTCGGTAGATAGTGTGTGGACACCTTGAAATAGTGTTGCCTAACCGTAGTAAAATTATTGATAGTCTATCGATAGTATCGTGAATTTTAAAAATTGTGGCAATATCGACAGTGATAATAAGTGCTATCGATAATATCGATTTTTAAGATATAGTATATCGATATTGTTGTGTTGTTTTATCTATATGGAAAGTGTAATGTTCTTGTTAGATTTGTACCTAGGTATACTTAATTGATTACTTGCATGTTGTGTTAGCGTCTCTCTGTGAAGCTGCGTAATTGGTTATTAAATTAAATAAAAAAGTGTTTCTATTTTTCAATGTCAACTATCGATAATTAGTCAAACTTGACGATAGATAGGCGAGACTACCTTAAAAATTCATCATGTAGGTTTCTTCACAGTATTTTTTACACTGCGCTACCCAAAAAGCGAATAGATTTTAAAACTTCATAACGTTCTAATAACGTCACATGAATTTTAGTTAAATATTTTAGAGCTCGGCACTCTGCATGGGGCGGCATGCACTATTACAGTAATAGTTAATGAGAACGAGCTATTTTTACTTGGCACGGTGGCGTACTGCAATTAAATATACGACGCTGAACATTGTGCATTTTAGTACAGTGCATAAAACATTTAGGTAGGTAGGTACCTAGCGGGAAACCACTAAGCAACCTAGCGCGATGTTGAATAGGCGACAATAAAGGCCTCCGCACATTGCAGCGATATTATCGAGCGATATTATCGACAGCGATATCGCGACACCTTCCACACTGCAGCGATTCCGCGATTCGCGTCACGCATGCGCCCTTCACTGAATGTAGTAGAAAGAGATTGCGTCAGGTTGCGGTAATATCGCGGCAGTGTGTGGGATCGAGCGCGTCCCCATACAAAATGTACTGAGAATAATTATCGCAAAATCGCAGCGATAATATCGCTGCAATGAGCGGAGGCCTTAAATGAAGACTGTCAATTCTTTTACGTATCTACCTCATTGTAACATTTTAGTGAGGTCCCTTTACCTTGCACGGGATGAAATTTACGTGGACACGGATTCAAATTGATATATTTGATTAATCCACTAGGCAACAATTGAAGCGCAACATGTTGGGCAACGTTGTATGTAAGATAACGCGCGACCACAGAGGATTATATTGTACAGAGTAACAGCTACTAAGGAGCGTCAATTTTATTAGCCTATTCTTGTAGGGCTGCCTTAAAGGAAATAAATTGGAGTAAGTAATATGAAGCATAGGTAAATGTTTTATGACTCAATTGTAAATTGTTTTGATTATTTTGTTATTTATTATTTGTTATTAATTCATTTTAGGCATGAAAATATTAAAACAATTTACTTATCTTTTGTAGTTATTAGACATATTTAGTTGTAGTTAAAACTATGTATTTCATTAAAATTAAAATTTAAAATACCTAATGAAAACATTGTTAAAATAGGATACCCAAAACCGGGAGATCTTAGGTTTCTTTCCCTCAATGGTATTGCCTCCTTCATTGACCATGTATTTGAAGGGTGAGGAAAGCAAAAAGTATTGGGGCTAACACAAAAGATCCCACTGGGTCGAAGTGTTGCTGGCCTGCCAGCCCCCACAACAAGATAAGATAAGATAAGAGAAAATGATGCCAAGTTTTATTTCAATGTAGTATTTCTTTATAAATGTTTACATTACTCTTCCAATCGTTCATGCACACAGTGCAAAATAATTTACAATTTTTTTATTCGACTTCTACTACCTATAAACTAATAAAATAAAAATATCGAGCGTACAACACGGAGCGGTGACGGGCGCGCGGGTAAAATCAACGATGTGTCACCCCTCACAGTCACACCTTCGTTTCGCCCGAAGTCACCCTCGGTCTCGTTGGTGAATGCGCGCACACAAACGCGCTGCGCATGTAGTGATGCGCCGCTTTTGCGAGCTTGTATGAAGCTGTCACTCTGTACAATATAATCCTCTGCGGCGCGACGTTGCTTCTTTCAAAGTTCCTTCTTTTTGCAAACGAAGCAACGTCGCGCGTTGTTTTGTAACGTTGCCGAACATGTCGAGCATCACGTGTTGTGCGTCTATTATATTGTTGCCTAGTGGATAAGTACCTAGGGCTATGGTATAATATCGCAGGGAAAACACCGGGAGATTCGCGAAGAACAGTCCGGTGAGCCAGATAAAAAAAAATGACATACGATATGATGATGACCTAGGGCTAGCTAGTAAGTTTCTGTTTATATCGTTTTTACACATTTCAATGGTAAATAAATAAAACTATATCACTAAACTTATTATTTTATTGTTCTCTATACAGGGTGTTTGGTAGGGAGGTGTAGGGTGAACTGTTCATCAATGAACCAGGTAAATTTTGGAGGGCTGTAACTTTTTACTTTTTCGTCCTTTGCGGTTTTGTATTTCATTAATAGTTAAGGAATTTATCTGGGTTTAAGCTTGCATTAACGTTTTTATATATTTTTTAATAGTTTAGTCTTAATTAAAGTTTAAACAAAAAAACATATTTGGTTCAATGTGCATGCCTAGGTGTACTCATTGAACCAGGGTATTTTCCACAATGAACCACCCCATGATATGTTCCTTTATTGTTAGATTTCACAGTGTTAGTGCATGACATTTAATAATTAAACAAATATTGTTATTTTAAGTGTTATAATTACGCTTACAAAAAAGCACAGTTTTACTAATAGATGATATATATATTTTTTGAAATTAACTCAAAATTAGATATATTCTTAATATTTACTCTTCTAATAATAATCACAGCACAGCATTAATTACCTATAACCGGTATATCTTAAAAAAAAATCAAAATTGTAAAACTATATCAACATTAGATATTTATGCTTAATCATGACTCTTCTTTGAATATACACACCACATTTTTAATCATAATTCTCTTAAAAAAATACAAAATAGTGAAATTAAATCAACATTACACACATTCTTAATAATTACTCTTTTATTTATATTTTGTATGTATTAGTTATATAGAAACTTGGGCATTATTTAAAAAAATAATGTTTTTTAATTACCTTCGTATTCAGCTAGGAATTTGTTTTTACTGAAGTGGCGCTAATTTACTATAATGGGATCCCCATAATATGATGGAATAAAGGACATATTATAGCGTTAAAGGTTGTTAGTTGTTACTCAATGGTACACATCGAAACAGCGTGATGAAATGCTGTTTGCCACGGTGACGGTGGAGATGAGGAAGAGGTGCCGAGCTTGTTTACAAGTTAATGGTCACCAATTTGAACAAATTTTGTAATTAAATTAGTCATTAAACCAATTTGCGTTTCATTTGCTATCCTTTTACGATCGGACACATTTAATTTTCATTAGTTGAAATTTTTGATTAAAGTGCCCTAGTTGCGGATATTAATTAATAACTTCGAAACTACAAGTGATAATAACACTTTAAGCATATCGTTAGAAAGGGTATGGACTGGGGATGTTTTTAAAAAATCAGAAGAACTCCAACCCTGTTTTTTTTTTTTTAAACCCCTTAGAAAGTTGCCCTTAAAATTATTTTTTTACCTTACTACGGTACTTCAGGCCCCATAACTTTTCTTCTCTACAATTTTCGGGTGTGAAATCAATTTTTACAGTACACTAAGACTCTAACAATTAGAACAAGACCATTAGCAGACCTGTCCTATGGATAGATTTTGAGCTAGAGGTAGTTTTAGTTTAAAAATCTTTTTTTTTTCTAAAAATAAAAAAAAAATCATTAAAATAATACCTTGAGGCCAAGGTCAATATAATGGGCGGGGGTAGGTAGCAGACCCTCCCTAGTTTCTACCCTAGGCGTATGTACACCTCCCTACCAAACACCCTGTATATCTACCTAAGGCCCGATTCGACCAAACGCGAGTAAATTTTAGATACTTAGATTAAGTCGCCGGTTAGGTTAGGTTAGGGAGTAAACTGATTTTGCGTTTTACCAACCCTAATAAAATGTCAATGTCACATAATTAAAAAAAAAATTATAAAAAGAATCCTACCAAATTAAAACTGTACCTACAACCTCACATTGCAATAAATACGGATACAACGACCTCTTTCTTTAGGTGAATTATACATTCGTTCTTTTAGTACGGGGTGTGTAAACACCAAAAGTAAAATTGTTCCTTGTATAGTTACTCTTCTATAAATCTGAGTTTGGTCGAATTCGGCCTAGGCAGTATAAATAGGTAGGTCGCTTTAGACTATTATAGTGCGCTTTTTCAACTTCCATCCACGAAATGGAACAAAACAAAACTAGATATTTTTCAATATCATGCAAAATGTGCAACATTTCGCTCTGAATAAAGAGGGGCAATAAGAGAGAACATTGTGCTGAAATCGTAGGTGAATGCATGTGACGGTTGTGGTAAATTGATGCTTTTAGCAACAAAGTGGCGGAAGGGTTTAAAGTGGCGTGGGGTCTATGGCGACCGACATTGTGGGTAAATTATTTACATTTCCCCGTGACATATATTTGGAATATTTTTTTTTTTATTCAAAGTGGGCTTGCGCTTGGCTTCAGCTCACCTGATGGAAAGTGAAGATGAAGCCGAGGATGTAACGCGCTCACCCAGAAAAAGCCTATTAATTCTTCTTTTAAAATGTCCTGATTCTATTCACTTGGAAAGACAGACGCAGGGAGAGGTTCCAAACCTTGCCGGCACTATCTGACATTCAGTTTCAGAAAAGCTTCTCTTGCTAGATTTAACTACGTCAACAAGACAAAAAGTGACAGCAAGAGATTTAATGGAGGAATAACTTTAATGAGGAGAGTCACGTTGCAGGAATTGACCCGAGCACACGTCTCGCGTGGTTTTCGCGCGTCGCGTTTTTGCCTGCCACGAGGCTCCGCAATCCTCAATCTCTTTTTGTTCTTGAACAAAAACAATCCCTGAGATTGGGATAGATGCATATGCTCACGACTATATTCCCCGAGGTGGTAGTCAGAGATATTCTGTAACCTCAGAACATCCACGTTTCACCAGTAGTACCGAAACTCTGTCCAGTGTGACGGGGGGTGAGCCCGTCGCCACTTATAATGGACAGTGGGTACTAATACACTCCTCGAAATTGAAGCATGCAGGTTTCCTTACGATGTTTTCCTTCACCGAAAAGCCAGTGGTGTAACAAATCGTACATAAATTCCGAAAAACTCATTGGTACGAGTCGGCTTGGACGGGGATCGAACCATCGCCTCCTGCACGGCAGGCAAGGTTACTCGCCACTGGACCACCACGGCTCCTTGGGATAGATACTCCCATAAATTACACTTGACACTGGCGGAAATGCGGTGCTACGCACATGCAAAAAGCCATTAATTATAAATTAAAAAAAAAAGAACTTTAATGAGCCTTTCTGCAACTGAGCGTAAAAAATATTATACTATGTGTATCTAAAACATTTAATATAGCACTTCTGCTCGTCGTTTTCGGATTCTAACAAGTGAACTTGTGATGTGCGTATGGATTGAGGAGCCACATTTGATATTGAATAAAGGATTTGTACTACACGATTCGAAGCTGTTGCTTAGTCGTCCGATAAACGGATGATATGACGATTTGTTTCTGTGAATCAAAATGTTACTTAAAAATTGCCCAGTGGGTCATCATCATCATCATCTCAGCCGATGGACGTCCACTGCTGGACATAGGCCTCCCCCAAGGATCGCCATAACGACCGGTCCTGCACTGCCCTCATCCAACCAATAGTGCAGTATCGAATTTGTAAACAATATACCTAATCGGAAGCTTACACAATAGGGCATAATGGTGTCTTATTGTTCAATTGGTCGTAATTATAGTTACTTAATTAATTTTAAACACTGGTCACAGCCAAAATCATCATCGTCACATCCTAGTTGAGAGAGCTGTTGGTATTACCTACGTAAATAAGTTAGAAAAAGTCTTTGGTACATGGTCCGTGCGGATTCGATCCCTGACCTCAAGATTGAGTTTCCATAGCTCTCCGCAACGTGCCACCGACGCTCTGTAGCAAACAAAAAATTACTTAAAAATTGCCTAGTACGGTCATTAATACATTACAGATCGGAAACTTATAACAATACCTACGCAAAACAAACATATTCATATTCATTTATTGGTTGCTTTCATGGGTACATAGGTTCTTCTAAAACGTAAAGTAGTTCCAAGCATGAATCCCGGTTGGGCACTACAACATTTATCTGCTAACAAGCATAACATAAGCTGGCCGCGCGACGTTACACATTACTCTACCTACGCGCGGCCAGCTTATTTTGGTTTTGCGTAGCTTGATGTATCGATGTGTGTGGCTATAGCCTTACTATTATAGTTGTGTTTGGGTTAGTGATATCCGACACCAATAAAAAAACTATTAAGTATTCTTATGGAATCTAGGTACTTTTTTTTTTTTTTTTTTATTTTACAACGAAAAAAGATACCTACATATTTTTACCAACTAAAAACTTCCTACTTTATACGTTGGGTTAAAACTACTGTGGATTGAAAACAATTTATCACCCCTTTTTGTCCTTAACCAATCACTTTAAAATCCGCCGTTAAACCGACACGCATTTCACGTGCTCTTTTAAAACGAGTCGGCTCCCAACCGCACAGTGGTCTCCGTTCTCCATTTTGGGACATGTTCAGTTCATTCATCAATTCGAGACTGGTGGACCGCAGTTCGTCAGCATTGGGACACTGAGGTAGGAAAGTTTGGAGGTAGCTTTGTTTATGAGATATTTTCTGTCAGATAGTTTAAAAGTAAAATTCGTTGTTGAAGAGAATAGTTCTTCCAGAGTGCCCTAACTAAAAGACTAATTAAAATCAACGACATTTTTCAAATCCTACGATTTAGAATCGAATCCCTGTGTCTGTAATTTATTCCAAAAGCATTTATTCCAAAAAGCGCAATGAAGTCAGATTTCAGATTTTTATCGTAAAATACAAAGATTTAATGCTGGGCTTAATTTAAATAAATAAATAATGCTCACACGCACATACATTGTAATGATCCCAAGTAAGCCTCAGGATTTTTGTTACGGGAACCATATACAACAACGGCACACACATGTAACATCCATGACCGAACCGGGATTCGAACCCAAGACCCTGGTATGGCAGTCCGGCGTGGTAACCATTACACCATCCTGGTCGTCGTCGGTAAAATTTATATGGAAATCTTTAAGCATCGATAACTTTGAAACTAGTAGGTGGTACTTATACAACACTAATTTTTAATGAGTATTAATAACTTTCCCAAAGGAATATAGGTCGAAAAACGAGAAAAATGTTTTTGGACCTTCCATACATAAGTACGGATAGGGCGTTCGATTTTCTATGAAAGGTCCAACAATTTTTCTCATTATCGACCCATGTTCCTTAGGGAAAGTTGTTCAATGTTCAGATTCACGGTCTGAATACACCCATAAAGTTTCGTTACTAATTAAAAACTAGTGGTATATATTTTAACGGAAAGCAGTGCTAACGCACAAGCAAAAGTCCTTAAAATTCTAGTTAGGCTTCAAATAAACAGCTTTTTCCAGTCCTCCTAGTCCTCTAACCTGCAATAAAAAGCTTTTATTTTTTTAAAATCCCTTCAAACGCCGCTGGGTCTCATATTCAAGATTTTGTTACACAATACCTAGTAAAAGTAGCTCAATGGAGCGCAGTTTCGTGACATGTTCATTCATCAATATGCCGGTGACACTTTACAAGGAGTTAGGAACGTTTTGAGGTGGTTTTTTCATCTTCTTGCAGTTGTGAGTGGAAACGATCGTGGGTATGTATCTGCTGCTACGACCGGTCCTGCGCTGCCCTCATCCAACGGGTTGCCACCGCCTTCACCAGGTCGTCGGTCCACGGTCTACCCACGCTGCGCTGTCGCCACTCGAGAGCTTTTCGGCCCCATCGGCCATCGGGTCTGCGAGCAATGTGCCTCGCCCACTGCCACCTTTGTTTAGCAATTCTTTGGGCTATGTCAGCTACTCTGGTTCTTCTGCGGATTTCTTCATTTCTGATTCGATCTCGCAGGGAAACTCCGAGCATAGCTCTCTCTATTGCCCTTTGGGTGACTTTCAACCTTTTTATGAGGCCTTGAGTGAGCGGCAATGTCTCTGTTCTATTTCAATTGCTAAGCGTAAATTAATCCCGCCAATTATCAAAATAAAACAATACCACATTGAAAACACTTCGTCCATGATAGGTAGCGACGGATTGGCAGCCATGGCCATGGCGGCCATTTTGAAAACTGCATCGCCTGACAGCTCGCCAGTCGCCACACACAGATGGATGCGTTCAGAATTTTACGCTTTGCCGAATTTCGATGCGTTCAACTGACTTTATCGACAATTTATCCTACGGGCGATTTAACTGCTATATTTTATTTTGATGAATATTGTTAACTTACCTACATTTTATTATAGATAAAGCAAATGAACTTGAAAATACTAAGAACCACAAATTTCATCCGCGTTCCGTATAACTTTAGGTACCTACAGCTACACATTGCGAACGAACGTTTTCCTCGCAAATAATACAGAAAACCCTCTCTGCGGTTCATTTGAAAAGACCTATTCAACGATACCTAAGTACGAAGCAGCGTACCTTACATTTGGGTCGAGTTGGTATTTCAGTTTTGTATGAAACAGCAGATTTTTTTTGTCATTTAGTACCAAAGAGCCCTTAAAACCGTCAGCATAATAAAGAAGGATACATTCATATACTCACGAGTATATTCCCGAGGGGATAGTCAGAGATATTCTGAAAACTCAGAGCATCCAAGAGATTCACCTACTATCTACCTACTAGGTTAGGTATAGACATAGACTCTAGCCATACATTAATATCGTTGGTTAGGTATTACCTACCTATACTAGGTATTACCTTCCAACTAGGTATTACCATACTTTTATGATCTATTCATATGGATTACCTACCTACTTTTATTACCTACTACCTACTAGGTAGGGGGTTCTAGTAGGTACCGAAACTCTTTCCAGAGTGACGGGGAGTGAGCTCGTCGTGGTTTGTCCACCCCAGTATTTTGCCATACAAGAATAGCATTAATGGTTATTATTTTGGTGTGGTGTTACTTTTGTATTAAAAATTAACATAATTCTGTAGTAGGTACTTCATTATTATTTGTACGTCTTTTCCTTATGTCTAGTTAATATAAACGGACGAATAAAATAATGTTAGTCGTCCGATAAACGGACGACTAGACACTTGGGGCTGTTGCTGGTCGTCCGATAAACGGACGACTAGACACTTGGGGCTATTGCTAGTCGTCCGATAAACGGACGACTAGACACTTGGGGCTGTTGCTAGTTGCTAGTCGTCCGATAAACGGACGACTAGACACTTGGGGCTGTTGCTAGTCGTCCGATAAACGGACGAATTAAATTTTCATTTAACTACTATCGTCTAGTCGTCCGACTATCGGATGATATTACTAGTACTGTTGATTATACATCACTATCTAATTTACTAAGTCAGCCACGGATTTGACAACATTATCCGATTCAGTCGGTTAGGTTAGCGACGAGCATGTTAGGATTATGTTGACCACAGCGCACGAGCCAGAACCGAATCGCTACTGTTTCCAACATTTTGAAATAAGGGTCATGGTCCCTGGATTAATAACCTTCGCGGATGACTATATAATTTATTTTTCACCTCACAAGCTTGGAAAGATTCTGTTTATCATTCGAAATCTGAGTGCAAAAGTGTATTTTATCCGCTAGCGTGGAAAGAGTTTTTGAAAATTGAATCTGTCTATTCAATATTTTTATATACCGCCAATCCACTGAAAATGTTTGATAACTATTTCATGACACACGAAAAAAAAACTTTTTAAAATGTTCTTTTTAGCAATTCACTTTTTTTCCTCGCTGTTGTGAGGTGAAAAGTTGTATTTTTCGCTCGGCTGCAAAGTTATTCTGCGTCTCGTATCTTTGAAACCTTCGCTATAAGCTCAGGATTCTATTATTTCAATCCTAGAATCCTTCGCTTGCTCAGGTTTCAATATAAGTACTCGCGACAAAAAACAACATTGCAGCCTAGCATAACAAATAACTATTATTAATCCTATAGTCGGACGATTATTTATTTTATTCTTCCGTATATCGGACGACTAGCAACAGCCAATCGAAGTGTCTAGTCGCCCGATAGTCGGACTACTAACTTTATTTTATTCGTCCGTGTATCGGACGACTAGACTTTATTTTATTCGTCCGTTTATCGGACGACTAGCAACAGCCTGGGGCCAAAGCCAACACGTAAAGGCCCTTCAGACACGTTGAAATGGTAATATTATTAACTGTAGCTAATATAATATAGCAATACACTGATTGGACCAGTAGATATTGATATACCGAATTAATTTCGCACATTTGATTCTAGACTCTGTTTGCGTTCGTTTAAGCATAAAATAGTAGATAGTAAACGTGTTGAATTGTTTACTCGCTTTGCCCGATGCTCCGTTAGTTTGCGATGTGCAATATTGTCTGTAGGTCAATGCTGTAGGTTCAGTTTCGACAAATTCGATATACAAGGTGTTACAAAAATACGAATAAACATTAAAGGAGGTGGTTTAGACCATGAAACTGAATAACTTTCACTATGGGACCAACATCGAATCGCGAAAAAATAAAACGTATGTTCCATACGAAACTACAAATCTAATAATACCTGATCTGATATATAGAATCTGATAAGTACCTGATTTTTGTTTTCGCGATTTCGATATTGGTCCCATAGTGAAAGTTGTTCAGTTTGATGGTCTAAACAACCCCCTTAAAAGTTATAATGTTTTTAGCTTCAAAAAAAGATTTGACGTTTAATAAGGGGGCTTCTAGCTCCTATACCATTGAATTAGACTTTTATCGAGAATTTTGTACTAGACCCTGTGTCCATAGAGTTCTAGGTCGATGTCCTATACTGAATAAATTATTTTCACTTTGACTTCTGTTCTGTAGTGGAAAGATTAAAAATTAAATTAAATTAAATTAAAATTAAAAATCATTTATTTGTCTTTCCATTTGTACATATACAGAAGTAGGTAATGTTATAATTATGACATGAATATTAAAATTAAAAGATTAGCCAATAAGGAGTTGCTCTGTGGCTCTGCTATTGGGTGGTCGTGTCGGTTGCCCCATCCCCGGTCCACAGTGGAACTCCAGTGGTGGCTCAGGATATTGTTCTTTTATAAGAACAACCCTTGAAGTCACCAAAATATCAATATAACCGTACAACGTCAAGCACTTTTGCTATAAAAACTCGACTTTGGCAAAATCATCACATACCCAAGATGGCAGCCATTTTTTAAAATATAGAATAGAATTAGCCAATAAGCAATCCTACGACTATCGACTATCGACTTCCTACGCTGACTGCTTAGAGTAGACTGTGCCAGAAGAACTCAGGTTTCGTCGTAGAAGATCCCATAACAAGATTTCTACGCCCATAATAATGAGCTTCTGTCGAGTAGGTGGCATGTCAACACTCTCCATTAATTCTATAATATTATAGAGTCATCATCATCAGCCTATATACGTACCACTGCAGGGCACAGGCCTACCCTCTAGGAGGGTGTTTGGGCGTTAGTCCACCACGCGTGCCCAATGCGGATTGGTAGACTTCACATATGCATCAGAATTTCTTCTTCTGCATATGCAGGTTTCCTCACGATGTTTTCCTTCACCGTTTGAGAGCAGTCGGTAAAACGTACATGAAAAACTCATTGGTACGTGGCATGTTGTCCGTGCGGATTCGAACCCGGACCTCTTGATTGAGAGATCATACCTCTCCGCAACGAACCGAGCTCTATTATTACCCAATACACCCTCACATAAACCCATATCACATAACTCAATCAGTAGATCTATATTGTTTATTTCCGATTACTTATATCGTTAATATTCGATAACTTATTATAATGGTGGTAGTACCGATACAAGGTGTTACAAAAATACAAATAAACCTTTAAAGGGGTGGTGTAGACCATCCAAACTGAACCACTTTCACTATGGGACCAATATCGAAATCGCGAAAAAAAAAACCACTAGAGCTAAAATATGTATTGGGATATCAAATTATGTTTTTTGCGATTTCGATGTTGGTTCCATAGAGAAAGTTGTTCAGTTTGACGGTCTAAGCAACCCCCTTAAGAGTTTTAAATATTTATTATTACTTATAAACACCCTGTATGGACTAGGAAATTTTTGTTTCTGAGATTCCATTGTCTGAAATTAAGTAACTAACACTCATTTGCAGAAACGCTCATTTAAATCTCTTGCTGTCACTTTTTGTCTTTTTGACGTAGTAAAATCTAGCACGAGATTTAATGGAGGATTAACTCTGAGTGTTAACCGCTAAGCCCCACTTGCGCCAACCACGGGTTAGCAATTAACTCCGGATAAAATAGCTCTTTCAGTTGTTTTTCCATACAAAAAATCATGGGTTACCAACTTAACCTAGAGTTTATTGCTAACCCAGGTTGGCGCAAGTGGGACTAAGAACTGCCTCAAAACACCACGTCGATTTGATACCGTTTTTTTTTTTTTATTTATCAAATACATTATAAGTACACAAACATCTTATGAACTAAAATCATTTGATAAACCCGATATCAGGTTTGTCCCAATGCAGAAACATCAGTCATACATAACAACATCGATAGCAACAATAAGCAAACAGGTTTTTAGCTGCATTCATAAGACGTTGGCAGTTTATTTTTTCCTCAAAATCTACATATAGGTATCAGCTAGCCTAATAAATTAAAGAAGGAACTGATAATCAATAAACAGCATATCAGAAAAATATTGTCATGTTTGCATAGATTTAACGACTGCTGTGACAACACAACGGGAGAACACATTAGGTATATAAAAGAAAACATCCGATCTTATACTTTCGTTATTTGGTTTTGAGCGTCCAATCTTACACCCAGCCATAACGGACGATCGACACGACAAAATCATCGATGCGGACTGTAGGGAGTAGAAAAAAGGCGTATCGCGCTATGTTGCCAGTATACAAAAATTATCACAGAATCGTTAGATATTTAACATATACGTTCTTACCCGTAGAAAGAGAAGGCACTAGAAGGAAGCACGTGTCTTGTCTTATCACTCAGTAAGAGATGCACATAGCAAATTCGCTCTAGTTAAAAAAGGAGACCGCTACGTATTGCTGTCCTTATCGACGTATCCATTTTGTACTTCGGCCATCTGTCTCCAAAATGTCACTTCATATAAATTGTATGGAACAACCATTTGACTCCGAGATGTCACTTCATATAATTCGCTATCTCATACCCGGTTACTCGGTTACACTGATATTCGGTCTACTAGCGTAAGCGAACAATTTTTCGTCTATGTTCTTACCCCATTCACGATCATACCCCAACGCACCTTACATAACTATAGTACATCATACCGATTGAATAGAGTAGTCGCACGATAAGATTTAAGACCCCTGGCCCTGATCATATTCAATGTAGGCAGGCAAATGTACGTTTTCCACTCGTAGGTAAAGTGAATATTAAAACAGGCATAACCTTCAGGGGCGCTGAACTGAGGGTCGCTACGTGACGAGTATCTCAATGTTTAGCTGTTAGTATGATTGATTTTGACACATTGGGTACGTCCTTTGATAAGTTATATGTCGGAGTCACGTTGCAGGAATTGACCCGAGCACACGTCTCGCGTGGTTTTAGCGCGTCGCGTTTTTGCCTGCCACGAGGCTCCGCAATCCTCAATCTCTTCTTGTTCTTGAACAAAAACAATCCCTGAGATTGGGATAGATACTCCCATAAAATACACTTGACACTGGCGGAAATGCGGTGCTACGCACAAGCAAAAAGCCATTAATTATAAATTAAAAAAAAAAAGTTATATGTCAAGATAGACAGTCGAAGCTACGAAAGCGTCGAAAAAAAATTCAATCAGCAGTAGCACTGATGGCCTCTAAACCCTATCCATATACACGCACACAGACATAATTTGTATGATGCCTCACGTACCAACCTAAGAAAGTTGTCCCTTTTTGTTTTATACGGTAGAAGAATGAGACTCATTCTAGACATATAATATGCTTATAAATACTTTTTCTAAGCACACGTCTTTGTTTAGCTGGCTGGTTTTGCGAAAGGCTTAGGCTGCTCTTTGATCTACTTAGATTAGGGAATAGTACGAAATTTCACCGAAAACGTAAAATACCGCTAATTTAAGGTCATTTAAGTAGATTACGATAAATTACCGGCGACCCTGGATATTGAGTATTTCTATATTCTTTCCACTTCAAAACAAAAGATTGCAAGTATTCCAAATTGTCAAATCGTTCTTATTCTTAGCCTGGTGATGGAGTTTTTCATTCGAGTCAAATTGTTAAATATTAGAGACTTATAAAGCTATAGCCGTGGTGGTCCAGTGGCGAGTAACCTTGGCTGCCGTGCAGGACGCGATGGTTCGATCCACGTCCAGGCCGACTCGTACCAATGAGTTTTTCGGAATTTGTGTACGATTTGTAACACTACTGGCTTTTCAGTGAAGGAAAACATCGTGAGGAAACCTGTATGCTTCAATTTCGAGGCATGTATTGTACCCACTGTCCATTACAAGTGGCGACGGGCTCACTCCCCGTCACACTGGACAGAGTTTCGGTACTACTAGTGAAACGTGGATGTTCTGAGGTTTCAGAATATCTCTGACTACCCCCTCGGGGAATATAGTCGTGTAAAAAACGGAAATACTTAGGTACCTGCCATTTTATTCCAATAAAAGATGAAATAAAACCTTTGAAAACGTAAACAAAACCATTCAGACAAAACTTGTTAAATTGGCACGTAAAAATAGTGATACAAACGGAATTGCTAACAAACGCTTTGATTGTACGGAGCGACTAATAGTTCGGGCGGCGGTGACGAAGTCATATACCCATCGAGTTCATGAATAATTCAGTTTTCATGCGATAGTTTACTATTAGGAGATGCGAAAAAACTTGGTCGGCCGACCCCTATCCTGGTGGGTTTTGCGCAGGAGGGTGACTAGTAACCTCTCTGAGACGACACTAATTACCCATCGAGCTCATGGACAAAATTATGCTTATCCGATTGGTTTTAGTTAGTGTAACGAAGTACACTCGGTCGTCCGCCGGATATCCTGGCAGGTGGTGCTGGCCAACCAAAAATGGTGGTCAAATTTTGGAGTACTTCTCACCCATCGAGCTCATGGATGAAATGTATGCCAAATCAGAGGTTAGACCTTCACCTTCAATATTTCATCGGTCGTCCTGGCCAAAGCCTGGTGGTTTCTGGCGGCCAACCAGATTTATCTGTCAAAGTAAGATCATGCGTTTCCACGTTCATCCAAATAAATACATTATTAACCTGATATATGCAGTTCTTTTAGCATGAACGTGAACGGTTCTATGGTTTAAAAGTACTTATTACAAAAAAAACTTAAAAATAAAAATTTGTGTTGATACGCGGCGATTTAAAAAAAAAATTTTTTTTTCGTCATAACTCTGTCATTTCTAAACTGGTTTGGTTGATTGCTTTATCGATCAAAAGAGTGTATTGCAGAGTTCATCCTATCAAAATTTGGTGAGGATCTGAAGAAGCGTTTCGAAGATGTACAATGTTTTAAGTGGATCAGATTTTACTACAAAAAATACCAAACGAATTTTATTCTTTTACGAAAATAACCTTCGAGTTCTATTAATTTTTCTTTCAGAAATAAAATCTGTTCTCTTAAGAGGTGCCTATATAAGAAAATAAACTAGTAATCACCGCGGCGTTGCTTTCGAAAATTGTAGTTGTAAAAAAATGTTTTGTCAAGTCAAAGCTAGCTATGTTTACGTGGATGATCTAATTTAGTACATATATCAGTTCTAACATTATTCGCTGAAACTGTATTAAAGGGATGATCACACGACCAAACTGAACAACTCTTATTATGGGTCCAACATCGAAATCGCTAAAAAAAACAGCTGTCCTATACAAAACTGCAAACCTAACTCGACTGGAATCTGAATGTACGAGACAGCTGGTTTTTTTAGCGATTTCGATGTGGGTCCATCCGTGGGTGGGATAATAAGAGTTGTTCAGTTTGGTCGTGTGATCATCCCTTTAATACAGTTTCAGCGAATAATGTTAGAACTGATATATGTACTAAATTAAATCATCCACATAAACATAGCTAGCTTTGACTTGACAAAACATTTTTTTACAACTACAATTTTCGAAAGCAACGCCGTGGTGATTACTAGTTTATTTTCTTATATAGGCACCTCTTAAGAGAACAGATTTTATTTCAGAAAGAAAAATTAATAGAACTCGAAGGTTATTTTTTTAAATCACCGCGTATCAACACAAATTTTTATTTTTAAGTTTTTTTTGTAATAAGTACTTTTAAACCATAGAACCGTTCACGTTCATGCTAAAAGAACTGCATATATCAGGTTAATAATGAATTTATTTGGATGAACGTGGAAACGCATGATCTTACTTTGACAGATAAATCTGGTTGGCCGCCAGAAACCACCAGGCTTTGGCCAGGACGACCGATGAAATATTGAAGGTGAAGGTCTAACCTCTGATTTGGCATACATTTCATCCATGAGCTCGATGGGTGAGAAGTACTCCAAAATTTGACCACCATTTTTGGTTGGCCAGCACCACCTGCCAGGATATCCGGCGGACGACCGAGTGTACTTCGTTACACTAACTAAAACCAATCGGATAAGCATAATTTTGTCCATGAGCTCGATGGGTAATTAGTGTCGTCTCAGAGAGGTTACTAGTCACCCTCCTGCGCAAAACCCACCAGGATAGGGGTCGGCCGACCAAGTTTTTTCGCATCTCCTAATAGTAAACTATTGCATGAAAACTGAATTATTCATGAGCTCGATGGGTATATGACTTCGTCACCGCCGCCCGATCTATAATAAAAAGCTCAAAATAAAATACGTATCATATCGTTTGTCCTCATATCATTTGATACGACGCATTTAGGTTCATATTTCACAACAATGCATCGTCAAAAAGGACGTTTGTCCTCTCAACCGGCTGTCTATTACACCATTGTGTATCTTTAGAATGTTTTTGATCTTTTGAATTTGGCATCGTGTAGATCAGTTTTTAAATAAGCATAAGCCTTTGATAAAGTTATATAAACTTCCTAAACCCTATACATATACATGCACACATACATAATTTGTATGGCGCCTCACGCACACCAACCTATGAAACTTGGCCCCTTTTGTTTTATACGGTAAAACAGTGAGGCTCATTCTAGACATATACTTTTTCTAAGGCATAAGCAATAATCATATGCTCACGATTATATTCCCCGAGGGGATAGTCAGAGATATTCTGAAACCTCAGAACATCCACATTTCACCAGTAGTGTAACTGTGCTTTGACTAAGGTCCAGTGTAACAGGGAGTGAACCCGTCACTACTTATAATGGACAGTGGGTACAAAACATGCCTCGAAATTGAAACATGCAGGTTTCCTCACGATGTTTTCCTTCACCGAAAAGTCAGTGGTGTTACAAATCGTACATGAATTCCTAAAACCATCGCCTCCTGCACGGCAGGCAAGGTTTCTCGCCACTGGACCACCATGGCTTTTTTAAAATAAATTATAGTTAAAATGCTCTACAAGATAAAGCCAAAATAATCAAAAGTTCTCCACATAGTCCAATCATTTTAGGGTTTGACCCTAACAATAATTCATCTATCGCTTAAACTTTGCAGTGTGATAAAGTAAAGTATACAGATTGCGGTTGAAAAATAATCTAGGTTTCGTTTTTTCCGGTCCTATGTTATTTGTCAACCGTAATCTGTATACGTTACTTTATCACACTGCAAAGTTTCAGCGATAGATGAATTATTGTTAGGGTGTCCATACAAAGAAACTCTAAAATGATTGGACTAACACTTCGTGTCAGTATCATGATGGCGGTGTTACTTTGTGAATAATAAGTTTTTGTTCCGATAACAGTAAGTAAGAAGACTATCATTCATTACCTATAAACCACATACTCTACCCATCAAATTGAACATCTTTTATTATGGGAGCAAACCGCTGTCATCGAAAAATATCTGCTGTTTCATACTAAACTGCAGCGCCTTTAACAAATGTATGAGGCAGCTGATTTTTCTTTAGCTCTGACAGTTTTGCTCCCATAGTAAAAGTTGTTCAGTTTGATGGGTAGAGTATGTGGTTTAAAGGTTAATGATACTTTTTCGTACACTCTGTATGGCTAACCGGCGGATCAGTTTGTTTTTTGTGCTTTCAGCTGCTGGTACAATGTTGGATGTAGGTATATAAATTCATCGAACTATCTACTAAATTCCACTGACTTTCTACTAAATTCTACCAACTTTCTACTAACTTTCTACTAACTTTCTTTTAACTTTCTACTAACTTTCTACTAACTTTTTACTAAGTTTCTACTAATTTTCTACTAACTTTCTACTAACTTTCTACTAAATTCTACTATTTTTCTACTAAATTCTACTAACTTCCTACTAGTTCCTACTAAAATCAACTAAATTGTCCATTCCACGTAATTCTCGAGACCATGACGGTGTGACCTATTCCGTGATGTAAAATATCATGCATTTTATTCCCTTTTAGATAGATACAATAGAAGGCGAGCATTTTTCCCTGTCGTGGGCGTATTGAGACGTAATGGTTCGATTCCTTATTCCTCGTAACATTTACCGTCGTTAAATAAGACAGGTTTTACATTCAATAATGATGTAAGTAAAATATATGCCGAATGGTTGATGGTAGATCACAGATAACTTTTATATGTTGTACTTACAACACCTTTAATACACGTGTGTCACATAGTAGTAGATTACACACCGAGGACAGCAAAGTAAGAAAGGTCTCAGATCTCATGTAATTCGGTATGTCAAGTTTTTTTTGGTCTTCATTTTTATATTTTTTTCGGATAGAAGACATAATTTTAAGACACCTATTTCATTCTTATTGCGATTCATCGAGTTTATCAATATAAAATTAATTTTTAAATTATTGTGATCTGTAATCTCTAAGTGCAAAAATGGCGGAGAGAAAATAATTCGAACTCCATGGAGAAAAACTACCTACAGCTATATTTAAAAAAATTCAAACCTGCCTTCTCTTTCTAACTCTATGCTGGAAACAGATACTTAATGGCCGGGTATATAAAGTTGATTTTATGTTTACCAAGGAGTTCACAGGTATGCCAGTGACGTCACTGGACGGACCGAAAAACGACATTATTTTATTAAAAATATCTGTAATCCTTTCATTTTAAAATCTTTGACATAGAAAATATGATTATTGAGACAATTATCTCGAAATGGTTTTCGATTCAGCCCTCCAAAAAAAAACTTGACATACCGAATTCACAGATAACCGAGGCGAAGCCGAGGTCAACAAACATGTGATCAGAGGCTTTCTTATTTACTGCCCGAGGTTATTATACTATTTTTCTCCTCGACGGAGGTGGAAAGCGCCAACTTCGTTTAGCGCAGCGGGACGACAATTGACGCTTTCCGTCCGGAGAGAAGAACAATTTTTTTTTTAAATGTGAGGTGTTACGTTGAGAGATAGAGTGAAAAATTTTGTGATCTGAGATAGATGTAAATTGAAAGAAGATGTTGTGACAAGATATAGAGAAAGCTTCGTTGGTTTGGTCATGTGGAGAGGATGAGTGGCTATCGAGTAGTGGTGGTTATAGGCTATCACTGATAGCAGATGTGCGAAAAAGATATACAGGGTGAAATTGATATCATTAGCATCTTTTTAAACTAATACCCATCAAACTGAACAACTTTTACTATGGGAGCAAACCAAACGGAGCAAAAAAAAAAATTTGCTGTCCCATTGAGTCATGTAGGCAGCGGCGGCGGGTGCAGTATAGTATGGGACAGCAGATTTTTTTTGCTCCGATTGGTTGGACCGCGACGGGCATGTATGATGATTGATTGATCGTGTAGCTGATAAGGTAAGCTTCAATTTGGTATTCATGTGGCATGACATGCCTAACAAATGAAGGTATAGGATAATCAAACAAGAATTCAATTTTTGCATCCGGCTGCCAGGGTGTTGCATGCGACAGTTTTTATGGTAAACCTTTTTTAGGACTCTTAGGGCCTGTTTCACCACTTCTTAGTAAGTTCTTGTTAGCTTATCCGACAGATAGTTTGACACATTGTGTATGAAAGATATGTCAAAATTCTGTCGGATAAGCTAACATGAACTTACTAATAAGTGGTGAAACAGGCCCTTAAACTACGAGTATAACCTTTCCACTGGAATATGTATCATTGTCTCAACGAATGGGTCTAAACAAAACAGTCGTGTGGGATCTTTGAATAATTATAATTTAATCTGTTTGACATCAGTTGGAAACGACGCTCAAGGACGATACATTAGAAATAACTCTAGTTGGTAAATCAATATTAGATCATTAAATCTTAATGCGTTTATAATCTTTCTACTAGAGCCGTGTAATGGTCAAAATAAGCTATGTCATGTTTGCTAAAAATACTAAATGCGAACCTTCTCGTCAGTTCTATATTTATTTATCTTTCCAGTAATGAGCGTTTTTTTTTTTAATTAATTCCTAAAAAACTCAACAGATGGTATGTTTGTCGCTCCATGGAGCTGCTCGCGAGATCCTGTCAAAATCTTGTCAAGACTGTGCCTGCCTTTTTTTTGAACGCCAAGGGATCGAGCCCATACAGCCATGTCAAGCGCAGAAGTTTCGAATTTTCGATTAAAGTGATTAGTAAACAAGAAGTTTGGAATCCTCTATAGTGGAGTGCAGACTGCCTAACAAGACGGGAAATATGATAATACTCCTTTGTAGTCGGTAAGGATCGTTCTTCTCCGTAGTTTTTTTTTAGTGACGTTTTTTACGAACTTTGTGACAGCTCTGTCCCTTTCTAATCCAACGCCAAAAATTGACGTCATTCAATTTTCGTTGTGACGTCATTGGATAGAAAGGGACACACGTAAAATTGGAAATATCGACGACGGAGTCGAACGTCAATTTTCTTGTATCAATGCTTCTAAGGAAGAGTGGGATCCTTTATGATTCTAGATCCATGTTAGTAAATAATGAAATATGTCATCAAAAGATGCGTTGGCATCTTCTTGATCATCTTTTCCCTCTTTATTATTTTAAAGAAACACTTTTTGAAATTTTGACGTTCATTCGCACAGACCGTAGCGCTATCTATCGATGCCCTAGAAAATCAGAACAAAAACGCTCACAACAATAAAACCGGTCAAGTGCGAGTCGGGCTACTCGCACATGAGGGCCTACGTACCTACCACACCACCACACAACATATTAACTTACAAAAATGTTTTGTTTTCTCCGGGACCTTTGATACCGACTCACACTTGGCCGGATTTTATTATTTGTTGCTATACTGTAGAGTTTGCTCTAAAATCAAAAGAATAGAACAGAACAGTAGGCCTACCATGAGTTTTCACTGTACTTTACTACTGTAGTTACGTCGCCAATTTCGTATGGCAGAAATTAGTTCTCAAAGTAAACACTAGGAGCGCTGTACCAAATTCAATACAAAATTGGTGACTTTACTACTGTAGTAAAGTACATTGAAAACTCATGGTAGGCCTACTGAACAGTAGAGTTTGCTCTAAAATCAAAAGAACAGAACAGAAAAGAATACAATAGAATCAATACCGTACCGTATCGTACCTACTATTCGAATTAAATTCGAGTTCGATCTCGCCCAACTCTATCAGCTACCTATCCAAATATTCAATTATGTAGTTGATGGAGATTATAATTATGATAAGTTTAAATCATAATTCCTTTACCTTTCGTGAATTATTCTACAATAAGTATTTTTATTCGAAATGAGAGGACGACATCGTTTTTTAATCTGGATTTTATTAACTATATTAGTAAGCGTAACATGTAGAAATGTATCTTCTGTTACTAACACCACAAAACCAGCTAAATCTGTAAGTATTTACAAAAAGTTAAAGCCAACGATATTGTAGAAATCATATTCTGGTTGGTTCAGCTACTTTTTAAATGAGGTGTGCACAAAGGCAAAAAAAATCTTTCTGGCTGTTTAATCTATTGTTAAAGAATTAGTACCTATTTGGTCTAGAGTATCTAAGAACTAAAGAATGAATACCACATAGGTTAAGAATTTTATTGTAATAGTTATTAAGTCGTGTTATGTTGTAGAGGTTCTGGCCGCATCTTCTCTACAGCGACAACACGTTCCGACGCGGTGGTAGCTTAAAAAAGATTTGACGTTTTAATAAGTGTGCTTCAAGCTCCTATATTGAATAAATTATATTGACTTGACTTGACTTGACTTGTGCTGAAAATAAGAAGTCAAAAATGCCGGTGAAATACCATGAATGTCTCCTTTTAGCTGTGCCATCCTGTTCCTTTAGTTTTGTCGAGCCGTGGACCTAATTTGCTTTGTTGATTCAAATAGGATCTGGTCGCGTCTTTTCGTTGCTTAATTCAGTAACTGACATCTGGGCATAGGCCTGGACCAAAGATCGCCACAACGACCGGCCCTGTACTGCCCTCATCCAACGCCAACGGGTTTCCGCCACCTTCACGCCAGGCCGCCGGTCCACCCCATGAAGCACTGTGGTCCACACTGTGAGGAGCCTACCCACGTTGCGCTATCCGGTATTAATGCGATCACGACATAGGAACTCATCGGCCCCATCGGCCATCTGTTTTGCGAGCAATGTGCCCCGCCCATGCCACTTGAGTTTAGCAATTCCTCATCTTTTCATTTCAAATTGGATTTCGCAGGGTAACTCCGAGCATAGCCCTCTCCATTGCGCCTTGTGTGACCTTTATTTATAAGGTTTTTGGTGGCCACGTCGCGTTTAATATTTATTACAATTATGATACTTCTCCGTTTTATAGAGTTATGAACTTATATGTAATGATACTTCTCCATTATTATAGAATTATGAAACTTCCCCGTTTTATACATTACAATTATGATACTTTTCCTTATTATACAGGGTCCAACTTAATATGCTGACACTTTTTTCAGGGAATGATCAGACCATCAAACTGAACAACTTTCTCGACTCGCGTGGCTAGAGGTCTACCGAGAGGACGTCTATCTGCGTCGGCTCGTGATTGTTCTGGCCATGCGGGTCGGCCATTTCGTGACTCTTTTGTGTTTTAACCTTAAAACAATCACTTGAGACTCTAAACTACTTACATTGGCAAAACTGCCACTCTAGATTTAATTAAAACTACTGATCATTTTCCTACGTTTAATATTCATTCATATAACGAGATGTTGGCTGAATTGTGATAACACATCGGATGCCATTAAACAAAAATTGAATTGAACAACTTTCTCTATGGGACCAACATCGAAATCGCGAAAAAAAAATCTGCTGTCCCCTAAACTTGGCTCAAGTAGGTTGGCAATTTTGTATGGGACAACTGTATTTTTTTCGCAATTTCGATGTTGGTGCTTTAGAGAAAGTTGTTCGGTTTGATGGTCTGGCCATCCCCTTACAACAGTGTCAGCATATTAACCCGTCACGCGATAGGGCTCTGCCAAACAAAAAACGCACGCGTGTCGCTGTGTTTGATACATTGAAATTTTTTTTTCCACCTTTTAGAAAAAAATATTTTTCGATGTTATGCTATGAAATTATGGCAATAAATTATATATCTACGTGAAATAAATAAAATTTCCTATCATTCTTAATACATCTTACAAATGTCATGATTTACATTATTAAACAAACAAACAAAAATTCCGTGTTATTTGTTAATTACCTACCTTTTGAAAAAAACAGGAGTCCGCCTTCACGATGTTACCGTTTCACACATTGTTACACTTCACAAAGCACAAAACCAAAATGATAATCTAAAAGATAACAATATTACTAGCTATTTATGAACAACACTTTGTTTAAAAACAATTGAATCACTTGGTAAACATTGGAAAGTCCGACACAAAACACACGCGACTTGCGCCATCTTGGCTCCCGAATTCACTATGGTTCACTAGTTCTTCTTTGTTTGAGATGAAATTTGTTCCGTTTTTCAAGAATTGTACATATTCAAACGAACCAATGAAACCCAATAAATCGAATGAAAATATAAAAAGTACCTACGGTGAAACGAAACGCCACGTCATAAATCACGAGCCAATCGCAGCGGTCCTCTCCCGGACATACGCAGTCCGGTCGACGCGCTTAACCAAAAAATCATCGGGACAGACTCTGTCCGGCTGACATTTCATGGGTTAAGAAGGACCCTATATAATTATGATGCTTCTCCGTTTTAATTTTACAGGGTCCATATCGGTCGATTGTGGTTATTACGGGACACTGCGCAAAGCCATCACGTCCATATGTACAAGAAGTACCTTTTTATAAAGTAGAACTTTATAATACAAGCAAGAAATTTAACCTAATAAGAGGGAATGTTACCGTATTCAGACCAACTAATAATTATAAGGTAAGTGATCTTACTATACAGTATACGAGTGTGATAGAATATAGGAGGGTATTCTGCATAGTTAGCATGCCGCAGTGATACAGCGCTATCACACATTAGCTCTCTTTCTATTTGCGTGCGAACGAACGATATAAAAGACGTGATACAGCCGTAGGTATCACGTGTTGGATGCTACCAGTGCTGAATGATATTAAATAAAAGGTGATAATTAGTATACTTAACCATTATATTTCATTACTTTGACTCGATATTTAACACAAAGGAAAAATGAGAAACTACACACATACAAACAAAATCATTTTCAAGATATATACTATAACAGTTCACATAATTAAGTTTACAGTAATGAGCGTTTTTCTTTTCTTTTTTAAATTTAGTCCCCAAAAAACTAGACAGATGGCAGGTTTATCGCCCATAGAGCCGTACGCGAAATCCTGTAAAAATCTTGTCAAGACTGTGCCTGCCTTTTTATTGGAATGCCAAGGGATCGAGCCCATACAGCCATGTAAATGTCCTACGGTGTAACGTTTCGGAGATATTTAATTTTAAAGTTTAAAAATATGACTACAAAACTAATTAAAATGTACTCGTTTTAATTTTTTTACCACTTTTTTTTTTATAGCCCAGAATTATTAATTTTAATTAAGTACCTATTTGTGATATCATCACACATAGGTATTTTGTGCAGTTAAGGCGTATCAGCCGTGGACCACTCTCCTCTCACTCACACTCCATACTAATCGATGAGAAAGAGCGCGTGGCTTCGGTCAGAATTTTGCTGTTTTCTTTGAAAAATTCGATGATTTTTTATTAATTTCGAAAAAGTAAAAAAACCACATCATTCTAAATTGTATTATGAACAATATAGTAAATTTTCATTTTGTTCCGATTAAAAATGTAAGAGTAAACTGGTTACAACTGGAAAAAAAGGGGTGACTTTAGAGTCCCTTTTCTTCGGTTTTATTCATTAAAATCGATTTCTAGAAAAACCACATCACTTCTCATATCCTGTAGATGGTTCAGTTTAAATTTCAGCTCAAAAAGTGCCATAGTTAATGAATAAAATGGTTACAAAATTACCCAAAACCGGCAGGTAGCCCCTTAAGCACCGCAATCCTCGCTAGTTTGCGGTCTCTCTTTTGAATTTGTACCTATGAGTGGTTGTGGGTATTTTAGGGCATCTACCTATTTACCTTACCTCATTATGCAAAAAAATATGTCCTGAAAAGGATTAAAGTTACGAAGATATTTAATATTGAAATAAAAAAACGTCAACAAGCTCGTTTTTGGTTCTATGACCTTTGAACCACATACTCTACTTATCGTACTGAAGTCTGAACTGCTTTTACGATGAGAGCAAACCTGTCAGTGCAAAAAAAAAACTACTGCTCCATACGTTTGAGTCGAGTCGGTAGGTATTGCAGTTTAGGGGTTGAACTACACATGGCCGCACGCGATCGCCCTTTTCCATCGCTCCATCCTTTTCTGTCACTCAGGAACGTCATTTGCTAGAGCATATAAGATAGACGGAACGCGACCGCCTGCAGCGTGCGATCGCACGCGATCGCGTTCCGTCTCTCTTATATGCTCTCGCAAATGACGTTCCTGAGTGACAGAAAAGGATGGAGCGACGAAAAAGGGCGATCGCGTGCGGCTATGTGTAGTTCAACCCTAGTAACTGTATGGAACAGCAGATTTTTATTTTTGCACTGACAGGTTTGCTCCAATAGTAAAAGTTGTTCAGTTTGATGGGTAGAGTGTGTGGTTTAAAGGCTAATGACACTTTTCCTTACACCCTGTGTATATTTTTGTTATTGTTTGTTTACAGTTGAGTTTCAAGGGATATTATTACGAAAATGACAAATGGCAATTAAGATATTTGTTCAATAACATCGCATGCAACGGTATCATTATCAAGGCGATCTTTAAGATAATGGGATTAAAGTATGATGAAAGGACTTGTGCACTTCCTAAGGTAACTAACTGGAGTCGCTTGGCGAGTGGATTCGTGGACAGTTGTGAAAATCGTGCGCATTCTGGCTTGCAACGAGACACTGCCATTTTATATTAGCTTAAAATTGTAACACCATTGGCTTTTCGGTGAAGGAAAACATCGTGAGGAAAGCATTTCGAGGCATTTATTATACCCACTGTCCATTATAAGTGGCGACGGGCTCACACCCCGTCACACTGGATAGAGTTTCCGTATTACTGGTGAAACGTGGATGTTCTGAGGTTTCAGAATATCTCTGACTCGGGGAATAAAATAGTCGTTATAATATGCTTATGTTAAAATTGTAACGTATGACGTCATTTTTGACTATACTGCCGCGTCGGAAGGTAATCCGTTGCGGCCAGAGACTATACAACATTTATATATTTAAAAAAATGGGAAAATATCAGAATACCAAAAATTATAATACCTTGGTGGTTACAGCTTAGAGTTGTCAATTTCATACAAAACTTTGTCGTAGAACATTCGTAGACGGTAGTAATAAAAGTAATGTTTTTAATAATGGATAAATAGCTTAGAAAATCTAGATTGCGCGTATCAAATAATATTTACAATGTATAATATAATTACGAAGATAAAAAGCTTTGAAGTTATTCATACAAAATTGCAAAGCCATCTTTGTTTTTAAATTTTTCGCAAATCGCACCCCGGTATTCTTTTAGGCTATAAAAACTTGTTGTATGTACTAGAATCGCGGATAAACGGAATAACTGTTTTTTCAGGGGAGTTATTACTTTGAAAATTTTGAAAAAGTAAAAAAACCACATCATTCTAAATTGTATTGTGAACAATATAGTAAATTTTCATTTTGTTCCGATTAAAAATGTAAGAGTAAAATGGTTACAACTGGAAAAAAAGGGGTGACTTTAGAGTCCCTTTTCTTCGGTTTTATTCATTAAAATCGATTTCTAGAAAAACCACATCACTTCTCATATCCTGTAGATGGTTCAGTTTAAATTTCAGCTCAAAAAGTGCTATAGTTAATGAATAAAATGGTTACAAAATTACCCAAAACCGGCAGGTAGCCCCTTAAGTATATTATAAATTGTAAATATTATTTGATACACGCAATCTTGATTTTTTAAGCAATTTTTCCATAGGATATAAAACATTACTTTTATTAATACCGTCTACGAGTGTTCTACTACAAAGTTTTGTATGGACTGAAACCACCTTAACTGTTTTTTCAGGGAAGTTATTACTTTGAAAATTTGGACTGGGATTTAGTAGAGCACACGATATGGGCCAGGACGCGTGAGTACGGGAGACTGAAATGGATTATGGAGGCTTACACAAGATCTGGAGTCGTCATCTGTTTGGAACAAGAAAATATGATCATCCCTGCCTGAGAACGCCATTGAACATCAAGATTGAAACGTGTTGTGTTATCTACGTATTAATACTTTGAGCAATTTTTTTTTCACATTTTGATCATCTATAATTCGTTCTCAACCAATGAGGAGTTTTCTGACAGCTGCTCAAACGTAGTTCATCATACCGGCGATAGATGGCGTTGACCAGAGTCTTCGGACCCCGAAGACGCAAAAAAGTAAACAAAAATGCATTTCACTGAGTCAGACGCATCCGTTGACGAAATATAGGTATGCTCATGTTTTGCTGCTTACTTAAAAACACAAATTCTTACTATTTTATTTGTATTTTAGTATCTGCAAGGTCGCTCGCCCCTGTCTCGCCAACGCCATCTATCCAGCCATTAGGAACTACTTTTTCTTTTTAATGGCTTTCTGAAAATCCCTTATGGTCCGTAGGTTGAGTATTCTATAGATTTCCTGACAGCGTATACTCGAAAGGGACAGAGATATGACAAAAATGTATGAGAAATCGTGCCTTTGTTTGCCATAGTTGCAAGATTTTGTATGCAATTTCAACTGTGGCAAACAAAAATATCGCATACGCAGAAAGGGACAAACGACATGGATTTTGTCGCATTCACTCTGTGTAATTAGCGTATAAGGCTGTCTCGTTTTCGTGACTATTATTATTTTAATGCCTTTTCTAGTTGATTCTCTTTCTACGTTATGGTCTTCGAATATTTAACTTTCGGTGTGATGTACTAAATCCAACTACATTACATACACGCATGGAGCATAGGGTCCTAATTCTAAATATGCGGAAGGTTTTTTACTCAGAAAACAGAATAAAGTCAGAAAAAAGGTCAGTATATTAAGTTGGACACTGTATACACTTGAGAAAAATTGTAACTGTGTATTCGGATATAGGTACAGGGTGGTCCAAACATTTTTATAGTATCCGAAAATACCCTATGTAGTTCCGCGATTTTTTGTAGTTTAGAAGTTATGATTTTTTAAAGGCGTATTTGAAAATTTTCTGCCGTCGCGGCTCAAACATGTCATAACTTTTTGCATAGTGTCAATTTTTTGTATTTTTGCAACATGATCGTCTGGAAAGACTCTTCCACGCGTAAAATAATCAGCAACTCAATATCCGAAAAAGGGTCGAAACGAAAGTGACAATTTTAGGTTTGAGTTAGAAGGAGCAAAATTTTTAAAATTCTATTTAAGATACAAAATGGATGTTCTGTAGGTTGAAACTAGTTTTAAAAACTTCAGTGATTATTCAAATTACCAAATAAGAAACAAAAAGTGGTTCCTAATAGGACATTTTACGCTGGAATCGCCATCGGCTTCCAAAGTTAGTTAGGTGAAAAATCAGCAAAGAAAAAGTTTTGTTCGAAAAAATAGTTTTTCAATATTTTTTATTCTTATGGCTAACATTAGTCAAATATCATCAAAAACATTTAAATAAAATGAAATTGAAAGACCAGTGAAACATTTTACACCTAGGTGTGAGGAATCCAAAACAATTTTTGGACGTCTCCGTTTGGACTCTGTATATAAACAACACAATTTTCCCTTAGGGAAAATTCCCATGTTGGGTCGAAAAACAAGAAAAATCTTTGGACTCCCTTAGAAAATCGAGCCACGCTTTTGTATGGCTAGGCTTTTTGTATGACAAAAAATTGTTTTTCGACTCATGTTCCTAAGGGAAAGAAGGGCGAACATTACCGACCGCCATGGTAAATTTTCGTGTTTCAATGCTTGTAAAGAGGATTGGCATACATTGGTTCTAAATCCATGCTCGGAATCATATTTATACGGGGTGGACAGAAGCTTTGCTATATTTCTAAAACATCATCATCTTCTTCCTGACCTTATTCAATTATTTGAGGTCGGTGCAAAAGATAATTGTCGTCTTCCTCAACAACACACTACCTATATACTAATAATAATAAACATTTGTGTGTTATAGCTATGTTTTTTTTCTCCTTAATATGTTCCTTTCTATTCAAGGGTGGGTATGTACAAATTGTCTCCTTCAATTTAAGATAAATTCGAAGGTGAAAGGTCGTCCCTGTAAACAAGACCTATCTTATCTATATTAGGCTTTTAGCATCTGTTAAATCATTTATTTAAGTATAATAAAAATAAAAGAGAACCAAGAGTACTACCCTGAGGAACGCCATTTTAATTTATTCTGACTTTGATGGAATCTTTTTGCGTGTGTAATAACATCACCATCTGACCAATGCGGATTGCTAGACTTCATGTACGCAAAAGAAATTTCTTCTCCAGCGTATGCATGTTTCCTCACGATGTTTTCCTTCACCGTTTGAAAGCAGTCGGTATTACGTACATAAGTTAGAAAAACTCATTGGTACATGGCATGTGGTCCGTGAGGATTTGAACCCGGACCTCAAGATAGAGTTTCTATAGCTCTCCGCAACGCGCCACCGACGCTCTGGCGTGAGTAATGTTATTAATATTATGTTGTTGAGTTCGACCTTTCAAGTAGCTGTTTAGCGCATCATTCGCAATACCTCTGCTATGCCAGGCCTCCTTCACTCTGCCGAGCTAAGCACTATACTTTGTCGCATCGGAAGCCATGCGCTTGCTTCTGGTACGATTTGCTCCTTCTGGAATCAGAATATTTGTATGAAATTTTTTTTTTTATGGTTTTTCATTGAATGTCCCCCCGAACCCAAAGCTACGTGCTTGGTTATGTATCTATAGCACTATCGATATGATTACTATTTTACGAGGTTACGATAGTATCGATATACTATCGATAGTTTCTCTATTATAAGGCAACACTATAATGAATACATTACAGGATTAAGGGTGCAAATGCATTACATACCTATTGGAGGCGTTGCTTCAATAGCTTTCACTATGAAAAAACTGCTGTTCCATACAGTTGAGTCGATTCGATCGATTGATGTTGATTTTCTATACAACAACAAAAATGATTTTCACGATTTTGGTGTTGGCTGCATAGTGAATGTTGTTCAGTTTAATAGTCTGAAGCACCCTGTTGAATATGTAACGTATTTAATTTTACATCCTGTAGGTAGGTAATATCTTTTTGACAAAATTGTTGCAAATTTCGACGCAATAGTTGTCCGAAATAACGAGATCTAGTTGGTAAATCAGTATTACTTAAATCTTAATGCGTTTATAATAAGTACTGCAACTAGAGATGAGCAATGGTCAAAATATGCTATATTATTCTCGATAGATCGTTTGTTCAAAGACATGATGATTGATTTTTTTTTTATTGATTCTGGTAAGAATGTCATCTCATTCGCTCCAATTTTGATCCAAGTTCAATTCATTTATTTAAAGAATGATAAATAAATATCAGGTGACAATTGCACAGATTATAGTGTTAAATTAAAAAATATACCTACATAAACATATTATATTGTACCCAAGTGAGAACTGAATTTGACTGCCAACAAACTGCGCTGTAGTTTGGCAGATAAATATGTTAAAAACTGTAATGTGTAAAGATATTAAATAAATAAATAAAAAATTAATATAAAAAATTTATAAAAAAATAAAAAAAATTGACTCAGTTGAGGTCTACTTCTTTATTCGTAGGTTGAGCTAGAATCTAGTCTAGACTTGTATGATGACTAAAACAACGACACATGTATAGGTAAGTACAATAATTATACAGAGTAACAAAAAACTTAGTAATATTTGAGACCATCAAACTGAACAACTTTCTCTATTTACCTACAACATCGAAAACACGAAAAAATTATCACCTGACCCATACATTTACCGAACAGCAGATTTGTTTTTCGTGAATTCGGTGTTGGTCCCTTAGTGAAAGATGTTCAGTTTGAAGCTCTGAGCATGCCCTTTACACAATATTAAGAACGAATGATATACTCATAGATACAAAACATCCATGACTTGGGTACAAAATATTCTTATTCACCATACAAAATATTTGCCACTCTAACTCGAATGGGACCTATTAGTAGTACCCATTACCTAACAGCTCAATGCATATGAATCATCATCATCATCAGCCTATCATCGTCCACTGCTGGACATAGGCCTCTCCCAAGGCGCGCCACAAAACTCTGTCCTCGGCCTTCCTCATCCAGTCGCTCCCCGCTACTTTTTTTAGGTCGTCTGTCCAGCGGGCAGCAGGGCGTCCCACACTACGCCTACCAGTTCGCGGTCTCCACTCTAGAACTCTGACACCCCATCGGTTGTCAGTTCTTCGACAGATATGACCAGCCCATTGCCACTTCAGCTTGCTAATTTTCTGAGCTATGTCAGCCACTTTAGTTCTGTGACGAATCACTTCATTTCTGATGTGGTCCCTCAGAGAAACACCGAGCATAGCTCTCTCCATAGCTCGCATATGAATAAGGTATATATAATAGGTACATAATAGCTTGTCTCTTAGATACCTAGTTACCTTAGATGTATCAGATTTTTTTTTACGAATTCAATTAAGGGTATATTTTCGTTTGTGACGTCATCACTTGCTGTCAAATTTCAATAAAAAATGTTGATAATGTTTTGTAAGTTTTCCGTGACCTTTTGTTTGAGCTCCCACCATCGATAAGAAAAGTGTTAAGTATTTTTTGTGAAGAATACCTAGTTAGTAGGTAGGTTTTTTTTTTCACACAATAAGAAATTCATTACTTAACTAAAACATTTTAAATTAACCACAGTGGGAAGTTTCGGTTAATTTAAAGTGTAACCTACATACATACCACTTTTTTCAAACTAAATACGATCATCACTGTGGGCAAAAAAATTGTGTATAGAGGTACAAAAATTATGATTTCACAATATGTAGAGGAACGGAATATGCCTACATAACTAATTAAATTTATTAAACACTTATTTTTTTAAATATTTTTATAGTTTCAAAATTACACATGTGATATTTTTTACTAACCGACAAGGAGGAGAGGGATGATATATATACCGCCGGTATTCTAATTTTGAACATACTGAAAAAAAAAATCACCGACATTTTCGTCAATTCGGTATGTCAAGTTTTTTTTTGGGAGGACAAAATGGAAAACCATTTCGAGATAATTGTCTCAATAACAATATTTTATATGTCAGAATATTTAAAATGAAAGGATTAAACTAAATATCAACTTAAAATAACTGGTCATTCAGAAAAAATATGTTCAATGTGTCAGAATTTGACATTTCATGTTGCCGTTTCTGTTTCCAACATGGAGTAAGAAAGAGAAGGCAGGTAATTTTTATTTTTTAAATTAAATTTTTAAACAACAAAATTAACAACGTGGAGTTCGAATAATTTTTTCGAGCCCACTATTGCCATTTACAGATAGTCTTCATGAATTGAAAAAAAAAAATGTTTCTTATAATGATATCTTCTATCCGTAAAAAATATAAAATAAAGACAAAAAAATGCTTGACATACCGAATAATTGTGTGAATAATATAGTAGATTACCTACACACCGAGCACCGAGGGCAGGAAAGTAAGAAAGGTCTCAGATGTCATTTGATTGCTGACCGAGGTGAAGCCGAGGTCAACAAACATGTGATCTGAGGCTTTCTTATTTACTGCCCGAGGTTAGTTTACTATTTTTCTCCTCGACGGAGGTGGAAAGCGGCAACTTCGTTTAGCGCAGCGGGAAGAAAATTTACGCTTTTCGTCCGGAGGGGAGAAAACAACATTTTTTATGTTAGAGATTTTAAAATGAAAGGATTGCGGATATTTTTTAAAAATATAAGGTCGTTTTCGACCAGGAGTGCGATTTTTGAATCTCATTCGGTGAGCTCAGCAGTTGAAAATGTCAAAATTACTATGGAGATTTGCATCTTCCTACTGCTGATGCGACTTTCAAAAATCATACTTCAGCAGTGCTATTTTTGAAAGTCAAATCAGCAGTAGGAAGATGCATATCTCCATAGTAATTTTGACATTTTCAACTGCTGAGCTCAGCGAATGAGATTCAAAAATCGCACTCCAGGGCACTATTCAATAAACGCGACAATTACAAGTGAAAGGCGACAGGCGAAAATTCGACAATTATTTACAGTTCAATAAAAATGTACATTGACAAAATTGTCAAGAGCATTGAGTTCTGCTTACGTAGGTCGTGGGTTCGATTCCCACGGGGGACACCTAGTGACATGTCACTTTGTGCATTTTTCCCCAGTTTGTTAGGATATTACAGGCTGAATCACATGATTCCATGCTTCGGATGGCACGTTAGGCCGTTGATCCCGGCTACTATCTTTGGTTAGGTACATAAAAACCACGTCAGAGGCCCGTAAGGCGGTCTGAAAAAAACTCTGATACCAGGGCATGCTGCCCACACGATAAGAAGAAGTGTTTAATAAAACAAATACTTATGTCAAGTTTTTCAGGACAAATTGTCATTATTTCTATTCTATTTTTATTAAATGGCGTTTCCTTGTTAGATTTCGCCAGTGTCAAGTGTTGAAGATATATTTATTAGATATTGTACGGTAATAGGATATGGCGATCTAAAAACCCCGTTTTTAAACAAAAACACACACTTGAAACCACCATAAAACGGCGGAGCCACTTGGGCAATCAAATCGCAAGCCGACGACACGTCTACTTGTTACCTCCTTAGCCACGCGACTCCTCTGTCACATGTCACCTGTCAGGAGAAAAATTATTGAACAGAAATATGTCAAATTGTCGCTACAATCCGACAAATTTCTTTTCTCAAACATGCTTGGAAATTTTAGCATTATGTTGACAACCTTCTTTGAAATAAATCGAAATTGCTGTACTATGCGAGCAGTGGCCGGCAATAGCTGTATGAAAATCTATATCTGTCGTAGTTTAGCGGCCAAATAAATTACATAGTAAACTTATATTATGTCGTGTAATTTAAAAATGGAACGATCTTTTACTCCGAAACATGGCAACCAAGGAGGTAACTTATCAAAGGTTTGGTTTAAATTTTGAACTGGCTTGCAAATAAAAAGCTTTATAATGAAAAAAAAAACGAATGGACACTTTAACCACAGATAAGTTATAAGTTACTAGCTTTATCGCAGGAAAAATTATTGTTGTTCGTCATTGATTTTGAAAAGTTGATTAATTTTCATTTCCGCGCATTCATAATTCATAATATTTATTGCATAATCATAATAATAACATAATAGCATTGTTTGAGAAAAGCACTATACAAGCCTTGGCCACAACTAGGCATTGATGGACTTACGTATGTGTGCCTTGGCTTCGCCTCGGCCCACATTTACACGTTCGTCCATCGATGCGTCTTTTGCTGGCCACTGCAGTAATGTACTATAATTTTCCACCATGACATTTTGACGAAATTATCAGATTTTCCACCTGTAATTGTCACGCTTATTGTCACGTTTATTAAACCGGGCCCTGTAAACTCCTCGGTAAATTTGAAAAGTACATAAAATAACTGGCCGATAAGAAAAACAAAATTATAATGTCAGAATTTGACATTCTAGGTTGCCGTTTCTGTTTCCAGCATCGAAGTAGAAAAAGAAGGAAGGTGTCTTTTTTAGATTAGCAAAGTTTTTTCTACATGAGTTCGAATGATTTTCTTGTGACCACTTTTGCATTTAGAGATTACCGTTCAAATTCATTTAAAAATGTATTTGTATTGATAAACTAGCTAGCTTTTACGGTTCGCTTTCATTGCAACAAACTATCTTTCATAAAAAATACTTATTTTATAACTGTCTCCCATAATCTGTATATTCTTCTGTCTAGCCCCACACCAAGAAAAGGTGGTTGGGCAAAAATCTCGAGAGAAATATATCTCAAGACAATAATTATATTACTACTATTGTATTGTATGGTATAGTCAAAGTGAATTTACGCTATGGTATGGTGCTAAGGGACCCTCCGTACGTGAGTCCGACTCACATTTGGCCGGTTTTCTTTAAATATAGTAGTTTACTTAACAAAATTTTAAAAATATTGCTTCTATGACTAGTGGAGAAAAATTAGCCGTGGAATTTAAATATTCCCATTGTTTTGGCAGACGTGCCTAAACCACTGAACCGATTTTGATGGTTGAGATGTCATTCGACTGCAATTTAAGTCTGTGATTGAGTCATAATTGCAAACATGACGTGGATGTACATTGAAGATATTTATAAAAATGTTAATTGGCGGTGTTTGGAATAGGTACCTACGTAATGGAATACATTGAGACCATTTTTAGAATTTTTGTCTGTTTGTTTGTGCACACGTTATTTTAAAACTACTGAACAGATTTGGATTTCACGAAAGCATAGGGCTTAGTTTGGATTGACATCAAACTAGTACCTACCTAAGTAATAAAATCTTTTCTGTTCAATTATTCATTGAAATTAGTAGGAAGCATGTTTTTAGTTGTTTTGATATTATTTGCAGTGATTTAATTTCAGAAGTAAATAAAAATTGCATGATTTTCTTATCAAGAATTTTATACTACGTAGGTAATTTAATCTTCTTGCTTAGAATTTATTTGAAACTGTGCGCGACTGTATTGGTAATTGTATATTGAAAAGCCGACCAAAGAGAATGGTCATAGATTTGGTATACGCTACTTAGACGACACTGACATAATTGAAGTCATTTCAATTTGATTGAACAATATGACGAAAATTATCCTAGAATTCGTTAATTTTTTTTGGAATACAACATAATTTTAGCTTTAGAAAAATACAAATATTGAATTATTCCATTCAATTACCTTTGTGTTTCAGTCATCCACAGACGGATCGAGAAAAAAATTGTCGCAAATTATTTTTAAAACATTTGACGCGGACGTGCTCCAGTAACGGCATTTCGCCGTACACACAAACTAATAAGAGAACTACCGGCCGTACAATGAAAAAAATCAGAAACAAGGATAATTTTGCAGTTGTCACAGGATGTCAAAAGCTTGAATTTGTTCGCCATTTTGTATGGTAATCACAATATTTGATTTTAAATAATATGTTTTCAAAAATATTAGTGTTTCAGACTGGTATTTCAAAAAATCGATTCATTATGTTTTTTAAATTTATATAAACTTTCTTTTTACGTAAACTGTAAATTCAACCGTGTAGCGTAACCCTTCTAAAAATGTTCCTAAAGTAACCCCATTTTTAGCAATATTTCGACGAACAGTGTCCGGATTTTATGCGATTACTAAAATAAATTATATGAAACATACAAAAAAACGATTCATTACATTTTTAAGTAAAGGCAGTTCTTTCATAATAAATATAAAACACTGGATATGCAATAGCATATCACTGAAAACAATGTTCCTAAAAGTAGGGGTTTTAGAAAATATACCCTTAATCAAATAATTTGTGTACCGTTCTATTCGAATGACATTCGAGTTCGTTCTCGCCCATCTCTACTAGCTATTAAAATATTAAACCAGTTGATTGAGATTATAATTATTATGGTTAAGATTAAATCATAATTTCTTTACATTTCGTGAATTATTGTACAATAAGTATTTTTATTCGAAATGAGAGGACGTCATCGTTTAGTAATCTGGATTTTACTAACTACATTAGTAAATCACGTAACATGTAGAAGTGTATCTTCTGTTACTAACACCACTATACCAGCTAAATCTGTAAGTATTTACAAAAAGTTAAAGCCAACGATATTTTAGAAATCCTATTTCGTTTGGTTCAGCTACATTTAAAATGAGGTGTGCACAAAGGAAAAAAAAATCTTTCTGGCTGTTGAATCTATTGTTAAAGAATTTTTGGTGTAGAGTCTAAGAACTAGAGAATGAATACCACATAGGTGTGCTGAAAAATGAAGTCAAAAAATGCCCGTGAAGTACCATGAATGTCTCCTTTTAGCTGTACCATCCTGCTCCTTAGTTTTGTTGAGCCATGGACCTAATTTGCTTTGTTGATTCAAATAGGATCTGGTCGCTTCTTTTCGTTTCTTAATTCAGTAACTGCTACTTCCTCAGACTGCTGATGACTTGATGATAAGTTATAATTGTCTATGGTAATCATCATCATCACAGCTGGTAAACATCCAGTGCTGGACTTATGCCTTGACCAAGGATCGCCACAACGACCGGCCCTGTACTGTGCCCTCATCCAACGCCACGGGTTTCCGCCACCGGTCCACCCCATGAAGCACTGTGGTCCAACCTGTGTGGAGCCTACCTACGTTGAGCTATACGACATAAGAACTCATCGGCCCCATCGGCCATCTGTTTTGCGAGCAATGTGCCCCGCGCCCATGCCACTTGAGTTTAGCAATTCTTAATCTTTTTATTTCTAATTGGATTTCGCAGGGTAACTCCGAGCATAGCCCTCTCCATAGCCCCTTGTGTGACCTTTATTTATATGGTCTTTGGTGGCCACGTCGCATTTAGTATTTATTACAAATATGGTACTCCTCCGTTTTATACATTACAAATATGGTACTTCTCCGTATTAGGTATATAATTAATTAATTATGATACTTATCCAATTTATATAAATTATGAAGCTTCTCCGTTTTAATTTTACAGGGTCCATATCGATCGATTGTGGATAGTACGAGACCATGCGCAAAGCCATCACGTCCAAATGTTCAAGCAGTAGGTACCTCTTTACGAGTATAAAGTAGAACTTTATAATACAAGCAAGAAATTTAACCTAATGAGAGGCAATGTTACCGTATTCAGATCAACTAATAATTTTAAGGTACCTTACTAATCTATTTACAGTATACGAGTACCTACTAAAGCCTGACCAGAAATATAAAAAACCTGGTTTGGGGGCGCTGCAGTCGACTATAACCTTTAATGACAGTGTTCCAAGTACAAATATTAGTTCCAATGATTTTCCGCAACATGGCGAGGTTTTTTATTTTTCTGGTCGGGCTATACTTACATCTATAAATATAATAAAATTGTAAATTTGGCTTTTGTAGAGTATGTGGTAAAAAATGATACTTTTCCTTACACCCTGTGTATATTTTTGTTATTGTTTGTTTATAGTTGAGTTTCAAGGGATATTATTACGAAAATGACAAATGGCAATTAAGATATTTCTTCAAAAACATCGCATGCAACGGTATCATTATCAAGGCGATCTTTAAGATAATGGGATTAAAGTATGATGAAAGGACTTGTGCACTTCCTAAGGTAACTAACTGGAGTCGCTTGGCGAGTGGATTCGTGGGCAGTTGTGTAAATCGTGCGCATTCTGGCTTGCAACGAGACACTGTCATTTTATATTAGCTTAAAATTGTAACACCATTGGCTTTTCGGTGAAGGAAAACATCGTGAGGAAACCTGCATGCTTCAATTTCGAGGCATGTATTGTACCCACTGTCCATTATAAGTGGCGACGGGCTCACCCCCCGTCACACTGGATAGAGTTTCCGTATTACTGGTGAAACGTGGATGTTCTGAGGTTTCAGAATATCTCTGACTCGGGGAATAAAATAGTCGTGATAATATGCTTATGTTCAAATTGTAACGTATGACGTCATTTTTGACTATACTGCCGCGTCGGAAGGTAATCCGTTGCGGCCAGAGACTATACAACACATATCTTTCAAAAAATGGGTACTTACATATCAGAATACCAAAAATTATAATACCCTAAGGTAGTTGCAAAATTGACAATTTCATACAAAACTTTGTCGTAGAACATTCGTAGACGGAATTAATAAAAGTAATATTTGTATGACGAATATGAATATTTGTACCCGAGTCATGGATGTTTGTAGGTATCTATATATTAATTCTATATCGTTGTCTAGTTATCATAATACAAGTCCAGGCTAGATTCTGGAACTTTAAATGTGACTAGATAATTTGTGTGACACTGTTCAAGATATTTATTTTATTTATTTATATGGATAAATAGCTTAGAAAATCTAGATTGTGGCGTAGTAAATAATATTTTCAATTTACAATAATATAATTACGAAGATATCAAGCTTTCATACAAAATTTCAAAGCCATCTTTTTAAGGCGTATCAGCCGTGGACCACTCTCCTCTCACTCACACTCCATACTAATCGATGAGAAAGAGCGCGTGGCTCCGGTCAGAATTTTGCTGTTTTCTTTGAAAAATTCGATGATTTTTTATTAATTTCGAAAAAGTAAAAAAACCACATCATTCTAAATTGTATTGTGAACAATATAGTAAATTTTCATTTTGTTCCGATTAAAAATGTAAGAGTAAAATGGTTACAACTGGAAAAAAAGGGGTGACTTTAGAGTCCCTTTTCTTCGGTTTTATTCATTAAAATCGATTTCTAGAAAAACCACATCACTTCTCATATCCTGTAGATGGTTCAGTTTAAATTTCAGCTCAAAAAGTGCCATAGTTAATGAATAAAATGGTTACAAAATTACCCAAAACCGGCAGGTAGCCCCTTAAGTATATTATAAATTGTAAATATTATTTGATACACGCAATCTTGATTTTTTAAGCAATTTTTCCATAGGATATAAAACATTACTTTTATTAATACCGTCTACGAGTGTTCTACTACAAAGTTTTGTATGGACTGAAACCACCTTAACTGTTTTTTCAGGGAAGTTATTACTTTGAAAATTTGGACTGGGATTTAGTAGAGCACACGATATGGGCCAGAACGCGTGAGTACGGGAGACTGAAATGGATTATAGAGGTTTACACAAGATCTGGGGTCGTCATGTGTTTGGAACAAGAAAATATTATCATCCCTGCCTGAGAACGCCATTGAACATCAAGATCATCGTGTGCAATAAGAACTACATTACATTTACGGCTGGAGCATAGGGTCCTTCTTAACATGCGGAAGGTGTTTTAAGGGGATGATCAGACCATGACACTGGTCACTGAATAACTTTCATTATGGGACCGACGTGGAAGTCGTGAAAGACTGGAAGATAATCAGCTGTCTGTTCCATACAAAACTGTAATCCTAGACCCAAATGTATGGCACAGGAATTATTTTTTACCAATATCGATGTTGGTCCCATAGAGAAACTTGATAAGTTTGATCGTCGGATCATCCTCTTAAAAAATTGTCAGTATATTAAGTTGGACCCTATGTACACCCAAATTTTTTAATTCGGTGCCTAGATACAAGAAACATTTTAAGTGTGTATTCGGATAATAAAACGACACAATTTTCCCTTAGGAACATGGGTCGAAAACCAAGAAATATCTTTGGACACCTCCCATAGAAAATCGAGTCGCGCTTATGCAGTGGACTTCCTTCTATTAACTCTTCTCATTCATTTCAGACATAATATAATTTTAAACTGAACTACATTCACAACGGAGAAAAAGTCGAAAAAAAGCTGCTGTCCGATACATTATGTATGGCTAGGACAACCACTACAAAAATTTGTATTTCGACCCATGTAGGGAAAGAAGGGCGAACATTACCGACCGCCATGGTAAATTTTCGTGTTTCAATGCTTGTAAGGAGGATTGGCATACATTGGTTCTAAATCCATGCTTGCAATCATATTTATACGGGGTAGGCAGAAGCTTTGCTATATTTCTAAAACATCAGCATCTTCTTCCTGCCCTTATTCAATTACTTGAGGGCGGTGCAAAAGATAATTGTCGTCTTCCTCAACAACAAACTACCTATGTACTAATAATAATAAATATTTGTGTGCATTTATAGCTATAATGTTTTTTTCCTTAATTATGTTCCTTTCTGTTCAAGGGTGGGGATGTCCAAATTTTCTCCTTCAATTTAAGATAAATTCGAAGGTGAAAGGTCGTCCCTGTAAACAAGACCTATCTTATCTATAATAGGCTTTTAGCATCTGGTAAATCATTTATTTAAGTATAATAAAAATAAAAGAGAACCTAGAGTACTTCCCTGGGGAACGCAATTTTAATTTATTTTGACTTTGATGGAATATTTTTGCGTGTGTAATATCATCACCATCTGAGCAATGCGGATTGGTAAATTTCACGTACGCATCAGAATTTCTTCTCCAGCAGCAGGTTTCCTCATGATGTTTTCTTTCTCCGTTTGAGAGCAGTCAGTATTACGTGCATAGGTTAGAAAAACTTATTGGTACAATGGCATGTGGTCCGTGCAGATCATAGAGGTAGGAATAGAGGAACATACAGCTGAGAGAGCGAGATGTACCTAGCGGCACCACTGTATAATAGAAAGAGATACGTGACGCGAATCAATAGAACCGTTTTTTAGTCACTAATCAAATTTTACAATTCGGTTTTCGTGAATAATTGGGAATCTAAAGTGAAATCGTAGACAATTTTGTGAAATATACTGACACTACTTCTATTCTATTCTATATTTTAAAAAATGGCTGCCATCTTGGGTATGTGATGATTTTGCCAATGTCGAGTTTTTATAGCAAAAGTGCTTGACGTTGTACGGTTATATTGATATTTTGGTGACTTCAAGGGTTGTTCTTATAAAAGAACAATATCCTGAGCCACCACTGGAGTTCCACTGTGGACCGGGGATGGGGCAACCGACACGACCACCCAATAGCAGAGCCACAGAGCAACTCCCCTGACACTACTTCATTAATTTATCCACGATTTTACGTTAGACTCAGAATTATAGACAGTATTAGAATTTTTGCCTGCGAATAGTCTCCAAAAAACATCCAAAAACTGTTTCATTTGACAACTCATGTCACTGACTTTATTCCTGTAAGGTATAATAACTTTATGGTGCAGATTCTAACCCGGACGCCAAGATTGAGTTTCCATAGCTTCTGCAATTTTTCGGCGGCGTTTGAGCTCGACTTTTCAAGTAGCTGTTTAGCCCATCATTAGCAATACTAAAGACTCCAATATCTGCATCATCGATTGTATTGTCAAGAATTACATCATAGCGTAATAAGATCTTCATAAATATTCCGATATAACTTCAGAGGACAGGTATTTAGTTCACAAACATATCACATCTAATAACAAAGCAATTGAGATTACACAGAACTATTGCGATTCGTCGAGTTATCCGATGGTTCCGACATTGCTATTCAAATCTTCAACTGAATTCCTCTTGACGTGGCTGTCAACAACCTTTACCGACACCCGACGCTCCGCTAGATCGACACCAGAAGGCGCTGCAGCAAGGCAACGTCATGAGACTCATGAGTATGCGATCTTGTTCTGCTGCGACTTGAGAGATGGCGCCAGGCGCCGTCAAATATACGATAGGGTGTTAGGTTAGGGTAGGGGTGTAACGTTTAGATATTATTTTCTTTTGATTCTATCTACTTGGAGCTGTCACAGACGATGACGCACTGACGGAGCAGCAAACGTCAGTCCGTCATTTGTAAAGCAAGGAGTTGTATGAAACCACACGTAGAAGCACACACGGTGACGCATTGACGCACCGGGTGGGGTTCTATGGACTGACATCTGCCGCTTCGTCAGTGCGTCATCGTGTGTGAACGCACTTACATATTGAAGGCGGTGCTTCATCACTTTCACTTTGTAAACGTCGAAATCATGAAAAAAAAACTGATGTTCCATACAGTTTGGTCGATTCGATCGATTGACGTTTTCTATGCAACAACAAAAAATATTTTCACGATTTTGATGTTGGCTCCATAGTGAATGTTGTTCAGTTTAATAGTCTGAATCACCCTGTTGAATATATAAGTTATTTAATTTTACATCCTGTAGGTAATCTTTTTGACAAATGTTGCTAATTTCGACGCCATAGTTTCTGCCCGAAAATACGAGATTTAGTTGGTAAATCAATATTAAATCTTGATGCGTTTATAATAAGTAGGTATTGCACTAGAGATGCGCAATGGTCGACCATTCGCGATAGTTCGATTGTTTAGATACATGATGATTCTGGTCAGAATTACAATCTCATTTGATCCAATTTGATCCAAATTCAATTCATTTATTTAAATGTTAAAATGGCTCGGCTTCGCCTCGGCCCACATTTAAGGCCTCCGCACATTGCAGCGATATTATCGAGCGATATTATCGACAGCGATATCGCGACACCTTACACACTGCAGCGATTCTGCGATTCGCGTCACGCATGCGCACACCACTGAATGCAGTAGAAATAGATTGCGTCAGGTTTCGATAATATCGCGGCAGTGTGTGGGATCGAGCGCGTCCCCATACAAAATGTACTGAGAACAATTATCGCAAAATCGCAGCGATATCATCGCTCGATAATATAGCGGCAGTGTGTAGGATCGCGCGCGTCCCCATACAAAATGTACTCAGAACAATAATCGCAAAATCGCAGCGATAATATCGCTGCAATGTGCGGAAGCCTTTACACGTTCGTCCATCAATGCCTCTTTTGCTGGCCACTGCAGTAATGTAGGTACTATTATGCATTCGGTATTTTTTTACGAATTCCAATCATCTAATAATTCGTACCGTACTATCGAATGACATTGAAGTTCGATCTTGCCCAACTCTATTAGGTAGCTATTAAAATATCAAACAAGTTAATGGAGATTATATAATTATTATGTTAAGATTAAATCATAATTCCTTTACATTTCGTGAATTATTGTACAATAAGTATTTTTATTCGAAATGACAGGACGACATCGTTTAGTAATCTGGATTTTACTAACTATATTACTAAACGTAACATGTAGAAATGTATCTTCTGTAACAAACACCACTAAACCAGCTAAATCTGTAAGTATATTTACAAAAAATTTTATCATGTATGATAGTATTAAAATCCCATTCACTTCACTACTTTTTAACGTTTTGCACAAACAACAACAAAAATGTCAAAAATTTTGTAATCTTATTATTTTTCCATTAGGTATTTTAAGGCGCAATAGTAGGACGAAATACCTTCGAGGCATCTTTTATTTTTCATTTTTCTACTAAATTAATTAATTTACTACCACTGACATATTATACTCTAGCGATAGACAAGCTCGTTCAAACAAACAACATGTCACACAAAACAACACAAAATGACACATTGCGATCTGTCATTGCCATAGTGACGTGACGAAGTGAACACGGGAACATCAATGTGCGCCCACCTCATTCAAGCGGAACATGTTCCTTCTATGACAGGGCCTGTCTATCGCTAGAGTATATTATGTCAGTGTTAACTACCTACTTCCTTACTTATTTTCTTTTCTTTTGTTCCTGTTTTAACTTTTGTCGCCTATAAATATATCATTCCATTCATTACTTAGTTATAAGCTAGTTCTTTATCTATTATATTAGTTTAGATCTAGTTAAGATAATTATTTCGTTTATTTATAATTGTGTATCAATCAAGAAGAGGGTTCTTGAATAAATTAATATTATTTTATATTTACCGAAACCAAAGTCATTCCTTAGTCTTTTTGGATAGTTTATCTAGTGAAATCATAAATTGAATACACGATTGGAATTACTTCACTGATGACTGGATAGAAAATCGTCATAAAGATGACCTATTTTCATGTATTTTTAAACATTAGTGTAATTTCACCCTGTATAATTATTATGATACCTACTTCTCCGCTATAGGTACTGCTGGGTCGTTCTTAATATGCTGACACTTTTTAAGGGGATGATCAGACCATCAAACTGAACCACTTTTTCTAAGGGACAAGCATCAAAATCACGGAAAAAAAATCTGCTGTCCCATACATTTGCCTTTACATTTTGGTTTGCAGTTTTGTATGGAACAGCAGTGTTTTTTTTCGTTAGTTTGACGTTGGTGCTATAGAGAAAGTTGATCAGTTTAAAACGGTCTGATTATCCCTTTAGAAAAAGTGTCAGCATATTAAGAAGGACCCTATATAATTATGATGCTTCTTCATTTTAATTTACAGGGTCCATATAGATCAATTATGGTTAGTACGGGACCATGCGCAAAGCCATCACGTCCATATGTACAAGATCTGCCTTCCGCATTTGAAGTAGAACTTTATAATACAAGCAAAAGAATTAACCTAATGAGAGGCAACGTTACTATAATTAAGGAAACTAAGAACTTTAAGGTAAATCTTCATACAAAATGTAAGTATTTACACATCGACTAAACGTGAATAATGTCATGCGCCCTCACTTTTGCATACGAAAAGTAACAAAGACAGAGGCAAGTCTCGATATTTGTCGTTTTCTCGGGGCCGACACGCTAGGCCCTCTGTACAGATCTATTGTAGCTGTCACCCTTGTCGATAATAGTTATTTGTTATGCTAGGCTGCAAAGTTGCTTTTTGGCGCGAGTACTTGTATTGAAACCTGAGCTTTCAAAAGGTTTCAAAGGTACGAGACGCAGAATAACTTTGCAGCCGAGCGAAACACACAACTTTTCACCTCACATCACAACAGCGAGGACAAAAAGTGAATTGCTAAAAAGAACATTTTAAAAGATTTTAAAAAGTTTTTTTTTTCGTGCTTGCCAGTGACATGAAATTCCAGTGGTTTAGAAAAATATTGAAAAGACAGATTGGACTTTCAAAAACTCTTTCTACGCTAGCGAAAAAATGCACTTTTGCACTCAGATTTCGAATGATAAACAGAATCTTTCCGAGCTTGTGAGGTGAAAAGGTAATTTCCTCGGCCCACGCATTTCAAGAACAAGATGCATAAGCATAAGCATATTATGCTCACGACTATATTCCCCGAGAGGGTAGTCAGAGATCTTCTGAAACCTCAGAACATCCACGTTTCACCAGAAGTACCGAAACACTGTCCAGTGTGACGGGGGGTGAGCCCGTCGCCACTTATAATGGACAGTGGGTTGGGTACAATACACGCCTCGAAATTGAAGCATGCAGGTTTCCTCACGATGAACAAGAACAAGAACAAGATGGTAGCTGATGATGATAAAACATCTCTGAGAATATAATTGGAAGCATATTTTGGCTATGACTAACATTAACTAAATAATACCTGCAATTTCCTCGTCTGCTCTGCGGCATAGAGCCGGCGAAGCGCAATGTCTGTCTCAGGTGGGATGGAGCAATCGTGCTCCAACAGGTCGCGTCCCATTTGCCAGGAGATGAAGATCAGGCCATCGGGTTACCATCGGTGTGGCTCAAACCCGGGGCCTCCAAGATATACGGCACATCAAGGTCCACCGAGATAAGTGTACGGCGAATTATAATTCGAATTATATCGTTTTGACTAAATTGTTTGTTTACAGATGAGCTTCAAGGGATATTATTACGAAAATGACAAATGGCAGTTAAGGTATTTCTTCAGCAACATTGCATGCAACGGCGTCATCATCAAGGCGATGTTCAGTATAATGGGGTTAAGGTTCAACGAAGAGACTTGTGCAGTTCCTAAGGTAGTTTATCTAAGGTCATTTCACGTGTTGGTTCGTGGACGGTTGTGTAAATCAAGCGCATACTGGCTCCAAAATTTTGTATTAGCGACTGTTTTTTTTAACTGCCTAGTACAGTATTGCTCAGAGATACTGCTTATTACTGCGGACTATGGGGGGCCACACCAGTGACGGCGAAGCGCCCTGGTAGGTCTACCGAACTAGTGAATGAACTTAAGCAACCGCCCAAAGGGTACCCCTAAGGGGTACGGACATCAGCAATGGGCGTTGCTGGGACTACGTTGGTGGTTTGGGTAGTGGGGATCGGTGAGAGCTAACGATTGTTAGACAGACACTGTATATAAGTTTACGTGATAGTTCTGTCACTCACACTGCTCATACAAATGACAGTGACAACATCATATTTAAACATGTTTAAGCCTAAATACTTTTTGGTGCAAGCCAGCCTACGACTAAAACGGATTATAGGACTAAGATTTATGACTATCGTAGGACCTTAGAATAGTTTTAGTCCGTTTCTGCGTCTACCTTGAGGTAGATTTTTAGTGCGAATAAACAGAATAATATAATTATTATTCCATACATCTATTTTTTATTAATATATATTTCAGGGCAGTTTTCTGTTTGAAAATGTTGACTGGGATGTTATAGAGCACATGCTATGGGCCAAGAAGCGGGAGTACGGGAGACTGAAATGGATCGGCGAGTGTTATACAAGATCTGGAGCCATCGCGTGTTGGGAATGCGAAAATATCATCATCCCTGCCTGAAGACGCCGCTGACAATCAAGATTATCATTAATAAATACCTATTATATGAGTTTATTTTTTCGAATTCCTTTTTTTTAACGAAGTGTCTAGTCATCCGTTAAACGGACGAATAAAATAGAAATATTTTACCTTACGATAAAATGAATATTGTGATCCTCTAGTCCCACAATTTTGTCATCATCATCACCATCAACCCTTTCTGCCAATGTTGAGTAATTTATAGGAGTATTGTTATCTCAAGAATTTGGTAGTGAATAAAAGCAATTTAGACGTTTCTGCATCACCACTTGTCTTGACACGCCATTCCATCCTGAAACGGACCGGTCCGATAAACAGTCCGATCAACGGACGACTAGACACTTTGATTGGCTGTTGCTAGTCGTCCGATTATCGAACGAAATAAAATATTGTTTCCTATCTTCTAATCGATGATATAACTTTGTCGCTAGCCATCTGGTTAAATCTGCCATTTGATTGAAAGGTTAGCCCGTTCATTGAATGGCGACATTAAATTGAATGACTATTAAAGGACAACTGGCCTAGTCGTCATTGAATGGAACATTCAACGACTTTACAAGTAGCCAAGTTGTTGAATAAGATATGTAGACGATTTTGTAATGTTAGGTAAGGGTGACCATGGGTTCACAACTTAAAACTTAAAAAGGTTACCTCTTTAACCCATTTTTCACTTCCTGAGTCCCAGGTAATAAAAAGCCTACTCATAATAAAAATGAAAATCCCCATACTTTTTTAATAGCCGTGGTGGTCCAGTGGCGAGTAACCTTACCTGCCGTGCAGGAGGCGATGGTTCGATCCCCGTCCAGGCCGACTCGTACCAATGAGTTTTTCGGAATTTATGTACGATTTGTTACACCACTGGCTTTTCGGTGAAAGAAAACATCGTGAGGAAACCTGCAATGCTTCAATTTCAAGGCATGCCCACCAAGGTGCCCAAGGTGTAATTATAAGTGGCGACTGGCTCACCTCCTGTCACACTGGACAGAGTTTCGAAAAAAAAAAAAAGTTATGCCTAGCGGGGGGGGGGGGGGGGGGGGTTAAAAATCCAACTGCAGGGCAAAAGGCCTCCTCTCACGAATAAGGGTGAGAGGGAGTGGTCCATACACCACCACGCGGGCCCAGTGCGTGTTGGTGGAGGCAAGGTAGCGGTCAACTTGCTGTCAGACAATTTTCAAGCCGCCTCAATAGGCCTCTGACCTGGCTTAACGAATAGTTACAACGCCATCTGACGGAACTATCCGAGACCAACTGCTTAACGTGCCTTCTGAAGCACGGAAACGCTCGAGATGAAATACCACTAAACGGTCACCCGGTCAAAGACTGACCGGACCTGACTGATCGTTTTCAATACCGAAGCTCCACTACGCCATCGAGCGCTTCAAAATCGAAACCTTCGAGCGAAATAACATTAGGTAAATTAAATTAAAAATTATTAAATATTATTCTGATTGTTCTGGTGTGCAATAAAGTGTATGAATTGAATTATTCGTCCATATTTTGTTAGTAGGTACCTAAGAATTGTCTTATATAATTATGTTAGTTCAGAAAAAATTAATATTACTTACTTAAGGGGGTTGCAGAGGGAGTTGCACTACACTAGATGGCGCTCGGGAGCATCATTCCTGATTTTATCACATTTTATTTTATATCTTCGTAATTATGTTATAAATTGCAAATGTTATTTGAGATGCGTAATCTTGATTTTATTAACTATTTTTCCATATATAAGATATTACTTTTGTTAATACCGTCTACGAATGTTATATGTCAAAGTTTTGTATGAAATTGATTAAAATTAAAATGTATATCAAATTCGTATGAACAATAAAATTACTATAATAACTTGTAGCTAGATCAGTAAAACATAGGTAAACACAAGTGCCCGCATAATTGAAAATTTTGATTGAAATCATCACAATTACGAGATATAAAATAAAATGTGATAAAATCTGGAATAATGCTCCCGAGCGTCATCTAGTGTAGTGCAACTCCCTCTGCAACCCACTTAAGTTCATTAATAAAATAAATACCGATTTAAATTAAAATGTAATTGCTATATTAGGTACGTTATTTTACAAAGGGTGATGAGCTGACATGCAAAAGCATCAACTTCTGCACCATGGGTGAGTCCCACCGCTCAGCCAACAAGCTCAGGATGCTATTAGAGTTGACTGCTGCCCCGGCTGAAGCAGCATAAAGGCCTCCGCACATTGCAGCGATATTATTGAGCGATTTTATCGAGCGATATTATCGACAGCGATATCGCGACACCTTACACACTGCAGCGATTCCGCGATTCGCGTCACGCATGCGCCCCACCTCTGAATGTAGTCGAAAAAGATTGCGTCAGGTTGCGATAATATCGCGGCAGCGTGTGGGATCGAGCGCGTCCCCATACAAAATGTACTGAGAACAAATATCGCAAAATCGCAGCGATATTATCGCTCGATAAAATCGCTGCAATATGCGGAGGCCTTTACTCTTACTTTTTGCCGCGTGCCTATATTTCTGGAAATACTACTGCAGTATGTCACTCTCCGCGAACGTACTGAAGCAGCATTTCCGCTTGTTTACCGTTTGGAAATACTAGCTCAGTTAGTCTTAGCCTGTGGGGACGTACAGAAGTAGCTTTTCAATATACGCGCCCCGGAAGCGATTCAGCAGCGAGGCGCCCCACTTTTTGATGGTGATGCAATGGCATGCCACTGACGCGACAGAAAAAACTCACAACTCTCTATTCGTTTACGGTGTTCAGAAGCTTTACTACAACTATATTTAAACTATCTTACTAATACAAACTGTGTTGCATTCTTGTAGATTATTGTTGTCTCTTTATTTTCCCTTATCGTCCTGTTTCTTCAACGCCGGGTCTTAGGGTGCAGAAATGATTTTCCCCCAGGTGTGGCAGGTACCGGTATGATCTTCTTCTTCTTATCGTGTCGACTTCAAATGTTGAACAAAGTCGCTAAATAGTACCTTGCCAGAAGTGGGCAACCGATACTGCACCGTCGCTAGCGGACATGAGCTCCTCCTGCGTGCAGGTGTTAGGGCACGCAGGGCACGATGTGAGATGGGCCATCGCTTGTGGAACTCCACAGAAGCAAATCTCATTTTGCGCATCTGAAAATCCCCATCTGACCATGTTGTCCTTACTGCGACCGACCTGGGTTCGAAGTCGGTTTAAGGACTTCCAGGTCGCCCAAGGCAAGTCATGTCCAGGCTGGAGGCTCTCAGACGGCGGCGCAAATGGAGTTGGGTGGGACACTTTTTGTCGCCAAAGATACACCTCGCTTGCGCTGGGCCAGTATTCGGTGGGGTGTCACACTTCATAAAGCTGCGTCTGCTTGGCAGCCTTTGCGGCGCTGGCGCAGGAATAAAGCGTGCATGGAATGTCGGTATGATCATTGCAATGCAATCTAAAAACTGGAACGAGCGAAGCAAGCACGAGTTTTAATGGGCGAAATTTAAGTCGTTTAAAAAAAACAATAATAAACAAGTATTTTTTTAGAGTTTATTAAAAAAAAGAAATTTGATACCTACATATTGTTTTATACCTATTAGGTAGGTACCAAACCAACAGTAACCAACCAACCAACATGGTCCAACTTAATATGCTAACACTTTTATAAGGGGATGATCATACCTGAAACTGAATAACTATCTCTAGGAGCCAACACGAAATCACGAAAAAAAAATCAGCTGTTCCATACTAAACTGCAAACCTGAGCCAAATGTATAAGACAGCAGATTTTTTTTTGCGATTTCGTTGTTGGTCCCATAGAGAAAGTTGTTCAGTTTGATGGTCTGATCATCCCCTTAAAACAGGGTCAGCATATTATGAAGGACCCTATATATGCCCCGGATAGGCAGGTCGTGGGTTCGAATCCCGCTCGCCGCCCGACTTTTTCAATCTTTAATTTGATTAAGCTAACATTGGCATACATGTAAAATAATAAATTTGACCCTATCTATTTATTTGTGCAATAAATTGACCATGGTCTCTCCTGTCGACACAGTGCTGGCCGTCGCCCTCGCCACGCCAGCTTGAATGACATCATCCGTCGGGCCCTTGTCAGCGCCAACGTGCCGGCTATACTTGAGCCAAATGGCCTTGCAAGAGACGATGGCAGGAGACCCGACGGTATGACTGTCATTCCTTGGCGGAATGGCAGGCCCCTGGTGTGGGACGCTACGTGTGTCGACACTGTGGCGCCCTCACACCTCCCTACCACCTCTCTAAGAGCGGGCGCGGCGGCGGCTGCTGCAGAGGGTATTAAGCGGCGCACGTATGCCACCCTGGGTGACGGCTACATCCTTGCGTTATTCGGTGTTGAGACCCTGGGGCCGTGGGGGCCAGACGCTCGACAGCTTTTTAAAAAGTTATCGTCGCGCTTGATAGAGGTGTCCGGTGACCGAAGGGCTGGCGCGTACCTCGGGCAACGAATATCTATTGCCATCCAAAGAGGTAACGCCGCCAGCGTCCTAGGCACCCTCCCGCAGGACAGCGGCCTCGAGCACGTCTTCTGTTTAGTGTAAGTTGAACGGAAGTCTTGCTCGATATAGTGGCTCATTTGTTCTTTCCTTTGTATCAGTTTTTATTTTTAATCATAGCCATATTTAGTCATAAGTTGTATATAATGTTGTAAATATCGCATAAGTTCTCTTAAGTTATTTATTGCAATAAATTACATAGGTAGGATTTATAACAATTAATAGTGTTTACCCGCGACTTCGTCCGCACAAATTATAGATCATAAGCTATCAAACAAAAAAAGTTTCATCAAAATCGGTTTAGTAGTTTTTGCGTGATGCGCGAACAAACAAACAAACAAGCACACAAACAAACAGACAGGCAACATTTTTAAAAAAGGTTGATTTCGAGTCAGGGATACCTAAAAACCATATCGTAATCTTTTTTTTTTCTTCAATGTACAGAAACACTTCAGTCACAGTTTTATAATGGTTTAGATTGTACGATAATCTTGATTATCAACGGCGTCTTCAGGCAGGGATGATGATATTTTCGAATTCCAAACACGAGAGAACTCCAGATCTTTTGTAACTCTCGGCCAACCATTTCAGTCTCCCGTACTCCCGCTTCTTGGCCCATAGCATGTGCTCTATAACATCCCAGTCAACATTTTCAAACAGAAAACTGCCCTGAAATACATGATTATTCTGTTTATCCGCACTAAAAAATCCACCTCTAGGTAGATACGCAGAAACGCACTAAAACCATTAAAATAAGTGCGTTCACACACGATGTCGCATTGACGCAGCAGCAAACTTCAGTCCGTCATTTGTGAAGCAAGGAGTTGTATGAAACCGCACGTAGAAGCACACAAGGTGACGCATTGACGCACCGGGTGTGGTTCTATCGACTGAAATCTGCCGCTCCGTCAGTGCGTCATCGTGTGTGAACGCACTAGATGACCGGCGCGGCGAACTTCGTACCGCCTTATTTATTTATTTATTTTAACACTTTATTGTACAACACGGAAATATAATACATGAAAACACCATAATAGACAATTACAAAGGGCGAGCTTATCTCTAAAGAGATTTCTTTCAGCAAAACCGTGACGGAGAGAGAGCATACAAAGTGAGGCATCCAGGCCTTAGAATCTTCCCGACACACACTTGGCCTATTTGATCCTTTGTAGCCTATATCACGGATAATGTAGCATTCCAATGGTGAGAGAATTATTCAGATCGGTCCAGTATTTTCGGAGCCTATTCAATACAAACATTCTTTTTAATGTACCTGTGTCTAAAAACGTCTAAATGTCAAAACAGCATATTACTGTGTTACTAATTACTACACCTACTATAAGTTTTGTCTAAAATGTAACCGATCACGCTGTGCACATTGTTTTGGGTCACGTCTACTATTCTATTCTATATTTTAAAAAATGGCTGCCATCTTGGGTATATGATGATTTTGCCAATGTCTAGTTTTTGTAGCAAGAGTGCTTGACGTTGTACGGTAACTTATGTATTTTGGTGACTTCAAGGATTGTTTTTCGAAAAGAACACTATCTTGAGCCACCACTGGGGCTTCGTTGTAGGCCGGGGAGGGGGCAACCAACAATCGACTACCCTATAACAGACCTACAACGCGACTCCGTCACGTCTACAATTTAAACCATTTCCTGTATTTTATAATCTTTATGACTGTGATCTGTTTATGTGCCTAATAAATAAATAAATAAACAAACAAATAAAACCAGTCAAGTGCGAGTCGGGCTACTCGCGCATCGAGGGTTCCGTATCACACCACCACAGGACACAACATATTAACTTGGAAAAAAAAACTTTTTTCTCCAGGACCTTTAGCGCGAGACCGACTCACACTTGGCCGTTTTTTTTTTTTTTTTATACTGTAGAGTTTGATCTATAATCTAATCGCACCAAGTTTGACGTTTGTATGTATTATCGTTTTTACGATATACTTAGAGCGTGAAGAAACAACGTTGATAAAAACTAGTTTCTTGTTTAGAGCCCCTCTTAATTTTTAACTTTTTGAGTTTTTATTATTTGTTAACAAATCCACCGCAGTAATACATATTCTGTGAAAATTTCAACTATCTAGCTATTACGGTTCCAAAGATACAGCCCTTAATAGGTAGGTAGGACGGACGGACGGACGGACAACGTAGGTTTAGTACCTAATAGGGTCCCGTTTTCACCCTTTGGGTACGGAACCCTAAAAATCAAATCTTTCCTCTTTACAGGTGTAAAAAAACACCCTAGTAATAATACTAAAGCCCATGAAACGGAACTTTCACTATGGAGCGCAGACTTCGAAATCGGGTACAAAAAAATCTGCTGTCCCAAACATTACTTGAGTCGAGTGTATAAGAGAGGATTTTTTTTTCGCGATTTTGATGTTGGTTCCATAGTTAAAGTTGTTCAGTTTGATGGTCTGAAGCACCACCTTAAGTAGTACTTGGGTGTTTTGTTACACCCTGTAGATAAAGACTACACTTCAAGCTACCTTAGGAATTGCACAAGTCTCTTCATCGAACCCTAACCCCAAGATAGAGAAGATAGTTTTGATGATGACGCCGTTGCATGCAATGTTGTTGAAGTAATATCTTAACTGCCATTTGTCATTTTCGTAATAATATCCCTTGAACCTCATCTGTAAACAAACAATTTTGTCAAAACCACGGAGGACAGAAAGGAGCGGAGTTGCAAGGCAATTAGGTCTGTCGCCATTATATTAGGTCATGACGTCACAGCACAGTGGGCTGTTTGTTTTTGCTATTTGGGGTTTTGTCAATAAAAAAATACATCTAAAACGACGAAGTGCGCTGTTCCTGGATTCGGTTTTAGGAGCGGATCCTGCGTACCCGTATTATCCCTCGTATCTGAATTTTGGTGACACTTATTTCGATAGAAATACAGTTTTGCGACATTTCCGCTCCATTCTGTCCTCTATGGTTAAAATTAAAACGATATAATTAGCCGTGCACTAATCTCGGTGGGCGTGCCGTGTCACTTGGAGGCACCGGGTTTGAGCCACACCGATGGTAACCCGATGGCCTGACCTTATTTTTTTTATTCATTTAAAACTTAATACCGGCGTTCCCCAGGGAAGTATACTCGCGCCCCTCCTTTTTTTGGCTTACATTAACGACCTTCCAAAAGCTACAGCTCATAAAACCATACTATTCGCAGATGACGACTACGTGACACTACACTAGTCATTAAATGTCACAACAAAGACACATACGAACAAACCATAAATAGAGCTTTAGCGGACACCGTAGAATGGCTAAACAGAAATAATTTACATTTAAATATACCTAACTAAAACCAAATTAATGGAGTTTCGTTCGTATAATACGCAGGCAGCCAACTTACAAATAAATTATAACTACCAAGACATAGAAAAAGTTGACACATTAGAATATTAAGGAGTCGAAGACCTTGAAGTCCTTATTTTCCTTCAATATGGTAATATTGCCTCTCAATAGGTTAAATTTCTTGCTTGTATTATAAAGTTCTACTTTATATAAGGCTGGTAGATTTTGTAAATACGGACGTGATGGGTTTGCGCATGGTTCCGTCCTAACCACAATAGATCTATATGGACCCTGTAAATTAAAGCATCGGTGAATTATCATAATTCTTTAAAACGGATAAAAACGGAGAAGTATCATCTAATCTAATCTAAACTCTTAGAAAAAGTATATGTCTAGAATGAGCCTCACACTTGTTCCGTATAAAACAAAAGGGGCTAACTTTCTTAGGTTGGTGTGCGTGAGGCGCCATACTAATTATGTATGTGTGCGTGTATATGTATAGGGTTTTGGAACCAGTACTGGTTCCTATTTTTTTCGACGCTTTCGTAGCTTTGACTGTCTATCTTGATAATCTAAGTCTAAACTATTATAAAACTGTAGGTAACTGAAGTGTGTCTGTACATTGAAGATATTTACAAAAAGAGATTACGATATGGTTTTTAGGTATCCCTCTCGAAATCACCTTTTTTTAAAAATGTTGTCGGTTTGTTTGTTTGTTCGCTCATCACGCAAAAACTACTGAACCGATTTTGATGAAACTTTTTTTTTGATAGCTTATGATCTGACCTAAAATCTGGTAGGTATATAATTTCATAATTTGTGCGGACGAAGTCGCGGGTAAACACTAGTTTAATATAAAATCGTAAAAATCGTGAGGAACAAAATAGTTGCGGTTCACTTTAACTCAAATAACACTCGATAGCGCGATTTAAATGACGTGTGGCGCCATCTATTGACAAGTTTGTTTGTTTGTTCGCGCATCACGCAAAAACTACTGAACCGATTTTATGAAACTTTTTTGTTTGATAGCTTATGATCTGACTTAAAATCTGGTATTTTAATTTTATGCTGACGAAGTCTCGGGTTAACTCTAGTAAATAATAAAAAAAAATAGTAAACTTGGCTTGTTTGTACATTTGAAAAATATTGAGAAAGAAAATTACTATCTTATAAAGTATTATAAAACTGTAACTGAAGTGTGTCTGTACATTGAAGATATTTACAAAAAAATATTACGATATGGTTTTTAGGTATCCCTGACTCAAAATCCACCTTTTTTAGAAATTTTGTCTGTCTGTTTGTTTGTGTGTTTGTTTATTTGTTTGTTCGCGCATCACGCAAAAACTACTGAACCTATTTTGATGAAACTTTTTTTTGTTTGATATTTGTGCGGACGAAGTCGCGGGTAAACACTAGTTAATAATAATATCGTTTTTGAGATTTTCGTGTTTGTACACACCATAATTAAAAAAATAGTGAACAAACAAGAATGGGATTTTCACAATATCATTAGGGTTTTACTTTTTGTAAATAGGTACTTACAGATTTAGCAGGTTTTGTGGTTTTTGTAACTGAAACATTTCTACATGTTACGCTTACTAATATTATAGTTAGTAAAATCCAGATTACTAATCCATGACGTCCTCTCATGTCGAATAAAAATAGATAATGTATATTTAATTCACGAAATGTAAAGGAATTATGGTTTAATCGTAACCGTAATATTTTATAATGTCGTACATAATGATAGTTTGGGTTCACTAATGTTTTACACAAAATCAATAAGCAAAAACTTCTCAAGCAACGTTTAACAACGTTTCATTTCACAAACTAGTGTTTTAACAAAGGTATTACACACATGTTTACATAATCAAAAGTTGTCATTTGGCAAATGCATTGAACTATGAACAAATAATTGTTCGTAGGCATTGAAGTACTTCTATTCTATTCTATTTTTAAAAAAATGGCTGCCATCTTGGGTATTTGATGATTTTGCCAATGTCTAGTTTATGTAGCAAAAGCACAGAGGATGCAAAAGTGCTTGACGTTGTACGGTAATTTATGTATTTGGTGACTTCAAGGATTGTTTTTCGAAAAGAACACTATCTTGAGCCACCACTGGAGCCCCGTTGTAGACCTGGGAGGGGGACACCAACGATCGACAGGCGACGCGACCGCCCAATAGCAGATCAACAGTACTTATATTTTTGTTTAAAATTAAAAAAACATTTCAACATCAGTTATGTGACAACAATCATATTTATCAAATAAATCATTTTTCTCCCCTCCGGATGGAAAGCATAAATTTTCGTTCCGCTGCGCTAAACGAAGTTGCCGCTTTCCACCTCCATCGAGGAGAAAAATAGTATAGTAACCTCGGGCAGTAAATAAGATAGCCTCAGATCACATGTTTGTTGACCTTGAATTACATGAGATCTGAGACCTTTACTTTCCTGCCCTCGGTGTGTAATCGAATTTATAACACATTTGCTCGTAAATGGTCTCTTATTTGACCAATTTCACTAACGTAATTAGGGTTGCCACCCGTACTTTATAATAAAGTAGGTATTGTACGTTATTTCAGGTAATTGTACTCTATACTTTATGAGAATAATAAAGTACACGAAAATACTTTATTTTGCGTGATTTGATTTCTTTGAGATTTTGACAAGTTTAGTCGTAAGAATGTTTCGTTAGACGAAATACAAAACGTTATTTCGATAGTGAAACGGGTCAAATAAATAGTGAATATGTTACACCGAAAAAATTCTTAAAAATGATACGACAAAACAGAAAAACGAAATAATCTGAGAGCATCTCAAAATTTGATAAAAATGAATTACTTATTTACTTTAATTTAATTATAGACTAAAGATGTTGTGCAGTTGTTTAGTAGAGAATATACAAATTTGATACAAACTGCAAAAAGCAATAAAAAATATGTTTTTAAACATAATAATAAAGAAAAATAAATTATACTTTATTTTGATACTATGTACTTTTTTTTCTTACCTATAATAATCAATGTACTTTAATTGCACAAAAAAAAGGTGGCAACCCTAAACGTAATGTATCTCATTACGGACAAGTCCGGTAATGTAAAGTAAAACGGACGGTTGCGTCTAAAACGATAACGGTACTTTTTTAAATCTTAGCAAAGAGTTTTTATGTCAGAAAAGTGGTCAACATTTTATGAATAAAATTAACATTGGGAGATAAAATTATAATAAAGTAAACATTTAATTCTTTAATTTAATAAATTTTGACAATAAATTACAACCATTTATGTGAAACCAAAACAAACAATATTAATTGACTTTATTAGTAATACTGGCTGTTTTTGTACCTTTGCCTTTTTTCTTATTTCTTAAAATAAGAAAAAAGAAAGCGCTGATGCGCGCGCATCGCTAATTTGTGAAGTTCTCTTATTAGTTTGTGTTTGGAACAAGTAAAAATTATTCCGCACGCTGTTTTATCGCTATTTTTTGTTACGTTTTTTTGTTTTGATTTGAAAATGCCGTTAGTTGTGATGAATTTATTAATTCGACGCCGCCAGAAGTCTCAAAGGCAGCGGAAAAGGTTAGTCTAATTTATTAGTGTATGAATGTGCGAGTTTTATTTATTTCCTTGTTTCCTCGCAAATATGTTATAAAACGTCGTATGACACACGTTCGGTTTGATAATTACAGCCTAGGCTTTCTTGTAGACCTCGCCTACGGCTCGGTCTAGCAATAACGCCTCGACTGTAATTATCAACTTACCGAACTTGTATCATAATGTACTATTATCTAAACAATTATAAAACTGTAACTGAAGTGTGTCTGTACATTGAAGATATTTACAAAAAAAAGATTACGATATGGTTTTATGTATCCCTGACTCGAAATCAACCTTTATTAGAAATGTTGTCTGGCTGTTTGTCTGTTTGTTTGTGTGTTTGTTTGTTTGTTTATTCGCGCATCACGCAAATACATATGAGTCGAGTCAGTAGGTACTGTAGTTTTGTATGAGACAGCTGATTTTTATTTCGCGATTTCGTTATAGGCTCCGTAGTGAAAGTTGTTCAGTTTGATGGTCTGAAGAACCCCCTTAAGTATACTAGGGTGCTTTTTACACCTTGTATACGTAGGTACTAACGATAATGACAATATCGCTTATTTTGACAATTGTTCATCTCTACGTAGCAACATTATAAACGCATTTAGATTTAATCCTCGATTTAAGAGGATAGACGGTCTGAAATGCTAAGTAATTTGGAGAATAGGTCACTTTTCCGAATGTTTAAATATTTGTCTGATCCGCCCCACCCATACACCCCACCGACTAGAGTGCGAAAGAGACAACTTCAGCTCGAACCGATATTATCTACATAAAATTGACGAAAACAGCATTTCGTATTCCCCTGTTTTCTCCTCCAAAACTAAACCGATTTTAATAATTCTTTCAAGAATAATATAAGAAAGACTTTGGCCATGTCTGTACGTTTCCCTTTTTTTGTTTATATTCGTCAAATTTGTTTGCTGGATGTCTGAAAACGGTTGGTAAAATTGGCCATTTTCGAAGGTCCCTAGTTCATACAGTAATTAATTAATGCAAAAAAGCAAAACATAGGGACATAGCAAAGGCAACATAGATTATAAGATAATTATTTTTTTTTGGTCTAGTATCATTATTCAGGGAGAAAGCAGGGGAATACGTTTGTATGGAAAAAACCGCACTCGTCTATCCTCTACTAGATCTATCGTTATTATACAATCGCTAGCTCGCTCCATACAACCGAAATTTAATTATACAGGGTGTTAGGTAGACGCAATTGCATTACTTAAATGGTAGAGACGCAATTGCATTAGGTACTTTAATGGGTAATTAGGTAATTGTAACTCATTATCTTTATTTCTTATATCTTATTATCTATTAATATTGTATGTCAGACATCTGACTAAATGTGCTGATCTATTTGTAAATTACCACCTATTTACCCAGTATGTACCACATTTATCGCAATAAATTTCATTTCATTTCATTTCATTTCATATTTTCATTTCATTTCATTTAACAAATTAAAGATTGAAAAATTTGTTTTGGGCGGGACTTGAACCCGCACTCATCCAAACGGGGGAAACGTGCTAACCAATTACACCACCGAGCCCACTGCCCAGAGAACGAAATGTTCAATCTGTTACGTCTTAGGGAGACGTGGACGTCATTATCCTTAATAACTTTTCCAAAGGAACAAAGGGACATTCACAAAAAAAAACGTATTTCATACAAACGTTCCAGCGGATTTCATTTAGTAGGTATGGAAAATCCAAAATTTTCTTTGGAGAAAGTTATTCAGTATCATAGTTACAATCATTATTTTAAAGTAATGCAACTGTTTACCTAACACCCTGTATTTATGATATAACCATTTAAAAAAAATTAAAAGTTGTAATCACAATCTTGAAACAAGTCTCTGTGCCTGTAATTTGTCAGTTTTTGTTTAAGGCCCAATGGTAGCACGAAATACCTTGGAGGCGTCTTTTATTTTTCATTTTACGACTAGATTTATACCATTTACCGAAACTAAAGTCATACCTCAGTATTTTTGGATAGTTTATGTAGTGAAATCATAAACCTGATCACACGATTGGAATTACTTCACTTGATATAAAATCTTCACAAAAAATACGTATTTTCATGCATTTTCAAACATTTTTCTCGTTTTAGAAGAACTTAAAATAGTTTCCGATTGTTGGTATTTATACTCACATATTCACCATTAGGTTTATCTAGTAAAAAAATAAAAAAAAATCTTTAAAAAGTGCTTATGTTCATTCTTTTTAATCGAAAATACGGCACGCACTTTTCGGAGTGCCGGGCAATCGCGTTTCTCATAGAAAATCTTCGTCGGAACCCATGGCCCCTTAATATGTATTGTTTAAGGCGTATCAGCCGTGGACCACTCTCCTCTCACTCACACTCCATACTAATCGATGAGAAAGAGCGCGTGGCTCCGGTCAGAATTTTGCTGTTTTCTTTGAAAAATTCGATGATTTTTTATTAATTTCGAAAAAGTAAAAAAACCACATCATTCTAAATTGTATTGTGAACAATATAGTAAATTTTCATTTTGTTCCGATTAAAAATGTAAGAGTAAAATGGTTACAACTGGAAAAAAAGGGGTGACTTTAGAGTCCCTTTTCTTCGGTTTTATTCATTAAAATCGATTTCTAGAAAAACCACATCACTTCTCATATCCTGTAGATGGTTCAGTTTAAATTTCAGCTCAAAATTGCCATAGTTAATGAATAAAATGGTTACAAAATTACCCAAAACCGGCAGGTAGCCCCTTAAAAGCTAATACCACCTAATACAGTGGCTTAAAGATATATCGCAACGTCTACGCTCTTCCCACCAGCATATTATTATGGCGCATGACGTTTGTTTGTCTTCTAGTACGTAGTATACATAATAGCTCAATGTAAAAATACTCCAAAACATAAAACCACAAATGCATTTGTCCGTTTTTAATTCAAAGTAAACCCTCCAAATTGAATTCGATCTCAAAATATCCGACATCAGATTTTCAAATTCGATTGTTAACTCTAATCCTCAATCAAATGTCCAGTGCAGGTTTCAATTTGAATTTAGAATATAATTTCATTTCAATGAAAGCGGGGAAAGCCTCCAGTCGAAATGTAATGCGGCATTTGTTCAAATCAAGTTAAAATGTAGGTACATTTCATATCTGTCACTGTTTTGGATATTGCTACGGGCAGTTTAGTTTGATAAATTTTATGCTCAAGGGCACGGACCTGAAATAAAGACGGACGTAATCTCGTCTAATCGCGAGTGAAGCACCCATTTCATTTGTGTGCGTGCTGTCACGCGGTACATAATGGTGACGGTTGTCGGACTTGTAGGGCTCGCATGCCACCCTTGAGAAAACGATAAAAATCGAGATGTGCCTCCATCCTTATTATTTTACGTATGCCAGAAAGAGCGCGCATGATGTTTTTCTCGTTTAAACGCTTTGTCGTGGGTGGCATGCTAGCTGTGCTGCGCCTAGAGCTAGTGCATCTGTGTGAGTGTAGGTCCCTTGTAGAACAAATGTAGGACCTTGCATGCTTCACATCTTTTTTTAGTGTCACATTACGTCCGTCTTTTTTTCAGGTCCGTGCTCAAGGGCTTGTTGATAAAGTTACTGTACCAACTGGAGTACCTACCTACCTATAATTTTTAGGGTTCCGCACCTCAAAATGAAAAAACGGAACCCTTTTAGGATCAATTTGGTGGCCGTCTGTGAAATCAACGATAAAGAAATAAAAAAAAATTGAAAAAACTTTTTTAGTTGCATACAAATCTCGATAATTATACAGGGTGTAAAAGACATTGCCCACGTGACGAACTTTATTCGTTTCAAATCGGTACGCAACCAACGAATGAATATAGGTATAACTAGGTATAACCAAAGAACAAATACAAAGAGTATGATAGCTAAAATTATACAGAAAACAGGAAGAATGTCATGAAATTTATTATCCTTTTCTACAGTGGGATTTCTTATAAAATTTAAATTTAAGTACCAGTTTTGTTTGCTAATTAAATTGTGGGGAAAGACCTCCTCTCACGAATATAGTGAGAGGGAGTGGGCAGTAGTGCGGATTGGTGGAGGCAAGTTAGTGGTTAACAAGCTGTCAGATCATCGGAATTATTCTGAACCAACGTGCATTCCGAAGGACGGAGACGCTCGAGATGAATACCACTTAAACGGAAACCCATCCAAAGAATGTCCAGACAGTGACTAAGAGAATGGAATCACTACACTCACAACACACGACAATTTACAGGTAACAATGCGTCGACGCCGAAATCAACGTCCCCGCCGGCGGGGACAGTCGCGACCTCTGCCCACTCCTTTCTCTTCTGGCGTCTACAGACGCTCGATACAGGCACATCCCAGGCCGCTTCTCACCGATCCCAGCTATCCATTCCGCCGCGTAGCCACAGCAATGTCCTATGCCGAGGTCCGTACCTCTCTGGGTGCCCCTAGGTCGGTTGTTTATTCATTTGGATCGGTAGACCCTTCGCGGTCCCTCCAATAGTCCGCAGTAAAAATGAATCACTACTACGTTTAGTGATTGTTTCCAAACCAAAGGCCCACAGTTTTCTAGCCCACAGTCCATTCGAAAACATAAAAACCTCTATGCTACTTCTTTGTTACCAACACTGGCACAAACTCCATAAAAAAGAAAAAAGTGGTCCAATCCGTAGAAAGAGAAGGCACTAGAAGGAAGCACGTGTCTTGTCATGTAGTCAGTAAGAGATGCACATAGCAAATTCGCTCTAGTTAAAAAAGGAGACCGCTACTTATTGCTGTCCTTATCGACGTATCCACTTTTTTGTACTTCGGCCATCTGACTCCAAAATGTCACTTCATATAAATTGTATGGGACAACCACCTGACTCCGAGATGTCACTTCATATAATTCGCTATCTCATACCCGGTTACACTGATATTCGGTCTACTAGCGTAAACGAAAAATTTTTTCGTCTATGGGTCCAATCAAAGGGGAGCGTGTAATTTCTCTATGGTCCAATCACAATTGTAAAATATTTTGACAAGTTTTCACCGCCGCAAAAGCATCATTTTTACGATTTACACAAAAAAGCAATGATCAAAAGCACGGATGATTTCACAAAGAGCTCAGACAAGCGCGCAAGGAGCACGAGCAGAGATTCCAGCCCTGTTCCTCTCCACTTCGAGGTCCACAAGCCTGGATATCATCTGGACAGCTGCTGCGGTGTATGCAACTTGTTTCCTGGTAAGGATATCTCAGAATCATTATCATCACTTTGATTAGTTACGAAGTAAGTACTGCAGTGGATAGTTCAAAAGTTAAAAAATGTTAGGCATGTTCAACTGTGCCTGTTCTTCATGTCTGGTAAAGGTCCACCACGTGGCAGGCGGCCGCCTTTTACCCTTCTTTTTATCTGAAATTAAATGCCTGTGGATTGCATTGTCATTATTACAGATCAGGCCTCCACCAATGACTTCTGGTCCCTCCACCAATGCGATGGTTACATACGTACTGTACAGTCCCTACCCACCCAGTATCTACTTTTCATTGGAGTCCAAGTTTCGGAAAACGTTAGGATTTTGTTGCTTCGACAATAGTCAAATTAAACTGTATTAGTCGAAACTAAAATCGACGACTTTTGCAGAAATTACCTGCTTAAGGAGGATATTTATAGTCGATAAAACACTTCGTGTGCCCAATAAGGATTGCCGAACTTCACATACCTACGCATCAAGTCTTTTTCAGCGTATGCAGCTTTTCTCACGAAGTTTTTCTTCACCGTTTAAAAGTATTACCCTGTTTAAAACATTTATTATTGTTCCCAGGTGTGCTCCTCATAGCATTCTGTCAAGTCCTGGTGGGTTCTATCCTGCTGACGTTGATACTGACGCATGGCAAGCAGTACGATGAGATGCATCAGACGCCAAGCTCACAATGTAAGTTGAATCCTCATTCGATCGGCGTTAATAAAGTCGTAGTTCATTCGACCAAGCGTTTATAGACCAGCGGAGGTTCGATGTCCCTTACGGGATTCCAAAGGATCAGCGTTGAAGACATAGACAAAATAATGTAAAATTAAGACATGTTATCTATCTATGGGACCAACATCAAAATCACGAAAAAACAATTAGCAATCCCATACATAAAAGGGACGAGTAGGTTTGTAATTGGACGTAGTTTTGCAAACCAGATCCAACCCACAACCCAGTTCATAGTGGGTTGGATCTTTCTTGCAAAACTACGTCCAATTAATGTAAGAAACAGCAGATTTGGTTTTTCCTCCTAAAACACCATACGTTTGGTGCGAGTAGATTTGTAATTTTCTAGGAATCAGCAGATTTGTTTTTCACTATTTCCATAATGGGAGAAAGTTGTTCAGTTTGATGGTCTGAGCATCCTCCTAAAAACCATACTTTTGGGGCAAGTAGGTTTGTAATTTTGTAGGAATCAGCAGATTTTTTTTTTTCGCTATTTCCATGTTAGGAGAAAGTTCTTCAGTTTGATGGTCTGAACATCCTCCTAAAAACCTCGAAAATCAGCCGGTTGGGTGTCGTACACACCGTTGGATTGAATTTTTTTTTTAAGTATAATTATTATTGATGGGGATAAATAAAACCTCTAGAACTTACGTAATTCTGAAAAAGTTCACCCTGCATCAGGAGTCTATGAAGGTCACCCTAAGAAAAGCTGGTTGCTTCTTTACCCGACTGCGGCAGAAGAGGGTTAATTTTCTGTAGTAAAACCAACAGCAACATAATATTATTAGTAAAACAAACACGATCCTTTGTTTCGGGCATCGTGTCCTACCGCTGCATACATTCTGGTATGCTGATAGATTTTGTCCCTGCATGAACCAGGATGCCTGGACTTACAAGTAGCATAATGTTGAAAGAATACTGAAGGTACACTTTATTCAATGCAAAAGCCGTGGTGGTCTAGTGGCGAATAACCTTTTTGCCTGTCATGAATTGTCGTTGTCGATTGTCACTTGTCGCGTTTATTAAGAGGCTGAAATGTGCCAAATTGAGCTGAATCAGGACCGTTTTGTATAGAACCTATAGCTCTTAAAATTACCAAAAAAAATACAGTTAAAATTGATCGTATTTCTGATCTGGTGGCCGAAGCCGAAACACGATTTAGTAAACTTCACACGATAGAAAACCTCTTCGAAGTAGCCTCTGAAAACTACTTAAATTCTAACTTTACTCAGTTCTGCTTTGAATAATATTCATGATATTAAACACAATTATGAGTCATTTGTTAACAAAGCACGTGGCCGTTTTCGATTTTCAATAAAGTGATTAATTTATTTAAAATCATTTATTTTGTGGTTTTTCACTAACGCCCTTTCATTCCAAGCAGCGACTATGTAGCGCTTTCTCTGTCACTCCCACTCAAACCGACAGAAAGCGCGAAGGCGCCCTGCTGGATGGACCTGTTTCGCTCTTACGCGATCGGCTCGCGAAGTAAAAACAATTCAATTTGTCATATTTATGCATGTTAAGAAGTTTCTGTGAATAAAAAAGTTTTTACTAGGAGTAAATATAATTTTTGAGTGCATTTACAGTTTGTGCAAATGTTCTTTTTGGACACTAAACGAAAAATAAACAAGAAAAGAGCTATTAAACATTCATACAAAATAATTACCGTCATTGAAGTTGTAAAGTAAGTGATTTCTTTGTGAAAACAATTAATTCTTACCTATTACTGTTGATTTGATGCAACTCTTAAAAAGATTATAATAATTCATGAAGAGAAGCATTCCAGTACTGCTTATGGATATGACCGTTAATTTCGCGCCAGTTTGTTAAGCTATGATGGTCGAACAGGTAAGACGTTGGGCCGTCGTTCGAGGGGTCGGGAGTTCGGATCTTCGGATGTTAAAATGATTTCTTTTTTTACTTTTTTTTTTGTAAAAATCATTTTTTCATTGTTATTTTAATTTACAATGAAAATTAAAAAAAAACTTTTAAAAATAAGATTTTTGGATGGATCGATCCCCGTCCAGGCCGACTCGTACGAATGAGTTATTCGGCATTCATGTACGATTTTGTAACACGAGTTGTTGGATTTTCGGTGAAGGAAAACATCGTGAGGAAACCTATTGCTTCAATTTCCAATACCTACAAGCACTGTCCATTTTACAAGTGGCGACGGGCTCACACCCCGTCAGACAGAGTTCCGGTACTAGTGAAACGTGGATATTCTGAATAATAATTAAATAAATAAATAACGCTCACAGGTACATACATTGTAATGATCCCAAGTAAGCCTCAGGCTTTTTGTTATGGGAACCATACAACAACGGCACACATATAACATCCAAGTCCGAACCAGGATTCGAACCCAGGACCCTGGTTTGGCAGTCCAGCGTGGTAACCATCACACCAACCACATCATTTCACATTAAATGCAGTGTCCCTTCTGTCCTCACACATTTTGTGCAAGAGTACGTGTGTAGTTTTAGTATGCATAGGGCTCATCTCATGAATAGGCAAAACCTGTGGATGTGGATGTATGCTTAAAATAGTGCTGTACTTTAACAAAGGATATTGGAAGAAATGTTTGATCAAAGCGATAGCGAACTTTTTATCCTCGTTGTGGCACGGGTAGTTAGGTAAAAGAGTAGAAAACTGTGACAGCAGGAACTAAATCTTTTAGTACAAATTGTAGGTCGGTCTTGCCAGCTTATGCGTGATTTTGACGTTCTTGCATGAAGACAGCGCCCTCATTTATTTTCTACTCTTTTATGTCGCACTGTACGAGGTGGTTTATTGTAAGTCGCATTTGCAGATGTAGATTCGATAAGAATACGCTGAAGAATGAGTATCTTTATTTAAGTTCGCCAAATGCATTACACATGACGATATCGAACTAACGTTCATACACTCTCGCTATGAGAGTTTGCACCAGCAGCAGTGAGAAAATCCACGCAAGTTGCTACAGCAGATGCCTTCGCTGACAACTCAAAAAGGCGCAAATATGCAGTCCTCGGCCAGAACTATGTATTCGCGCCTTTTGGAGATCACCACCTGGAGCACATGATTAATATCCGTACAGGTCGAAAGCTTCATACAAGCGGGACGTCCCGGGGCGTTACATCCCCCGGGCTCGCTGGACTTCATTGTCCAGTGTTGTGAATAGTCGCCGCTGTTGATCCTGGTTTACAGGAGTTACAGTGGTGGGAATGTGTGGTGGGGATATGTCTGTAAAAAAAAAGAAGCGGGACGCGGTGCCGGATACTACTCGTAAATACGCAATTTTGATCCATAAAGCAATGGATTACAACTTTTTGCGGGAGTCTACCACCGTTGCGCGCGCTTAAAGAAGCTTGACTTCTAGTCGTATATATTCATATGCCTGGGGTCCAGATGCCAGGAAGCTGTTAACCGAAATAGCTGGGGTGATAGAAGTAACTGGTGATAAATAGACTGGCGCATTCCTCGGACAGCTTGTAAGCATCGCCATCCAAAGAAGCAACGCCGCCAGCCTTCTTGGCACCCTTCCCCCCGGCAGCAGCTTAGGTGGTGTGTTTTACCTGTAGTTGATGTCCGATCAATCTATGATCCTACTGATTGAACCCCCATCGCCTGGTTCATTTGCCTTTTCCTTTTCTACTCTGGTTTCTATTTATTTGTTAAGGTATCCGCTTCATGTTTTCTTTCTATTTGGTCTTAAATACAATATTTCTTTACCTATAGGGACCGTATTAATGTTGTTGACTTGTTGCAGTTATGAGCATAGCAACAGGCGCGGTGCTGACCGGTGTGACCGGCGCAGGAGTGCTTCTCATTATCGTGGCCCTCACGGAGAACTGCAGGGCAATGCTGGTACGTTTACTGGCCGAGTCCACTATCTTAAACCGGGTAGTGTTTCTGAGCTAACGAGATAAACAGATCTATGGGGTCCTTCTTAATATGCTGCCTTTTAAGCGGGTGTTCTGAATATCAAACTGGACAACTTTCTCTATGGGACCAATATCAAAGTCGCGAAAAAAAAAATCTGCTAAAAAAACCGTCAGCATTTTAAGAAGAAACCTATACACTATAATTATACCGAAATTCTGTGTATATTGAAAATAATACCTACTAAGTACCTGAAAAAAATGCCATCATCATCTCGGCCGTGCTTTACATAGGCCTCCCCCAAGGATCGCCAAAACGACCTTACCAGAGTCTTTAGCCCCATCGGCCATCATATTTTATGCGATCAAAGTGTTTTGCCCATTGGCATAATTGTTAAGAACAATTCTCTTGTTTTTTGTGTCATCATCATCATCAAATCAGCCCACATCAAGCCACTGCTGGGCATAGGCCTCTCCTTTTTATTGCACCACTCCTCACGGTCCTGTGCCAATTTGATCCAAGTCTGATCCGCAATCCTTACAATGTCGTCTGACCAACGCATCGGTGGTCTGCCCACAGACCTCCCTTCTCTTGGCCACCATTCCGATATTGCCTTGTTCCACTGCAGTCTTCCCTTCTAGCCAAATGTCCTGCCCATCTCCACTTCAATTTGTAATCCGGTCTAAAACGTCTTTTTTGTGTAAGAATGTATATTTCTTTTGTCTATAAATCTGTTTGTTTATACACGACGAATGCTTACGCTTATGCATAATTTTCAGATATACCTCCTAGTCGCTACTATGGTGTGGATGGGCATAATGTCTATAGCAATGACCAAGATTGGTCGCGCCTGCGTCAGGTTCAAAGAAGGTTAGACATAATTGCAATATTGTATTGATGCAAAAAAATACTATTCTGTTTATAGGTACAAAGTGTAAGAGAACACCCTTGGGGTGGTTTAAACCACCAAACAGAACAACTTTTAATATGGAGGCAACGTTGAAAAAAATTAAAAATCTACTCTCAATTTTGAAATTAGGAACTGCAATTTTGTATGCAATAGCTGACGTTTTTAATTTTTTCTCAATATTGGCTCCACAGTGTATGTTGTTCAGTTTGATGGTCTAAACGACCCCTTTAAATATGACTTGTGTGTTTTGTTACATCCTGTAGATAAAACCAAACTAGGTATAGCGAAAATTATAATAAGGTGGTTTCCGAACGACGGAAAGAGATAGAGAAATTGTCGTTTACTTTCAAGGCGATATTTGTGTGCAACGTACAGGCTTAAACTGATATTTGAACTTTACAAATTGCAGCTCCGAAAATAAAAGATGAAAAACACAGATTGGCAAATCTGGCATGCGTGAGTGGACTCTTCACTTTCTTCGGAGCAGGTGCGTACTCTAGCCCAGTCATTTTACGGAGTTTTGTTAGGAGGGGTGGGAAGTAATACTGAAGTTCACTTTTAGGGTGCCTGTCTACTGCAGCGGAGCGAGGTTGCGGAGCGGAGAAAGGGAGAAATATTAATCAATACGATTGCATATAATCTCGCCGGCATTTTATGCAATCCTATTGGTTAATATTTCTTCCCAATTTCAGAGCATGTCTCATTTCTTAATTATGCACGAGCTTTCTAGCATGCATGATTCAATATCCGTTTTTTTTAATTTAGCTTGGGCCGATCCACAAATAAAAAAAACAGGTATCGTCAACATTAGGCAGTTATTGTGGGTCTTAGCATGCCATGCACGACAAAGGGACAAAACGAACAAGACGTCATGCGCGTTTATTTTGATATAACGTAGGTACGTGACGTAACAAAGACAGCCACATGTTCTCGGTCACTCTGGACTACCTCCAGACAACACCTAGATAAGTCTAAACGCAAGGGAATGCTCGGTTCCAAGCACTGACATAATTATACTCTAGCGATAGGCAAGCTCGTTCAAACAAACCACAAAACAACATAAAATGACACATTGAGGTTTGTCATTGCCATAGTGACGAAGTGAACTCGGGAACATCAATCAGGTGCGGGCACCGCATTCAAGTGGAACATGTTGCTTCTATGAAAAGGCCTGTCTATCGCTAGAGTTTAAGTCAATGGTTCCAAATGACAAGTGTAATATTCTTTTATAGTGATAAATAAAAAAAAACGATCTTTCTCGCATCCTCTAAGGTGAGGCGGCATCTCCACAACAACGGGTTGGGGTTGTAGATGGGGCAAAGCTTTTTATGCTTAGCTTTATCAGTAATTTTTTATAAAAGGGAAAGTTAACTCGTGCGGCCATATGCTAAACGCTTTGTCAGTTGAATCAGCTTTGAATCTCAATTAGCAAATTATCTGTAACAACATTATTTTAGTCTGTTAATAGGTCCAATTACCTTACTATATGTTAAGAAACTTATGAATATTAATACATGCAAATACCTACTGTGACTGAAACTTAGGGACACAACAATAAAAGCCTGAAAACCGTTTGAACAGAATTGATAATAGTTTTTCCTTTCTGTGCTTTATCCAGTGGCGTAGCGTGGGTTTCTGTCACCCGGGACGCAAACCGATTTTGCCGCCCCCTTATCTTTATAAGAACTAGACAAAAAATAACGGAGCGAGTGAAGCGAGCCGCCCCTCCTAAACTGATCGCCCTTAGCACATGCATATTTTGGCCATAGGAGAATACATTCGTATCACGTGGCCAGCAATAAGCTGGTACTTAAGCACCTACCGTAAAATCACACAACTAGGGTGCAAGAATGGTCCAATTTTCTGTCACTACTTAGTTACCCAAACGCCATCTAAACAGTTTTTCTGTTTATCTACAATAGCTGTAGTTGGATGATTTTATGGTAACTATTTTGCTTGATGTGTAGCCGTGTGTACACACGTGCGACACATCATGTTACGCACCCTATACACCCATAACTACACTACGTACAAAACACAAAATAGTGCGGTAGAGAGCCTGCATAGACGAGGCTGCCGACGCGGGCGCAGCGTGCAGTGAGACGAAACAACAACATACCGCACCATCTCGCACGATTCGCAGCGGTCAACTTCTAAATACCTAGTTCAAAGTCCAAACAGGGTAACCTGACCTGTCGCCGTGTGTGTAGGATGGACACTTCCTGTCCCTCACCAGTTTCGATTAACTGCGAGGTTAGTCATCCTACATTTTTTATCTAATGTAAAATTAAGTTTCGCGCTTTCGAGATTTTCACAAAAGTCGACGATATCAAAATGTTGTTCAGTTCCATAGTTAACATCATACCGTACCTATGTTTGAATTCAGGAAACCGATATTTCATATCCAGTTACATATAACCAATCAATCGGAGTTTCAATTTATTGATTAACATGAAACTCCCTTTGAAAATTGTCAGTGTTTCAATCGTGGAAATGGAAGCCGTGTGCATTAAAGTAATTACAGTTGGCATAACTTTTCCGCAGTGAGAGCCGAAAATGTTCGATGAATTTTATTTATTTTATTAAATATTTACGTACCTACCTATGATTTTTTCAGTTCGAATGAATATGGGCGTTTTGTCCAATGCATAGTCTTTACTGCCATAATAATATGCCTCCTTCCTAAGATTTATAAAGGGTCCTTCTTAATATGCTGACGATTTTTAAGGGGATGATCAGACCCGTAAACTGAACATCTTTCTCTATAGGACTAAAATCGTAATCGTGAAAAGAATTGAAGTTAGACTACAGGATGTTAGGGTAAACAGTTGCAATATTTTAAGGAATGATTGTACACATGGTACTAAACAACATTCCAAAAAAACAAAGGGAAATTCGCAAAAAAAATCAACTTTTCATACAAACTTTCGATCAACTGATTGCATTTAGTATGGAAAGCCCAACATTTTTTGCCGAATTTCCTAAAGGTTTCTCTTAAGTTGTTCTGCATCATGAATAAATACTAATTGCTTAATATCCTACTATGAACACTTAGACTTAGGTACTAACTAATATTGTGTAAAATGGTCACCCATCCAATAACAGATAGATACTCGTACTTAAATAGATAAATAGATAAATCAGATCTGACCTGGCATTGCTTAACTTCGGTAATCATTTCTAATACCGACACACAACTTCACTTGACCTTTATATGGAATAGAAAAGAATAGATAGCGATTAGCATCATCAAAAAAACATTCTCTACACATAACTTTCTTTAATAAGGGAACTTTTCGCTCAGGCCTTAATTACACAAGTGATTCTGCTCTTTTATAAAGTAGAAAAACTTAACCTAACCCAGACAGTTTTGGTTAGTAAAAGTAATGACTATACCCGTAAGTTGGACGATAAAACAAAAGGCCTAGTCATTTAGCAAAATATAATGTTTTCTTCTAGAAATAAGTTAATACTGCTAATCGAGAGCAGAGAGTACGCACGGCGACAGATCAACCTACCCATAGTTCGACCTTATGTCCATGAACATAGAGTTCAACTATGGGTAGGTCGTGTGTACAAGTTTTCTGCGCTCCCATGCACCCATGTAAAGCGACGACGTCCTCTTTGTATCTCAAAATTTGAAGCGACCACGACTAGGGTGTGATTAGAATCAACTCTTGGTGTTATTTTTCAAAGTAACACGTTCAAATCTGCAGGTAGGTACAAAATGCCAAAATTACTATGGAGATTTTGCATCTTTCTTATACTGCTGATTTGAACGAGAAACGCCCATTAGACTTAATCCTCCATTAAATTTCTTGCTGTCACTTTTTGTCTTGTTGACGTAGTAAAAGCTAGCAAGAGATTTAATTTGATTGATTGATTTAGGATTAACCCAAATGAGCGTTTCTGCAACTGAGCGAAAGACTCAAAAATCTCACTTTTGGATGATGTAGGTACGTATTTATGTAGGTAATTAAAACAGAAACTTCGAGCGAGCGAGCGAAGCAAGCTCAACTGTTCTATAATAAATAAATAAATAAAAAAAAGAAAACGTATGTTCTTTCCTCGGCTGTAGATTATTTATTTCAAAGTATTTTCTGTGAAATTATTTTGGTTTCGTTTTCGAATTTTGGATTTCGTAACCCAATATCCTGGGGTGGGCACCAGACGGCCCCCACTGAACGTCAGCTAGTATAGTATAGTAGGTTCCTATAGTGGGACAAATTAGTGTGTCCACGAGGAAGTACCGACCTAATCCCGAAAACATGTAAAATGTACCGTATCCTTTGTCTTAACCTTTAAATATTTTGTTTCAGTTCTATACTTCTTCTCTTTCATGGTGGTCTTCAGTTTCTATCACTTCCGGTACGTTCGTCGCGCCATTTTGTTACACGAGGCCGAGTGTGCGTGAGCTCGGCCTTTGGCTTTCGTCCTCGGCTTTTCTCTTCGGTTATTGTATTATTATATTAGATATTACTGTAAAATCATGTTTAATAAATATTCTATTTTTATAATTTTTTTCTTATTATAAAACATTATAAAACCTGAAAACATATTTCATAAAAAAATCACTACGCAACATAGAAATCCAAATTGTAACTCCCAGAAGGATATAAACTTAATAATTTTAATACCAATGCACACATTTTAATTAGATTCAACAATATAAATGACTTATGAGCAATACAATAGCCATTGAAATTGAAAAAATGATTACTTAATTCATTTAGAAAATACAAATCTGTTTTTCAAAGCTTTCATTTTTTTACTTCGTGTTCGAAGCCTTTTTCTAGAACGAGATAAATGCTTAACTTTAAATTTATTGCTGTTGCTAGTGATTTTTTTTTATTTTGCTATATTTCTAGGCCCAAATTGGCTCTTAAATGATACACCGAAAAAAATATCAATTCTTAATTAGTCCCGGCTCAAACCGTAAAATCACTGGGCTATATGGCCACCACACCAAATTTTTTCCTCCATTTTGTGACAGACGGGCATAATGAATGAAACCCCTTGATTTATTACGCGTTACCCTGATTTATCTTATTAATACCTTTCAATATAGTAAGCATCAATTATCATTTTGGGACAATTTTATTTTAATTTCGGTAGGTAACAGATTCGACTGAAATTTCCATTAGGCTTGCGGTTTGGGACAACCGGCAGATGCACGTGAAATATAAATTGACTTTTTATACGACTCACCATTTTAATAAAGCTGAAATTGATTTATTATTATTGGCAGATGGGTTGTAGTAAGTGATGGAAGCTGAGGCTTCGTACAGGGATAAATGACTACTATTCTCTTTCAGGGTAAATTTTGCTACAAATTAAATTTTTATGCAATCAGCGAAACACACAAAAAATAGCTGTTTCGATGAAAGAAACCTCGATGGCTACTCAATGCAAAATGGAACAGCGGATTTTTGCGTGATTTTGATTTTTGGTTCCACAGTGAAAGTTTGAGTGCTTCCCATTGTTCAGATTGGTGGTCCGACCAGTCTGGCCAATTAGCGAGGAGTTTGATGGTCGCCTCCTGTAACATGTAACCATCAATCCATATCACACGTATCCAGGGGGGGGGGGATAGGTGGGATTTATCCCCCCCCCCCCCCCCCCCCCCCCCCCCGAATTCCGAATATTTGTATGGAAAAGTGATTACAGCACCTACTTTTTCATTGTTTTCCCCCCGAAACAAAAGTCTGGATACGTGCTTGATCCATATGCCACCTTCCTGTATGTAACGCATTGAAATTTACACCCCCAACAGAAATATAGGTTTTCCCCGTAGTCCTACTAGTAGGACAAAATAGTAGGTCAACAAGAAAACAGATGTGGCTTCGTTCACATCACTGCCATCTATATTCAATAATTTACGCTATTTTGGACTAAACGTGGTACATCTAAATAGGTTTGCCCCGCGTTTTCCTACTAGTAGAAAAAAATCGTATAGGTCCACAAGAAAATAGCGATGGCCACCACTGCCTGGTATTCAATTTACGCTTTTTTGGACTAAACATTGTGCAGCTAAATGTGTAGCTATGTGCGGGGCAAACACCCCGAGATCGAGTTCCTACTAGTAGAACAAAATCGTAGGTTCGCAAGAAAATGGCGGTGGCTTCGTTCTAGCTTCGTTCCCACCACTGTCATGTGTATTCAATTTACAGCTTGGCAAAAAAGTCGTGATAAAAAATAAGGGCGCTGCCTCCACGCAAGAACGTCAAAATCACGCATAATCTGGCAACACCACCATACTAAAATTTTAGTTCCACCTGTCACCACGATCATGACTTTTTTGCCAAGCTATACGCTATTTTGTTCCAAACGTCATACAGCTAGACTAACATAAACCAACCAAATGAAAATTGCCGGAAAATAAAATTGGCGGCGCAAATAATGCGCACGTATATCAAATACAAGAAAATAAGGATTATAAAGGGCCTGTTCGACCGTCGAGTCACAAATCTTTATCGACGATACGTTAGTCTGATTTATGGGAAGGACCGATGCTTGCCGGCAGAGAATTCTATTGTTATTGCCCTTTTTTTAGCGAGGAATTTTCGCGAAATTGCACGTCTTAGGCTATATCAGTGCTACTAATAGTTTAACAAACGATATCATCATCATCATCATCTCAGCCAATGGACGTCCACTGCTGGACATAGGCCTCCCCCGAGGATCGCCATAACGACCGGTCCTGCGCTGCCCTCATCTAACGGATTCCCGCCGCCTTCACCAGGTCGCCGGTCCACCTTGTGTGTGTGGGGGGGGGGGGGGGGGGGGGGGGCTGCCCACGCTGCGCTTTCCGGTACGCGGTCGCCACATTTTTACAAACAACCGATATTAAATACATACCTATAAATATTGTTTTGAAAGCTGATACCTAACTAATATTAAAATTTATTTATTTATTTATATTTATATATATTTATATTTATAGGTACATATCTTCTTAACTATTATAAAACCGTAAAACTATAAGGTACAAAAAAGTAGCGGTTCACTTCATATAAATTCAAATGACTTTCGATAGCGCGATTTAAATGACGTGCAGCGCCATCTATTGACAAAATAGTGTGTTTGTTTGTTTGTTCGCGCATCACGCAAAAACTACTGGACCGATTTAGATGAAACTTTTTTTGATTGATAGCTTATGATCTAACTTAAAATCTGGAATATAATTTGTGCGGATGAAGTCGCGGGAAAACACTAGTAAGTACATAAAGATACAGCCGTAGATATTCCAGTTTGGGTCTAAAAATGCTAAAACGTACAACTAACTATTGGAGCGGTTTGGCACTACCGAATCCGATCCGAACCCGTGAAAATAATGTTGTATGTAAAATCGGATGACGGAAGCCGGATCTAGTGCGTAAACTACCATAGAAACAGTTCTACGACTACTCCAGACCGTACTTTTACGGGTTCGGATCGGATTTGTATCGGACCGCTCTAACGGTGCATTTTGACTTCGTTTATTTACTATAGGGTCCAACTTAATATGCTGACACTTTTTTCAGAGGATGATCAGACCATCAAACTGAACAACTTTCTCTATGGGACCAATATCGAAAGTAGGTACGAAAAAAAAATCTGCTCATCCATACAAAACTGCAAACCTGCTCGAGCCAAATGTATGGGACAGCTGATTTTTTTGTTGCGATTTCGATGTTGGTCCCATACAGAAAGTTGTTCAGTTTGATGGTCTGATCATCCCATTAAAAAGTGTCAGCATATTAAGTACGACCCTGTATAAAGGGTGAAATTGATATCATTAGCATCCTTTTAAACTAAGAGTCTACCCATTAAACTGAACAACTTTTACTATGGGAGCAAACCAATCGGAGCAACAACAAAAAACAGCTGTTCCATACATTTGAGTCGAGTCATGTAGGCAGCGGCGGCGGTAGTATGGGACAGCTGATTTTTTGGTTGCTCGGATTCGTTTGCTCCCGTAGTAAAAGTTGTTCAGTTTGATGGGTAGACTCTTAGTTTAAAAGGATGCTAATGATATCAATTTCACCATGGAGTTAAAGCTTGATGGTACACACACGACATCCATTATTATAACATAAAATAGTTTACCAGAGGATTATTTCCAAGCAGCTGCACATTGTGGTCGCTTTGCACAGCTTTGAATACATTATAGAGGCAGATGCTACTGCTTTATATCCTTCAACAAAATCCTACTGTCTGAGACCTCCCTTAGGAGTTGTCTCAAACTTAGTGAACGTTGGATTTATGTATGCGTTAATATATACATAATATAGGTACAGAGGACTAGTTATACTTATTAACGTACTGATAAATATATTATCGGTTTTAGGCATGGAGTAAGAGGAGATGGCGTATCGGCTTGTTTCTATACAAATTGTTGTCACCACAGGCGCGGGTGCGGGGCGGGTGAGTGGAGGGTGGAGAGACAAAAATCATCTTGTGGTAGAAAGCGAAACCTGCATTTAATTGCGCTACTTCTGGAGCGTATAATTTCGCTATGGTTTTAGGTAATTTATTTTATGCTTTTAAATATTCAAGGCGCGTTGTTCAATTATTTCATAATATAGAACTATAGAACTCTGAGAGTTCTAGAGTGAAGACCGCGAACTGGTAGGCGTAGTGTGGGACGCCCTAGTGCTGCCCGCTGGACAGACGACCTAAAAAAAGTAGTGGAGAGCGACTGGATGAGGAAGGCCGAGGACAGAGTTTTGTGACGCGCCTTGGGAGATGTCCCATACATTTTGGCTCGAGTGGGTTTGCAGTCTTGTATGGAAGAGCTGATATTTTTTTCGCGATTTTGTTGTTGGTGCCATAAAGAAATTTGTTCAGTTTGACGGTCTGATCATCCCCTTTAAGATAAGTTTATTCCGAGAGAGCAAATGCGCGCTGCATACAAACGTACTATGGTGATATTTTCAATATTAACCAATTAAAGTCAATGCAATTTTTCAGAAACAATCTAGAAACATGAAGATAGTATAGAACTATACTTATATTTTAACTTCATACAAGCATAGAGATTCGTTTAAACGTTTTAATTCTAGGATTAATTTAAGATATGTATGGAAATCTTTGAGGCACTGTAACTTGAAAACTATACATTTTAACGAAAATCTGACTCCATACAAGCATAGAAATTTGTTTCTAGATTGTTTCTGCAAAATTTTATTGACTTTAATTGGTTAGTATTGAAAATATCACCATAGTACGTTTGTATGGAGCGCGCTAACCACCCTTAAAAAGTGTCAGCGTATTACGAAAGACCCTATATATTATACCTAGTAGGTAGGTAGGTACTTACCAAAGTACAAAATGAATCTCCACCTTCAACGAAATCAAAAGTAGCTCTTGATAGGATGTCTAATTTATTTTTTCATTAGCAATATTTCGGCTCCCAATTTTTGTGCCGGCTCGCAAGAAAGCCAGAGGATTAATGGCATTTATATTAATATTGTACGGAACCATAAATCACGGTAACATTTTTAGATGAATTGGTGCTGATATAGGTAGGTACACTTAGGAGCAATGAATACGGGGTCAGCAACAAAACCCTTAATATTTTCGAAACTAATATTAAATAGCTTACCTATTCATATTTAGGCGACGGCCCGATAGCATAGTCTGTAGTGAACCTGCCTGCTGTGCCGAGGGTCGCGGGTTCGAATCCCGCAAGGGACAAATATTTGTATGATGAATATGAATATTTGTACCCGAGTCATGGATGTTTGTATCTATATATGTATTCTATATCGTTGTCTAGTCATCATAATACAAGTCCAGGCTAGTTTCTGGAACTTTAAATGTGACTAGATAATTTTATTTTATTTTTATATATTCATGCTCACCGGTGACATTCAAATATCGCACACCTGCATAGGTAGCATGCTACACGTGATACGGCTGTATCACGTCTTTTATATCGTTCGTTCGCGCGCAAATAGAAAGAGAACGAAGGAGTGCTTATATCACGGTGCCATGCTACCTATGCTGGGCCGCAACATTGAGAAATACACCACTCTGTATACCTATACAGGAAATTCCAGACTTTCCTCCCCTAGAAAAAAAGTTGGGTACGCCCATGGGTACCTAGTACCTACACGCCGGTTTTTGTGTCAGTAAAGAACAAAATCCTTAAAATAACAGGAATAACAAATTAAATATGCTTTTCTGGATAAATAAAAAATAAAGCAAACCGCTGTTGTTGATCAAAAATATACTTATTAAAAACTTGCTAAGTAAGTACAGTCAGCAGCAAAAAGATGTACTATGCTTTTTTACTACGTAGGTACAGTCAGCATCAAAAGTATCTAGGCATGTTAAGTGTTCATAAATATCTGGACAACTTTACGATAGCAAACCTTATTTCAACTCACAAAGACATCAAATTAATTTATCTGTCATGTTATTATTTGTTAAGTTAAAAACAAATGGTATCTAGTAGGAAATAGGGTTTATTTTCGTGTAATTGTTCAGATGTTTTTGAACACCGGAGATGCTTAGATACTTTTGATGCTGACTGTACTAAAGTGTATACATTTTTATACTACGGCTTAGTATAAGTGTATTCATCTTTTTGCTGTGGACTGTAGGTACTTATATTATAAAATTCCAAACTAACTAAAAAACTTTCAGGCAATATTCCGTTTAACCCATGGCAAGAATTTAGCGACATCTGTGAAGACTACATAGTAATTAGGATCACAACGATTCTCATTTCTTTTGACTACAGACACGGAGACCAGACCTCGGAGATGCCATGAACCTTGGAGGTCAAACAGCATACCTCCACCGCTGTCGCCATTGCAGGCTGATTTACCTAAAAGAAATAAAACGTTTATTGGCAAAATTAATTTGCAAGCAAGTCTACTCAGGCAATAGTTGAAATTATTGTGATGTCCATAATTACAACACACGAAATAAAAATAAACGGATATTTCCACACTTTCGGCTTAGTAGGGTCAACACGTCTTTCATGGGTCACTGTATACGCTGTTATAATAAAATCCCTGAGACCATTTTGAATCTTTCCGAAAACATGTTTAAAACTCAGATCAAAAAAGTCATGTGTAAAAAAGACTTACTCTGATTAATGTATCCTGCGCAGAAGGTATAACTGGATGTAAACCTGGAGTAGAACTCGATGTGTGCCCTGAGACATGTCTCCTGGTCGACCACTGGGTTCCTCAGTTCCATGAGCTCTTCAGTACCTAAGCCTGATTTATCTACGCCCCAGCCTACTACCTGCAATCAATACAAAGTCACAATGTTATCTAGGGTTTTCTCATAAAGGTCTCTGGGTACCTATTGAAGGATTTGCCCGGGATTTAATCCGCGATTTGATTGTACTTACTACCTATGGTACCACATAGGTAGGTAGTGAAAGTTGTTCAATTTGTTGTAAAAAGTCCCTCTAAAGTTTGATCAAACACTGATTTTGTCAGTGTTTATAAACTGACTTTTTAATTACTTACCTACTTATGCAGAAATTTTGTGGACGTGGGACAGGACTAAGCCATCCATCACAAATTCACCACTTGACGATTCATTTCATTTCACCATCCTGAAATCCAGTGGCGTCGCTAGACCACACATTCCCACACCCCACAAAATGTTAGCGTATGATTAAAATTTGCCAGCACTGCGTCAAAGTCAAGTCAAAGTCAATTTTTTCACATTCCCACACCCCACAAAATGTTAGCGTATGATTAAAATTTGCCAGCACTGCGAATCAATGGTACCTACTAGTTCACCAGAATTCTGTTTATAATGAGCATAACAATTAGGTACAGCTTGGCCAAAAAGAGTAGAAATTGAATTCAATTCAATTATTGTTTAATGACATCCGATGTGTTATCACAATTCAGCCAACGTCTCGTTTTATGAATATTATACGCAGGAAAATGATCAGTAGATTTAATTAAGAGGATAGGCGGGCTGAAATGCGAATTTGGAGAATAGGTCAGTTTTCTGACTGTATACTTATTTATCAGATCCGCCCCACCTATACACCCCGTCGACTAGAGTGCGAAAGAGACCACTGCAGCTCGGTCCGATTTTATATACAAAAAATCTACGAAATCAGCATTATTCCCCTGTTTTCTCCTCCAAAACTAAACCGATTTTAATAATTCTTTCAAAAATAATATGAGAAAGACTTTGGCTATGTCCGTACGTTTTTTTTTTTTTTTTATTTTCATCAAATTTGTTTACTGGATGTCTGAAAATGGGCTGTAAAATGGGTAATTTTCGAAGGTCCCTAGTTCTTACAGTAATTAATTAATCCAAAAAAGCAAAACATAGAGACATGGCAGAGATGACATAGATTGTATGGTAAAAAAATATTTGCTCTAGTGTTACTAGGAGAAAACAGGGGAATACGTTTGTATGGAGAAAACTGTACTCGCCTATCCTCTTAAATCTAGAGTGGCAGTTTTGCCAATGTAAGTAGTTTAGAGTCTCAAGTGATTGTTTTAAGGTTTAAACACAAAAGAGTTCACAAAATGGCCGACCCGCATGGCCAGAAAAATCACGAGCCGATGCAGACGTCCTCTCGGTAGACCTCTAGCCACGCGACTCGAGAGTAGAAATTAAATGAGGGCGCTGACTCCACGCAAAAACGTCAAAATCACGCATAACCTGGCAACACCACCATACTCAAATTTTAGTTCCACCACGTTCAAGACTTTATGGCCAAGCTATAAATAAACGCATTACGATTAATCACAAAAATGTATTAATAAATAAGTAGAAAGTCATGTATCGTGTCGTGTATTGTACCCACTGTCCATTATAAGTGGCGACAGGCTCACCCCCCGTCACACTAGACAGAGTTTCGTTCTATTGGTGAAACATGGATGTTCTGAGGTTTCAGAATATCTCTGACAACCCCCTCGGGGAATATAGTCGTGAGCATATGCTTATGCTATGCTAGAAAGTCATTTTGGTTTTTCTTGGATCCTTAACCTGCCCCTTGTAACAATTAAATCATAAGTTGGAGCGAGCGAGGAGAGCTCAACATTTCGCAGTTCTACTGTGATGTTCAGAGCTTTGTATCGACATTGCTGCTTCAGCTGCCGGAGTGCACACAATGCTTCCGCAGCTTGAACTTTGGCAAGGTCGAGATTTAAAGTTGCTGATTTAAAGTTAAAGTTTAATAAAGCTGCGACTTGACTGTGACCCGAACTATGTCCATTTACCCTTAGATCAAAATAAAATTAATTGATCTAAGCATTTACCCACAAATTTAAAAATAAGTATGGCCATAAGTTTTGGGGCAGTTTGACTGCTGGATAGCTCAGTCGGTAGTGAACCTGCCTTCTGTGCCAAGGGTCGTGGATTCTAATTCTGTAAGGGGCAAATATTTGTATGATGAACATGAATGTTTGTTCCCGAGTCATCTATATTATATGTATTCTATATCGTTGTCTAGTCATCATAATACAAGTCCAGGCTAGATTCTGGTACTTTAAATGAGACTAGATAATCTGTCTGAGAATGTCCAAATATTTATTTATGTCCAAGATATGAGAAATTGTAGAGTTTTACTGACTGACTTTTACTGGAGACTTGCTTGCGAGACACCTGAGCGCAAGGCCGTTGGAGCTACGCCACAGCTGAAACCTTAGATGCTAGAAGTACGGGAGTACTAAATTTTGACAACCCTGGAACACCAATTTCCAGTACTCACCGAGCCTTCCTTCCCGATAATGGTGCGCAAGTCTACTTGATCTTCAGGCCAAAGACACGCGGGACTCACTCGGTCCGTATAAAGCACTGGTTCATAGAATTTTATTATTGCTATATCCCTGCTTAACGTCATTTTATTGTAATCTGGATGCACTTTTATACTGCTGATCTGGAAAAAATAATATTAATGGTGATGACGGATGACTAAATTCAGTCGATTTCGACATAGACCAAGATCCGACCGCAAATTTATGCATCTATATGTTTGGTGAACGAAGTGTGATTTAAGTGAAAGTTTATACAAGGGTTCATTTCGTCAGGTTGCCTAGCAAAATCTTGCCGCAAGTACCTTTACCATTGCGATTTGTGGTACGATTTTTTCCACCGATCTGTTTTGGAAGTAAATGAGGTGCCATCTGAAGGAGACCGATGTAAAGAGCTGGAAAAACTAGGGTTACCACCTCTCAGTCTACCGCAACTTCGCAAAAATGACTTCTTTGAACCTGGCAACCCTAGAGTTGCGGCAGACTGAGGGTTTTTGGCGGGATTTGATAGCTGACGTTTGGAGTCCTCATATTTCATCGAATTTTTGTTGTTTATAGTGAGTTTTGGTTCGTAAAATTGGTGTTGTTTTGCGTAACTAAGTGTCGTGCAAGTGAACAATATACAGTTCAGTGAAATATGATGGTGTGTGGGTCATAAACAGGAAAAGCGTTCCGTGATTTTAGCGCGGCAAAGCGGTCGGTTCACCTCTTTCCTGTGGACTTCTCTGCGTTTCCTGCGTCTTTCGATTGTCTCCAAAAACTCCAAAGAAGCGTCAAAACATCGAACACCAAAGTTTTAACGTGAAAACAGAAGATAAATTGAAATAAAATAAGATTTAGTATAAAGGTCTTGTAACCAGTCTAGTAAATAAAAATAAAAAAAATAAAAAAATGGCAGACTGAGAGGTGGCAAGGTGTGCTTGCAAGTATCTCGAATGTAGTCGGCGTGACTGCTGTGCTGGTGCCATCTGTGGCAAACTGCGACATAATCAATAGAAAGAGACACGAGAATACTTACGTATCTAATCTGTACGCCTTCAACAGAATTCTTCAAGTTCCGTTTCCCCAAGAAGACTGATAGAGTTGTCTTATCGAGCAGTTGATTAGATCCTGTGACAGTGACGCAGTGGGCAACCGTGATCACATGCCGATCCGAGACCAGGGTGCCTCCGCAATGGTACTGGAGATTTATTGTCTGAAATTGCATAGTTTACATTATTCAATACTTTATTTTGTATAATTCTTTGAAGATTGACAAGGTTTTAATATTTTTAAAATTTTGAAGCCGAGGAAGTCAGAGGTATTCTGAAACCTCAGAACATCCATGTTTCACTTGTAGTACCAAAACTCTGTCCAGTGTGACGGAGACTGAGCCCGTGTGTTTAAAATTGAAAAGAACGGCGACAGATCAACCTACTAGTTGAACTCTATGTTCATGGACATAAGGTCCAACTATGGGTAGGTTGATCTGTCGCCGTGCGTACTACCAGTTTAGGTAATCCTCTATAATAATGGGCTCTATACTATAATAAAGCGTCAGTAGGCCATGAATGTCGTGGCACGCAATCCTGAAAGAGTGAACTGGCATCGCAAGCGTCGAAGAGCTGTTTCTTCTGGCCGGAGACGTGCAGTCTCGTTTTGCGAGAAATAGACAGGGATATAGGGAGGGCGCAGCGTGGGCAGGCCCCCCACACGGTGGACCGACGACCTGGTGAAGGCGGCGGGAAACCGTTGGATGAGGGCAGCGCAGGACCGGTCGTTATGGCGATCCTTGGGGGAGGCCTATGTCCAGCAGTGGACGTCCATCGGCTGAGATGATGAGACAGGGATATGCAGAGCTGACGGCCTACCTCCAGTAATGGAGAGGAACCCGAACAAGAACGTAAATGGCCCACTCCCTCTCACCCTCATTCGAGAGAGGAGGCCTTTGCCCTGCAGTGAGATTCTACAGGCTATAACTTACTTTTTTAATGTAAAACATACCTGAAATAACTTAGCCTGATAAATTGCCACATGCCAAGGCCATTGTCCATCTCGGGTTGGAGTTCCATCTATTATCAGTGGATTGTATGGAACAACTTTACTAACTTTACCACATTCACTCTGAAAATTAAGTTATTTATTTTATTACCCATTATGAGATTGAAGTATAGTGTTTTACCTACTAGAGATTTGAAATCATCCTTAGCTATTCACCTTAGGCACTACTTTTTAAAGCCAAACTAGAAACGTGACTCTAGAAAAACCTTATGAAGTTATTTTACAGGATGTAACAGAACGCCCTAGTAATACTTAAGAGGATAGGCGGGCTGAAATGCTAATTTGGGGAATAGGTCACTTTTCCGACTGTATAGATATTTTTCCGATCCGCCCCACCCATACACCCCACCGACTAGAGTGCGAAAGAGACAACTGCAGCTCGGATCGACGAAAACAGCATTTCGTATTCCCCTGTTTTCTCATCCAAAACTAAACCGATTTTAATAATTCTTTCAAGAATAAGATGAGAAAGACTTTGGCTATGTCTCAATCTGAACAACTTTCACTATGGAGCCAACATCGAAATCGTGGAAAAAACCGTTCTTTCATAAATACAAAATTGCAGTACCGACTCGATTTCTATTCTATTCTATTTTTAAAAAAATGGCTGCCATCTTGGGTATTTGACGTAGAAAGAGAATCAACTAGAAAAGGCATTAAAATAATGATAGTCACGAAAACGAGACAGCCTTATACGCTAATTACAATGCGACAAAATCCATGTCGTTTGTCCCTTTCTGCGTATGCGATATTTTTGTTTGCCACAGTTGAAATTGCATACAAAATCTTGCAACTATGGCAAACAAAGGCACGATTTCTCATACATTTTTGTCATATCTCTGTCCCTTTTGAGTATACGCTGTCAGGAAATCTATAGAATACTCAACCTACGGTATTTGATGATTTTGCCAATGTCTAGTTTATGTAGCAAAAGTGCTTGACGTTGTACGGTAATTTATGTATTTGGTGACTTCAAGGATTGTTTTTCGAAAAGAACACTATCTTGAGCCACCACTGGAGCCCCGTTGTAGACCTGGGAGGGGGCAACCAACGATCGACAGGCGACGCGACCGCCCAATAGCAGATCAACAACGTGACTCCGACTCGATTTCAAATGTACGGGACAGCAATTTTTTTTTATTTTTTCTCGATGTTGGTGTAGTGAAAGTTGTTCAGTTTGACGGTCTGAAGCACCCCCTCAAGTATTACTAGGGTGTTTTGTTATACCCTGTATTTCGTAATGATGACATTTGAAGACGAATTTTCATTTTTTTTTTTTTTTTTTTTTTTTTTTTTTAAATGGATTTGCTCTTGACCTCAATCTAGTCCTGAGGACAAAGATGGGGTCGAAGATGTAACGAGCTTACTCATAAGAAGCCTATTCACTCTGACTCTAGAGTAATTCGGGTTGTAAGCGCTCGGAAATACTGACGAAGGCAGGGCATTCCACTCCTTGGTGGTGCGCATTATAAAAGATTGTAATCAAAGATAACTAGGAAGTAAAGCAAAATACAGTTCAAATTTTGAGGAGAACTCACCCGTGTCTGTGTCTGTTGGTTATTCTGAATGAACACGTTGTCAATATCTTGGACACCCGTAAATGGTTGAGGAAAGTCATTTGGTTTACTGAAAAAATGCATAAAGTATAACGGTAAATAATACTCGTTTAAAACTTGAAGTTCAAAACAGCACTGCCGAATCTGATTTCCCTAAATACGGTTTCACTTACAATTCTTTCACTGTGATCATCCTATTAAGGCCTCCGCTCATTGCAGCGATATTATCGAGCGATATTATCACTGCGATTTTGCGATAATTGTTCTCAGTACATTTTGTATGGGGACGCGCGCGATCCTACACACACTGCCGCGATATTATCGAGCGATAATATTGCTGCGATTTTGCGATAATTTTTCTCAGTACATTTTGTATGGGGACGCGCTCGATCCCACACACTGCCGCGATATTATCGCAACCTGACGCGATCTCTTTCTACTACATTCAGTGAAGGGCGCATGCGTGACGCGAATCGCGGAATCGCTGCAGTGTGTAAGGTGTCGCGATATCGCTGTCGATAATATCGCTCGATAAAATCGCTCGATAATATCGCTGCAATGTGCGGAGGCCTTTAATAATATTGCAGAACAATAACTTCAAAATAGTCTCGTATCGTATGCATTAAGACAACAAATAGCGCAGTTAGCAATTACAAAATCTTTCCACTAAATCCGATCTGATTTCTTTGGGGTGCCACGGGAGATGGTTCAACCAAAATGTGTAACGTGATTTATGAACGCCGCCTTTGTATGATTTACTGGATGACCGCGGCGAAGTTCGTACTGCCTTAGAATCTTCCCGACACACACTTGGCCGTTTTGTATGTAGGTATGCTTTGGTATGTATAGCCTGACCAGAAATATAAAATACCTCGCCATGTTGCGGAAAATCATTGGAACTAATTTTTGTACTTAGAACACTGACATTAAAGGTGACAATCGATTGCAGCGCCCCCAAACCAGGTTTTTTTATATTCCTTGGTGGTTAGCATTCTAATATTGAAAGATTTATTCAGATCTGTCCATTAGTTTTCTATCAATACAAACAAAAAATCAAATCTTTCCTCTTTATAATATTACTAGAGGACCGCTGAGAACTTCGTACCGCCTAAGAATCTTCCCGACACACACTTGGCCGTTTTTTATAGCCTATGTTAATCACTGATAATGTAGCATTCTAATGGTGAAAGAATTATTCAGATCGGTCCAGTAGTTTCGGAGCCTATTCATTACAAACAAACAAAAAATCAAATCTTTCCTCTTTATAATATTAATATCTTAGATTATTTATATAATATAATGTACAAGATCAGAAAGTAAGTTATAGCCTGTAGAATCCCACTGCAGGGCAAAGGCCTCCTCTCACGAATAAGGGTAAGAGGGAGTGGGCCATACTCCACCACGCGGGCCCAGTGCGTGTTGGTGGAGGCAAGTTAGTGGTCACCTTGCTGTCAGAGAATTTTCAAGCCGCCAATAGGCCTCTGACTTGGCTTAACGAATAGTTACAACGCACTCTGACGGAACTATCCGAGACCAACTGCTTAACGTGCCTTCCGAAGCACGGAAACGCTCGAGATGAAAGACCACTAAACGGTCACCCATCCAAAGACTGACCGGACCTGACGTTGCTTAACTTCGGTGATCGTTTCCAATACCGAAGCTCCACTACGCCAACGAGCGCTTCGTACAAGATCAATTAACATAAAATTTATTCAACTCTAAATCATTACAGGTACAAATAAAATCGAATCCGCAAAGCAGGCTTCGTCAAACCTTAATCACATATCTATATCCGCTACATATTCGTCAATATACAAGATTAATTAATAAATTACTTACGAATTACTAGTAGGTGGGCTGTTTGTCACTGATACTGGCTTCCGTGTATTGTCGGGTCTCCACAACAAAACTGGTTCCATATTAGGTTTGCTGGTGGTTCCAAATATGAATTCTGCAGGTAAAGGATCATAGACATTGCAAACATCTTTACCATTCAACCTGATAAACTGGATCTTAGGGACTTTGTTCAGGGTATTGTATTGAACGAAGAAACGGATGGGTTCTATAGTTCCAGCTTCGACCTGCATGCCAGTGGTGATTTTGAATTCCATATTGTCTGTTGTTGTTACATCTCCGATCCAGTTCTGAAAAATGTTGTTGTTGGAACGTTGTTAGAGTGTAGATAGGTAGGTATGTACGTACATAGGACAAACTTCTAGTGCAGCTGCCTAAGTTCTAAAATAGTACTTACCTAACCTTTGAGGCAAATAGGTGTAGATAATAGTTTTAGGAATTGGGTTAGACGGGTGACGTCTATTCCGGCTGACTTCGTGTAAAATAGGAGAACCATTTTGTGTTGAGAAAATTTAACAAACATATACATACATATACTCACGCCATTATCCCAGTTTGTAGGCAGAGACTACGGCTCACCACACACTACGATTCTGACATACTTCTCTCGCCTGATCCACTTTCATACATCTCTTCATGCACTTCCGTCGTTTGAGAGTGCTACGCACTTGTCCTTTTCGGAGAAGACCATTTATTTGGTTGTGGTAAGTTCTACTTGGACTTCCTCTTTCGACTATTCCGCTCACATTGGATCGATAAATCTCCCTGGTGAGTCTACTCTCATTCATCCTCTGTACGTGCGTGACCGAACCACCTATGCATATCTCCGTTTGGCGGAATGCTTTTAAACCTGCCACTACTAAAATCTGCATTTGCTTGTTCCTCCGGTGCCAGAGTTTTGAGGATTATAACTACCTACTTAAACCTTTTTAAGTTTTAAAATTTTCTCAAATCAATGCTATACTTATACCGTGCCTTAAGCCGTGGTGGTCCAGTGGCGAGTAACCTTGCCTGCCGTGCAGGAGGCGATGGTTCGATCCCCGTCCAAGCCGACTCGTACCAATGAGTTTTTCAGAATTTATCTACGATTTGTAACACCACTGGCTTTTCGGTGAAGGAAAACATCGTGAGGAAACCTGCATGCTTCAATTTCGAGGCGTGTATTGTACCCACTGTCCATTATAAGTGGCGACGGGCTCACCCCCCGTCACACTGGACAGAGTTTCGGTACTACTGGTGAAACGTGGATGTTCTGAGGTTTCAGAATATCTCTGACTACCCCCTCGGGGAATATAGTCGTGAGCATATGCTTATGCTTATGCTTATACGTCCCACAGGACACAGGCCTCCCTCAAAGGTGTGTGGATGGGTGTGGTCCACTACGACGAAAGCACAATGCACAGAATTTCTTCTTCAGCGTATGCAGGTTTCCTCTCTCAATCTCTCAATGCTAAACATTGATCAATTTATCTTTTCTCAAAACTCTTTTAGCGTCCACCGAAATTTACCTGTAATTGTAATTTACTTATGTAAATTTCGATGGACGCATGGGTGGGTAAAAAAAGAAGGCGAAGGAAGGAAGAAAAAAATGTTAACTGAAATCTCACCCCCAGAAGATCTGCCTTGCTATCCAGTATAATGTTTATCCAAACGGTGTAAAGTTTGACGTCAGTTCTCAAGCTGATGACTCCATACCACCTCCCGGGTTCACTCCCCACGGGTTCGTAGGTGAATACGTCAGGACATGGCGACGGTGGCGTGCTCTGTTGGTGGCTCGGGGCTGCTAGCGTGACGAAGATGACCAAGCTTAATGCTTTGAGCTGGAATATTTAGTATCTTTTGAATAGCGGGCTCTCATTATCAGCCTTCTCTTCACCACTACTGGGGTAGGTACAGGCCTACGTACTAGTTGTTTGTTAGTTGTTGTTGTTTGTTGTTGTTTGAAGTTGAAAATTCTCAGATTTTTCTATTCGTTATATCTCGAGTTATTTGGAAAATAATGAAAATTTGTATAAAAGGCTGAATGAGATTTTTCTTCTCTTTTTCCTGCTTGCCATTCTATCTAATTGAATCCGACAGGTTTTATTTCTAACTAGAGTTAACCCGCGACTTCGCCCGGATGAATTATATACCAGCAGTGCGATTTTTGAAACTCATACGAGCGGTTCGGCAGTAGAAAGATGCATAATCTCCATAGTAATTCTGACATTTTCTACTGCCGAACCGCTCGTATGATTTTCAAAAATCGTACTGCAGATTTTAAGTCAGATCATAAGCTATCAAACAAACTTGTCAATAGATGGCGCCACACGTCATTTAAATCGCGCCATCGAGTCACAGAGGATCTGTGATCGAGTGTTATTTGAGTTTATATGAAGTGAACCGTTACTTTTTTATTCCTCGCGATTTTCACGATTTTATAATAGTGATTTCACTGCGGCCAATAGGTATGACCTAATAATCATTCATCCAGTGTTTTTTAGAAAATTCATAAGTAACTAAGTAAATTAAAAATAGAATTTACCGATCATAAATGAAATCGGAAAAATACATATTAAGGTAGGATCTCAGCCAATACCTTTCCAAGCTTCTTCGGTACCATCCTAGAAAGATTTTCTAGGTAAACATCTCTTATTTTATTTATACACTAGTGTTTTCCCGCGACTTCGTCCGCACAAATTATATAAGTAAGGTCAGGTTGGGTAAGTGAAACATACTTTATTTTTTTCTAAGGAAAATCGATTGGCCTGACTAAACTATTAGTCTTAGGCCGAGATTCAGAGACGATTTGTAAGTCATAGTTCGAACTCCCGTATGTCAAAATCCATACATTCTACCCTACTTAGCTCGAACTAAGCCAAAAAAAATCGTTTCTGAATCTCGGCCTTAGAACAGTGACAATGTGTCACTTACGTCATGAAAAGTATTGAGATTTAAAAATTTTATAAACTATTACCATAGGTGCATTAAAAATAGATAAAAAATCCAAAATAAAGTCCACGGACAGAAACTGTTTCACTTGCCTCTTGCAAGAGGCAAGTGAAACAGTCTATGTTTTTTGTTCATAACTAGCAATAAGTGAGCTTTTGATACAAAGGGTAGTAAATGCAATAGCGATTCAAGCAATTTTAGTCCTTTCCACATGGAAATAATGTTTATTTTGGCTTGGAAAAGTAAAAAAAGTAATTTGGGGCAAGTGAAACATATATCAGAAATCAGAGGTTCTCAACATTCTTTTAATTTGAAAACTTGTAGCTGACTATGAATAAAACTATAAGCAATTTCTTAGAGAAAGTATCAATTTAATAAATTTGAATCATAACAAAACAATGAATGTTATCCGTTTCCGTATAAGTAAAGACTCATAGATTTTTATAGAAATTCCGCAGCTGTCAAATAAAAATTTCGAACTTCCGTTACATGAAAACGTTGCGGATTCAAATTTTTAGGCCCTCCCATAAATAGTGTTTCACTTCAAAAACACTGAATGAGCAAATCAAGTTTCTAAAAATATTAGGTTATTAAAAAGGTTTAGAACCTCTGATCTGAGGTAAGTGAAACATACGTTTCACTTTCCCCACACTGCACTGTTTCTCTTGCCCCACTACGTAATTTTGAAGTTACGTTTTTCATCGTCAAATTATGACGAAACCTGTTACATTTACGTAAAATAAATATTCGTAGGGGGAAGACAAATTAATATTATATGTAACTATCATTTTACAAAGACGATACGTCGGTTTTTAAAAGAATTATGAATATTTTCCGTTACTCACTCGCACTCGCAAAAATTTTTTTTTGCAGACTGATATTTTGCGATGCTTTATCTCTTCACTCAAGCATAGTAGCGACATCTCTGTTTTATACCCGGAACTATAATAACAAAAACACCTTACCGACACCTACAGAACTAAGTAAAAGCTCTAATTATTGAAGATATTTGAATGTGTCCCACTTGCCCCGGTGTTTCACTTACCCAAACTGACCTTACCAGATTTTAAGTCAGATCATAAGCTATCAAACAAAAAAAGATTCATCAAAATCGGTTCAGTAGTTTTTGCGTGATGCGCGAACAAACAAAAAACAAACAATTTTGTCAATAGATAGCGCTGCACGTCATTTAAATCGCGCTATCGAGTGTTATTTGAGTTTTTATGAAGTGAACCGCAACTTTTTTATTTTTATGAATTTACGGTTTTATAATAGTTAAGATAACCTAATTTTATATTTTTTCAATAAAACAGAGGAAATGTGAATAAATATGAATTAATTATGAAAAATTGAATTTGACAAAAAAATCACACCAAACCTTAATTTAGGGAAAATGAATCATCGTGCGCACGAAAATATTTTCAACACATTGTCGCAAAATGTCACTTTACACTGAAGCAAATTGCTTGATGATTTTTTATATAGGGTCCAACTTAATATGCTGACACTTTTTTAAGAGGATGATCAGACCATCAAACTGAACAACTTTCTCTATGGGACCAACATCGAAATCGCGAAAAAAAAATCTAACGCTCCATACAAAACTGCAAACCTACTCGAGCCAAAAGTATGGGACAGCAGATTTTTTTTTCGCGATTTCTAAGGGTCCCATAGAGAAAGTTGTTCAGTTTGATGGTCTGATCAACCCCTTATAAAAGTGTCAGCATATTAAGAAGGACCCTGCATAAGTCCTTACCATTTTATGTATTTTTTTTTAACTAGGCATAACAATAACTTTTAAAGATGATGTTAAAATCACGTTGAAACAGCACTATCCACCGTTCGAGTTTCTACTTGAATGATAAAAAACTACTTATTTTTAAATATTTATTAGTCAGAGATCAAGTTTTCAAAAGACGATGGAAAGAGAGCTTCTATGAAGTTAAGCGTTAAGTGAGTGAGACAGTGTTATTTTCACAATGCCTGCATAAATACAGGTTCCGTGAACGAGGAAACTGGTTGGAAACTTATGGAAGAGGACCGCGGCGAACTTCGTACCGCCTTAGAATCAGTACCGTGTGTCGGGAAGACACACACTTGGCGGTTTTTTTTAGCCTATATTAATCAATGATAATGTAGCATTCTAATGGTGAAAGAATTATTCAGATCGGTCCAGTAGTTTCGGAGCCTGTTCATTACAAACAAACAAACAAACAAAAAATCAAATCTTTCCTCTTTATAATATTAGTATAGATATAGATACTTACCGTTTTTTAGCATGCTGGAATTCCAGACACAATAGATAATTCTTTGTTCTTTGTTCAGATCTGCACCAAAGCATACGTTGGGTTAAATTCTAAACACACATTGTCCTTCTATTTTGTACGAGTACCTTATGTATTTATTGTATATCCTAAGTATATTTAAGAGTATAATATACAGGGTCCTTCTTAATATGCTGAAGGTTTCTTGACCATCAAACTGAACAACTTTCTCGATGGGACATCAAATCGGGAAATAAAAAATTGGCTTGAGTAAGTTTACACTCTTGTATGGAACAGCAGATTTTTTTCGCAATTTCTATGTTGTTCCCATTGAGAAAGTTGTTCAGTTTGATGGTCTGAGCATCCCCTTAGAATCGCCGTGAAAACGTAACAGACAGCTGATATAAAACACTTTATCATTTGTGATAAATAAGTATAATGGATGAAGAAGACTATACTTAATTCTTATCCCTTAAAAGAAACGCGAAGAAATAGCTTGGTCTACTCTAAACCAGAACCAGCACCATATTTTCATTATTTACTTGCCAATAACAACGAACGGCCATTTTTAGGGTTCCGAAGTCAACAAGGAACCCTTATAGTTTCGCCATGTCCGTCCGTCCGTCCGTCCGTCCGTCCGTCTGTCCGCGGCTTAGCACAGAGACGCTTAGTACTAGAAAGCTGTAATTTGGCATGGGTACACATATTAATCACGCCAAGAAAGTGGTAAAATAAAATTTTGAAAAATATTTTTTTTTAGGGTACCTCCCCTACCCGTGAAGTGGGGACGCAATTTTTTTTTCTCGTCTATCCCATGGTGTGGGGTATCGTTGGATAGGTCTTTTAAAAATACGGTGGGTGTGGGAAAACCATTTTTCGATTTAGGGATCCGTTAGCGAAATATTAAGCTTTAAGGTGCTAATTTTTGTTAGAGTCGAGTGTCCCCCCCCTCTGCCAGCTAAACGGTTGTTTCTAGATATGTGAAAAAATTCATGGCAGTAGTGTATATAATGAAATTAAAAGGAAAACTATCACCGCTAAGTTAGCTTTACAAGTTAACGAGTAATAGTCGACCAACTTAAAAAAAGTACTTTTAGACTTTATTAGCCGTCAAACCATAGTATAAAACAAAAAGCCCCCTTCTAAGTTCGTATATTGTGACGGGCAACTACGGAACCCTACCCTGCGCGTGGCCCGACACGCACTTGGCCAGTTTTTTCGACCTGAAATATAAAACTAAATTGAAATTCTACGTAAACATTTTGTTACCACTTCCTACTTCATTCCATTCACTTGGCTTCGAAGTAAAGAGGTAAAAGTTCCGAAGTACACACAAAAGTCTTTATGAAATGTACCTAGAGACAGGGCCGGATTTTACGTAGACACAAAATATACCGGGGGTCTACCCGAACTTCGCAATTGAGTGAACGTTTTCGTTCCAATGTCAACTCTAATACAATGACGAATATAAGTTTTGAACGAAAAGGTTGTCATAATCGAGAATGGAAAGTCCATTTATAAACCCTAAGTGCGGAAAAAAATATCTAGTACTTAGTAGGTATATGTGACAACTAATAGTTATTTAAGGTGGTTGGAGAGCTGTCAATTTCATAAAAAACGTTGTCGTATAACACTCGTAGACGGTGTTAATAAAAGTAATGTTTTATATATGGAAAAATAGCTTAGAAAATCTAGTTTGCGCATATCAAATAATATTTACAATTTGTTATATAATTACGAAGATATAAGGGTTTGAAATTTTGTATGAATAATTTCAAAGCGTGATATCTTCGTAATAATATTCTAAATTGTAAATATTATTTGATATGCGCAAACTAGATTTTCTAAGCGATTTTTCCATATATAAAACATTACTTTTATTAACACCGTCTACGAGTGTTATACGACAACGTTTTGTATGGACGGAAACCACCTTAAGTATTTATTTTAAGAATTTATATTACTGGAAAGAGGTAGGTAGATGAGGTGGTGAAAATAAAATAATATCTGCTCCCGTACATTTCAGTCGAGTAGGAATTGCAGTTTAGTATGAAGCAACAATGTTTTTCTTGATGTTGGCTCCACAGTAAACGTTGTTCAGTTTGATGATTGATAGGCTAAACTAAACAATCCCTTTAAATATTATTAGAGTGTTTTATTACACCTTGTATTAATTAAGGAATAGGAATTCTAAACTTATCAGAAGTCAAAATTCAAGAAATTTTTATTCTAAACAATATCACTTACTTTTAGATAGCTTTTTGACGTCATTTTTTGACTGTACCACCGCATCAGAAGGTAGTCCGTTGCAGAGAACATACATCAACGTACAAACAAAACAAAATGTCCAAAGTACAACCATAAAAAAAAAACATTGAATGAATAACGTAACATTGTCAAGACCATGCATATGTTGGTCATTACATCCTTCAAAAATAATGTCCTATAAAACTACCCTACTGCTGTCCTGTCCTGTACTTAAAACATATGATTTGACGAGTACGGGTCTATCCGGTACCTACTGCCCTAATCCGGACCTGCCTAAAGGACTACGTAATGCCAAAGGAAAACTGCCATTGCCCTGCACACCCTGTAATTTGCGACACGACAGCCGCAGTTCCAAAGAAAAAGAGTCTGCTTTGAAATGTGCTCTTTTATGTAGTGACAGCATTTTCGTGAAACTTGGAACCACATCACATAAGATCAAAGGGTTAATTTGACGAAGTAAGATTTTTTTTGGCGCGTTGCAGAGATGTATGATGAACACTCAGGGTTTGAATACGCACGGACGGACCACTTGCCTTGTAGGAATGAGATAACTTTATGTACAGTCTGTCTATAAAGTCTTAGCAAAAAATGAGGGCGCTGTCTCCACGCAAAAATGTCAAAATCAAAAATAACCTGGCAACACCACCATACTAAAATGATTAGTTCCTCAAACATTCATGCCACGACTTTATTGACAGACTATATGTAATACCGACTGCTATCAAACGGTGAAGGAATCGTCGTGAGGAAACAAACCTGCGTAAGCTGAAAAAGAGAATCTGATGGGTATGTGAAGTCTACCAATCCGCATTGGACACGCGTGGTGGACAGGCGGCTATACAATACACCCTCCATGAGGGCAGGCTTGTGCCCTGTACCGGGACGAATACCCATAGGGTGATGATATTATGATCAATAACATTAAAAAAAACCGGCCATGAGAAAGTCGGGATTCGGGCAATTAGTATTCCGTATACCTATTACCAGTTGTTTTACATGATGACCATTGACCAGTTCAAAACATAGGTCGTAACTCATCGATACTCCTAAATCCTGCACTCTTCAGTTTGTCCCACACAACATTATACCCTAAACAGTCCACTAATCCACAAGGTAATACTAAAATTGAGCCTTGCCAATGGTTGGGAACTGTTACAGGAGGCTTAGACTGATTAGTGACTTAGGCAGACGTAATCACATCGCGGTCGGAGCGCAGCGGGTTGGAACAGTGCAAAACGAATTACTGGCGCTTATGGGGAACATGTTGCAGCGGTGTTTCTGCTGTAATGCGTACAATTTAAAGATGATCATTTTCAAATTGTGCCGGATGGAAATGTACCATAATTAACCCAAGTGGCGTAGAGCTTAGAGTTTGAAACGATTGCCGAAGCACACCACACTTCGTAAATCGGGCCAACCCGGTCAAAACGACAAAAGCCTGCTATAGACCTGCAATTTAGCGTAGACTTCACCTGTTAGCCAAATCGCAAGTGAAAATTCAGATCGCACGATCGCCATCTCAGCTAATGAAAGCGTGCTCCTCCACTCCACCCGCCTTTGCGGTTTGGCCTTGATCGTAAGCATGCGATAAATTGCAGGTCTAAAGGGTTCTTGAGAGAAATAAACAGTGAATAGATTTAAATGCATCAGGAAAGGTGGGCAAGAATTGTCACGCCCTGGATCCCAGAGAACGTTCATCGGCGTCTAGGTCGTCCTAGGAAGAGGTGGTAATAAATAATAATAATAAATATAAATATCTTGGACATGGTCACACAACACAAATTATCTAGTCACATTTAAAGTTCCAGAATCTAGTCTGGACTTGTATTATGATAACTAGACAACGATATAGAATACATAATATAGATACAAACATCTATGACTCGGGTACAAATATGACGACCCGGTTGGTGTAATGGTTACCACGCCGGACTGCCAAACCAGGGTCCTGGGTTCGAATCCCGGTTCGGTCATGGATGATATATGTTCGTGCCGTTGTTGTATGGTTTCCATAATAAAAGCCTCTAGTGCTAGTTTGGGATCATTACAATGTATGTGCCTGTGAGCGTTATTTATTTATTTATTTATTTTATTTAATATTCATATTCACCATACAAATATTTGTCCCTTACGAGATTCGAACCCGCGACCCTCGGCACAGCAGGCAGGTTCACTACAGACTGTGCTGTCGGTCGGGCCATCTAAATGGTGGGACAATCTGGATGCTTTCGATGACGTGTGGCCAGAGCATGCCCAGGACAGAGATGGTTGGAGTGTTAAAGGGGAGGCCTTTGCCCAGCAGTGGAATGAAATAGGCTAGTAAAAAAGAAGGGTGTGCTTTAAGGTTTTTTTCGCGATTTCGATGTAGGTCCCATCTTGAAAGTTGTTCAGTTCGATGATCTATATATATACCTATTATATTGTGCAGGACCCATTTTAGGGTAAATACCATATTTACCCGATGTCGGGTACTCGGTGTGGAATCCCATCTCTAAGAATGACTGATGAGCTTCTACCTTTAGCCTTAGTAAGCGGGAAATGAGCGTGACACGCTTGGAACACCTATAAATTATTGCGAATTTCGCAGGGTGTCGCGCTTCGTGCAACTGGCTTAAGATTTTCACTGAAAGGCATTTTGCTTGTAAGTCTTACTTCAGCATTAATTCATCGAAGTGTCACTGTATCGAAAGAGAAAAGTTAGACGTATTCATATTCATATCATCATCACCACATGGTACTTATAGTACACTCCTGACATTCCATAAATTGATAATATTCCATTGCCTTCCATTTCCTCGACCAGGCTTAGGTACTATAAACTCGATGATATTATCTACAGGATGTTAGAGTAAACAGTTGCGTTACTTTAATGGGTGATTTTACCCATTATACTGATCATCATTCGCCCTTTGTACTTGCCTATTATGCAGTATTCGTCTGTATTTCCGTGTGTACAATAAAGTGTTAAAATAAATAAGAAACCTGTACCTAGGAAATTCGCAAAAAAATGTTGTACTTCCCATACTCATCAGATTTAACGTTTGTATGGAAAGTCGAAAAAAAATGTGATATTCAATATCATGGCGCTTTATCACGGTGTCATGCTACCTATGCAGTTGCATTACTTTAAGGGGTCATTTCCCCATGATACTGATCAACTTTCCCTGAGAAATACATAGGAAATTCGCAAAAAAAATCGACTTTTCATACGTTCTATTAGCTCAGTGGTTCTTAACCTTTTAGTGAACCTATTTGAAAAAAAAATTGTCTTGCTACGGAGTCCGTAGTACGGAGTACGGTACGTAGTACGGTCCGTAGTACGGACCACCAACTTTTTGGAGGTAATACAATTTATTACTAGGAAGAAACTTTTTAAGGGTGTATTCAGATGATGAAACTTTTCCTGAGGAACATTTTTCTGAAGAGGATTTTTTTGTAATAATATATTTGATATTTGAGCTGACTGAACTGATCAAACAACTCTTTGTTTAACTTATCAATTAAGAATAATTTTACTTCCTTTCTAAGTTCGTACAACCTCAATAGCATGTTTTCTTTGAAAAACCATTGGATGGATTCTTATTAATTAAAGCTGCAAGACCACAGCTAGAACGAGCATAGCGCTTCATTGCACGTCGTCGATTCGTTATCATTTAATTAATAATTGTATGATGACTTCGCGGACCACTTCGGTTGGTCTCAGGGACCACCAGTGGTCCGCGGACCACCGGTTAAGAACCACAGCTAAATAATTTAGCTGATTGCATTTAGTACCTATATGGGAAGTCCAAACATTTTTTTGCTAATTTCGTGGTAGAGGCCTAACTCCGACCCCCGTTCGTGAGAGGAGAGAGGCCTTTGCCCTGCAATGATCCTGCAGGCTATAAACTTATACAGAGTGTAATGAAAAGTATCATTAACCTTTCAACCACATACTCTAACCATCAAACTGAACAACTTTTACTATGGGAGCAAACCTGTCAGATCAAAAAAATCAATACCTACCTACTCTATCCAAACGTATGCAACAGGTTTTTGCTCCCATAGTAAAAGTTGTTCAGTTTGATGGGTAGAGTATGTGGTTTATAGGTTAATGATACTTTTCCTTACACCCTTCGATACACATAAGGTACTTAATTAGAAAAAAAAAACACTCATAACATCGTTTCAAAAGTCAACAAACTCCTTACCTACACTAATCAATGTTGGAACACCGATAGTAGCAGGTATTTCCATTCAGTATGTACTGAAGCACTAGATACCTATACTAATGACTAGCGAACTGAAATACTCTGTAACGAACCACACGGGGCGCTTTGATGTGTTCTCATTAGCCAAATGATCATAGTTTCATTTGATTTTACTATTAGTGAGTGCGATTTTTTAATATCACTGGTGACTTTGAAATCCGACGAAAATTCGTTTACGTTTTTCTGTACTTTTGAGATTGTTTTGAGATCGTTCGAATGTGTCAAGAAACATAGATTTAAAACTTTTCGCTTACGCTGAAAGATGGAGCCAAGAAATCGAGAGCAAGATAGCCAGTTGTGAAACCTTATGTAAACAAAAAAGACAAAATATTTATTTTTATTTATTTATTTATTTAAGGCTTACCAACTAAATATATATTACACATTCAATATAAATTACATTCAAAATATCGTATTAAATATACAGGATGTTTCATAAGTAAGAATAAATTTTTGAAACTCTTAAGGGGGTTGTTAAGACCGTCAAACTGAACAACTTTCTCCATGGGACCAACATCGAAATCGCGAATAAAATAATTTCATATCCCATACATATTTTAGCTCTAGTCGATTTGTAGAGTATAGAACATAATTATTTTTTTTCGCGATTTCGATATTGGTCCCATAGTGAAAGTTGTTCAGTTTGATGGTCTACACCACCCCCTTAAAGGTTTATTTGTATTTTTGTAACACCTTGTATACTTAAATTATAGGAAAGCACAACATTCAAACATGAAAAATATAAAAAGACAGACATTATTAACTGTCTCTTTTGCGGGTCTGCTGGAAGAAATCTTTTCAGAGATAAGCTCTCTTAGTTCTTAGTTAAGCTCTAATAGTTGTTTTTGTTTCGGCCACCGTGGCCGGTTTTGGTGTTTGGCAAGCTGTCAATCCTATAGAATCTTTGCCAAACAAACCGTCTTTTAGTATGCAAAAGTCAATCTATTGCATGTGCGGCCACGCTATGGCTTAATCTCAAGTGTAAATCTATGTAAATAAACAATCAAGAAACTTCGTTTCACACAGAAATCGTTTCAATTTAACTAACGAATGAATGAATGATTTCATAGTAATAAGTTAAAACCAGAGTAGACTGCCAATATAATGGGGTTTAACAACATTACAAACTTCAAACTTCCGAGTGGTGAGATTAGATACGAGACGTAATCTTAACTATTATAAAACCGTAAAATCATGAGGAACAAAAAAGTCGCGGTTTACTTCATATAAAATCGAATAACACTCAATAGCGTGATTTAAATGACGTGCAGCGCCATCTATTGACAAAATTGTTAGTTTGTTTGTTTGTTCGCACATCACGCAAAAACTACTAAACCGATTTTGATGAAACTTTTTTTGTTTTATAGCTTATGATCTGACTTAAAATCTGGGATATAATTTGTGCGTACGAAGTCGCGGGAAAACACTAGTACTTCCTATTTCTATGGATACGATGTGGGTCGGTGCAAAAGATACAAATGTGGAATAAAAAAATGGCAAATTAATCATGACGGCAAATGCAATCATACGTTACTTTCAAAAAGCATACATAATTATTGCATCATGCATTTATAATCGTACCTAAGTGCGTTCACACACGATGACGCATTGACGGAGCGGCAGACGTCAGTCCGTCATTTGTGAAGCAAGGAGTTGTATAAAACCGCACGTACGAGTAGAAGCACACACGGTGAATGACGTGTTGTTTCATACAACTCTTTGCTTCACAAATGACGGACTGACGTCTGCCGCTCCGTCAATGCGTCATCGTGTGTGATCCCACTAACTAAAAAATTAATTACAATTAACAATTTTTTTTTTATTTTTTTTTTTATTAGCCTGTTTTATCCCACTGATGGGCAAAGGCCTCTCCCCTGCTCTTCCACTCGTTCCTGTTTTGGGCAACCTATGGCCAGTGGTCGTCAAATTTGTCCAGGTCATCACGCCACCTCTTCCTGGGTCGACCTGGACGCCGCCGACCGTTTTCGGGGATCCAGGGCATGATGATTTTTGCCCATCTCTCATGATGCATCCGACAGACATGACCGGCCCACTCCCATTTAAGTTTGGCGCTTTTCTCTCCGACGTCGGCTATTTGAGTGTTGGAGCGTAACGTGGAGTTTCTGACCCGGTCGGTTCGTTTAACACCCAGAATGCTGCGCTCCATTGCTCTCTGACAAACCTTAAGCTTGGACTTTTGGGCCTCAGTAAGTGACCACGTTTGAGCTCCGTAAGTTAGAATGGGCAGGATACACATGTCGATAAGTCTACGCTTAAGCGAGAGCGGTAGTTCTCCCTTCATCAATTCGGTATGTCAAGTTTTTTTTTGTCATCATTTTTATATTTTTTACGGACAGAAGACATAATTTTAAGATACCTATTTCATTATCATTGCGATTCATCGAGTTTATCAATATAAATTTAATTTTTAAATTATTTTGATCTGTAATCTCTAAGTGCAAAAATGGTGGAGAGAAAATAATTCGAACTCCATGGAGAAAAACTAAATACAGCTGTATTTAAAAAAATTAAAACCTGCCTTCTCTTTCTAACTCTATGCTGGAAAAAGATACGGCAACATCAAATGTCAAATTCTGACATTGTGAAAGTATTTTTTTTTTCTTAATGGCCGGTTATTTTAAGTTGATTTTATGTTTACCAAGGAGTTCAGAGGTATGCCAGTGACGTCACTGCACGGACCGAAAAACGACGTTATTTTATTAAAAATATCTGTAATCCTTTCATTTTAAAATCTCTGACATAGAAAATATGATTATTGAGACAATTATCTCGAAATGGTTTTCAATTCAGCCCTCCAAAAAAAAACTTGACATACCGAATTCCTTCATGGACCAGAAGCTCTTCCAGGCGTTATCAAACCGTCGTTTGACTTCCTTGTCTTACTGTTTTCGAAGGAGACAAATTAACAATTTACAAAATGTAATTAGTGCCTAGTTAAATGACATTTTGCCGAACACTGCTACTGCTATTGGGTACTAAACTAATCCCTTACTCGACCAACTAGCAAGCAAACAAGACGATAAGCTTAATTCACTGTCACGACGTAAATTGGCTAAGATATCGAACTGGGATCGCACCTCTCCCTTGTTCGATGTGTACTTACTTGAAGGAGTAAGAGAGGCTTTACATTGGGCAACGACGTTGCAGAAAGACGCAAGAATACAGCACAATGTGTGGGGTAAAAGCTTTCGTTTCAGTTTTTTGCTTTGTAGTCTTTGCTTGTATGGAAACCCTAACAATAATTCATCTATCGCTGAAACATTGCAGTGTGATAAAGTAAAGTATACAGATTACGGTTGACGAATAATCTAGGTAAAATTTTTCCGGTCCTAGATTATTTGTCAACCGTAATCTGTATACTTTACTTTATCACACTGCAAAGTTTCAGCGGTAGATGAATTATTGTTAGGGTCAAACCCTAAAATGATTGGACTATTGCTACAATAAATGAATTCTCATATCTCATATCGTCCCATATCTCATAGCACAGCGTGCACCAGGTAAACTCAAGTTTTGTCCTTGCACCCCAACTTTTAATTATGCTGACTACAATATTTTAGGTACTTACTGATGTTAGAATAGTACATTATGATACAAGTGAGCAAAGTTGGTCATTACAGCCGAGGCGGGATTGCATCACGAGCCGCCAGGTGATGCTAGTTAGCAGAGGCTGTAATGGCCAATGCTCACGTGTTTCATACGACGTTTTTCAACATACTTGCGAGAAAAAAGATATAAAATTTCGTAAAAAACAACAATTTTAGACCAATATTTGTGGAAAATGGCGCGGGGCAGGGTTTTTTTTTTTTTTGGTTGAGAGGCGATGACTTTAGCAACACTCAACCAACGACATTTTGTAGCAAACAGCCTAATATTAAAAACGTTATAAACTTAATATTGATGTATTTATAACACAAATTAATGTTAATTTGTTAACTGAAATAAATTGTTTGATGAAATGAAGCTTTTATTTATCATATTTTAACTACTAAAACAGAATAATTTATTCAGAAAAATGTTTTTTTTTTTTCGTAAAAAAAACTCTTTGCTGAGATTTAAAAACAAACTATAGAAAAAAAAAGTAACATTACCGCACTAGTGCGGGAATATAATCTTTTTTGCACGCGTGTTCTATAAGCTGCATTGTGTACCTAAAAGCGGTGCAATAAGAGCCACTTTACGAGCAAGTATGTTGAAAATATAGTTGTACATACGGGTACCTATAGGTGGTAGGTACCTACGTAACTATGTACGGTTCACTTACTAACTGCGGTGGTGCTATAAATTTTAGTTGGTAAATACAGTAGGTACAGTTCACAACATAATCCAGCGTGGAATGTTATGACCAAATTTTTCATTAAATAAAATGATCGTGCGTGGTAAAGGCGTTTATGCGAGTCGAAAATAGGTAAACGTAGAAACGTAGGATTTCCTCAAAATGTTTTAGTTCACCGCCGAACTTGCAACAAATTCGTTGTTATGGGTCCCGGAGACGATCAAGTGCACATGACAAGTCTACTTGATTGAACCGAATATTGATCGTTTACGACGTGTTTACGACATTGACTTGACGCTTACCGTAAAGGGGAGTACTTACGACTTGATCAAGTACAATTATGTCACACTTGTCAAGTGCACTTGATCGTCTCGGAGACCCATTAAGCGAGCACCCATCTGAGCTTCCCCAGCTTACTTTCTACATTGAGTAACAAAAAACCCTAGTTATACTTAAGGGGGTGCTTCAGACCATCAAACTGAACAACTTAATCTATTCTACTACTCTTTCAACTTCGAAATCTCGAAAAATAAATCAGCAATTTTGTATTGGACAGCTGATTTTTTTTCGCGATTTCGAAGTTTTCTCCATAGTGAAAGTTGTTCAGTTTCTTGGGCTGAAGTACCCCCTTGAGTATTACTAGTTAATTTTGTTATACCCAGTATATAATTAATTCGTTCCCAACGTAATCTCGCTATTGTCCCTCCAGCCAATCTACACGTACCTTTACAAAACCAGATAGATAAGCGTTCATAAGCTGTCGGAACGCAAATTGGTGGAGATATCGCCCGAATCACAACTACCCTCGTCCAAAACTTGTGACAAATTACACCCAAGTGTCACCGTGTCAGTATCACTGAGTGATGTATCTAACAAATTATACCCACGTGACGTGGCGTGATAGGAGTAGAGCTTCTTCGGTCATCGAAACACGCTCAAAAAAGTGCAAATCAAATATAGTAGGTACTTTATTTTACACCAAAACAAACAAAAAAAGAAATACAAGCACAAAATAAGGCGGTCAAAGTTCAACAATATTACCCAAAAAATGTTTTTTCTCAGTTTTCTCCAGGACCCTTAGAACGAGCCCAACACAACATACAATTCGCCGGTTTTTATTATTTGTTGTTTTACCTTAGAGTATGCACTATAATAGTTTTGTAAGTTTCATCTGTTGAGATTTTAGGAAGTAAAAATAAAGAAATGTGTATGTGAAATTTTTTTTTTTTAATTCACCTCGTAAATATAAACTACACTAACTTATACGATTCATTCTGCGACTGACTGTACAATAATTTAGTGCCTAAAACTAGTGTTATCGGGTAGGTACCTATTGTTCTAGAAAATACTAATTAGCACTAAATAATTTTGTTAATTATACTTTGTAGAACCTACTACAGACACAGAAATTAGAGCTTAACGCAAACTGTCAGTTAGTGAAACATCAATTAAATTATGTTAATTATTAAAATTTGTATTTCGTATAGTATTAAGTAAAAGTAGGTTACCTACCGACCCTACCTACCTAATATAACATTTGACTTGGTTATTTGTAGACTTTAAAACTTTTTGGGTTTTGTTACTGCGTCCTCATAATAATTGGTGTTACATACCAGACTAATAAATAATGCACAATTTAGCTATACTTATATCAATGTTAGTAATTTAGTATGTAAGTAAACTGTAGGTGTAGGTGGTCCAAATTTAACAATAAACAAATAAACATAGGTACCTATTTACATTACACATTACACGTTATAAACACTGCACAGTATTCGAGTAAAGTCTTAATTTTTCATTATTTTCACTGCACCTTTATTCGTGCGCCACTCTGTCTCTAAAAATAATAGACGTAATTAATAGAGTGGAAAATATTACCTACATCAGGGAGAAAAGTTGCCAGGCAACCTGTAGTCACAGTATATAGGTATAGGTAGAAATAAGTACCTACTAAGTATATAGTAGTAAGTACCGTCGGTGGCGCGTTGCGGAGAGCTATGGAAACTCAATCTTGAGGTCCGGGTTCAAATCCTAACGGACCACATGCCATGGTACCAATGAGTTTTTCTAACTTATGTAAGTAATACCGACTGCTCTCAAACGAAGGAAAACATCGTGAGGAAACCTGCATACGCTGAAGAAGAAATTCCGATGCGTATGTGAAGTCTACCAATCCGCATTGGGCACGCGTGGTGGACTAATGCCCATACACCCTCCCTGAGGGTAGGCCTGTGCCCTGCAGTGGGACGTATATAGGCTGTGATGGAAGTATATTAGGCTTCCTGAACACGCTTGCGTAAGCCTAGACAAGTCTGCTGTACATCGACTTGTAGGTATGTAAAGCGATTTCTAGTAGTTTACTATATAAAAGGATCGATGTACAGCGGACTTTCCTAAGCTCGCGCAAGCGTGTAATCGTTATACAGGGACCCTTCCACATCGACAAAATTGTGTTGCTACTATGTAACATTCATTTTTTTTTAAATGGCGTAAAATTGTTAAGAAATTAAAAAATACGGCTGAGAGCAGCAGCACTGGAGGCTCGGTACCCTCTTTAACAACCGGCCAAGTGCAGTCAGATTCGCGCACCGAGAGGGTTCCGTACCATAATATTTCGGTTCAAAAGATACAGCCATTTAGAGTTAGGACGAACGGATAGTTGGCACCCTTTGGGCACGGAACTTTGGAATCTGGAGTGCGATTTTTGAATCTCATTCGGTGAGCTCAGCAGTTTTAATGTCAAAATTACTATGGAGATATGCATCTTTCTGCTGCTGATTTGACTTTCAAAAATCATACCACAGGAGAGCGATTTTTGAAAGCCAAGTCAGTCGTTGGATGGGTGACCGTTTAGTGGTATTTCATCTCGAGCGTTTCCGTGCTTCAGAAGGCACGTTAAGCAGTTGGTCTCGGATAGTTCCGTCTGATGGCGTTGTAACTATTCGTTAAGCCAGGTCAGAGGCCTATTGAGGCGGCTTGAAAATTATCTGACAGCAAGTTGACCACTACCTTGCCTCCACCAACACGCACTGGGCCCGCGTGGTGGAGTATGGCCCACTCCCTCTCACCCTTATTTGTGAGAGGAGGCCTTTGCCCTGCAGTGGGATTCTATAGGCTATAACTTACTTACTTACTTACTAAGTCAGCACTAGAAAGATGCTTATCTCCATAGTAATTTTGACATTTACAACTGCTGAGCTCACCGAATGAGATACAAAATTTGCAAAAATCGCACTCGCAATATTCGGTGATTCAACCGTTTTATTCACATTTGGTATTGCGCTAATCGGGGTACTGCCATAAGAATAGTTAATAACTGTTAACTATTCTTATGGTACTGCTCTCTTGACAGCCGTTAGAGCGGTTTCGACAAATCGCTCAGTTTGTCAGTTACATAGAGTTTAGCGCGATGCGGAATTCAGCACAGTTGAATAGTAATTGGATTGCCATACATGTGATTTGAACTGAAATTGGATAAAAATAGAACTTCGATGTTCAGCGAAATCGGGCTCCAGGCCTCCATAACTCGATTAGGTATCGGGACAACAAATGCACTTGTTTGATTTCTGCCAATCGCCCCAGAAGTACCTACTTAATAACAACGCTGATTCAAACTCCAGATACATTTTGGCGTGGTACGCGCCGTACCTACCGTCTACGTCTGGCAGTAGGTAAGCTTTATCTCCTGACTAGGTACGAGTATTGTCTATACCAGCACTGGTAGCATGCAGCACGTGATACGGCTGCATCACGTCTTTCATCTCGTTCGTTCGCACGCAAATAGAAAGAGAGCGAAGGTGTGATAGCGCTGTATCACTGCGGCATGCTAGCTATGCTGGAGAGCACACTGCCTTACAAGTGGTGAAACATGAAAATACTCCTATTGGCGGTTGGTACCTATTTGTACGTTTTCATCGTCGTTGTTGGTTTGTCCATTTCTGATCTAACGACGAAAATTTTTATTTTAGTTCTGACAGAAAGAGACAAACATAAAATTTGAAACACCATCGTGTACTAATTTGTTTGACAAAAATGTCACGCAGCGCAGCTGTAAAAAACCTCGTAGAACCTCGAAAGTGCACTAATTCTACTATCACAGACTTGTAATATTAAAAATTTTACGCGTGGCTTGAAAGCGAAGCCATTATGGCCGCACGTTTATGACGTCATAAAGTCAGACCGCGGGCGCGGGAAACATGTGTTTGGAGGCCATTTTTATTATCGCCATTTTGTTTTTTATGTAAAAGTTTGCTTTTGTTAGTGATAATGGATTTTCTATTGAAATTTAAAAGATTGGGGGTGCACAGGAAGCACACAAATGTATTGAGGGTGCAGGATTCTAACTGGCTACCTAGGTATAGGTTGACATTTCCAAAGAAACCTTCGTGTTTAGTTTGATGAGTAAAAAATGTACTGTTCTTCTGAACTTTACTTTAGATTGATAAGTTAAAAAGGGTTCAAACGTAGAAAGAGAAGGAACTAGAAGCAAGCACGTGTCTTATCATATCACTCAGTAAGAGATGCACATAGCAAATTCGCTCTAGTTAAAAAAGGAGATCGCTACTTATTGCTGTCCTTATCGACGTAGCCACTTTTTTGTTCTACGACGGCTGTCTGACTCCGGAGTCAGACATCTATTTTCATACAAATTGTATAGGATTTTATGACTATCGCTGTCTCATACGCGGTTACACTGATGTTACGTCTATCAGCGTAAGCGAAAAATACTTCGCCTATGGGTTCAAAGCACAAAACAAATTTTGTTCATGAAAAATCGTTTAAAATAACTTTTAAGAAAATATATTCATGATATTTTACCTAGTTAAATTCACTCCAGAGTAAACCTCATCATACTTTCTTAAGGTACGAACAGCAGTGACATCATAATAACATAGTAGTTAACTTTTTTTAATACAAACATGTTGTACCTACTCATTAGGCTTAATGCATCATCAACGTCATCTTCCTGCCCTTATCCCATTACTTGGGGTCGGCACAATATGTCGTCTTCTTCCTTTCATCTCGCCGTCATTTCAGTGCACACACCTTAAATAGGCTTAATTATGTATTATAATTAAGGGTATATTATTCGGAGCGCGCTCCATACAAACGTACTATGGTGATATTTTCAATACTAACCAATTTAAGTCAATGAAATTTTGCAGAAATAATCTAGAAATAAATTTCTATGCTTGTATGGAGTCAGATTTTCGTTAAAATGTATAGTTTTCAAGTTACAGTGCCTCAAAGATTTCCATACAAATTTTAAATTAATCCTTGCATTGAAACTGTATATTTTAACGAAAATCTGACTCTATAGAAGCATAGAGATTTGTTTCTAGATTGTTTCTGCAAAATTTCATTGGTTAGTATTGAAAATATCACCATAGTACGTTTGTATGCAGCGCGCATTTTCGCTCTCGGAATAATATTCTGTTAAATAAATAAACGCTCATAGGTACAATGCATTGTGACCGACGACCTGGTAAAGGAGGCGGAAACCCATTGAATGAGGGCAGCGCAGGACCGGTCGTTATGGCGACCCTTGGGGGAGGCCAATAGCCTCATATCCACTAGGCAACAATTGACGCGCAACACGTGACGCTCAACATGGTCGGCAACGTTGTCAAACAACGCGCGACGTTGCTTCTTTCAAAGTTTCTTCTTTTTACGAAAGAAGCAACGTCGCGCGTTGTTTTTCAACGTTACCACATGTTGAGCGTCACGTTTTGCGCGTCAATTGTTGCCTAGATACGAGGCTTGAGTCCAGCAGTGGACGTCCATTAGTTGACATGACGATGACAATGATTGTTGAAAATACGCTATGGCAGTATTTTCTCATATTAGTGCCTTAACGTTAATACATTTCAAACAATCCCCGGGGGTGGTCGCCAGAGTCAGGATATTGTTAAAGGACAGACTACCTCATAATGCATTCAAAGCTGTGCAAAGCGCCTTACCACAATGTGCAGCCAATTAGAAGTAATTCTGCTGTATTATGGTACTGCTTTTGTGTTTTATAAGTGTTTTGTGCGGTAACTATTACAGGTATTTACTTTTTCAGGTTTCCTTTTGGGTGCTTAGTAATTACAGTTAATAACCTAAGAGTGGCGCTAGATGCCTGCTATATTGCATCCTAAGGAAAGGAGTTCTATCAAGCACGTATCCAGACTTTTGTTTCGGGGGGGGGGGGGGGGGGGGGCGGTTATATTAATAGAAAAACAATGAAAAAGTAGGTGCTGTAATCCCTTTTCCATACAAATATTCGAATTTCGGGGGGGGGGGGGGATAAATCCCACCTATCCCCCCCTGGAGCGGCAGATGTCAGTCCATAGAACCACACCCGGTGCGTTAATGCGTCACCGTGTGTGCTTCTACTCCGTGCGGTTTCATACAACTCCTTGCTTCACAAATAACGGACTGACTTCTGCCGCTGCGTCAATGCGTCATCGTGTGTGAACGCACTAATGCCGACGGTTTTTAAAGGAATAATCAGACCATCAAACTTGACATCTTTCTTTTTGGGACCAACATCAAAATCGTGAAAATAAATTCATCTGTCCCCCTACCTTGGGTACATTTCGGTCAAATAGGTTCGAAACCCGTTTTGTATGGAACAGCAAATTTTTTTTCTCTTATAAAGCCTCAGCATATTAAGGAAGACCCTGGGACGGGTTCAGTAAGAAAGGATTTTTTCAACAATCTATCTCTAAACGAATGTTAAATTTTTCCGAAGTTCGCGTGAAAATCGGAAAAATTTTACATCTAAAAAAGTACATTCTTGCAAACAAGTAGGTAAGTTTTTAATAATTAAAGCGTTAAATTTTCTGACCGTCCCAAAAGGGATTACGGTAGTGTGTACATGTGTGTGTACCTACTTCTTCTTCTTGTGGTGCCATCTCCTATCGGAGGTTGGCTATTATTAGGGCTGTGGGGACTTGCCATAGATGTCAACACCCATAGTTATAGCAAAGAAGCTAACAGATGGCGATACCGTCGCGCTCAGAAATATTATGCTCCATACAAAGACAACGTTCACCGTAAATACGTAACTCGTAAGTCTTGTAACCTACTACAAATAAGGTTCACAATCGAATGCGAGACATAAATCGCGCAAGAGAAATAATCACAGAGATTCGATATAATATACAAGGTCCGACTAAGATCTGTTGGACCACGGCCGGTCCCCAGGCTTCACACTAAGCCTGGTGGAAGATCTTCCCTTTTCAATGGAGGAACATTCCCAAGTAGCACCTCCATGGGGCTATTCGTCCGAATAGTCTCCAGGCTAGAGACTGCAGCCCTGAACAGTGAGGTGGTGTTCATATCGAACCATTCACACAGGTTTTTAAGCCAGGACGTCCTTCTTCTACCAGGCAATCGTCTTCCCAAAATGTTCCCCTGCAGAATAATCTGGGGAAGTTGTTATTTATCACTTCTCATAATGTGACCGAGGTACTGTAATTTTCGAGTTTTTATAGCTTTTAGGATTTCTACTCTCTTAATCATCCTCGGCAGGACCACCTCGTCTCCTCAAAACACCAACCACAATAATAGTCACCTCACCTCGTCAAAAATTTAACATTAAACTTTGCGTCTGGTTTTTTTTAGTCTTTGCTTCCCATTTTCTTTCACAAACCTCTGCATTTTTTCGCCACGTTTTACTATATTAAAGCGTCAGGCAAACAATGCTAAAGTTTATTTCAGTATGGAAGTCCCCATACACAATACGTGTGGCTTTGTTAGAAATATGCTTTGATTCGAGGAAATTCCAACGTGTAAATAGAAATAATGAGTAGAAATGCAAGCTAGCACTTAAGCTAGCACTATGCACTGCGGTTCTAGTCTAGACAAAGAATTCAAAACTCCTTTTAGTTAAGGTGGATTGTCACGAGGTTTAGCATTGCATCGGTCATTACGGAGTTAACGAATAAACTCGAAACCTGAACTCCATTTGGGGATAATCGATAACTAGATAAGTTTTTTAACTTATTAGTGTCATTAGACAAAATCTACAATTTAGACACAATATATTTTTAGTTAAAAATACCTACCGACGTTTTATTCATCACATATTGTTTTTTAAATACAAAACAAACATATGTAAGTACCTACGTAGTTATTAGGTATTGGATAAATTGGAAACTAAAGTAAATAAGTAGGTATTTTAGTGAATATCACATGCTTTTGTCAATCAACAACTGTCAAGTGATTTTTCATACAAAGACCACATGAAAAACGATGAAGTTGTAAATTTTCACACATAAATTATAACCTCACGGCACGTGAAACGGATGAAATGGCGACAGGTTACGGGAATGACCTGTGACAAGGGGAAAATATATAAAACCGTCATAAGACCTGTCGTCATGTATGACTCGGAGTGTTGGGCCGTGATGAAAAACAACCGCATGCAGCAGAGATGTTGAGATGGATGTGTGGTGGTACTCGAATGACAAGATTAGGAAAGAGTATATTATAGGAAGTTTGAAAGCGGCTCCTGTGAATGAAAAGCTGCGCGGTAATCGATTTTCGTGGTATGGACATGTGATGAGAACAGATGAATGTCATACCTATTAAAGTGACGAAAGTTAAACATGAATGTGGATGGCTGCATTAAGAGAGGACGACCAAAGAAAAGATGGATGGATTGTGTGAAAGAAAATGTGTGTGCGCTGAAATGACGGCTAAAAGAGATGAATGGAGGAAGACGACATATTGAGCCGACCTCAAATAATGGGATAAGGGCAGGAAGAAGAAGACCATAATCCCAGTAGGGGTGGCCAGAAGCTTTACTACAACTATACCAACCATAAAGTTATTATACCTTACAGGAGTAGAGGTACTGACATGAGTTGTCAAATGAAACAGTTTTTGGATGTTTTTAGGAGACTATCGGCAAGCAAAAATTCGAGCACTGTCTATAATTCTGAGTCGAACGTGAAATCCTGGATAAATTAATGAAATCTCTTTCTATTATACAGTGGTGCCGCTAGGTACATATCGTTCTCTCAGCTCTATTAGTAACTTTATGATAGCAACTATCTTTTGATGCAGTTTTAGCAATACTTTTAGCATATTCAAGGTTTCGAGCTGGAATGATGTATCAAGCGGTGAAAGGCAGTGATATAACGAATAGTATAGTCTTTCACATACAGAAACTCTGCATGAGAAGCCATGTCCCTTAGTCGTATCATACGACACCCAACGGTAAGAATTGGGGTGGTCCATTCTAAGCCGGAACCACTTGTTTTCAAATCCTACCAGGTCCTTTCTACTGTGATTTAAAGTAAGTACCTAAATGTTAAAGTTTGTGACCTTAGATAAAGTATGTCTAGATATAGCCTCACGCTTCTGTTAAAACAAAAGTGGCCAACTTTCTAATGCTGGTTGCGTGAGGCGTCATACGACAAAGTGTGACCACACACGATGACGCACTGACGTCGTCGTCATTTGTGAAGCAAGGAGTTGTATGAAACCGCACGTAGAAGTCACCTTCAGTGCGCCATCGTGTGTGACAGCTTATCTCTATTATCAACAAAACCCATGACATTACACCTTAAAAGCACAGTATTAAAAGTCCCTAAAACCAGTATTCTAAATAAAGACAAACGGCCACTTGTTTATAGAGATGCTAAACCGCATAGCTGTTAGTTTTTGCTGCATTTTAATTATTCAATAATCGTTTTGAACATTGCCAACCAGTTTTCTCGTGCACATAACCTCAAATCGCATCCTAACTGACAATATATACCTATCTTACTCTATCGCATGTATAATGTATATCTTCTCTTTCCAGTGGCTATCATAAACTTGACCTTAAGATCATTAAATAATTCCCTTTTGTCATTCTTCTTATATCTTGCGCGAGAGTCGCGCGTTGTTAATTTTTTTCCTACATTTTTACTCGGTATTGTTGATGTTGTATCGAATACTTTTTTTTAAACATTAGAAGTTTCGTTTTTAAAATGGTAAGGGTCCAAAAAAGTTCCATTCGATAATATAACAGTGTTTTTCAAAGTGAAGTTTGTTAAGTGATTAATTATTGCTTCTTTATGAAGCCGTTTTTAATTCGTGTGGGTTTTTTAAACAAAATTATAAGGAAGTTGAATTTAAGAAGTGTTTTTGGTGTTGTGGCGATATCTGAGGTTGCAGACCGGTTTGTCTACATTGAAGGTAGATTTTTGTACATTACACGTATGCATAAGCTGGAAGATATACCTACGTATAAGAAGGGAGGAGATAAATACGTAAACGGACATAATATACAACTTGTATTATACAGGTTGTCCCGTCCAACGTCAAGGGGAAGATAGCTTATCTAGTTACCCTAAAACTAGTTTAAAAAAAACATAGGGTTACCAAGAAAACAATTTTTTTCGGGATTTTTCCATTTCATTTACCGGACTTCAAATTTTTTGACGCTGTTTCTGCAAATGATTCTATTCTATTCTATTTTTAAAAATATGGCTGCCATCTTGGGTATTTGATGATTTTGCCAATGTCGAGTTTTTATAGCAAAAGTGCTTGACGTTGTACGGTTATATTGATATTTTGGTGACTTCAAGGGTTGTTCTTATAAAAGAACAATATCCTGAGCCACCACTGGAGTTCCACTGTAGGCCGGGAATGGGGCAACCGACGCGCACGCGACCGCCCAATAGCAGACCCACAAAGCAACTCCTGCAAATGATAACATTTTCGTAATCTGATTTTTGTTTATATTGCTGAACAGTTACGAGTATCAATGTATCCAGGTACTTACCATTTTTGTTACTAACTATAACTAGGGCTTCATTTATCAGGAGATGCTGATTTTGCATTATTGCAAGAGGAAAGCAATTTAGTATTTATTACAACTTTTAAAAACCTTATCTATTTAATTTATTTGGTGTGTGTGTGTGTGTGTGTGTTTATGAATAAGTAAATGATTTTTTGATTAACTTAATTGTTACTTTTTATAAGACCTCATTTGCTTTAAAAAAACGGATGCATCAAAATACCGTATCAATTAAATCAACATCCTCTGAAACGGCACATTAATTATAAACGGCAAATAACACATCTTTTTGAAGCCACAACATGAAATTTTTCGCAGCAAACATCGCAGTACCTACATGAAAAGGGGTAAACAAAGTTTCTGAAGGCACTTCCCTAATTAATTAGTGCTTGTAGAGTGTACTAACAACCACAAAGTACTGACGCAACTCTGTAGTGGGGGATGGATGCGTTTATTTGTTCTGGCTTACCACCTGGGTGCGTGCAGAACAGAGCAAAGCAAAGTTATAAACTAATCTTAATTAGAGGAACGGTTTCAATTAATTTATATAATTAGGTAAATAAGTAAGTACTTTATTTACGCTAAACACAAAGTAAGAAAAGAAATATCTAAGTAGTCAATAATCATATAATTTACTAGTGTTTTCCCGCGACTTCGTCCGCACAAATTATATACCAGATTTTAAGTCAGATCATAAGCTATCAAACAAAAAAAGTTTCATCAAAATCGGTTCAGTAGTTTTTGCGTGATGCGCGAACAAACAAACAAACACACAAACAAACAGACAAACAAACAGACAAACAAAATTTCTAAACAAGGTTGATTTCGAGTCAGGGATACCTAAAAACCATATCGTAATCTTTTTTTTGTAAATATCTTCAATGTGTGTGTGTGTGTGTGTGTGTGATTAGATTGTATTTAAGTTGGAACCAACAACTGTCGGTGTATTTTTTGGTTAGGTTAGGTTAGGTTAGGTTACAGCAAGCTATTATTGACAACAATCGAAAACAGAATGTTAGGGTAAACAGTTAGTTTAACAATTAGTTTATAAGGGGTGATTGTAGACTGATATTGATCAACTTTTCCTAAAAAAACATTATACAACGGTGTTAATGAATTAACGCAAAACTAGAAAGTAGTTTGTTTAGAATCGAGAGCAGAATCGAATTAATAATGAATTGTGGTTTCAACAAAGGATATTTTTTTCTTCAAAATATTAAGTAAGTAGGTAAATATTTTTTTTGTAAAATTTAAAATTTACTGAACTCGATCTCAACCCACCTCAGATTCTTAAAATGTAACCATGAGCATGTTAGTGCTTTCATTCGTTGCTAAAATATAACAGATCATTTTTGCCTAAAAACTAATGCGAATAACTTTAAATTTTAAGTAATAACGCAATGACATTTTTGTTTCAATCTAATTATTCTGTTATACCTAGTAAGTAAATCAGTTGGGGGTATGAGGTTTTGCGCTTATTCATTAACACGTTGCAAACGTGTGATGCAACGTGTGATCCGCTGATTGGATTTATTATGGGAAGTGATTTTTTTTTCAGAATTTCCTGTAGTGGTCTTAAGAAAGTTGATCATGGTCATATAACACCCCTTAAAGCATTTCACCCCGATCATCCGATTTTTCTATTCATAATTTTTATAGATAATTGAAAAATAAAAAGCATAAGCATATGCTCACGACTATATTCCCCGAGGGGTTAAAAATAAAAAATTAGGTTAAATTAGACTTTATTACTTTGCCTGTTTGTCTTTTCCATCGAAATTATTGCGGCCAAGGTATTAGGTATAGCCATTCATCCCATTTTTAGGGTTCCGAAGTCAACAAGGAACCCTTATAGTTTCGCCATGTCCGTCCGTCCGTCCGTCCGTCTGTCCGCGGCTTAGCTCAGAGACGCTTAGTACTAGAAAGCTGTAATTTGGCATGAATACACATATTAATCAGGCCGAAAAAGTGGTAAAACAAAATTTTCAAAAATATTTTTTTTTAGGGTACCTCCCCTACCCGTGAAGTGGGGATGCAATTTTTTTTTCTCGTCTATCCCATGGTGTGGGGTATCGTTGGATAGGTCTTTTAAAAATACGGTGGGTGTGGGAAAACCATTTTTCGATTTAGGGATCCGTTAGCGAAATATTAAGCTTTAAGGTGCAAATTTTTGTTAGAGTCGAGTGTCCCCCCCCCCTCTGCCAGCTAAACGGTTGTTTCGGGATATGTGAAAAAATTCATGGCAGTAGTGTATATAATGAAATTAAAAGGAAAACTATCACCGCTAAGTTAGCTTTACAAGTTAACGAGTAATAGTCGACCAACTTAAAAAATGTACTTTTTAGACTTTATTAGCCGTCAAACCGTAGTATAAAACAAAAAGCCCCCTTCTAAGTTCGTATATTGTGACGGGCAACTACGGAACCCTACCCTGCGCGTGGCCCGACACGCACTTGGCCAGTTTTTTTAAGAAAATTCAAACGAAAATCAAGAATAGAAATAGTACCTACTATACGTACTTATCAATCAAAAATTAAATTGGAAAAATATGTAGGTCTTTGATAAAGTACCTATATGTCAAGATTGACAGTCGAAGATACGAAAGCGTCGAAAAAAATTGGAACCAGTACTGGCTCCTAAGCCCTATACATATACACGCACACATACATAATTTGTATGGCGCCTCACTCACACCAACCTATGAAACTTAGCCCCTTTTGTTTTATACGGGATATTAGTGAGGCTCATTCTAGACATATACTTTTTCTAAGATGTAGGTATCTCTCTCTCTACTTTTGAACCTATTAGGTAGGTATATAATACTTACAATCTATATAATTAATACAAGAGAAGCCAAGGAACACTATTCATAAGTGTATTAGGTATGCGTGTACTTACTTACTACTGTTGTAATACGTTTTACGTGTTGTACTTAGAATTTCATTATTTCTCTGCGGTTTTTCCATCACGTAGCAATAATTACTGGTATTCTTAATCGTCGTTTAAAAAAAAAACTAATTTAGTATACGCTTTTGTAGATTTTCATCCCATTAGCTAAACAACATAAAAAAAGATGGATCAATTTAACAGAAAATAGATATTAACCTACTGTATACAGGGTGTTAGACTGTATACACATACAGGGTGTAGACGGTTGCATTAATTTAAAGGGCGATTGTAATCATGATACGATACCTACTGAACAACGTTCCTCAATAAACCAAAGGGAAATTAGCAAAAAAAAATACATTTCAACTTTTCATACAATTGTTCGATCAGCTTTTTTTAGGGTTCCGTAGTAAATAGCTGTCCCATACATTTGAGTCGACTAGGTTTTCCCTCAAAATAGGTAGGTATAGGTATGGAACAGCTAATTTTTTATCGCGATTTCATTGTTGGTCCCATGGTGAAAGTTGTTCATGATGGTCTGAAGCTCCTGAATTAACGCATTTAAATATACACCCTGTGTAATATGCAGGGGGCAGAATCTAATAGCAAACAATTCGGTATGTCAAGTTTTTTTTCGGAGGGCCGAATCGAAAACCATTTCGAGATAATTGTCTCAATAATCATATTTTCTATGTCAGAGATTTGAAAACGAAAGGATTACAGATATTTTTAATAAAATAACGTCGTTTTTCGGTCCGTTCAGTGGCGTCACTGGCATACCTGTGAACTCCTTGGTAAACATAAAATTAACTTAAAATAACTGACCATTAAGACGTAATAGTAGGTGGAAATACCTCGGAGGCATCTTTTATTTTTCATTTTACGACTAGATTTATACCATTTACCGAAACTAAAGTCATACCTCAGTATTTTTGGATATTTCATCTAGTGCAATCATCAACTGAATACACGATTTGAATTACTTCACTCGATAGAAAATCGTCACAAAGATGACGTATTTTCATGCATTTTTAAACATTTTTGTCGGTTTAGAAGAACTTAAAATAGTTTCCGATTGTTGGTATTTATACTCACATATTCACCATTAGTTTAACTAGTGCAATCATAAATAAAATCTAGAAAAAGTACTTTGGTTAGTTGTTTTTAATCGAAAATACGGCTCACGCACACACTTTTCGGAGCGCTCGGCAATCGCGTTTCTCATAGAAAATATTCGTCTGGACCTATGGCCCCTTAAGAAAAAAAAATACATTTACAATGTCAGAATTTGACATTTGATGTTGCCGTATCTGTTTCCAGCATAGAGTTAGAAAGAGGAGGCAGGTTTTAATTTTTTTAAATATAGCAGTAGGTAGTTTTTCTCCATGGAGTTCGAATTATTTTCTCTCCACCATTTTTGCACTTGGAGATTACAGATCAAAATAATTTAAAAATTAAATTTATATTGATAAACTCGATGAATCGCAATAAGAATGAAATAGGTGTCTTAAAATTATGTCTGCTATCCGTAAAAAATATAAAAATGATGACCAAAAAAAAACTTGACATACCGAATTGAAATTTCATAGAGATGGGACATTGTTTTTATCGAGTACCTAGGTATTCAATCTATCGATAGTTTCTACTTAGACATGACTAATTTATGTTTCATTTCAACATAGTTCGATAATCTATAAAGAGAGTTAGAGAGAGAGATATCAAATATCATTATAGGTTATAGGGTAAACTTCCCAAGTCGCGGTAGTTATCAGAATTTTATTTATAGATAAGGTGTGTCATCTCATAATAAATAAGTAATACAGATTAAATGTTACGCGTAAAATTGATTAAACAATGAAGGTCAAAACCAAAAAGTATCGACAGCCTGAAAACACGTTAAAAAACAATGTCCCACGTCTATGACATTTCAATGAGCGTTTTTCTTTTCTTTTTAGGGTTCCGTACCCAAAGGGTAAAAACGGGACCCTATTACTAAGCGTCCGTCCGTCCGTCCGTCCTACCCATTAAGGGCTGTAACTTTTGAACCGTAATAGCTAGATAGTTGAAATTTTCACAGAATATGCGTTATTACGGCGGATTTGATAACAAATAATAAAAATTTCAAAAAGTTAAAAATTAAGGGGGGGTCTCAACAAGAAACTGGTTTTTATCGACGTTTTTTCTTCTCGTTCTACAGTAAAAACGGTAATACATACAAGCGTCAAACTTGGTGTGATTATAGAGCAGACTCTACAGAATAACAACAAATAATAAAAACCGGCCCAGTGTGAGTCGGTCTCAAGGTCCCGGAGAAAAAAGTTTTTTCTAAGTTAATATGTTGTGTTCTGTGGTGGTGTGGTACGGAACCCTCGATGCGCGAGTAGCCCGACTGGCACTTGACCGATTTTATTTAAATTTAGTTTCTAAAAAACTCGACGGATGGCATGTTTATCGCTCCATAGAGCCGTTTCGCGAGATCATGTCAAAATCTTGTCAAGATTGTGCCTGCCTTTTTTTTTAAAGCCAAGGAATCGAGCCCATACAACCAAGTCAGACATAAAAGTTACGAATTTTCGATTAAAATGATTAATAAATAATGAAATATGCCATCAAAAGATGCGTTGGCATCTTCTTGATCCTCTTTTCCATCTTTAGGTATTGTTTCAAAGAAACACTTTTTGACATTTTGACGTATATTCGCACAGACCGTAGCGCCGACTATCGATCCCCTAGAAAACCAATAGTAAAACGCTCATTGTTTTGCTATTAGATTCCGCCCCCTGGTACCCGGTAATAAGAAACATTTATTTCGGTGCCAGCTTTTGTAATTCTGTGTAAAAGAAACAAAGAAATGTTTCCGGCTTATCTTCAATATTCATCATGTTTTATGAACTCTTATCTACGTATCTCCATTATTTCAAGGAGTTAGTGTAGTTTGGTCACAGTGCAAAATCGTCACACTGTGTAATGAGTGCAATTTAGTCACAACTGAATATTTAATTTATTTATTAATAATAAATAGTGCAATTTGGTCACATGCCTATTTGTTTATAATTTTTAAGTGCAAATTCGTCATAAGCGGTATAGGAACCTACTAGCTACTGTATTATCTAACTAATATAGATACATTATAACTATTACTTATCAGAGGCGTAAATAAAAATATTTAGTTAGGTAGGTGGCGCCAAAACCGGTTATGATGACTACTCACCCCCTCTACACCCCAAGTCACCCTGCCTCGCCAGGTAGACTCCCGACTATTTTGTTTCCGAGTTTGCACTATCATTATCTGTCAGACTTGATATTCTATAAAAAAAATTACAAAAGTTAGATATGGATTATAAATTATTGATGAATTTAAACACATTACCCTTCCTTTGCGTCGCACAGTCGGGTAAAAACGTACAAACATCGTGCTCAGCCTCCAAGTTATCCATTTGTCTTTGCTGCTCTACATTAGGTCATTGATATTTTTAAAGTTGTAACGATGTAAGTACGTTTTTAAATACATTCAATTATATAATCCGTATGTAAATTATTTTGTAATTTTTTTTTGTAGTTATTTTTTGTAGCTATATATTACATAAGTAGCTATGTACTACATAGGTAGCTATGTATTACATAGGTAGCTATGTATTATATAGGTAGCTATGTATTACATAGGAAGCTGGTAGCTATGTATCACATAGGTAGCTATGTGTTACATAGGTAGCTATGTATTACATAGGAAGCTATGTATTACATAGGTAGCTATGTATTACATAGGAAGTTATGTATCAAATAGGTAGCTATGTGTTTCATGTATGTGTGTGTATGTGTGTGTGTAGGAGCATATTTATACAGGGTCCAACTTTAATATATGTACATATTATTTATATACTATTATAAAGGTCCTTCTTAATATGCTGACACTTTTTTAAGGGGATGATCAGACCATAAAACTGAACAATGCACCTATTACATACACACATACATAAAACACATAGCTACCTATTTGATACATAGCTACCTATGTAATACATAAGTTCCTATGTAATACATATTTACCTATGTAATACATATCTTCCTATGTAATACATAGCTACCTATGTAACACATAGCTACCTATGTGATATATAGCTACCTATCTAGATTACTGGTACCTATTACACATTATTTTAATAAAATATTCAGCTGATAATGTGTCCTTAGTTAATTGTGACGAAATTTCACTAAAAAAACAAAAAAATTATAAAAATATCGACATCGGTGACCATTTTTCACCAAAATATGTTATTTAAATATATTAAATTTAACCTGTGACGATTTTTCACTCAACATATGGGAATCAAAATGTGTGACGAATTTTCACTGTGACCGAACTACACTAACTCATTTCAAGTGCTCTTCCTCTTTTATTTAATCTGACCATCCCTTTGATACTATTCTTAGTTATTTTCGTATTTTCCTGGAATCTAATATTTTCCGGTTGATCATGGAGTACCTCTGCATAGAGCTAAGTACTTTGTAGGAAAAGATTTGCTTTGCAATAAATGTCTAAACATTTTTTGACTTTTTACATACAGGTCTGAAGAACCCCTAAAATATGTAACGCATTTAAAACATCATCTATGTAACTGGTAGTACCTAGTTAGTTACATAGATGATGTTTTAAATGCGAACCAAAATCTGTACCTAATACCTAAATTGTAACAACTGTTCTAATATTTGAGTCACTATAATTCGGTTACATTCTAAATCTTTTAGCTAAACATTTCTTTCAATGTATTCGGGGCGTTTAAACGCCTCATTACCCTCACTAAATATTTTCTTCTTTAAGTAAATGACAATGTAATAGCACTGTTATAAAGGTCCAGCACTATAAAACTGAAAGATACAAGTCGAAAATATTTAGTGAGGAGAATGACTGCGTTTAAACCATAAAGGTATTATATATACTTTACAGGAAATTAATGAAGGATTTAAATTAATGAAGTAGTGTCGGTATATTTCACAAAATTATCTACGATTTCACTTTAGATTCGCAATTATTCACGGAAACCGAATTGGTAAAAATTGGTAAGAGATTAGAAAACGGTTCTATTACCTCGCGTCACGTATCTCTTTCTATTATACAGTGGTGCCGCTAGGTACATCTCGCTCTCTCAGCTGTCAGTTCCTCTATTCCTGGTATAATACCTTCATGGAAACCTGGTTTAAACACCCCGAAGAAACACCCACAAACAACATCTACTTACTTATCTATCTATCCTTAGAAAATTAATGCAATATTCCTAGAACTAGAGCTAGGTACGTAGATACCATTATATGACATAACATAATGAATGACGAACATGTTTATAACCTTGCGAGCCGAGACGCCAGATAACTCGATTTAAAACTTCACATGATACTATTATGTTAGAAATAATCCAATGTAATATTACTATCACACAACAAGGCTCCAGCGTTGCCAGACCTACGGATTTATCCGTAGATCTACGGATTTTTGGCCTGGCCTACGGATCTACGGATTTCAATGGTAAATCTACGGATTTTTAGAAATCTTCTGAATTCCTCCCTAAATTGTCAATTTTCTGCATAAAATGATACCCAGCCGCAAATAAATTGAATTAATGTTTACTTTTTTGTATATTTGCCAGAATTTCGTAAAATATGGCTCGTCCCTACTCTTTTCCATCTCTTTCCTTCTAATTTCTGTCGCAATACAGACACGACAGAAATATTTAACTGTAACATGTACGACAAAAGGACTGACACTGATTGGGTTTCACATTATCTGGGCATTGTTCTCGCTTGTAAACTTGTCTAAGTTTAAATTTTTTCTTCGCCAAATTAAAGCGATGTTTTGGGTCAGTCCACTTCAAAATAGTCAAAAAAAGCATTTAAAGGAATGTCTGTAGATCTACGGATTTTTCAAGATGACATCTACGGATTTCTTCGGATTTTTCAACCATAAACTACGGAATTCTAAAAATTGGATCTGGCATGGCAACACTGCAAGGCTCTTTGAAACAGTAATAGCTAACGGTTTTCACACTTTTACTTTGAAGATCAAAAATCACGTAATTACCTACGACGTAGGTCCCACGTGATACTTATATACAGGGTGAAATTGATATCATTAGCATCCTTTTAAACTGAGAGTCTACCCATCAAACTGAACAACTTATACAATGGGACCAACCCAACCGGATCCGCTGTTGCATTTGGAGTCGAGTAGTCATTGCAGTTTAGTATGGAACAGCTGATTGTTTTTTGTTCCGATTGGTTTGCTCGCATTGTAAATGTTGTTCAGTTTGATGGGTTGATTAGAGTAAAAGTTTAGTTTAGTTCAATTTCACCCTGTAGGTATATTTTTTTTACTATATATTTATTTCGATTTTCCTGAAAGTGGAATTTTTCGAACCCAAGATACTGTAGCGAAACAGCTTTTAGGCTTTTGTAAGAATTTACTCTTGTTTTTTTTTAGGGATGTTTGATTGATAGTCTTCAATTATGTGATGAGGGCAGCCCTGAACGGTAAAAGGCCTCTTAAAACTGCTATGTTCGCATGCGTCGAGAAAAACGACATGGGTACTCTTTTTGGCTTGCGTAAAGCAACAAAGACAAATAAAATAAAGATCTATTTTAATCGTTTACTGAAGTATTCGAGTCAACAAAACCCCATAGAGATAAAACTTCCAAAATGATAACGTGACGCGCTCCCCCATAGATTGTCCACTGACCAAGCCGGGTTGTCCACGGGGCGGGTAGGTTTTCTCGTTGGTGAAAGGTCACGCACACACCGCCGCGCCTTACATGTAACTAGTAACTATAAACTAGTAACTATAACTAGTAACTAGTAACTATAACTAGTAACTATAACAAGTCTAGTCTATTATAAAACCGTAAAATCATGAGGAATAAAAAAGTAGCGGTTCTCTTCATATAAATTCAAATTACATTCGATAGCGCGATTTAAAAACGTGCAGCGCCATCTATTGACAAAATTGTTAGTTTATTTGTTTGTTCGCGCATCACGCAAAAACTACTGAACCGATTTTGATGAAACTTTTTTTGTTTGATAGCTTATGATCTGACTTAAAATCTGGTATATAATTTGTGCGGACGAAGTCGCGGGAAAACACTAGTCTAATCTAAATCTAAACTATTATAAAACTGTAACTGAAGTGTGTCTGTACATTGAAGATATTTACAAAAAAAAGATTACGATATGGTTTTTAGGTATCCCTGACTAGAAATCAACCTTTTTTAGAAATTTTGTCTGTCTGTTTGTTTGTTTGTTCGCGCATCACGCAAAAAGTACTGAACCGATTTTGATGAAACTTTTTTGTTTGATAGCTTATGATCTGACTTAAAATCTGGTATATAATTTGTGCGGACGAAGTCGCGGGTAAACACTAGTATCACATATATCACAATCAGATTCAATTAGATTCACGCGCGATAGACATGTCTACATGCACGATAATTACCTATGTTTGTTTATGTATTTTCCTCATACGATATAAGTACGATATTTTTAGATTAATCTATCTATGTGTAGACCGCACAACAAAGCTGGCTTCCAAGCAAAAAAATTTCAATCTAATCATGTTAAATCATCGTTAGGTAGTACCTTTTCAAACAAACCTAGGGGTCTAGGGGTTTTCCCAAGGAACGTTTATGTATATTTTCTGTGGAATTTCCTATAACTCTGTCTTCTACTCGATGACAGACAGCCAAAATTTGGCAGGGAGATAGCTTGCATACAAGCGGAAGTTATAGATTTATTCTCAATTTTGGAAAACACAATTACTTCCGATGAATGTTCATGTGGACGCAAAATAATACTATTTCACGTATAATAAGCACAAAAGCACAAAATTATTTGTACCTACTTGTAATTCTTTATCTGTGTTCAAATGTATGTTCTGTTTTGGTGTGCAATACAGTATAATTGAATTGAATTGAAAAGTATATAAGACCCAATACCTACCTATTCAAGCACCAGTTAATCAGACAAATCTGAAAACTCATCCTATAGCCAGCTCTAGTAGAACGCGATATATTATTATAGAAACATAGACGCAGAAACATAGCGCTTCAAGTAGGTATAAGTTGTTTAATAAATCAATAATCTTTAATTATAGTGACTATACTAAATAAACAATTATCGTTTTCTTGTCTACGTCAATCGTAATATTTTATGTTACTTTTCAATTTTCATAGTTTGGTCCATGGATCATATTAGAACCAGGACTGTCCGCAAGGAATGGTACAATAAAAAAAAAAAAATTAAGAAATCAAAAAACCCGTCTGCGCAAAAAGTTAATTTTAAATAAAAACTGAAAAGAAAAAAACAAGTCCAGTAGTCTAGAATTCTGTTATGTAATATAGAAGCGACTTTCACAGTCGGGACCCATTATTCGGAAAATTTTATCCGGTCTAGAATTTTTAATGGATCCCGACTGTTAAAGTCGCTTCTATATTACATAACAGAATTCTAGACTACTGGACTTGTTTTTTTCTTTTCAGTTTTTATTTAAAATTAACTTTTTGCGCAGACGGGTTTTTTGATTTCTTAATTTATTTTTTTATTTTACACTTTTTAGTTTTTTCAACTTTAAATCGCTATAGATCCTAAATGGTCCCTCAGAATGAAAAACTATAAAAGAAACCTAAAGATGATTTTCAAATACCTATTCAATAATACCCCACTCGATATAGTTCGTCAACTTTATTTTTTTTATTTGTTACAATATGGCGTCTGGTAGTCGCCATATTAAATTTTGATTACTGTCATGTCTTTAGTGACACTCGCAAGATTAAGACGAATCGATTGACGTAAGAATCATCAAAATCGGCCTACGCGTTTGGTCTCTAGTGTGCCACAAAGGTACAAACTTACATACATAGGCTGTTAAACACATTACCCTTCCTTTGCGTCGCGCAGTCGGGTAAAAAGGAGGCATGCCCGCAGTGCAGGCTTATTTGATTGATTGACACTGTAATTCCAATTAACATCCACATATATCTGTTAGGTTTAAGGATGTGAAGAAAATTTTATATTGCTATTTTTGGAATTCAATAAATAAAAAAAAATAAAAAAAAACAGTTATTCAGTAAGGAATATCAAAAAAGTATGGATGACTTTCAGATAAACCAGATTAATCGACCGAGAAAGAAAAATTGAAGCTCGTATTTTCGCTCTCGGAATAAACTTCTCTTAAGAATATGTCCAAATGCACTCAATTCCTGACCTGACCTGACAATTCAAGACCTGGGTCTTTATTGAAGTGACACAGGGGACCCCTTTATGAGCTGATTATGATAGGTAAATCAAATCGTATAGTTAACAGAACGCGACTCGAAATTGAATCAATGCAGCTTTTCCTCAGGACATTTTCCTTCACCTATTATGAGAAATCCGTACTTGAAAAATGACAGTTCATCCTCAGAATACACACCCACACACGACATCAAAATCTCATGAATAATCATCTCTACAGCCCCGGCTGAGTGTGTGCACCTAATAGTATTTTATGACGCTGCTTGTACGAATCTTTCTTTCTGTAAGGATATTTATTAATGTGATCAAATTAGGGAGGCGAAATGTCTTCCATCTGAGCTGTCACTGACGAAGATTCGTACAAGCAGCGTCATAAAATACTATTAGGTGCACACACTCAGCCGGGGCTGTACTGCCGTGCTAATTAAGAGTGCAGTAAGGTGGTTCGTCATCATTTCGAGAAAATCGCGCCTAAAGTTTTTATTTTTTATTTTTATGTTTTTCAATCCTTCTTATGATTTTTTCATATTTGTTTTATTTTTACTATATAGGAAAAAATTAATAGTTTTAACTGAGCTGACCTTCATTAGCACAGCTGCAATGTAGCGTTTTAAATCGCGAAAAAAGCATTTTTGCTTAGTATGCTCTTTAGCGTCTCTATAAGGCGTTCCTAATCAAAAGTGCAGTAAGGCTTGTAACTGCACTTAACGTTTGTAAGATCATATTTAACGAATGCACTGGGTACTTATTATAAATGCAGTAACTCAAATGTAATTTTTTGTATGAGGTATATTGGTAAAATTGTTGTACCACTGCATTTTTACGTAGTATCTTATCATCATAAATCCAATCGCGTTGCTAACAAACAATGCAGCAATCAATTTTACTGCACTTTTACTTAGTGTGCTCTATAAAGAACCCAATTCACTGGTGCTAATTAATAAAGCAGCAAATTACCATACTGCATTACTTATTAGTCTGAATTGACAGAAGCCTTTGAAAATTAGGTAATGCTAAGTGCAGTGGCTATGCTTACTGCACTCATAGTTAGTAATTTACGTGTCTGGTGATAACCTTACTGCACTCTTCTTTAAAAAATATCGGTTTCTAAACATGCTAGCTAAATGGGGATCAAATCATCATATAGAGCTTATTTTCACGATCTTGAATCTGTATTTAACTCATTTTTTGAAAAAACCTTACTTACTGCACTCTTTGTTAGCACGGCAGTGTAGAGATGATTATTCATGAGATTTTGATGTCGTGTGTGGGTGTGTATTCTGAGGATGTACTGTCATTTTTCAATAGAGTTGCCAGGTGTCCCGATTTGCGCGGGACGTCCCGATTTTCAGGGGGTAGGAGACGCGTCCCGATTTGCACCTGATCGGGACACTAAATGTCCCGATAAATCAAATGCCCCAGGCGAAATTCGGGAAAAATATCGATTGATATAATCTCTCTGTTTATCTCAATTCGTAAAGCGGAGAAAAGTAGAGCTCGCTTCGCTCGCTCTAATTATCTGTTTTAATACACATAATCCTAAAGAGTTCTGACCAAAGCTATAAGATGTGGTGGTGCTAACATTTACGAGCATGCGTCGCTCAATCCATAGCTATTATTATTACTTAGGTAACTTTGAACATGTTTTGTACGTAAAAAAAGCTCTGGCTCTAACCGATTTGTATTAAGAGGAAAAGTCGAGCTCGCTTCGCTCGCTCTACCTTTCTATTTTTGCATGGTTAAATCAAAAGATGTCTGACCACAACGCGCTAAAGATGTGCAAAAAAATTTCGAGCTCACTTCGATCGCACCGTTATTTTTTACACAATTAAGATTAATTGTTAAGATTTTCGGTTATGTTAGTGAGTTGGTTTTTGTTGGTTTATTGATATGTGGTTTATATATATGAATGTAAATATTAGAATAAGAATAAGAATATTTTATTGTTCAAATTGGGTACAATAAGATGGAATCAACGCAATTATCCGCGTCATCAAATAAAATTTTATTGTAATACCTACCTATTTTTTTATTCTTCTAGTCCAGTAACTCTGACTAGTTATTATTATGTAGGATTACATTCAGATGTAGGCACTAGTAATTTAAGTTGCAAAACGCAGTTAATTTCAAAATACCTTTTTTTTGTGTGTCCCGATCTACAACCCTAAATCCCGATTTTTTTACCTTCTGCCCCGATTTAAAACAAATCGGACCTGGCAACCCTAGCTGTCACAGATCTGTTTCATTAAATATCACATCCTTTAATATTCAGTCTGACAGGCACGGCTAAAATGAAATACAATATGAATTCTAGCTAAATATTAAAAGTGACAGCCCGTATAACAAAGACAAAAGGTTCAATATAACAACTAGGTATATTCGGAGCCTTTATACCTAATGAAAATTTACTAGACCCTGGCAGCGCCATAAGGGGCACTACTGCGTTATAATTTTATCGATGCCCAGTTGAGAAATAACTCTCTTTTTTGTCAATTGTCCGGTGAGACCTATATTTCCATAACATGACATTAGAAGACACGCGGGTCCGAACTGATTGCAGAGGTCAAGGGACAGAATGTCATGGAGAAATATGGAGGAGGCCTATGTCCGAAGACGGACTGATCAAGGGCTGTGATCGGTGGATATTTTCATAAAAGTTGCCCCTCCACTGCGCCCTCTGCTACTAAGAAGGACACACGGAAAAACGCAAACCCCCTTCGTAAGCCAGTAACATCCCAAAGAGAAATCACAGATAAAAGCCTAGAGTGCACTGGCCCATATCCACCGATATCCCCAGTCTGATCCGAAGAGACCTTAAGCAGCGGGGCACACGCGTTAGAAGCAACCCAGCCCCCCTTTCCTGCTCTTTATCGAAAAGCAATTAGGTACGCAGGATACCAATAATTTAAGTGCATAAATGTACGCGCTAAAAACAGAAGCACTCTCTCTCCTTACCCTCCTAATATTCTGACGGAACGGACGACTGATACGATCAGAGGTGGGGTCAGATGCAGTGGATGTAACTAGGTAGTAGCCACACGGTTGACGAAATTTTTTATTGCAGGGATTAACGTTGAGTCCGTTATGAGATGTCATTTTTGAAATACCAATCTCCAACTTGCCACAACACCATAACAACCACGGGACTTAAAAAAACCAACAACATGTCATTAAAGAATATACATTTAAAGAACTTTAAACCTTACAGCTCAGAGCAATAAGCTCAATCCTGATCATAGCGCTAGCTGCCCCAAGCCACCAGCAGAGTACGCCACTGTCACCATGTCCCAACGTCTTCAGTTACGAGCCATCAGGGAACGAGCCAGGGAGGTGGTATGGAGTCGTCAACTTGTCCACGGACAGCACACTGCATTCCCTTTGGCTGAATGTTGTGCTTGATAGTAAAGCTGATATACTCGGGGTAAGTATTCCTCAAAAGTTTAGGAAGCGCCTCTTGAGTGAACGTGCAGGCAGATGAATAATTCGCCTTCTCTACATGTAGGGCTTTCGAGGGATATACGTTGCCCAAAACAAAGGAAGTTGAGCTTTAATAAAATTGAAGGTGTGCCTGAAGTGGTCCTACTAGATCGATGTGTAGGTAGGTACTGGACTGATCCGTAAATAAGTTAAGAAAGATGCCACAAATATTTCATCATCTTCATTACCAAACCAACTTATTTAAACCTACCTATCTAATTCCGATGAACTTCTTCCGTTGTCTTACTTGTGCATTACATACCTGGGTACCTACACTTCATTCCATATAGGGACAAAAAGATATTCCGATCCCTATTAAGCTTCCTGGCCAATTGTGATTAATAGATATAATTTATTTATCAGAAAGATATAATGCGACATACCTTGGATTACTAAAGCTGTTCTAAAAATAAGTGAGAGTAAGTGTTTCACGTCTCTATTTCTGTAAATCAAAATAGCCTTAAAACTTCGTTGCTTTTTTGAACTTAGTTAAATCACTAATCTTCAATCTTTAATTCCAGAACTGGATAGGAGATGTAACAACAGTTGACAATATCGACTTCAAAATCGAAAACACAAAGATGCAGGTCCACCCCGGACCGGCTACAGCTGTCCGTTTCTTCGTTCAGTTCAATCCTCTGAACAAAACTCCTAAACTCCAAGCCATAAGACTCAACGGCCGCGAAATCTGTAACGCAAACAATCCTCTGCCTGCAGTAGACCGCCCTGAAAACGACAATAGACCGAATAGAGCAGACACTACGGCGAGACCTGTGTCCAGACCAGATTCCACAGTTAACAGACCATCAACAAGGCCGCAGAGTAGACCAGAAGAAAGACCTGATAGAACACAGGATAGACCAACTATAAGGCCTGAAGATAGGCCGCAGACAAAACCGGTTCAAGGAAGACCTTCTGGAGATGGTCCCGTGTATGTACCGACTCCTAATCCGCCTATTGATCAGAGCAACGCCAACCCTTATAGCATGTAAGTATGTTTATGCTAACTCCACGCTCGCTATATCGCTTCATTTAGACACCAAATTATTTTAACCGTCGCAAAAACAAAGTAACATCATTAATTAGTCCAGAACAACACAACAGTTTTTGTTGACTCACTGTCTCTACTGGGATACAAAAAATCTGTTCCTATTATAATATTTTGTAATTTACGATTACTTCACTAAAATGTTCCTCAAATTGCCATGCCTTAATTGCGATACCTTATGAAGTTATGACATCTTATCAATTTGCAAACTCTTGATCATTTTTTTCATAATCACTAAATAATTATGGGTATTCTAAATAATAAGATTAGTAAACAAAGCCAATGCTAGAAATGTTATTGATTCCATTTACTTTATTAAATAAATAGTACTTACCTAGATTACACTCCTAGGACAGGAAAGTAAGAAAGGTCCTTTCCTTCTAAAAAATAGTAGATTGTTTTTTTTTTTTTTTTTTTTTACTTAGCCTCTTCAATGTCCCACTGTCCCCAGATTGTTATTATTTTACTATTTTTCTCATCGACGGAAGCGAAAAGCGGCAACTTCGTTTAGCGCAGCGGGACGAAAGTTGACGCTTTTCCCCGGAGGGGTGAAAAGAAAGGTTACATGTGATCTGACACTTTATTTACTCTCCTGCCCTCGGTGTGTAATCTACTATTACTTCACCTTTTCGATTGTCCATATGTTGTTAGTAGCACAAGCTTTTAAGCACAAAGTAGATTATTTAATTCGTATTGTCTATATACAAAACGAATTCTCACTAATTTCCACCTAAATCTACCTTTATTTTCCTAATCTAATCTTCTTATATCTTCTAGTACCTAATTGATAACACGCACAGCCTATCCGACACAAGCTTTGTTAACAGAGGTGGTGGGCAGATCCCTGCGCAGAGCGTCGGTGTCCAGACTGAGAGCAGGCCCACTGCTAGGCCTGAGAGACAGAACGTGTACCAAGTCACGCCTGCCAACCCTGTCAGGACCACGACGGAGAGGAGAAGATACGAGGAGGACTTTGATGACAGGTATAGCATGTCTTTTTCATTATACGAGCCTCTGAGTTGTGGATTTTGCGGTCACCGTCCTTGGGATTTCCCAAGCGAGTTTACATTAGGTATAGGTACAATCTATATCATTTCATGGAAGGATAAGATCAAATAACCTTTAATGGATGAGTCCAGACTAAGATTTTGTGTCTCGTACCAGAATTGACAAAGCTAAAAACTAGTCTTTGCCCGCGAATTCGTCCGCGTAGGTTTAAATTAGAATATCGAAAAATCCTTTCTTAGTACATTGTCTGTCAGTGAGTCAGTCACTGAAGTGTTTTATATAAATAACTATAGATTATTATCTTCTGAATTTATCTTGTTGGAAGCAAGTCTGTGGTCAACTTGCTGTCAGAGAATGTACAAGCCGCCTACCACCACTGCCCACCACACACCCTTCTCATCATTATTCGTGAAAGGAGCCTTTGCCCTGCAGAGGAATTCTACAGTTAATATCTTACTCCCAAGCAGCAAAATCTGGTACTATAAAAGACCTGAGAACGTTTTAGAGCGTGCTAATTAGTGTTTATGATTAGCACTATAATGGTGTTGTAAACGTCTAGAGAACCCCAAAAAGGCCCTAGTTTTATCACTAATTTATTCTATAAACATTACATAAAGGCTCTCACGGTGATAAATCTACTACTATTAAAGTAACCGAAAAACGTTTATAGTGCTATTTTGCACCGTAATCGATTCTGTTTCGCTATCCTAAGTACGTAAGCGCTTAACTAACAAAACAAATTTCGGTATGTGAATAATATGTTTTTTTTATGTCATTCGCCATTGCTTAACGTAACATGTATTACCTAATAAAAAGGTCATACTACAAAACATCCATGGACCGTAACTCTGCCGTAACTTGCACTTGCGAAAATAATTGTATCGATAAAATCACTATGCTGATTTCAAATTTGACAATGCGCCCTCATAATTTTCGTGTTTTAATAAAATGTAAATTAATAAAATAAGGAATTGTCCCGACTATGGCTGTTATAGTACACATTGGCTACAGCCGTGCTGCTAATGTGCTATCATTGCAGAAAACAGCAGCCATGACAGTATGCCACCATTTATGAATTACCAGTGATATAATTGGTACTCAAAAGTTAGTTACAGATCTAATTAGTTCATAAATCGTTAATTTTAGTACTTTTATGTCACGCTTTAGTCTCGTAGCAGTACCACAAACTCAATTATAAAGCAATTTAAGCCATTTATGTTCATTAGCAACGGCACCAGGAGTAGCTATGGTACTATTTAGTACTATAGAGGAGTTTTCGTGACTTTCACAGAACTGTCCCCATAACGGTGTGGAGGGAGCTTTTAAGAAGCTAAAACATTACGTAATGGTCGTGTAAGGTTAATTTATAGTGCAATTTGATCCTATAATAGGGTTTTCGATATAGCTTCAATACTAGTACTGTAATAACAATTTTGACTCATTATTAGTGCAAAATAGATACATAAAAGTGTCAGTAAGGTTGTCTATAGTACTAAATAGTACCATATCCGCTTTTTTCATATCGATTACAGTGCAACACTTTAAAGGTTCTTTTGTATGGTCCTGTAAGCGTTCTAAGAGCTGAACTATAGAACTTAAATGCTCTTTAATCTTATAGAATCAAAACGCTCTTTTAAAAACCTTTATAGTACAAGCAGTCACAATGGTTACCATTATAGGCGTACTATATCACTATTTGGTGATAAAACGCCTAGGTTATACAGCCTTCTGCTAATTACTTTTACGTATTTATTGGGAATGGATTAAAGATGATGAAAATGTATGACAATGAGGTGTATGAAGCGTGATAAGTGAATCATAACCGCCCAAACTCCCCTAAAGCCGAGCCTAGCCTCAGCCTACACCTAAAGGGTAAAAGCGTGATTGTATGTAAGTAGGTATGTACGTACCTATAGGGTCCTTCTTAATATGCTGACACTTTTTTAGGGAGATGATCAGACCATCAAACTGAACAACTCTCTCTATGGGACCAAAATCTAAATCGCGAAAAAAAAATCTGCCCCTCCATACAAAGCTGCAAACCTACGCGAGCCAAATGTATGGGACAGCAGATTTTTTTTCCCGCGATTTCGATGTTGGTCCCATAGAGAAAGTTGTTCAGTTTGATGGTCTGATCATTCCCTTTAAAAAGTGTCAGCATATTAAGTTGGACCCTGTATATGCGGATTCGGAAATCGAATCAGAAATGAAGAGATTTGTACCAGAACCCGGGTAACCGACATAGCTCAAAGAATTGCTAAATTAAAGTGGCATTGCTCGCAGAACCGATTTAGATTCAGATTCATTTATTTGATTGATTTTATGGCCGATAGGGCCGAAGAGGCAACCGCGTATCGGAAAGCGCAGCATGGGTAGGCGGTCCAACAAGGTGGACCTAGGAAGGCGGCGGGAACCCGTTGGATGAGGGCAGCGCAGGACCTGTCGTTTTGGCGATCCTTGGGGGAGGCCTATGTCCAGCAGTGGACGTCTATCGGCTGATATAATGGTGATGATGATATGCGGATTAGAAAAATACGTGTACCTGCTTTAAAGCAAGTGGCATTGCTCCCACTATACTCAACAACCTTGAACAGAAACTTGTTTATAATTCGCACTCCTGCTGGAATGTAAATTTAGAAATAGAAATTGATTTAGGTATTATGCGCATGTCAAGAAGTTGTTCACAAATATTATAACAGTTCAATATGCTCTGCCTTTAAAGGCGTATAATAAAATTCATAGGTAATTGAAATGTCAAACAAACTATCAGGTACTCAAATAAATTAAAATATTATAAAGAAAATTTAAACCTGAGATAAATCAAACAGTCATTAGATAAAAACAATAAAATTAAATTAAAATTATCACAATTACCATATTACATTAGTTCATCGTAGCTTATCATCGTAGTTTATCGTAGCTTATTCCATACGAAGGCTCAAAATATAAAGCTCTCCACTACAAGGCGTTTGATTGAATTCATTAACTATACTTAGTTTAATCTGTGACCGAAAATAAACCACCGAATTTATAATTGCAGTAAACCGAACCCAGATGACTACTTCACGGGTGAAAGGCCTACGTTTGTTGTTCCGAGCAACACTGGATCATCGTCGAACAACAACAACAACTTTTTCAACAACGACAATAGTAATCACAACAACAATCGACAGGTTAGTGTGTATCATTGTAACTCTAAAAACAGTGAAGGAAAACATCGTAAGGAAACCTGCATTCGCTGAAGAAGAAATGGATCGATGCGTACCTAGATGCCTACGTATGTGAAGTCTACCAATCGCCATTGGGCACGCGTGGATAAACGCCCATACATCCTCGTTGAGTGTAGGCCTGTGCCCTGCAGTAGGACGTATGATTATGATGAAGTGTCGCATAGGGGCAAGCGTGGTGGACTAACGCTCCATAGGTACCACTTGGGAGTTGGCCTGGTTCCCTCGGTTCGGTTTCATCGAGCTATTTCTGTAAATCTGACTGAATACCGGGGTGCAAAGGAAGAGCCTCCCGAGTGACGAAACCTGAGTTTGTCAGGCGCACCCTGGGCAGTCAGCCTCGATACCACCATTGCTGACTGACAAATCTTTACACTACAGCGTGAGTGATTGTCAGTGATATAGTTCGTGCTGACTCGCAAGAAGTTGAAGACTAAATACCAGTTTCCGCAAAAACAATTTTAAAGCTCCAATCTTCTTCTTTTCATGTGGGCAAGCCCTGGTGTCAGAGTTTTTTCAGACCGCCTTACGGCCTCTGACGTGGTTTTTATGTAACGACCACTACCACCAACCAACGGCTTAACGTGCCATCCGAAGCACGGAATCATCTTTCTTTTTCAGACAATCAGGTGATTCAGCCTGCAATGTCTTAACTAACTGGGGAAAAACGCACAAAGTGACATATCACTAGGTGTCCCCCGTGGGAATCGAACCCACGACCTCCGTGTCAAGAGCCTAAGCTCTTAACCATTAGACCACGGAGGCTGAAAGCTCCAATAATAATCAGAAAACCTGGATAAAAAGTTAATTAAATCCTAAAAACCATTGATTACATTTCTCAAAGGAGCGTTTGGGGCGGAGCAGTCAGCTCTTTAGCCTCCGACAAAAAGTTTCAACCAAATCCGTCCAGTTTTTGTGTGGTGTTAGTAAAAACAAATAAACAAACAGACAAAAAATTAAAACAAAATTGATTTGGAGGGACATACCTTAAAGCCGTATCGTAACTTTTTTGTAAATAATCTTCGATGTGCAGACACACTTCTGTTACCGTTTTATTATAGAGCTGTTTAAGAAGCGAATTAGATAGAATTTCTGTCAGCCTCAACACAAGCTGCTGCTTCAAACTCTGTATTTCGGCTGTTTCATAATAAATAACGTAAGAATTCAAAGAAACTAATTTCCCGCTACTGAATGGTTTGATTTGAGGTCCCAATCACGATTCAAGCTTAGTTCCTTATGCGAAGGATGAAGTATAAAAAAAACTTTAGGTGTAATTACCACTAGTTTATTCATCTAATCGAATAACCGTGAGAACGAGAGTGACATATTCTACTACGAGGGCCAAGTGCGAATTGGTGGAGGCAATTTACCTTAGTTACTTTGCCATCGGAGTGTCTGACCTAGCTTAAGTAGTACCTAGATAAGTAAACCGTTTCCTACAGCAATATCCTGGACTAACTATGCTTAACGTGCCTACATGCACAGAAGCACTGAAACGGTCACCCATCCAAGACAGCACAGGTTTTACAGGTAGACGCTAGAAAACTTGTTGTATTTTTTGAAACTAATTGTACATCGTTTCATTCTCATCAATCGACAAATAAGTTATAAATAAAGTGGGAAGGACACAAGCCATCTATCATCTTAGCAACTAAGTTCCTACAACAACAACATACTCGGTCATTTATTCGTCGAATCTGAACCGGATATCTATCAATTAAATATTAATTTGATTTGAATATTTTAAATGTCAACAGGCATCACAGTTATCATAAATTCATAACACAACATGCAATTATACACCACTATTATGATTCACAATAAAGAAAAAAGAATCTTTCTATTTCTAGTTTTTAATTACTAACAAAATTTTAAAGGTGTATTCAGACCATGAAACTAACTAATATTTTCCTGAGGAACATGGGCCGAAATTGTTTTTGGACCTCCCATAGAAAATCGATCGGCCGATCCGCACTTTTGTATTAGTCTAGGAAATCTACGGATTTTTGTATGGAGTAGGTTGCATTAATTGCACTTTAGGGGATTATTTTTGAATATAGTAGATACATACCTGGAAAACATAAATTATCAATAATCCACGATTTTTTATTGTGTATTATTGAATAATTAAGACATTTACAAAACATTAAATTTAGGTATGAACAAAAAATTGAAAACTGGTGATTTTGTACAGGACGGCTTCGCTCAATACGTTTTACTTATAACAATAATAATCCCCGGTTAATATCGTAAATTTGAGTAGATATTTAATATTTTGTTAGTCTTAAAAAATTCTAACCTCAAAACCTAATTATTTACTGTTCGCTTGTACACATTAAACTTGCATTGCGATAATTAACTGTCTCTTTTGCTAGTATGCTGGAAGAAATATCTTTAGAAATAAGCTTGCTCTTTGTACATTTATATCGATTTTTATGTATTTCTCAGGTTTCTGAGCCTGTATAACCACGAAATATGGAAAAAATTGTTACAAACTAATACAGATATACGTTCAAACACAATTTACTAGAGTGTCTTTAATGCAATCTCAAACCGTATTTTTCCCCGACTATATAGAAAGTCCAAAAAAATTGTCGACCCATTTTCTTTAGATTCAAGGTCTGATGTACGCTTAAAGTTCAATTCAATTATACTTTATTGCACACCAAAACAGAACTTATAGGTACCTTGTTATGTTAGTAATTAAAAAGTAGTAGTGTTGTTTTATATTTTGCTAAAAAACTGTTTTATTTTACATTTTCATTTTCATTTAATTCATATAGACAACAAATACATCATACATTTCACACCTTAGACAATAGGTTACATAATATGGGTAGGTATCGAAGCTTCTTCTAACGTTTATTCCTGAAAGAAGATTTTAGCCCAGAAGTGAAATCCTAATAGGCTTTGGTAACTAACAATAACTCCGATTTAGTAGGTACTTATGTGTATTAAAAAAGTACATATAAAAGAACTCATCTATTTAAGACTACCATTACCTACATGAGGCGATATGATATGAGTAAGGCAACTGTAGATTTTCTATGTTATTTCTGTTATTTTTGACCGCCCCAAAAGGGATTGTGGTCTTGATTTTGTTTTAAAATTGTGTATCTAGTATGTGTGAATTACGTCACAATTTACAGAACAACGATTAGATGATAAATTGATGACGTCATTAAACTTCACCTCTGGTTTTCCTCGTTTATTTCTTCGCGACGAGAGTCTAAAGTCATTACGTTTATCATCAGTCATCACTATCTGACCTTAATGTTAATGACGTCAGATGACTTTTTGTTATAATTAGGTAATAAGTACCTCTTTATATTTGTGGTATTTACTGAGGCCTCTCGGTACTACCGACCTAATTAGGGACGTCAAATATAACTCATCGATAAAACATTTCGACATTTTCTTTTTCTTACTAAACTCGGGTAATGGAACTTATGACATACAATACAATAATTTATTCTGCTAACTAATCTGCTTTCTGCTTTCTAATTTTTTTTTTTTTTTTTCTTCTGTTTAGAATGGTTCTAGCGCTTTTACTATTTATTCAGTTTTCTTTCAAATTAACGAGTAATTTTAGTACCACCTGCTTTAATATTTAAGGTCTATACAGGCTGATCTGATTGGCAGGCATTGCATTGGTTTATTTATTTTCCTGAGAGTTCAATTCTCATTTTGAATAGGATCGAAAGGTGTAGAGTAGACCTATGTGTAGAATGTAGTATAGAATAGATCATTCAACGTGGGTAACATGTTACCATAAAGCGTTACAATAATTAGTTTCAAACGTCAATAGTACTATCATTCGGTAAACTTAAGTATGTTCTTTAATAATTTTTAATTGGGTAGGTAATCAACGTAGCTCAAATATAGACAAGGGACTGTACCTATAATATCTAATTAAATATTTAGATAGGTATTGTGATTGAAACAACAATTAAACTAATATCCAAAACCATTGATTTATCAAAAAGATAACTATTAAATATATCAAAATGGTTTCTCAAACCATTTGCGGTCGCTTTTTAATCATTATAGGTATAAAACTTTAAAGAGCATGACAATGCTGTTAATTTTTGAATTTCTGTAAGTACTTAAACTTTTAACTTCTTAGACTATTTCTTGACGAGGGTGTGGTACCTAAAAGACGACGGGCAAAGTTTTCTTAACGTTACCACATATCACACACCCGTATAGTGGCGTGAAAAGCAAAGCAATTGCATTTAGCGTCAAGACTCAAGCAGGCGATCGGCCATAATTTTATGCATGTAAATGGATGATCTGTATATTGTACAAATTGCTAAATCTTTTCATCGAAATTTGAACGAATTGAGCATTTGTACAAACCGGGAAATTTTACTGACTGCGGGTAGGTATTATTGACAGATTGTACAAATTGCTAAATCTTATCATCGAAATTAGAACGAATTGAGCATTTGTACAAACTGAGAAATTGTACTAATTGCTCATAATTCGATATTACAGGTCCATGATGGTGATGATAATAAAAATAAAAAAAAAAATAAAAATAAAATAAAAATCATTTATTTCAGGATACAAGGTCCCATATACACAAGATTTCAATACAATGTTAATATAAATTATAGGATATCACATTAAAATGTTCGTCAAAAATATAAAAATTGTCATAGATCTTTCTTATTATTGAGTTCGGAGACGCACGCGCGCGCTGCTCGAAGGAGGCTCTCGCGGTCCTCATCACTGCAAAGAAATCATTGACCCTGTTCTCAGCAAACATACCAGATGCGCTACACCTCCACGGCAAGCCCAACATGCCTCTAAAGGCGTTGTTAAATTGTACTCTCAGCGTATTGTAGGCGCGCTGTGTATAGGAGTACCACAAGTGGCCGGTGTAGAACGGCTGGCAGTACGCTTTGAACAGCGTCACCTTGGCGTCCTTAGAGCAGCGCGCGAACCGTCGCGCCAGCATGTTGGCTCGCATGGCGAGCGCGCGCCGCTGCCTCTCGAGGTCCTCATCATCCCGCAGTCTGTCGGAGACTATGTGACCCAGATATTTGAATTCTGATACCACTTTAATTTCACAACCGCGCAGGTACACTGGCAGTACTTTTGTAGGTCCTTTTTTATATTTAAAGACAACCAACTCCGTTTTTTTGACATTATAGGAGAGACCGTGAGTCTCCGCATACCGCTCACATATACTTATTAAATTCCTAAGTCCTCTGATTGATGGGCTCAGCAGCACCATATCATCAGCGTAGCTGAGATTGTTTATTAGTTTATCATTCACGTAACAGCCGACTTTGGTGCTGCTGAGCTCCTCAATCAGCTGATTTACATATAAGTTGAACAGGATCGGCGACGTGAGTCCACCCTGCCTAACACCGCACTCCAGTTTGTAGGTATCAGACAACTCTTTACCCCAACGTACCACATTAGACTGATTCCCGTACCAGTACTCCAACAGACCGACTATATTCTCAGGTACACTAGTTTGTCTTAGCTTTTTCCAAAGAAGTTTATAATTAATTGTGTCAAAAGCACGACTTAAATCGAGAAAACATGCATAAACTGAGGTGTTTTTCTTTACATAGCTTTTAACAGTATTTTTTAATGCAAATATAGCCAAATCTGTCGAAAGACCGGGACGAAAACCAAACTGTGCATCATTCAGTGGTATATTTTCCGAAAGATTTGGATTTAGGAGTCTTTCTAATATTTTTGAAAAAACAGTAGCTAGTGATATGGGTCGATAGTTAGACAGGCTGGACACGTCGCCGGTCCTGCACTTCACCAGTGGGACTACAACTGCTTTCATGAGGGACTCAGGCAGATAACTATGCGCTAAACACGCATTAAATAACATGGACATTTTTTCAAATAGCAGAGGACCTGCCTTACTAATATGCTCAATACTAAGATGGTCGTGACCGGGTGATTTGCCCCGCGCCATCGCCCGCACGCACTCATGTACCTGCCGAGCGGTGACGCGGAGCTCGCCACCCGACCGCTGCCCCGCGCTTCGGCTTGGGTCTGGGGCGCGCGCTCGCTGTGCCGACCCGTGCGTCTCCTCGTCATTACATAATACGTCAGGTTTTACGTTAAACTGTGACACAAACATATTTGCAATCTGTTTACAATCTTGGCAATTATTTACGGACAAAGGAAGGCCTGGCTTATCATTTAATTTCTTAGCTGATTTCCAAAATTTTGAAAAATTTTTCTCTTGTCTATATTTGGCAACAATTTCCATTTTAATTTTTTCCTCATTGTTTTGACAAAATCTAATTTTCTTTTTAAACTCTCTCCTACTGTTTATCATTTCGTTATACAAATTACCTTCTTTTGGACTACCATGCAGTACCCATAGTTGATACGCTAATCTAGCCCTAGCATGGCTGTCTTTGACATGAAAATTCCAACCTGGTATTTGTTTCTTTTTTCTAACAGATTTACCAACATAGGAGCCAATAGCGGCCTTTGATAAGCATTGAATGATTTCATTATAAAACATATCAATTTTTACATGATGTTCTACATTTTTACATGATGTTGTGTCACATAAACATTTAGATAAACACAAATTCTCTGCGATATTTTGATTACATAGTTTCGAATATTTTAGCACTTGGTTTGGGTCTCTATTTCCCCATAATATTTTATTGATTATAAGCAAGGACGTATCACAGTTTGTAGTTTTCGGTTTAATAATACTTAAGTCGCACTCAATTGATAGTGGGAAGTGATCTGACCAATAGACGTCATCTAGCACGTAAACATTAGTGACAAGCTGCATCGCGCTCTGCGTGGCTACGCAGTGATCGAGCCAGCTCGTTGTGCCGTGCGCCTCGCTCCTGTACGTGTACGCGCCCGAACATTCACCCAAAATATTTAAATCAGCACATACCCAGTCCTGGTCCATACAATATGCTGCCAACTCTCTTCCAAAGAGGCTATTTACGTTTGCATTGTAGTCACCCAACATCAAAACACTTTCTACATCGTTATCTTCCACAATGGCACTAAGTTTACCGAGACATTCCGTAAATAACGGTAAGTTATCCGCACAGTCTGTAGGCATATATATCGACATCACTATCAGACTTCGATTACACAAAACAAACCGCACTGCCGCAATACGCTTAGACTCACTTTGTAACGGTATCGCGTGGGGAAAAAGACTTTTCCTCCACAACAACGCAACTCCGCCGTAGGGTCTTCCTTTCAGCGTTCCTGCTGCTGTATCAACTGCAGAAATACCATGATACGCAAAGTCCGGGTGTATACTGCTCAGATAATCGATGTCGTCGGGTAACAGCCATAGTTCCTGTAGCGCTATGATGTCGTACTTACTGCATAGGTCTCTGACGTGTAAGTTGCATCGTTTAATTGACTTGCAATTAAAACTTATGAAATTCACTTTATTGGCATCGTTTGACATGACCTAAGTTAGGTCGCAGTAAAATCCTGTTTACGGACACGGAACCCTCTAAACTCGATTCCAATTGGCCAGAAGTTCTCGTTTGTAAAAACACTGTATTTGTGGGAAGGTACAGTTATTTTAAAAGATGCAAACGAGGCAGGTTTTTGGGGAGCAAGCAGATCTACGCTCACAACCCTTTCACCAGATTCAGTTATGAAGTCCTTAATATCTTGTTCTGTTGTACTTTTATCGAACCGTGTCACATACAGATATGAGTAACGAGTAGCAACCCGAATTTTACTTGAGGTAATGTCCGCTTTTCCTTGAATATTGTTTCTATAGGGTTTTCTTTTATTCTCGTTTCCCTTAGAACTCTTTTCGTTTTTGTGTTCTCTCTGCTGTCCACCCGAATTATGATTAGGTGGTCGCCGTGAGTCCTGTCGCGCAGACGGCGGCGAGCGCGGCGGCGGCTTAGGGGGCGAGGGAATGGGGCGCGGGGGGTTCTTATTTTCTGCACTCCCACTACCCGTCGCTGGCGGTACCGCCGCTTGTTGCGCGTAAGTGGGGGGAGGGCGCGGGGCATGCGCGGTCAGGGGGGACGACTGTCCTACCGGAGTCACGACCGTTGAGTTCAATTGCGAACTACCCTCACTTATTATTGTTCTGTTCTGTAGATCTAGATCTTTCCGAATGTCTGATACTTCTTTCTGCAGATTTTCAGTCTCAGATGACTTGGAATAAGTCGACTTGATTGTATTTATTTCCTGCTTAATGATCACTAGGTCCTTTAGAAGGGTCGTTACGTCGATGTAATCGAAGGTTACTGGAGGAAGGCGGCTGAGATTCTGGGCCACGAATGTAGGCAGCTCTGCAGGTTCTGACTCCTTAAGCGTCGTGATGATGTCTTGCAGATCGCGTTTACTTCTACCATCAGATTTTCTCAAAACACGTCGGTTTAGTGATTCAAATAGAACCCGTTTAGCACACTCCACTTCCTTCTCCGTGAAATTTGTATCACATATTTGCAATAACGAGGCTTCGTCCATAACATCGATTTTGCAACTCACAAAACACAACAGTTCATTAATCACAACACGACAACAATCGCATTTCGTCATTTTAATAAAAATAAGCGCATGAGCGAACGTGACCGGCCGCACTCATAAAGGATACATTTTAGTCAGTGCGTAAACTCGGAGCTAATTTCGAAATCGCGAAAGTAAAATCTGTTGTTTCATAACAGGGTCCAACTTAATATGCTCACAGTTTTTAAGAGGATGATCAGACCATGAAACTGAACAACTTTTTCTAAGTGACCAACATCGAAATCGCGAAAAAAAATCAGCCGTCCCATATTTGGCATACGATCTCAAAATTGGTGAATGTTAATCAGCTTGACGAGTGGCTAAAGTTTCTGCACTGACGAAATAGTTATTTGTTATGCTAGGCTGCAAAGTTGCTTTTTGGCGCGAGTACTTTTATTGAAACCTGAGCAAGCGAAGGACTCTAGGATTGAACCACGAGCGAAGCGAGTGGTTCAAATAATAGAATCCTGAGCGTCTAGCGAAGGTTTCAAAGGTACGAGACGCAGAATAACTTTGCAGCCGAGCGAAACACACAATTTTTCACCTCACAACAGCGAGGAAAAAAAGTGAATTGCTAAAAAGAACATTTCAAAAAGTTTTTATTTTCGTGCTGGCCAGTGTCATGAAATAGTTATTAAGCATTTTCAGTGCATTGGCGGTATACAAAAATATTGAATAGACAAATTCGAATTTCAAAAACTCTTTGCACGCTAGCGGATAAAATACACTTTTGCACTCAGATTTCGAACGATAAACAGAATCTTTCCGAGCTTGTGAGGTGAAAAATGTATTCTGTATTGTATTGCGTCGATTCCAAATATGTAATGAGATAAATGCTGGAGAATGATGATAGATGATTTAATGACATTCTGAACTTTGTCGTAATTGATTCAGAGTCTTAATTAAACCATACCTACTCATTTAAACAATACATCAACTAAGTACAGGTTTGATATCGTGTAATCAAAACTGAGATAAAAATCATTTAATGATTCTATCATTAAACTCATGAGAATGAACTAAGTAGGTAAAAACATGGATTTTCCTTCGTCTCGACGGTACAAAAACTAAGGAATGTTGTTAGGTACGTGTAGGTAGGTACACATTGCTATTATCTTTGCATTAAAGGCTTCCGCACATTGCAGCGATTTTATCGGGCGATAATATCGCTGCGATTTTGCGATAATTGTTCTCAGTACATTTTGTATGGGGACGCGCTCGATCCTACACACTGCCGCGATATTATCGAGCGATAATATCGCTGCGATTTTGCGATAATTGTTCTCAGTACATTTTGTATGGGGACGCGCTCGATCACACACACTGCCGCGATATTATCGCAACCTGACGCAATCTCTTTCGACTACATTCAGTGGTGGGTGCATGCATGACGCGAATCGCGGAATCGCTGCAGTGTGTAAGGTGTCGCGATATCGCTGTCGATAATATCGCTCGATAATATCGCTGCAATGTGCGGAGGCCTTTAACCACATTTTGCTCTTAAACTATAGGTACCTACTTAAGAACCTAACTCTGTGGGTAGGATAATAGTTATAGTATACCTACTGTTAACCTACTGTACCTACTGTAAACGACAACTTGATCCAACATTTGCATTTTGCATCATGCATACTGTGCATGCGATCATGACTATAGGTACTCCCCGAGGGGGTAGTCAGAGATAATCAGAAAACTCTGAACATCCACGTTTCACTTAGTATAACGTACCGTGTGATGGGGAGTTAGGTACCTACCTAATAACCTAAGCCAAAGCCCGTCACCGTTAGTGGCCAGATAAAAGACCCAAAATTGTAATTCCACCAATCAAGCATTTCATATCGAACTATACCTACATGCTCGTCTTATTTTTCCAGGAACAATGTGGTAAAGTGGTGCGCAACAATCCCAACCCATTGGTGGTGAACGGGAAACCAACCCTGGAAGGACAATGGCCATGGCAGATAGCGCTGTACCAGACTCAGGTACGAGCATAACAGATTTGTAAAATTATTGTCTACATTGAAACATTGACAGACTATACTTATAACGGTAACCTAAACCACAACGTGGACACTTTTTCATACTGATAAACTGACAAGAAGAGGCAAGCATGCGCGATAGGTACTGAGAGAGGACGATATTGCAAACGAAAATGTTGATAATTAGTTAGTATTGAAAGTAGGATCAAACTTCGTTTGCATGCGCGCGGTCGGGCGCGCTGTAAGGACTATCATCTGAAAGCTCTTAAGCCTTTCAAGCCTGATTATGCAGCGCTCGGTTCAATCAATCAACAAATTGGTTAGCCTCCTCACTACCTAGGTATTATAAAACTTGCGCACTTATGCTCTCAACATTATCTCGTAATAATAACACTGGAGCAATCTCCAACCATCCTTTTTCCTCTATGTTTACTGAACATTCCAGACAGTGGACAATAAATACATCTGCGGTGGTACCCTGGTGTCCCACCAGCATGTCATCACGGCCGCCCACTGCGTCACCCGCAAGGGCTCCAGCCGGGTCGTCAACAAGAACACGCTGACTGTGTACCTGGGCAAGCACAACCTGAGGACTTCTGTTGAAGGCGTACAGATTCGACTTGTGAGTACCTATCTTACAAATACATCTGCGGTGGTACTCTGGTGTCCCATCAGCACGTGATCACGGCCGCCCACTGCGTCACCCGCAAGGGCTCCAGCCGGGTCGTCAACAAGAACACGCTGACTGTCTACCTGGGGAAGCACAACCTGAGGACTTCTGTTAAAGGCGTTCAGTTTCGACTTGTGAGTACCTATCTTACAAATACATCAGCGGTGGAACCCTTGTGTCCCACCAGCACGTCATCACGGCCGCCCACTGCGTCACCCGCAAGGGCTCAAGCCGGGTCGTCAACAAGAACACGCTGACTGTCTACCTAGGGAAGCACAACCTGAGGACTTCTGTTGAAGGCGTTCAGATTCGACTTGTGAGTACCTACCTATTTTAACTACATATCATAAAATGTATCAACCAATCTTAACATTGAAAGAAGTAGTTATGTCAGAAGCGACATAAAGTTGACCACTAACTTGCCTCCGCAAATCCGCACTGGGCCCGCATGGTGGAGTATGGCCCACTCCCTCTCACCCTTATTCGTAGTCCACCCTTAGATCAAAGTAAAATTAATGGATAGGCCTTACGCGAACATTTCAAACCAGAGAAATGAGGCAAAACAAATGAAAGGTATATACTTCAGTATGCAACTACCCTAGATTTGACAGATAATGGCGCTAGTTTGTATGGACCAAGTGCCCTAGTAGTGTGCTTCAACTTAGCGGGCTTTAGGCCTATCCATTAATTTTACTTTGATCTGAGAGTACACCCAGGTTTCAAACGACCGATCTTTGAAAAAACTATGCGTTATTTTAATCAATTTTCAAATTTTCAGGGTGGTTTAGTTTAGACCAACAAACTGAACAACTTAACAAGAAATCACAAAAAAATCTGCTGTTTCATACGTTTGAGTCGAATAGACATTTGCAGTTTAATCCTTCGATCAAAATAAAATTAATGGATAGGCCTTACGCGAACATTTCAAACCAGAAAAATGAGGCAAAAAAAATGAAAGGTTTACTTGTCACTTGTATGCAAGTGCCCTAGATTTGACAGATAATGGCGCTAGTTTGTATGGACCAAGTGCACCAGTAGTGTGCTTCAACTTACCGCACTTCAGGCCTATCCATTCATTTTATTTTGATCTAAGGTTTAATCGATTTCATGTTTGCTCCTCTATACGTTGTTCAATGTGATGGTCTTAACTACTCCTGAAAATTTGGAAATTGATTCCCCCCGTCAGGTATGGTGTTGATCAGACCATAAACATAACAACTTTCTCTATGGAAACCTAAAGTAGGTTTCCATATCCTCCCGTCTCGATCCAAATGTATGCAGCTGATTTCTTTTCCGCGACCGATCGATATTGGTCCCATAGAAAAAGTTGTTCAGTTTGATGGTCTGATCATCCTCTTAAAAAACCGTCAGCATATTAAATTGGACCCTGTATAGTCATCAATTACAGGAAACCAGAACACTATTAGCAATTCTCTATTTTTACAAGCTTTTTTATACCTAAACACACCTTAACTCAACAGGTAGGAGAAATAACAGTGCACCCACAGTACAACGCGTCGTCCTTCGGCAAAGACCTGAGCGTCCTGAAGCTCCGGGAATCTGTGACCTACAGCGACTTCGTGCGACCTGCCTGCCTGTGGCCGGAGAACCAGGTGGATCTCACCAATGTCATCGGCAAGAAGGGATCGGTGAGTACCTGGATTAAGATATTTTAAACATAGAAAATAGAGGGGAAGAGAGGCAGAGGAAGACCTAGACAGAGATGTCTAGCATAGTGAAAAAAAAGATTGATGTCGAGTCGTAACAAGAACTCAAGACACTAGCGGAGAAGAGAGAGATAGTTACTTAATATTCAAGCAGGAGCACCCAAAATCACAGTGTGTTTGGTTACTACTTAAATACCAGTAAAAAATATTAGGTCATATCTACTCGTACATTAGTTTAATACAAACCAATGCCTAGCTCCCAAACTAGGATTTCCTGTCCTGTAGGTACCTAACTACCATAAAATGTTTAAAAGGTAGGTATACTCCATTCAGGAATTAGAGCGACAAAATGTAAACAACGATGATACCAGTGTAGAAAATACCATCTCGAGATGGAAGAAAACTTATCTCCGGAATGAATAACAGTAAATTATCTACTCTACTCACCAAGGATTACGACAAATGATATGTTAATTTTGGATGGAATATAATTAAAAAATACGCAAGCTATAAATTATTTTAGATTAAAAGAAAGCGTGACTGTAAATATTTTATTTCGTGGTCTGGCAACAATCAGATATTTGAGACCTTTGGTTCGTTTTAACAAAGTTCTTAATAAAAAAGATTTTATATTTTGTAAACGCATCTCTTGATTGTTTAATACCTTCGTCTGAGTCCGTACGCTATGCGCGGATGCTACGCATAGCACAAAAAGCCCACACAGACAGAGTAGCGGGCTACATAACATAATTTAAAAATTTCATTCAAATTGTCACGATTGTTTATATTATTTATAGATAGACGATAAATTTTTAATGCCAACTCAATTTATTAAATGCCGTGCCGACATAATTGTATTCTTAAAAAATGTACCAAAGGTTTCTGACCACGTAATGTCACTTTGACAGTGACGTTTCTTTGTTTACATTTTGTCGCTCTAATTCCTGAATGGAGTATAGGTATTTGTTAGGTTATAAAAAAAATTGGGCGGCATGTAGAACTACCTAGGTATATATACTATTACTTATTCTGTGCCTATAGGCAAAGTATCTTTTGATTAGCGTTAATGACAGTGGAAAACATAAAAATGTATGGACCTGACGTATGGTGACTTGAAATGTTTCGATCACCAATGTCAAATCCATACATTCTGTCATTTTCTACTAGCGTCTACGCCAATATAATATCAGAGTGCGATTTTTGAAACTCATTCGCTGAGCTGAGCAGTTGAAAATGTCAAAATTACTATGGATATATAGATATGCATCTTTCTACTGCTGATTTGACTTTAAAAAATCGCACTCCTGAAGTTTACATAATATAGTAATTTTGACATTTTCAAATGCTGAGCTCAGCCAATGAGTTTCTAAAATCGCACTTCTACCTTGTCAAACTGAGCACAAACCAAAAAAAACCAGATCGAACGACCAAATAGCAGGAGGAGGATATACGCTTTTGCAGGAGCGTACTGAATACAAACTATGAGCAGGTAGCTTTTATTCATACGTACGTTCTTCGACCGCTTCCCGTAATGAAATCACGATCTAAAATCAGAACCCCTAACAGACAAAGGGTAAACAGGAGCTCTCAATCAATCAATTAATTAGATGTACCTACTTAATTAAGGGACTCGGAACAGTCCGGATCATGTGGGCGATCAGTTAATGACAGAGTTATACACGAAATAGACAGCTCCCTTAGGTTACCTTAATTATTAGGTAGGCACGCTAACTTCGACTACTGTGGTTAACCAAAATACAAGGTGTTACAAAACTACAAATAAACATTTAAGGGGGTGGTGTAGACCATCAAACTGAACAACTTTCACTATGGGACCAATACTGAAATCGCGAAAAAAAAAATTATTTTCTATACTCTACAAATCGACTAGAGCTAAAATATGTATGGGATTTAAAATTATTTTTTTCGCGATTTCGATGTTGGTCCCATAGAGAAAGTTGTTCAGTTTGACGGTCTAAACAACCCCCTTATGAGTTTCAAAAATTTATTGTTACTTATGAAACACTCTGTATATCTCGCGTTACAAAAGTTATGTTGGAAATGTTTATAGTTACTGATATGCAATGCAATAGCAGTAGCGTCTGTGACGCGTTGCGGAGAGCTATGGAAACTCAATCCTGAGGACCAGGTTCGAATCCGCCCGGATGACATGCCGTAATATCGACTGCTCTCAAACGGTGAAGGAAAACATCTTGAGGAAACCTGCATACGCTGAAGAAGAAATTCCGATGCGTATGTGAAGTCTACCAATCCGCATTGGGCACGCGTGGTGGACTAACGCCCATACACCCTCCCTGAGTGTAGGCCTGTGCCCTGCAGTGGGTCGTAGGTATATAGGCTGTTGTGATGATGAATGCAATGTACCTGTGCAATGTAACTTTGATTGGCAAATAAGTATTACTCAACTATCTCAGTAGGTTTTTCACGAGCCGGTGCCCAAACCTTTGGAAGGCTTGCGTGGGGACACAGGTCCAACACGTAGAGGCCCATTCGAGACTCTTTCATTTCATCTAAATGCAATGGGATGCACCAATCGGTATCCATCTCTGAATGAATTAAGCAAATACATTCACAGACAGACAACGCTTAGCGCAAAGACTTTTGTGAGAACTACGAACAAATGACTTATTATTTGTTCGTAGTGTGAGAAGGACATATTTCTTGGGTTTTTGAGATCATTTGTTCGTAGGGTGAACTGGGCGGGCCGGGAAATCTGGATTATTCCGGAGAGACTCGGGACGTCTGCAGTAATAAATGTCTCAAGTTTGTCCAAAATGGCAGACAACGACTCGTCAACTCATTTGATGGGCCCACCAAATAACCGCTCGCAAGGAGGGACTGATAGATGTTGCCTACCTACTGAGCGGCTAATGTTGTAGAGAGGTGTGTCTGCGGGTGCCAGTTCCCGGTGCTAAGCGCACCAGTCAGCAGGCCCACGGCGTTATAACATTTTACACTTCCAACCTGGAGCATATAGGTTCCGTTCTTGCAACTCCACTCTTGGCCGGCTGGTTAAAGCAAAACAGGAGTCAAAGCAATCTGGGCCCTCTGGAGAATCGGTCCTGAATTTAAATTCGATTGCAGCGCGCGAGGATCGATGATAAAATTAAACCCTATATCTCAGTAGGTACATCTAACAATAATAATGGTTGCAGGCGAGGCGTCAGTTCTAATACTTTATTGTTCATTGTGCGCACGCTATGCGATTAACATCTCATTTGTGAAACCGCTGATTACACTGTTAATTAACTAACGATTTCACTCAATGGGATTTTAGGCTTCCCCGAAATAGCTTAGTCTGTATCATCTTTATTCCTGTTTAGTGGCATACCTATCTTATAGACAATATTAGGTACTTATTAAGGTACCTATTTTGTATTTTATATGCAATCATAAATTAGTGATTTCAAAATCAGACAAGTTTTAAAAAGAAAACCGTAAATTAAGAACCATTATTATTTCGAAATACCTAACTACCAAAGTTGCAAAAATAATTTAAAATCTATGAATTGAGTTAGGTACCTATTTACTTAACACTTTCACTGCTGACGACCTACGTCGTAGGTCGGCGACAAATGGGCCGCAGTGCTGAAAAACCCACGTAGCGAGCCGGTTCAATTGCATTTCGCCAGTGCTCATGACCTACCGCGCGAGTCACCGTTTACGTTACGCCTGTGCGCGGGTGACTCGCGGAGTGAGCCACAAAAATTTTATCACGCGCGTCACCGTTTACCTTACGCCTGTGCGGTTGACCTACGTTGTGAGCCAATGCGTCAACAATGCGTCATCCATAACCATTAAGTATGAAGAGCAGATAATTTTTTTGTTATTTCATGTTTGCTCCCATAGTAAAAGTTGTTCAGTTTGATAGTCCCAAAAAATTTGGAAAATGTTTACAAAATCACTACTAGGGTGATTATGATTTTTCCCTACTAAATGTATGGGAATATAATTTTGCCTTTTCTGAGAGTTCTAATAACTCGACCTCGGTTGACCCCATAGGGGCTTACAGTCTGTCTATAAAGACTTGGCAAAAAATGAGGGCGCTGTCTCCACGCAAGAACGTCAAAATCAAGAATAACCTGGCAACACCATACTAAAATGATTCCTGAAACAGTCATGCCACGACTTTATAGACAGACTGTATCTAATATACTTATATTACTATTTGGACTGTATGTTCTTTATCAATGAGAGGATCGAATAAAATAAAATAAAGTATTGTGAAAATTTCCGTTTTTCTCGATGACTGTAATTTGTTTTCAATATCTGTGAATGCAGAAGTAAAATGCTCCAAAAGATAGGGTTAGTCTCTTAAGAACGTTTTCTTGTAGCTGTAATGCTTCTGGTAGCTGCCCTTTGTGTCCCATCTTAACTTTCCATTCTGAATAAAGAAATATATCTGAAATAAGGGTGTAAGGAAAAGTATCATTAACCTTTAAACTACATAGTCTACCCATCAAACTGAACAAATTTTATTATGGGAGCAAACCTGTCAGAACAAAAAAAAGTCGGCTTTTCTAATGTTTGAGTTGAGTAAATATTGCAGTTTAGTATGGAACAGCAGATTTTTTTTTTGTTCTGTCAAGTTTGCTCCCATAGTAAAAGTTGTTCAGTTTGATGGATAGAGTATGTGGTTTAAAGATTAATGATACTTTTTCTTACACCCTGTATACTAGGTGATTATGTAAACCCTTTCCAAAAGACTATGTCCAAAACCAGGCGTAAGTTTCGTCGTCAATGCGTCATCACCAATCAAATGACGTCTGACCCTCGGGGCGAGCCGCGCGCACTAGAGAAATGTAAACAAAGACTCTCTAGGGGAGTCAAAAGCACCACAGAATGTAAGAAGCTGTCCTACCCGGCGAGTCGCTCGCACCTTGGTAAGGTGAACGCTGACCTACCTGGTGAGACAGTGGGCACTGGCGTAATGTCTCTGCTGACGCGCGGCGTAGGTCGCCCGCACCCGCAGTACGTTGAACGTTTATTAATTACGACTGTGCGCACGACCTACCAGTAGAGTCAATCTTAGCACAGCCCCAGGATCATTGTTTTGAGCTCAGCAGCGAAAGTGTTAATCTCAGATCCCGTCGTGATTAAAAGTAGGTACCTCCGTAGCGTAAAGACGTGGATTTTTATTTAAAACCCCTTCCGAAATCTAATATACTCACGACTATGTGTATTTCCAGAGTGAGTGCATTAGGTCTTTAAAAATTCTACATCTCTCTAGCAGTGTGCTTAAACTCTGTCCTGCGTGACTCGTCACCATTCGTCCATTTTAATGGACTGAACATAACCACTTATCTTTACATAACCTACACAATATTTTTTCCCCAGGTGGTAGGATGGGGTTTCGACGAGACAGGCGTGGCGACGGAGGAGTTGACCCTGGTGGAGATGCCGGTGGTGGACCAGGAGACCTGCATCAGGTCCTACAGCGAATTCTTCGCCAGGTTCACTTCCGAGTACACCTTCTGCGCCGGATACAGGGACGGTAAGGACCACACCTCACACACTTATAGACGTTCTTGTTGTGACACATAGAACCGCGTTTGTACAGGTTTACGTAGGCTTGTAGGCAATGGATAGGTACGTTGTCAACATGCGACATCTTTTATCGTGGGGGGGGGGGGGGGGGGGGGGGCGCTAAAGATATCTAGAGCTTGATTTTATCGTAATAAAAACACAAGTCACATGCAAAGTTTAAGAATAGGTATAAGAAATAGCGTGATAGATAAGATAGGTGATGGTAGAGAGAGCTACCTTCCAAAGAATAAAATTATTCTTTCGGAAACCAGTTACGAAACTCAGTTACCTTACCGGTCCGAAAGAAAAGATATTGTAAAGAAATTCATATACTTACCTACCTGCTTACATATTACAATAATGTTAGCGTTTCGTCTGCCTCTTATCTTATGACATTTAAGTATTTACCTATTATACCTATATCGCATACATCTTCGCTTCGTAAATAAGTATCCTTTTAATTGAATATACTATTTCACAAGATCAATTCCAAGACGGGGCGTAATTTTTTTATCGTTTTATAACTGTTCTTGGCGATTATGGTTCATGGAGACCATAATCGGGAACGAAAGACTAGAACTGTTATAAACACATCGGTCTAACAAGAGTATCAATCTGTTATCTATCGACGCAGCCCTACAGTGACCTAAGACCAAACTTGACTACTTAAGGGCCTAACAAATCAAACAATTTAAAAATCTTGTTAATAGTAGATCTACAGAATGTAAATATAGTGCTTTATTGCTTACAGGGCTTCTCAATAAACGGACTGGAACTAGGCAAAGTATGTCCCAAAAATTATAATAGAATGTTTAAGTTCTAACCCAAAACTAAATGGCACCTAAGTCGCACTTCTCTACCAAAATTACACCATAATATAATAAAGGCATGTCCAGCGGAGATGTGCGAGGCAGCGAGGCATCGCGCAAAGAAAATCCACCAATCGCGTGCTTGCTCGTTCACGTCATAAAGAAATTGAAGCTCTCCCATTGGTGGATTATTTCCCCACACGCCTCACTGCCCCGCATATCTCTGGTGCTTGACTTCTTAATGACTAGGTTACAGGACAGCAACTTCCAACTAAAACTGCTTACTTATTTACTAAATGCCCTTAACTTAGTTTTACCGGCTTGAAGCTTCCTAACTTACTTATTAAACCTGCATCCGTACAAGCAATACAATTTTAATGTTTAATGGGGGAAAATCATAAAAATCTGACCCAAAATCACTGACGAGTCTTTATAATTTATCAAAAATATCAGTTCTACCTAATTAAGATGATGATCAGCTTTCGTGATACAGCGCTATCACACCTTATCGTTTCCTGAAGCCGTAGCATGCTTCCGTGATACAGCTGTATCACGTCTTTTATCTCGTTCGTTCGCACGCAAATAGAAAGAGAGCGAAGGTGTGTTAGCGCTGTATCACGGTGGCATGCTACCCATGCTGATCTAGCTCGGCACCACATTTACCAAATGTTATATCTGTACTACACCACCGCTGCGGAACGTACAGCGCCGAAAGGTTGATTGAATACGCGTCTACTAGGAACAATGGCGCTTTCTGGCTTAGATCAAAATAAAATGAATGGAAGGCCTACGCGAACATTTCAAACCAGAAAAATGAGGCAAAACCATTGACCTCTTATATAACAGAAGTAGACACACAATCAGCGGTCCAAAAATGGCACATTCAAAAGAGCTCGGAAATTACGTTTCCGAGCTCTTTTGGTCTTAGTACTACGCCGACTCCGACTGTAAACGTTCATAATACGACTAAGTTTAATAATCAAATATGACGTATTAGTATCACCTTACAGCATACATACTTATTTTGTGTGGCTTATAATTTGCCGCTGTTCTGGAGAGTGCGATTTTTGAAAGTCACACTTTTAAATCAGTAGTAGGAAAGAAGCATTCGAAAGATTTCCATCATTGATTTAAATAAAATCTATTATTTATTATTTATATCATATCTCTATTATTTATTCAAAGATTTCCATACAAATTTTGACATTTTCTACTGCAGATTTGAACGTGTGACTTTCAAAAATACTACTCTTGTCATCGTCTGATGGATAACATCTTGTTCCTTTTAGTTCAGTAATTTTAGCTTGAAAATTGGCAAAATTAATTGAGTCATTTTATCTATCGGGATACGTACGTTATAGAGCGAAGTTAAAATCTACCTACTCTCCCCCCCCCCCCCCCTCCAGGGTGAGCTTCACCCCCCCGCGCCCCCGAAAGTGTCCCGAAGCGCGGTTTTTTCCAGTTTTAAAGAAAACCGTACACGATACATGAAAACTGTGTAGGAATGAAATGATCCTTGATAAATTTACTAACAATCTCTCATACATACAAAATCTATATCACTTATAGTTACCGCGCAATCTGCCACGTAATATGAACATTTTTGATTATTATCGATTTTTACCCGACTGCGACAGAAGGAGGGTTATGTTTTTCAAGCGTATGGTATGTATGTATGTATGTATGTATGCATGTAAGTATGTATGTATGTATGTATGTATGTATGTATGTATGAATGTATGTATGTTTGTATGTCTATTTCTTTGGCACGCCCTACTGCTTAATCGGCTTGATGGATTTTAACGTATGAGGTATCATTAGATTCGTAAAAATCGTGAGAGTGACATAGGGTACATTTTTTTAATATGACGTCTGCTAATTAAAAAAGAAAGAATCTTCTTTCATTTGATACCTATATTATATTTTTTTACGAAAAAAAAATTATTGTTCACAATACAATTTAGAATGATGTGGTTTTTTTACTTTTTCGAAATTAATAAAAAATCATCGAATTTTTCAAAGAAAACAGCAAAATTCTGACCGGAGCCACGCGCTCTTTCTCATCGATTAGTATGGAGTGTGAGTGAGAGGAGAGTGGTCCACGGCTGATACGCCTTAAGGAGCTTGTTTTTATATTTTCAGTTTTTTATGCAGTCGGTTTATTGTTTATCTTAATAATTTAGTTTATTACATACTTTTTAGTCTTGTGTCAAAATGGTAGCATAAAAGTACTACAATATATATATATTTGGAATCTTCCAGGTTTCATTTGATACCTATATTGTATTTTTGTACGAAAAAAAACTCCCCCTCTCTTTTTTAATTAGCAGACGTCATATTAAAATAATGTACCCTATGTCACTCTCACGATTTTTACGAATCTAATGATACCTCATACGTTAAAATCCATCAAGCCGTTTAAGCTGTAGGGCGTGCCAAAGAAATAGACATACAAACATACATACATACATACATACATACATACATACTTACATACATACATACGCTCGAAAAACATAACCCTCCTTCTGTCGCAGTCGGGTAAGTCGCAGTCGGGTAAAAATCGATAATAATCAAAAATGTTCATATTACGTGGCAGATTGCGCGGTAACTATAAGTGATATAGATTTTGTATGTATGAGAGATTGTTAGTAAATTTATCAAGGATCATTTCATTCTTACACACTTTTCATGTATCGTGTACGGTTTTCTTTAAAACTGGAAAAAACCGCGCTTCGGGACACTTTCGGGGGCGCGGGGGGGTGAAGCTCACCCGGGAGGGGGGAACGTACATATCCCAATAGATAAAACTACTCAATTAATTTTGCCAATTTTTCCATACATTGTTATCTAGAATGCTTGAACTATTTTTCAAAATGCCTTTTTAGAAATAAAATGTAGTTTAAAGACATGTAAGAAGTATTTACAACTTTATACCTGGAGTATAAGGTATATTTTCCATTGATACGTATTACGCGAAAAGATTACAGAAAAAAGGCTAGTGATTGAAAACTTTTTGCAGAAGTTTAAAAAGTATTATCAATTCGGACACAAAAATTAGCTAAGATTTTGTATGAGACTGGGAGTCTATAGTATTTCTGGTCAATGGGCAAAACAAATGAAAGGTTTACTTCAAATTTGTATGCAAGTGCCCTAGATTTGACAGATAATGGCGCTAGTTTGTATGGACCAAGTGCACCAGTAGTTTGCTTCAACTTACCGCGCTTTAGGCCTATCCATTAATTTTATTTTGATCTAAGCTTTCTGGTTTGTCGCCGGTATAGGGAAAAGCATTGCACGCGCATTCAACCGAACGTTCGGCGCCGTACGTTCCGCAGACGTGTCACTACACTTACACTGTAATCCACAGGCACATCAGTATGTAACGGCGACAGCGGCGGCGGCATGGTGTTCGAGTTACAAAACACGTGGTACCTCCGCGGCCTGGTGTCCCTCTCCGTGGCCAGACAGAACGAGTACCGCTGCGACCCCACGCACTACGTCGTCTTCACTGACTTAGCTAAATTCCTGTCGTGGCTCAGACAGATCATAGGATAAGTTAATTTTAAGGCTGCGTCAAACATAATGCACGTGTAAAGGAAGCATTAAGTTTGACTGGCTCTTCATTAAGTTAAGTAGGTTACGTAAGACTTTGAATCAGCCAAGAACATTAGGTATATATATTCTATAGGGAATCAGCAGTTTTCGGTATGTTAAGTTTTTTTTTTTGTGAGAGGGCACTCTGCCCGCCATGAGTTTTCACTGTACTTTACTGTAGTTACGTCACCAGTTTTGTATTGAATTTCGTACAGCGCACCTAGTGGTTACGTTGAGAACAAATTTCTGCCATACGAAATTGGCGACTTAAGGCTGCACCGAGCCTATTGTGCTGCCCCCAATCGTATTGTTTTTATTTCTTAGCAATTAAACAATATTTCCAAAAAACAAGAATGTCACATTGTAGTCATTGCTGATTTTCAATTTATCGAGTCACTGCGGATTTGTTTTTATAATGTTTGTAATAGCTACAAGCGTAAAACATAATAATCCGTAACGTTTCGATAAATGGAAAGCCAATCAGGACTACAATGTGACATTCTTGTTTTTTTGAAATGTTGTTTAATTGTTTAGAAATAAAAAAAATACGATTGGGGGCAGCACAATAGGCTCGGCAGGCTCTTAACCTACACAGGGTGTAAGGGACAGCCCTCCACAAACTGAAACGGTGAACTCAGACCATCAAACTGAACAACTTTCTCTATGGAGCCTACCTCAGGAAACGCGAAAAAAAAATAGCTGTCCCATACATTTGAGTCTCATAGTCTCATAGTTTTGTACGGGACAGCTGATATTTTTTTGGGTTTTCTGAGGTAGGCTCCATAGTGAAAGTTGTTCAGTTTGATGGTCTGAGTTAATCAGTGCATAAAAACGTTGAAAAATATCGCTAAATTAACATTTTCATTAATTCTTTAGCTCAAATACTATTTTTAATAACTGAACGAACAATAGAAAGTAATGAAATGTAGATGATGTTTATGCAATGCGTGCTAAGTCAACCCACACATATGTCAAAGACAATTTGCACCAAGTGCGCATGTGCGAACGTCATCATGTCAAATCGTAGAAAGAGAAGGAACTAGAATGAAGTACGTGTCTTGTCATATCAATCAGTAAGAGATGCACATAGCGAATTCGCTCTAGTTAAAAAAGGAGATCGCTACTTATTGCTGTCCTTATCGACGTAGCCACTTTTTTGTTCTAAGACGGCTGTCTGACTCCGGAGTCAGACAGCTATTTTCATACAAATTGTATAGGATTTTATTACTATCGCTGTCTCATACGCGGTTACACTGATGTTTTGTCTATCAGCGTAAGCGAAAAATACTTCGCCTATGTGTCAAATCCAAAACGTTGTTAGAAGTGCCGAACCTGTGCTTGTCTTCAAGTCAAGATCAATTTTGAAGTTGATTTTTAATGTTATAGGAAAGCCAATGCACGCAGGTACTTAACCATATAATATGAAAAACCAATCTCGAGATTCACATGGTTAAATTGAAATACTGTTTTATTATAACGTCAAAACAAAGTTCCTTTTTGCATAAGTCATCTTTTTTAAAATATGCTAGTACACTATTTCAGTTTCACCATGTATTACAAACGGAAGGAGATGGAACAAAATGGTTTTTAGTAAAATTGAATAAATATTTAGCTCTCTATTTCGATGAACAAGCTAGATCAACCTATCCAGAGATGAAGTATATGTTCATGGAAATAGAGTTCCCTTTGGAGCATAATGTACAAAACGCAAAATGAGCACGACACTCAAAATTCACAAATCGTACAATGAACAATACGCAGAATGTGCAACACGCAGAATGAGCACAACACACATAATGAGCAAAACGTAAAATGTACAAAATGACCTGTGTTCAAATACAGTTCAACTAAGGGTAGGTTGATCTGTCGCCGCGTACTTAGGCATTTTTGTGAGATTCCAACAGAACTAATTTAGACACGTTTAAAGAGTGTCACAAAACATCCTAGTAATACTTAAGGGATGCTTCAGTCCGTGAAACTGAACAACTTTCACTATGGAGCCAAAATAGAAATCGCGAAAAAAAAATAATCTGCTGTCCCATACAAAACTGCTTTACCTACTGACTCGACTAAAATGAATCGGACAGCTGTTTTTTTTCGCGATTTCGTAGTTAGCTCCATACGGTAGTGAAAGTTGTTCAGTTTGATGGTATGAAGCACCCCCTTAAGTATTACAAGGGTGTTTTGTTACACCCTGTATAAACATAATGCGTTACATATTTTATTGATTTCAATGTTGGTTCCATCCATAGTGAAAGTTGTGCAGTTCGATATTTTGAAGCACCCCTTTAAATATGTAACGCATTTAAGTTTACACCCTGTATAATTCCTTCTTGTTCGATGGAATGAGAAAATATGTCAATTGTAATTTACAATGACAATTCAGGGTACATTGCTGGTTACTTATGACGTTAAACAACATGTCTCCTAATTTTCTCGAGGCCTCTTTCTTCGTTCTTCTCTTCGGTCTTCTTCTTTCCCTTTGCTCCATCCCACTTTAGGTGGGGTCGGCTCTCCTAATTTGGCGGCGCCAAGACAGCCTTCGGCAAAACAGGCCTTCGGTAATGTATCTTAAATTGTCATTATAAATTACAATTGTCATGTTCATGAGATAGCTATAGGCCCCTAAGAATTATGGAAATTTTTGAATTTGAGATCACAATTAAAATTGTTGCCATCTATCTAATTATATATTACGTACTTATAGACTGATAAGAACAATGTGATAAGCAAAGCAATGACAACTTTTTTACAAAAAGAATCAATAAATTTTTTAACTCCACCATATTTTCTTTCTATAGTCAAACGCCAAAAATAGTTTTCGCAATATTTATATTGTTAAAAATCTTTGAAACTCAAGTAACAACAAAAAAAAATTAAAAAAAAAGCAGACATTTACAAAAGAAAATTCATACATTATACATAAGACGAAGAAATAAGTATATTACAAGTTTAGAACCAAAATCATACCTAAATTAAAAGAATATCAGTTACATTTAAAAATAATCAGTAACCATTAAATACTGACAAACCAAACTAAATTCAACCACAAAAAACTAAACACATTTAGCTCGACATTACAAAAAAATATATAAGAAAAGTTACATAAGGCTAAATCTATTCTTATAAGTATTGAAAATTGAAAAACTAAACAAATTCGACTCGAATTCATGACAAATAAAATCGTACGTAAACCTCACAACCTCTGCCGCCCATTTACAACAGAAATACACTCATCAACTTCATTAAAAATATTCAGTAAAGTGGTTTAAGAGAAGTTTATTCCGAGAGCGAAAATGCGCGCTGCATACAAACGTACTATGGTGATATTTTCAATACTAACCAATTAAAGTCAATTACATTTTTCAGAAACAATCTAGAAACTAATCTCTATGTTTGCATGGAGTCAGATTTTCGTTAAAATATACAGTTTTAGTGCTAGGATTAATTTAAGATTTTTATGGAAATCTTTGAGGCACTGTAACTTTAAAACTATATATTTTAAGGTGGTTTCCGTCCATACAAAACGTTGTCGTATAAAACTCGTAGACGGTGTTAATAAAAGTAATGTTTTATATATGGAAAAATAGCTTAGAAAATCTAGTTTGCGCATATCAAATAATATTTACAATCTAAACTATTATAAAACTGTAACTGAAGTGTGTCTGTACATTGAAGATATTTACAAAAAAAAGATTACGATATGGTTTTTAGGTATCCCTGACTCGAAATCAACCTTTTTTAGAAATTTTGTCTGTCTGTTTGTTTGTGTGTTTGTTTGTTCGCGCATCACGCAAAAACTACTGAACCTATTTTGATGAAACTTTTTTTGTTTGATAGCTTATGATCTGACTTAAAATCTGGTATATAATTTGTGCGGACGAAGTCGCGGGAAAACACTAGTTCATAATATTATTATGAAGATATCACGCTTTGAAATTATTCATACAAAATTTCAAACCCTTATATCTTCGTAATTATATTACAAATTGTAAATATTATTTGATATCCGCAAACTAGATTTTCTAAGCTATTTTTCCATATATAAAACATTACTTTTATTAACACCGTCTACGAGTGTTATACGACAACGTTTTTTATGAAATTGACAGCTCTCCAACCACCTTAACAAAAATCTGACTTCATACAAACATAGAGATTAATTACTAGAATATTTCTGAAAAATTTCATTGACTTTAATTGGTTAGTATTGAAAATATAACCAGACTTCGTTTGTATGGAGCCCGCCGAAGGTAATATACCCTTAAAGGTGACCGCATATCTATCCCCGGCGAAGGAGCCTAAGGAGGCAAACGAAACGAATATCCTTTTAATTCTGACGATTCGTCCGATTCGCCGCAGATAAGTGTGCGAGGTGTCGTAGAATTTCATACAACCAATTCTAAAATTCGATTCTTTTGCCTCCTTCGGCTCATTTGCCTCTGATAAATATGCGTACACCTTAAAGTACCATAAGTTAAGAAAGTGCCCTAAACGCCACCGTGGTTCTTACGCCCATGACATGACCCATGACATGACCCATGACCGTCCCAGGATTAGAACCCAGGACCTTTGGTTTTTACAATCCGGTGTGATACCATCACAACCGGGTCATTTTTTCGTATGCACTTGACAAATGTTTTAGATAGATTAATAATAACACAATATGCACTCAAAGGCACATCTAACAGCCCACCCTTCTTTAATAGCACTGTAAAACAACAGTAAATTCACATTATTCATATATTTAACCTTTAATAAACTTCTGAATTGATTCATGATACATTTATTTTCGAAAAAGCTCAATTAAATCAATATTGTAACAAGAATTCAATTACAAAAATGAATTATGAAGAAATTGAGTAAATGTACCTGGGCGGTTAGTTTTGCCTCTGAGTGTATTAATTAACCCTTGAACACCCACAGACGCGATATTAGTGAACCACGCATTTATGTTTGTAAAAGCTGGGTTGCGAGCGGTTAAAACCCTTTCCTGAATATTTTACTTTTCTAAACTGCACTTCGTTTCCAATCACACATTCTAATGACTCAAAGTGATTTGACTCACTAATAAGTCAATAATCCCCTCCCTATTATAGAGTTATTAAAATGCTGAGCACACTGCATCACTCAATCTCTAAAACAGATCTCACTGCCTATCATGATATTATTTACAACGAACATTGAGATCAAACCGAACACGAACCATGGTACGTAATTATTAATCCAAAAATCCCGATAAAAACCAATCAGGATCGAATGGAGACGTTGAAACGTCAAATTGGAGTCCATTTTGAAATTAGAAATGCGTTTACCAATATGGCGACGGTCCATTTCTACACCGTTGACCTTTGAAGCGTTCTTCGCCGAAGCCTGGAGCCCAGGGCAAGTTTCGACCTCTGCCACCCCTGGGCGTGCCTTTGGGCATGTAGTTAGGGTACCCGCCCCTTGTGTTGGCACAGGCGCCCGGTCGACAACCATTTCTGGGGTTGGTGGGGTAACTGCCTAGTTGTTGAGATGGGAATTTTTCCCAGGGTTCAGGCATCATGCAATTACCACAGCTCCAGGCGTAGTCGTCTGTGGAGGAAGACGCGGGTAAGTAAACATTGAATATAAATGAGTATTAATGATCAGTGTGATGTGTTTTCTTTCTTTTGTCTATAATATCTACACGAGTAAACATAAAATAAATAGGTCTGGAAGGGCGTCTTGATGCAACGAGCGATATAGCCGCGCGCGCACACAATACACGGGTACGTACGGCGATCTCGGATGAAGTCAGTCGAACGCCAGAACTAATTATTTATTTTGTGACCGTACGTACTCGTCTATGTGTGTAAGCCTGTATCGCTTGTTTTATGGAGCCGATTTCCTTTATGGAGTCAGGTTATGTGGGGCAAATAGGTCGACAGGGTAAATTCGCCTTTTAAAGATATAAAGGAGACAAAGTTACCCCTTTAACCCTGTTGCCCAAACTAATAAACGTATTTTAGTATCCTAACTTCTCAGGAAAAATTTGAACCCATTAGTAAGAAATGGAAACTAAGCTTACTCACAAAAATTCCCCTGTGCAAGAAAGGGATAAAACACGATTGCAATTGTGGGAATGATCAGACTCACAAATGAAACTACTTTCTCTAAGGGACAATTATCGAAATCTGCTGTCCCATACATTTGAATCGAGTTATGTTTACAGTTTTGTATGGGTCAGCAGATTTTTTTTTCACGATTTCGATATTGATCCGATAGAGAAAGTTGTTCAGTTTTATGGTCTGACCATCCCCTTAAAATAGTTTCAGCTAATTTTGTTAGACCTTGTATTCTGAGTCAAGCTCATCATCACACGCTATCTAATGATGATGACTAGAAAAATTCAATAAAATCCATAGAGAAATCATGAATAATATTTATTTTTACACCACTATCGTTTTGGCCAGAATTTGGAAGAATATTTTTGCGTTTTTATTTTTTCATTCGACCTATATCGTAGTTTTTTTACGTACACTTTATACAGTCACAAACTATTACAGGATTCACGAAATTAATGACAGGTCTCTATTATTCACATTGATTACAGTAATGTGTTATTTAAATAAAAAGCTATGTTCAGAGTTACTGGAAAATTGTTCTCAAATGTTATAGGATATTGTTTCGTTTCTTTTACCCGACTTATTGACTAAGATGATGATAATGATTTACTAAGAGACTTGACCATCTAACCTCTTGCTCCATACAAAAGAAATAGTACGAAAATAAAACATAGAATAGAGAAACAAAAATATTTGGAATAGCATTTGCCCAAACGACTAGTTCTTTACATTATGGATTTCCACCTTCCTGGTTATATAGTAGATTACACACCGAGGACAGGAAAGTAAGAAAGGTCTCGATCTCATACAAACATGTGATCTGAGACTTTCTTATTTACTGCCCGAGGTTAGTATACTATTTTTCTCCTCGATGGAGGTGGAAAGCGGCAACTTAATTTAGCACAGCGGGACGACAATTGACGCTTTCCGTCCGGAGGGGAGAAAAAACATTAACAATTAAATAAAAATTATGACAAAACAATGTCACTGGACACTGATCACATTCATCAATGCAAAAATACTGCATAAAAATTTGTAAACATCACATTTGGATACCTAGATGGTACAATGGGGCATTGTGGGACATTGTGGGACATTCTGGGGCATTCTGGGGCATCCTGGGGCATTCTGGGGTATTTTGCAAGACAGTCCCTTAATTTAATTCTTCCGCTATTTGAAAACGAAAATTACGTTGTCTATTGAACTTGCTTTGTATTTGGATATTAAAACCTCAGTGTATCACATGTGACGCACGTGTTATTTTATGCATACCACATGTAATACTGTTTCTATCGAGTTTAACAGGTTAAGCAATAAGGACCTTTATTCCATAAGCTTCAAAAACTATTTTCCAGTAACTCCACAACTTTATAAGAAGCAGTTCGCAAAACATAAAACCTATTTGTTAATTTACTCTCATAACACGTTGAACTTCACCAAATAATGAGGTAACACTAGTCTTCACAAACTTTATAACTTTTAATACTTTTTTTTAAATACTTTAATTTTTTTTCCCTTTAAGCGAAACTACTTTTCGTAAATAATACCACTTCTTAGACGTTGACTTTGCTTACTAGCGACATCGTCAATTAAATAAAAAATAGTTATTTGTTATGCTAGGCTGCAAAGTTGCTTTTTGGCGCGAGTAGTTGTATTGAAACCTGAGCAAGCGAAGGATTCAAAGGAACGAGAGGCAGAATAACTTTGCAGCCGAGCGAAACACACAACTTTTCACCTCACAACAGCGAGGAAAAAATGTGAACGCTTGATTCGCTTGCTCAGGTTTCAATACAAGTACTCGCGCCAAAAAACAACTTTGCAGCCTAGCATATCTCTACCTACTGATAATTATAAAACCAATCATTGATTCATTATTAATTGAATTAGTAAGGAACAGACACTATACAGGTCCAACGATGCAGTGTCATTTGACATTTGACAGATCGTTTTTTTAGCATTCCAGTTGACAAATTTTATAAAACGATTGAACACAATACAAGGTGTAAACTATAATGCTAAAATATGTAAGGAAGGTGGTGCAAACTGAAGAACTTTCACTATTGTTTAAAGAGATGGACGTACTTTTTGTTATCATTAGCTGCAAGGCTGATTCAGTATTTATAGAGTGAAGAGCACCGTCGGTTTAGGAGTTACAACCGTTCATAGGTCGGACCTACGAACGTCTGTATCTCCTAAACCGACTGACGAGACCATGTCAGTTTTTGTACTGTTCGCATAGCTACAGTCCATAGTCTGTCAAATGTCCATAGAAAGGTTCGACCTATGAACGGCTGTATCTCCATAACCGACTGACAGATCATGTCAGTTTTTGTACAGTTCACAAAGCTACAGTGCATATTATGATAATATCCTATGATCAGTGACCTTTGAACGGCTGTAACTCCTAAAACGACTAGAGTTATAACCTGGTCTATCCCCATCACAGAGATGCTCTACAGCCACCCTATGAATACTGAATCAGCCTTATAGCTGATGATAACAAATAATACGTCTATCTCATATACTATATGAAACTAACATCTAAATCGCGAAAAGAATTTGATCCATAGAAAGCTCCGATGGCTACTTCAAATGTATGTGGAATACTGGTCAAATTTTTTTGCGATTTCGATATTTATCTCATTGTGAAAGCTGTTCAAATTGATAGTCTAACTAAACCCCCTAAAAATGAAACGCAGTCAAGCTTACAACCTTTAAACAAATCACCTCAATTTACTCTTTAAATAATCCAGTTTGTGGTATTTCAGTACATAATAATTATTATCTACATTTCAATCGATTCCTTACATCGTTTCGTGGTTCAAATGGGGTTAATAAATTAAACTTTAATTATATGACATTACCGCACACTATTGGTTGACAGTAGCAAGTAAACAAAACCAACGCCTTTCACAAACATCCGACAAAACTCTAAAATACACGATACAATTTTTAATTGAAAATTAGGTAATCCTAAAGCTAATTATTATAAATATAAATAAATATTTTAAAAAACCTTAACAATATAATTGCCAAAATTGCAAAAATCTATAATTTAATTATAATAAGAATGCAATAAGGTGAATCTATCCAATTACTTACACATCCCGTTGTTTTGTCACCTTTAGTTAATAATCTGGGCCCTATTTAATTATTAAACGTGACAATTGAATTGACAATTACAATTTAGAGTACATTGCTAGTAATTAATTACGCTTAACTTGTAGTTGTGTCTTAGCATTCTCAGCAATGACAGCAATGTAATTTGAATTGTCATTGTCAATTGTCACGTTTATTAATTAAATGGAGCCCTGGTTGTTTTATTGTGGAATTCTGACAAATATTAAACACTTCATGTAAGTAACTACCCTAAAGCACGCTCCGGCCCTCTGTAGGGGCCTTCTTAATATGCTGACACTTTTTTAAGGGGATGATCAGATCGTCAGATCAGAACGCGACACTGGCCTTAGCGAAGTCATCAATTCTATTCCACCATTATCTTGATTAGGTTATTAACTAAAGTGACAACTCAAGCTTATCGATATTTTCAGTATCCTCTATCCCACTCTAGTGTCCCACACTAAAGCGAGATACCAGCTTCCGCTTCCGATACCGGCTTAAATTGTAAAATACCATTTAAATATATCATAAGGCCAATTATAATAAACTTATCCCTAACTAAGGTTAAAAGCATAATTAAATTACAATGGAAAAATAAGTTATCACTATAAATCAATACATTACATGTTGACAATTTAACAGAGATTGTTACAACACGTTGCTACATGCGTAAACTTAAGACTGAAATTCTTTATCGGGGTAGTCCGAAACTTTCCAATAATTTTCGGAATTATTTCAACTATCCCCATGGGGAAAATCGCACTTGAGAACAGGAATCGAATACGAAGTTTGTCCAATTATCCCCCCCCCCCCCCCCCCCCCCCGTACGAAGGATTTCTAGGGGTTAGAATGGAATTGGAATAATTACCGCTTTCTGGTAAGATTGAAAGCTTAAAGGAATTTAAAACAAGGTCTATGACTGCCACACAGGCTACGATCGTGATATTCGTGATGTTATGCATAAATATTTGTCGAATTTTTCTCCCTTTGAATTGAAAATATCCGCGTCTTAGGTCGATGCAGCAGCCCGCTCCACTCAGCCACTTCGCCGTCGACTTTAGATTTTTATTTACGACGGCGATATGACAGATTGGAGCGGGCTGCCGAGCCTCCCTTCTTGCTGCGCACCTACCTAAGGCACGGTATAGCACTTGCGGTCACACGATGATCCCAAAGCACTCTCAAGATCTTAAATTCAGGTTGTATTATGCGTTAGAGCTTGAACGCGCGAATTGAGTTTGGTTTATTAACAAAAGCCTAAGAGACATCCTCTGTTAAATTGTCGACTCACATTCCAATCCATACGCTAAATCTTTTATAAATACATTTGTTTTACATAATCATGCAATTTAAATCGTTCTCAACATGAAATCTGCCAAACGTTAGTCCGATTACCTCGATAGTACGTTTTTACTTATAAATTACGCATTATTAGGCACAATTCACATTTTGGAAACTAGTTCTAGCATTCTAGACCTAAACCATGTTCAGTGGGGAAACCTTTCATAGTATACTTTAAAACAAATCACTTAGAACTGGATTTAAACTACGCATGTCAAGTGGCAGTATTCTCATTAAAATAAATAACTGGCTAAGGTTCGGCGCAAACAGTGCCGGATTAACCATAGAGACAAAGTAGGCTGCAGCCTATGGGCCCACAGCTGCCAAGGGGCCCCGCGGCTCGGGAGAAAAATAAGTGAAAGATTTAACTCAAAGATTTAGGCCCACCCCAGACTTAAAAAGAATTCCGAAAAATAAGAGACAACTGTATTTTAGTTGACTCTTATTTTTCATAATAGCGAAGCGAGCTGGAGACACTGCAATAATTGCAGTAAAATCTTGAGCTTGCTTCTCTCGTTCCAGGATTAAGATTGCATTACGCAACGACTTTCTAATATGGTATTAAAACCTCGAGCTTGCTTCGCTTGCTCCAAGGTTCAGATCACATTGCGCAAAGATTTTATAATATTGCAGTTAAAAATCTTGAGCTCGCTTCGCTCGCTCTTGGTTTTAGATGGTGTTGCAATGATCTCATCAGTAGATCCCGCGGCTCGGGAGAAAAGTAAGCGAAAACTCAAAGATTTAGGCCCACCCCAGACAAAGGAAATATGAAAAGTAAGAGACAACTGTATTTCAAATGATTGCAGTAAAATCTCGTGCTCGCTTCGCTCGTTCCAGAACGTTTGTCGCATTACGAAACGTGACTTTATAATATTGTATTAAAACCTCGAGCTCGCTTTGCTCGCTCTTGGTTTGAGACGGTTGTTGCAATGATGAAAAATTCGAGATCGCTTTGCTCGGTCCAGGATTTAGATCGCATTGCGCAACGACTTTATGATATTAAAAGCTCGAGCTCACTTTAATCGCTCCACATTTTAGTGTTTTTATTGTGTTGTTTGGCTGGTGGTTATTTTACTGCGACCATAGGAAAAAATCATTGCTTCGCCCATGGAGATAGGGGCCCCGGGCCTTGCATTGCCTAGGGGCCTCGGCATGGCTTAATCCGGCCCTGGGCGCAAAAGAGTCGCCGGCCACAGCCACCGGCAAGCAGTTCATGCAGCAGCAGCAGCGGCATGCTTTTGATACATTTTGTAGGTACTCGCCAAGTCGCCACACACGTGTGGCCTGTGGCCGCGAAAGCATATGAATAAATACGACTAGAAGTCGAGCTTCTTAAAGCGCGCGCAACGGCGCTAGTCTCGCGAAAAAAGTTGTAATCCATTGTTTTATGGATCAGAATGGCGTGTTTACGAGTCTAGCGGCAGTCTCCAGCGCGGCGTCCCGCTTGTATGAAGCTTCCGATCTATACGGATATTTAATCATGTGACGAAAGCTACTGGTGGCAGTTTGCGCCGAACCTGCAGTTTGATGCGCAATTTTTATAAAATGTTTCCGTTTTAGATATTGACAATAAGTGGCGTTGTATCTCAGGTTTTTGTTATTATCTTATATTTATTTATTGTAGCCTTGCTGCAAAGTATTTCTTATACGTTAGTTTACTTTGACATTATTATCAATCGGTGGCATCTATCGAATAAATTTAAAAAATCACTAATAGAAGATAAAACACCATTTTTCTAAAACTTTATGATCAATGTCATATTTTTAAAAGACCACATATTTTAAAATGATTTAATATTTACAATTCTTATGTCTTTAATTTAAAAAAAAACCCTCAGCATATAGAGTTCCCCACTGAACAATCTTTTTGTTATAATAAAACGCTACAACCTCAATAGAATATACAATACAATACAGTTCCAATGCTAACCTAAGAAGGGACAAGAAGTGTTGTGATGGGTGTCAGAAGCACAGGTCAGAAGTGTCAATAAATATGGCTCAAATCATATCCCAAACGAAGGCTAAATTAGCCTTTACTATGGGAACCTGACAATGGATAATAATAAGCAATGACCGATACGAAATTAAAATTTATAGATAAGACTCTAATCTAATCTTAGGAGAGAAGAAATAGTTTAAAAATAATCGAATACGTTTTCAAAGTATGTATTTTTCGCAAAATTCTGATTATTGACACCCCTTGGGACGTCGAACGCCTATGGATTGCTATTTTTTAAAGTAACACGATCATATCAGCAGTAGAAATGCATTATCTCCTATAAAATATTCCTGTCACCCATCACATCGAGAAATATTAGGAACGGACAGTCAGGACAATAAGGACAACACTCATAGACTCCGAAATAACTACTGAACATTCGAATCACCGCTGTATATTGTCAATGTAACGACTTGAGTCACATCACATGCGATGTCCGCCATTTTGATTTAGTCGTTGACAAAATGGCCGCCACGACAAACCAAATATATCATCAGATGGCGGAATAAAAATGTAGTACATAACTGGTGAGAATACATAACCAGCTAAAGAATTTAGTAGTTTAAAAGATTTTTAAATATTCTCTTAGAATGTTCAATTCTTATCATGACTAGACTATTGATATGACACATCGGAAACAAGAAAGATATTTTCATTCAAGATAGCTTTGGTTTTGTAGAGTTATCTTTTTCACACACTTTGGAACATACGTTCAAATCACACAGCCCCAGCGACACATTAGCGACAGACAAAGATGCAAGAAATATTTAGTTTCCTATCATTACAGAGGCCCTAGCAAGCCGAGCCGAGAAAGTGAGAAAGATCGAGATTTGCATTTGTCTTTCTTCCACTTTATACGCATGCCAAAATGAACATGCAAGACTAGCTCTCCGAGCATTTTTTTCTCGTTTCCAATGTGAAATATTTATAAATAAGCTGGTACTTTGCTTTGTATTGAAAATTTAACAATATTTTTATTCCCACTTATTTTTAGACTTTGAAATTTGTTATACGCATTCGATGATGTGACACAAGCCTACCGAGAATTACGAAACTAACACCAATACACTGAAATGAACTATGTCTTACATTGTAATTGTAACATCCAAGTACCAAGTAGCTTATAAAATAACTACCTAGTACGTCACAGACAAATTAAATAAGTACACAAGATTTATTATAACGATAAAACTGTCCAGAATGAAAGAGGCAGGAACATTTTGATTGTGAATAAATGATAAATATCATTATCGGTTTTCTAAAATATAATATCTTTCTATAAAAAGAAACATTGAAGAATTTGGCTCGAAATCTTGAACTAATGCCCAAATTCAATCAAATAAATATGAATCACGATAAGTTGATTGTCCCGGAATCGGCAATAATGTTCTAAATTATAGGCGACAGGATTAACATGTCACATTTATCAACAAGCCAATTTAAATGTTGTCAAGTGGCTACGGTTTGTGTAGGTACACACGGCGACACATCAAGCTACGCAAAACCAATATAAGATGGCCGCGCGACATTATACATAACTCTACCTACGCGCGTCCAGCATATTTTGGGTGTGCGTAGCTTAGTGTGTCGCCGTGTGTACTTGAGACTCGGGATAGAGAATTATGTGTGTATTTCCGAGTAGGAAACCATATAAGTTTTTCACACAAAATGTTTCTGCCTAGAAGGCAAGTAAAGCTTAGTACTAAATCATTGTCGCAATTAATATCATCCAGCAGAAATAACATTTGGGATTTACTTCAAACAACTATCTAAGAATCTCTCGCATTTTACTCTAGTACTTCATTTAAATTTTAAAATCTACTTTTCATTTCCTTATTCATAATATTTTTACAATAAATGAAGTATTCGTATTTAAAAGACTGTTTAAGTAAACCCCAATATATGTAACTAATACAGTTAATTATATATTTATAGTCAACAAACTGTAAAGCGATATTTACGTACAATTTAGCTATATAAAAGCTGTTTAACAGACAATATTAAATCTATTGAGCACATGAAGTGTTTCATAAGCCGATAACCGATATATATCATAAGTTAAGTCCATCGACTGCACAAAGTTGTGTTGACGGCCACATTTACGTTTGCATGGTATGATTTATACCCACAAAGAACCCGGCTTCGCCTTAATAGAAGCAAGCAGGTGCAGCCCGCACTAATTGTCTTCTTGCCACTGGTATGGTCCATACCCCATATCCCATATCTGGTCATACTTTTTATAGTCAAAAAGGTCCTATGTCACTATGACAATTTTACGAAGATTTAGTCATAAGCCTTCCGCACATTGCAGCGATTTTATCGAGCGATAATATCGGTGCGATTTTGCGATAATTGTTTCCAGTACATTTTGTATGGGGACGTGCGCGATCCTATACACTGCCGCGATATTATCGAGCGATAATATCGCTGCGATTTTGTTCCGACGCAATCTCTTTAGACCACATTTAGTGGTGGGGCGCATGACTAGACTAATCGCTCGATAAAATCGCTCTATAATATCGCTGCAATGTTAGTTTTCAAACTACCTATAAATAATTCTCATACTATTTTCCGTGTTTATACCTATCTTAAATGTCAGTGGTTAAGTTAGGTTAGGTTGATCTATTTTCTCGTAATATACAGTTAACATAGTTGTACTGAACACATTTTTACAAAGTCGTATTATGGTTTTACCATAATACGACTTTGTCAAAATGGGTTTACCCAGCCCTTAAATAAACACATCTCGTCAGAGAAAATATGACAACTTTGCGCAGTTGGCGGAACCGCCTTAAAATGAATTGACATTTGCAAAACTTATAGCTATCTACTTAATAAAGAATAAATTAACATTTTGAACACCGAAATAAAAAAATAAATTCATGAAAATGCAAATATTCCTAAAACGTCCGTTACAAGCGATCGGTTGTGAATTTTTATAATATGGTGATCGTAACTCGTAAACCATAATTTCAATCCCAAAACATTAAACAAGGAAAATTGTCTATGGTCTATTATTATCTATGGCAACCGTAAAGTGCACATCACTACGGATCTAATGATATTCTAGAAGGATCTAGAAATGTTTAACATTTTGTGCTGAGACCGGGTCCCTTAGTTGTAGATTTTAATTTAGGAATGATCACTATGTAACGTGATGAGCTAACAGATTTTATATTGTTTAGAATAGGTTGCAGTATTTTAAAAATGTCCTTTAAATATCCTTGAATGAATATTACAATTTATTACTTTATTATTTTAACTAGAAAGTTACATGGAGACTTCGAAATAGGCTAGGAAAAGAGGCTCCAAATATCAGGAGCATTAAGTCGCAAGTCCAGCCAAGTTACATTGGGACTGACGCCCTTACGCAAACTTCTACTTGGATACTTAAGTGCGTTGGCCCAATGCAACTTGGCCCGACCCACGCCCAAATGTCTCTAGGAGGAAGAATTTGGAATGGTCTAATTTGGCATGTTGGTAAATTTTTACCTATTGATCCTATAGGAAATTTGGAGATATAATTATGTATAATGATATTACCTTCCTGGTTATTGTAGGTAAATCTATTTAGCTCATCGCGAATTTACAAGAATATTCAACTTTTTAAATACAAAGATAAAATCCTAACATTCCGAATTTTAATTGTTAAAACTTTAGACATCCCTTCTATTCCTCAGTCAAAATCAACGAACACTCGTTTGTAAACATTATTTAAAACTAAAACATTAGAAATGTTTAATTAAAATTATCCTAAAAGTCTTGGGTACTTAAGTCCAAACAACAAGAATTTACTTAAGTCTCAAATGAAACAAAATGACCACAAAACTATAAAAAACAATGTCCCGAAATATATTAAACACCGGTATAGCGTGCCTACAATAGCTTCTTTATATTTAGCCTTATTATATTTCGACCGCGTTGAAATTACTTCCACATAAAAGGTTTATACCATATTCTGAACGCAGACAAATTACCTTAAAAGCCACCTAATCTGTACTTCTTTTCATCCGAAAAGATGTGAGAGAACGACGTTTGGATAACATTATTTTCATTCACTTTTTTACTGGCCAGAACTGGCGTGAAGCCAGCACACCATGCAATAGAAGTTATACAGGGTTAGGGCAAACAGTTGCATTACTTTAAGGGGTGATTGTACCCATCCATGATACTGAACAACATTCCGTAAGAAACCTATAGGAAATTCGTAAAAAAATGTTGTACTTCCCTTACTAAATGCAATCAGCTGATGGAACTTTTGTATGAAAAGTCGATTTTTTTTTTGTGAAAATCCTATAGTTACGAGGGTCATTCAATAAATACTTAGCCTACAAAAAGTAAACGAAAATTTTGGAATAGTGGCAATTTATTTTTCAACATAGTCTCCTTTTAGTTCGATACACTTAGCCCAGCGATGCTCCAACTTTTTTAACCCGTCCGAAAAATAGTTTTTGTCAAACTCTGCAAAATAGGCCTCCGTGGCGGCGATGACCTCCTCATTTGATCCATATCTATTCCCGGCGAGTGATTTTTTCAGATTAGGAAACAGAAAGAAGTCACAAGGGGCCAAATCTGGAGAATACGGTGGATGGGGCAGCAATTCGTAGCGTAATTCAACCAATTTGGCCATGGCAACGGCAGACGTGTGAACCGGTGCGTTGTCGTGGTGAAACAGCCCTTTTTTCTTCGCCAGATGGGGTCGTTTTTTCTTTAATTCGGCGTCGAATCGGCCCAATAAATCGGCATAGTAAAGCCCTGTAATTGTTTTACCCTTCTCGAGGTAATGGATGTAGATCACACCTTGTGAATCCCAGAAAACGGTGGCCATAACTTTTCCGGCCGATTTTACAGTTTTCGCCTTCTTTGGAGCACGTTCCCCGGTCTGGATCCATTGTTTTGATTGTTCCTTGGTCTCTGGTGTTTACCAGTGGATCCGGGTTTCATCGACGGTCACAAAACGACGCAAAAACTCCGCTGGATTCCGCTTAAACAGCGCCAAACACGTCTCCGATGTGGTCTCACGGTTGCGCTTGTTTTACGGTGTGAGTAAACGCGGCACCCATCGCGCCGACAGCTTTATCATGCCGAGTTCCTCGTGAAGAATATGATGCACTGTTCCTTCTGAAATGGCTACAGTCTCAGCTAGCTCCCGAACCTTCAATCGGCGATCTGCCAACAAACTACAGCGCCTTCTGGCGATGAGGCTAGGTACTTATTGAATGCACCTCGTATCTTTGGGAAAGTTGTTCAGTATCGAGGGTAAAATCACCACTTAAAGTAATGCAACTGTTTACCCTAACACCCTGTATTATGTTTCTGAAAATATTCGTCCTACTTTAGGAGTCTTTTCGATTAATTTGTCTATGTGAGAACGTTACAAAATAATAATAATAATAATAAAACAGTACACAAATCTGTCAACTTCTGTCACATTTCTTAGTCTTTTCTTATGGTATATTTTTCGATTCTATACTTAATTTACAGAAGAAGCATTAGGAGAGTAACAATGGACAGGGTTCAAATAAGCGCAAAGTATAGTTTACACCTTAGATGTTGCGGGCGTTTATTTTGATCTTGTAAAAACTAATTAAACTTTCCGAAAAATGAATATTATTTAATCTAATACACACAAAATTCATTCATTTGTATTCAGTGCATTTGAATTTTTCCATGCGTGTTGTCATTAATAAATTTTCACAACCTGTCACTATAAAATAATCATTTGGGGTTCGTTTGCAGATATTATTCACGCATTTCTAAATTGAAATTTTAATCTAGTTTGCTCTCATTGGGTTTTCAACTTAAGCGACGTTATACGAAATGTATTAAAAAGTTATCATAGCTTATACCGCAATAATAATAACGGAAACTGGCTTAATATAATGACACGTTAACATGCACGTAAAACAAATGATATCCATAATTTTTCAAACTTCAACAACAAAACACAGGACACATAAAAATCGCCTTACGCCAAAAAACCGAAAACGCCAAAAAACTCCCGCAACACCTACCTTAGCACTAATCCATATACTACGGGAAAAAAAAGTCCACATTATCGTCTAAATCCTGGAATCGTTTAGACGAAACTTTTTACAGTAAACCCCTTTTCAAAACGGGCGATGGTGGGTCATATAAGACGATGGGTTGTAGAAGTCGCGTCGGTAGAAGCGGTTCGTGGGTGGGACGTAGCTTGCGTAGTTGGTCGTGTAATCTTGCCGGCTGTGAAGCATGTCTAGCTGGTCTAGGCTGTGGTGGCGCTGGGGGAGGTGAACTGGAGCTGTCCGGCAGCGTGCGCAATAACGTACAAGTAACAAGAGTACACTAGGCAATAACGTACAAGTCACATGGGTACACTAGGCAATAACATACAAGTAACAAGAGTAAATTTTGCAACAACGTACAAATAACATGAGTACTCTAGGTCCAAGTAATATGGGTACACTAGGCAATAACGTACAAGTAACAAGGGTGCACTGTTAAAAAATGTACAACAAGCGTATGTACGCAATAACGTACAAGTAATATGGGTACACTACGCAATAACGTACAAGTAACAAGGGTACACTATGCAATAAGGTACAAGTAACAAGACGTACATTGTGCGATTACGTACAAGTATCAAGGCAACACTACGCAATTACGTACAATTAACTGGTAAAGCAGTGAATTTATTCTTGATCGACGGATTTATGGTCTCTTTTGCTTCGAACTCGGACACTTTTAAGCACAGGCCCGACGGCCTTTTCTAAGTACGATAAAACAAATAAAAAATGTAACTCACCTCTATTCTGATGGAATCCAGCTGCCCATCCCGCATAGTACGCAGCTTTTTGTTTCCCATGCTCCTCTGCGACCTGCAAGTTTATGAATAAATGTATAGATGTTTATTGTCATTTATTAAGCACTAGTGGACGTTCCGGTTAGAAATACTGAAGGCACTGTGTTATTTAATAAAATTTGAGAGAACTGGCTGACTTTGAGTGGAAAAATATGATATTAAAATGTTGAAACGCTTATGATTTTTAAGCAAAGTTAATTGTGAGTTAGTTTTAAAATATTATACATAAGCAAAAGCGGGATTACGGCTTTATTTCCGAGGAGGCAGTCTGATATACAGAATATAGCGTATTTAGAATTAACTAAAAATATAATGCAACTAATTTTTGTCCCGAAATGTCTCAGACATAAATTGTTCGTCGCGTAGGCACACTAGAGGTTAGGGTAGTATTCAATCGAGTGAAATTAGTCAACTGTCATTCCTAGAGAGTATAACAACCCTAGTAATATGGAGTTGTTTAGTTTAGACCATCAAATAGAACAACTTTAACCATGGTGACAACATAGAATTCGAAAAAAAAATCTGCTGTTTCATACTGCAGTACCGACTCGACTCAAATGTATTAGACAGCAGATTTTTCGATGTTGGCTCCATAGTGAAAGTTATTCAGTTTTTTCTGAAACATTAGCGTAGGCTCACGACTATATTCCCCGAGGGGGTAGTCATAGATATTCTGAAACCTCAGAACATCCACGTTTCACCAGTAGTACCGAAACTCTGTCCAGTGTGACGGGGGAAGAGCCCGTCGCCACTTATAATGAACAGTGGGTACAATGCATGCCTCGAAATTAGTTTAGGTCTGAACCACCCTTATAAATATTAATATGGTATTTTGTTACACCCTGTATACTTAATTTGACCGCATTGCATGCACGAATACCCTTAACAAGTTTTTACTATCGAATAACTTAAAGCCAGTCAGTTCCCCCGTACACAGCGCACAACCGTGCCTCAACCGGAACGCAACCCGCACCATGGTGTCACTGTGCAACCTCAGGCGACTGCTCGACCGCCAGCACGCGCTCGCGGGCGCGGCCCGTTTCAACACCGCGTCCGTCCCGGTCGGCTGCCAACACGCAAATAAACAATTTAGACCCCACACCCAGCCAATCTGTGCTTATGAGCTAGTGCATGCTGACGGTAGCGTGGTGACGTTACGCTAGCGTGGTGAAGTTATGCTAGCGTGGTGACGTTGCGCTGGCGTGGTGACGTCACGTTAGCATGGTAACATTACGCTAGCGTGGTGTCGTTACGCTAGCGTGGTGTCGTTACGCTAGCGTGGTATCGTTATGCTAGCGTGGTGGTGTTACGCTAGCGTGGTGACATTACGCTAGCGTGGTGATCCTACGCTAGCGTGGTGTCGTTACTCTGGCCTGTGGCGTTAAGCTAGCGTGGTGACGTTAATCTAGCGTGGTGACGTTACGCTAGCGTAACGAGTGGGGAAAAGATACGTTAGTGAAGTTACCACGGTAGTGTGATATGATCTCATGGCATGCTACGCTGGCACGGTAACACTACGCTAGTTCAGTGACGCTACGATGACACAGCGTCGATACGGTCGCATGGCATAACAGGCTAGCGCAGTTATGCTAAGATAGCGTAGTACGATGCTAAGCTACCGTAGTGTCGCTACACTAACTCGGTAAAGATATGCTAGCGCAATGATGCTACGATGCGCAATAGCGTGATAGGATACTATAGCGCGGTTACGTTTGCTGACGTGGTGACGTTACGCTGCCGCGGTGACGTTACTCTGACGCGGTAACGCTACGTTATGACGTTAGCGTACGTCCCCATCGGTCAACTTTTAGAATCAAGACCAACAGAATCATACATTTGTGTTTTTTATTTACTTACACTACGCTAGCGCGTTTTGCTACGTTAACGTATCGTCGCTAGCTTTGCCACGCTAGCGAAACATTAAAAAGCGTCACCACGCTATTATTTTTGATAGATGTTTTTTATTACGACAGTACGTCATCTCCGTGCGTTTTCGCGAACGCCACGGTTCAAGTAGCCAATCATTGTTTCTAACAAAGAAACCTCTTCCATCTTAACTATTATAAAACCGTAAAGTCATGAGGCACAAAAAAGTAGCGGTTTGCTTCATATAAAATCTAATAACACTCGATAGCGCGATTTAAATGACGTGCAGCGCCATCTATTGACAAAATTGTTAGTTTGTTTGTTTGTTCGCGCATCACGCAAAAAAAACTGAACCGATTTTGATGAAACTTTTTTTGTTTGATAGCTTATGATCTGACTTAAAATCTGGTATATAATTTGTGCGGACGAAGTCACGGGAAAACACTAGTATAAAATAAAAATTTACAGCTTGGCAAAAAAGTCGTGATAAAAAATGAGGACGCTGCCTCCACGCAAGAACGTCAAAATCACGTATAACCTGGCAACACCACCATACTAAAATTTTAGTTCCACATGTCACCACGATCATGACTTTTTTGCCAAGCTATATTTATTTGCACAAATGAAGAGTACAGAGTAAATACATAAAGGGCAAAGGGTGGACAGCAGTTAGCACATTAAGATTAAGAGTGATAGTGGTCACTAGGCAAGCCTGGCAACGTGTGAACCGGTAGGCGGTTTTAACAATGTTCGGTAAACGTCAAGTGACACTAATATCAAATCATTCTTATTAGTGGCACTTATTATTCCCCACACAGGTGCAAAAAGCTCATGCTGTGGTGCTGTTGCATGCATAATTGCAGATTTTTGACGCGACTACGCATTTTTCAACGGTGTTAACTTGTGTGTGTGCAAAAAGTTCATTATCCAAGATATTTATTGACTATCAATAGTCCATACGCAATACAAATTGTTATTTAGGTGAAAATTATCGAAAAACAAAATATAATATTGTTACACCGGCGACACATTAAGCTACACAAAACCAATTTAAGCTGGCCGCGCGACGATAAACGTTACCCGATTTACGCGCGGCCAGCTTATTTTGGTTTTGTATGGCTTGATGTGTCGCCGTGCGTACACAGATGGCGCCCCTTACCTTAACACTTAGCGGCTCAGTGCCGCCCTCTGGTATTACGTTGTTTAGCGCTGCTATCGCCTCTTGCGCCTCTTCCCGTTTGTCGAATCTGAAATTATGATACAAAGAATGATATAATTATTTAATACTAGATTTTGCCCGCGACTTCGTCCGCACTAGCTCCCATCATTGTAGGATGATTGTAGGTAGATAAAATATATACCAATTTTCTAGTCTATTCATAAGCTTTTAAACACCAAAAGTTTTATCAAAATCGGTCCAGTCTATAGTTTTTGCGTGATGCTCGAACAAACAACTTTTACAGATTTATAATTCACCAGAGTTTACCCGGGACTTTGTTTACACGGGTTCGTGTCATCGTAACGAGATAAATTATATACCAGATTTTAAGAAAAATCATAAACTTTGAAACGAAAAAAATTTCATCAAAATCGGTTCTGTAGTTTTTGCGTGAAGCTCAAACAAAAACACAGACAAAAACTCCAAAAAAATTTGGAGTCAGGGACCCCTAAAAACCATATCGTAATCTTTTTCTTGTAAATACGAGTATCTTCAATGTACAGACACACTTATTTACATGCTTCTCCACAATCCGGCTTAATATTATATTAATGCGGCCGTATTTGCTTACTATCATATTTAAAGCTATCCTATCATAAATGACAGTAAGTTACCTAACAAAAGCGACTCCTCTAGGCGTCCCGTTGCTCTTATCCCTAAGGATATGCTTCTGCACTATCCGGCCGTATTTGCGTACTATCATATTTAGAGCTATGCTATCATAAATGACAGTAAGTTACCTAACTAAAGCGACTCCTCTCGGCGTCCCGATGCTCTTATCCCTAAGGATATGCTTCTGCACTATCCGGCCGTATTTGCGTACTATCATATTTAGAGCTATCCTATCATAAATGACAGTAAGTTACCTAACAAAAGCGACTCCTCTCGGCGTCCCGTTGCTCTTATTCCTAAGGATATGCTTCTGCACTATCCGGCCGTATTTGCGTACTATCATATTTAGAGCTATGATATCATAAATGACAGTAAGTTACCTAACAAAAGCGACTCCTCTCGGCGTCCCGTTGCTCTTATCCCTAAGGATATGCTTCTGCACTATCCGGCCGTATTTGCGTACTATCATATTTAGAGCTATGCTATCATAAATGACAGTAAGTTACCTAACAAAAGCGACTCCTCTCGGCGTCCCGATGCTCTTATCCCTAAGGATATGCTTCTGCACTATCCGGCCGTATTTGCGTACTATCATATTTAGAGCTATCCTATCATAAATGACAGTAAGTTACCTAACAAAAGCGACTCCTCTCGGCGTCCCGTTGCTCTTATTCCTAAGGATATGCTTCTGCACTATCCGGCCGTATTTGCGTACTATCATATTTAGAGCTATCCTATCATAAATGACAGTAAGTTACCTAACAAAAGCGACTCCTCTCGGCGTCCCGTTGCTCTTATTCCTAAGGATATGCTTCTGCACTATCCGGCCGTATTTGCGTACTATCATATTTAGAGCTATGATATCATAAATGACAGTAAGTTACCTAACAAAAGCGACTCCTCTCGGCGTCCCGTTGCTCTTATCCCTAAGGATATGCTTCTGCACTATCCGGCCGTATTTGCGTACTATCATATTTAGAGCTATGCTATCATAAATGACAGTAAGTTACCTAACAAAAGCGACTCCTCTCGGCGTCCCGTTGCTCTTATCCCTAAGGATATGCTTCTGCACTATCCGGCCGTATTTGCCGAATATAGTTTCTAGCTGCTCCTCGGTGATGGCGCGCGGCAGGTTCGTGACGTAGAGGTTTGTTTCCTTTATGTCGTCCCCTGACGGACGGGCGTAGGACACCTGCAATGTTAATAGTAGTACATTAAGATACAACTGAGTTGGTTATTGCCTTCGAGGCTGGATTGCAAGCTCGAGCCGAAGGCGAGGGCGTAATGGAGCCGAGACTGTAATGACCAATGCTCACGCGTTTCATACGATATTTGTTCATCATTCTCTTGCCCATTTCCCATTATTTGGGGTCGGCGCAATATGTCATCCTCTTCCATTCATCTCGCTTGGCCGTCGTTTCTTAATTTGAGGGGGATTCGAGAGAAGAAAAATGTCGTCGCAGAACGCTTGTTAAATATTTTCACTTTTCCTGCTACTCTGTCCAGTATGATAGGGGGAGGAAGTCCGACAAAACACAGTGGACACAATACACGCCTCGAGATTTCAGCATTATTACGATGGTTTTCTTCACCAAAATGCCAGTAGTGTTAGGGTTAAACCACATCTGCCAGCGCGGAATCGGATTTTGTTGCCGCTCCATCCTTTTCTGTCGCTCAGGAACGTCATTTGATAGAGCGAGAAAGATAGCGGGAATGTGACCGCACGCAGCAGCACCGGCAGTGTTGCGACCTTTCTCGCTCTAGCCAATGACGTTCCTGAGCGACAGAAAATGGTAGAGCGTGAAAAAATGCTATTCTGTACTGCCAGGTGAGGCTCAACCCTAACAAATAATTAATAAGTCCTTCAAAATTCATTGGCACGAGTCGACCTGGGCGGGGTTCGCAGCGTAGTCGCACCTGTACGGAACATAAAGCCACTCGTCAATAGAGCACGATTTAAGGCACAGTAAGAGAGACATCAGTGTTAAATCTCAGGTTAAGATTACCTTTAACCGTTTATTTCTGAGCTGGTAGCCGTTGAAGGTGTCGATCGCACGCGACGCGTCCTCTTCCCGAGTGAAGTTCACGAAACCGAACCCGTAGCTGTATCCAGTCTGGAAACAAACGACAAAACAAACACGAGTCAGTTCCTGGCAAAATTTTATTATTTTCTAGCAACACCCAGCCTATATACGTCCCACTGCAGGGCACAGGCCTACCCTCAGGGAGGGTGTATGGGAGTTAGTCCACCACACGTGCCCAATGCGGATTGGTAGACTTCACATACGCATCGGACTTTCTTCTTCAGCGTATGCAGGTTTCCTCACGATGTTTTCCTTCACCCTTTGAGAGCAGTCGGAATTACGTACTTAAGTTAGAAAAACTAATTGGTACATGACATGGCATGCATCGGGTTCGAACCTGGATCTCAAGATTAAGTTTCCATCGCTGTCCACAACGCGCCAAAGACGCTCTACTTAGCTTTAAATATCTTCCAATGACATAAGACCTACAGCATAAAACAAAGAAACCAACCTTAAAATCCTTCATAACGCGACAGCTTTCAATGGGCCCTATCGTCATGAACATAGCGTACAGGTCCTTCTCGGTCATAGTCTGCGGTAAATAGTTGACAATAAGGTTCGTTCTGTAGCAGTCGCCGCCGGCAGCGGACACGCCCCCTCCCTCTGACATGCTGCCCCAGAAGCGAGGGCCTGAGCTTCGGCCTCTGTACTGCTGCTGGATTTGCTGCAATTGTTTTATATTTATTTTAGTTCGTATTGACACGTGTTGTTAGGTACGTAGTCAAGGGCGTAGCCAGGATTGTATATAGGGTCATTTTAAATTAGTTGGCGAAACTTAACCAGGGCACCTGTTAATGATAACAGATTGCATTATCAATGTTTATTATTGGTATTGATGATTTACAAAATTATTATTATCGTACGTATCGTACACAGTGCGCGGCCGGCGGGCGAACATTGACCTCAGAATCATATGATCGAGCGGGGGGTCATTACCACGTAATTGTACTTAACTACAGATACCAAATGCGTTTGTTAAGTTTCGCCAACTAATTAAATTTGACCTTAATAATACCTTACAGACTAAGAAAAATTTATACAAGCCCCTGCCCGTACCTCGCTACGCCCATGTACGTAGTCCAGTTTGACCTTGTAATGGGTTGAAATGTAGGCCAAATTAGGACCTTGTCAAGGATATTTGACTTAAATAAAGGCCGACCGGGTAAATCAGACCTCGCCCGCGACGTTAGAGGGACGCGGGGCGGGGTTGCTTACGAATCGAGCTACGGCATGACGCCAAGAAGGGTGCTGTAACATCGCGAGTGAAACCGGATGGATATGACTGAGGTCGACCTGTAGTAGATTGCTGTGACAAGGGTCTAAGAAGGCCTACATTTTAAATTAGATAGTCAACGCTGTGTATTTATTAGGCATAATGGAAAAATACATTACTTACTATACTATTGCATATGAAAGTTTTACAATGTAATCAATAAACCAAAATAAAAAATTATCCACTTCTATGACTTTTCTACATAAAAGCGTAAAATACACTCATGTAATGTCCTGCGATCTATAAGAAAATACTACCTGGAATCGATAAATGTTAGCATAATTTTGTTAAGCGTAATCCTACTAAAATTGTGCTTACACATTGCCGAAATTATGAGGTCATTTTATTTTAAAATTCCACACATATTTTTATTTTCATTTTCATATTTTAAAATGCATTATTCGTATACCAGTGTGGATGTGACAAATTCAAAACTGCAGTCATGGTCTTGCCATGTTTAACAAATTCTTAATAGTATTCACAGAGTGACGTTAAAGTCATTGGCATCCATTAAAACTTAGACAAAAATTCTGCTGTTTGAATCGGGTGGGCAATGCAGTTTTGTATGAAGCAGCAGATTTTATTTTTGAACTTTCAGGTTTGCTCCTAGTAAAAGTTGTTCAGTTTGATGTGTAGTCTTAATTTAAATCGATCCCAATTATTTTAGTTTCTATTCAGGCTACAGGGCCTGTAGTATAAAACAATATCAATACGTCATGTCTTAAGGCTGACATAACCTCAGTTTTAAAAGCCCCAATATAAATAAAAAAGAATAAAAAATACGTCATGTGGTGTTAGTGTAATAGTCAACCAATTTATAATGTAGGCCACCTTAGAACCTTTTTTAACAGCAAACTATTTACAGTTATGTTGCACAGAAGCTCACTGACGTTAGTACAGGTGAGTGACAAGGTTCTAAGGTGGCCTACATTTGAAATTGGTAGAAATGTAGGCCACCTGCACGTATGAAAAAATTTATTTAATATTTTGTCGGGTATGCGTGTTCCACATCAGATCCTATCGTCATTAATAATCTGATGCGGGTCACACGCACCGATTACCTAAATAAATTAAAAAACTATTTTTGGCCACGGTAAACTTAACTTTCAGGATACCCACAAGTGACGTCATCAACATTTCATTACTTTTTATACTTCATCCTATTATTAAAAATAGTATTTAAGCTAAAGAATTACAGAAAATGAGAGTTAATCGTTATTTTCGAACGTTTTTTTTTTTACTAAGAAGATAAAACTAAATATATTTTATGCAGTCCGATTCCCTATTTAGACATTTCAGATTCTTATCTAACCTATTATAAAACTGTAACTGAAGTGTGTCAGCACATTGAAAATATTTCCAAAAAAAAAGATTACAATATGTTTTTAGGTATCCCTGACTCGAAATAAACTTGCGAAAATGTTTGTCTGTTTGTGTGTTTGTTTGTTTGTTCGCGCATCACGCAAAAACTACTGAACCGATTTTGATGTTTTTTTTTTTTAAATCTGATATATAATTTGTGCGGACGAAATCGCGGTAAACACTAGTAGCTTATAAAATACGAATAACATTATAAATAAACGAAACGTAAAAAAAAATACGTCTATACGCTGAATGTTCAATACGTAAAACGTTCAGGGTGTAAAATTAATGCGTTCTGTATCAAAGGGTATGCTTCAGAGAATCAAACTGAACAATTTTTACTATGGGTCCAACTTAGAAATCGATGGAAAAAATCTATCCTTTCATAAATTTTGGTCGAGGAACTGTTGACATTTTCTATGGAAGCTAATATAAGGGTGTTAGTAATAAAAAGGTCATGTTTTGAGTTTAAATTTGAGTCTAGCACCTATAAAAGGTGATAAGACAACTAAATATATCCAACAGTCCACAAAGACAAATATAAATTTCTTTCCGATTAAAAGAGCCACCTAAATACAATCTCGCCCTTGCCTTGGTCACATTTACGGAAAACGGAAATTATACCCAGTCACGCATTCAAACGCGTAAATGCTACAAAAACGATACAAACTTAAAACAACGCAGTTTTGAGGGTTCCGTAGTCAAACAAGAAACCCTTATACTTATTACTCCCTTTTTGCACCTATTGAATCGAAATTCGGCATGAAGACAAGTAGCAGTAACCCAAGCACGTATCCAGGGGGCAGATAGGAAGGATTTATCCCCCCCCCCCCCTCGAAATCCTAAGATTTGTATGGAACAGTGGTTATAGCTATACATTTTTCATCGGATTTTCAGTGAAAATCCCCCCCAAAATAAATTATAAACCCCTCCCCCTCCTATATAGCTAACACGAAATACAACATTTTTTTCTACTGAATTAAGAGAGGTGTTGTTGGATAGCTCTTGTGAAATGGAACAAACGAAACTATATCGTCGTTATAATGCTTCTATCTCGAGATATTTGTTGTTTGTATGTTGTAACGTAACAAGTGTTGGAATAAAAAAAAAAATTGTAACATTAAAATGTTCCAAATTGATTCTCTCGCCAGTCACTAGACGGCGCTGGCCCAAATTAAATGTTTTAAATTTCCGTAACTAATACATTGAGGTACTATGTTAACTAGAGAAGCTACCGAGAAGTAATGTTTAGTAACACGCGTTAGGGTGCACGCGCTCTAACCCACTTAGCCTGTGCCAGGCGCTCGTCGCAGCCTGACGCTCCCAGCACGCGCCCCACACTGCTGATCATGGTGCACAGATTTTGTTCGCGTTGTCTGCTCTATACATAATTACTCAATGAACTAATCTTAATTCATAATTCATAAGCATTTATTGCTTCATGTGGTGTACATAATCTCATACAGGTAATAAAAACAGTTCGCAACATGAGCCCTGTATCTAAGCTAAATTAGGATAAACTTTTCATACAATGACTACGGAACACAACTATGAGCGAGTCCGGCACGCTCTTAGCCGGTTTTAAGCCAAAATAACGATCCGAAACTTTGTCATACGAAGCCGTTTAAAAATTAAAGCTGCGTAAAAGCAATAAACATAATAAAAAGTTGCAGTTGCCCAGAACCGCATCGTCGAATGAATATGCCAATTTGAAACAAACGCGGGAGCATAGTAAAATAAAGTTTACAATCAAACGAAAAACTGGGCCGCGGTACTCGGCCATGACCTATTATAACCATGCAAGTACAAAAGAAATAACTCACTCGATAGTCGCATGAAAATCAATGATGAAGATAGATTATCTTGTTTATAATCTATCTATCTACAGGGTGAAATTGATATCATTAGCATCCTTTTAAACTAACGAAGGTAGCAGGGAGCAAATGGATGAGAAAATCCGAAGATACGTTTTGTGGCGCGCCTTGGGAGTCCTATATTCAGCTGTGGACGATGATAGGCTGATGATAACTAGACTCCAGGACTAACTGCTTAACACTTTGGCTCCTGACGACCTACGTCGTAGGGTCAGAAACAAATGGGCTATGGTGCGCAAGAACCGAAAGAGGGGCATCAATTTTAGCACTGCGCGATTATCATTGTTTTGAGCTTAGCAGCGAAAGCTGTGCAAGAATCTGAGCTGTGAGCGAGGAAAAAATACACCACTAGCATTGCTTCATTTTCTTTTTTTTTAGGCTCGCACAGTGCAGCTCTGACGGAAAAGGGTCATGTTTTTATATACATATATACAATGAGAGCTAGAGATGTGTGCGAGGGATGCGTAAGGCAAAATAATGTATTCAATAGCTTAGCTTCCGCGCACACTAGTCCGTTTCACATCTTAACTACGCATCTCACAACTCATCATCCTCGTACAACTTCGATGAAAAGAATCACATAGTTTCACAGCACCGCTACGCACCATCGCACAGCCCTGGAGGAAAGGCCCCCTACGTGCCTTCTACACCCGACGAATACCACTAAAACGGTCACCCATCTAGAGACCGATCTCACCGGGCGTTACTTGAATGTATACTAAAATACCCAAGCTCCACTACTAGACCGCCTCATTTATTAGGCTACAATGCGGAAACTACAAAAAATATCTGTGCCGATAAATACGCAATACGCCATATCCCATTCTCTTATGGAATCCTTCCAAAAGTACTAACCTTGACATATTTTATCATACCCGTAACTTTTATAGAAGTTCTAGTTCAAGCATGCCTTATTTCTCACAGGCCTACTGAAATAAGGCATGTTTTATACCTAATTTCGGATAAATTATGGGGTTTATAGACATCAGGTTTTATTCGCTGTGTTTTAGTAAGGAAAGCCTTGCCATCAGTCATAATATGGACACATAATTTCGTCCAGAAAGCCTGTAGGTAGCCACACATATCCGTGACGTGTCAGTGGAGAATGTTTGGAGTCCCGGTTGCGCCTGAAACAACTGGGGGCCCTATTGACACCGCACATGCACAGCATGGGTCAGTGTCAAGTCTATTAACTCTAAAGCCTCGTTTTCACGTGCGTAGTCGGTGCGAACCAACTCGTAACGTGTAAACCTAGCTTAATTAAGCAGTCTTGTCAAGACGTGAGCAATGAAGGGTGAAGCAAGAGCAAGCTTAGATACAGGGCTCATGTTGCGAACTGTTTTTATTACCTGTAAAAACTAGATTATGTACACCACATGAAGCAATAAATGATTATGATTATGGCGTTGTATAAGTTAAAACGAGCTTTTGTCCAAGACTTCATTTGCGTGGATTACCCATTTTGAGGTAGATTTTCGAAAAGTCATTTCTTAGTGCATTCCTACATCCTCTGTAGAACAAATATTCCAAATTTCATCTTTAGCGGTTTAGGCAGAGCGTTGCCTGTCAGTTAGACATTCAGTCCCGGAACTCTACTAGTGTTTACCCGCGACTTCGTCCGCATAAATTATATACCAGATTTTAAGTCAAATCATAAGCTATCAAACAAAACAAAAATCATCAAAATCGGTTCAGTCGTTTTTACGTGATGCGCGAACAAACAAACAACAAGACAGACAAAATTTCTAAAAAAGGTTGATTTCAAGTCAGGGATACCTAAAAACCATATCGTAATCTTTTTTTTTGTAAATATCTTCAATGTACAGACACACTTCGGTTACAGTTTTATAATAGTTTAGATTGAAATGGTAGTTGTAGCCACTTGTAGCAAATATTGTGTCGTATCAGCAGACCATCAAAACGAGCAACTTTCACTATCGAAATCATGAAAAAAAATCAGCCGTCCCATATACGACCCTGGTTACTCAACCCCAACACGGGACAGCTGTTTTTTTTTTCGTTATTTTTATATTTCTCCATAGTAAAAGTTGTTTAGTTTGATGGTCTGTTTACTTTGATATGCAACGTATTAGTATCCTTCTGATCGGACCCTTTACTTACAGGGTCCAACTTAATATGCCGACACTTTTTAAGGGAATGATCAGGCCATCAAACTGAACAACTTTTTCTATGGGACCAACAACGAAATCGCGAAAAAAAATCAGCTGTCCATTTGGCTCGAGTAGGTTTGCAGTTTTGTATGAAACAGAATTTTTGTCGCGATTTCGACCTTGGTCCCATAGAGAAAGTTGTTCAGTTTTATGGTCTGATCATCCCCATAACACTTTCGCTACAAACAATGCGCAAAACAATGACATTCGCGCAGTGCTAACACTGTGGAATGCTATACAATTCTGACTCAAGGTGTGAGTCATGCGCACTGCGGTCCATATGTCGCTGACCTACCAGGTAGGTCGTCGGCAGTTAAAGTGTTAAAAACTGTTAGTATACTAAGAAGGACCCTACATATTTTTTTCGAACCATATTTGGTGTTCTAGATCCGGCCCAGTCCAGGCGGCGACAAGAGGCTGGCATAATTCCAATGTAAATGAAACTCGCCTCAAACGTTAGTTACAGAGGTCGTTAATAATGGATTTTAGACTATTTTTTCATCATAGGTTTTTGTATAATTTTCGTAATTTCATACTAAAAACTATTGATGAAATAAAAGATTGATCCGAGGCGATGGCACATGATCGGAAGCTTCGTAGAAGCGGGACGCCGCGCCGGAGACCGCCGCTAGACTCGTAAATACGACATTTTGATCCATAAAAACAATGGATTACAACTTTTTTCGCGTGTCTTACGCCGTTGCGCGCGATTTAAGAGGATAGACGAGTACAGTGTTCTCGATACAAACGTATTAAAAAACTGATTTCTCCCTGGATAATAACACTACAATCTATGTCACCTCTGCCATGTCCCTATGTTTTGCTTTTTTGCATTAATTAATTACTGTAAGAACTAGGGACCTTCGAAAATGACCTATTTTACCGCCCGTTTTCAGACATCCAGTAAACAAATTTGACGAATATAAACAAAAAAAGCAAAACGTACATACATAGCCAAAGTCTTTCTCATTTTATTTTTGAAAGGATTATTAAAATAGTTTTGGAGGAGAAAACTGGGAAATACGAAATGCTGATTTCGTCGATTTTTAGTGTATTAAATCGGTCCGAGCTGCAGTTGTCTCTTTCGCACTCTAGTCGGAGGGGTGTATGGGTGGGGCGGATCTGATAAATGCATATACAGTCGGAAAAGTGACCTATTCTCCAAATTAGCATTTCAGCCCGCCTATCCTCTTAAGAAGCTTGACTTCTAGTCATATCTATTCATATGACGATAGTCAAAACTATATCTATCTATCTATAACGTCACGCCTCTTTCCCATTGGGGTAGGCAGAGACCAGAGCTATAACGCAAGCATAATCCCCTTATGTGATAGAATAGCAAATGAGTGTATTTTAACTTGAACCTATAAGGGTTGAGACACATTTACTTACTGCGACCGACGTCAAAAATAATACTTTACTTTTTAAATGTTTGTTTTTGGTGTTGGGGGTTTTTTAATTTTAAATTTTATTTTATTTCATAATTTTTAAAGTTACATGAAAACTACAGAACCGATTTTCATGAAACAAAGCTAAGAACACTCTCGTAAAAATTAGCTTTCTATTAAAAAAAAACGCATCGAAATCGGTCCACCCATTTGGGAGTTACGATGCCACAGACAGACAGACCAACAGACAAACAGACAGACCGACATAGGCGTCAAACTTATAACACCCCTCTTTTTGCGTCGTTAAAAACATGACCAAATCAAAGATCAAGAAGGTGGTACAAGGTGGTGGTGGTGGTTGCTACGATTGCCTATCTCTTTAAATAAATTGCTCTGGAGATGAAATTGCCTTCTGTGACCATTTACTGAGTATTTTAAATAAATTTCGTAGAGTCTAGGATACTTACCTTAATTAATGCTTTCAGCTTGCAGAAAAATAATACTACACTAACTCTAATAATAAATAAGTAGATGACAAAATAGTTAGTAACTACTAGTAAAGAAAGGGATTAATGAAAAAACTTGCGCGTCCCGCGGAAACAAATAACAAAAACTGATGTAAAACTTCAAAGCCAACTAGAGTTATCGTGAAATCTGTATGGTTTATTTTAAATATGAATGTGTTACCATAAATTACAAAATAATTACCAAGAAATCTCTGTTCTGTACCTGTCCAGTGAAGACAAATTTTTAAAAATGTTAAGTGGAAAGTTAGAAAAAACTTTTTTGTATGAAACTATACTTCATTCCATATAAGGATGAAAAGGTATTGTGCTTTAGCTAGCAAACATAATTTAATTATCAGAAAAATACTATCTATATCAGAATCTTTGACATTACTAAAGCTGTTCTAAGAATAAATGAGAGGTGTAAGTTGCAGAAACGCTGATTAAAGTTAATCCTCCATTAATTAATATCTAGCTAGCTTTTAGCTTCAAAAAAGCCGTGGTGGTCCAGTAGCGAGTAGCCTTGCCTGCCGTGCAGGAGGCGATGGTTCGATCCCTGTCCAGGCTGACTCGTACCAATGAGTTTTTTGGAATTTATGTACGATTTGTAACACCACTGGCTTTTCGGTGAAGGAAAACATATCGTGAGGAAACCTCCATGCATCAATTTCCAGGCATGTATTGTACCCACTGTCCATTATAAGTGGCGACGGGCTCACCCCCCGTCACACTGGACAGAGTTTCGGTACTACTGGTGAAGCGCGGATGTTCTGAGGTTTCAGAATATCTCTGACTACCCCCTCGGGGAATGTAGTCGTGAGCATATGCTATGCTATGCTTGCTTTTACTACGTCAACAAGACAAAAAGTGACAGCAAGAGATTTAATGGAGGATTAACTTTAATGATTGTTTCTGTAATTGAGTGTAAGTGTTTGACACTCAGTTTCAGTAAATTTTGGAATGTAGTATAGTTTATAGTAAAAAAAAATTGGTTGTACTTCTGTTTATTATAAAAGTAGTTATAACGTTACATTGTTTAGTGTTTTGTGTTGTCTGACACATGTACCCGCCAGACCGCCATTTGTACCCTTACGTTCATCTTTATTCTGTTTTTTTTTGCTGTATTTTTTTTTGGTGTGCAAATAAAGAATATTTGTGTTTATGTTTATGTTTATGTTTATCTTCATGCAGTACCGGTATTATAAGAGATAAGTGTACTTTTCGCAGCCATCAGCTGCAAGGCTGATTCAGTGTTTATGTGGTGTAGAGCATCTCTGTGATGGGGATGGACCAGGTTTGCCTGCATAACTTCAGTCGGTTGAGGAGTTACAGATGTTTAAAGGGTCATTAAAAATTGTATTGTAGTATGCACCATAGCTATGTGGACAGCACAAAAACTGTCATGGTTCATCAGTTGGTTTAGGAGTTACAGCCATACAAAGATCTGACCTTTAAACGGCTGTATCTCCTAAACCAACTGGCAGTTCATATTAGTTTTTGTACTGTTCACATTGCATAGCTACGGTGCAAACTACAATAATATCATATGATTGCATGCAATTGATCTTTAAACGTCTGTAACTCCTAAACCGACTGAAGTTATGCAGGCAAACCTGGTCCAACCCCATCTCAGAGATGCTCTACACTACACCACATAAACACTAAATCAGCCTTGCTGCTTATGGTTGCAAAAAGTACACATACCTCTTATACTACAGGGTTTTGATATATATTGTGATATTGATTCTTGGATATAGTCATTGATACATCAAATATTTGATTTTAAAAAAGCATAGGTAAAACACTCTTGAAATTTTGTATCAATGTAAATTACGACTAACTTGCAAAATGCTGATGCAGGTTATATTTTTTTAAACATGTTAATAAAAGAATATTATTTTTTGACAAATTACCTCGCACACATAGTGAAAACACAGGTAAAACACAGAAAAATGAAGGCCCAAGTGAACTAACCGATTTGTGACTCCGAAGTTGCAATTTGAGACTGAAGAGTTGCAGAGTTACAAAAGTGATTTAGTTCACTTGCTTCTTTTGTTTCACATACCGTGAAATGTGGCAATTTTACCGTTGACTTTTCCATCAGTTACGTGCATTCGTAAAATCAGATTAACTTAGTCCAAACTTACCTTTTTTAAAGCTGTGCCACTTTTAATCATCATATTAGCCGCTAAACGTCCACTGCTGGACATAGGCCTCCCCAAAAATGGGGGATTTGCCATAATCGCCACCCTTGGCAGGCGGGTTGGCGATCACAGTTGGATTGAATGTGTGTACTCAGAGGATGCTGCTGCCCATCCTCCGGTAGATCCCTTAGCCACTTTTAATAGAAAGTTAAATTAAAAGTTAAATTTGGACTAAATTAATCAGATTTTATGATTGCATGTAACTGATGGCAAAGTCACGGTACTGTGAATGAATATAAACGGAGAAGAGTACTTACATTTTCCAGGGAATTGAAACTCCTGTCCCAACTGCTGACAGGAGTTCCTCCGAACAAGTAACCGGGGTAGCGTTCACACATTTATTACACTTTACATTAACCGTACCTTCTAAAATATTCTACGTTCTACTTAAATTGAGCAGGTGCTTTATAGTAGCAAGTTCATTTTGTTTTCTTTATACCTGAAAATTAAAAATAAAATTAAGTACTTACCAATTTCAAAGAAAACACAATTTTAGAAGAATTTCAAGGGTTTTACAGAGGAGTGTGTAATATAGGCGTAGAAAGAGAAGGCACTAGAAGGAAGCACGTGTCTTGTCTTATCACTCAGTAAGAGATGCACATAGCAAATTCGCTCTAATTAAAAAAGGAGACCGCTACTTATTGCTGTCCTTATTGACGTATCCACTTTTTTGTACTTCGGCCGTCTGACTCCAAAATGTCACTTCATATAAATTGTATGGGACAACCACCTGACTCCGAGATGTCACTTCATATAATTCGCTATCTCATACCCGGTTACACTGATATTCGGTCTACTAGCGTAAGCGAAAAATTTTTCGTCTATGAATATAGGTAACAATCTAGGAGGTCATGCAGTTTTAGGACAGTGGCCCCAAAATTTCTAGGTCATTGACACTAGAAAAGGGTCAATGCCCAAAATATGATCGCAAAACTACAGATAATTTACAAAATACGTTTTAGAATGCATTGTCTTAGACAATGTTTTGTGAATAGTTTCACTGAACCGATAATAAAAATGTGTAACTGAAATTTTATTCAATAAATTACCTACCGATTTATTGAATATTCTTTATATTTTATTAGCGCTATACTCAATGGTTGAGTCACTGAGAATCCTTACAAGAATATTTTCAGACAATGAAAAACAACCTTGTAATTCATGCAAAATGCTGGACACGGCTATCGAAAATTGGTTCTACAAATTTATTACACTATCTTCAATCAAAAACTCATAAAATTTAATTGAATTTATGAAAAATATTAAGTATTTACGTGATAATATTTTAATTCAATAATAGTGTTCCTGGTGCCAATAAACATATCACTATTGAGAGAAAATTATACTTACATTAATGTTATGAAAAGATCTTATATTAAAGAAGCCTATAATGCCACTAACAGAGCTTTTTAGCTTAATTTTTCAGAAATAATTCGTCGATAAAATAAAATCTGCCTGACACAAGCACTCGGCGAACGACAGAATGCGTTCACAGATAAAAAATAATTCGTCAGCGCCATCGCCAATAATCACTAGGGATGGGTGCAAATAGGCCTGGCTGGTGGGTGATTGGGTGTTTTTACGTCTTGTCTATGGAACCCACCCAAATAAAAGTATTCGGTTAGGCAATCTGCAGAATCTGCATTTAATGCATTTTTTTCCTCAATTTTTTATTCTATGCCTGAGAAATGAATTATTTCGATCATTATGATTTTAATGAGTGAGTGAGTATTGAGTAATATTATAAAATATGCTTTTTGGTTTCCATGCAAATGGAAAATCTTTTTACGCCTAGCCTTGGAAAACGCCGTAAAATGTAGGTAGTTCTCTTGCCGAGAACAGAAGAGAAAGGCCCAGAATGAGAGTGTGTTCGTCACTTAGGCTTCATTGTTTTCACAGGCGGCAGGCAGCCGCGGCGCGGTGGAAGTTGTGTTACGCGGCTGTTTGACTGTTGTGAGGAGTTTTCTGACTGCTACTCAAACGTAGTTCATCAAACCGGCGATAGATGGCGTTGACCAGAGAGGGGTTCGAAGATGAAAATTTAAGGCTAATGCTGGGTTTACATGCACGCCGTGCAGTCCGGCAAGCTTAGGCAATTCGCTGTACATGACTCGTCTGTAAAGTGATTGTTACTACTTAACTTTATGGAAGCCTCAATGTACAGCGAATTGCTTAAGCTTGCCGGGCTGCATGGCACGCGTATGAACGCATCTTTAAAAGTAAACAAAAATGAATCCGTTAACGAAATATGTGCTCATGTTTTGCTGCTTACTAAACTCAACGCAAATTACTTACTAAACTCAAATTCTTACTATTTTATTATCTGCTAGGTCACTTACCCTTCTTGTCTCGCCATCTATCGAGTCATTAAGAACTACTTTTTCTTTTTTAATGGCTTTCTGAAAATCCCTCATAGCTGAATCATGTGGAACGAACGGCGAACTACTGGAGGCCTACTCCCAACTTTTAAAAAACCATCATTAAACAGTGCAGTTTTTAAGCAGGCCTTAAACTGAATTGTTTACATTCGTACCATGACGGCCCTAAAGGTGAACTGCTATTGCACTGTTACTCCGCTAGGTGAACGGTTGGTTGTCTCTGGTCTGCTAGCTGTCATTCAAGACGTAAACAATATGAATGAAACAGTGCTATACAGAGTAACATAAGCGTATCTCTTTCCCACGAGGAACGTTCAAAACATTATATTGCAGTATTTTTTATTAGATTGCCGATTTTATAAAACATGAAATAAATTTAAGTTTTTTAGGAAAATTATTATAAAACGTACAATAAACATATTGTAAGCATTGAGCTACTATTTTCAATTTGCAAGAAGCACTATTTATGGAAGTAAATTATTTGAGAGAATTTTAATGGGATGAGTTTAAGAACGTACCGTACCTACTTAAAAATTGGCCAAACAAAAATGTTTACGATTTTCAAGTGTTTTTATTCGAAATAAGTATTTAAAATAGATACCTACTCAATTAATTTACTATTTTTATTAAATTGATGTTTTCAAGTCACATTATTTAACTGTTCCTTGCTCAAGTAACGGATTCGGTTCTTCATGTGCCTACCTAAAAGTTCCTTACGTATATAGGAATGAGCTATTTTCTTTGCTGTTTGTATGTTCGGTGACCACTATTTAGGGATAAGAGAAGCAAGGTGAGTCTCAAGTATTAAATTATATTGAAGATCATTCATAAGTACTTATACCCGCTGACACATGAACCGATACATAGAGGATTCAGAACCGATACATACAAAACCAAAATAAGCTGGCCGTGCGACGTTATACGTTATGCATCCTACGCGCGGCCACCTTATGTTGGTTTTGTATAGCTTGATGTGTCGCCGTGTGTACCTGTTATTACCTACTACTGTGTATTGAAAAAAAAAACAACTGAAAATGAAATTAAATACTTATTGTTTTATTTTACACCAAAACATATAGCAACATTAGAGAAACAAAATTATATAAGAAAATAAGAATACCTACTTACAGTAAAATATAATTTATTTTATTATAATAAATGACATTTAATTTTCAGGTTGCCCTGGAACGCTACCGTGGACGAGAAACAAGATCATACTGTGTGGCTATACCAATCTGCAACTCTCTATTTTGTTGTCCAGCCGGTTCTATGTGGGATATACCATCTGAAATTTAATAATATGCATAAGTTTATTATACCTAGGAAGGCAACAATTTAACTTTAGGCTTAAATTTCATTGTTATTGATTATAAACATGTTACAGCCATGTTGTGCTATTTCGAATCAAATTAAAGATTGAAAAACGCACGTCCCCTTAAGACGTAACAGATTGAAAATTTCGTTCTCTGGGTAGTGGGCTCGGTGGTGTAATTGGTTAGCACGTTTCCCCGGTTTGGAAGAGCGTGGGTTCAAGTCCCGCCCGAGAAAAAAAATTTTTTTTTCAATCTTTAATTTAAATTTCATTGGTTTTAAGATTAAGATTATTTATTTAGTATCAAATGTACCACTTCTTGTTTGTTTTATTGTAAATAAAGAAGATAGTAACCATTTTAATTAATGAGTTCGGTAGGAACTCATCTGTCAATACTGTAAGTATAGAATTGTAAAAATAATTTAGTTTTAAGTTTTGATTGTATTCTTCCTAATTAAGTAAGTAATTTCTAATTTGTTTACTTAATTTCTTTACTCTTGATAAACAAGGAAAAATTGAGCATTAATTAAATTTTAATTGATGAGGTACGCTCTTGTAATAGGTATGGGTCTGCTGTAGGAAATCTCTTCAGGGATAACCTCACCCTTCTTTTACATTATTCTGTTATATTTGTCAATGTGTTCTTTTTATGTGTACAATAAAGTGTTAAATAAATAAATATGTGGATATATTAAATAAAATGTTATCTGTTTTATTTTAGGTAAATAAGGATGTCTTACCAACTCAACTCAACATTCATAGAACGATAATGTTTTCTACGTAAATAGGTACCATTCCTCATGTTTTTTAAGTACCTATTACGATGGCTACATGAGTGCCATCAATACAGCCAGCCAGCCAGGGATCCCAAATTTCTCATAAAGTCTGCAAACATAAATTGTGATTATAAACACTTGAGAATCATAATCAGTGATCGGAATGTCGGGGCATTTTTTGAGCATACAAGTTTGGATACGCCTGAATTTCCCGGAAATATCCGGATTTAATAAATATGGATAAAAATTTCACGGGATTTATTGGGATTACCTATTTAGATGTCAAGAGACGTTTTTTTAAATCAAGAGTATTAGCAGCGCATACTAGAGGCCGCGACTTTGAAACACGCCGCCTGGTACTTTTGACATGTACCGCGCTTAGGTAAATATGTTGACCGTTATTAAACAATGATATTAAGTAACTAGATTAGTGGTTAGGGCACCAAAGCGTTGCCACTTCGAAGATGTCTGCAGGCTTCTTTGACTTCAGTTCAGGCGTTTATCTATAGTGAGCGGACATATCCGTGACGTATAAATTAAGATACCAAAATGGGGAAATACGCCGTAAAAGTTTGTAAATCAAAATCGTATTTACTTGCAACACTGATGGCAAAAACAATGCGTGAAAAATTTATTTAGTTTTTTAATTTTATTTTGACAAAATATAGTAAACTTACTTGTGAAAAGTAACACCACTTCCTTTATTATTCTTTTCCGACTGTGATTTACAAATTTTTACGGCGCATTTCCCCATTTTGGTAGCTTAATTTATACGTCACGGATATATCCGCTCACTATAGATAAACGCCTGAACTGAAGTCAAAGAAGCCTGCAGACATCTTCGAAGTGGCAACGCTTTGGTGCCCTAACTTCTAATCTAGTTACTTAATATCATTGTTTAATAACGGTCAACATATTTACCTAAGCGCGGTACATGTCAAAAGTACCAGGCGGCGTGTTTCAAAGGCGCGGCCTCTAGTTTGCGCTGCTAATACTCTTGATTTAATAAAAACGTCTCTTGACATCTAAATAGGTAATCCCAGTAAATCCCGTTAAATTTTATCCAAATTTATTAAATCCGGATATTTCCGGGAAATTCAGGCGCATCCATACTTGTATGCTCAAAAAATGCCCCGACATTCCGATCACTGATCATAATTCATAAGGAATTATAATTACGTACATAAATTGTACACCTACGCCGATCTAAATAGGATACAAAAACAATACTTACGTCGATTACAAAATGTTGAGTGCGAAAATAAAAAAAACACTCTTAGAACTTGAAAAATGTACAGTGAATCCACCAAAAAACCACAATAAATTACAAAACAATGTTGTTAAAGCTGCTCGAGATTAACTTTTTAGAGATTGCTTTATTTGACATTACAGACGCGCAAAAAACGTTTTGCTGCTGTCAAACACACCGTCATGGTATGAAATGTCCATACAAAAAAAAAGGTGAACGGTTTTTGAACGCTGCCCTGCCGCAGGCCTGCTAATAGTTGTTCATGGTACGAAAAAGCAGGGCAGTTCTGTTTAGGTCCTGCTTTAAGAGCTCGGAGTAGGCCTCCTGGTGAAACGTGGATGTTCTGAGGTTTCAGAATATCTCTGACTACCCCCTCGGGGAATATAGTCGTGAGCATATGCTATGCAATGCTATGAATCATGTGGACACCTCTATTCTATCACCCATCCCCTCTATTCAACTTCCTGCCGCCATTGGTCACGCTGCCAGTGCTGCCAGCTTAGGATATTTTACCCTAGATTTAGGGTAGAAATGAACCTTAGGTAGGTAATTTTTAGGGTAAGAAATAATTGTGGTTTTTTTGGGGAAATAATCTTACTTTGGGTATTTCTTGTACTCACCTTTGGGACAGTCAGAATTCTTATTATAAACATCAATGATCTTAGTAGCACGGTTAATTTTTACCTTTATTTAAGATTTAGGATGGTACTTTATACTAGTGGCGGGCGACGGGCTCACTCCGTCACACTGGACAGTGTCAGTAGTACTGACTCAGTACTACTAGTGAAACGTGGATGTTCTGAGGTTTCAGAATATCTTTGACTAGTAGGAGAATATAGTCGTGAAGATAATAATTATGTTCCTTAATAAAAATGTGAAAAGATATTAATTATAGGAATACAGACAAAAATATCTGAAAAAGCAAGTATTGTGACCAATGTTATTGCTGTTTAGTAAATAGTAATAAAATGTTTTTTTTTTTTGGATCTTTTGATAGTAATTTTTGAAAATTGTGCAAAATCTAAGGTAAACCATGGAGTAAGAGGAGATGGCATATCGGCTTGTTTCTATAGAAAATTATGTCGCCGACAAAGGGGGTGAGGGACGGGTGAGGGGAGACAAAAAGCTTAGGGGAGCGTGTAATTTCTCTATGGTCGCCGTACAAACTAGTGCTCAGTTGGTGGTTACTGTGCACACTTTGTTACACCATCTCTACCAAGGGGAGCGTGTAATTTCTCTATGAGGTAAACTGAGGTCAAGCCGGGTGAAGTGAAAATAAGACTTGACAACACTGTACGCCGCCGCCATTTTCATTATTTCCCGTCTGCTTGGTTTTTGTCATCTCAGCTCACGCAATTTTATGAATGATTTCCGAATTTGCGGATGTGAAACTTCTTCTGTGAACTATGTTTAGTGTGTAAAAATGTCTGCGTTATTTTAAGCTCGTGTTTGAGACCAGTATTTAGCGTATTTGTAGGTAAGTCAGTGAAATTGTGTTACGGCGTCATTACGTTGCAAAAATGGTTTCTATTCTTGTGTTTTGCTGTAGAATCGTTTGACTAATTAACTAGGGCTACAACGTGTTATTTAGGATGTTTAAGTAAGTATTTTTATGCTGATTTTCCACCATCGGTTGTCACTTGATAAATCACAAGATCGGCTGAGTTATCGTGGGAAAAGGTAAGTCAAGATGAAGTCAAGCGTGTTTTTACGTTTCCTACGAACAGCCTACATTAGCTATGAGTACCTATGGTTGTAACCCTCATGTTACAAATTAACAATAGGTATCACAAGTATGTATGACTTCACAAGTAGAGAGGAAAAATAACTTTATTGCGTAGGTTATGTACTTGTGTTATCAATAAATACTAGCGGAATACCTACAGCGTCAGCACCAAACATAAACCCGCATCCTATCGTGATTTATGTGTCTAGAACAATCAATCTGATATACTTTAGAACTGTTCAATTGAAATTTCCGAACTATGTTTTATTGACTTCATACACTGACATATACTCTAGCTATAGACAGGCCCTTTCATAGAAGCAACATGTTCCACTTTAATGAGGTACCCGCACCGCATTGATGTTTCCGAGTTCACTTCACTATGACAGACAGCAATTTGTCATTTTGTGTGACATGGTGTTTGTTTGAACGAGCTTATCTATTGCTAGAGTATATGTCAGTGACTTCATAGCATAAATCCTCTGGAGGCTAAACAAAAAGGATTGGATATTTGTTATCATTAGGCCTAGCATGCCACCCCCGAGAAAACGATATAAATCGAGATATGCCTCCGTCTTTGTTATTTTACGTATGCCAATGACGGGCGTAACACGCCCAGTCTGGTAGTCAGACTGACGAAAATTATCAAAATAATATGAAAACTTCAGTCTGGTCCATCAGTTAGTGGGTTAGACGATCAGTCTCACACCAGTTTAACCAAACTGATGTGAGACTGAGCATGTAACACCCGTCAATAACCCTCCTTCCGGGGCAGCCGGGTTAAAAGAGCGTATGTGGTGTTTTTCTCACTTTTTTGTGGATGGCATGCTAGACGTGCTGGTGTGAATACCAAACTTCTTTCACCACACAGCTGTGGTCACACTGATAACAAATGTCTTTCTCACATGCTTTCTCGGCCTATACCCATATAGCGCACAATGTCAAAATCGAAAAATGTCTAAAGCGCTTTTGACATTCTGCGCTTTTGAAAATTTGCAACTCACTTGTCATTTTGCGTTTTTGACATTATCGGAGTTGCAGGTCAAGATTTCATTCTTAATTTCTGTTGCTTTGCCATGAAATACATTTCTTGAAGATATAAGCAATGTATGTGTGAAAGATAAGGTCTAAGCATCCATTTCCTTCACGATATTGATAGAAACCGGCTCTAATGTCATTACCAATCCTGTAGTGACTCATTCTTGTTATGAGATTAAGGGGTTTTACATTTCACAACAGTTATTCCAAAGTGAAACCCATTCGAAACTCAACGCATCTATGCATTAAAAATATTTAAAATGCTATAATATAATAAGATAAGATAAGATAAGATAATGTTTATTTTAAACTTTTGATTACAACTATTACATTTAAACGGTAGACCAAAAACGAGGCAAGCCTGATACGCGTGGTCTACGATTGGGTATCCTTAACAATAAACAAAGTAAAATGTATTTTACAATTCAATTAGGGCAAAAAAGTGTGTGGGAGATTAGTGTAGGTGTGTGTGTGTGTGCGTATGTATGTATTTGCCTTGTATGTTAAGCTATGTCCTTGATTAAGTCTTCGGTTTCATGGTAAGTCAAAGTCTGCAGCCAGATCTTAATCTCGAACTTTGCACGGCGTACTGACACTGTTTTTACGTCAAGAACTTTACAAATAATAATAATAATGCATAATATTGGAGACGTTGAGTCTATTCTAAGGTGTATATTGTGTCTTGTATTTTGTTGTCTTACAAATAAATATAATAAAAAGTGGCAAAGCATAAAAAAAGTTAAATCCTGTATTACCTACTTAGAATTACAGGTAAGTAGATAAAAAAGAATCTTCTGAGAAACTAAACAGCATTTTTAAAATGAAACACTAATTATGTACTGCAATATATAATTTAACAAGGTACTTAGCTATGGATTTGGTTAATTAGTCAACATTAATTATAATTACCCTCAATCTCAACCAATTTATGTCTATTATGTAAACAATTTCATTCTCCGAATGAAACAAATTCAAATAGAAAAATGGACAGGCCTTTTTCAATTGTTTATAGGTAACAACAATCAACGATGAGTGTCATCATAAGACTGCAAAACCTGCCGTGGTCGGCCAACGCCCTGGACATTAGGAATTACTTTCGGGGCCTCTCCATACCAGAGGGGGGTGTTCACATCGTAGGAGGCGAACTCGGAGATGCGTTCATTGCTTTCAGGTAGCTATACGTAAACTTCACAATACATCCGCTATATTTCCCTTGGACACATTTCATTGGAAATATTTTGGAGTTTATTAATATGATATAGTATTTTTAAGTAGATTTAAGGTTTATGGTTATCTATTTTTAATAAATGGACCGCAACACACCCTGTTTTGAAATTGATGAACCATCGGATATAACAAGAGCATGATCTGTCGTACGAGATACATATTAATTTATCTGTGTTACCCTTTAAAACATTACAACCTTCTGCATCTGGAACATTCTCAATTCAGTCTTAAATTCTGAATATTATACCTTAATTCTACTAAAGAATTCCGAGAAAACTTGAAATGAAGGACATAAAAATCTCTGACATGCTATTGACACTGAATTACTGATAAAATACAAAAGATCTATACTCGGACGTCTAAAGCAGTCACAATTACATCGGGAGTCATCGTGTTTATGCCTGCTGTTGGTTTGGTTAGTAACAAAAAGGAATGTCTACACTATATCTAGGTACTGTATCGTAAGAAAGACCCAGCTTGATGGAGCTACTTTTTTGGTAAGTGTTTTGCAGTACCTACATCAGTTTATTCCAAACTTAATTGGAAGTGATTTTGATTTCTTTTCGGACTAGTTAACAGAGCATTTAGTCATTCCTCTGTTGACTATGTTAAATTTTTTTGTGTTTTATTGTTATCTTATTATTAGTCATGTTATTTATTATTATGAATCGTTAGTCTTATCTTTACTAATAGTGTCTTGATATTATAAAAAATGATTTTTATGTTACTGACTGACTTATTAGGTTCTTGGTTAATTATTATTGACTCTCTTACATCTTCATCTTCTTTCTTATAAAGATAAGGTTCTGATATTCGTCATTCGAGCAATAAGGATATTTGTTATTCTAATCGACCAATAACTAAATCGAGTGTGAAACTCATTAAGAGTATTATATTTCGAATCAAATTAAAGATTGAAATTTTGTCTCGGGCGGGACTTGAACCCACACTCTTCCAATCCGGGGAAGTACGTTATCCAATTTCGCTACGGTTAGTTTGTAACAACTTCCAGTAGATGGCGCACACGTTCCCTTAAGACGCAACAGATTGAAAATTTCGTTCTCTGGTTAGTGGACTCGGTAGCGACATTGGATAATGCACTTACCCGGATTGGAAGAGTACGGGTTCAAGTCCCGCCTGAGACATATTTTTCAATCTTTAATTTGATTCGAAATAGCACAACATGGCTGTAACATGTTTATAAACAATAATATTTTATTTCGTCTGCATTATCTGCTTAATAACATGATATCGAAATATAAACATACTAGAAGGTGTAATAAAACACCCTAGTATTTAAAGGGGTGGTTTAGGGTCTAAACATTAGATCATCAAACTGGACAACTTTTAATGTGGAGACATGGAAAATAAAAAAGAAAGGCAGCTATCCCATACATTTGAGTTAAGTAGGTACCAGGAGTGCGATTTTTGAATCTCATTCGGTGAATTCAGCAGTTGTAAATGTCAAAATTTCTATGGAGATATGCATCTTTCTGCTGCTGATTTGACTTCCAAAAATCATAATTCGGGAGTGTGATTTTTTAAAGTCGAATAAGCAGTAGAAGGATGCATGAGAACGCTATTGTACGATATTTAAAAACCGTTCAAGCTCACCGATGACATTCAAAAATCGCACCCCAGGTACCACAGTTTTGTATGTAACGCAGAATGCTGATATTTTTTTTTGTCGACGTTTCCATAGTGAGATTTGTTCAGTTTAATGGTCTAAACAGCCCCTTCTTATAGTACTAGGGTATTTTGTTACACTCTGTATAGTTTTCGTCACTATAATATAATACAGGTAAAGGCATAACAGTTAAAAAAAACGTTTAATAGATTGATCAATAAAATGGTCGAAATGTGCACTACAATCACAATCTTAATTAATCACAATTTGATCACAATCGTCGATGTTATTTTAAGGGCGTCCCGAGCCTATTGTGCTGCCCTCATTGATCGTATTTTTTTTAATTTCTATTTTCTATACCATGCAACAACATTTCAAAAAAACAATAATGCTTTTTGATTTCAAACAATCAGGACTACAATGTGACATTCTTGTTTTTTGGAAATGTTTTTTAATTGTTTATTGAGGACAGCACAATAGGCTTGGTACTCTCTTAACGAACAAGGTACCAAATGAATGCAAAACCAGGTTTGTTATAACACTTTTTTTAATTTCGACTCCAGACTTATATTTTCTTTTCATACAAAATTGAAAACTGACGCAAAATTTGTATGAAAATGAAAAATCTAATCGGGTCTTGCGAATTTGAAAAATGTTTGTCAAATGTTCAGCTAGGTATCGATAAGTTTTGCATTTATTTGTAAATAAAAGCTGATTTCTAGACCAACGAGCTCAATTAAGGCGTATTGATTTAAAAAAAGGGCATAGGAATATGCTCACGACTATATTCCCCGAGGGGGTAGTCAGAGATATTCTGAAACCTCAGAATATCCACGTTTCACCAGTAGTACCGAAACTCTGTCCTGTGTCTTGTGTCTCTGTCCAGTGTTTGTCTCTATTTAAAAAAAGAATGAAAAATTACTTAATAAATAAACACGATACCAATTTACGGAATGCGGATATAATTTATAATATGATCTTCGACCATTTAACTAGGGACCAGCTTCGCGTTAACAATCCCCTCTGCTAAGGTACAAGACCCACTGTTCACATACAATTTTATTCCTTATCACGAAACGAGACAGTCTATAATTGCAGAACAATAGCATCAAACTAGTCTCGGGTGGTTCTCGTCGTTCTAGTAATTAGAATTTAAAGTAGTGGAATAAAATCAAAAGTTGGCTAATCACTGAAAACTAGTTTCGTAGGATTACACACGTAACTCGTCCATAGTTATATGGTCTGACAATATGGTATATTTTTAGACATCATGTTCGTCAAAGACAGGGTTTTTTTAAGTCTACAAGAGCAGAGCAGCTACTAGGTACTAACGGCATATATTAATTTGTTTTCATACCGATGCGATCTTGAAAAACTCCTGATTGAAATCTCCTGATAAAAATGAATATTTTCTAAAATCGATTGTCTTAAATCACAGATTTCAATGTGTAGGCAAAACGACAAAAGACAATTTTTTGAAACTGCTTCTGGATTGTAGCCATGGGCGAGTACATTAAAAAAATACTCAACCCACCCTCCCCCTCCCCGTGGCGCTTCACCCTACCTTGGAAAGTGAAATTTTTTAGGATTTCTTAATTTTCAAGAACACGGTACAAGATAGGGTAAAATAAAAGTACTGAACTTCCTGCACTCAGAAAAAACATTCTAGTGGATGGATGTTTTAGGACTTCTGAGCCAAAATTGGTGTCGTTTTCAGGTAAACCGATGATGGCCAGTTAATTTGTTATACAAGGTGTTACAAAACTACAAATAAACATTTAAGGGGTGGTTTAGACCATCAAACTCGACAACTTTCACTATGGGACCAATGACGAAATCGCGAAAAAAAAAATTTATGTTCTATACTCAACAAATCGACTCGAGCTAAAATATGTATGGGATATCAGAATTTTTTTTTCGCGAATTCGATGTTGGTCCCATAGAGAAAGTTGTTCAGTTTGACGGTCTAAACAACCCTTAAGAGTTTTAAAAATGTATTCTTACTTGTGTAACACCTGTATATCTGTCTTATAGGGCTCCGCAGGAAAATATGACTTAAACCCAAAATAATGTTCTTATACCTAGTAGTAAATTAACCGAGTTTACTATAGCTCGGAAACTACCTAAGAATTAAGTACATGAAAATAAATGCTAGTCCATATGTATTGGTAATTTAACGAGGAACTCTTCAATCCTTGATCATTTTGTCCAGCATGTACAGTTTTCCTAGAAATTAAGACAATCTTTATAAAAATGGGACATTTCATGGGGGAGGGGTGTAGCGTCGGGCGGAGGGGGAGGGAGAGTTACTAATTTTAATGTTCTCACGAAGGGTATAAACCAGCAGCAGTTTTAAAATTTTATGTCTTTTGCCGCGAAAACATCTAGAATAAGCAGAATAGATGACCAGCTTAAACAACACATAAACGGAATAGAACCGACGTAATAGAACTCTAATGCCGAATTTAAATAAGTAAAATAAGCTTCTACTTAGGGCCTCCCTGAAATGCCTATGGATCCCAGCCTAACGCCCACCACACACAAGGAATTCCGAGTCAGAATTAGGATTTTGCATAGGATTTGTTAACTCCGGAATTCTGGAGGGGGCAAATCCATACGAAATCGTGATCGGAATTCCGTGTGTGTGACAGGTGTTATTGTTGTGCTCAGAACAATTTGTGAGCAAGTCCAGCCAAATTACATTGGGATCGACGCCCATAACCGTACGTAGACTTTTATTTTTATTTTATGATTAGAAGAATTATGAAGCGGACTGCATTAATTTGTGCTGACTGCGGGGCCGAATCCAGCACAGACTGCTCTAGACTAATTCTATTTTATTTAAAAGTTTGTGTCCATCTTGGTTTCAATGATTTTGCCAATGTCTAGTTTATGTAGCAAAGAACTTGACGTTGCACGGTTATACGAGTATATCTTCAGTTTTTGGTAACTTCAGTTTTTCGAAAAGTACACTAACATACATGAGCCAACACTGGAGCTTCTTTGTAGGCCGGGGAGGGGGCAACCGACGACCGACTAGACCAATGGTACCTCATCTCATCGAGTTTCAAGCATCTATTTTCAAGGACTAAAAACAAATCCCGACTCGTTATTGCTGGGCATAAAGTGCTATGAGATTCAAAATAACGACCGAATACACAAACTTCATACTGTTTAGGTCATTTTCTACTGCTGCGCTGATTTCAACGTGCGACTTTCAAAAAGCGTATACCTGTTCATCATGCAGCATAGAAGATGCACTCGTTGAGACATTTTGATTACTAATATCTACAAAAAGAGGGGGACGCTTTGCTCTTCAGTCTTATCTGGCAACCCAAGATTAGGGGACTCGTGTAAAAAAACGTGTAGGTACATGATGATTATAACTTCCTTAATCAATGACGTCCTTAATACATAAAATTCACAATGCGGAATTTAGGTTTCAGATATGTTCAAGGAATGTAATTGTTTTCTATACATTTTGATATACTTAGATTAGGTATACAGTGTGTAATGGACAGCCCTCCGCAAACTACAACGGTGAACTCAGACCATAAAACTGAACAACTTTCACTATGGACCCTACATCAGGAAACGAGAAAAAAAAAATCTGCTGTCCCATACATTTGAGTCGGGGTAGGTACAGCAGTTTTGTATGAAACAGATGATTTTTTTCGCGTTTCCTGAAGTAGGCTCTATAGTGAAAGTGCTTCAGTTTGATGGTCTGAGTTCACCGTTTCAGTCTGCGGAAAACAGCACATCTGTTTTGATAATATTTGATATTCTATTAAATACCTCAAATTCGTGATCGGTGGAAATGATAGTGATGGGATCTTCAGATTTCTCCAGCTCTTGACAAAATTAGTCTAACAAATGAACAGTGTTATTTATAAGCCTAGAACTATTTATCCTCAGATGAAACGCGTCAGTTATTTAGGATGTTTTATTCTCCTGCGACTGCGATTTTAAAGGAAATCAAAATTATTGATCTATTTAGTCTAAGCATATAGCAGAAAAAATAATATAAATAGGACATTCCCAAAAACGACGAACAATTCGCCAGCTCGCTGCATCTCGCAGATGAAAACAAAAAATATCAACAAATACGAATGAAATCTACAAATTATCGCCTACTAGGATAAACTACGTAACAAGTGCGCTACATAATTCTGGAAAATGTACCTAATAGCGTTGAGGTCAACATTCGTCCAGGTCAACGACTACGCTCTTCAGAGTCCTTGAACAGTAACTGTTATCCTTGCTAGTAATCTTCCTAAATGCCTACGATTGTAAATTGAAGGATTTGCAGAACCTTCCGAATCCTGGATTAGCAAAAAATAATAGTTTTCAGAATATAGTAGTTACTACTAGGTAGGTACATTACCTATCTATATTCTGAAAACTCTTATTACATGACAGTATCCGCACAACTACTAGCTGTAATCGCTTTTTAAGATTTGGAACGTTTCTTACGTGAACTTGTAGAAGCTGTCCGAGATTTTAAGACTATATTTTTTTGTTTGTATAGTTCAGTTCAGATATTTAGTATATATATTTTTTTGTTTGTATAGTTCAGATATATAGTCTTGAAAGAATCGTTCTAGCTTGAAAGGCATACACATAATAGCTACATTTAGGAATTATGAAATTCAGTAATCAATCATAGAGCGTCTTTACCGGTCTTTACCCATGACTAGGGGTCACAAAACCGGAGGAATATTACAAAACCGGTTTTTCGGTTTTCATTTTATGTCAAAACCGGTTTTTCGGTTTGCATTTTGTTTTTTTAAAACGATGTTTTAAAAAATTGAAGCATTTTTGATAAATTTGTATCTTTTTTCTTGCAAATAATGTAATCAGTTTTGAAATACAACAAATTTTCCCTATTTAGTCGGCGTATGACAGAGGTATTAACTACGAAAGTACGAAATGTTAGTTCATTCGATTGAACTAACAATCCATAACACCTTAAAAATTAATCAGTCGAATCAGCCCATATCAGCCCACTGCTGGGTGCATACCTGTGCTGTGCATCCTTCTTATTGTGCCATTCTTCAAAGACCTGTGAGTGCTAATCTGATCCAATGTAAACTCTTCACCTTCACAATGCCATCAGCCCAACGTGGTGGTAGGTCACCTATTGACCTCCATCGTTCTCTTGGCTTCCACTTAGATAATGTACCACCACCGACCACCGGTGTATGGACCATGCACCGGCCGCCTTCCCATTTTCCAAGTGTCCTGCCTATTTCTTCTTCAAATTTGTGATCCGCTTAGGCTTACCCGCCTTCGTATTCGACTCCACCAGTGATTTACGACTAGTATATATAGTACCTACGCGCCATGTCTCTTTGTTCTTGACTTGTTAGCGGTATCCCTGATGATCCAGATATGGTATCCCCTTGTCACATTCTTCGGTTAATGGGAACGAGTCAGGTTAACTCATGTTATATTATATCTGCATAACGTTACTGCTCTGCTCCTTGAGGATATCCACATATCTCTTGTCAATATTTTATGGAGAGAATGAAACATAACCAAGTGCTCAACAAGGTAGTTGAAATGTCTGCATCTTTCTCTCAGCTGCTTAACTGCATGAATGTGGTCTATCGTCGATGAGTATTCTTTACGGCAGTCTGCCTGTTCGGCAGGCTGATACTCTTCCTAGAAAAGGGTAATTTCACAGAGCCTTGGAGAACAGTTTGTAGACTTAAAAAGTAGACTGATTGGGTGGAGTTAAAGGTTCTTATCGTGACCACTTCTTTCTTTTGTCAACCTGCAGTCGTCCTTAATTGCTGCACCATGTTGAGCAGTTTATACGAGACCTTGGTAGCTAGTTGCCAAATTTTCATTTTGCTCAAAGCAAAAAGACTTTTCGGGTCGTCGTCGAGGAGCTCCAAACGTTTATTCATAGCGTTTTGCTCGGATCGTCGTCGACGAGCTTCAAACGTTTACTTATAGCGTTTTGCTTGTTTCTAGCGTTGCATTTCTGCCAATGTCGAGTGAGTTTAGGGAATATGTATGACAAAACCGAAAAATCGAAAACCGCGGTTTTAGCTAAACTGAAACCCGGTTTTGGAAATTGTCGTCAAAACCGGTTTTTCGGGTTTCGGTGAAACCGGTTTTGTGACCCCTACCCATGACCTAGTAGCACTTGGTCCAATACGCATTTCGTCCAATACGCAGTTCGTCAATACGCATTTCGTCAAGCAAGCATTTCGTCAAATATTTAAGTACTTATTTTGTACAGTCAAGCAATGACGCCATCGCAAAACTCTTTAAAGATTAAAGAAAAAAGACAAAAGTCTGCAAGTTCTGCAACTATAAAACATTTGAAAATCGGTGTAAGAACCATAGAGGTAGGAATAGAGGAACATACAGCTGAGAGAGCGAGATGTACCTAGCGGCACCACTGTATAATAGAAAGAGATACGTGACGCGAATAAATAGAACCGTTTTTTAGTCACCAATCAATTTTTACAATTCGGTTTTCGTGAATAATTGGGAATCTAAAGTGAAATCGTAGATAATTTTGTGAAATATACTGACACTACTTCATTAATTTATCCACGATTTTACGTTAGACTCAGAATTATAGAGACAGTATTCGAATTTTTGCCTGCGAATAGTCTCCAAAAAACATCCAAAAACTGTTTCATTTGACAACTCATGTCACTGACTCTATTCCTGTAAGGTATAATAACTTTATGGTTAGAACTAACTGGAATAAATACTATCATCAAATTATTGTTTTCAAAAACGAATTCCGAACATCGTTAATATTGTTGCCAGCCAAGTGTTGTGACTATTCACGCCTGCTGAACCTCATGTTTCATGCCTGAAGAATCATTAAGTGCTGAAAAAAAATGGAATTTGTTTTGAAGGACAACATATCTTTAAGTGCCTTTTCTCATTTGCGATTTCCACAGCGAGAGGTGAAAACGCAGCGCGCCGAGATGTCGCTATTGTGAATGATAATTAAGTAACTTTACTTGGTTGAATGCTAATTTTACACGTAACGGATGTAATCGTAATACAGTATGTAGGTATTACTTAGTAAAATCGCTAGAGCAAATCATAAATAACGTTGCTGAAAGCAGATTTGGCACATTTCTTCTTCTATCTTGAAGTGGATACCATTTTTGTTCTCGCGCGAATTGAATTGAATACAATTTATGTGTAGTAATGAAAATCCTAGGAACTGCAAAGCTGGCGTTGTTGGTGATCAGCATACATAGCATAGTCAGAATTTTGTGATGGCGGGTTTTGATCACACCACACGAGCTATTAGTATAGTAAGTCTATTAATGCATGGCGATTAGCTCCCTCGCTGCACTCCGGAGCTAGCTTCACGCCATGCAACAATGGACTACTTAACGTACCTATCGTAATGTTGGTACTATTTAGAAGGGAACGAAATAAAGCATCGAACTAGGTATTGTTTAATTTTTCAGTAATAATATTACGTTCAATTACGAGTTACGATAGTTCCAGAATACTGCATAGGATCACGGCTATATTTCCCGATCAGTCCTCTGACTTCCGGTCAGAGACTTCTAAATAGCAGGTATCCACATAATAATTATAGCAGTGCCCAAAGTTCAGCGTGACAGATAGTACGTGAACGTCGGCAGGTTTAATGTAGGTTTCCACACGATGTTTTCGTAATTATACCTCATTTCATCGAAAATCCAGTATGCAGTGCTAATATAGAAGACGCTCATTTTATTCCTCCATATTGGAATAAAACTATAAAATGGTAAAACTGTAGGTAAGTAGGTACTACACTCCTAACACCTCGCCTCATCAGAGACAGCTAATTACTGATTAGTTTTAGCTCCTGTAAATTAAGTCTTTCTTTTCTTGAGTAGTTCTGGATCTTTCTTTTGTTAGTTTTGCAAACCAGATCCAACCCACAACCCATTTCATAGTGGGTTGTGGATCTTTTTTGCAAAACTGCGTCCGTATGATGCTGATGTATCTTTGTTTACATTGTCTTGATGGACTACTAAAATCGGTAGGCACTTAAATTGTAATTTTTTTTATTCTTGCATAATATGTCTACAAGAAATGTTTTCTGAGTATCAACAGTAAAGTGGCTAATTCTTCGTTAAGTAGATGTTTTCTTGTGTGTCAGCTAATCGAAAATTATACTTTAATTGAAAAAAATCACTCGGGCACTTTATCTCAGCTTTTCTTGCTGCACATGAGCCATTAGTTGCTAAGTAGCCCGCGTAGTAGTTGTAGTTAAGTTGCTTAAATGATTTTGTTTAGAGTTTATGAGTTTGCCGAGAACTTTTAAAAGGCCGCAAAAATGTGTAGGTATACCTACTTAGTTTAAAATCTGTTTCTACTGATCTTTCAGGACACACCGTTCGCGCAGCGAATCATGAGCGCTGGGGGAAAGTGGCAGGAATTTTCGTGCAGGTTGATATATGACATCAAAGGCGAGGCGACCAATCGGCCAATGGCATTGGCCGCTTTCCCCCCACCAAATAAAACCGAATTTGTGTTCTGCGCAATACTGCGCATTCAAGCTCATGTTTCGTTGCGCGATCTGTAGGTGCCATACAGATCTATAGTAAAACCTCGTCTGGCTATCGACAACCTATTTTATTTACTTGCCGTTCACTCGGGTGCTTTTCTCCCAATCAGCATTTCCGTCGATGGAATTTTAGAAAATACAACAGCAACCGCGCAATGCCAGCTGACGACAGACGTTTGTCCGTGACCATGCTAAATGTATGTGATCTGCGGGCAAAAGTAGTCGTCGAGGCAGAAGTTGGTAGGACGAAATCGACGACTTCTTGAGGAACTATTACCGTTCGGTGGCTTTCAAGAAAGTATAGTTTTAGTACCTACCCGTTTCGCCTGATCACAATTTGCAAGCCGAAATTAAACTTAGTCCCAGCAATATAATCTAACAGTTCTGAAAGAGGGCAACTGGGTAATTCTGAAATGTTTGCAGGCGTCTAAGCATGTCCAACCACAATATAAAATCGATTCAATCTGAATTGCCTGCACACTCGAAAACAACGCATAAAGGAGGCGAAAAGGAGCTGAAGGCGGTATTTGTATGAACACTTCGGCGCGTATGGTGCTGCCGCACTGTCTTTTCACACAAAATCCACGTTCGACTCTTGCGGCGCGGATTAGTTCCCGTTCACCTTTAAGCAGACATGAATTGAGTGGACTCTTTTTTAGTCTCTTTAGTCCTATTATAGAATAGAATAGAATAGAATAGAATACTTAATACGCTAGTGTCTTAATCTGATGCTGCAGCTAGGGAGGTTCTAGGTCTGATGCTAAGGAAATCGCTAAGAATAAACCTTTAGTATGTGTCTAGGGGCATTTGGTCCTTTCGTCTTGATGATTCCTCAAAGCCGACTTCAAAAGCAGTCATTGATTGCCAGTCAAGTACGCTGGATATATTAAAGTGGATATTTTAAGAATAGGTGCACTCTCTCGTTCTTCCTCGTGAATCTGATGGGACTTTGGAACGGGAAGCGATACGATCAACGAATGGCCGACCCCTTGTTTGATGTTGATTCGGTGACTAACTAGTAGCCATCTTGCGGGCATCAATATGTGTGGGCATTTGAGTTGGTGCCTATTCGTAGCAGGACTCCAGACTGCAAAATAACTATTATTGACATGACAGACCTGATTCCTGCAGGAAGGACAGCAGCGGCACCGGCAGCGGTACTCCTCAAAAGCTTTTAAAGTATCGTGTTTAATCAGCATAATCTTAAGAGAGTTTAATCAGTATATCTTAAGCGCATGGAAGGAGCACCAAAATGCAACTGGAGTCTTTTGTGGCTTATCCGAGGCATTTGACTGATTTGATCATAAAACATTGCTGATCAAACTAAAACATTACGGTATTCAAGACAGGCCTTTGAATCTGGTAGAATCGGAAGGAGCACCAAAATGCCATTGGGGCTTTTGTGACTTCTCCAAAGCATTTGACTGTGTTGATCATAAAACATTGCTGATCATACTAAAATATTATGGTATTTAAGGCAAGGCTTTGAATCTGGTAGAATCATACTTAGGAAAGAGAATTCAAAGTGTGTCTATCAAAGGAGCAAACTCGTCTAGCGCATAGGTTAAAATTGAGTTCCACAGGGTAGAATGCTGGGTCCATTTCTCTTTCTTTCTGGTTATGGTACAGAACTTGTCGAACGAAGTGTTACTTGCTTATGATACTTATCTTATTTTCAAAACAAGTAGAAAAGCTATGTTGACGATGTAAATAACACTTCAACGAGTTCTGAATTGGTGGAAACCCTGGCGGTCAGGCGGAACTCGGTAGCTTATGCAGTTGGAAAAACTAGACAGCTAATCGCCATAACTACTGCGAGACTTGTGTACCTACTTTAGCTACTTTCATAGTATCGTGTTTTATGGTATTTTGCTCTGGGGCCGAGCTGCAGATGTTGACACTATCCTTTATCCTTCAAAAGCAAGCAATATCGTATGTATCGTGGCAAAGCCTGACACATTTGGAGAGCGGGGTGTACGAGGAACTTTGAACTTTTTTACCCGACTGCGCCAGAAGGAGGGTTATGTTTTTTTTATCAAACATTACACAAAATCATGAAACAAAACGGCGTCGCCCAATACAATTTTGTTTCAAAACAAGATGGTGGACGGCAAAAAGTGAAGCTTCGTTTTGTTTTCTTTGTAGCAAGAGACTTTAAGCGTATGGAGCCTTTAGGCGTAACAGTCATCGGTCCAACCTTGGGACACCACTTTAGTTCACTTCTAAACTATTCATTCGATCGGTAAGAAGATAATAATGGTAAAACGAAACAGAAGCCCTGCGAGATTTTTAGATTTTACAATGGGATCTGATTAAGGATTGCGTACTTACGACTCAACCTTATTTTCTTTTCTCATCGTTCATTTTTTTATAAGAAGCACTATGTGCTGGCAGAACCACCGTTCTGTAATAAACTGATAAATTATTAAAAATACTGATTTTCGGTGACGACGCGCGACGTTCCATGCTGAACAAGAACAAGGCAACTTCCGGGCAACACTTCTAGTCCTAATTGTAAGTCTGACTGAATTGAATGTTATGCAATCAAATTAAATTGGTAAGGCAAATGCGGCAAATATTTGTTACTTATACTAATTGCAAGAGCTGGAGAATACCTACGTAAATCTCATCTCATCACTCTCATAACTACATGATTATTTAGGTTTTAACATGAAAACACCTTTACTTTCGGTATGTACACCTACATGAGACTTCATAAACCCATGAAAAATTCCTTTTATTATTTAGTTAGGACCTATCCATACCAATTTCTCAACATATTATAATAAAAAGGCGAACTTTCGAGTAGGTAGGTAGTAGGGTACTCTTACTTCTGAATCCGTTGGCAAAACACTTCTCTATTCTTCGGGCTCATGTGAACTCTGCAAGCTCTATCGGATTTATCCTATGTGCTAGTAATCTAGTATGCACTTTTGTCATAGGACAACCTTCGAGGTCTACAGGGCCGAAAATTTGGGGATCATCATAATCGTATTGTGATAAAAGGAATATTTTGACTTCCTCAGAAGGTTGACTCCTGACAGATGAAGACAAAACGGCCCGCGGAAACTATGATAGATAGATATAGGGTTATGGACCTCGAAAAAATTTCATAGAGGACCTTGATCAGATTTGGTTGCCCGTGAAAAAAATCCAAAATATCTAAATCCAAGATGGCTGCCATGGAAAGTAGCTTTTAAATGTTCACCGAACATACTGAAAAGTTGTATCTGGGGATTTAAGGGGTCGCTTATTAAGAATATGAAATCACTTTCTTTTTATCTTCAACATTTATGAGGGTCGCCATACAATTTCTTAATTTTTGAAATGCTGTTCCTTTCTCGGCAATGCGTAGCCGTCAAAGGTTAAGGCCTATGACAAAAGTGCATAAGAAGAGTCACGTTGCAGGGTTTGCCCCGAACACTCGTCTCTCGCGTGGTGTTCGCGCGGTTTGCGTTTCAGCCTGCCGCGAGGCTCCAAAATCCTTCTCAGTTGTTCTTACTCAAAAACAATCCTCGAGATTGGATAGATACTCCCTCAAACCACTTGACATTGGCGGAAATGCGGTGCTACGCATAAGCAAGAAGTCAATTAATTATAAATAAATAAAAAAAGTACATTGTAGGAAAAAGTAAGTGTTTTGTAGGAAATTTTATCAGGTTTAATTAAATTATTTGAACTTACATCATTTTTCGATATGACTTATACAGGATCCTTCTTAATACGCTGACACTTTTTTAAGGGGATGATCAGACCATCAAACTGAGCAACGTTCTAAATGGGATCAACATCGAAATCGCAAAAAAAAATTCTGCTGTCCCATTATTTCGGCTCGAGTGGGTTTGCAGATTTGTATGGAATAGCCACAGACATATACTTTAGTGATAGACAGGCCCTTTCATAGAAGCAAATGCGGTGGCCACCACCGCATTGATGTTCCTGAGTTCACTTCGTCACTATGGCAATGACAGACCACAATGTGTCATTTTGTGGTGTTTTGGTGACATGTTTGTTTGACACTTTAACTGCTGACGACCTACCTGGTAGGTCAGCGACATATGGGTGCGCATGACTCACACCTTGAGTCAGAATTGTATTGCATTCCACAGTGTTAGCACTGCGCGAATGTCATTGTTTTGGGCTTAGCAGCGAAAGTGTTGAACTTTGAACGAGCTTGTCTATCGCTAGAATATATGTCGGTGGGAATAGCAGTTTTTTTCGCGATTTCGATGTTGGTGCCATTGAGAAAGTTGTTCAGTTTGACGGTCTGATCATCCCCTTGAAAAGTGGCAGCTTATTAAGAAAGGACAATAGATTCCGAGACGAAGCAAAATAAATATTGAAAAAAGTCGATTATTCCTCGAATATTTGTTGTAGATTTTAGGTACTAATGATAATACTGCGTGGTTATGCAGGATTCTGCCTAGTTAATATAGACTTTCGAGTTTTTTATGCACTAAACTTCATTCCAAATAAAGACAACGAGATTTTCCAAATCCTGTTTAGCTTTCTGGCCAATGCTGATTAGCAAATATAATTTACTATTGTTTACCCGCGACTTCGTCCGCACAAATTATATACCAGATTTTAAGTCAGATCATAAGCTATCAAACAAAAAAAGTTTCATAAGTAGTTTTTGCGTGATGCGCGAACAAACAAACACACAAACAAACAGACAGACAAAATTTCTAAAAAAGGTTGATTTCGAGTCAGGGATACCTAAAAACCATATCGTAATCTTTTTTTGTAAATATCTTCAATGTACAGACACACTTCAGTTACAGTTTTATAATAAGTACTTAGTTTTGATTTATCATAAAAATGTACTATCTGAAATATCTTGGACGTTACTAAAGCTGTTCTAAGAATAAGGGAGAGTAAGTGTTTCAAATCTCTGTTTTTGTAATTAAAAATAGCCTTAAATTTTCGTTGCATTTTGGAATGGAGTATAGGTAGGGTGGATTTTTGAGACGGGGCAGTAAGGGCAGGTACTACCTGAACCATTGCAGTTACATGAAAACGTATAAAGTTTTATCTTATCTTATATACGACAAAAAATTCACTGGATAGAACCAGGAGCGAACTGGAATTTAATAAAATGTGTATCTCCTGCCATCTGATTCATTGAACCAAGGAAATAAAAATGTAGCCTGGCGATGGAACTCGCCTCAAAGGATCTCAAAACTCTGTTTTCTCCTTAGCTTTATACTTTCAGCCTTATCTTAGACGTTACTAAAGCTGTTTTAAGAAGTGGGAGAGTGTTTCGAATCTCTGTTTCTGTGTAATACAAAATACTTACCTAGTTAGCAATTAACATTTCGTTGCTAGAGCATATAATTTGCATTATAAACCAATGTGTTAACGGTATTGCTTACTTGTTATAAACCTTTATCTCCAGGATTACACCAGACGTAGCGCCAGACATTTAAAACATTGTAGCTAGGTCGCAATAAATTGCACATTTTGAGAAAGGGACGTTTTGCGAACGAGGGACATTTTGAGAAAGGGACGTTTTGCGAAGGTACCACATTTTGGGATGTTGTTAGGATAGATACCAGTAGTTTAAAACCAAGTTTGCAGCTTCGAAAGGTCTGCGCTAACTTCGTTGTGCTCGGAAAACCTCGAAATTTTCGGTCATTTTTCAAGTTCTGGCTTTTAACTTCTAAACGGTGCATCCTACGTCAGCACAGTCTGTAGTTAACCTGCCTGCTGTGCCGAGGGTCGCGGGTTGGAATCCCGTAAGGGACAAAATATTTGTTGTGAAGTATTCTATATCGTTGTCTAGTCATCATAATACAAGTCCAGGCTAGTTTCTGGTGTACTTTAAATGTGATTAGATAATTTGTGTGACAGTTCAGGATATTTATTTATTTACTTATTTATTTTCCCCAAAAGTTCGAAAATGTAGAGTTGTCCTACTAAACCTACCACCAGGTGCAGAGAAAGTGCCCACCAATTGGGGGTGGACATGGAGCCAGCAGGGGCTGACACCGGTGACCTCAACCAAGGAACCAGTGACGCTAACCCTGCTGAAATTCCTGTCATGCAGGTGCCAGAAAGAGTGCGAAGGCAGGGAGCAGGGCTGGATCAGATCTAGTGGTAAAGGATCGTCGACGTCGTCTTCTACATCTGACGTATCCATGGCTTAAGGGAGGAGTAGGTATTCAGGCAGATCTTTCCTTGACTAACTTTGGAGACAGCAGAGCATTTCAGCCCTGCTCTCTGCTGGTAGGCCTGTATTTGCCTCCCCCGCACCCTTTCTGGCACCTGCGTGACAGGAATTTCAGCCGTTTTAGCGACGCTGGTTCTTTTGTTGAGGTCACCGGTTTCAGCCCCTGCTGGCTCCATGTCCATCCCTAGTTGGTGGGCTCTTTCTTTACCCCCACAATGTCTAAAGCTTTGGCCAAAGTTATCGATATCGATTGTGCACTTCTTTTGTCGGGTCGATGGCATGTTATTGAATTTAACTTGCCATCCCGTGAAGACCGATATTTGCATTCCAGCACGGCTAGTATGCCACCCACGACAAAACGATAAAAATGTAATGCGCGCTCTTTTTACCATACTTAAAATAACAAAGATGGAGGCACATGTCGATTTTTATCGTTTTCCCGGGGGTGGCATGTGAGGCCCACCACAGTAGGGCTTGCTGATTGCCCAGGGTGCGTCTGACGTACCAGGGAACGTCTTTTACAACAGCCGGACGAGGCGGTAACATTCTTTAGTAATCTGTAGTAAAACGATATAATGCAGCAATGAGTATGTTATTTATCTATAACTTTACGCCTCATTCCCAGTGGGGTCCATCTACTACAATCTTTGCATACCTATTTTTCCTCATTCACATCCATACATATCTTCATACATGCCCGTCGGTTTCAAGTACTCCGCACCTCCCCTTTTTGTAGGACGCAACCGATTTGATCAGCATACGACCTACGAGAGCGCCCTCTGCCGACACTGCCACTCACATTAGCAACATATTATACCTCTTTCGTACATCTGCTGTCACTTATCCTCTCCACATGAACAAACCAACGAAGAATACCTTTCTCTATTCTGCTCACAACATCATTAAAATTTACATCGATCTCGAATCAAACGACTTCTCACTCTATCTCTCAGCGTAACACCACACATAAGGTACTTTTTATTGGAGTAGGTACCTAGCACTTTATCTTTTTAATATTGTGAACACCCCTAAACTGTGAAAATAAATTAATAATAGTTATGACACTAGTTCGTCAGTAATTGCTTAAATAATATGTGGAGCGTGCGAAGCAGCATAGGTAGCATGACACCATTGACACCGTGATATAGCGCTATCGCTATCACACTTTCGCTCTCTTTCTATTTGCGCGCGAACGACCGAGATAAAAGACGTGATACAGCCTGTGGGGGTACCCACGTTAACACGTGTAACATGCTACCAGCGCAGGCTTGAACATTTTATAGCTTCAGGGGTGCGAAATTTGAATGTCATCGGTGAGTTTGAACGGTTTTTAAATCTCATACAAAAGCGTTCTCATGCATCTTTCTACTGCTTATTTGACTTTAAAAAATCGCACTCCTGAATTATGATTTTTGGAAGTCAATTCAGCAGTAGAAAGATGCATATCTCCATAGTTATTTTGACATTTACAACTGCTGAGCTCACCGAATGAGATTCAAAAACGCACTCCTGATGTCTATCTCTGTCAGAGTGTGTCATAGTAGCTTAATTAGAGAAGACCAGTAGGTCTACCATGAGTTTTCACCGTACTTTACTAGTTTTTACTACTGTAGTAACGTCACCAATTTTGTATTAAATTTCGTACAGCGCTCCTAGTGGTTACGTTGAGAAATCAGTTCGGCGTAAGCGCGCTCGACGCACGGACGTACGGATATCGCTAATATTTGCTTACGAATAGTTAACCGCATACATAAACTATACAACGTAGCCTAGTCATAGGAAATTGGGCTACAATGGTGCAGTGCAAGAAATGTAGGCTGTTTTTATCTGTGAATAAGGATGAAGTGCTAAAGTGCAAAGGGGAATGCAGTGGTGTGTTTCACAAGAAATGTGTGAAGAACCCGAAGTGTTTTCTTCAAAGAGAATGCTGCGAGGACTGCTATAAAGGCGGTTCACCTAAGTCGCAGTGGGAGGACTACCACGAAGATACCGAGAAGCCACCTGAACAACCATCTGCTATTAAGATAGACCCAGGGAAATCTGTGGAAAATATACTAGCCCAGGTAAACAAAAAACTAGAGGTGATGTACAAGATGGAGAAGAATTTGGAAGATATTAAGAACACGGTTGAATTTTACGCCGAAAAATATCAGGAAATGTTCGAGTTTAAGCAGCAAGCAGAAAAGAAATTGAAAAACTTAGAGCAAAAGAACGTTCACCTAGAAAAGTGCAATAAAGCACTTGAGGAGAGAGTTATTGAATTAGAACAAAACGAAAAACAGAAAAATGTTGAGATAATGGGCTTGGAGAAGAGAGGGAATGAAAATCTGCAAACTGTAGTACATACATTAGCAACAAAGCTGGAGTTGAACCCCAGCGATATAGAAGAAGTAAAGAGGGTAGGTTTAGAAAAACCGGGAGAGGACAAACTCCGACCGCAGCCCGTGATAATCACACTGCGCACTAAAACGGCGCGAGAACAATGGATTAAACAACGTAGGCAGCATCTCACGAATGGACAAGTATATGGGGATAATAGTGAGAAAAAGATCTACATAAATGATGATCTATGCAAGTACCTGCGACAGCTGTTCTGGATAGCAAAAAAAGAGCTTAAGCCGTCATATAACTACATATGGATACAAAATTCACGAATTTTGGTAAAGGCTAACGAAACTGAGAAAAAAATTCATGTAATTAAATGTGAAGAAGATATTCAGCGTTTACTACAGCTCATAAATAAAAAAAATGACCCAAAGTAACAAACGAAGTGTAAGAAGCGGTTCACACTACGCGATTCTCTTTACAAATAAAATTCGATAACATAATGGAAGAACAGGAAGGTGATTTTATGAGATATGTGAGCTTGGATAGTTGGAGTAACCATATTAATAAAAAAAACATAAATACAGAAATAGACATAGTACATTTGAATATACGCTCATTGAGAAAACAGTTCAATCAACTACAGGTATTATTAAAAGCATGCAATAGCAGGATAGATATTTTAGTACTAACGGAAATTAATATAAATGCTGTAGAGTTGCCATTTTACATTATTGAAGGATATAATACTTATGAAAATACTAGAAAAGGTAGAAAAGGAGGAGGAATATTGATTTATGTAAAAAATAATTTTAATTTTGAAGCAGATAACATCGTTACAGCGGCAGTGGAAGCTATACATGGAAAACTTATATTAGAAACCCGCACAGTGCATATAATTGCTACATACAGACCCCCGAAAAAAAACAAGATTCATTTTATAGACCAATTAGATTTAATGCTGAAAAGTATATCAAATAGAGAAGAGATTATCGTCATAGGAGACGTTAACCTGAACATGATGGACGAAAGTGCTACTATAAACAAGTATAAAACCACCCTGTGTGACCGCGGCCTGCAATGCGTCATACCTACTACTGAGATAACACGGGAAGCGATAGTGGACGGTCGACTGCAGTCGTCGTGCATCGACCACGTATGGATAAGATCTGCGAGTGAAGCGAAGTTCGTTACCGCTCACACTTTCTCATGCAACCTGTCGGACCACCGTATGATAGGCGCACGATTGGAATGCGCAACAACAATATACGGGGCGGGTAAAAACAATAGTACAGCTAGGTTTGTGTTAAATAATAAGTTGGTTCGAGAAAAACTTTGTAGTGTCGAATGGCAGCAAGTATTAAAATTAAATTGTCCGGCTTTAATGTATAAGAAACTGTGCTCTGTTTTCGGTGGTATTTACTCTGAGTGTTTAGTTAATAAAAGGGTTAATCAGAATAAAAGAGTAACGCAGCCATGGGTAAATAATAGGTTACTGTGTATGATGAGCAGAAGAAATGAGTTATTTCGAATATGGAAAGCGGAACCAACTAATATGAATAGCAGACTAGAATATACAAGATATAGAAATAAAGTTAATAAAACAATAAATTCTGAAAAAAATAAATACAGGCAAAATTTGTTAAGTGAATGTAATGGAGACTATAGAAAGATTTGGGCTTATATAAATAACTGGACAGGTAGAAAAAAAACAACAATAGATGAGGTAATTAAGAAATATTTGGGTAGAACAGATAATATGTATAATATTTGTACTAAATTTGCTAACACATTTACTCAGGAAATAGAAAGAATAAAACATAACTGTAATCAAAAGTTTTTGGAAAGGAGTTCATATGTAAAAGATAGTCAAGTATCATTCAGATTTGTTAAAGTGCATCCTAAAAAGGTAGAAAAAATTATTGAGAGTCTAGCATGTAGTAAGGCTCCCGGGTGCGATCAAATTAGGGTTCAGGATTTGAAGTCTGTAAAGGAAGAAGTGAGTGTAGTGCTTGCAAAATTTATTAATTTGTGTATTTCAGTGGGGATCTACCCTGACGAGTTAAAAAAAGCCATGATAAGACCCTATATACAAACAGGGTTGTCACCTTGACTATACAAACTATAGACCAGTAGCAATTTTATCTGTAATCAATAAAATAGTAGAGAAAGTAGTAATAAGTCAGATAAGTAATTTTTTGGAAACTAACTGTATCATAACAGACTGTCAACATGGTTTTCGAGAAGGGAGGAGCACAAATTCCGCCCTAACGCAATTTAATGATTATGTCAATAATGAGCTGAACAACGGGAAACAGATTCTGGCTTTGTTTATAGACTTTAAAAAGGCTTTTGACACCCTGGATCACAGCCAACTGCTTCAAGCCATGGATGAGTGCGGTGTTAGTGGCCCTACCAATAGGTTCTTTCGCAGCTACCTAAGTAGCCGGACGCTGAGCACGGTGGTGGCGGGCACGACGGGGGCGGACGCCGCCGTCTCTCTCGGCGTGCCTACTGGCTCCGTGTATGGCCCGGTAGGGTACATCATGCACGTCAACAGCATGGTGAACGTAGTGAAACACTGCAGGGTGTTTATGTATGCAGACGACACATGTTTACTGTTATCCGATAGAGACGTAATCAAAATAAAACAGAAATTACAAGATGATTTTGACAATATTACGAAATGGGCCCATGATAACGGCATCATACTAAACAATAGCAAGACTAAATGTATGCATATACATTCACCCTATAGTGTAGCAGCAAGGATGACAACACCGGAGCTAATAAAAATTATCGGACACTCGTATGAATGTTTACACAAAGACAAGACTACATGTGCTTGTCAGAGTCTGCAATATGTACAAAATATTAAATATTTAGGTTTAATTATAGAAAATAGCTTCAATTGGAAGCTACAGGTTAATAGTGTTTGTAACAGATTGAGATCAATACTCGGAAAATTTTATCATCTTAAGAATATAGTAAATAGGCGCACCCTGTACATGGTTTACTATGCATTGGCAGAGTCATTGGTGAGTTATGGACCGAGTTGCTATGGCTTAACATTTAAGTCGTACTTAGAAGAAATTAAGAAGTTACAAGTAAGATTTTTAAAAATGTTAGTAGATAAAAAAACCAAAGAAAAGTACAAATACGATTATAATGAGATGTTTTCGGAGTGCAAACTATTACCTATAGACAGAAAAATAGAATACTTACTAGCTATAGAAACATATTACACAAAAGACTTTAAGAGTAAAGTATGTCATAGATATAATACTAGAGCTAAGGGACAGGGGAAACTTAGTCAGACAAGGGCGCTTAACTACTATGGAGAGAGAACGAGACAGTATTTAATTCCAAAAGTATGTAACAAATATCCGATCTTATTAGAGGAGCACAAAATAAAATGTAAACAAACCTTAAAGAAACAATTAAAACAGTGTATGTTAGGTTAACTTAATTTAATTTCATACAGCTTTGATAGCAAAAAAATAGCATTTAAGTAAAAAATGTGATTAAAGAGTGCAACGCCTACAAACTACTTAGCAGTTTGGCGATATTAAAGTTTGTAAACTTAGATGTAAGAATCTGAAATAAAGAAAATAAAAAAAAAATAAAAAAAACTAATTTCTGTCATACGAATTGGCGACGTAACTACAGTAGTCAAGTAGAGGAAAAACTCATGGTAGGCCCTCAGACTTACTTTCTTAGCACAAAGACTCGGCTATGACAAGAACTTTTTAGCATTATGCATCTGCATATGGCTATATTCCCCGAGGGAGTAGGGGGATGAAGTAAATGGAGAAAGTTCGGCAAATTTTTTAACACCTCTGCTAAGACTTTGTTGGATCATCATCATTGAAAGATCGACATTGATTTGCTGTCTCACGACTACGGCTGCCATCCGTCCGGATTTCCCCGGATTTGTCCTACAAAAGTGTCTGGCTGAAATCCGGACCCTTCTAGTGTGTGAATTATTTTGTAGATATATAATATACCTAATGGTGATGGATGATGATTAGTTTTTTGTATAAAAAACTTGTTTCATACACAAATCAACTCTATTTCGACATAAACTTAACAATCGAGTTGTTATACGTTCCAAAATCATGATAGCCACGCTCGTTTTTATTTCATACATAGGACGCCTCGATTTCGACATGAGCGAGAAATGGGCTATGGCTTTATTATAATAAAGTAAAATCTCGAGTTCGCCGCGCTCGCTCTTGGTTTTAGATCGTATTACGGTAATCACATCATATTGCAGTTGTGATTATATTTCGAAGAGATTCGGCATATTTTTGAGCGCTCATAACTTCGGTCTGGGTAGTACCTATGAGCTCAAATTTTCAGGATAGCATGTGGTCGTCACGTTAATAAAATGTACCAAATTTTATATTTATAGCCCTGCTACTTTATACTTTATTGAATACGCAAACTTCGTTGATACGAAATCACTAACACTCGTTGTTGATCATAAAAATCTAACAGGTGCTTCCCGAAGTCCTAGAAAGTTGAAAGGGGTATGTGTAAAGTTGGCGTCTTTTTAATGCTTTCGCGGCCACTGACGGAAGTTCTGTAATTTTGATGAGGATACTAAAGGAAACAAACTTAGTATGGAGCACATATCGCTAATAATATCGAAGCTGAATGAGATATGCAGGGTAGAATATTTTAGACAGTACCTTAACCGTTGTAGAAACAGGAAAATTTTCTTATAAGACTGTTTGAGACATTTAGATCTGCGTTCACAGATATTGAAAAAATTTACTGTCGGCAAGAAAATTGGCAATTTGAACACTTTTTTTATGCCAATTGATCCTGTTTCTTATAAGGATCAAAAAGTCTAATGGACCAACTGGGGTTAGAGGTTAAATGTCAGAAATCGCTTAAAACTGTTTTCATACATTTCGTAGAAAAATTATACCTACTCCAACATACCTACTTACTTACTTTTATGCTAAGCGAGAGTGGCACCCCTCATATGCGTCCGAATGCGAGTCTTACAAAAGTTCATCGGAATCATTTGCATGTTTACATGGCGGTGTCATGTAAGACGTAAAACGTAAAGAATCTGATATTTTCCGTAGGTACTGTAATCTCGGTTGGTCTGATAGAGATTGTTGATCCTTATAAGAAACAGGATCGATTTTTTTTACTAGCCTATTTCATCGCACTGCTGGGCAAAGGCCTCCCCTTCAATCCTCCAACCATCTCTGTCCTGGGCATGCTCTGGCCACGCGTCATCGAAAGCATCCAGATCGTCCCGCCACCTCTTCCTAGGACGACCTGGACGCCGATGACCGTTTTCTGGGATCCAGGGCGTTACAATTCTTGCCCACCTTTCCTGATGCATCTGACAGACATGGCCGGCCCAATCCCACTTTAATCTGGCGGTTTTTTCCCCCACATCGGCTATTTGTGTTTTGGAGCGCAGTGTAGTGTTTCTGACACGATCCGTTCTTTTAACACCCAGTATACACAGGATCGATTGGCATCAAAAAAAGTTTTTGTGTAAATTGCCCATTTTCCCTATGATATTACATTTTTTATTTACATAGACAATGTCCAAGATATTTTTTCATAATCAGTGAATACAGAGGGCCTACCATGAGTTTTCCCTGTAGGTCTACCATGAGTTTTCACCTTACTTTACTACTGTAGGTACGTCACCAATTTTGTATTGAATTTCGTACAGCGCTCCTAGTGGTTACGTTGAGAACTTATTTCTGTCATACTAATTGGCGACGTAACTACAGTAGTAAAGTACAGGGAAAACTCATGGTAGGCCCTCTGTACTTTACTAATCGTTCTAGACTTTACTACTATAGTTACGTCGCCAATTCGTATGACAGAAATTAGTTCTCATCGGAACTGGGAGCGCTGTACGAAATTCAGTACAAAATTGGTGACGTAACTACAGTAGTAAAGTACGGTGAAAACTCATGGTAGACCTACAGATCTAAATGTTGCAAAAAGTTAAGGATAGTCTTCTAAGAACGTATTCCTGTAGCAACAACGGTTAAGGTACCCCCTACTGCCACGTCCGAAAACATCCACCTCGGCTCCGATATTACTTAGACCTCAGAGGATGGACTATTGCAGGCTTGCTTATGATCCAGGGTTCAGTACTTCTTACAGGAAGGCTCTCTTCGTGCATTCCGTATAGGTAATTCCTACGTAACCATTTAAGAAAACCTATAAAAATAAAACTATAGATTTTTATGAAAAAAAATTTCCTCCGTTTCAAGCAGAGATAAGAATTTTCTAAATGTAGGTAGGTATCTTATAACTATACAGAGTGAAGATAATTTGTATTCCCTACGCACTATCGTGCGCTTCATACAAACAAAGTCTGGTTATATTTTCAATACTAACCAATTAAAGTTAATGAAATGTTGCAGAAACAATCTAGAAACAAATCTCTATGCTTGTAGTTGTACTTATATGTTGTCCCATTTTCGTTTCAATGCTAGGATTCATTTATCATTTTTTTATGGAAGTCTGAGGCACTGTAACTTTAAAACATTTAAACGGAAATCTGACAACATACAAACATAGAGATTAGTTTCTAGATTGTTTCTGAAAAATTTCATTGACTTTAAATTGGTAAGTATTGAAAATATAACCAGACTTCGTTTGTATAGAGCGCGCCAACGGTAATATACCATAAAATTCGGTACATTTATTTTACTATGAGATCAACGTAGATAAATAAACTAAAATTGGACCTTAGTTACCAAAATAAGCTGGCCGCGCGTAGGTAGAGTAAAGTATAACGGCGCGCGGCCAGCTTATGTTTGATTTTCGTAGCTTGATGTGTCGCCGTGTGTACTGTGAACCGTAAAATATTTCGCCCACCAGCACGGCTAGCATGCCACCCACGACAAAGCGTTTAAACGAGAAAAACGTCATGCGCGCTCTTTTTGGCGTACGTAAAATAATAAAGATGGAGGCACGTCTCGATTTTTCTTGTTTTCTCGGCGGTGGCATGCTAGAGGGGCTGGAGAAGGAATACGGTCGTAAGTTAATGTGGTCGAAAGCCTTGACAGACTTGCGTCTGTTCCACTGCAACCACCGCTGTTCTTTTGTGAACGCCTCTTTTATATAGTTCCTTCCTGATCCACCCTGCAGTTAGGCACCGCAGTAGGTTTGTATGTCATCACCATAAAGTTATTATACCTTACAGGAATAGAGGCAGTGACATGAGTTGTCAAATGAGACCGTTTTTTGATGTTTTCAGGAGACTATTCGCAGGCAAAAATTCTAATAGGTACTGTCTATAATTCTGAGTCTAACGTGAAATCGTGGATAAATTAATGAAGTAGTGTCAGTATATTTCACAAAATTATCTACGATTTCACTTTAGACTCCCAATTATTCACGGAAGCCGAATTGTAAAAATGTATTAGTGACTAGAAAACGGTTCTATTGCCTCGCGTCACGTATCTCTTTCTATTATACAGTGGTGCCGCTAGGTACATCTCGCTCTCTCAGCTGGATTACAGGGTGTTACATAAATAAAAATAAATATTTAAAACTCTTAAGGAGGTTGTTTAGACCATCAAACTGAACAACTTTCACTATCGGACCAAAATCGAAATCGCGAAAAAAAAAAAATAGATATCCCATACATATTTTTAGCTCGAGTCGATTTGTAGAGTAGGTATGGAACATCATTTTTTTTTTTCGCGATTTCGATATTGGTCCCATAGTGAAAGTTGTTCAGTTTAATGGTCTAAACACCCCTTAAATGTTCACACTTGTATACTCACACAATAAAACACACTCAATGTGTTTATTCGGAATATATAGTACCTATTATTATTTATTTTGAATATCAATGACAGGTTATTAGTTCGCCTTTGTGATAGCGCCTTTCCACACTTTTACCTAAAGGGGATCCTGGTGGACTAACCCCTTACCCCCGCGTCACACTTGCCTCGGTTCACCTTATATCAGTGGGCCACATTCACTTTGCAAAATCTGCAGCCGGTCGAGTCATTTAGTTTCAGTGTGTGCTTGTAAACTGAATTAGAATGGTTACAAAGTAGGGTCACGGAATATGTGTATAAGAGTACAAGTAGGGTGTGTTCCGGAACATCTTGTTAAGGCTCTTCATCGGTCGATCGATGCCAGGCGTTTTAGAAATCTCCCGAACCCGCTGCATTCTCATATCGAAGAAAATAATCCATTGGGGCGGCTTGAACCAAAACTAATATTTAGGATTAAACCTGTATAATTTACTTTAAAGCCTGACCAGAAAAATAAAAAACCTCGCCATGTTGCGGAAAATCATTGGAACTAATATTTGTACTTGGAATACTGACATGAAAGGTTATAGTCGATTGCAACACCCCCAAACCAGGTTTTTTATATTTCTGGTCAGGCTTTAGAATAAATAATCTAAGATAAATTATGATTCTTTAATTAAGTATGAACAGTGAGAGATAGCTGCAGCCGTAGTATGGCAGCGTGATATGCGCTATCGCTCGCACTTTAGCTCTTGTTCTGTTTGCGCGCGAACGAACGAGATAAAAAGGCGTTATATAGACTTATCGCGCGCATCATACAACGGCCGATGATCACTACTTTTTGGTGGAAGGCAGTCTATTTGTGAATAACGTAGATGTAGACTACGATAAAATGACACCTTCAAACCACCTCCTCCACCTACAAGTCTCAAGTCCCAACGCATGCGTGTGCTGAGATGAGACCGGACGTTATAAAAAGATAATTACTTACCTATACGGATTTGGTGTCACTATTACCGGTCGGTGTATGACTTACCTTTGACTTAAAAGTTTCGTCAAAATCGGTTCAGTAGTTTTTGCGTGATCGTCGAACAAATAAACAGACAAACAAAAATAAAAAAATGGGTTATTTGGAGTCAGGGACACCTAAAAACCATATCGAAATACCTTTCTTAAATATACACACGACGACACTCAAGCTATACAAAACCAACGTAAGCTGGCCGCCCGACGTTATTCGTTACTCGACTTAATTGCGGCCTGCTTATTTTGGTTTTGTATAGCTTGATGTGTCGCCGTGTGAACACACTTCTGGTACTAGTTAGGATAGTTTTAGTGGTGGGGCGCATGCGTGACGCGAATGGCGGAATCGCTGCAGTGTGTAAGGTGTCGCGATATCGCTGTCGATAATATCGCTGCAATGTGCGGAGGCCTTTAAACCTACATTTACAAAAAAAAGGTTTCGGTTATAGTCTTTAGTTGTCCCTGATTACGAATCACAGACTGGATATTTTGATTTTGTATGTCTGCTTGTTTGATCGAACTTGGTTTGTGTGATGCTCGATCACTCAACTGTTCAGTACCTAGTTGATTTTTGTTGTTTGGATAAAATTTGTGGAATTGAAAAGATTATGATTAGACTTAACAATCTGGTATTTTATCTCTTACGATGCCGGGACGGTTGCAAGCAAAATCTATTTTTTTTATAAAAGTTATTATATAGCCAAATACCTACCTATGTAGCTTGGTAATGTATAACTTTAAATGCTTATGACACAAACATTCAGAACAACATCTCCATTGTTACAGTACGGACGAAGACGCGCGCCAAGCCATGATGCTCGACTGCGGCAAAATCAAGGAGATCCAGGTGAAGCTGCTACTGAGCTCCCGCTCCGAGATGCACAAGGTCATCGAGGCTGCCCGTCAGACCGTCCCCATCCTCACCCTCACGGCACCCTCGGCCGCCCCCTCCCCCGCACCCGCCGTTGTCCCTCCCCCCGTAACTGTCATCCCCGCAACACCCGTCAACCCATTCTCAGCTGCATTAGGCAACAGCCTATCCAGCTTCGGAATCCCCGGAATTGGCAATCCGCAAGAAATACCTCAGCCGGCGGTCATTGAACCACCTATTCCTGTCTCAAGCCCTCCTATCATTACAACTGAGGATACAGAAAGGGAGGAGAGAGAAAGAAAACGCAGTAAGGAGAAGGATCGAAAACGCACGAGATCCAGGTCACGTTCAAGAGACAGAGATAGGAAAGACCGTAAAAGGGACCGCAGGGATCGATCAAGGTCTAGAGATAGGCGTCGACGCGATCGCAGCCGCAGCAGAGATAGGCGGGACCGCAAAAGGGATGGTAGAAAGGAACGCAGTCGCTCCAAGGATCGGTCACCGTCGAGACGCTCTCGCGATAGACGTAATATCGATCGTAAGTCACCACAAGGCTCTCAGGAGAAGGTTATTGAAATAATTGAACCTCCGTTAGCACCCCCAGCACCTGCCTTCTCCAACGTTATTAACCCAAACATACCACCGATGCAAATGAATCAAGTTAACATGCTGCCGAAAGCTCCGGTGGCGATGGTTGATTCAGGTCCAAGTCGCTTCAATAATGATCCTGCTATGGCTGAAACATTCAACAAGCTCCAGGAATTGGGAAAGAAACGGAATCCAAACGCGTTCCAGGGCGATCAACAGAACGGCGGAGGCATCGGATCGAGATTCCAGGGCGGGCGTGGTGGCAACAATATGGCGCGCGGTGGCGGCAATTTCCGCCGCGAAACACGCTTCGATTCCCAACGCGATTGTTGCGTGGCCATCAGGAACGCGCCTAACCACACCAGCTACGGCGATGTCCGCCGTTTCTTCCCCTTCATGATCGACAAGCACGGAATCAAAATGATTAACGATAACATGGGTCGCCGTACAGGGAATATCTTTGTCAAATTCTGCGATGCGCGCTCTAGACACCTCGCTCTACAGCGTAAGAACAATGAACTGAAGGGCGCTGACGTGATTGTCGAAGGTTTAGAGGACGAGGCTTATGAAGGGGCCGTCGATTCCTATCTGCCGTACCGTGAAGATAACGTCGAGGAAGAACAGGCCCTGATCATGGCCGAACAGGAATGTCACTCGCTACCATTCAGCGTACTTAAACTGTCAGATCTGCCTACTTTCGTCAAAGAGCATGACATAATTAAAACTTTCAGCGATTTCTCTCTATTATCTATCATGCTCAACGACTGTCGCATCACACGCTCCAAGATAGCGTTCGTACAATTTGTCAAACCAGAAGATGCGAGGTTAGTTTTAGAGCGGAAAGACAGATATATGTTTGGGAGACGACACCCAACTATAACTCCGATATCAGACGAAGAATACGACAAGGAGAAAAATGTGAATGATAAAATCCCAGAACCGCGTATCGCTCCGCAAATTCCGATCGAGCCGCAAATCCTGGATGAGCCGGCGCCGCAAATGGAGCCCGTCGGGCCTCGCGACCCCAGGCAGCGACGACCGTTCAACAACGGACCGCGACCCGACGGCCCACCGCAGCAACAACTGCCGCAAAACCAGTTCTTCCCCCCTCAGTTTGTTCAGGGGCAGCAGTTCGCAGCGCCGTTCCCCGCCGCAGCGCCACAGTTCGGGGGATTTCCAGGCGGTGCTGTGGACCCGCGCACCGCAGCAGCCAACTGGGTTAACCGACCCAACTTCAACAATCAGATGCCGGGCCCCAACAATGTACCCATGCGCAGTCAGAACAACCACATCGATTTAGAGGACGAGCCTCTTGACTGCGTCCTAATGAAAGGCCTGCCACGAGAAGCGACCGACAGAACCATAGTCACATTCCTCTCGGACACGGGCGCAGTGCCGGCTCGCATACATCTCATGTTAGACACGAACGGCATGCCGTCCGGAGATTGCTTCTGCGAGTTCCGCACGTCCCAGGAAGCGCGGATGGCTGCAACTAAACACGGTCTCAACTTGGAAGGTTGTCGAGTCACCGTCGACCTCGTCCCCCGAGGAGTCGTGGAGGAAGCTTTGGAAGGTCCCAAACAGCCGGACTTGCGTGAAGGCTTGCTAGGCACCGGACCACATGTTCCGCAGTTCTACGAAAACCCTCGCGGTGGGTTCGCATCTCGAGGAGGGTTCAGAGGTCGCGGAGGCTTCGACAGGGGCTTCGATCGCGGCGGGTTCAACCGAGGCGGCTTCGACCGGGGAAGCTACAGAGGTCGCGGAAGCTTTAACGATAGAGGAAACGGCCGCGGAGGATTCGATAGAGGCAGAGGCCGCGGTTTCGCGAGAGGTAGAGGCGGATTCGATAACGGCCGCGACAGGGAAATGCGTGAGGAGGAACAGGATTCCACGTTGGACGACTTTGGGGCGCCAGGCTGCGTTGTTTCAATGGAAAACGTGCCGTTCCGCGCTTCAGTAGACGATATACTGTCGTTCTTCGGCGACTTTGATTTGACGCAGGACGATGTGATCAGGCGGTACAATGAGCGCGGGCAGCCGACAGGGGACGCGCGGGTCGCGTTCCGCACGCCCTTCGACGCCCAGCGCGCCATCAAGACACGCCACATGGACAATATTCAGGATAGAAGAATCAGTTTAACTATGCTCTAGCAAACAATCACTAAAGACACTTCAGCGTCAGAATCAGATTGAACTGTAAATTGTAAATATTCGATTTAAAATGAGTTTATACTTGATTGAAATAGACTTTAGTGCCCACCGTTCGTTTGGGGACAAGATTAAATTTAGAGTATGTGAGTTTGACATTGTTTTGCTATTATCGATTGCGTGAAATGCAAAGCTACGAGTCGTAGCGTAATGAAATACGTTAAGAATTAATATTAAACGCTATATTAGGTACTTTGATTATAAATAAAACACGAAAACAATTAAATTCGTATTTTTATTTCTCAAACCCAACACAACATTATTGATTGATTTTTATAATACGCCTTTTATTATTTTTCTTACAAAAGAGTGTTATGGAAAACTACCAGAAGTTATTCCAATTCCACGTAGTGTGTACACTCTCTCGAACAAGCGCATGCAAGCTTGATACTGTATACTAAAGTATACGCATACATAATCTCAATTATATCGAAAATAGCAGATTACATTAAACAATTAATGTATTTAGCAACATACATGGAACACTGTACACAACATTCATGACAAATAAGAGTATATTACACCTTCATACACCAAATTATGAAACATTCTACGAAATCAAATAAATTTGATTTGTTTGTAAATAAAATTAGTTTGTAGAAATGTAATAAAAAGAGTAAGAAAATAAATCAGCTGGAAAGAATGAAATGCAAGTACGTTAAAGAGATCAAAATACATATTTTGAATTTTAACATATTAATTCCAACCTTATTTTGCCTTAGCAAAGGTTTAAGTTTCATTAGAAACTTGTTGTGATGTTACAAAGTCGAGAATATTTTATTTAATGTATTTAATTACGAATTTTAACAATTAAGTATTTTCACTGGAATAAGATAGCCCGTAACTATTTAAAAATTAATAGTAAAAAGCATAAATGTAGACATTTGGAAAACCCGTATGTTAAAGGAAAAAATCTCTTTGGAAAAATTCCTATACACTGGTTGTTTGTTACATAAGTAAATAAATATAAAACCTTAAAAATATAAAAGTCCCGACTATATACTTCAAAGAAATTGAACTATACGTTCTTGTTCTTAGATATACTTACAAAAAAATAAAGTTTTACAAAGATTAAAAACTGAGGAAGAAATACAATACAAAAGGATGTGTTTAAAAAACTGTTAAGTACTCAATATATCGAGTAAAATATAATTCATGATTTTCTTGGAAAACTATTTAGTCTGGATAAACTGTATTTTTGGAAATTTTGATTATTCCTCATTATTTAATATTTTTTACAAAGATATGAATATACTATCAAAACCAAATCTATTAATTTAGTTTTCAAATAAGTAATTCACTAAGTTCTTAAGCATTTCATTGCCTTTATACTTTTTTGAAACAGATTAAATTTAAAACATTCCAAAACATTCGCAGATCATTCAATTCTAATAACAATACAATTTATATCTAATTACTGTAAAAGTTAGTGGTAATTAAAAACAAGTTTATACTTTAACTGTTAAAGCGCTATCTACACGAGCATGTCTCTTTACGTCACCAAATTCAATGTTTTCATTTATTTACGTTATTTTTTTATAGTTTAGGTAGGTACTACTGGTGAAACGTGGATGTTCTGAAGTTTCAGGATATCTCTGACTACCCCCTCGGGGAATATAGTCGTGAGCATATGCTATGCTATGCTATTAATAGGGTCATCGCGTTCAGATTTTATGTAGACCGGCAGTTTTAGACGCTAAAATGTACCTTATGTTGTCGCTAGCACAGTACAATTTATTACTCCAGTGTTGGTCAAAATCAATTACAAATTGTAATGATTAATTACAATAACTTTTTTGGTTACGGTTATAAATGTATGCTTTTCGAAAGTAAAGAATGACATATTGAGAAATTACAATAAAAAATTTCAATAATTAATTACATTTTGCCCAACACTAGCTTTCGGTGACACTCTTTGCTAGAAAGATACATAGTCAAGGATAGCAAAGATGCCGTGTGGACACAGGCTTAGATAATCACTATTGAATTTAGTGGTTTATTTAGAAAATATAATTTAGACTGATACGCAATTTTCACCGTCTTCGATAATTTTAGTAGGCGAATCGGTGTAACATTTTATATTGCCTAACTATACGGAGTAACTCGTGTAGGTGGCGCCTTAATTCGTGAATTATACATCAAGTAGGTGAGTCAAAACCTTAAACAGTAACTTCATACAAAGAAAGAAAAGTGCAAACTCGCAAATAATGTAACGGAGCATTTTGAAATGAACTTCAAGGTTTTTTTCTTACTTTTTGGTATTGTAAGGAACTAGTATAACAAATGTGGGGTGCAAAATAGCTCAGCTCAGCAATAGCAAGTAAGATGGTAATATGAAAATCGAAGACATTCAGATAAACTGGGTTCCACAAGACGATCATTGGCAGTACGGTAGACCCAGATGGAAAATACTTGGATACCTGTTGCACACAACAGAATGGAGTGGGAAGAGGGAAGTCGTTTGCCCAGCACTGGGACAAAGATATTGGAAGAGGAGTATTTCGTATACGTTCAAGGTAGCTCATATACACGACACCGTTCCCGCACGATAAAAGAATGAATATTCAAATGTAGGCTTAAGGTCGTGCTCTGTAGATATACTTTACAATGACAGCATTGTTTTTTGACTTATTTCATTATTTACTAATCATTTTAATCGACAATTTTTAACTTTTACGCCTGACATGGCTGTATGGGCTCGATACCTTGGCATTCCAAAAAAAGACAGGCACAGTCTTGACAAGATTTTTACAGAATCTCGCGAACGGCTCTATGGGGCGATAAACATCTGTCGAGTTTTTTAGGAACTAAATTTTAAAAGAAAAGAAAACGCTCATTGTTTTTCGTCGTCGTTTTAGTACTTTTTATAATTTATCCAGTTATTAAAAATAGTATTCAAGCAAAAGAATTACTGAAAATGGGAGTTAAGCGTTATTTTCAAAAGGTTTATTTACTGAGCAGTTAAAACTAAAATATATTTTATGTAGTCAACTCCACTATTGTTTGTTGTCATTGTAAAGTGTATCTATAGAGAACGACCTTAAGCCTATAATATTTGAATGTTCATTCTTTTATCGTGCGGAAGCGGTGTTGTGTTAATGAGTTATAACGTTTACACTCAAAGTTGATGGAGACTATTATGACAACATTTTGCATTACTGCTCGAATTATTGTGGTTAAAGTTGTAAACGTGTTTTTAATTTAATTATAATGTAATAGTTAGTTACATAGGTACAATCTCAATACAAATTCTGCATATTATTCACTATCATATAATTTAGGTTGCATTTAACCCATTCGCAGCCACTAACAGCACTAGCCGACACATATTATTTGGGGTTTAAGAGCCATTGACGGCTATAGCCGACACCAACTCTTTAAAAAATACATGTTTACAATAAATCACGGTGGCTTCTGTGACATATTTTCTTTGTTTCTATTGTGGCTACGAATGGGTTAATGAATCCTACAGATTTAAAAAAGATTATAAGTATAATTTGTTTTAATAGTAACCGAATACTCTTTTAAAACTATAGTAAACTACCGCTATGTGCGAGGATCTTCTCTTAGATAAAGATTATTAACTTCTAATCATAATTATCTAAGATTGGCTATGTTATAGCTCATCAACGCCAAAAACGGAGTCGAAGCAACGCCGTGGCTGAAACCGGTTAATAGCAACACATAACCACATTTTTTGGCAGCATACTTAAGAAGGGCCAGATCAAATGTACCCGAAACCGACGAGCGTGTATGAAACGACTTATGACTGTGGGAGAAGCAAAAGATGTATGTCAGGATCGTAGCCAATGGCGATCAATTGTCTCTGCCTACCCCAATGGGCCACAGGCGTGAGTATATGTATGTATGTAACCACATTTTTTAGGATAAATGGACTATCATCGTGTGCTAGCATGCGACACACGACCAAGTGACAAAACGAGAAATCCGTCCAGCTTGTTCATTTCACATGCACAGCTCGATCTATCTTGCGTTTTTATGTGCATATACGTATTTAGAATATCCCTATGACTACCCTGTGAGAATATATTTGCTCTTCGCTACAACGGAACATCTTCCAACGCGGTTCAGAGTCAAAAATATGACGTCAATAATGTGTGATATTTCTTATTTCTTAACTATTATAAAACCGTAAAATCATCATGAGGAATAAAAAAGTAGCGGTTCACTTCATATAAATTCAAATAACACTCGATAGCGCGATTTAAAAACGTGCAGCGCCATCTATTGACAAAATTGTTAGTTTGTTTGTTTGTTCGCGCATCACGCAAAAAATTCTGAACCGATTTTGATGAAACTTTTTTTGTTTGATAGCTTATGATCTGACTTAAAATCTGGTATATAATTTGTGCGGACGAAGTCGCGGGAAAACACTATTATGAATAAAAAGCATTTGACTTTGAATGCATAGAATAAAAATTCGTTGATGTTACTATAGCGTCAAAAAGAGTATACGGTCTAAAAAGAAATACCTAGAAAAAAAATAAAGGTCTAAATCCTACTACGTGGTCCCAAGTAGAATAATAAACAAGTAATATCAAACGTAGAGAATCTAGAAATGCCTAGTAAATACAAACTGTACTGAAATGTATCTAGTTTTCTCGAGTTTTTACATCTACTGTCCGATTTTTATACTAAAACGCTTTGAATATAGTACTGTGGCTTTAAGGTACGCGCATATTACGGCGGGCCGCATCGCAAAAATCTGCCCAAATCGCTTAATACAATCTATATGAACTATCGCATACTATGGCAGACCGGAGCGGATCGCATTATTGAACGGCAGATTTACGTACGTGGGATGCGGTCCGCTTTACCCTGATGCGGCCCGTCGTCGTGTAATATACCAAGCGGGACTTTTACAACGTCTGCGTAGTTTGCGCGTCTGCGCTTCAGTATTACGTCAAACTAAAAATCCGACAGTGCGTTGCGACCCGGTACGACTCTAGAGTGAGAAGTAAGCATTTTCCGCCCCGATACGGCCTGCTCCAATATACGCTTACCTTAAAATCAGATAACACTGCCAAATGTCCTTTTCTGACAAAAATCCGTTTCGAGAAGTATGATAGTTCAATAATTTCAATGTGTACCTTCGATCAACAATATACAACTAGATAACGGGTCGCATACAAAATCAAAGAGAAATTCTGTCCTCGTGAATATACAACATTTTTTGTTAACGAACCGAGAAAACAGTCCGAATACATTATAATTTCGACCTCAAAGCAACCATAATTCCTAGTAATTTAAAAAAGGAACACTGCGGCATTGCGAGACGTGCTTACGTTGGCTTTGTTCGAACGCAACTAATTCAAAATAAGACCTCACCCCAATAGTGAGGCGTTATTTGTCGGTACATGTTTTGAGCGCTGACGCGTTATCTAGTTGGATATTGTTGATCGAAGATGTGTACTCTAAACCTTGACTAAAAAAGTTGGTTTTTAAACGTATTTTCTCAGGATTAGAACATTTGTGGCGAATTACAAAAACATTATTTGGTTTTCGATTGAACCTAAGATTTGAATTTATCTAACATAGATAAGCTAGTGACTAACACCCATTCTTAGACACATCCTCTAACCCTGCCTCGACTCAAACTCAGTCAAAAAAATGCCTCGATTCTACTTCGAAATCTGTATACTCAGTCAAAATCTCGAGGTTCCTCCACTGGAGGTTGAGTCGAGGAATGAACGGTTTTTCTTGTTGAAGATCGATTGATAGCGCTACGGTCTGCGCGAATAAAGGTCAACATTTCAATAGACGAATGAAACTGGTCGCGTCGAGGGTGTTACTGACAGTTTTGACTGGAGTTTCAACTAGAGTGGAGGAAGTCTTGAGGAAGCAACTAAGAATACGAGTGTAAATAGTCAATATGAAAAAATTGCTAGGACTCTAATTTACATACATTTCATATTCTTACTATAGTGTTTAGCGATTAATACTTTAATGTAATACCAAACGTATAAATAAATAAATAAATTTTAATTTTAAAATATCAATGATTGATGAACAAAATTGATAAGAGCCGTGTTTTATTTTTGACGATCACATTTAATTTATCCTTTGATTCGATTTTTTTGTTAATCTCAAAATATTCAACTTTATCGTTCTATTACGTGACGCGAAGAATATTACAAAGCCATGCACTCTAATTATACAAGGTGTTAAACTATTTTATGCCTTTACGGCGTTACTTATCGAAACGGGTGCTTCAGACCATGAAACAGAACTTTCACTATGGAGCCAACTTCGAAATCGTGAAATTCGTAATCGTATTTTGATGGTCTAAGGGTTGAACTACATCAGGCAGCACGGCATCGCATTTTTCCGTCGCTCCATCCTTTTCTGTCACTCAGGAACGTCATTTGCTAGAGCATATAAGATAGACGGAACGCGAGCGCGCGCACACCGCGTGCGATCGCGTTTCGTCTATCTTATATGCTCACCCAAATGACGTTCCTGAGTGACAGAAAAGGATGGAGCGACGGAATAATGCGGTTCCGTGCTGTCTGGTGTAGTTCAACCCTAAAGCTCCCACCCTTCAGTATGTAACGTAATTAAATTTACAACCTGTATAAATGCCAAAGTATGTCCATATCTTAGTTGTTACGGCTTAACCACTTAACCGATCTTAACAAAATCTCTCAGGAAGATAGCACGTATCCTAAAACAGGTATAAATAACACTGCCACGCAGACGAAGCCACGGGCAACAAGTGGCTCATAAGAAGATGACGATGATATCGCTAAACACAGGGCAGTAAGAGGTACACTAAACTAACAGTAATAATATGCAGGTATCCGTCCATCTTTAGTTTAAGCAGCCTCGACGTGAAGCGAAGGCGTTTGCGACTGGAACACTGTCGGTAGGCGGGCTTTATGTCTCCCTGCAAACATACAATTATTATTTACTAGTGTTTTCCCAAGACTTCGTTCGCACTGGTTCGCATCATCGTAGCGAGATAAATTATAAAGTGTAAAGAAAAGTAAAGTAAAGTATGACTCTAAGATCTGTACTGTACCTATTCAGAGCAAATAAAGATATTCTATTGTAAAGCTGTCACAGATATTTCTTATTATTTATTTCCTTTTTGGAAAACTAACAGCTAAATAACAAATTTATTTTATATACAGGGTGAAATTGATATCATTAGCATCCTTTTAAACTAACCATCAAACTGAACAACTTTTACTATGGGAGCAAACCGATCGAATTTGAGTCGAGTAGTATGGGACAGCAGATTTTTTTTTGCTCCTATCGGTTTCCTCCCATAGTAAAAGTTGTTCAGTTAGATAGGTAGACTCTTAGTTTAAAAGGATGCTAACAATATCAATTTCACCCTGTATAGACAGGTTGAATGTCATATGCTGACAAGTCGACGTATAAATAGAAGAAAATACTAGGATAACTTTGGACGTCCACTGTCCAGCAGTGGATGTCCATCAGCTGAGATGATGATGATGATGATGATGAAAACTTACTTTTTACTTCTGACGCGATTCGGCGTGTTGTGGTTGGAGTTCTGCGGACTATCACTCACGTCTGACGATGAACTCCTTAAGTCACCCTCCATCTGCAAAGTAACCGTATTAATTAGAACACCATCTACATAACTATAAGGTCTAACAAAATTAGCTGATACTATTTTACGGGGATGATCAGACCATCAAACTGAACAACTTTCTGTATGGGACCAATATCGAAATTGCGACAAAAATATCTGCTGTCTCATACGTTTGGGTCGAGTAGGTTGATAATTTATGGCGATTTCGATGTTGGTCCCATAGAGAAAGTTGTTCGGTTTGATGGTTAAAATTAAAATATATTTCACCTAATTTTGTTGGGCATTATATTATAACACTATTATATCCAAGCAAGCAAAAAGTTATTAATACCGCCTTTTCCGCAAACATTTTAGGTATTTTGTGATTATTGAGAGAATAGGCTGTAAGTTTAGACAGTTTGATACTAAATAACTTACACCATGTATAAAATATAATATTCTCCATACCTGTCCTGCCTGTATGGTCTTGTAAGCGATCTGCAGTATGAGCCACGTCCATATAATGTGAAGCACGAGCAGCAGGCAGAGCAGCGAGTTGAATATGTAGTAAGCGGCGAACATCGGCAGCAGCATCGGGGCACGGATCGACGTGCTGCAATATTACACGTTAGTGTATTAGGAATAAGGTATTGTAACGCAGAAAGTTTTAGACAAAACAGTAAAATTTACAGATAATTTACAGAATAAGACGGAAAAAAGGACTGAATGTCAACTCGAAAATTTTCACATGTTATGGATTTTTTTTCTTCAGCGTAAACAGGTTTCTTCGCGATGTTTTTCTCCACCGTCTAGGCCGCCGGCCGTCACCTTCTAACATTTCCACTTACGCTTGGCTTATAGACTGCACTGCACTCGTCAATCTGCTATCATCCATTATTTCAATCCCTATATAACTAATAATATTATGTTAACTAACCTCCAAATGATATAGAAGGGGTATATCCCGACCCTGGTGGAGATCCAGACCACTATCAGCACTAGGAACAAGGTGTCGCATAGTTTCTGGTAGTTTGCGTACTTGGACGCCTTTACAGCCTGCAAAACATAATTGAAGCACATTTGTAATTAGCTAAATTTTAACTGCGACTTCGTACGCATTTTATGTCTATAATTCACGAAAAGTTTCATCATAATCAGTCCAGTAGTTTTTGTGTGATGCTGAAACAAACAGGTGGACATAAAATCAAATTATCGGTGATTTGGAGCCAGGGACACCTATACCACACATTTAGTACGGACAATCCATGCCCCCCACCAATATTAACCTCCCCACTCATTTAATCCCCCCTCTTGGTAGGCAATGGTGTACTCCTGTCTAACTCGCACTCATTCAGTATCGAGCACGCTAAAATTAAATTAAAATTTGAACAATCATTAATTGTCTCAATTACAAAGTTTTTTTTTTATTATTCAAAATGGGCTTGCGCTTGGCTTCAGCTCACCTAATGGAAAGTGTAGATGAAGCCGAAGATGTAACGCGCTTACCCAGAAAAAACCTATTAATTGATCTTTTCAAAATGTCCTGATTGTATTCACTTGGAAAGACAGACGCAGGGAGAGAGTTCCAAACCTTGCCGGTTCTCATTATAAAAGAGGATGCGAACCTTTTTGTACGGATTGTTGGAATATCTACCACGTCTAGATGAAGTCTCGCACTACGTCTTGTCCTGCGTTGGTGGAAGGGGGATGGTGGAATCAGGTCATGTAGCTCCTGAGCACATTCACCGAAATGTAACCGATAAAACACCGACAGACAAGCGACCAATCGCCGGTGTTCCAGGCTATGTAGCTTAGCCTCGACGTGTGTGTCGTTCTTACAATAGTGAAGTGTCAGTGTGGTCTATTGGCCCGCCTTCAGTGTTGGAGGCGAAAGGAAACCACAAAGAAACACGTGTCTCCTGTCAACGCCCGGAGAGGAGTAAGTATTGTTTATTTCTCCACATAACATTTTTCTGCCATTTTTCGCGGGAGGGGGGAACCGTTGTTATGACAATAGCAGTAAAACGCATCGAATTTATAGCCCATCTGGGCTAGGTTGGGGCCGTCGCGGGGGTAGGACTTTGGCAGAGGGGAAAGTATGGCGTATGTGTACTCCCCTCCGTCAGCAGCGCTCGTTGCTTTATGAAAGAAACCTACTCATACATGCCTCGATTCCAAGGAGAGTATTCTTTCAAACTGCACCTTTTAAACGCTCGCATCCCGGCTTAAGATAACAATTGATAACGAGCGATATCGCGACCGCGGAACTGGACGGGTTAATAGACGAACACGGTAACAAACCTCAACAAAAATATCAGCGCAATCGTGCAGTAGAAGCACGAGGGTGCCGATCCTGTGCAGGTTGCAGACCCAGCTGAAGGAGAGCAGCGCAATGGTGGCGATGTGGTGCACGAACATCTGCCAGAAGTCCTTGCGCTTCACGTCCCAGAACTGCGAGATGGTGAGCGACCAGTAGAACGCCGACGATATCATGTAGTACCACCACACGTCGTTTGTTAGACCCTGCAATACGAAATAAGTCAAGCTTAAAATATTATTAGGTCACAAACTAATAAGAGAACTACTATTAGGTTTCCGTATCCTAATGTGAAGTTTTCTGACAGCTAGTCAAACGTAGTTCAACATACTGGCGATAGATGGCGTTGACCAGAGAGGGGTCCGAAGACGAAAATTGTAGGCTAATAAGTAAACAAAAATGCACGTCACTGAGTCAGACGCATCCGTTGACGAAATATATGCTCATATTTTGCTGCTTACTTAAAAACACAAATTCTTACTATTTTATTTGTATTTTATTATGTGCAAGGTCGCTCACCCGTCTGGTCAACTCCATCTATCGAGCCATTAGGAACAACTTTTGCTTTTTTAGTCTTTCGGAAAATCCCTCATTTTGTTGTAATCTCTTTGTGGCTTGCCACAGATGGCATCACTAACTACAGCGCAAGTTATAGCAACGAAATAGACAGATAGCGCTACCAGTCGCATCCGCAAATGTGCACGTAAGACATAGGCGAAGAATTTTTCGCTTACGCTGGTAGACGGAACATCAGTGTAACCGCGTATGAGATAGCAATAGTCATAAAATTCTATACAATTTGTATGAAAATAGATGGAGGAGTCAGACAGCCGTCGTAGAACAAACAGCGATCTCGTTTTTTAACTAGAGCGAATTTGCTATGTGCATCTCTTACTGAGTGAATATGACAAGACACGTGCTTCCTTCTAGTACCTTCTCTTTCTACGACGTAAGACAACTTGCGATATCACACTGGTAACCTCTCAGGTGCTACACGTAAGATTCACAATCATAGACAAGACAAAAATCGTGCAAGGAATATTATCACAGAGATTCGCTATAACATAAAAGATCCAACTCACAAACGTTGGACCTCAGCCCTCAGCGGGTTCCCAGGCTTCACACCTAGCCTGGCGGAAGATCCTCCGTTTTCAATGGAGGAACCTACCAAGTAGTTCCTTTATAACTTCATTAAGAGGGCACCGAGCCTGTAGTGCTGCCCTCAATCGTATATTTCTTATTTATAAACAAGTATACAACACTTTCAAAAAACAAGAATGTCACATGGTAGATTGTTGTCGTTCTTGTATTGTTGTTGTTGTTGTGGCGTTATTGTTGTTGTCATCGCCAAGTGGTTTTAAAGATAGTAACTACAAACATTCTAAAAAAAACATAATGACCTGATAAATAGAAAATCAGCAATGACTACAATGTGACATTGTTTTTTGGGAATTTTGTATACAGGAAGTAAGGAAAAGTATCATTAACCTTTAAACCACATACTCTACCCAATGGGTAGTACCCATCAAACTGAACAACTTTTGCTATAGGAGGCAACCGATAGGAGCATAAAAAAATCAGCTGTTTCATACTAGCACCCGTATTCTTAGTTGTTTCCTGGAGGCTTCCTCACTCGAGTCGTCCTCGACTCGTTTTTGACATTTTTGTCATATAAATTAATGTCAAAAACTTCCTCCACTCGAGTGAGGAAATGTCAAGAAAACAACTAATACGGGTGTAAACTCCTATACCTAATAGACTCAAATGTATGCAACAGTAGTTTTTTTTTGCTCCGATCGGTTTGCTCCCATAGTAAAAGTTGTTCTGTTTGATGGGTAGAGTACGTGGTTTAAAGGGTTATGATACTTTTGCCTTACACCTTGTAATAAAGAATTAAATAAAAGAACGTTTGAGGGCATTACTGGAGACTCGGTGCCCCCTTAACAGTTTTATTATTATGTAAAAGATAGATAACGACCTACCCTACTCTAGGAATGTTTACCTAGTTGTGATGAAACGATATTATTTCTAAGAAATGTTATTGATACCAAGGTTTATCATAAATTTTATACATAATATTATTTACATTTCCAACTTATTAGCATCATGATGATGATAATGACTGTGATTTATGTAGTTGTTAATCTGACTAACATTTGATTATAATCTAAACTATTATAAAACTGTAACTGAAGTGTGTCTGTACATTGAAGATATTTACAAAAAAAGATTACGATATGGTTTTTAGGTATCCCTGACTCGAAATCAACCTTTTTTAGAAATTTTGTCCGTCTGTTTGTTTGTGTGTTTGTTTGTTTGTTTGTTTGTTCGCGCATCACGCAAAAACTACTGAACCGATTTCGATGAAACTTTTTTTGTTTGATAGCTTATGATCTGACTTAAAATCTGGTATATAATTTGTGCGGACGAAGTCGCAGGAAAACACTAGTTATAAATATATTTATATCGCTGATGTTTTTATGATACTGTCTTTAAATCGAATTTCATCTCTAAATAGTATAAAATAAGTATAAATAATCGGCGTCTGTCTGTCTGTTACTCCGCTTATTCTAAACCTAGCAACGGATTTGATTCGTTTTTTCACTGTCATTTAGATAATTTCTTCCTGAAGGATTTATGTATAAAACATATTTAGGAACTCATATTATAGAAGCTAGGGCGGGTCCCTAGTTTTCAATAAAATAAAGTAATTCTATTTTTTTTTCTAACCTAATCAAATCAAATCTTAACTATTATAAAACCGTAAAATCGTGAGGAATAAAAAAGTTGCGGTTCACTTCATATAAAATCAGCGCGATTTAAATGACGTGCAGCGCCATCTATTGACAAAATTGTTTGTTTGTTTGTTTGTTCGCGCATCACGCAAAAACTAATGAACCGATTTTGATGAAACTTTTTTTGTTTGATAGCTTATGATCTGACTTAAAATCTGGTATATAATTTTAATCAGTATCATGACCAGAATCACCCTATGTAGTAATACAATACAACTGTCCACACACCCTGTACGATAGACGAGAGATGAGATGCCAGTGTATACATTGCCCATAGAATCACGTCCTTAATTTCAATCACTCTTTTATCAAGGTCGGTTATATGCTGACAAAGTAGATAGAGCAGTGTTTATAGAAACCTAGCAATTACCTAGGTCTTGTTAGTACCCAGTCGGTCATAGCTCAGCAAATATACGCCTCGTAAAACAATGTTTACCATCTGACCTTTTACATAATTTGTGTGAAATACCCAGGATTTTATACTAGTATAGTTAGTTTCTTGTTATGGATTTAATCTTATGTTATATATTGCAAAATGGATATAATTTTCTGTAAGAAAATGTTTTCAGCATAGTTACACGCTTTTAAACCTTTGACTACTTATATGAGGACTGGTAACGCGTGTAATTCTACTAACAAACATTTCTGCCACTTTCTGCGGGGGGCGAGGTAACATGCAATCCGCAACTTTGGATTTTATTCCCCATAACTTTACATTCTAATTTTGAATGTTAAAAATCATGAAAAGTAGTCTCGTGTGAACCCCAAACGTTCCAAGTTCGAAATTATTGTTTCGTAATTATAGGCTGTCTTGTTTAGTGATAAGGTATAAAAATTTATGTCAATGCACATGATCAATTGATCTTATACCGTGGCAGAGGGGAAATGCTACCGCAAGGCGAGTCCTTATAATAAATAGTCAAAGTTTTAAACGCTTTTCAACTTCAGTATGTTGAGGTTATAATAACACAAAAGTTCATAAATCACGGATGTAATTCAGATTAACAATTTCTGGCCTGTTTCGGAAATGTGTTATAACTTATAATAGATTAAACACCGAGGACCGGAAAGTAAGAAAGGTCTCAGATCTCATGTGATCTGAGGCTTTCTTATTTACTGTCCGAGGTTAGCATACTATTTTTCTCCTCGACAGAGGTGGAAAGCGACAACTTCGTTTAACGTAGCGGGACGAAAATTAACGCTTGCCATCCGGAGGGGAGAAAAATATAAATGTATGCTTTATAGAATAATATTAGCCAGAAAATAATAACGAAGAATACAAATATAGCTATCTATAAGCCTCTTTCCCAGTGGGGTAGGCAGAGACTAGGGCACGCCATCTACTACGATCCTTACATACCTCTTCTGTCTCATTCACATCCATACATCTCTTCATACATAACCGTCGGTTTCGCGTACTCCGCACCTCCCCTTTTTTTATAGGACGCAACCGATTTGATCAAAATACGTCCTACGAGTGCGCCCTCTGCCGACACTCCATACAAAAATAAGATTTTTTTGAAATTCTTCTTTCTAAAACGTCTTTACGTTTAACAGGACGACCGTTTATCTGTCGTGTAGTTAATCTTCGTCCGCGTAGAAAGGGACAAACTGTTCCCGTTGATACCCTTTTCTAGTTTAAAGTATGAAATTGACTGCCGTGCAGTCTAATGACCTAGTGTCAACGTGTAAGTGAAAAAAATCGACCAATAGAAGAAAGATCATTTTTGCCGAGTTAGAGCCATCGCACAGCCAAACCATAATCGGCTTTGCTTGCGTTGAAATAAAATTGAAAATAAATTAACACAACTACTAATCCCAGAGAGCATCGAAGTTACTTGTGTTCATTTTATTTTCGATGTTATTTCAACACAAGCAAAGTCGATATTCGTTTAGCAGTAAAAATCTTACCCAGTTATGCGCTGGCCCTTAAAGTACCGTGATTGGTTCGCACGATTTAAAAAATAATCAACTGCGCAGGTACACCCGAAAGCCTTACAAACACCGTAATATAATAATGTATTAGACATTTTCAGAATAGTTTCAACGCACATCGATTTCATATTTAGCAAAAACTAATTAAAAGTGGAGGCCGCTAGGCGTATCCAGCTAGGATGGGCTGCTTTCGGGAAACTACGTCATATATTCTCCTCGGCCCTACCACAATGCCTCAAAACGAAGGTGTTCAATCAGTGCGTTCTGCCAGTGATGACCTATGGTGCGGAAACGTGGACCCTGACGATAGGGCTAGTTCATAAATTCAAGGTCGCTCAGCGAGCTATGGAGAGAGCTATGCTCGGTGTTTCTCTGAGGGGCCACATCAGAAATGAAGTGATTCGTCACAGAACTAAAGTGGCTGACATAGCTCAGAAAATTAGCAAGCTGAAGTGGCAATGGGCTAGTCATATCTGCCGAAGAACTGACAACCGATGGGGTGTCAGAGTTCTAGAGTGGAGACCGCGAACTGGTAGGCGTAGTGTGGGACGCCCTGCTGCCCGCTGGACAGACGACTGGATGAGGAAGGCCGAGGACAGAGTTTTGTGGCGCGCCTTGGGAGAGGCCTATGTTCAGCAGTGGACGATGATAGGCTGATGATGAATTAACAGTGGAATTACAAGGATAATTCCACACATCAAACTCAACATTTAACAACACTGAAACATTATTTAATGTAAGCTCTGTAGAGGTCAACATTCTAAAAAATCAAAAACCAATACTGATATCCGGTTTGCCATATTATTATTAAATTTCTATTACCCGAAGACAAATCAAAGTAACTGCTTTGAAATGTGGCGCACGTCCAAATCATGCCGGAAGCTCAAAACATGCAAGTTTATTCAAACATCACAACATAATATTATTAACTATATGCGGTCCGTCTAAAATAAGTTACAGTCTTTTTACCCGACTGCGCGACGCAAAGGAAGGGTAACGTGTTTAACAGCCTATGTATGTATGTTCGAATAATTTCAAAATAATGAAAAATACATAAAATTCGGGCAAAACAACCGATTGCGATGCAGTATTTTTTAACAATCTTTCGATTATGAATATTATGATATTACTTTATACATCCGACGAAAAAACAAATATCAGGGTCGTTCGGTGCGATGCAATGAGCGCGTGACACTCGACTGAATCAGGCCTCGACGTCGGGGCCCGGCCGTGTAGGTACATTTTTATACCTAGCTTGCGGAGTGAGACAGGCTTGATTTATAGTCTTTAGTTGCCGCATATCGGGCCGTCAAAATACGTGTTCTATATCGTTGTCTAGTCTACAGGCTAGATTCTGGTACTTTATAAAGGTGACTAGATAATTCGTGTGACAATGTACAAGAAATTTATGTATTTGTGTCCATACGTGAGCGTCTATGTGTTCGCCTGTGTCTGTGTGTTGAGTGGAGCCCCTTTCTGAGACCTTATTTGTAATAATGCCCTCTGAGTCGATTAATTAGTTATCGTTATTTTTACCTGATTAGGATACCCGATGTAACACTGGTCGATATCCCACAGCCACTCCTTGTCCCAAAGGATGAAGACGCCGAAGGAGAAGTTGGTGAGATAGAACACGAACTTCCAGGCGTTCTCGCAGAACTTGGTGAGGGTGGAGGGCTTGTCCTGGCTGCGACGGAGGCGCCACCAGCGCTCCACCTGCCGCTCCGTCATGTCCAGCTGCTTCGCCAGACCGCATAGCTGGAAAGTTAAACTTTATGGTCAAGCAATTAAGTCATTACATATTCTTCTTATTCTATCGTGTCGTTGGCATGACATGTCATTTATACACCACTATTTTTACAAGCAGATTTTTTGCGATTTCAGTTTCCTCTCATAGTAAAAGACTAAAAGTTGTTCAGTTTGATAGTCAGAAATTCAGACTCTGAATCACCCCTGAAAATTTGAAGTGATTTTCTTATTTCCCTACTAAGGGCTTCCACATATAACTGCGACGTCGCATCGCATCGCAAATATCTGCCAGCCATATGTCCATTGCATTGCAGGCCTGCTCTAACGAATAATTATTGTGAGATGGTGGGAGACCGGGTCAGACTCCAGCACGCGGGCCTAATGTGGATTGGTGGAAGTTAGTAGTCGGCTTTTGTAAAAGTATCCAACCCAAAACGCCCCAGAAAATATAAGTTCTGTGCGGGGAGCGGATACTTTTTATAATTGTATACGCGTGGGCTACATTTATTTAAGCAGATGCGAGTCCGCATGCAGCTCAAGGTTGCCTAACTATTATCATTCTAATCTGTGCCCACGGACCGTTTTTCGGCCAATGATCTAATGATGAGGCATAAGATATAGCCTTGACCGTGTTACTATGACGATCGTTGGTCAATTCTCGAATCCATTGAGAAAACCGATTAGTAGATCAATATTATAACTGAATAGATACGGTACGGTACACCACGGATTGTCACGAATTCAGAAAACAATTTTTTTATTGTAAAATTGACTTTTGTTGCGTTTGAACTCAATTTTAACTGGTAACGAGACAGAGGGTGGAATGAGGTGGCGGTGGAAATTACCCAGAAACCTGTAATGATCCTACTGACCCAGTATTCCCACGGCAAGTAAAAGGCCTCTTCTCACAGATAAGTGTAAGTAGTGGGCCTTCATACTGCACCACGCGGCGCGGCGGCGGCGAAGGCAAGTTAGTTGTCGAAATATCTAATAAAATAATTTAAGGCTAAAAAAAAAATATCTAACGATAACCTAACGCAGACCGAACCTGCATGGCTAGCATGGCAACGTGATATAGCGCTATGACGCCTTCACTCTCTTACTATTTGCGCGCGAACGAACGAGATAAAAGGCGTGATATAGCCGTATCAGGTGCAACATGCTACGCCTTCTGACGTTGCTTAACTTCTGAGATCGTTTCTAGAAGAACAACTGCGCCAAGTCACCAACGAGCGCCTTTTTACTGGACATCGGTGTTATTAAAAACACCTTACTTTTAAGCCGTGGTGATCCAGTAGCGAGTAACCTTGCCTGCCGTGCAGGAGGCGATGGTTCGATCCCCGTCCAGGCCGACTCGTACCAATGAGTTTTTCGGAATTTATGTACGGTTTTTAACACCACTGGCTTTTCGGTGAAGGAAAGCATCGCAAGGAAACCTGCATGCTTCAATTTCGAGGCATGTATTGTAGTACTGTCCATTATAAGTGGCGACGGGCTCACCCCCCGTCACACTGGACAGAGTTTCGGTACTACTGGTGAAACGTGGATGTTCTGAGATTTCAGAATATCTCTGACTACCCCCACGGGGAATATAGTCGTGAGAATAATATGCATGCCGTACTTTTATCTTGTGTTTTGTGATGTCCACTTGATGCGAGGTTTTTATTATTAATGCCTTCGTTCAAAGGGAAAATAATCCAATAGTTATACGGTTATTATTTCAACTAAAATGCCTATCAAAAGTAAGTATTATGATTTATGACTGCAAATAAAATATCCATTTCAAAACATGTTTCGAGTTGTTCATTTTATTTAAACACTACATTGTACACAGCATAAGATATTTCTACACACAAGTGTTAAAATAAATAAATAAAATAACGGACGCGAGTAGTTTCCCGTTAGTTGTAAGATCAAAGCTTAAACGAACTTGACCAGGCATTTCCATTGTTTAGAGAGTAGAAACATTACCTAGTTATGAAGGTCGGCCTGTTTAGGTCACTCTGTCAGACTTGTAAATCGATTGAATTTGCGAGTGAGGTATTCGTGGATTTCCAGTGTTTAGATTGGCCGTGTGGTTTCGGCTTAGAATGTAACCACCCCATTTCTTCCTGGGGTGACAAAATGTCCTACTAAAATTGTCGTCCGAGAGACTTGTTCAGTTTGAAAGATCTTAAAAATGTTTGCTCATATCATAAATGTTTATCCTTTTTTTCACTTATTTTTTAAGGGGATGATCAGACCATCAAACGGAACAGCTTTTTCTATGTCACCAACATCGAAATCGCGAAAAAAAAAAACCTGCTCCATACAAAACTGCAAATCTACTTGAGTAAAATGTATGGGACAGCTGTTTTTTTACTCGCCACTGGACCACCACGGCTGTATACAGGGTCCTCCTTAATATGCCGACACTTTTTTAAGGGGATGATCAGACCATCAAACTGAACTTTCTCTGACCAACATCAAATCGCGAAAAAAAATTTGCTGTCCTATACATTTGGCTCGAGTAGGTTTGCAGTGTTGTATGGGAGAGCTGATTTTTATTTCGCGAATTCGATGTTGGTGCCATAGAGAAAGTTGTTCCAGTTTGACGGTGTGATCATCCCCTTGAAAAAGTGTCAGAATATAAGGACCCATAGCACTGTGAGGTAGTAACGAAACGATATTGTTTGCACGGAGATAATTGAAAGTAGAGTAACATCGAGTTTACATATCCACACCGACACACGAGGCCCGTTAAACCTAGATCAAAAACATATTCGAAGTCCCAAGAGAAACAACAAATGGAATGATACATTTTCATGGATCTAATAGGACATCGGTATAATTCGACTAATCTGAACCAATTCAACTCTCGTCGAATGAACTGCAATAACCTTTATAAAAACTACACACTGTTCGTACAGTAGCCGGCAAAAAATTAATTATTTAACAACATAATGTCCAATACCGTAACTGGGCTAACGGTCTCTTGACTCGGTCTGAATTTAAGGCTTCAATTGTAAAGATAGTAAAATGACATATTGTTATGACAATAACTATGAATAAGACGGCATGTTCATTAGCTCAGCCGGTGGACGTCCACTGCTGGACATAGGCCTCCCACAAGGATCGCCACAACAACCGGTCCTGCGCTGCTCTTCCAACGGGTTTCCGCCGCCTTCACCAGGTTCACCAGGTCGTCGGTCCACCACGAAATGTCGCCTCTCAAATTCCAAGCACATATTACAGTTTTTGCCAGTTTAAATTAGGAGCTCAGATTGTAAAAATTCCTTCTAAAGGGAAGGAAAAGTAACGCATATACGCTAAAAAAGAGATTCTGATTTTCCGCGCACTAAGGGGGGTATTACAGACACTCAAGTGGAGATCTCTTCTTAAGTAAAGATAGACAAGGATGCATGTATAACGTTGTATGTATTTGCATCATTTTCTATCTATACTCAAGAAGAGATCTCCACTTGAGTTCGTACACCCTGAGAACCTCATTTCGAATAGAAAAATGTCATGACTATTTTATGAAAATTCGGCTTAGTGACTAAGAAAATAAGGTTTAATTTGACTTGTTTAGTTGTTTGGTTCACATTAGTTCTCGAACTATATTAGTAGTTATTATGCGATCTACTGGCTCTTTCTGAGGACTGCCTTTAAATGTGAGTAGGCCCCACCAACAATATATGTGAAAGATGTAACCCAATAAACGAAATACCTGAAAACCATTAGCGTTTATACACCAATAGATTTTATTTTTATTTAGTTTTTAAATTAGGTAAACCAACATAACCGATATAGTAGGTATGTAGTTAGAATACAATAAGATTACACACACACATAGGTATTACGTTGTATCTTTGAACTAAGTACTACAAAACACTTTAAATAGATTTGTGGTAATAAATAACATAATTGAAACCGCGAGTCATTTCAGTGGGTTTTGCGGAGCGTGGCGAATAGGTGGACCATTGAATTTTCATGTAACTATGAAAGTTATTACATCGGGGCATTGTAAAGTATTGCGGTGTACGACTTAGCTAGTTATATTGGATTCCTAGAGGAAGTCTACAAAATAAAAATAATGAGGAAAAACATTTTTAAGTCAATCAGTTTTATTGATATTTTGTGGGGGACCACACTCTTTGGAGAGTGGAGGCCTTTGCCCTTCAGTATGATTCTACATGAAATAACTAGCGTTGCGTGACTAGATTTATACCATTTGCCGAAACTAAAGTCATACCTCAGTATTTTTGGATAGTTTATCTAGTGAAATCATAAACTGAATACACGATTGGAATTACTTCATCGATAGAAAATGGTCACAAAGATGACGTATTTTCATGCATTTTTAAACATTTTTCTCGTTATAGAAGAACTTAAAACAGTGTCCGATTTTTCGCATTTATACTCACATATTCACCATCAGTTAAACTAGTGAAATCATAAAAAAAAACTAGAAAAAGTACTTTGGTTAGTTCTTTTTAATCGAAAATACGGCTCACGCACACGCTTTTCGGAGCGCTGGGCAATCGCGTTTCTCATAGAAAATATTCGTCGGGACCTATGGCCCCTTAAAGTTTATCTATACAAGTCTGAGGCGAAATCCGAGGTATTCTCAAGAGAAGATGGAGAAAAATACCTTAGATTGGCCTGAGATAGTGTGGTACAGGAAAACTTTGGAAGAGTGAAGGCCTTTGCCCAAAACTGGGACATAAAACAGGCATACATATGCCTAATTATCTTGTATTATCCATATCATAATCCAACTGCGATCGCCAACCCGCATGCCAAGCGTGGCGATTATGGCAAATCCCCCCATTTTTGGGGAGGTCTATGTCCAGCAGTGGACGTTTATCGGCTGATATGATGATCCATATCATCATCAAAAACATGTGTTTACATCACAAATTAATTAAAGTACAGCCATCAACACAATATTACAACATTGTAAAAGAGATTTAAACCCAACTATCAAACTTATGCCACCTCGTATACAGTTCATTAACACTCCCAAGGTATCATTATGCATATATTTTATATCATTAAGATATACCTACATTTTCAATGACATACTTATGTCAGTAAAAATGTTTTCTGAATAGTTGATAACATGTTTTACTTTGTACTTCGGCCTTATCGCGTGATGTTACTGCATTTTAAGATGTTATTTGCAATAACACAATGAAATTGAAATAAATTTAACTGCATGTAACCTACTTGCGTTGATTTGATTTTGCGAGTCGGTCAGATAAAATCAATTTTAAGGTGGTTTCAGTCCATACAAAACTTTGTCGTAGAACACTCGTAGACGGTGTTAATAAAAGTAATGTTTTATATATACAAAAATAACTTAGAAAATCGAGATTGCGCGTATCAAATAATATTTACAATTTTTTATATAATTACGAAGATATCAAGCTTTGAAATTATTCATACAAATCTTCGTAATTATATTAGAAATTGTAAATATTATTTGATACGCGCAATCTCGATTTGCAAAGCTATTTTTGCATATATAAAACATTACTTTTATTAATACCATCTACGAGTGTTCTACGACAAAGTTTTGTATGAAATTGACAGATCTCCAACCACCTAAACTGAATTCGGTACAGAAAAAAAGGCCGTAAATTTTGGTTTAAATCTTCTTAATATGCAGACAGTTTTTAAGGTGAGGTTTGCTTCGGAAGGCACGTTAAGCAGTTGGTCTCGGCTAGTTCCGTCAGATGGCGTTTGTAACTTCTCTGACAGCAAGTTGACCACTAACTTGCCTCCACCAATCCGCACTGGGCCTGCGTGGTGGAGTATGACCCACTCCCTCTCACCATTATTCGTGAAAGGTGGCCCTGCAGTGAGATTCTACAAGCTATAACTTACTTTTTTAAGGAGATCAAACTGAACAACTTTGTCTGTGGGACCATCAAATAAATCGCGAAGAAAAAATCTGCTTTCCCATATTTTAGGGTCAAGTACGGTTGCAGTTTTGTATGGAACAGCTGATTTTTTCTTCCACGATTTGGATATTGGTCCGATTGAGAAAGTTGTTCAGTGTGATGGTCTGATCATCCCCTTAAAAAAATCACTACACATCACTCGTGTTTCGTTGCGCGATATGTAATTCGTAAACTCACGACCGTCTTATTTCTGGGACGCCAGAACTTTCATTCTCGAACAAATTCATTGATTAAACCTAGATTAAACCACAATTTAGTATTAGTCTTTTGTATTAATCAATCAATAAAATCCACCCACTAGCACAGCTGGGCAAAACCTCTTTTTTCTTGGCCCATTATTATTACTAGTATACTAGTATGAACACTTCGATTGATTTATATTTTATATCTCTCACCTTTAACATTGAAAAGTCAACAATCTTATTTATTAATTATTCAGCCAAGTTCAGAATAATAAATAAATGAGATGACATTAAGTACATCAGATTAAATATATCCACATACATCCATACCATCTGATCTGGGTAAATTTTACATAGAAATTGGATGCACCTAACACAGATAAGGCTGTCTGGAAGAAATCGCTTTTTAGCGATAAGACCGCCTATTTTTGTACTTTCTGTATTTCCTGTTTGTTACTCTCTGTAGGTATATTATGTTTTTTTGGTGTAAAATAAAGTATAATTGATTGATCACGGTCTATCAATAAGGAATGTTCTCTGTTAATTGTGAACCTCTTGTGGTACCGTACCATCTCCTATCGGAGGTTGGCTATCTTTAGGGCTATTCGGGCCCTGGATTTGTGTGGATAAACCTATTTGTATTGTAGGAAAGTGTTCTTTGTTTGTGTTCGCGACAAGAGTTCTTTATTGGTGCAAAGACGACAAAAGATCAACAGCCTAAATAAATTACACAATGCCAGCACGGCTAGCATGCCACCCACGACAAAGCGTTTAAACGAGTAAAACGTCATGCGCGCTCTTTTTGGCGTACGTAAAATTATAAAGATGGAGGCACGTCTCGATTTTTGTCGTTTTCTCGGCGTTGGCATGCTAGAGGGGCTGGTGAGGTAAAGTAGCTGGCACAAACTAAAAAAAAAGGAAATGCAATAGCCATTTACTTCAATCAATTATTTTCATCTTTTTGTGTTTCGAGTCAGATTCTGAACCGGTTTCTTCTTTTATTTTTTTTCAAAATTTCTGTCGTTCAGCATAATCCAAGTTTGTAATGTAAAAGCAATTCATAACAAAGTAGGCCACCAAGCCATTGACTTCAGTTTTATGCATTCTTGATGTGAATTTCAGTTGTTACATTCAATTTTTCATTGTAACAATATGTATTTGTTACAATTTTTATGCTAAAAGATAATTTTTTATTAAATTTTTATTTCATAAATTAAGTTAGTTAATTTCCCTAACTCGCCTCCTCCAGTTTGAACCACAGGTTGGGGGAATTTGACTACTGAGATCTTATTACTTCCTCTTATTCATGAGCCTGGAGGCCGGTGCCCTGCGTGGGACATGTGTAAGCTGATGATGATGATAATTAATTGAATAAGCATACAATTCTATGCTAAGACTGACAATGTTTCTAGTCTTTTGATTTAGAGTTTTTAATATGTTTATCACTGTGAATGGTGAAGGAAAACATCGTGAGGAAACCTGCATACGCTGAAGAAGAAATTCCGATGCGTATGAAAAGTCTACCAATCCGCATTGGGCACGCGTGGTGGACTAACGCCCATACACCCTCCATGAGGGTAGGCCTGTGCCCTGCAGTGGGATGTTTTAGGCTGTGATGATGAATGCTCACATAGGATATAAACCACGTCTATAGACGTCAATATCAGAGGCCGTAAGGCGGTTTGAATAAAATCTGACACCAGGGCTTGCCCACACGACAAGAAGACATAGGATATGCACCATTTTAGGCTCGGCGCAAACGGGCTAGTGACAAGCAGTTCACACGCTTTTTCATACATTTTGTATGGACTTGCCAGGTGGCCGGCACTCGCTACAGCAGTGTCCGCGACCGCGACACCCACCGGTGGTTGAGGACGTTTGCTCGTTTGCGCCGAGCCTTTTGTTGCATTCACTACTCTACCTAAAAGTTATTGTAAAATTTCTAAAACCTAAAACGATCTTTGACCATCAATTAATAAAGATAAAATTCATAGGTATTTGATGTAATAAAACCGTATTGTAAAAAAGAAATAGATAAATAACGTACCTGTTTGAGTTTATGATCGGACTGATAAGCCGCCTCTAGTTTGGGATTATTTGGCGCCTTCCGTGGTCTTGTGTCCTTAATACCCAGCGATTTACCAAACGGTGCAAACCAGTATCTACAAGAAACGTTTTTAAGTTGAGATTTCTTTCTGCCACACATACCAAATTTCATATTTGTTGCTGTTATAGTCGAATTACATACTGAACGCAGAAAAGTAAGAAAGGTCTCAGATCTCATATAATTGTTGACCGAGGCGAAGTCGAGGTCAACAAACATGTGATCTAAGGCTTTCTTATTTACTGCCCGAGGTTAGTATACTATTTTTTTCCTCGACGGATGTGAAAAGCGGCAACTTCGTTTAGCGCAGCGGGACGACAATTGACGCTTTCCGTCCGGAGGGGAGAAAAATACATAATTATAGCCATGCCTTAAATTTTATTGGTACTTGCTACAAACCTGACATACTTCTTTTGCCCATTTAATATAAATACTTTCAATACTTTTGTGAAATGTATTTAACAATTGGCTCAAAATTAGATTTTAATGCTATAAAAACTGAAAAAATCACTTGGTATTCTACAAGTAAAGAAGACCAAGTTCGTACTTGGTATCTGACTTATTAAACCATGCATGACAAAGTTTAATAAGTACCTCATATAGGTTGTATGTTGTATCTAAACAAAATGTATGAATTTTTATGATTTTCAGATACAATTTACGATACATTTTATGACATTAACAACAATATCGAATTTAAAGTCAATGGAGACAAAATAGGTAGAGTTCTCAATCATTTAGGTCTGTTTTTTTATATTAAATAGGTACACAACATGCTATATTTCATTCAACAAATTTTTTAAACTTATTTATTTTATAAAACCAATCACTAAAACATGAAGGAAAATGTAATAAGGAAACCTGCTCATCCGAGATAACCAGTTGTGTACAATGAGGAAGGTTATGGCAAAAAATATTTGATGCATACCTACTGAATATCCAATGAATTTATCTATCTCCTAGCTGAATTATTTTAATAGGTACATAGAACATTGATCAAAAATGGCAGAACCAAAAGAGCTCATAGTCAGCAAACTTGCCAAATACGACTAAGTTTATTCAATCAAATATTATGTATTAGTGCCAACGATATCAATGTACTAAAGTACTAGATACGGTGATCAGTAGGAACTGCATGTTACTCTTAAATGGGGTGTATGCACCTGATTTATGTTAGTCTCCTTTGCACTAATGAGAATGGCAGACCATCTGTTTGACAATCTGTCATTTTTTACAATAATTTATAACAATTTATTTAAATATTTTTAATAAATAAAAACCACCTGTAATCTTTTGTAAGGTAAACTACTATTCTAATATAAGGTCAGTATGTAAAATTATAAGGAAATGTAATTATTAATTTAAATTTGCGAAAATAGGAAAGTCTATTAATTTCCTCAAGATTGGGTAAGTCCATTATATTTTGTCTCATTTCGTCATCCAATAAGTGATATTTGAGAAAAAGAGACAAGTTATAATGATCATAGATGAATCAAGAGACTTAAATCAGAGGGCACAAAATAGGCACAATTTATTGAACTTATCGCGGTTGCCGGACGAACATTGAAAATCACGCTAAGATCGTTGATACTTGAGATTATATTTTTATACCACTTGTTTACGGGATAGAAATCATGAGAAAACATATATTTTTTACCTTGAGATGAACAAGATGAAAAAATCAGCTGTTCCATACAAGCAAGCCTGCTCGAGCCAAATGTATGGGACAGCGGATTTTTTTTTTCGCGATTTCGATGTTGGTGCCACAGAGAAAGTTATTCAGTTTAACGGTCTGATCATCCGCTTAAAAAAGTGTCAGCATATTAAGAAGGATCCTGTACACAGTGTGTAAAATTAAATGTGACACTTTGTTAAAGGATTGCTTCAGACCATCAAACTGAACAACTTTTACTAAGGGACCAATATCGAAATCTCGAAAAAAAAAGTTCTGCAAACATAACTCGACTCAAATGTAAGCACCCCTTTAAGAATGTGTCGCACTTAATTTTACACCCTGTGTAAGGATTTGCCTGGGAAACATTTTAATGTTTGTTTCATAGCAATCAGTTCACAGTTCACACAATCAAAAGTTATGAACTTATGAGTACCTAAGTATTTAATTCTAAAGTTTCAGGTACGTATTTCCCTTACGGACTGTTCGCCCTACCGTTTAGTCCCCCTAGTAGGTCCAACAGGATTTTAAAATCCTCGTGGCCCCCTGCTTGAAAAGACACGCTGGCCGCAAAAGTGCACAAGTGATATTTTTGAAAGCTAGCTAGTAGTGATGTGACCATCATGTGTACCTGCTTGTAGGTAACGTTTGAGCATTGAGATGTACCAGGAGCGCAAAAGTGTACAAGAGGTCATTAGGTTCCGACCTCATGGAAGTTCGACCTCTTGTACACGTCTGCTCTCCTAGTACATTTTGATTTTTTTAAATGCTCCCATCAGCAAGAAAAAAAATTACTTATAAATATAACAAAAAATGAAATTAAAAAAAAATTTAAATTATTTATTTTAATATATTTAAGTGTTACACTTGTAGACTTTTGCGCTCCTGGTACATCTCAATGCTCAAACGTTACCTACAAGCAGGTACACATGATGGTCACATCACTACTAGCTAGCTTTCAAAAATATCACTTGTGCACTTTTGCGGCCAGCGTGTCTTTTCAAGCAGGGGGGCCACGAGGATTTTAAAATCCTGTTGGACCTACTAGGGGGACTTAGCGGTAGGGCCAAAAGTCCGTAAGGCGTATTTCAGTGTTCTGCGCGTAGGTAGTCGAGGGCACCACTAGTATTTAAACAACATTGCACATATTCATTCACTCATTCTTGTTTTCTCAGATAATAGGTATAATACCTAACATAAATTTCATATTTATGTCGCATCTGTGTTGGTCGGTCTTGGTCTTTGACCAAATTATAGTAGTTTCTGTTTATATAAACTAGATGGCACTAATGTTCCCGAAGAGTTTTGGAACATGTCGTTTGTATGAACGAGCAAGTCTATCGCTAGAGTATAGGTCTATGATTAGTGCCACCTATGGATTTAGAATGTTACTAGTGTTTACCTGCGACTTCGTCCGCACAAATTATATACCAGATTTTAAGTCGGATTATAAGCTATCAAACAAAAAGTTTCATCAAAATCGGTTCAGTAGTTTTTGCGTGATGCGCGAACAAACAAACAAACAAACAAACAGACAAACAGACTGACAAAATATCTAAAAAAGGTTGATTTCGAGTCAGGGATACCTAAAAACCATATCATAATCTTTTTTTGTAAATATCTTCAATGTACAGACACACTTCAGTTACAGTTTTATAATAGTTAAGATAGGATACCAATCTGCCTTACAAGCATGGAAACACGAAAATTTGCCGCCTGTTGAGGCCTTTGACTATTTATTATAAGGAATAGCCTTGCGGTAGCATTTCCCCTCTGCCACGGTTTAAGAAAAATTGATCATGTGCATTGACATACAATTTTAAACCTTATTCGTGTTTTCCCGCGACTTCATCCGCATAAATTATATACCAGATTTTAAGTCAGATCATAAGCTATCAAACAAAAAAAGTTTCATCAAAATCGGTTCAGTAGTTTTTGCGTGATGCGCGAACAAACAAACAAACTAACAATTTTGTCAATAGATGGCGCTGCACGTTTTTAAATCGCGCTATCGAATGTTATTTGAATTTATATGAAGAGAACCGCAACTTTTTTATTCCTCATGATTTTACGGTTTTATAATAGTTAAGATAAGATCACTAAATGAGACAGCCTATAATTGTGAAACAATAATTTCGAACTTTGAATGTTTGGGGTTCACACGAGACTACTTTTAATGATTTTTAACATTCAAAATTAGAATCTAAAGTTATGGGGAATGAAATCCAAAGTTGCAGATTTCATGTTACCTCGCCCCCCGCAATAAGTTGCAGAAATATTTGTTAGTAGAATTACAAGCGTAACCAGTCCACATTATAAGTAGTCAAAGGTTGAGGCAATTATGTCCAGCAGTGGACATCTATCGGCTGAGACGATGATGATGTCCTGTTATCAAGACAAGCATAGATAATACTGCCGTTACTGCCAATGTTGGAGATTCTGAATCATTAGGGGTAATCAGTGTTACCAGATCCATGATTAAGAATTATCCCAGATTGGCCTCAAAATTATCGTGTTTTTATCGCATCTCAAATTCCCAAAACTTACGATAGTTTTGGGAATTTGGGATGTCTCTTATGAGTCTAAAAGATAGAGAGAACCAAATGGTGTACGAAATTAAATCATTCTTACCTACATTACGTGCTAGTATTTAATGTTACAAACTTTTGATTGAAACGACACAATGAGTAAATACTTATTTCGATCTCAACTTTTCTCATAAGAACTTAAATTTTAGTAATATTTGAACACTGTACCCACAATACTAAACGTGAGTATGATGTATCGTTGGAATTTAATGGAAAATAGTGATTGGGTACACTGATTCCATTACATTTAAAAATTATCGTGGATTATGGTGGAAATTTTACGAATTATCGTGCGATACCAGATTTTTATTTTCTATCGCATGGCACTCAAAAATATCGTGGATCTAGGATAATTATCGCACGTCTGGGAACACTGGGGGTAATTGATTTTGCTTTTCATAACCTGTATCGTCCCAATGCTGGGCTTTGCCCTCTTTATTAAAAAAAACTTGGATAACAGAAGGGTAACTGTAAATATTTTACACACAACTTTCATCTAATTTGAGAGAAAGTGAGCTAGAACTAAAGAATAGGCTAGTACTGCCTAATTTTACAGTTACTTGCCTATGACTTTCACAGACCACTTAAATGTTAGTAACTAGGTGATTCACTAATCCATTCAAACATCATGCGATCTGCATCGCGTGATGATAAGTTATCTAGCTAGCTTTTTAAAATAGAGGTTATTTATAAGGTACTCACTTTTCTAGCACGATGCGTAGGGCTATGAAAACGAAGGCTAACGGTATGGGGACCAAAACATGCCTAAAGTCTGTATACACGACGTCCTTATCTGGCCCAGGAGCGATGTCTTCCCACGTTGTGTTAGGCGGCAGCCAAACATCCTCATTCCAGAACTTGTCCAAGAGCGCACGCAACATTTTTGACACAAAACTTTTCCTACGCTGTTTTTAACTGCTCTCCTACAAAACTAATGGACATTTGGTTCCGAAATTAATCATAAATACAAAAATTCGGTGACGATTCCACACAAGTGGAAGGTCATAGAATAAAAATTTCTGGGCGGTTTGAGCTCAATGTCACTTTTGAAGTTTTGTTTGACAGTTGGCTGGCACGTGCGTTTAGAAATAAAAAGAAGCTCAGAGGAAGGAAAAAAGAAGTGTTTGATTATTTTTTTCAACACACTTGCTCGTAAAGTGGATCTTATTACACGGTTATTAGGTTCATAAAGCAGCTTAAAAAACACGCGTCCATTTCACTTTGCCGCATTGGTTAAAGTGTAGAGCTTATATTATAGAGAGTATTATATTTGTTATCTTTATTGATTTAGGTAAATGTACATAATTAGTATTCTTTCCCTTATAATCAGCTAGGTTTGAAACATTTTTCAAAATTCAAAACGTTGGCCGAAACGACGTCTGTTTATAGTCTTGACAAAAAATGAAGGCGCTGTCTCCATGCAAGAACGTCAAAATCAAGCATAACCCGGCAACACCCCCATACTAAAATGATAAGTTCCTCAAACATTCATTTCAAGCAAGAAGTTTGGAATCCTTCCATGATTTCAAGACTTTAAAGACAGACTAGACACAGATTAATTTCTGAACGCAAACGTATGACGACCGGCGCTGCCCCGCCTTTTCCGGTTCGTGTCCGCGTGTTCTTTACGCGGGAAGATTTAAAATGTTTGTAAATTTTGTTGTTATTTCCTATTGCAAACAAATAAAACAACTACTTATAATTTTTTTTGTACCTATCTCTTATTCATCGTTTGATCGCATACAAAATAGAATACCTATTTAACAAAACATTATTCATTTACACACTTTAGTCTTTCATTCTTACTATTCACATTATTAAAAAGTTATTTTCAGCATTGATGTCTACGAATATTGATGTACATACCTAAAGCCTGACCAGGAAAATAAAAAACCTGGATTGGGGGCGCTGCTATCGACTGTCACCTTTAATGTTAGTGTTCCAAGTACAAAAATGAGTTCCAATGATTTTCCGCAACATGGCGAGGTTTTTTATTTTCCTGGTCAGGCTTTACTAGAGGCGACACCCAGACTAATTTTTTGAAACACTAGTTGAGGCGAATTAACTCAAACTTACTTGGCATGTGCCAGCCGCTCGCCGCACGATGGGCTCCCGGTGCGCGCCCCGCACTGCTGTAACAGTTCCTGGGGTGCACAGATTTTGTTTGCGTTGTCTGTTCTATACATAATTATTCAACGTTTTTCAGTCAAAGTTAGTTACAAAGAAAGACATGATATGACAGTCATATTAATTTGTAAGTATTATTATTTTGTAATCGTAGGTACTAACTTTGATCATCATAAAACATTTACAGAAGACAAACAAATCAACAAAATACATTTTATACTTTTCATACATAGAGAATAGAGGTACAATACCGATAAAAATACCGTAAGTAAAAGTTCATAATAATTGTCTATAAGATAAGGAATAAAATGCAATTAATAAGAGATCATAATTATAATAAAGTTCTTTTTAAAACATGTAGGTAGGTACAGTCTGCCTTAAAGGTATGTAAGTAAGTAGTTACCTATGTACTTTCATACAAAGTCATTGAGTTAATACGTACGTACTAGAAGGAAATGCACTTCATTACGCTGTCCCGTTCAATGTGGCGATATCACCACAACCTTACATAAGTAAATCGCTATCTTTCAACCGCCCATGCACCTTCTAGTTCTACCCGCATGACGTGCATGTCATCTCCAGTAGGTACACACGGCGACACATCAGGCTATATACCCACAACTACACTACGTATAAAACACAAAATAGTGCGGTAGAGAGCCTGCATAGACGCGGCTTCCGGCGCGGGCGCAGCGTGCCGTGAGACGAAACAACAACAACATACCGCACCCTCTCGCACGATTCGCAGCGTTCAACTTCTAATAGTTCAAAGTCCAAACAGGGTAGCCTGAGCAGACGCCGTGTGTACATAGGTAGTAAGTATTAACTCAATAACTAAATTTTAATAGTAGATTGTATCACAAGGGCGTAAAATAATATTTTTAAGGCGAGGGCGCTATTTTGAATCCAGAGCATAGCGAAGGATTCTTGAGTAGAATCCCGAGCGCAGCGAGGGATTCTAAAGTAGAATCCTGAGCGCAGCGAGGGATTCAAAGTATGCCGCCCGAGGAAAAAATAATTTTGCGGCCGAGTGATACACTCTACTTTTCATCCCCCTCTATGAGGAAAATAAATAAAAGGCGCTTCTAGTTTAATATTTGCGTTCGGTCTCTTTGGTCGCGGACCTATGTAGCAAAAATACATGTTCCAAATTCAAAACTCATCATTGCCCGCTGTAAAAGTCTCTTAACAAAAAGTGCAACTTTAGGCGCACTTAAAGAGGACTAAAGTGACACTTTTTGAATAGATGGGATGAAAAATTCTTTTTGAGAATGTCAATACAAATTAACATATTATTCATAGGTGTGTTTTTGTAACCCTAATTGTCTCTTATAATTATTATCATTAACGCATTGAGAAAGGCACAAAATTATCCTAAGACGTTTTTAATATTTGTACATTTTAGGAAGTAGCTAATAATTGATGTTTTGACATGTGATGTTTTTTTTTAAACATAAATATCTTTATAAATTAGTCGCTTGGCTTGAGAGACAGATTTTTGTAATAATAATTTATTGTCGCAATAAATTTTTTTTCGGTGGAATCTTAGTAAATAAAGATACAATATATATCAGAAATAACAATGCTAAATACATTGAGCTCTTATGTACTACGTAGAGATGACACAGCACGTCACAACGCTATCACTATCTCTTTCACCCGCTCGCTCTCTTCCTCGCATGTGATGCATGACGTTCGTATAGCGAAAAAGCAATGTAATGGTGAAGCTCAGCGGTTGCAAACGATCCCGGTGGGTACAGACTTGCCTGCGCGCGGTACCGACAAAGCGAATGCAATGCCGGTGCCCGTTCCCCGCACACCACTCTCGATTGACATGTCACGAACGCTAAGCTTCACCCATTGACTCATTGAAAAGATTTTTTCGCTTACGCTAGTAGACGGAATGTCAGTGTAACCGCGCATGAGATAGCGATAGTCATACAATCCTATACAATTTATATGAAGTGACATTTCTGCGTCAGGTGGCTGTAGTACCTACAGAAAAGTGGTTACGTCGATAAGGACAGCAATAAGGTAGCGATCTCCTTTTTTAACTAGAGGTAATTAGCTATATGCATCTCTTATTGAGTGAATGGGACAAAACACGTTCCAACTTCTATTACTTCTCCCTCTATGGCTTCACCACTACATTGGTTTATGCTATGAAGTTTGTTTGTTATGTCACCTCTAGTACGTAGTACAGAATAGTTCAATGGCTAAATATTGGTACTAAAATACTTTGCTGTAGGTACTATACAATAATTAAATAATAAATTTACATAACGAAAGAAAAGTTTAGGAATCTTCCAAACTTAAGGAATAATAAAAATGGAATAATTATCTGGAATTGCAATTTCCAATAATGAATGTGACCTTAACAATAGTTATTTATAACATAGTAACACATTTAAACATATAAAACAAAGGAATCTCATACTTTCACAATTAAAATATAATTCTTAAAACTATATTAACCATCTTTGGGTGAACTTTTTCTAATAAAATACTAAATTGTGCAATAACGTACATATTGTTATTATAATATAATGATATGAATATAATTGTTGGAGACGTCAGAAAGATCCTATTTTATTTATTAAGGTAAGTGGCTTTACGTTTTTTTAAACTCTTTTCTTCTCACTGTAGGGCAAAGGTCTTACCCAAGCTTTTCTAGCCTCTCTGTCCCGTGTCACTTTACAATACGCCATTTTTTTTTAAACCATAAGCATATGCTCACGACTATTATAATTAATATTCCCCGAGGGCAGGGGATCAGAGATATTCTGAAACCTCGGAACATCCTCGTTTCACTAGTACCCAAACTCTTTCCAGTGTGACGGGGAGTGAACCCGTCACCACTTGTAATGGACAGTGGGTACATGCCTCGAAATTGAAACATACAGTTTTATAACCAGATAAATGTTATATGGTATTGTAGCTCACTTAGTCACTCGCTATATTCTTTGTCACCCGCTAGCTCTCCTCTTACCCGCAATTTATCTGTGTAACAAATGAGACGAGTGGCATATAATATAATTTTAGTTTTAGTTTTTTGCTTTTTAAATGTGGAGATTTTTCAATTGGCGTTTAGATTTATATAAGAATATTTAATAAAATTGTAATGCTGTAAATCTTCCTAAAATAAAATAAATAAAATAAATGAGGCGCATGACGTTTGTCGTGTCACCTCCTAGTAACACATAATAGCTCAATGTTTGCCAGGTCACGATAGGAATGCTTTGGGGTGATTATCGTATCCTAAAGGATGGGTGTTTATCATTCACAGTCAAAGTCACTCTTATTAGACCTTGTAAATTCGATGCAGTCTCTTTAAAATCTTAGATCAAAGTAAAATTAATGGATAAGCCTAAAGCGCGTTAAGTTGAAGCACAACATTAGGGCAATTGGTCCATACAAACTAGCACAATTCGGTATGTCAAGTTTTTTTTGGAGGGCTGAATCGAAAACCATTTCGAGATAATTGTCTCAATAATCATATTTTCTATGTCAGAGATTTTAAAATGAAAGGATTACAGATATTTTTAATAAAATAACGTCGTTTTTCGGTCCGTGCAGTGACGTCACTGGCATACCTGTGAACTCCTTGGTAAACATAAAATCAACTTAAAATAACCGGCCATTAAGAAAAAAAAATACTTTCACAATGTCAGAATTTGACATTTGATGTTGCCGTATCTTTTTCCAGCATAGAGTTAGAAAGAGGAGGCAGGTTTTATTTTTTTTAAATACAGCTGTAGGTAGTTTTTCTCCATGGAGTTCGAATTATTTTCTCTCCACCATTTTTGCACTTAGAGATTACAGATCAAAATAATTTAAATATTAAATTTATATTGATAAACTCGATGAATCGCAATAAGAATGAAATAGGTATCTTAAAATTATGTCTTCTGTCCGTAAAAAATATAAATATGAAGACAAAAAAAAACTTGACATACCGAATTGTCTGTCACAACTAGGGCAATTGGGTTCAAATTTGAAGTATATCATTCGTGTTTTGCCTAATTTTTCTGGTTTGAAATGTTCGCGTAAATCCATTAATTTTACTTTTACGTTGATCTAAGTTTAAAATAACAAAATAGGATCTTATTTATCATCACAATTAAGTAAGATTCACCATATCGAAGAACACATGACACATGCGAATGCCTTCATTCCCAATATATAATTTCACATTTTAAAATATATAAGCTTTAACAGTTATATAGCATAAGCCGTTTTATAGTGTCGTAACAGTAACACTTAGGCACTCTCAAAAACAATATTACGCTAAGTTAAATACAATACAACGTGTAACAGAATTTACCAGAAAGAAGGAACTACTTCAGAATCCATTACCTAATCAAAGATATGTAAAATGTATATGTATGTGATAAGGCCACTATTTGTACGTTTCGTTCCTGTTGTAAATTGTTTTGGTCTGTTTCTGCTGTGTAAAAAAATATTATGTACCTATGTCCATTTTGAAAAAATACTTACTTCGCAAATGTTTGTTATATAAGGCGGTAATCAGATATAATTAACAATATCCAACGTTTGACAAGGCCAGTACCTTAGTTTCTTCTTACTGGTTAATTCTGTATTACATGGCTACACGTCAAGAAAGCTATAAAAAACCAATATAAGTCGACAACGTATATATAACCTCGCGTGGCCAGCCTATGCTGTTATGCTATGCTGCTATGCTATGCTGCTTTGCTATGCTATGCTGCTATGGTTATCTATAGTTTGACGTGTCGCCGTGTACGTTATATATTTTCTTTCATATTGTCATTTTAATTCGACGACAAGGCACGAAATAGGAGATGAAATCAGAGAAAATAAAGAGAGGAATTAAATACGTTAACGTTGGAATAGTTTTCAAACTACAACTAGTATTTGTAACGAGCGGTTGTAGCGTGGTTCACGTGACGTTTATACAGCAGTTTTTTAAGGAGTTGATCTTGATAAGACCATTAAACCTTTGATTAAATTAAAATAGCGGAAGACAGGTGACGTTCTTGCATTACGTACTCGAAGAATGGATCTGCTTTTCATGTACTTACGAGTGAAAAGTAATGCCGTGTGATTTGTTTTTTCTTTTTGAATCTTTTATAGGAGTAAAAGCACACGAAGGCATTGTGGGACCTACCTTTATTCGACCTAAAATCAAAAAGTATCGCAATCACGCAATGCCGCTCGTAATGCGAATAAGTAAATTAGGCATCGGGGGCTCAGTTTATGCGGTCCATGCGCTCTAAGCTAGTCGCCTATCTTCCGCTATTTTAATTTAATCAAAGCATCAAACTAAAAAAGTTTTCTATGGGACCAACATTATAATCATCACCCCTATTTCGTTCCGATTTGTCTAGAATCAAAAAGGCGGAAGACGCTTTTATTATTATACCATTATTAATTCCCTGATAATTGGGATGTGTAGAGTATTGTATTGTATTGTGCGTCAATTGTTCCAACAAAAAAGAATTCTATGGTTGCTCAATGAAGACAGAAATTCCAAATGTATGAATGCAATGTTATGACTTTTCTAAAAGTTATTAGGTTAAGCTGAGCTTAGCCCAGCGTATTTTAAAATTTATTTTCATAACTATTAAATAGAGCATATTGAACGTTGAAATCACTAGCATACAGTCCAAAATTAAACTAGCGTATTTTTTGCTTCTATTCCAATAACTCGAATGAAGTTTACACTACTTTATCGTGGTCGAATAAAATCTGTTGTATAACTGACCGTTATTTGACCACAATACAAGTAGCGCAAGATTTATTGTTAAGCCTTATTTTTATAATTGTGTGTCAATAGCGTACTGTATGCATATACATCACATAGGTACCCGACTTCAAATTCAAAGTGATATAAGTAAATTTGTATCCAATTTCTACCTTAAAAATATGTTAAGAATGAGGTAAGTATTTTCGAAACAATCTTAGTATATAACGTAAGTAACTAATAGGAAAACATGTGGTGGTATTCACAAAATATAATTTGGTAAATACTTTGGTTTATCTTTTATAGTTTTATAATTACATATAATAAAACGCTTATACGACATTTTGTATGCCACTATGGCCTTAAATTTCGATTCTATTTTAGAATGGCAGTTCTGTAAGGCTGCCTTTTTAAGATATTTGCTCTAGACAAGGCGTAGTTTGATATTTGTTTTTAAAACACTAGAAACTTTCATAATATAAGTACAAAAACAAAAGATGGATTTCTAGCCGCTTCTGAAATTGAAGATTACTGGAAACTCGATCATATTCAACTCCCAGGGAAAAAACCACACGACAGTCAGCGTCAATGTGTGCGTTTCGACCATAGAAAAGAGAACCAGTAGAAGTCACATGAAGACTATTTAGTTCGAGAACTAGTGTGACCAAAAAATCTAATCAAATTTAATTTTATTTTATTTTCATTATTTTTCTTACCTTTACTTCGGCAGAATCATCTCTCACACGATGGATCCATAATACGAAATATATTCGACTTATGACCTTTTTCTGATTGAAATAAAGCTCTTGGTGCGCGAAACTATGTTTACGCGGGTTCCATGCGACTATTAAGGTGGTTTCCGTCCATACAAAACGTTGTCGTATAACACTCGTAGACGGTGTTAATAAAAGTAATGTTTTTATATATGGAAAAATAGCTTAGAAAACAATTACAATTTATAATATTATTACGAAGATATCACGCTTTGAAATTATTCATACAAAATTTCAAACCCTTATATCTTCGTAATTATATTACAAATTGTAAATATTATTTGATATGCGCAAACTAGATTTTCTAAGCTATTTTTCCATATATAAAACATTACTTTTATTAACACCGTCTACGAGTGTTATACGACAACGTTTTTTTATGAAATTGACAGCTCTCCAACCACCTTAAGGCGGAGACGTGTTCTCTCTTCTGTCACAAAAGAGACAGGTATAGAAGGGCGTCGAAAACGAGCGAAACAGGCGCACGCAAACATAGACAGACGCACACGTCGGACGATCTCCGATCAAATCGGTCGAATGCCAGTACTACCTATCTATTCATTTTGAGTTCGTACATGCTCGTCTATGTGTGCGCTTGTTTCGCTCGTAGTGTGGAGCCGCTCTTCTGTATCTATCTCTTTTGCGCGTCTGTGGTTTTGACCCTAAATAAACTTGTGTTAGTTCACTTTTAAATATATCTAGTGGATGGATTTGATTCGATCCTTAGTTCGTCTATCGCATCTGTTTTAGTTCCGGATATAATTAAATAGTAATTATAAATATTATAATTATGTACTATAAGTGATATATGAACTATTCGTGCTGTACTTATTTGTGACCCACTAAACCCCTTTTTTCCCCAATGAGGAGTTTTCTGACAGCTAGTCAAACGTAGTTCAACATACCGGCGATAGATGGCGTTGCCCAGAGAGGGGTTCGAAGACGACAATTTTAGGCTAAAAAGTAAACAAAAATGCATGTCACTGAGTCAGACGCATCCGTTGACGAAATATACGCTCATATTTGGCTGCTCACTTAAAAACTCAAATTCTTACTATTTTATTTGCATTTTACTATCTGCAAGGTCGCTGGCCCCTGTCTGGTCAAAGCCATCTATCGAGTCATTAGGAAGTACTTTTTCTTTTTTAATGGCTCTCTGAAAATCCCTCATTATGGGTGAATTTTAGGAAATATCCCTTCAAGCTTGATCTTAAAGGAATATTCCACAAAATTCAGGGTTTTTTAAATCAGTCACTTAGGACATCTCTCTTTATTATAATTAATCTATATTATTGTGACGCCAGCGTGATATCAATAGCTATAAAACAGAGGTAGATCTTATGCGTATTGCAATAAAGTTAATTTTTTTTCAATTTGCACCGACATTGGTGACATTAAAATGTAGACTCAAAGGCATGTCATCTTAAAGTCTATAATAAAATACAACCGTAGAATATGTTTGTGTTAGTGAGGTGATCGTAAGTAAAGGGTCGGCCAGCCGGCCCCTACGTGTCCCTGGAAGGAGAAATACAACAATGTAGACTTTATAACGGTGCAATAACGCTTATATTAGAAAAACATGTTTATTCCACTATTAACACTTTAGTTCTATGGAATATATATTTGATTACACATACAAAACGTACCGTAAAATGGGGTTACATTGATTAATTTTGAAATTCAAATGCTTATAACTCTATCAGTTTAAACTCTAAAAATACAAAATCTGTAATACCGACTTAGCATTTGGATCTATTTGTCAGTAAATTATATAAAATAAAAGGATTTATATATTCTAAGAAAAAAAAATTTCCGGCTTATCAAGTCAATATTGCAAATGGGGTCAGTTTGATTGCCCCCATTTTTCTAAGTGACTATCAAAGTAGCTCCTAACTACTTCATATTTTACGAGGTTTTGTGCTATGACTTTCAATCATTATTCTTTCCTGGTACAGTAATAGTAAATCCCCTGACGCCTTGGCAAAAGGTGGGCAAATTAGCAATGTTGGCAATACAAATATAAAATAACGGATGTGTCTAGTATTTTCGATATTAAGCTTTTATACCTTATTCCAAGCCTATAATAATTGAGAGCGACGTACATGACTTCCGGTTGCGGGCGGATGTACAGCAGCGCCCCTAGCGGATAATCCAGCAGACAGGCAGCGGGGCGAACGACGCGGGAGCTCGGCGGCAGCCCGCCATTTTGGTTTCATTGGCGTTTTGATTTTCGAACGCGGCGGACATAACGAAGATACCTTCGTTATTACTTATAAAATTTTTATTCTTCGGTTTTTCTAAATTTAGAAAAGTTTAAATTTATTACTTCTGTATAATTTCGGAGTGAAATAAAAATGAATCGCGAGTCGCGGTCCCGATACCGAAGAACACGTGAATACAGCGCGTCCCCGAGCGAGTCGGTTTCTTCAACGTCGGCGTCGGGCTCCAGAGGTCGTCGGAGCCGCAGCCGCAGCCGGAGCCCGAGGAGACGTCGAGGACATCGCCGATCGAAGCTAAGTAGACTTGAACAATCGTTTAAACTGCTGAATGATAAATTTTCGCACATGCAAGACTACCTCATGGGCTCTCACCGTACCGAAGGCAGTCTTAAATTCGATCGTGACGACATATCAAAAGTTGATCTTAGTGATAGCGAGGTTCAGAAATCAAATGAGGAGGTAGAATCAAAATCAGAATCAGGTTTAAAGACGGTTAAGAATGTTGATTTTACTTTAAAAACTATCCTCAAATCGTCTACCCCGCGTACTTCTGAAGCTCATTTAGCACAAATCAATAAACTTCAGCACTTTGATTCACCCGATTGGAATCAGGTCAGGTATATAGATGCCCAGAAATCTTATAATTCTATTCCGGCATTTGTAGAACTCGAGAGTAACAATTTAATTAAATCACTTGATCGTACCTCCACATTGGCTTTGACGGAACGGTCCATGGCCGCTATATCTCATGGTCTAATGATGCAGAATGAAGCGTTACAGAGTGGTTTTAATTCTCTTATCTCATGGCTGGGTCTACAAACCGAGCCTATTACTACCGACATGGTAACGGACAAAATTAACAGTATCTTTTCTGGCGGAGATTCTGAATTTCTAAAAATTCAATTTGATCTTTTACAAATGATTTGTGGTCGCAGGGCTGAGCTAATTGAACAGCGTCGTGAGGCAGTCCTAAATTTTGTCAAAGATAGATATTTAAAAGAGTCGTTTCGTAAGATTCCACCCTCTAATTCTCATCTATTCAATGATGTGGCTTTTTCTGACTTGGTGTCTAAACAAGGAGGATTTAATACAATCTTTGTGCAGCCAAGAATTCCTACGCAGGTTTCATCTAGTAAACAACCTCCTGCACAAAAGATTAATACGGAACGCTCGTCCAGGTTCATATTACCCCCGCGTAGCGGTGCATTCCGCAGCCAGAATTTGAATACTCCAGCGCAGGGTACTAAGCGTAAAGCAGATGAGTCCTTTCGTTCCGGTCCCTATAAGCGACCGACGCGAGGGGGTCGACGTTCTCCACGACGTCGAAATGGAAGGGACTACTGACTATCATCAAGTTTTTCGAGCGGGGCAACTCAAACATCGGGTAAAAGAGTGGAGGAAGCTAGGAGCACCCCAGTATATATTGAAAATAGTGAAAGGTTATCGGATCCCCTTTTTATTAAAGCCACCTTTGAAGTACCCTTCAAGGACTCCGTTGAGATTTCAGACTTTGATTTCAAAAGAAATGTCGTTGCAAATGAACGAAATGTTAACCCAAGGTGTTCTGGAGAGAGCTCCGTTAACTCCAAGTTTCGTTTCGAGTATGTTTTTGGTAAAGAAAAGTGGCCCAGGGTTCCGTCCGGTTTTCAACTTAAAGGCTCTAAACTATTACGTGGGAATAAAGAAATTTCGTTTAGTGAATATTGTACAAGGTGCCCGACTTCCTCCAACCTCAGGATTGGTTAACCAAGATCGACCTTTCAAATGCTTATTTTCACGTACCAATCGCCCCTGCTCATCGTCCCTTCCTTCGTTTGATTTACAAAGGGAAACTGTGGCAAATGACCTGTCTTCCGTTTGGCCTGGCTACAGCCCCAAACGTGTTTGCCAGCCTAACGAATTGGATTGCACAAATTCTGCGGCAGAGAGGTGTTCGAATCCTAGTCTATTTGGACGATTTTTTAGTGGCTTCACAGTCGAGGCAGAAACTGATCGAACACACCCATCTAGTTGTAAGAACTCTACAGAGTTTAGGTTGGGTCCTGAATTTTCAAAAGTCAGTTTTGACTCCCCAAAAATCGATCGAATATTTGGGAGTCCTTTGGGATCCCTGGTGCAATGTAAAAGCACTCCCTCAAAACAAGCTAGTCAGTCTAAGTCACAAAATAGACAGTCTAATGGGTTCTCAGAAAGTCTCGCTGAAACAAATGCAAAGTCTACTCGGCTCCTGGAACTTCGCAAGTTTTATTGTCCCCAGAGGACGGTTAAATGCCCGGGCGTCTTTGAGGTTCTGCCACCAGCTGCTAAAGGAGCATCGGCAGGTGGACATTTCACTGGAGGTCTTCCAGGACCTGCAATGGTGGAAGTTCAATCATGTAGTTCATTCTCCTTTACATTTCCCTCCACCAACTTTATTTCTAACCACGGATTCTTCCGGCCACGGCTGGGGGGCACAACTCAACGCGGAGACACTATCCGGTACGTGGTCGCTGGAGGAGAGCTATCTTCACAGCAATGTCTTAGAAATGTTAGCTATTCTGCGAGTCATTCAGTGGAAAGGAACAGAGATGCGCGGTTGCAGTCTCCTGGTCCAGAGCGACAATCGCACGACTGTGGCGTACCTACGGAACGAAGGCGGAACCAGATCGGATCAACTAATGGACCTCACGTATCAAGTATTAGACGAGCTCGATCTTTATCATATCCACATGACGGTAGTTTACATCCCAGGGCGATACAATTACATCGCCGATCGCTTATCGAGAGAAAGCTTGACGTCGGAGTGGCATCTAAGCAGTCTTTTAACTTCAGAGATTTTCCGGATTTGGGGAGTCCCTCAAATAGACCTTTTCGCTTCCAAAACAGCTCACGTAGTATCGACCTATGCTACCTTAGACGCTCGAGATCTGAATGCTACGTTCATAGATGCATTCAGCCTAACTTGGAAATTCCAGCTGGCGTGGGTGTTCCCTCCTCCTTGTATAATCCCTCGTGTGTTGGCACATCTAAATCAGGCGACCGGTGTGTTCATTATGGTTGTCCCAAAATGGGAAAAAGTCTTCTGGAGGCCCGACCTCCAAGCACGAGCTCTCGAGCCACCCTTGCAGATAACGGAGCTCGACCAGGTTCTAGTGGACACGAAAACGAACCGCCCTCCTGCGCAAATAAATCAGATGTGCTTAGAAGTGTGGCGGATACAGGGTGGTCATCATTCTTAGAGTCTTGGGACAGTGACCAGATTGAGTTGCTCGACAGCAGTTGGAGAAAATCTACTTTAAACTCTTACAAGCCTGCTTGGGCAAGATGGTGTAGATGGGCTAAGGATAATCGTGTGAATGTCTCTAGTCCCTCACCAGCAGATCTAGCTCGGTTCTTAACAGATCTATTCCTGAAACATAAGTTGTCGTACAGTTCAATCTGTTTGCACAAATCGGTCGTCTCTACATTTTGCAAACCCGTTTCAGGCAGCGCTTTGAGTTCGCATATTATAGTAAAACACACTTTAAAGGCTATATCAGTTCGACAACCTCCAAGACATAAAGGTTCGATATGGGATGTCACTGTACTAACGGACTTTCTTGTAACACATAAAGTCTCTCGAGATGATTCTTTTTATGAAGTTTCCAAAAGAACAGCTATCATTTTACTGTTATGTTCCGGTCGAAGGGTACACGATCTGACGCTCTTAAATATAGACAGCTCCTCTTGTATTATTAACAATGATTCTATCGTTTTTTGGCCATCATTTGGCTCTAAAACTGACAACAGCACGCATCGACAGTCAGGCTGGAGATTATTGAAATGTGATTCAAATCAAAATATATGTCCAGTGTACTGGGTTAACAGATTACTGGAATGCTCAAGCCCCCGTCGGGGTGATATTAAATCATTGTTCATCAGCACTTGCGGCGCTCCCAAGCCCGCAACGCGCACTATTATTGGAGGATGGATCAAGGGAGCTTTGAAAGACGCTGGGATCGTCGGTAGTCCAGGCAGTGTAAGGTCGGCGGTTGCATCGGCCAGTTGGGCAGAAAATACTCCTATCGATCAAATTTTAAATCGTGGAAATTGGCAATCAGCCCAAACATTCCATAAATATTACAAGAAAGAAGTTCACTCTGCACCTCGCAACTGTAGGAATGATAATATACTATCAAATTTATTTCAATCAGCTTAATGATTCTGTTCTTTATTAGATTTTACAATCTAAAGCTTGTGATCGTTGAATTTTTATTTTTAATCAAATATCTTATCACATTGGCGTTATAGTGTAATCCAGCAGCCGATACCAAACACTTCTCAATTATTATAGGCTTGGAATAAGGTATAAAAGCTTAATATAACAATTTTACCTGAAAATAAAATTATTATTAAGCATACTTACCTTATTCCAAGCCTATTTGTATCCCTGTCTGCTGTAAAAGCCTTAATTCGGTAAATTCTAAAGATATAGCTATATCCTAGGTAGGCTTTAACAATAGTATTAACAGGCATATCAGGGGCAACACCATCGTGCTCGCATGCCTCGACACGTCCACCAGTCGTGCTCGCATCCCTCGACACGACCTTCAGCCGTGCTGGTTCGTTCTCGCATTCCTCGAAACGACCACCACGATCGTGCTCGCATTCTTCGACACGATGGCGCTATCTGCTATGCAAATTGAGCGCAATGAAACCAAAATGGCGGGCTGCCGCCGAGCTCCCGCGTCGTTCGCCCCGCTGCCTGTCTGCTGGATTATCCGCTAGGGGCGCTGCTGTACATCCGCCCGCAACCGGAAGTCATGTACGTCGCTCTCAATTATTATAGGCTTGGAATAAGGTAAGTATGCTTAATAATAATTTTATTTTCAGGTAAAATTGTTATATTTTAATAAAAAACCATTTAAAAAAATAATCATCAAGGACGCCTCGTGATTTGTAAGTCACCCCACTTTACCGGTGTACGACAGAATAATTTTAATCATTTTTTTATTTTTATTATCATCTATCAAATACGCATGCTATATCAAGTCTTTGTGTGCAATAAAGTGTTATAATTAATTAATTAATTATAAGCTATTTTTGAGCGTTTGCGATATCGTAAATTCACTACAACGGCGATATACGACGACGTCGTGACTGCACCGCCGCCGTGACATCGCAACTGAATTGCCGCGATATTTACCTAAGCACATGCGTTGAATGAGCGTTATGCCCGCGACACTGACTGATCACAGAAATATCGCTACGATAATGCGGCGATATCGCGACGATATCCCAAAAATAGCTTCTGTGATACGGCCCTTAAGTACCTATTTAAATTTTCAAAATCTTCGTCATCTTTCGTTAATTATATTAGATAGTACAGTCCAAAAGTATCCTGAATCTATTCAAATACTAAATTCGAATAGATAAAAACCAATGATATAATTAAAACCGTTTAGTTCTCAGAGATAAAAGGCTACCTTTAAACATTGAAGATTTCAGGACACATTTTAGACCGTACCGGTAGCTTAAGAGAATATTATTCCGAGAGCGAAAATGCGCGCTGCATACAAACGTACTATGGTGATATTTTCAATACACACCAATTAAAGTCAATGAAATTTAGCAGAAACAATCTACAAACAAATCTCTACGCTTCTATAGAGTCAGATTTTCGTTAAAATATACAGTTTCAATGCTAGGATTAATTTAAGATTTGTATGGAAATCTTTGAGGCACTGTAACTTGAAAACTATACATTTTAACGAAAATCTGACTCCATACAAGCATAGAAATTTGTTTTGACTTTAATTGGTTAGTATTGAAAATATCACCATAGTACGTTTGTATGGAGCGCGCTCCGAATAATATACCCTTAATTGTATGAAAGCACAGTCACGGATTGCCAGGTTGCGGGTTCAAGTCCCGTCCGATACCTCAATAATATAACAGGGACTTACTTCTTATTGTTGAGGCGAGTGGGAGAGCTGTGGTTGGAGCGAGAACTATCGCTCCACTCCGAGCTCGAACTCCTGATATCTCCTTCCATCTGCAATTTCAATTTATACTCATTAGTACTTCCATCCTTCACTTTAAATCAACCAACCAACTGCCTCCATGGTCTAATGGTTAGAGCATTGGGCTCTTGACACGGAGGTCGTGGGTTCGAATCCCACGGGGGACCTGCCTAGTGATATATCACTTTGTGCGTTTTTCCCCAGTTGGTCAGGACATTGCAGGCTGAATCACCTGATTGTCTGAAAAAGGAAAATGATTCCGTGCTTCGGATGGCACGTTAAGCCGTTGGTCCCGGCTACTATATCTGGTGGTAGTAGTCGTTACATAAAAACCACGTCAGAGGCCGTATGGCGGTTTGAATAAACTCTGACACCAGGGCTTGCCCACACGATGAGAAGAAGAATACTTCCATCCTTCACTTTAAATCAACCAACCAACTTCTAGACAGTTGTGGTCCAGTGGCGAGTAACCTTACCTGCCGTGCAGGAGGCGATGGTCGATCCACGACTAGGCCGACTCGTACCAATGAGTTTTTCGGAATTTATGTACGGTTTGTAACACCACTGGCTTTTCGGTGAAGGAACATTGTGAGGAAACCTGCATGCTTCAATTTCGAGGCATGTATTGTACCCACTGTCCATTATAAGTGGCGACGTGCTCACCCCCCGTCACACTGGACAGAGTTTCGGTACTACTGGTGAAACGTGGATGTTCTGAGGTGTCAGAATCTCTGACTACCCTTGGGGAATATAGTCGTGAGCATATGCTTATTACCCCTGTTTCCTGATATTTCTCTGTTTCCTTCTCCAAAACTAAACCGATTTATTTATAATTCTTTAAAGAATAAAATGAGAAATACATACACTCAGTTGCAGAAACGCTCATTATAGTTAATCCTCCATTAAATCTCTTGCTAACTTTTACTACATCAACAAGACAAAAAGTGACAGTATGTATTGTACAGGATGTAAGGGACAGCCCTCCGCAAACTGAAACGGTGAACTCAGACCATCAAACTGCACAACTTTCACTATGGAGCCTACCTCAGGAAACGCGAAAAAAAATCACCTACCCGACTCAAATGTATGGGACAGGTGATTTTTTTTCGCGTTTCCTGAGGTAGGCTCCATAGTGAAAGTTGTTCAGTTTGATGGTCTGAGTTCACCGTTTCAGTTTGCGGAGGGCTGTCCCTTACACCCTGTATGTTTATTTCGAAGGCTCCTACTTCTTATAGTAATTAATTTAAGGAGAAAAATAGAACGTACCGACCGACTTGGGTAACATACATTTTAAATTGTTGGTAAACAAATATTGGCTCTTTGTCCAGGGAGGAAACAGGGGAATAAACGGAACCCGATTTTTCGTAATTTCTTGAATTACCCGTCCCGCCCTGATAGTTTTATAAACGACCAGCAGTATGAACCAGGTCCACACCATGTGCAGCGCCAGCAGCAGGCAGAGCAGCGAGTTGAATATGTAGCATTCACTTACCCGTCCCGCCCTGATAGTTTTATAAACTACCAGCAGTATGAGCCAGGTCCACACCATGTGCAGCGCCAGCAGCAGGCAGAGCAGCGAGTTGAATATGTAGCATTCACTTACCCGTCCCGCCCTGATAGTTTTATAAACTACCAGCAGTATGAGCCAGGTCCACACCATGTGCAGCGCCAGCAGCAGGCAGAGCAGCGAGTTGAATATGTAGCATTCACTTACCCGTCCCGCCCTGATAGTTTTATAAACGACCAGCAGTATGAGCCAGGTCCACACCATCTGCAGCACCAGCAGCAGGCAGAGCAGCGAGTTGAATATGTAGCATTTACTTACCCGTCCCGCCCTGATAGTTTTATAAACGACCAGCAGTATGAGCCAGGTCCACACCATGTGCAGCGCCAGCAGCAGGCAGAGCAGCGAGTTGAATATGTAGCATTCACTTACCCGTCCCGCCATGATAGTTTTATAAACTACCAGCAGTATGAGCCAGGTCTACACCATGTGCAGCGCCAGCAGCAGGCAGAGCAGCGAGTTGAATATGTAGCATTTTCTTCACTTACCCGTCCCGCCCTGATAGTTTTATAAACGACCAGCAGTATGAGCCAGGTCCACACCATGTGCAGCGCCAGCAGCAGGCAGAGCAGCGAGTTGAATATGTAGTACGCCGGGAACATCGGCACGATCATCGGGGCACGGATCGATGTGCTGTAATCATATAGAAATATGGGTGAGAATGGCTTGGTAACAACGTTGCAGATCTTCCTCAAGAAAATTAAGAATTTGTGTTGTGTCGGTAAATCTATAGCATTTGAATTAAGCATGATAAATTGATCATAGTGTCAATTATTTAGTAGGACAAATTATTAATTAATTTGCGATTATTATCACATTAAACTTCTGTCATTGATTGATCATACACAGGGTGATTTAGTAGAACTAATTTCTAATCAATTTGCGATTAATATCACATTAAATTGAAACGCGTTAAATTCTTTTCTTTCCCATACATTTGGGTCGAGTAGGATTGCAGTTTTGTATGGAACTTCCGATTTATTTTTCGTGGCTTCGACGAAGGTCCCATAGAGGAAGTTGTACAGGTTGAAGGTCTAATCATACCATTTAAAAACCGTTGGTAGGTACCTATATTAAGAAGGACTCGATATCATTTTTGGACACTGTATACAGTGTTCTCAAACATAAATCAGGAGTGCAATTCTCTAAGGTGTGTTACCTTCTTGCATCCTTCAGATCGTCGAAGTTTTCATATTAAGTTTGACACAACGCATACCGAATTGACAGCTTGTCGATGTTTGCACTTAGAGAATTGCACTCCTGAGCTGCAGAAACACTCACCTCCAAATGATATAGAAGGGGTAGATGCCCAGCCTCGTCGAGATCCAAAGCACGGTGAACACAGCGAATATACAGTCGCATAGCCGCTGGTAGTTTGCGTACTTAGACGCCTTGGCTGCCTGCGAGGCGAGGTCACAACAAAAACATACATTATATAACTATTTTACTACCAATAAAAAATAATGTATTGAAATAATGTTAGTTTGTTGTACATAAACGAACATTGACTGTACAAAAAGTAGATTTTCATGATTTGACAAATTGCCCCCTAAAATTTTTAAGACTGCAATACCATCCATCCAGTGACTCTGACACCAGGGATTGCTGCCCACACGATAAGGAGAAGAAGTGTCACTGAACTTTATTTTAAAAATAAATACACCTTTATGGAGGGACATAAACTTTCTTTTAGCTAAATAAATATGATACACACCTCCAACAAAATATCAGCGCAGTCGTGCAGTAGAAGCACGAGGGTGCCGATCCTGTGCAGGTTGCAGACCCAGCTGAAGGAGAGCAGCGCGATGGTGGCGATGTGGTGCACGAACATCTGCCAGAAGTCCTTGCGCTTCACGTCCCAGAACTGCGAGATGGTGAGCGACCAGTAGAACGCCGACGATATCATGTAGTACCACCACACGTCGTTTGTTAGACCCTAGAAAAGATTGAACAGTATCCTCAGAGGTGAGACAATCATCAACATTTGTACCTATCTGTGAGTTATCTTGGGGCATGCAATCATCCTTATTTCTGACTACCGATTAAATATGTACCAATAAGGGCAATCTGCGCGCCCATTGCCACTTTAATTTAGCAATTCTTTGGGCTATGTCAGCTACTCTGATTCTTCTGCGAATCTCTTCATTTCTGAACAGCGGGCCGCAAGACGTCCCACATTACGCCTGCCAGGTCGTGGTCTCTTTTCTAGAACTCTGAGTCCCCATCGGTTGCAACTTCAGCTTGCTAATTTTCTGAGCTATGTCAACCACTTTAGTTCTCTGACGTTTCACATCATTCCTGATGTGATCTTTCATAGATCAGATTTTAATAACAGTCCTGAATAATCTTACTAACCTGATGAGGATATCCAATATAACAAGAATCGATGTCCCAAAGCCAATTCTTATCCCACAGGACGAACGAACATCCCAACTGAAACTCAGAGCATAGCCCTCTCCGTTGCCCTTTGGGTGACTTTCAGCCTTTTTATGAGGCCGTCAGTGAGCGACCGCGTCTTAACAGAACCGATGGTCGATGAGGCTAAAGAGTTCTCGAGGTGCGACCGCGTTCCGGAAACCCACCAACCAACTGGAAGCCACCCACAAGGTGGACATACGACTTGGTGAAGGCTCCGGGAACCCATATTGTTGAAGTAGAAGATATTGTTGTTAGAAGATACGCTTTACAAAATTTACATACACATACACCTGACCTATTACCTACGGTGCGCCACAAAAGTATCTTCGGCCTTCCTGATCCAGTCGCGCAACGTTTAGGTCGTCTGACCAGCGGGCCGCAAGACGTCCCACACTACGCCTGCCAGGTCGTGGTCTCTTTTCTAGAACTCTAGTCCCCATCAGTTGCAACTTCAGCTTGCTAATTTTCTGAGCTAAGTCAACCACTTTAGTTCTCTGACGTTTCAAATCATTCCTGATGTGATCTTTCATAGATCAGATTTTAATAACATTCCTGAATAATCTTACTAACCTGATGAGGATATCCAATATAACAAGAATCGATGTCCCAAAGCCAATCCTTATCCCACAGGACGAACATCCCGAAGGAGAAGTTGGTGAGATAGAAGGTGAACTTCCAGGCGTTCTCGCAGAACTTGGTGAGGGTGGAGGGCTTGTCCTGGCTGCGACGGAGGCGCCACCAGCGCTCCACCTGCCGCTCCGTCATGTCCAGCTGCTTTGCCAGACCACATAGCTGGAAATCGACATGTTCTAATTAGAGCTACGTCTTTCCCGGATCATAGACTTCTTGTAATGCCATCTAAAGGATCAAGCTGTCGATCGGCTGTTCAGGGCTGCAGTCTACAGGGTCCGAACTGTCCGAAAACCCGTAGTGATAGACAACCTCCGTCTGGAGATGGCAACACATGAAGAAGAAAGAATCGAGGTTGTCAGTCATTCTAGGATAAAATAATAAAATTAAATAGATTACAAGCTACCTCTAGCAAACACAGGAACATACAGATTCTAATGATTTGCTTAGATAAATAATTGTGCATTAGGTTCTGTTTGTTGTTTGTTTGTATCAGGATAGTATGATGTTCTGTGTCCTTACTTATGTTATGAGAAGAAAGCGCTAAATGTGCAATGTTGTTGAGAGCATTATTGATCTATGTATTGTGTATGGAATAGGAACGTACGCTTCGCTAGCTCGAAAGTAAAAATGCACAACTACAGCAGTTTTAATCGAAATTACTCTGAACCAGTCTCTCGCTAATGCATCCGGAAAGGTGGGCAGAAGTAGTGGAATAGAACGGGATAGATAATACAATAGAGATATCGTCTAGTGTAGTGTTATAAATGTTTTCTGCCTTTGATTTCGGGAACTTTTTCATAAACATGACAACGGCTTCTGTAGTAATCGTCTACACTCTACAGCGTCTCTTCTAAGCTGGAGAGTAGTGCCTGTTAAAAACCTTAGTATTACCACTAGACTACTATACTAGAGCCACTATTCAATACACAATCTACCAACTGTATGTACCGACCATTCAGGCTTAATGATCTTCTAATTGACTAGCGGTTCAGGCATAATTATTCTGTATACGAGTACATTATCCATAGAAATTACATGTTTTTGAAACAAGAATTGTTCTAAACATCGCGTCTAGGTATATCTATTGATGTAGCTATGAACGGAATGTCGAACGAATGAATGGTTAACCGTAATAGGGTCATTTATTGCTAATTAAACATTAGCAAAGCGTGAGCGGTCAATCGATTAATGTAACGAAACGCATACATAAAAGGAAAACCAATAACTCTAATTTATTGCACCCAGTGGCACAAAATAGAAGACCTAGTTTTAAGAAACATTTTAAATCATGCATCGCAATTCAAACTACATACCTAATTTCTATAATCTGTAACACCAATGTTGATGATGATGAACCGTCTTTTATTTAACAAATCAATTCCGCTTGCTGTTCCATTTATAGAATTCTTCCTGAAATCCGAAATATTCTACAAATTCCCTCTTTCTTCCTGTCTAACTTTTAAAAATATTGGAGTATTCTAACGGATTCTGTAGCGCAAACAGTGTCAGAAAAAGAAAATCAAAATCGTCACTACCATGGCAACATAACCCTACCATGGGCATGTCAGATACGCTCTTGGCTCGTCTTTATTATAGAATTTAAGGGAATGCGAACAGCTTGACCTTTGTCTGCGAAGTCCCTTGAAAAAATAGTTGGGAATTGTAACAAATATTCTGAGGACACCGAAGGAATTATTTGCAGACGTATGTCGAAGGAAGTGAAGCGATGAAATACCATTGCACAGACGTCATAAACGGTATCATCTGCGCTACAAAGAGCTCGGTGCGCGCACGCAGCTCGTGCGGTAGCTGTTAGCACGCATCAACGGGTACCCCAGTAGTCTCCACGTAACATTAGGTACAAAAAGCGCTAACAACCTAACGGTGGGCTATAAATATGTATAGTCAGCCATCGTATCGTATGAAGAAGTGTATTGTAGAGTTGGTCGATTCTTTTCAAGGATATTAAGGATCTGTCTCACCACTTTAGATAAGTTCTTAATCTTTCTTACAAAATATGTCCACCAAAACCATCTGGCAGATTTAAGAACATATTATCTAGAAGTGGTGAAACAGGCCATAAGGTGTGGAGGAATAGGGAAGTTGTGGACAACAGTCAAACTGTTCCTAGTTGAATTTTTGTATTTATGCCAACTCTCTTGAAAATTTCTATAGTGCGATTTAGGCTTCGTTATCTGATTGGCTGATGATTCTTACGTTCGTTCGTATGCGGAAATATTCCGATGTTCGTTCCCATTGGCATTGTTGATTAGACAGCTTTCCTGTAGCTCCTTGTTTTTCCCGAAAGGAAATTACTACAAGATTTAAACAGAGAATGCAAAACAGGTATTGGCGCTGCTGTTGACCTCTTGTAGCCTCTTACCATAAACATTAAAGTGATACAAGTAAATTTTGAGCGTAAGTGACGTCGCAAAGGGACCACAACGACGTAGCAACTGAACCGCCGCGACGTCGCAACTGATACTGAATCGGCGTGATTATCAAGCACATCGTTAACTGACCGCCGCGCCGCGACACTGATTGATCTCAGAAATATTGCTGCGATAACGCGGCGATATCGCGACGATGCGATATAGTTCCGTCAACGTCTAAACTAAAAGATCGCTTGTGTGATACGGGTCATAAAAACACAAAATACATTACTACCTATGGAAATATTATTTATACGTAAGGCTTGACTGGAGAATCTAAACTTCTAAACTATTATAAAACTGTAAATGAAGTGTGTCTGTACATTAAAGATATTTACAAAAAAAAATTACGATATGGTTTTTACGTATCCCTGACTCGAAATCAACCTTTTTTAGAAATATTGTCTGTCTGTTTGTTTGTGTGTTTGTTTGTTTGTTTGTTTGTTCGCGCATCACGCAAAAACTACTGAACCGATTTTGATTAAACTTTTTTGTTTGATAGCTTATGATCTGACTTAAAATCTGGTAGGTATATAATTTGTGCGGACGAAGTCGCGGGTAAACACTAGTAGATTATAAAACAAGTCAATAATTTAACTGATTTTATAGTTTAGGCGTATTGAACTTAACGCCTATGAAACTTTTCATATTTAACTATAGTACCCGGCGGTACTCACCATTATAAGAATCACCGTAAAATGACGCGATGTAACGAGACTCACTGTTGGGAGACTCGACGTACGGAGACGATCGACGTAAAGGGAATGATTCGGTAAATATTGCACATATCAGCTAGTTTCGGCTTCGTAGAGCGTCGTCTCTATCACTCAGACAAAATGTTATGTTTTGTCGTACTTTACGTAACTAGGTAGGTATAGCGCCTAGTTACTAACTTTACAACTTTCGTCGTAAAATATTATTTATTGTGAATCATTTCATTTCATTTATTTATTCAATAACAATATAAATTGTGTTTGAAATATTTTACAACTAAAACTTATACCTATCTAAAAATCCAACCAAAACAATTATTTAAAATTATAGAAGATGCAAAGTTAACCATCTGAACTATTATAAAACTGTAACTGAAGTGTCTGTACATTGAAGATATTGACGGCCCGACATCACAGTCTGTAGTGAACCTGCCTGCTGTGCCGGGGGTCGCGGGTTCGAATCCCGTAAGGGACAAATATTTGTATGACGAATATGAATATTTGTACCCGAGCGACTCGGCCGAGTCATGGATGTTTGTATCTATATATGTATTCTATATCGTTGTCTAGTTATCATACTACAAGTCCAGGCTAGATTCTGGAACTTAAAAATGTGACTAGATAATTTGTGTGACACTGTCCAAGATATTTATTTATTTATTATTATTTATTTACAAAAAAAAGATTGATTACGATATGATTTTTAGGTATCCCTGACTCGAAATAAACCTTTTTAACCCCCGACGCAAAAAGAGGGGTGTTATAAGTTTGACGCCTATTTTAGAAATGTTGTCTGTCTGTTTGTTTGTGTGTTTGTTTGTTTGTTCGCGCATCACGCAAAAACTACTGAACCGATTTTGATGAAACTTTTTTTGTTTGATAGCTTATGGTCTGACTTAAAATCTGGTGGTATATATAATTTGTGCGGACGAAGTCGCGGGTAAACACTAGTAGTATTATAAATTAATTTGAAGTTAGAACAAACACACAACAAAAATCATAGGTACACATAATTGATGATGACATTATTACTTATTGTAGGTACTGTTGTTATGCTATGTTCTGCTTCTGCCGCATGGGCATCCATGCAATATCATTGATATTCGTAAAATTTTCGTATACGAATTAAATGTTGTCTGGAAGAAATAGCTTTTTAGCGATAAGACCGCCTATTTTTGTACCTTCTGCATTTCTTGTTTGTTTACTCTCTGTATGCTATGTTTTTTTGGTGTTTAATAAAGTATAATTGATTGATTGATTGATGGTGAGAAACTTCAAAAATAGTATCCCAAAACATACCTTTGTTGGTAAGATCTTACTATAGTTAGTACAAATTAGAAAATCGATCTTAAAGTACATGGCAGTAGTTTTAAAGTTCGCAACCGATCCTCAATAAGTCAAGGGCGTGCGAGTAATCCAGATTATGATGAAGGTATTTACTATTTAGTAATCAAACAATAGAATACCAGAGTTCTACTTTTCATAGTTGACTAGTTTAGCTGCAAAGTGAAAATGTTAGCTACTTGTGCCACAGATTAATAATAAGTTACCTTGTACTAAGAAATAGTTATTTGTTATGTTAGGCTGCAAAATTGCTTTTTGGCGCGAGTATCGCTATACAAATAATATAATCCTGAGCTTAGCGAAGGTTTCAAAGGTACGAGACGCAGAATAACTTTGCAGCCGAGCGAAACACAGAGCTTGTGAGGTGAAAATACTATTCTACCGTTCAGAGTTAACAGTTTGCTAATCAGTTGACCTACTATAAACGTGAACCGTCCAGGGCCTATAGACAAAGTAACATTTATATTAGCGTAGAACGTAGAAAGAGAAGGAACTAGAAGGAAGCACGTGTCTTGTCATATTCACTCAGTAAGAGATGCACATAGCAAATTCGCTCTAGTTAAAAAAGGAGATCACTACTTATTGCTGTCATTAACATTGAAGAAGTAAGCACCATGACTACAGATAGCTGATTATTTGGATATAACATCGTTCTATGGTCTCTTGCCTGCGTATAATTCCCCGACTATAGAGGAAACAGTTGCCTTAAGACGCTGTTATCCCGTCGAGGCCGTTTTTTGAACACGAACGAAAGTGTTTTAAACTGTGTTTTAAAGTCTGAAATTAAATTATGTCTTATTTAAGGATCGGGCGGATGGACGACTGTTCTCAATTACACGATTAGATTAAGTTTACTAGATAGAAAAACATCCCAAAGTTACCCCTTTTTGTTATGTTTTTTCAATACTATGATTAAACTGCTGATATTTAACTTTTTATTCTTGTACTTAACTAAATAAATTAAATATTTCTAGTGAACTCAGAAGAATTTTTAGCTTAGAAACTCCCATGAGCAAAGACATTGACGAAAAACACGTTTTTTTGCGATCCTGCTTTCAATTGGAGCGGGATGGCTAATTGTAAACTCATGCTTGCAAGAAAGAGACGCCTGCACTGGGATAACCTAGCCTTAATCATGTGCTACTTAAAACTTCTGCCATAACGGATCATGAGGCTATCCTGTTTTGTATTCAAACGAAAGGGTAAAATATTTATCAAGCAGGAAAATATATTCCGAAAATTAACTATGAATAGATTGTTTCTGAATGCAGGGATATTAACTTTGAGCCAATATACTCTACTCAAAATAATATTGATTGTGTATAACTAGTGATTTTATGGAAAGCATAATATCGCGTATTATAGTTTAAAACCCCCCGCAGTAAAAATAAATTTAAACCAAAAAAAGTTAAACGTCAATATGAGAAAGAACAATTAGCAGCGGCTCATAATAATCCCAAAAAACTTAGGAAGACAATATAATCAATTACGAATTTAGATTAGCAAAAAAGAACTCCGAAGGAACTCTTAACTATCGAGGATTCACAGTTGCAATCCGTTAATAGTGTTAACTTATTCTTTGCAGATATCGGTAAGAAGTTAGCGACAAATATTCCTACAACAATTCCACCTTTTGATAACTCTGAAGCGCTCCCAACAATGCAATCTTTCGTGTGCTGTAGGGTGCGATGATATATATCAGCCAAGATCTTGAAAGGAATAACGTAGTTTTTCTTGGCTCCTCTTACACATCAAATAAATCTTTGCCTGAATGAAGGTGTCTTTCCCACTGCTCTTAAAAAATCTATTTTGTATCCGATACACAAGAGTGGGGGCAGAGGCTGTATTCAAGAAACAGATTTTTTCTTCCCTCCGGACGGAAATCGTCAATTTTCGTCCCGCTGCGCTAAACTAAGTTTGCCGATTTCAACCTCCGATTTTGACCTCAGCTTCGCCTCGATCAACAATTACTTGAGATCTGAGACCTTTCTTTCTTTCCTGGCCTCGGTGTGTAATCTACTATAAAAACGTCATCGCCTCGAACGAAAATTATTCGATTAAAAAGCGAGGTTTATTCAAAGCCAGAAGACCGGAAAATATAACAAGTAACGTTCGGAATTTTTAATAAAAAAAATAAAAAAAAAATATTTCGAGCGACATGGGACTCATAGCGTGTTAATGTAACGCGACTGTGTTGCGGTCCCAAGTGAGGCGAGAATCTTATTATCATCAGCAAGCAAATTAAACAACGAATAATTTAGGCCTCGGAGATAACTCAAGGATTAGAGTTGATGAACATCATTTATTATAGAAGCATCATGTCATCAATGTTAATACAAGGGGATTTAAACACTTGTCATAGCACATTACACAATCCTCTGTGACATTACGATATAATAATGATACCTAGATCACGAAACCAAGAGTAATCTTTTAAGGAATTCAACTTATATTTTCACAATATTTTTATTTTCATATAGTGTAAATGCGTTAACACGTTTCAGGCCATAAAAATTTACAAGTTTCTCTATGGGACTAACATTTTAAATCGCAAATCTAATCGACCCGTAAACTGCAAAATGTCTAAAGGGACAGTTTTTTTTTCTCATTTTCTATGTTGGTCCCATAGAGAAAGTTGTTCAGTTTGATGGTCTGATCATCCGGCATCCCCTTAAAATAATTTAAGCTAATTTTGTTGGACCTTAGAGTCAGTGCCATCTGTCGAGTAATTTTAAACTAATATCCTTTCTTTAGTTAGAGATTATAGAAGAAGAATCTATTTTTAACCGACTTCGACAAAAGGAGGAGGTTCTCAATTCGACCCGTATGTTTTTTTTTTTTTTTTTTTGTATGTTTGTTACGCGATTGCACCGCCAATTTGTGAATTGATTTTGATGATTCTTATTTTGTTTGGTAATTCCGAGGTGGTCCCATGAAATTGATTCAGCGCTTGTTGAAAATAACAAATATGTACACAGATCACGGACTTGAAAAAAATACGGACGTAATGTTACAATAGAAAGATGTGAAGTATAAACGCGTATGAGATAGCGATAGTCATAAAATCCTATACAATTTGTATTAAGCTAGATGTCTGCAACCGGAGTCAGACAGCCGTCGTCAAACAAAAAAGTGGTTACGTCGATAAGGACAGCAATAAGTAGCGATCTCCTTTTTTAACTAGAGCGAATTTTTAACTAGAGCGAATTTGCTATGTGCATCTCTTACTGAGTGAGTATGACACGACACGTGCTTCTTTCTAGTACTTACCTTCTCATTCTACGACGCAAACACAATATAATACATGGGTGCTTCACTTATATAATAAAAGGACATTACGTCCGTCTTTTTATCAGGTCCGTGACACAGATGACGTTTTTGTTTGTCGATTCTCTTCAGCACAGCTAGCATGCCAGCCACGACAAAGCGTTTAAACGAGAACACCCAAGCAGCATAACAAGCTGTATAAAAGCTGTATTTGAGTTCTTTTTTATACTTAAAGCTGCTTATTGAGCCTGTATAAATGCTGTATAAGCGCTTATACAGACCTTATAAGTGCAAAAAGGGCCCATTTTATACAGCTTTTATCGTTAGTAGAGCTGTATAATAGCTGTAGAAGCAATTCATAAGCCTTATAGCATCTGTATAAGAGCTGTTATTCGGTGTAATGAGAAACCATTACACTCCAAATAATATCTTATAAATATCTTATAAAGATTATGTTTTTAAATAAGAGTTTGAAGAGAATCAAAAAATTATAAAATAAACGAGACACAATATTTTTCGTACAAGTCATTGCTAATATGAATAATGGTGACAACAGTTTATATATTTCAAAGTGACATTTCAAGTTGAAGATAAAGATAAAGTGTTAATTGGTAAAACAAAGTGGAAATCAAATTATATTGTCAATGTGTGGTTGGTTATGGGCAATATTTTCACGCGCCAGTAAAATTATCAAACAAATATAAAGAAAATTATGAAATACGGATAATTAAGTGTTTGTTTATAAGGTTATAATATAAATTATGTTTAAAATAATAGACTTTAGGACACAGTAATCATTATTTTAGCTTATTATCATGAAACGGCTCCAGCTATCATCAAATATTGGATTAATTTTATTTAAAATTTTTGTTTTTGTTAGTTCTAAAATGGCGAGAACTTGTTATACAGCTTAGATGATAATTGGAGGGTATTATGGTCTTATTTGCTGTACTACGTAGAATATGGATCATATAATACAGCTTTTGGTTTTTAATCAGAGTTATAAGATAATATTTTTATTATTTAGGCTGTATGTGAGTTCTGAATTCATAACTAATAATTCTCTTTAGAGATCCGTGTATGAATTTATTATCCCTGAGCAAGATTTAATGTTAGTAGAACATTTTACAATACAATACAAGTAGAAAATTTGTTGAAGTCGAGGATCTATACATTTATAATTTCAATGATATACGGCGACACGTCAAGCTATACTAAACCAACATAACCTGGCCGCGCGTAGGTTGAATATCGTATAACGTCGCGCGGTCGGCTTATTTTGGTTTTGTATAGCTTGATGTGTTTGCCGTGTGTTGTGTATTGCCGTGTGTACATGTTATTTTGTCCTTACTTTTTGTTTACGTAATTTAGTTAGTATTTAAGATAAACACGTAATCGCGTGGCTGTGATTTTCCTTACGACACCAATTTTATATATTTGGTTTTGTAGCCTACCTAGTTGGCACACAACCATGTAGGTACTTACGTAACGTTGTGGCAATGATTGATATACAGGGAGTAACAAAACACCCTAGTAATACTTAAGGGGTTGCTTCAGACCATCAAACTGAACAGCTTTCACTATGGAGCCACCATAGATAAACATTAAAAAAAACTGCTGTCTACACCCATAGTGTTAATTTGTGAGTAAGTAACACCCGTAGTGTGACAACAAGTAAAAAATTAAAGGAATTTTTTTGTAAATTCTGTTTTTTATTTTTCTTTTAAACTGTATGCAAAAGGGGTATGAAGTATAATTGATCTTTGTGTTCGATACATACTAATTTCATTTTTATATCTTGTTCAATGGTTTTGATACTTATTTGTTTCATTGTACCTAAAATTGTTCTAGTGTCACATGGTAATATTCCAGAAAATCTGCAATTTACAATTGTGGCTAAATCGTTTAGAGCTATTTGAGATATATTTCTTTCTGTAGCCCATTCCTTATACGAAACAACATATTTTTTGAAAATTCGTCATCGTCATTATTTGAAGTACTTGTGCTGCTGCATGAAGAATCATCATCATCAGGTTACAAAGGTTTAACTAAATCCATAAATTCGACACCATTAAATGGTTTTCCTACGGAACCTTCGTTGGACGGCAACGGAACTGTCGCTTGACTGTGGGTTGCCCGATTTAATATATCCGTTTCCGTATCTGTCTGTAAAGCAGGCTAAAGCTGTACTATGGATGTAATTTATTTTTTTAGTTTTAAAGCACCCTTGTCGATAGAAGTTATAAAACCACTATATTCAAAAGAGTGTCTAATTACGCTATAAGAATAAGTTTTATAATGGAATTTTCATATACTATTGTACGGAAACAAGTATCCAGAGATACCATAATAATACTTAGAGCTGTAGTAAGTAAGTGATCACATGCAAAATACAGCCTTTATGCAGCTTTAACGATAAAACTAGCTTAAAGTGTCACAAAATACTTAAAGTTGTATAGTAGAGTTTTCATATTCTGTTTTAATACTCTAAGCTTACGCGAATCCCTTAATACAGATTTTATACAGCTTTAACGATAAATTTAGCTTGAAGTGTCACAAAATACTTAAAGTTGTATAGTAGTATTTTCATATTCTGTTTTAATACCCTAAGCTTAGGCGGATCCCTTAATACAGATTTTATACAGTTCAAGCTGTATAATAACTGAAAAATCCCGCCTATAAAGATTGAAGCATCCTTTGACTCTCTTGTACGTCTTTAAAAGAACTTTAAGTTCTAAATTAGCTGGTTAATTGATGTACAAAACGCTTGCATGCTGCTTGGGCAACGTCGTGCGCGCTCTTTCTGGCATACCCAAAATAATAAGGATGGAGGCACATCTCGATTTTTATCGTTTTCTCGGGGTTGGCATGCGAGCCCTACAGGAGTGCGATTTTTAAACATCACACGTTCAAGTCAGCGGTAGAAAATGTCAAAATTACTATGGAGATTATGCATATTTCGTCTTTCTACTGCTAATTCGAAAGTGTGATGTTCAAAAATCGCACTCCAGCAATGTTTTGATGGGGACTGTCAAACCAACTGTCAAACTATGTTTTTTTTACTGTCATAACCAAGAATCTTTATATGCCTATATATTTAAAACTTCTTGGTCATACTGTTGTGTTTAAACGTATAATAACTTTATGGTTTAAACTTCATGGATATAGGTACCGATACACATAGATTTAATTGATCATGGCGGTCGGAAATGTTCGTCGTTTTAAGTTCCGTAGTCAAACAAGGAACCCTTATACTTTCGTCCATTCTGTCTGTCTGTCTATATGCCCCGGCTCAATAACTCGCTCATTTTTGCATCTATTGAATCGAAATAAGATAACAGTAACCCAAAAACAGAAATGTTGTACGAAACATGGGTTGGATTTTTTTTAAATCGAGTGAGGTGTAGAGCGTTCACCGTATCCTTTGCATTGAAGTACTTATAACTGCTTAGTCGAACTAATGTATTTCACCTAGATTTCAACACTGAAAAGTTTGAAATAAATTTTTTTTAACACATAACGACTCCAATAAAACAAATTAATGTTCTTATAGATTCGAATGCAAAAGTCAACGACTGCAATATTATTATTTTTACCTTTTTATTAGTTCTGAAGTCGGTTTTAATTTTTTGTTAATTTTTTTTTATTTAATATAAAATTTTAAAGTGCTTAACCTGTTTTGATAAGAAAGTGTTTTTTAATATCTGATGTTCCACATGGCTGTGTCGATAAGGTCGGTTATCGCTCCGTAACTATTGTTTAACGTACGAGTAATCTAGATTTAATAAATGTGATAAAATTACGAATTGCCTTTACTGTTTGATGATTTCATAATCATAAATTGGGAAAGTTGTTGACTGTATTTGTCTGATCATGTGATTATCCCTTTAAAATAGTATCAGCTATTTTTTTGACCTTACACAGAGCACAGGGCATGGTGTAACAAAACATCCTAGTAATATTTGAAGGGAAAATCTGCTGTTTCATACATAATTGCAGTAGGTAGCTATTTGTTGACTCAAATGTAGGGGAAGGCAGATTTTTTAAATAGTTTTTCGTCGTTGTCTCCATAATAAAAGTTGTTCTGTTTGATCGTGACGGACCCACCATAGGACCCACCACCCCCTGGGGGTCTAAATCTAAACCACCACTTTCAATTTTAGAGTGTTTTGTTACGTATCCTGTTTAAGTGCTGAAAATATCTTTAAAGGACAATGATAAGATGGCAGTGCAAGAGATATGATAGATAGATAATAATACTAATCTCATTGTAAAATTAGATATCGCGTATTTACGTTTATAAAATAGTATAAAATACTATACTTCGTAAAAATGATAAACTATGAATCACACAGACCAAGGCGAGATTATCACACAATCTAATCTGTGATCTTTATTAAGTTTTTTCCTATCCTGTCCAGAACATATATCAAGCCAAATTCAATCCGTTCAACCGCGAATTGAGTCACAAATATACAAACATTCGAACTCTCACATTTATAATATTAGTAGGATTCTAGGAGTCACATCTGTGACTAAAAAGCGGAGAGGTAATCACTTGTCGTGGTACATTGAAGGTATTAGTATCATATTACAAGGATGTATGTCTCCATGTAAGAATGCTCCAATGCTACATAAAACATGGCCAGTAGTTCTTTACGGCTGCGAGGTATGCACCATTACGGAAGCTACACGCCAGAAACTAGAGGCCATAGAAATGTTGGTTTTACCGAAGACTGTTGGTCACCAATATGGAAGTTCTACGACGAATCACGAAGTCCTGGGAGCCTTTTCAAACCATCAAAAGGAGGAAAGTCGCTATCTTGATCATACGTTGAGGCATGAGCGATACCATATACTCCAGACTTTAATAGTGGGCACAAAAAGCGTCGTTAGGCCACGAAGGCTCGCCAACCTGCAGGAGTAGACAGGCGTTGAAAAGCTGTTTAGTTAGGCGAGAGATAGGCAGAGATATTATGCAGAACTGACCGCCAACCAACATTAATTGAGAGGAACCCTTTAGAAGATTAGAAGGTGTTATTAATGAGAATGGCTGATAAGGAGATGAGGACCAAAGAACAGACGCATGGATATTGTGAAAGATGTCATGTGAGGAAGGAAGTAGATGACATATTATTGTGCCAACCCAAAGTAATAATAATTATAATAAGCATCCCCTCACATTTAGATAAAAGTGTCTCAAAGGGGCCTCTACGTGATCGCCTTCCAGGGGTCCGGGCTACGTCCAGTGAGTAAAACCTTACAGATACATAATTATAATTTAACTTGGCTTGTTTTGCCCCACAAAAGTAATAAGGTAGGGGCAAGAGAACGAGGATAATGTGATGATATGCCTTGAGCAGTCGCTATCACTGTGAAAAAACATGCTTACTGACTCTATGGTTTTTAAAAATACAAATAAATAAATCTCAAAGACCCCAACAATTAAACTATTCTGACTTCAGTGGCCTTTCAATAGTGTGGTAATGAATGAGCCAACATGCCATAAGGTACGTTACAATTGTAATGCATCCAATTTAGTTTTGATTTGCTATTGGCTGGCCTATTTATTAATGTTACTTTGTCTCATTGATGACTTGCAAGTCTTGTAAACTTCAATAATGTCTATCACGCATTCTAGTTTTCAAGGATGGGAAAAATATTGCTTTCAACTGATGTCCTCCTTGACCATTGACTTACCAACTACTGGATGTAGGGTCCGCGCTCAAAAGTGTACGAACCAAAAGAGCGCCACCAAAACGTAAAAAGAGAACCAATTACGCGACAGTCTTCATTTGATCGGCCGATTTTTTTTTGCATACTGTACAAAGAGTGGACATAATTATAACAAAGTTGTCAAATCCAGAAATGGGCCTCCTTAGAACTGGTCTTACCAAGAAGTGATCGAATCCAGAACTGGTCATATCTAGAAGAAGGCATTTTAAGAAATGGACACCGAACGCCTAAACGGACTACGCGAACGCGCGGGCGCCTCGATGGGGGAGTGGGATGGAAAAGAATTTCAGCATTTTCAATGTTTTAGTTGGTTTATTATTACTACACGCACTTAGGTCTGCGTAGTTTAGTCTCGGACATTTTTTTCGAGAATTCTGTACTAGACCCGGCGTCCATATAGTATTCTACGTCAATGTCCTTGACGTACTTATCCGTCAACGCATGTAGGTACCGAAAATATCATAATAATCCCCGACTTTCAAAACTTCAGGTGATATTAAACAAAATCGATATAGGTACACAGAGATAGAAGCAATAATATTGGCGTTTACAAAACTGGGTCAAACAATAACACCACACCAAGGTCTTTTTTAGTGTTCGAACAGAATAGTTCATAGACGTTTATTACGTTCAATTAGATGGTTTAGTGCCGTGAAAAGGTTCGCTTATAACTACTGTTCCAGTAAGCCTTCAAATTAGTCACGAATACCAGCAAGCTGGTATACTGGATATGCAATAAGACCTATCTGCCAAAGCTTTTCCTATTGTTGTCTCTCGTTTCCAATAGAAGAAAATCGGGTATCTTTTACTACTCCTCCTATTTTCTATGATTAAATTGCCGGTTCAAAGATAGATAAGATCCCCATGTTCGCTGGACTTCATTGTCTAATGCTGTGACTGGCCACGCTGTTGATCCTGGTTTACAGGAGTAATAATGGGGAGTTGCTCTGTGGGTCTGCTATTGGGTGGTCACGTGCGCGTCGGTTGCCCCATCCCCGGTCCACAGTGGAACTCCAGTGGTGGCTCAGGATATTGTTCTTTTAGAAGAACAACCCTTGAAGTCACCAAAATATCAATATAACCGTACAACGTCAAGAACTTTTGCTATAAAAACTCGACATTGGCAAAATCATCACATACCCAAGATGGCAGCCATTTTTTAAAATATAGAATAGAATAGGAGTAATAATGCTATACATCATGATACATACATAAACTCAAGTCTTTTGTCACAGAGGTAGGCAGACACTATGGATCTCCACTTTGGGCGGTTCTGACAGCTTGCTAGAGGAAGCAAGAGATACATCTTGTCATACATTTCCGTTGATTTAGGCTACTTTTAACCTGGCATTTTTAATGACGTCTCTGATCTGGTCTAGGTACATTCTCCTAGGTCTGCCTCTACCAATGTTTCCTTCCACACACACAGTGGTGGGCCTATGAAAAAAAAACAATTCTACCAACAAAGCTGTGCCAAAGAAGTGAGACGACGCGAGCATCATATGAAAGACCAGGAACAGTTAGAAAATTGTTTCTCAATACCGGACATAGCCATTGAAAAAGTCTGTCATTTGGGTTTCAAGGCCGGACAGATAGGGATCTGCGTCAGTCCTGGATTTGTCAACAGGCCGTATAGGCCACGGCCTAGGGGCGGCAGCGTCCTAGGGTCGGCAGATTTCAGAGGACTATAGATTACTACAAATGGAAAATTATAATTTTAGAAAGGTTTTGGGGCGGCGAAAATAAAGTGGCCTACACTCATAAAAATATAACGCGCAGATCTGCGTCCCTGAACGGGGCCTCCCCTTCACTGGAACATCTTCCCATCCCCTGGAGGACCTTTCTTCTCGTACAGATAATACCTTATTTGGGGACGCCAAAAGCTGGGTATGCCCTTGGTTAATAGCAAAGTTTCTGTAGGAATTCGGATGTGAAATATCTACGTATATGATAATTAGGAAACTAGGTCGACCTATAACGTCGTAGATTCATTCCAGAGTTGCAATGGAGCTTCGTAGGCGATAATTGGACGTTCAATGAGACTTTATTGTTTGAGGCAATAGCACTGATTACTGGATGCGCATGAGTATATGCCTGTGTTAGCAAATATATTAAAGAATATGAATATATTGTTAGGTAGTAGAACAATCCCTACTAGAATATTAGTACTGGCAACACTGACTAACAACCATCTGTTGTTGGTAGTAATTATTTAGTGATTCATTGTTTTGAATATTGCTTAAATTCCATACTAATTATTCATAATATTGCTTACAATAATTCTTTGCTGATAATAGTTATTTACAACCTATTAATCATGTGAATATTTGAAGCAATGCAATTCCCTGATTGTTCCGCCAATAACAGAATTGATGTTGGCGGGAAAACAGGTATATAAAATGGGTGTCGAGTCATTATCTGGGATTCATTCCTGCCGTTACGCTGCCCAAGTAAGTGTTAAACTAATTACTGTAAACTTAATTTATGTGAACTGTTATTATAATCTTTAAAATGATTTTGTTTGTATGTATGTAGTTTCTCATTTCTTCTTTGTGGTTTTATTAACGAAACAGTGTTAAATATCGAGTCAAAGTAATGAAATATAATGGTTATACTAATTATCACCTTTTATTTAATATCATTCAGAATACCCTCCTATATTCTATCACCTGCGTGACGTCAGGACACGTGAGGCGCTGTTTTGTTTTGGATCTGTTTCAATGGCAACCGTAGAAAAGAAGATCTACAACGGTGTCGCTAGCCGTTCAGCAAGGAGGGAGCAAAAAGGATGGGTTCAATTTTAAATATGAATTATTTGTACCAGTACTTGGCAAAAAACTTGAAAAATGAGCCGGGGTAAGGGGTATGCGCAGTTGGATGAGGACCGGTCGTTATGGCGATCCTTGGGGGAGGCCTATGTCCAGCAGTGGACGTAAATCGGCTGAGATGATAAATCAGGAAACTAAAATCTCTAGGCGGCAAATCTAACAACTTTCAGTTTCAGAATGAACTTACGTACTGTTTTAGTTTCAGGACAGAATGACGCAAAAACAAGTGTTTATAAATTAGTCCAATAATTGCAAAAGCCGTGCACAATGACAACGTATTTGTATCAGATGAAGATCAATGAACATCGGGGTCAATGCGACATTGTAAACGGTTCATTAAAAAATTATTGACACTGAAAAATATTTCTTTCACACAACCTAACTAATATAACTATGCAATAACATTGAATAAATGTACCCAAAGTGCAATTGCAGTAATGAATATAAATAATGTTAAGAACTAATTATTGGATTCGGTGTCAAGCCAAACCCAAAAAATTACTCCAAGTCCAGGCGCGAAACATATCTTGGCTTGATAACGACTCCAATAAAACTAATTTTCGTCCCACTGCGCTAAACGAAGTTGTCGCTTTCCACCTCCGTCGAGGAGAAAAATAGTAAACTAACCTCGGACAGTAAATAAGAAAGCCTCAGATCACATGTTTGTGACCATTACATGGGTTCTGAGACCTTTCTTACTTTCCTGTCCTCGGTGTGTAATCTACTATAATGCCAATTTAAAAGACGTTGGTTTTATTATTATTCTATACTTACATTATAATTATAAAACAACAGATAAGGTCCCAATAAATCATCAATTTTATCAAATGCAAAATGAGCCCTACCTTATTCTAAAAGAAGATCAAGGGCGCACAGACAACAATACAAATACACAAAAACATAATACTTATTTATTACTTAATTAAATATTTATAACATAAACGTTTTAAAATAATTCAATAGCGTTTACACAGTTGTATTGTAGTGCTATTTAAACAATTTTGTAATTAGTTAGTGTGAATTGTATATGTAAAGTAGTTGACTAATTTAACACCTGTCAAGTTTGTTAGTAAAGGAATGTATTGACATTCTCTGATCATTAGCACAGATTATATAATACTACTAGTGTTTTCCCGCGACTTCGTCCGCACAAATTATATACCAGATTTTAAGTCAGATCATAAGCTATCAAACAAAAAAAGTTTCATCAAAATCGGTTAAGTAGTTTTTGCGTGATGCGCGAACAAACGAACAAACTAACAATTTTATCAAAAGATGGCGCTGCACGTTTTTAAATCGCGCTATCGAGTGTTATTTGACTTTATATTAAGTGAACCGCTACTTTTTTATTCTTCATGATTTTACGGTTTTCACAGATGCCGAACTTCAAACAATGGAACGCTACTGCCCGCTGCCGTAACTCGGGCAGTCTTCGGGCAAAGTAATTGCTGGATTTTCCGAGGCTCATGACATTTTTTTGTACTCAGATTATGTATTTTTAGTATACAATTTACACTTTTACGTAAACATTAACTAGTCAACTCACCAAACATTTTTATCGATATGAAGATAGGGTGTGTTCAGACAAACATTTTTTGAACTCCATAAATGTATGTCGAAAACTTTTACTAATCAGTAAGTTGGCGATAACAAATCAATATGTTTAAAAATTATTCTACGTGATTTAAGGCGATATTGTATTCTATTCTAATCTTAAAATTTTGATTCTATTGCAGTGTTATGATTTTGCCAATATCTAATAATGTTTCGATAAATTGAAAAGCAACAATCACTAATATGCATGTGACATTATTGTTTTTTTTTAAATGTTGTCATAATTGTTTGGAAATTAAAAAAATACGATTGAGGGCAGAACTGGAGGCTCGGTACCCTTTTAAAAAAAAGATCGAAAGTCATTCCCCTTTCCTAAATCAAAACCCGCATAAGAATTATTCATGGATAATAACCACAAAATGACTACACAACTAGGGTCTTTTTTTATATATGTTAGGTTCTTATGTGTAACCCGATTCAATCTGTATCATATTGACTCCGTGTTTTTCGGCGGTTCTTACCGATTCTGCTTCTTAATATTTAGTTAATTAATTTCCGATACGATGACCACAGAAACAAAATATTACTTAAAAAATGCTTATAACAATAATACTACGTTACCGAACTTGTGAAAGATATAATCGGAAAGTAACACAATACCCTATCCTACCCTACTGGTAGATATTTCTACTTAATAGTTAATGGACTACTAACAATAGAAATAGATTTAATGTTCGATCAAATTATGATAAAGGACGGACAGTTAGTTTTATTTTAAGTCGACATTCGAGTAATGATAATAAAATCTGATATGACGAAAATAGATTGACGCATGTCCATGAATCATAAAAATACCTGTGACACTGAATTACCTACTATTCGATAAATCCACCTTTTTTATTTACAGTCAGTAACTTAAGGGTATATGTGGGGTATATTATTCGGAGCGCGCTCCATACAAACGTACTATGGTAATATTTTCAATACTAACCAATTTAAGTCAATGAAATTTTGCATAAACAATCTAGAAACAAATTTCTATGCTTGTAGGGAGTCCGATTTTCGTTTAAATGTATAGTTTTCAAGTTACAGTGCCTCAAAGATTTCCATACAAATCTTAAATTAATCCTAGCATTGAAACAGTATATTTTAACGAAAATCTGACTCCATACAAGCATAGAGATTTGTTTCTAGATTGTTTCTGCAAAATTTCACTGACTTTAATTGGTTAGTATTGAAAATATCACCATAGTACGTTTGTATGCAGCGCGCATTTTCGCTCTCGGAATAAAATTCTCTTAATGTCCGTATGCCCTCGATCCTAGGGCTTCGAAACCAAGCTAATCATTTAGTGCTAATTTAGTGTTTTCTGAATATTATGTATGTATAGTATCTATAAAGACGTGAATAAAACCAGAAACCTGTCATATGCTAAAAGTGAGCTATTGGAACAACTGCATGCTTCAAAGATATTTGGTAGTAGCAAAGCTTTTGATCACCGTTATATTCGGCTGCTCCAAAATAAAACACTGAATACGGCACCCAGTTTTCTCTCTATAATCTACTTATTAATTTTACATCAGAGCCAATTTATTGTGTATCAATGAGCGTTTTTCTTTTTGTTTTCTAGGGGATCGATAAATGGCGCTACGGTCTGTGCGAAGAAACGTCAACATTTCAAAAAGTTTTTCTTTAAAATAGTAAAGAGTGAAATAGATGATCAAGAAGATACCAACGCATATTTTAATGACATATTTCATTATTTACTAATCATTTTAATCGAAAATTCTAAACTTTTACGCCTGACATGGCTGAATGGGCTCGATCCCTTGGCATTAAAAAAAAAGGCAGGCACAGACTTGACCAGATTTTGACAGGATCTCACTTACGGCTCTGGGGCGATAAACATGTCATCTGTCGAGTTTTTTAGGAACTAAATTTAAAAAAGAAAAGAAAAACGCTTATTATCTACGTTACACGATATACAGGGTTCCTCTTAATATGCGATACTTTTTAAGGGGATTTTCAGTCCGTCCAACTGAATAACTTTCTCTATGGCACCAACATGATATCTCGCAAAACAGAATCAGCAATCAATTTGGCTCGAGTGGGTTTGCAGTTTTGCATATCCATATTAAGATACTAGAAAACAAAGTAGATACACAAAATATTCGAACTTAAGTTATAACGTTTTACCAAATATCTGCCATGGTACAGTTCGCCCCATGGATTAATCCGCCTTATCTACTGATATGCAATGCCTCTACAAACATACAACATGTATTATAATCTGAACACTATTTAAACCGTGATGCAACAAAATGTACTTCCTATACAAAATTCTTTAACTGGGCAGAATTTCAAGGCACGATTAATTTATAAAAAAAAATGTTTTTTTTTTCAAAATAAAATCGAGTATGCTAGTCATGATACGCCCTATCATGTCGCCTTCTGCACACCTAGAATTCCACCCACGACAAAACGAGAAAAACGTCATGTGCGCTCTTTTTGGCATACGTAAAGAAAGAAAGAATGGTTCGATATGAACACCACCTCACTGTTCAGGGCTGCAGTATCCAGGTTCCGAATTGATAGCCTATTGATAGCCAACCTCCGATAGGAGATGGCACCACAAGAAGAAGAAAGAAAGAAACAAAGGTGGAGGCACATCTAGGTTTTTATCGTTTTCTCGAGGGTTGCATGCTAAGCCTGGTGCTACGATACTCGTTTTTGTAATCGATAACTGAACAACATTAACTTTTTGGCAACTTATTAAACGGGACATTAGTGGCAAATGTCTATTAATCGACAGATAAGAAAGTTTAATAAGTAGGCGGGAGTCGGAGTGTACCTATTGGTAAATTAACACTAATAAAAGCGTGTAATGCGTTGCGAATGCGTTAACTTATAAACAAACAAACTACTGAATATTGCTAACTACGAGTAGGTGTATCATAAACTTTGTAAGTGTACAAAGTGGTTTTGCAAGCTTCTAATAACCCCGAAATGGGGCGGGCGTTCCATTCTGTTTACAAAGATTATAATTTTCTTTCCCATTTCCCGTTATTTGGGGTCGGAGCAATATGTCATCCTCTTCCATTCACCTCTCATAGCCGTCATTTCAGCACTCACTCCATTCTTACACATATCATCCTTCGCACAATCCATCCATCTTTTCTTCGGCCTTCCTCTCCTACCGCAGCTATCCACATTCATACTTAACACTCGTCTCGTAACATGACACTCGTCTCTCTGTATCATATGCCCGTACCACGAAGACCTATTACGCTGCAATTTTTCCGTCATAGGTGTTATTTTCAAACTTCCTCTAATATAGGCTTCGATCAAAATAAAATGAATGGATAGGCCTTAAGCGAACATTTCAAACCAGAAAAATGAGGCAAAACAAATGAAATTTTTACTTGTCACTTGTATGAAAGTGCCCTAGATTTGACAGATAATGGCGCTAGTTTGTATGTACCAAGTGCACCAGTAGTTTGCTTCAACTTACCGCGCTTTAGGCCTATCCATTCATTTTATTTTGATCGAAGAATATAGGTATATTCATTCCTTAATCCTGTCTCCATTTCTAGTAACAAAACATATCCATCTCAACATTTGCATCTCAGCTGCATGCAGCGTTTCTCATCCGTCCCTTTTGTGGCCCAACACTCTGATCCGTACATAACGACTGGTCTTATTATTACGGACTGATTATATTTTCCCCTTCAAATTTTCCTTGTACTCGCACATTTCTAACCAAAGCCGACTCTGGCTTCGTACTAAAGCAAAATGCCTAATGCCATGCGGCCAAATAACTATACAGGGTGTAAACATAAATGCGTTACTTAAGAGGGTGCTTCAGACCATCAAACTGAAGAACTTGATGGTGTGAAGCACCCCTGCATTTTGTAACGCATATAAGTTACCTACTTTTGCGACAGAAGGTACTACTTTACTACTAAAAGCCAAGGATAGAAATGCGGCTGACTAATGTAAAAAAAATCATAGACTTCGGCAAAACATTTCCACACATTCCAAAAAACCCCATAATATTTGTCTTTTTACGCATATTACATTATGTGAATTTTTCGAAGGGGGTTTCTAAAGGCCCATCAAACCGAGCAACTTTCAAAATTGGATCAACATTGAAACCGCGACAAAATTCCGCTATTCCATACATAAGAATGGCATGGGTCGAGCCGAGTTTTAATAAAAAAAATGGCTTGGACATAGTCACTAAGATCATCTAGTTTTTAATTAGAAAACCATTTTTTTTCTTGTTTTCATTGTTGGCTTTGTTGTGAAAGCTGTTCAGTTTGATGGTCTGAAACACCCCCTAAAATATGCAACTCATTTAAGTTTACATCCTGTAATATATGGCATGATACAGTGGAACTTAGAAACGTGATACCGATAGTCTATGGAAATATCGGTGCATTATCAAACAGTGCTACATTTACCTTTTCCTCGCTTAACAACTGAAACGAAACGAACAATTATTTTAGTTATCTCGCTAACATTATAAAACCTAACTTACAGTATGTTTGTAACAAACAGAGTAAAAAGTAGGTAGGTACTGATTTTAAATGGTACCCTACTAATTTACAATGTTAAATTACTAAGAAATGAACAATGACCAGTGTCAGCAAACGATAATGGTTTCCATGTAATATTACATAGTATTATTTACGCTCGCAGGAAAATACTTTGCTCACATGTTATTTTTGAAGATCGTACCTACATAAGTTCCTAAAAACTCATTGGTACGAATAAACCTGGGCATCCCATCCCCAAACGACATCCCATGCACGGCTTCATTCCTGCGCCGCAAAGGCTGCCAAGCCGACGTAGCTTTATGAAGTGTGTCGACCCATTGAATACTGGCCCAGCGCAAGCGAGGTGTACTCTTTGGCGACAAAAAGTGTCCCTCTCAACTCCATTTGTGCCGCCGTCTGAGAGCCTCCCGGACATGACTTGCCTTGGGCGACCTGGAAGTCGTTAACCCGACTTCGAACCCAGGTCGGTCGCAGTAAGGACAACATGGTCAGGTGGGGATTCTCAGATGCGCAAAATGTGAGTTGCTTGTGTGGAGCTCCACAAACGATGGCCCATTTCACATCGTGCCCTGCGGGCCCTAACACCTGTACGCAGGAGGAGCTCATGACCGCTAGCGACGGTGCAGTATCGGTTGCCCACTTCTGGCAAGGTACTATTTAGCGACTTTGTTCAAAGTTTGAAGTCGACACGATAAGAAGACCTGGGCGGGGTACGAAATGTCGTCCGTCGCCCCCTACACGGAATGCGAGGCAAATATCCACTGCGCCACCACACCACCACGAAACATTTCATCACATTTCATGGCAAATTCCGACCTCATGGCAACCGCTGTTCATCCTGGTTTACAAGACTTACAGTGGTCAATTAGCCACGTAAGCCCACGAAGCAAGAGTTAGTTTAGCCTAGGCGTAAAACAATATATCAAATTCGACAGGTATGGTAACCTCTAGGGGAGAGTTTAATTTTTTTGTGGGTATACCTCACCTACCACACACCCTCCAATAGAATACGGTGCCGATGGTGTGAATGAGTAAAGGAACACGATAGAATAAGAACACCTGAACATAGATTTGACTAAAGTATTGTCTACATTTTCCCGCACTAAAAAGAATAAGAATAAGAATAAGAATAAGAATAAGAATAATTTATTTGTGGAACATGAGTATTAATTACAGTAGATGTTAGTGCTGTTTTATTTTAATATCCTACACTTTTGGACCTATAGCAAACCAAGAGCACAAATTACTCAATAGTTAATAGTGCTGTAACCAAGATCCTCTTGTTAGCATTTGCTATAGATACAAACTGGCCTGATTTCGCACCGGTGCCGGTGCTAAAGGAACGTGTGATGGGCCTATGCCCCATATACAAAAATCTGTCCTCACATACATTTTTAACTCTGTAAAGTTACAAATGACTTCGTATCAGCTCTGGTCATTATTGACATTGTCTTGGTTGTCAGATTGTAATGGGCTTTGATAGGGTGTGTCCAACAGCCGACAACTATCAATTAGGTACACATACAGCATGTTACAAAACTTTGTAAGAGTTAAGAATGAACAAAACGTTGTTCAGTACAGGGTGTAAAATTTAAATGTGTTGCATACTTAAGGGGGTACTTCCATAGGCGTAGCAAGGGGGGGAGCCGGGTGGGCCCGGCCCACCCCAGAATCCTTCTGGCCCACCCCAGAAATAAAATGAATCACTTACTAAAAATAAGAGATATCAATAGGTAATGATAAATAAACACGATATTATTTTCTTGTGTTTCGTTTCTCATGTGCACTTTCTTGATAAGTCAATGTGGTCAGAATGTACTTTCGCAAAATCATGCAAATCTTGAGCTCGCTTCGCTCGCTCCTGTTTTTAGAACATACTGCTCTCATCATATTTATATTGCTGTAAAATCTCGCGCTCGCTTCGCTCGCTCCTGGCTAGACACATTGCAGTAAAATCTCGAGCTCATTTCGCCCGCTCCAGAATTGGGTGAAATGTCGAGCTCGCTTCGCTCGCTCTAGGCTGTGGCTCGTATCTTTTTATAGAGTAGTTAAATCTTAAGTTTGCTTTGCTCGTTCCAGCTTTTCGGTCGTAAAAAACTCGAGCTCGCTTCGCTCGCTTCAGGATTTAAATCGTATTACACTGATCTCACTATATTGCAGTAAAATCTCGAGTGCTTCGCTTGCTCCAGGATTTAAAGCGTATTACACTGATCTCACTATATTGCAGTAAAATCTCGAGTGCTTCGCTCGCTCCAGGATTTAAATCGTATTACACTGATCTTGTGAGATCAGATCGAGTGATATTGCAGTAAAATCTCGAGTGCTTCGCTCGCTCCAGGATTTAAATCGTATTACACTGATCTCACTATATTGCAGTAAAATCTCGAGTGCTTCGCTCGCTCCAGGATTTAAATCGTATTACACTGATCTCACTATATTGCAGTAAAATCTCGAGCTCGCTTCGCTCGCTTCTGGCTAGACACATTGCAGTAAAATCTCGAGCTCACTTCGTTCGCTCCAGAATTCGGTGAAATGTCGAGCTCACTTTGCTCGCTCCAGAATTCGGTGAAATGTCGAGCTCGCTTCGCTCGCTCCTGACTACGATTGTATCATAAAGACCTAGATGCATTGCATTAAAAGCTCGAACTCACTAAGCTTCGCTCGCTCCATAATTCAGTGAAATCTCGAGCTCGCTTCGCTCGTTCTATGTTTTAATTTTTATTTACATCAACCTCGCCTTGGCCTGGCCCACCCTGGGAAAAAATCATTGCTACGCCCATGGGTACTTCAGACCATCAAACTAAACAACGTTCAACTATGGTACCAACATTGAAATCGCATTTAGTTTTACATCCTGTAGAGTGCAGTGTTCTGTATAATTTTTTTTTCTATCCCTGACTGACACGGAGTTTCGATTTATCGTGTTCATATCGCAAATTTATTGGAATAGAGTTGACATTTGAACAAAAACATTCACGATTCATCGAAAATCTAAAGTCCAAATCTACGAATCTACTCTAGATTCGCTGGTTCGACGACATCAAACTTTCTATTTTATTTTCGTGTAAGGTGCACAATTAATGAGATCACCAAATGCATATTTAATTAATAAAAACTCTTTTAAAGAGACCATAGTCTGAAAGAAATGGTATAGTATAGTCTCAAAGCTGGAAGTGGTTGCTTTTCATGTACAGGTATTTCATTCGTGTATTACGAATTTCCACTTGAATGTTAATTGCGGCAATTATTTCGGTTTCAGCTCTGCTTCGATTCTCTCGACAATACAAGTGTAGATTCTGTTGCTATGGTTACATTATTGAAGGCTTCCGCACATTGCAGCGATATTATCGAACGATATTATCGACAGCGATATCGCGACACCTTACACACTGCAGCGATTCGGCGATTCGCGTCACGCATGCGCACACCACTGAATGTAGTAGAAAGAGATTGCGTCAGGTTGCGATAATATCGCGGCAGTGTGTGGGATCGAGCGCGTCCCCATACAAAATGTAGGTACTGAGAACAATTATCGCAAAATCGCAGCGATAATATCGCTGCAATGAGCGGAGGCCTTAAACGTAAGAATAATGTAGTCTTTGCTTCGTAAAAGGACTTAAAATGTGTTGAGCAGTAGTACTTCACAAAAATAAGTACTTACTCAACTCACAAATCATAAATTGCGTACTCAATGCATTTTTGGTTTAATTTGCATAGGATATGCCTTCAGAAATCATACGACAGACATATATACGACTATATTTCCTGTGAGATGGTCAGAGATATTCTGAATATACCATATTCAGAATCATACCATCTCTGAATATGGTATATTCAGAATATATCCACATTTCACTAGCAGTGCCCAAATTCTATACAGTATGATAATTATGATTATCTGATTATTTTGAGATCTAAGGCCTCGTTCAAGGAGACGCGGGGTAGGCGCCGCGGTGTGCGGAGCGGGCTGCCGGAAACACAAACATACGGCGATGCATAGAGTGTTCACGGAGAAGCGTTTTTGCACGCGTCAAATTGTCATAGATTTATTTCGCGCAAAACGCGCCGCGCGACGCCCCGCGTGTCGCCCCGTGTGACGCCCCGCGTCTCCGTGAACGAGGCCTGATAGGGAAAAGACTATAGATAGACTAAATACCTAGGTCACATTATTGTAAAAGATGATAAATTTAAACTCACCTGCTTATGTTTTATTTTAGGTAAGTCTTGATATGCTGCCTCCAATTTTGGATTGTTTGGAGCTTTCTTCGATCTTGTGTTTTTGATACCTAATGACTTTCCAAATGGGGCGAACCAGTACCTGAAATAAATTGGTTTTTTATCTAAAGTATTATAAAACTGTAACTGAAGTGTGTCTGTACATTGAAGATATTTACAAAAAAGATTACGATATTGTTTTTAGGTATCCCAGATTCGAATTCCACCTTTTTTTAGAAATCTTGTTTATTTATAAAATTGATAAATAAACAGTGTTGGTAGGGTAGGAAAAATGAAACTTACTCCCACATTTACTTTTTGGGATGGATAGTAACTTTGTAACTACAAAGTTCACCTTTAAAGATTAAAGGCAAAAAGTGGTGATAGGTCACCCACAAACACTAAAACTAAAATATATCCCCTAGTCTCCTTGTTAAAAAGGAGCAGAAAAGGAGTAGTCTGGTCTAAGCATTGTTCAAAATTGTGCAACAGTACCTTTACAAACATGTTAATATTTAGGTTATGACAGATGATCAATCAAACCATCAAACTGAACAACTTTCTCTATGGTACCAACATCTAAAATTTATTGCAATTTCGATGTTGGTCCCATTTCATAGTCAGTTTTTTTTTCTTCTTATTATGAAGGACCCAGTTTATGTAAATATACATTTTTTAATCCACATACTTCCAGAAACAAGCTCCAAGTTTAAAGTATGATTGTATTGTAGTATGTAGGTAGGTATGGTCCACTCTTTCTCCACTTAGTCCATAGGCGTAGCAAGGGGGGGAGCCGGGTGGGCCCGGCCCACCCCAGAATCCTTCTGGCCCACCCCAGAAATAAAATGAATCACTTACTAAAAATAAGAGATATCAATAGGTAATGATAAATAAACACGATATTATTTTCTTGTGTTTCGTTTCTCATGTGCACTTTCTTGATAAGTCAATGTGGTCAGAATGTACTTTCGCAAAATCATGCAAATCTTGAGCTCGCTTCGCTCGCTCCTGTTTTTAGAACATACTGCTCTCATCATATTTATATTGCTGTAAAATCTCGCGCTCGCTTCGCTCGCTCCTGGCTAGACACATTGCAGTAAAATCTCGAGCTCATTTCGCCCGCTCCAGAATTGGGTGAAATGTCGAGCTCGCTTCGCTCGCTCTAGGCTGTGGCTCGTATCTTTTTATAGAGTAGTTAAATCTTAAGTTTGCTTTGCTCGTTCCAGCTTTTCGGTCGTAAAAAACTCGAGCTCGCTTCGCTCGCTTCAGGATTTAAATCGTATTACACTGATCTCACTATATTGCAGTAAAATCTCGAGTGCTTCGCTTGCTCCAGGATTTAAAGCGTATTACACTGATCTCACTATATTGCAGTAAAATCTCGAGTGCTTCGCTCGCTCCAGGATTTAAATCGTATTACACTGATCTTGTGAGATCAGATCGAGTGATATTGCAGTAAAATCTCGAGTGCTTCGCTCGCTCCAGGATTTAAATCGTATTACACTGATCTCACTATATTGCAGTAAAATCTCGAGTGCTTCGCTCGCTCCAGGATTTAAATCGTATTACACTGATCTCACTATATTGCAGTAAAATCTCGAGCTCGCTTCGCTCGCTTCTGGCTAGACACATTGCAGTAAAATCTCGAGCTCACTTCGTTCGCTCCAGAATTCGGTGAAATGTCGAGCTCACTTTGCTCGCTCCAGAATTCGGTGAAATGTCGAGCTCGCTTCGCTCGCTCCTGACTACGATTGTATCATAAAGACCTAGATGCATTGCATTAAAAGCTCGAACTCACTAAGCTTCGCTCGCTCCATAATTCAGTGAAATCTCGAGCTCGCTTCGCTCGTTCTATGTTTTAATTTTTATTTACATCAACCTCGCCTTGGCCTGGCCCACCCTGGGAAAAAATCATTGCTACGCCCATGCCACTTACTTAAAGGAGGGCTTTGCCCAGCAGTGAGTTCCCACACGCTATCTAAACTATTATAAAACTGTAACTGAAGTGTATCTGTACATTGAAGATATTTACAAAAAAAAGATTACATTATGGTTTTTAGGGATCCCTGACTCGAAATCAACCTTTTTTAGAAATTTTGTCTGTCTGTTTGTTTGTTTGTTTGTTTGTTTGTTTGTTCGCGCATCACGCAAAAACTACTAAACCGATTTTGATGAAACTTTTTTTGGTTTGATAGCTTATGATCTGACTTAAAATCTGGTATTTAATTTGCGCGGACGAAGTCGCGGGAAAACATTAGTAACTTATATTTTAACTGTCACTATGCAAGGTACCTATTACCTAAATAATTTGTAGATGTGGATTCTCAGAATAGTTTTAAAACTTATTCGTTAGTAAATAGGTTTTTCCTGATTTAAATAATAGGTAAGTATTTCACAATTTACAGATCAGAAGCAGTTATATGGTATATTTACAGTTTAATTCCTATCATTTTATAAATTATAAAACTGTAACAATAAAATTAATTAAAACCCCAAAAAATTTTGTGAACATTACAATAACTAATATTATAATCTTATTATTCTTACCAATAGGTATATGTATTTAGGTAAGTATGGTCACAGATTATTTTGGTATGGTATCAGTTATTTTATTACTTATTGGTTTCCACTAGGTTTCCATATCTAAGGACATCTAATTTTTTTTTTTAACTTTATACATATTATATATTTCATGCAGCGATAAACTATTGTGATTTATATTCTTATCGTATCAAGAAACAAGCATAAAGATTAAATAACTCGCTTTAACGATGACGAACACCTGCATTATCGATATAAAAATCAATTAATCATTTATCGAATACCGCAATCAAGACTTTGGCGTAACTAGATTTATCGTGATTCATACCTTTCTAGTACATGCCGCAGGACTATAAGCACAACCCCCAAGGGTATGGGGACCAGTAAATGCCTGTGGTCAGCATAAACCACTACTTTATCAGGTCCTGGAGCAATATCTTCCCAAGTTGTGTTCGGCGGCAACCATACATGTTCACTCCAAAATGTGTCCACTATTGACCGTAACATTATTTATAGAACAGTCTCTTAATAACAGAAAAGTCCAGCGGTAGCTTATTGCCGCTTCACGGTATTAAAAATCAAATATAAACAAATTTTAAATCACGCCATAAACACACCCAAAACAAAATTTACGACACGACCGTTCGGCGGCCGTCACGACACAAATGTCAAGTGTTGCAATAGTGAATTTATTAAATCGGTAAAATTCGTGACTAAAAAACCGAAAACGGTAGATTTTCAGGAATGTTTCTGGTTTTAGGTCTAATTTTTTCCAACAGTGCATTCATTTTAGTAATATCAAACACGGACAGATCGCGTCAGGACCTCCACAATACGCCAAAAAACCCAAATAGCCGATGTTGGTGAGAAAACCGCCAAGTTGAAAAGGGATTGGGCCGGCCATGTCTGTCGATTGCATCCGAAAATTCCGAAAATATGGGCCAGTCACCTTGGATCCCGGAGAATGGACGTCGCCGTCAGGGTCGACCCCGAAAGAGATGGAGAGACGACCTGGATGCCTTCGACGAAAAGTGGGTGGAACTGGCTCAGGACAGGGATGCGTGGAGGATAAGGGGGGAGGCCTTTGCTCAGCAGTGGGATAAAACTGACTAAGGAAAAAAAAAACACCATTGCTCTCGAGGAATTCATCGCAGGAATTTAAAAAGCATGAACCACATAACTTATTCAATCTGATAACAAACTTTCAAGAGAAAGTCCCAACTTTCAGATAACTCAAGGAATAATATTAATAAGATTCTTAACTAAAACATATTAAGCCCATCGCTACTTATGAGCATCTGCCACAGCATAAGCATATGCTCACGACTATATTCCTCGAGGGGGTATTCAGAGATATTCTGAAACATCAGAACATCCACGTTTCACTAGTAGTACCGAAAATCTGTCTAGTGTAACGGGGAGTGAGCCCGTCGCCTCTTATAATGGACAGTGGGTACAATACATGCCTTGAAATTGAAGCATGCAGGTTTCCTCGCATCTGCAACGACGCGAAATATTCAAATATTTGGCTAAAATATCTGTTGTGAAATAAATCGGTACATCACAACCTAAAATACGGCAGGTGCAAATATCTCGGACACAAATGGGGCTGGACGGAGTCTCTTTTATGTGACTGCGAGATCGAAGACCAGACAATGCAGCACATTATATAACGGTGCCCCCTTCGAGCTAATCCGGGCTATCCTGAGGACCTGACACACCTTACACCAGATGCCCTTCTATTCTATTCTATTTTTAAAATTGTGGCTCCATCGTAGTGTATTTTGCCAATATCTGGTTTAAAGAGCAATAGTGCTCAACATTGTACGGTTATGGATAGGTATAGCACACCCGAAGCCACCATAAAATGGCGGAGCCGCCACTTAAAACGCAACCTGAACGAAAGACGTCAACTCGAGAGCCCTCTAGCCACGCGAATCCAGATGCCCTTCGATGGCTGCAGATAGATATAAGATACAGATATAAGACGCGGGATAATAATATACTTATGAACCTAGGTTCTACAAACCAAATTCGCCATTCGCATAAATAAAATAACAATCTTATATCGGTAGACAGTACGGTAGATCTACCGATAAATCGGTAGCTTTTGCAACACTGCAAATGTCAAAATGAAAATCGTAATCGGTGAAAAGAAAAACTTTCCTGAAAAAGTGTTACTATACATAAAATAAATGAAAACTGAAAATCTTTTTAAAATAACACGTCTTTAAAATAAGCTTTTATCAAATCTTTAACGTTATTTTTACAAACAAATTATTTTGTAAATGATATGAATCTCCTTTGTTGATTTTCTTCCTCTATGTCAAGGAAAAGTCAACGTCAAGTCAATATCGATTATACTGAAATTTTTGCTAATTAAAACCTTGATAAATCTAAGGTTTTACTCATTTCAATTTAATTAGCAAAGATAATCATACTATGAAATATGCATAAATATCTACAACCAGAACGATTTGATGTCGACCCATCTGATAGCGCCGCGACCAGCTCATGGGGACATTGGCGTAAAACATTTGAGAGTTTTATATCTTTTCAACAACCGGCCGCTCCTTCCACAGCAACGGACGCACCGCCGGCACCCACACAAACTGAATGGGCACAGGTTAAACTCCAACTTTTAATCAACCATGTTTCTCCAAAAGTCTACGCCTATATTAGCGAAGTCAATACTTACGACGAAGCGATCACTTTATTAGAAAAGCTATATGTGAAACCAAAGAATATAATATTCGCGAGACATGCACTTGCAACGAGGAAGCAACGTTCAGATGAAAACATTGATACGTATTTGCGAGCTTTAAAACAACTTTCTAAAGATTGTGATTTTACTGCTGTCGACGCTGAAACAAACAGAAATGATAGTGTCAGAGATTCTTTCATATCCGGAATTGCATCGAACAAAATAAGACAGAGGCTCCTAGAAAATCTGTCATTAACCCTTGAGCAAGCCTATAACCAAGCATTATCTTTAGAAACGGCTGAAGTTAACTCACAAAGCTTCAACAACAAACAATTTAGATTACTTACTGACCAACGTTCTGTATCCTTCATGTTCAATAAGAAACACTCCAGTAAAATTAAAAATGAAAAGATTCAAAGATGGCGATTAGAACTTGCTGCTTATAAATATGAAATTATATATAGACCTGGGCAAGAAAACCATTCAGCCGACGCACTCTCTCGAATCTGTGCCTCTGTGGAATCACGCACTGCAAAACTTATGTCGCTTCATGAAGCCCTCTGTCACCCAGGAGTGACGAGAATGTATCACTGGATTAGGTCTAAAAACCTACCTTATGCAATTGAAGAAGTAAGGAATATGACAAACTCCTGCCGGGCCTGCTCAGAAATTAAGCCCAGATTCACCCAAAACTGCGATAATCAAAGAAAACTCGTAAAAGCAACGGCACCTTTTGAACGCCTCAGCATTGACTTTAAGGGCCCAGTCCCGACAAATACTAATAACAGATTTATACTTACTTTAATCGACGAATATTCTCGGTTTCCGTTCGCCTTTCCATGCTCTGATGTAAGCTCAAAAACTGTAATCAAACACCTTAATAACTTATTTATGATTTTTGGTATGCCTTCCTACATTCACTCGGATCGAGGCACAGCCTTCCTTTCGGCCGAAGTACAAGATTTTTTACATTCTCGAGGCATTGCCACTAGTCGAACCACTGCGTACAATCCACAAGGAAACGGACAGGTAGAAAAACTGAACTCAACTTTATGGAGAACTATACTGTTGGCACTTAAAAGCAAAAACCTGACAGTTGAGAGTTGGGAGCAAGTATTACCCCAAGCTTTACATTGTATTCGCTCCTTACTTTGCACATCTACAAATTGTACACCACATGAACGCATGTTTACGCACCCACGTAGATCTACTAATGGTATTTCCACTCCAACGTGGCTAACAAATTCAGGACAAGTCTTGATCAAGAAATTTAATAGATCTAACAAATACCAGCCTATAGTAGAAGAAGTTGAACTGCTACACAGCAATCCAGATTTTTCATATGTTCGATTTCAAGACGGCCGTGAAACTACAGTCTCCAACCGGCATCTAGCACCCTTAGGAGGAGGAGTAGGAGAGGACCTCCGATTCAACGGCGAAAATTTGGCGACACCACCTACAGTAGAGAATGAAGCCGAGCCGGAGTTGGTGACACCGCCACCTATTGAGACCGAAGAAGAACTTGTAAATGCACCTCGAATTGGTGAGGACGCTGAGCCAAGACCTCGAATTGGTGAGGACGCTGAGTCAAGACCTGGAATTGGAAATGTTCCAGAAGCACCTCTTCGAAGATCGAGCCGCGTGCGAAAGCCGCCAACATTTTTTAAAGATTACGTTTCAGAAAAATAGTGCGGGAGAATGATATGAATCTCCTTTGTTGATTTTCTTCCTCTATGTCAAGGAAAAGTCAACGTCAAGTCAATATCGATTATACTGAAATTTTTGCTAATTAAAACCTTGATAAATCTAAGGTTTTACTCATTTCAATATCTAAATAAAATCTCGTTTTAAGTCGAAGAAACCTAACGCCAAAAATGTTTTTTAACATAGCAACTTTAAAAGTCAGAAGTTTAGAAGTTGGGAGTTTTTGGCGGGCTTTGGTAGCTGACGTTTGGAGTCCTTATATTTCATCGAATTTTTATTGTTTATAGTGAGTTTTGGTTCGTAAAATTGGTGTTGTTTTGCGTAACAAAGTGTCGTTCAAGTGAACAATATATAGTTCAGTGAAATATGATGGTGCGTGGGTCGTAAACAGGAAAAGTGTTCCGTGATTTTAGCGCGGTAAAGCGGTCGGTTCACCTCTTTCCTGTGGACATCTCTGCTTTTCCTGCGTCTTTTGATTGCCTCCAAAAACTCCAAAGAACCATCAAAACGTCGAATACCAACGTTTTAATGTGAAAACAGAAGAAAATTAAAAATAAATTAAGATTTAGCCAAAAGGTCTAGTAACCAGGCTAGTAAATATATTAAAAAAAAAAAAAAAAAAAAGTTTAGAAGTTTTTTATTCATTCCTATGTGTTTAGTTTTGAATCAGAGCGAGTGAGACAAAACACACATATTTGTATTATTATTATTTAAATTTAATCTGAGTGTATAACCTACAAAAAGTCAGGTGGAACAGCAAAAGCAGTTGATTAATAAATAAGAAAATCTTCAAAAATGTGTTAAGAAAAACGATTACTAGAACTATGTAATAGCCCTCAAAGACATTTATAATAATTTGTAGATAAGCATCAGTTCGGTTGGAAGATAATGTTGTTTTGTCCGACGTGCGCCAACATTCTCATGGTGGAAGAAGGTCCGGAATCGGGACTTCGATACGCGTGCAATACGTGCCCTTACGTGTACAATATTAAGAAGAAAGTATCCTCGCGCACTTTCCCTAAGTTAAAGGTAAGCTCAAAATTGCATCATAATTTCACTATGCATTCTTATATATTTGCCATGGTACGGTATAAGAAAGAGTATGGTTCCAGTATGGACCCTCCCTGCCTCACACCAATTTTTACCTCACCCCCTTTGCGAAAAACGACTAGGCAATGGGTGTCATTGATTAACCTTTCGTATGCGCAACCGTGCCCCTTCTTCGAACGTCTACGTGCGGGAGAGCAAATTTTTGAGAGCAAATTTTCTTATTTTTTTCTATGGAGAGTGATTGGTTCTTCGATTCTCTATGGTTCATTCATTCATTAGGTATACAAAAAACACAACTTTACACCTTATTACCATGTATTTGGGTCTAAATTTCAATGATTTTCGAACAAATCCCATAGGTGCAGATCTGCTCCCTAGCAGTTAGCGTACATCGAGCAGATCTGCTACTAAGCATACGAAAGGTTAAGTATTATACAGGGTGTCCAGTAAGTAATGGTTAGGCACGATGATGCACAAATGAAACTCACCCTAGATCCCAGCTGCCGAGCATGCGGAGAGGATGAAGAGACTATGGAACCTTTGATAAAGTATATGTCAAGATTGACAGTCGAAGATACGAAAGCGTCGAGAAAAATTGGAACCAGGACTGGTTCCTAAACCCTACACATATCCACGCACACATACAGAATTTGTATGGCGCCTCACGCACACCAACCTATGAAACTTAGCCCCTTTTGTTTTATAAGGTAAAACAGTGAGGCTCATTCTAGACATATACTTTTTCTAAGTATGGAACATATTCTTTGTGACTGTGATGTCTTGGCGGCAAAACGCATGTACTGCCTCGGAGATGGATACCCAATACCAGGAGATCTTATGCTTCTTTCCCTCAATGGTATTGCCTCCTTCATTGACTATGTATTTGAAGGGTGAAAAAAGCGAAACGTATTGGGGCTAACACAAAAGATCCCACTGGGTCGAAGTGTTGCTGGCTTGCCAGCCGCCACAACAAGATAAATTAAGTAATGGATAACACTGTGCCTGCTAAAACTGGCACTTTTAGTGGACATGAAAGTCAATTTTCTAAGCGGCTTTGAGGTCCCTTATCAGCAGTTACAGGGTTATCAATTACTTACCAGACATCCTGTATAGATTCACTGACTGTGTATACTGGGAAGGGTCATACATACGATAAAAATGTATGAGAAACCATGCTTTGACAGGCTAAGGTGCCAGATTTTGAAGGCAATTTCAACTTAGTCACCAAAAAACAAAAATACCGCAAATGCAGAAAGAGCAAAAAACATTCATTTTCTCTCGCTCACTCTGTGTGATATGCATATAAGCCTGTCTTGTTTTCCAACTATTTTTATTTATGCTCATTCTAGCTATTCTCTGTCTTTGTAATGGTACACCATACAGATCCAGATCTCTCTCTTCTTCTCTCTTCTTATCAGTGTGAGCCCATTTGTATAAATAGACCGTGAAGTGTCCAGGGTGTGCCCATGGCACAGAAAGGACACTGTGACCATTTGACTTACCCCTAGTATTTGGAAACGAGAGATAGTTCCCTGATTTATGAGGGTTATAACACCAACATATTGTTTTTTCAATTTCCAGGAGCTCGACTATATTATGGGCGGAGCCGCCGCCTGGGAGAACGTAGACTCAACTGACGCTGTATGCCCTAAATGTGGCCACGGCAGGGCCTACTTCATGCAGCTTCAAACTCGGTCGGCCGACGAACCGATGACCACATTCTACCGCTGTTGCAACCACATATGTGCCCACAACTGGCGTGATTAAAGTTTAAAAATATTACCAAAAGACTTTAAAAATATTCTAGTTAGAGTATGAATTTACTTAAAAAACTATCTAGTTACAGTAGTTTAATTAGAACAAAGACCGTGTCAGCGAAAATGAAGATAGAAATGGCGCCAATAATTCAATGTTCCGAAGAAACATCTTACGCTAAAGCAGCAGAATTTTTAGCTAACGGCCATGTTATAGCAGTACCAACAGATACAATATACGGCTTAGCCTGTAGTGCTAACTGCCCGGAAGCTATAAAAAAACTCTACTCAATAAAAGGACGAGATTCAGCCAAACCTGTGGCTATTTGTGTTACGTATATAAATGATGTACGAAAATGGGGTGAAGCAGAACATTTAAACAATGATTTACTTCACAAATTACTACCTGGACCAGTAACTATAGTTCTACATAAGACAAAAAACCTGAATAATCCATACCTAAATCCGGAAACTAGTAAAATTGGTATTAGGATACCTAACCATGATTTTATGAATAAAGTTACTAAAATATTTGATATGCCCGTAGCATTGACCAGTGCAAATTTTAGTAATGAACCGTCGACATTATCAGTAAAGGAATTTGAGCACTTATTTGGACATTTGGGTGCAGTGTTTGATGGAGGAGTACTAAGTCAGGGGTTGGAACAGAATAGAACTGGTTCCACCGTTATTGATTTGTCTAGAATAGGGAAATACAAGATAATAAGGAGAGGTATTTCTTATGACAAGATAGTGGAGATTGTTGAGGATTGTGGGTTGAATTGTATTGTTGATTAAGTTTATCTATATTGTGGTAATTCAAATCAAAATGTACCTTGAGGCAGGTGAGAACTACGACTGTTCAGTGCCTCTGTAAAAGATTAATGTAGTATCGAAAACAAGTCTTTTTTTTATAAGACTTTGTTTTGAAATTTGTTATCCTAAATGCAATAAATAGTAGATTATTAACCAAGGGGATAAAGCAGTGTCTTCTGTCGCGGGTGGGGTTTTAAATCGCGAGCGTGATGAAGGACTCGAGGTTTACTCCCGAGCGTAGCGAGGGTGTTAAAAACTTAAATCACGAGCGAAGCGAGGGATTTAAGACGAGTCCTGAGTTTAGCGAGGGATTTAAACTCACCCAAGACTAAGACAGCTTTATCACCGAGGAAAATACTCTACTTTTCGTACCATTTGCGAAAAAATTAACACAATAATAATATGAGATAAGCATTTATTAAAAATAATGACAATTAAAAGTAAAAGTTAACATTCGAAACATTGGTCCAATTATTGATAGAGAGAGTTACATTTTTGTTTGCAAAGGCATCAAGCTCATACGGCCTCGTCGGTTTTCGTAATTTTATGATTTTTTTTTGACATAAATGATTTTTTTTTTATTTTTGCATGCGGAAGGGTCAGTTTATGGGTAACCTAGGGGTTCGAAAAAATCGTAGAAAGAGAATCAACTAGAAAAGGCATTAAAATAATAATAGTCACGAAAACGAGACAGCCTTATACGCTAATTACACAGAGTGAATGCGACAAAATCCATGTCGTTTGTCCCTTTCTGCATATGCGATATTTTTGTTTGCCACAGTTGAAATTGCATACAAAATCTTGCAACTGTGGCAGACAAAGGCACGATTTCTCATACATTTTTGTCATATCTCTGTCCCTTTCGAGTATACGCTGTCAGGAAATCTATAGAATACTCAACCTACGGAAAAAATGGTTATTTTTTCGCTAGGATTCACCGTTATCGAGATATTTCATAAAAATAAATGCGTATTCCTTTTACAAAAGAAGTATAATGCTTTATATACAAACTCAATGGTGTAAACACAGATGTAGTTCAGTTCCAAATTTAAATCACATTCTCTCCTTGGGATGAATGAAATTCAGTACAACTTTCTATCCCTGTTTTTAACAGGTTAATAATGATTAATGACTATTGTTATGTTCGCTTTTTGTGGCATAGAATGTCACTTTTTTGAGCAAGTGGTATGAAAAATACATATTTGATTTGAATTGTGTTAAGGTCCCGTTTATTTGAATTACCACATTTATACTGTGATAAGTACCTACCTAATTTATTAAATAAAACAAATATTATTCAAATGTTTATTGTTTTTGTTTACTTTTTATTACCATTTTAATAATTATACTAAATTTGCAAAGTTATAATAGCTTGTGTACCTGGCTAAACAAGATACAATAGATAACAATGGGTGGGTGGCTCCTCAGGAAGATGGCGGTTACCAAGGGTTAAATTATGATGCAGTGAGGCATTGACAGAATTCATTGAGCAGAAGTGTTGGGAGAGGCCATCCGAGGAAAACATACCATGATCAAATCAATGATCTTTTTCGAAAAGGGCAAATGCGTAGCACCTTCATCCGATGAAAGTGCATTAAAAGATGTATGAATGCGAATGAGGCTAAATAGGCGTGTGGCGGTCTGTGGTCTCTGCCTACCCCCATGGGACAATGGTTTGTGTTTGTGTGAGGCATTCAATTCAAATTAAATGAAAATACAAAATCAGCAACAAAATTTTATTCACCCATTACAACAGTAACTTTTTACTTAATAAATTAATAACAATTTTGCTGTTTTAAATTGTTACAACCAAACCAATACAAACATTGAAAGTATCACAATTTGTTAGGTTTTTCAAATTGTTTTCTGTTTTTTAACCGACTTCAACAAAAGGAGGAGGTTCTCAATTCGACCCGTATGTTTTTTTTTTTTTTTTGTATGTTTGTTATTTTAAAGTTATTTTCAATACAATTTAAATTAGTGAGAGGAACTGAAGTTGTATAAATAATAAGTACAGCAAATAAGACTAGCTAAGAGATCCATAGCACAGACAGAATATAAGAGAATAAAAATTTGGTATTGTTTTCTTTACTATTTACAAAAACAACAATGTTTTCTAAAAATGATAGTTAAATTATCGGCATCGTATTGCTAAAATTTAACCTATTAATTAACTAAAAATAGATTTACTGAAATCACACATAATTAGCACTTAAAACACCTAAATCCTAATTTACATCTTAGAACTCGAGATTGTAACTACAATTTTGTACTATACTACATAGCTGCAGTTATTGGTTTTCTGCTCTCTGGCAGTTTGGCTTCGAGACTCTGCCATCGGCTTGGTGGCCACACGATGCATACAGCTCGGGCGTTGATTAGACCTAATGATATCGGGCCAAAAGTGTTGCTGTCTAGTGTATGGCCAGTGTGGTCACCCTCCACCCAACAATGTCCTTCTGGCACCTTCACGTACTGGTTCTTGTAGCCCAGAGTGGTGACTACGTCCCCCTGCAGCGCTACGATGCGCTTTATTATCTTCTGATTCGGGTCTTTAGGCGACACCAACGAAATTACATCACCTCTCTTCACACGGTAATCCTTTACCGCCCATCGCGATAGAAACACGTAATCGGTGTTTTTCGCCTCCGGGTTGAGGACTGGCTGCATAGATATGCCTTCCACTCTCGCTACATATCCCACAGTATCGATAAAGGTTATACCGATGGGTACACCGAATACTACGGATTTGACTAAGCTCTTGAAAAACATTAATAGTGCTTGATTTTCTTGCAGTCGAATTTGCCCGACATAGTAAACTGTCGGTTATTGTAACGATTTTACTGTTTTTTACAACAAAACATTATGAAAAGATGAAATTTCCGAAGCAGGCAGATTTCAGGACTTTTGACGTTTGTCTGTGAAGCAAAGAGTATAGTAAATATACCAAAAGGAAAAGAGTGCCATCTTGCGTAGATTTTTAATACCCCTATTTGAACGCGAGAGCCATCTGCAAATTTACCCGGTACTAAACACCTATACATACCTACCTATAGGTATAGATAGCTAGTAATAGCTAGTACCGCGATTTTTAATTCAATGGAATTTAACAGATTTGAAAAAGTTACTTTGAAGAATGAACATTTTCAAAGAACTACAGAGACTGAAGTTATTTGAAATTGTCTATTCTTCAAAGAGACTTTTCGAAACAATCTGTTAAATCCCATTGAATAAAAAAATCGTATTTAAACATTTGTAGGATTCCTGAAATGTATTAATTTTATTACAACTAATGTTTATTATCAGTATGTATATTATATTATCTAGACATATAAAACTGTTAAGTATCAATAATTAATTTATTATTGACATTATGTTAATTTCGCGTAAAAAAAATGTGCCAATTGCGTTTTCCTATCAGTGTAATAAAATTTATACATTTACGACAAACTTGGTGATATCTAAATAATAAAAGAATAAAACTTTATATTATTAACATTTCTATTTATTTTTATAAGTATAATTGAGCGGCAGTTTTACTTCCACAGCGTAAATAAATTTGCCTGCCAAATTAATTGCGACACAAACAGATTTAAACATTCACAGTTGTTTGTGTCTTCGAAATACTGTTTTTAATATTCCATGTTTGTTACATTCAAATGATACATTATTTATAACATTTTGATGGATTTTTCAAAGATGGAAGCTATTACTATATTTTGAAGCTCAATAGAAAACACTATTGCAAACGATGGAAGCACAACAATTTTTTCTTTCTATTTATATTCTTTTCTTATAATGAAAGCGACTCGAGTCATCTTTGCTGCCTAATAATAATAAGGAAGGGTGTCTTGCATTCTTGACAAGATTTGATTACATTTTTGAGGCATTTTCCACACACCATAGTTTCTTTGGCCAAAACCAGGATCAATGCTTGATCATTGTTATCAGTATACAATAAATCCAATAAATCTTCGTTGAAAGTTATTTCGTTTATCTTCTAGAGTTGCGTTTGATGTTTTCTTCGTTAAGAAAAACTCAAGTATTCGCAAACATTGATTCTGGTCTTGTTCACAATTGTTTGCAAGGGGGGATTTAAAATTATTCAACAATATAAAGCTTTAAATGCTCCCATCAAATGCAATAAATTAATTTGGTGTACAATTAATTTACTATTAATATTATGTATGTTTAATTTCGCGTAACAAAAATGTGTCAATTGCGTGTTATCCAACCAATATCAGCTGTAATATAAAACTATACATTAACGCGAACTTTGAGATAATACTAAATAATAAGAGATGTAAAACGTTATTTTACTAATATTATTATTTATTTTTAAAATGTTTATGTTTATTATAGTATAATTGTGCCGCAGTTTTGACTTCATCTTCACCAGTGTAAATCAATTTGCCTGCCAAAATTCGATTAATTGATCGACACCAACTGTATATAATAACATTCATAGTTGTGTCTTCGAAATACTGTTTTAATGTGTCCTTATGTTTGTTACATTCAAATGGATACATTATAAATATTTCAGTAAACATTTTGATGGATTTTTTTAAATCATTTTTCTTAACGTTGCTTTTCAAAGATGAAGCTATTATATTTTGAAGCTCATAGAAACACTTTTGCAACCTTTCGGATGGGTAGCACAACCATTTTTTCTTTCTATTATATTCTTTTCTCTTAATGAAAGAGTTACTAGAGTCATCTTTGCTGCCTAATAAGGGTGTCTTACATTCTTGACAAGATTTGATTACATTTTTAAGGCATTTTCTTAAGATCCAGCCACACACATAGTTTCTTTGGCCAAAACCAGGATCAATGCTTGCATCATTGTTATCAGTATACAATAAATCTTCGTTGAAAGTTATTTCGTTGTTATTATCTTCTGAAGAAGAACTAGTTGCGTTTGATGTTTTCTTCGATAAGTAAAACTCAAGTGTTCGCAAACATTGATTCTGGTCTTGTTCACAATTTGCTTGCAAGGAGTGGGGGGAGCTAAAATTATTCAACAATAAAGCTTTAAATGCTCCCTCAAATGCAATACAATTTGGTGCAACGTTCCTAGCTCCATAGCTCCGTATGTTTCCAAAGAAGTTTTCTATGGGATCCTGGTTTAAATTTCTCGTTAATAGAGAATCAAAACTATATTTTTGGTTTAACACTGTCCAAAGTGCTTGCATGCCTTCAATTGTTTTTATGAAATTTTTGACAGATGGCACAGTCGACTCCACTAATCGTATTTTGTTATTATCCTTTTTTTCTTTTATATATTTCACCGTTTTTAATGTTTTGATAGATTTTTGCCACAATAAATGGTGCGGAGAAGCTCTTTTCACAGACCCCTTGTATATTTTTCCGTTAGGAATGTGAAAAGAGCTGACATTTAAGGAATCAAATAAATTATCTATTAGCAACACCATAGGTATTAACTCCTTGCATTCTTCTGGTAAATCTCCTCGTGCAGTTAAATGTTCAGTGGCGACTGCAACACTATGACTGAATATTTGTGCCGCAGTCTTCACTCGCATCTTCTTTATTTTTTCCGGGTTGACATGCTCCTCTGTTAATTTCTGGGCGCATCTTAGTTCCCCGTAGGACTTATCTGCAGCGTATAGCATCTGGAAATATTCCCACTTCACCGTTTTTTCTTTATTATTATCTTCATAGTCAATATATCGCATATTTTTTGTTATCAAGTTGTTTCGGAGTCCTTTTAATAAATGAGGAACATCATAGAGGGGTATTATTTTTCTACCTTGCACTTCGTAAATATCGTTTCTCCATTCATTTCCTTTTCTTAAAAACGTCGCTTTTGATTTGTTGACCAGCTCATTTATAGTGCTGACGTTGACTGTGCTTTGGTCGCAAATGCTGCACACAATTCGTAGTCCTGTAGATTGGACGTGTTTTATGACGTCTATTAAAGTTTGTTTTAAATCATTTTTATTTAAATTATTTGTGAAGTAATAAGCCACGGGTTGTTTGTAATTGGCTTTTATGCCTTTAATCATGAAGACCAGAGCGTGATCTGCAATGTTTTTGTCATTGTGACTCGAAAATCCCTTCAACTTATCTTTTGTAGCGTCATAGTGCACTTGCGGGGTTAGCGACATCTCATCAAAAATAATAGCACATAGCCGATCGTCGACACTCATCTCAGCCACTGTCTTTTTTAATTCTTCGAATAGAAGTTTGTTAGGGCCAGCTTCTAGTTTTATATCCCCAAGAAGTCTCTTCATACATTTAGCTGATGGCAATGTAAAATACCTTGATAGCAAAGTATAACACTTCGGGCTCCGTTTGAATATCGACAGGCTTAAAACTTTTTCCTCGAGACTGAATCGTCTTCCTTTCGGCTTTTTGGCTGTGTGTCGAAACTGCATGTATGTGAAGAGCTTTGCCGGAGTAGTCATTTTTTTGGTGATCCTTTGAAAAGCTGCACTGTTGTTTACTTTTTCTGCATTGTCAAGCCTACCTTTGAAGGCTAATGCTTTTTCTCGTAGCTTTTTGATGTTTCTTCTTAGTGTTTTTACTTGTCTCCGAGTTGTTTTTAATTCATTCAGCACCAATGTTGGTAAGAATTTATTTGTGCCTGGAAAAAACAAATACATGATAATGTACATTGTGTCATATTTAGGTATTTGTCTTGCGATAAATAAATAAATGAATATCAATCATCAGGGAAATAAAAATACTATCTCCAATAATTTCACAGATCCTCTAGTCACATTTAACCTTAGAACTGCCGAATTGATTTTATACAGAATGTAAACATACGTCTCATACTTTAGGGGCTTCAGATCATCAATAAGAACAACTTTCACAGTAGGACCAATATTAAAATCGCGAAAAGGTTTTTACTCTAGCTGGACTAGCCAATTAGGATTGAATTATGATTACTGTACAACAGTTTAGAATAGATAGACGACTATACTTATTCGCGAACCAAAAAATCTTTTGGACTTGCCAATTTTGGTCCGAAACACTACAAATACTCTTTTGCTCCAAGGCGAGCCCGACACACACTTGGCTGGTTTTTCATTTTTCTTTACTTTAGAGTATCCTCTACAGGGTGAAATTGATATCATTAGCATCCTTTTAAACTAAGAGTCTACCCATCAAACTGAACAACTTTCCGATCTGTATCTGCTCGCATAGTAATGCGAGCAAACCGATCGGAGCGAAAATATAATCAGCTGTTGCATACATTTGAGTCGAGGAGGCACTGCAGTTTAGTATGAGACAGCTGATGTTATTTTTACTCCGATTGGTTTCCTCCCATAGTAAAAGTTGTTCAGTTTGATGGGTAGACTCTTATTTAAAAAGGATGCTAATGATATCAATTTCACCCTGTATAATCACACCAAGTTTGATGCTTGGTATGTATTGACGTTTTAACGATAGCAAAAACGAAATAACGTTTCTAGTTCATACTGGAACCGTTATTTTTTTTGACATAGGGCTCGTCCGCACAATGATTTTTATTCGCGCGAATGATGTGAATGTGATAACATAGTATGACTTCTGACAGGACACTTATGTCAAGACAATAAGTACGAAAATTGCTTGTTGCACGCGTCTTCCTATGTGAAAGTAGGGTGTGGGAGGTCGTTTTAGCGGTAAACAGCATAGGAAGACGCGTGAAACAAACAATTTTACTGTACTTAGTTCCTTGACATAAAGCTCAGGCCACACAGAGGCGGTCCTGCGGGAAAGCGGGCCGGCGGCGGTTCTGAGGGAAGCGAATATCTGCGGACCAGCGAAGATTTTTGTGTGTTTTGTAGTGTATGGTGTGGTGGAAAGGTCATGTCCGAGTTTGTATGTCCCCTGTAACAGAGAAATAAGCGCTGGTCCGGAGATATTCGCTTCCCGCAGGTCCGCCGCCGGCCCGCTTTCCCGCAGGACCGCCTCTGTGTGGCCTGAGCTTTAGAGTCTTGTCAGAGGTCATCCTATGTTATTACATTCGCATCATTCGCGCGAATAAAAATCGCTGTGTGGACGAGCCCATATAGAAAATAACACAAATATTCTGTGAAAATTCCAACTCGCTACCTATTACGGTTCAAAATATATTAAACCGAGATCCGACCGCAAAATTATGCACCTATTTGTTTGGTGAATGAAATGTGATTTAAGTTAAAGTTTATACAGGGTTTTATACAACGCCGCCGGGTTGCCTATCTTGCCACAAGTACCTTTACCATTATGATTTATGGTACCATTGTTTCCACCTATCTGTTTGGGAAGTAATTGAGGTGCCATCTGAAGGAAACCGATGCTAAGAACTGGAAAAACTAGGGTTGCCAGGTTCAAAGAAGTAATTTTTAACCCTTGAGTAGCGAAGTTGTGGCAGACTGTTTTTCCAGTTCATTAGATTGATTTCTTTCAGATGGCATCTCATTTACTTCCCAAACAGATAGGTGGAAAAAATGGTACCATAAATCATACAGGATGAATTTTTTTTAAGGGTTATATTCTAAATAATAAGAGATAGAGAAAAACGCTCTTAGGAACCGTGATCTCAATTTTAGAGAAAATAAAAACAGCATTTTGAAAATAAAAAAATTCTTAAAAGATGCGGAGACATGACATTAAAAATAGTTATTTGTTATGCTAGGCTGCAAAGTTGTTTTTTGGCGCGAGTACCTACTTGTATTGAAACCTGAGGAAGCGTAGGATTCTAGGAATGTCTTTTCTCGCTTCGCTCGTAGTTCAAATAATAGAATCCTGAGGTTATAGCGAAGGTTTCAAAGGTACGAGACGCAGAATAACTTTGCAGCCGAGCGAAACACACAACTTTTCACCTCACAACAGCGAGGAAAAAATGTGAATTGCTAAAGAGAACAACATTTTAAAAAGTATTTTTTCGTGCTGGCCAGTGACATGAAATAGTTATTAATGCATTTTCAGTGCACTGGCGGTATAGAAAAATATTGAATAGACAGATTCGAATTTCAAAAACTCTTTCCACGCTAGCGGATAAAATGCACTTTTGCACTCAGATTTCGAATGATAAACAGAATCTTTCCGAGCTTGTGAGGTGAAAAATATATTTTTTTTGTTATATGATTGTATATCGCTATACAAAACAAAAATTGTAAGAAGACCATAGGTCTAAATTGCTAGAAGTTGATGAAATTACTTGAAATTAAAATTTTATTAAAGTTACATTTTTATTATTCAACTCATATGGCTAATTGAAATCAAACAAAATCGCCGGCCAGTAAGTTTAGTTTCCACATAACTATTAAAGAAAACTAAAACGTTAGTTTCGACCACTTCTAGCAACTTTAGACCTATGGTTACCATACAATTTTTGTTTTGTATGGTGATATAAAAACATTTTTTTTTAAATGTCACTTTCACCGAAACTATTATGATTTTTTAATTTTTTAAAACGCCTATTTTATTTTCTCTAAAATTTATATCACGTTTCCTAAGACCGTTTTTATATGTTTATTATAGTTTAGAATTTCCCCATACTGCCCCTTAAAAAAAACGCACCACATTCACTTAAATCACATTTCATTTACCAAACAAATATGTAGGTACATAAATTACGGTCGGATCTTGGGCTTTATAGCCCTTTAGAGCTAGGACGGACGGACGGAGAGCGTAAGCGTATTACTACGGTCCCGTTGGCACGCCTTTGACACGCCAACTTTTTAAAATAAATAGATCCACAACTAGGTACATACCATTTCTTTGCAAAATTGGTTTTGATTGACAGCAATAATTGTGCTCCATGCTGATAGAAACACCAACGGTAGCTCTGCTGGATAATACATCTGAATTAAAAGAAAAAAATCTAATTGAAATAAGGTTATGTTATAACAGTTTATATTGAAAAACAATAACCTATTTGAAGATCACAGCAGGAAAAACGAGTGATCCATGCCATGGAATGAAAAACCTGACCAACAATTTTTCATGTAGAATTTGAATCTGTGTGAACATGTCATCAAAAGGATATTCTAATAGAAAATTTTCCAATATTTACCATTCTCAAATGTCTTTTTCTTTGGATATTGAATAATTGAGGTTGTTCCTTGATCTTTCTCTACTGCAATGCTACCTGCAGGCTTACCTGGAATTCATAATTAGCATGTTTAGGTATATTTAATTATAAACGAGTGAGCTGAGCAATGACATAAGAAGTATAATAATATTTATGATGTTGCCAAACGTCTCAGTTTATTCTATCACGTCTTATACTTAATGATTTGTTTTTGTATAAATCTGAAAAATAATTACCCCCCTACACGTGAAGTGGGGATGATATTTTTTTTCTCGTCTATCCTATGGTGTGGGGTATTGTTGGATAGGTCTTTTGGATAGTTCGGGCGTGGGAAAGCCATTTTTCGATTTAGCGATCCGTTACCGAAATATTAAGCTTAAAGGCGAACATTTTTGTTAATATTATTTTCATATTACCAAACGTCAAAGTCCGCATGCAGATTTTTCTTAGTCAAGTGCATAGGCGAAGTATTTCGCTTACGCGTCAAGTTCGATGAAATAAAGCCTATAAACTAAGCCCTTTTTAATAGGTTTAGTAATTTTAAAGTTATGAGTGCACAAACAAACAGACAGACAAAAAATCTACAGATAATCTAAATGCATTCCATCATTTCTAAACAATTATATTTTCCAAATATCTCTAACGGGAACATAGCGACACATCAAGCGATACAAAACTAAATAAATAAGCTGGCCGCGCGACGTACACGATAACCAACCGGCAACCAACGAGCGGCCAGCTTATTTTAATTTTGTACTTATTGTGTGTTATTTCCACGCCATCTATTGACCCAATGTTTTTAAATGTATAGATTATTATTCCGATATATCTATCTGAATAAAAAGAAAAATAGTAATTGAAACAAGGTTCGACCGTTTTAGGGTTCTACAGGGTGTAAGGGTAAACAGTTGCATTATCTTAAGGGGTTATTGTACCCATGATACTGAACAACTTTCCCAAAGAAACTTATAGGAAATTCGCAAAAAAATTTTCGACTTTCGATCGACCTTTTGTACGATAAGTCGAAATTTTTATTTGCGAATTTGCTATAGATTTCTTAGGGAAAGTTGTTGAGTATCATGGGTACAATCACCCCTTAAATTATTCAACTGTTTACCCTAACACCCTGTATAGTCAAACAAAGAACCCCTAAACATATGTCCATTGTGTCTGTCTGTCCGTCCGTCTGTCGTCTGTATGCCCCGCCTCTATTACTCCCTAATTTTTGCGCATATTAAATGAGAGCAATTTGGCACGAAGACAGATCTTTGCTATTTCGAACCTTGCGCTTCAGGAACGAAAACTAAAATGCGCCTTATTTTATTTTATTTTTCTGCCTTCTGGACGGAAAGCGTAAATTTTCGTCCCGCTGCGCTAAACGAAGTTTCCGCTTTCCACCTCCGTCGAGGAGAAAAATAGTATACTAAACTCGGGCAGTAAATAAGAAAGCCTCAGATCACATTTTCTTACTTTCCTGCCCTTGGTGTGTAATCTACTATATTTTATGTCAATGAGCCTTGATAACATGTTCAAAGGTTCAATCAATGGTATTGAAACAATGGATTTTACCCGTCTCAAATGCTTTTTCCGGTGGAATTTGAGTAATTGAGGTAGATCCTTGATCTTCCTCTACTGCAAATCTCCCAGCAGCAGGTTTGCCTGGAATTCAAAATTAACAAATTTAGGTCTATTTATTTTTATTTTATTACTAGAGGCGTCCGCGATTTCGTACGCGCAGACCACTGAATGCCCATTGTGTATATATTTCTTTTGTAAAAAAATGTCTGTACGGGAAGGTGGTTGATAGAGCAAATTTATACCGGGTCCATCATAATATTATGCTGTCACTTTTTTAAGGGGATGACCAGACTATCAAACCATCCTACCCTCGGTGTGTAATCTACTATTAACGTAGGGTCTCTAATATAGATTTGATTAATTTTACCTGTCTCAAAAGCTTGTGCTGTTGATGTCGATGCATCCAAGATATTATGGACTGGAGTGTTTGAGGTGGAGCGTCGTTCTTCATCCACTGCTATACTCCCAGCAGGTTTACCTAGAATTCAACAGTATAATATTTGTATTGTTTGACGCACATCAATATTTTGGTGGACTATGAGTATGAGTATGAATCTTTTTCAAGATGGTTATGAACATTGCTACATCTTTCAATGATTGGCAACAAGGACAATCTTAAAATAATGTATTTTCCTGCAAAGTTTGGATCAATTTATTATGTTAAATAAACCACTATATTTTAATTACTAACCAAATTTTAAGGGTGTATTCAGACAGTGAAACTAAACAACTTTCTTTAAGGAACATGGGTCGAAAAACTTTCTTTTTAGCTATATAGAAGATCGATCGACAGTTTTGTATGGTAGGTAATTTTTTTTATTAATAATTAGTTAAGTAATAAATAAATATTTTAGTAAAACTTACCCGGCAGGAAAAGAGATGGTACAGCCAATGCGTTTAATCTATTACAACGGTTACGATCCTTGAACAGGAAATGTTTATCACACATTCGTTGTTTCTTATAGATTTCCTGGTCAGACATGCCATTCAACTTTTCTCCGACAATATTGACCCAAGCTCTAAATCGCTCGGGAAACTTGGTTGGGTTTGGGAAAACATGCACTACTGCATCTGGAAAGTAAAATAATAAGCTAAAATAAATAATAATTATTTATCATAAAAATAAGGAGCATATTGATAGAAAATTTTATAAACTTGATTCAATTAGGCTCTTTTCTATTTTGATTTTGTTAAACAACAAAAAATAGTTCTGTAAAAATATGTTCATATCAATAAAAATATCATTCGTAAGTGTAAAAATCAATTACTCAGACCAATTTCGAATTGTCAAGCAAAGAATATCTTGTTCTATATCTATATTGGCAAAACATTTCTCTTAAAATTTCCGCTATAATATACACATTATTTAGAAATAAAGGATTGACAATTATTAAATCTAAAAACTTACTAGATTTTTTACCTTTAGTACATTTATTACGATTGTAGAGGGATTACTTGAACTCCTTCGTGGTATTTAAGTATCACAAAAATCAATGTAGTACATTTTAAGGCTAAGTTCTTCTTGAAGTCTTCTTAAATAATTCTTTCAGTACTCAAACCGACATAGTGTGTCCATCCTTAGTCAAATGTCTGAAGTCCAGAGGCAATGGCATAACATCAAATGTAAGATCACACTGCAGAATGTCATATTTGAAACAACTGGACTGGTCCTAGTTTGACGTTCTTGAGGAGCGTGATTACATGCACTGCCATCATGAAATATGCTTTCTGACTCAACATAGATAGCTGCTCTACGACTTAGGTTCAACATTTACGTTCCGAATACTGCATTTTAAGATATGTTAGGTACAATGGTTTCGGGTGTGTGATTACTACCGACTATGTAATTCTCCAGATACCATGCTCTCAATCACATAACTTGCCGTACCTTATTCACCGCAACCCTGCTAATTGTAACCAGCTAGCAGTGCAGAAACATCTATCCCGCTGGCTAATTTTTCGTTATTTTGTATACTTATTTTCAACTAAGAAAATTTAGGAAATTTTTCTTTTCAACTATTTAAGTTAGTTTATTTCCTACTCATATTATAACAACGCCTTGTAAATATTCCATTATGATCCATTAACAACACTTTCATTAGCTATTCTGAAAAAAAAACGATTAAATATTATATTTTACGGTGTTTATTTGGACTACTACTACGACAACTATAGCGTCGGTGACGCTTCTCGGAGAGGTATGGATTCCCAATTATGGGGGTCCGGTTCGAATCCGCACGGACATGCCATGTACCAATGAGTTTTTCTAACTTATGTGCATAATACTGACTGCTCTCAAACGGTGAAGGAAAACATTGTGATGCATACGCTGAAGAAGAAATTCTGATGTGTGGGTAAGTGAAGTCTACCAATCCACAGTGGGCACGCGTGGTGGTATATTGCCCATACACCCTCCCCGAGGTTAGGCCTGTGCCCTGCAGTGGGACGTTTATAGGCTGATGATGATGATGATAATTTGGACTACATCATAAAAGCTATTTCACTTCGAGAAATTAATGTGAATCACACATAATTTACTACAATACTGTATACAACATTTTTCTTACATAGGTACATAGAATCACGACCATGATTCGCTTAGGACTATGGAAATACTTTGTTACAACCACCAACTTTCTATATGAGCGTGCAGTTGTAGAAAGGTACCTAGACCTAGGTACAATGTTCGCGATAGTTTTTAAAATGTATAGATTCATAGGATAAATCCGTAGTCATAAGTATATAGTACATCAATGGTCGTATGTTCGTTTAGCACCTGTACTTGATGTATCATGGTATTTATTTTGTATTGTTATCCGTGGTATTTTTTATTGATTTTAATTGACAAAGAAGTATGATTACAATCTATTTAAGAATCGTTTATCAAACTTACCGGTAGGCTCACATCCTAGTGCACACAGTCTAGGCATTGTGATATACAGTAAAATTAGAAAAAAACAAGCGTCCATTTCGCATTAAACAACACAAACAAGAAGCGTCTTTTCGCGAAAATGCGGAGGAACCAAGATGTTCAACTCAACGCAATTTACACTAACTGGAACCAGGGGCTTACGATCTAAGTATTAAAGAGGAACACCAGCTCAACTCAATAAACTTTAAAAACCGTAAACGACCACAAATACCATTAAAATATCACGCGCGTACGCAACAAGCAATTCAGCCATTTTGAATTTTTGACATTTTCGAGAATCAGTGCTGCCAGTAGCTACAATAAAACTTGCCAAGCTGTTATTTTAATTTAATTTTATATAAAATGTATTTTATTAATTAAGTTATGTTTTTTATTGTTTAAGGAGTAGAAATATCAAAAACATCGTTAATTAAGCCATAATTGATATAAAAAATTTAAATTAAAATTAACTGTTCTGAAGTAATATGTTCTTTAGAATGCATATTATATATTTGAACTAAACACATGTTTTATTTTTCAAGACTCCGTATATATCACTAAAAGAAGATTATTTTAAATTAGTTTTAAAGTTCCCGTGTTGAGTAAATTTTACCCTAAAAAGTAGGGGAATAATTATAAACTGAACACATCGTAGAGTTGACGTTTCTTTTGTTTTATGTACGTTTTGCGAAATTATCTCAATATTAGTTCTTTTTTAAATTCAATGATTTAAACTAAAAAAAATTAATTAAACAATATGGGCTCATAAAACATAATTAAAACTTAAGCTTGTAATTTTCATATCTGATACCAAGTGACATCTATTGACACATTAGAGAACCACGTGGTCACTAAAATGCCCGAGGAATTTAGTAGATGGATCTGCTTTGTATGGAATTGTGACGAGAAAGGTCAGTGTCCCACCACTGCTGTGAAGTTTTTTTTTTTTTGACTTGACATTGACGTACAGTTCTGCCAACAATCTGACGAAAATTTCCGGGTTCATATTACGAGACTGAACGAGTAAAACCCGCTCCACATTCTCGACGAGAAGTTTTGTCTCGGGTCTCGCCAAAATAACAAAATCAAGAAAATACAAAGGCGAGACTTGCCAAATAGAGGCCCTATTCACACTCTCGTATTCTCGTATTCGCTATGTCTCATGTAGTTTTGTCGGGAATGTGGAGCCCGCTTAACCAAAATGTTCTCATTCCGAAAGACAGAGCAAAATTGTCTTTGGTCTTTCCCTGTCTCTGTCTGTCACGTCACTTGCAATGAATGACCATAGAGTAGTTTCGGTCTTTACAAATACTCCAAAAAAGTGTTGATGCTTTCTATAGTAAATTACAACCAACCAAACAGAAATTTTGGACATTTTATTTGTGAATAACGAGCATAATATCACTAAAATAAACCTAAATTAGCACGGGTTTCTATCAATCGGAGCCCTAAAAGCGGTGTGGAATCAACTCGACAGATGGAAGTGTACCGTGGTCAAGAAAAACTTACAATCTGCATAATCAGCTGTCAGTGAGAAGATCATCTGTCCCTGTAAATATAAAAGCTAAAACAATCATAACACGTTTTAGTTTCGGCAGTGTACATAATGAAGTAAACAATTCACTTACGATGTAACCCAGAGACCACGCTCGACGGGCGCTGCACTACAAGCAGAATGGGATAATAACCTATCAGGGTCGAGGCTGCGATCGCAATGGCTGGTCTCCCGTGAGGCGACAGCGAACGAGTTTCACGATCCGGTCGCCAGTAAACCCTGAAATATGTCCGCCGATTTCCAGTTCGCAGCTAAATTAGTGAGTCCTGTGAAGTGTAATGAGAAGCCATGGGATTTGTGGGTCAATGAGATAGGGCACCAGTCCCCGCGGCGCGACGATGAGGGCACGTTCGTGGCGCCGGCGGAGGCGAAGGGGGCGGCGTCCCGCCGCGCGCCCGAGGCCCACCCCTACAAGGCGGAGCGCCACGCGCGCTACCGCCGCGCCGGCCTCAACCGCCTCAAATACGAGAGCATGAGCCTCCACGGACTGTTCCCGCAGATGGACAATTTAAACGCGGCCGTGTGCCACATGTGCGGTGTTATTGTGAAGTGTAGTGCTGCTCATAGACATTTGTTAGAGGCCCATAATGACTCTGAACCTATACTGCCGCCGCCGGCCGCGCCCACCGTCAAACTCAAAGTCCTCAACCGGAGTCGACATAAAAAGGAGGCCGTACCTCCTCTCCCCGTAGACATACTCCCAGTGAAGATGGAGACGTCTCCAGTGCACACTGCGACCGCTCCACTCTCGAGGATAGTGTTACCGCAGCCCGAGTTGTACCTGGACGAGGCCAGCACCTCCACGGGGGTCACGGGAGAGGTGCAGGTCTGCGTGGAGAGCGGGGAGCTACCCGTGGTCAGTATACAAGACACAGAGGACTTACCCCTCGGCGATAACATCACTGACGACATATTTTCAATAATGAACTCCGAAGGCATTCAGACCGCAGACGACATCACAAACGCAGCCGACTGGAAGAACATCATCAGAGATATAGGCAACATGCAGGACATGAACTTTTCTCAAACCACCGATAGCCAATCACAAGATATGTACGCACCCGTAGACACATCACTAGCAGGTTACACGATAGCGGAAACCGACTTATCTAATATACAATTTGCCCCTAATACATCACCGCTGCTATCGTCGGTGATCGACGCAAACGTACTGAATACTCAAGCTTTAAAACCGGCCATGGCTCCGGCCGTCCACCCGACCCCCAGCACGCCCACGACCAAATCCCAGTCGAGGTCGAAAACGAGTAAAACGAAATTTAATTTACGAGAATACGATCCGAACAAGCACTGCGGCGTCGTGACGCTGGAGAACCCCAAGCCGTGCACGAGGTCGCTCACGTGCAAGGCGCACGCGCTGTCGCTGCGGCGCACGGTGGAGGGCCGCGCCAAGCCCTTCGACACGCTGCTCGCCGAGCACCGCGCCGCGCGCGACGCCGCCTCCGCCTCCGCCGCCGCCGCCGCGCCTGTCCCGCCGCCCCTCAACCTCCCGCTCCTAGTCACAAGCAACAGCCAGGTCGTCGACCTCGCCACCTTCAACGGCCTCACCGCCGAGCAGCAGGTCAACGACATCTACGCGAGCCTGCTCAGCGTCGAGGACCCCGACTCGGTGCTGCCGGACACGTCGAGCATCACCTCCCTCCTCAACCAGACGCTGCCGGCGGACCTGCTGCTGCCGGACGACGCGGAGCTGCCGGCCGACGTGCCCATCCTGAGCATAGCGTCGCCCGCGGCGCCGTCGCGCGTCGAGGAGCGGCCGGACGAGGGCCCGCCGCCGCTCGTCCCCGGCGACGTGTGCTGGTACTCCTCCTGCCCGCGCCCGCTCGCGCTCTGCACCTTCAACGCCTCGCACGCCGGCGGCGCCGTCACCCTAGGAAAGAAATTCGCGACGGTGCGGAGTAACATAAAGTCCTCTCTCTCGCGATCTCAGTGCAAATCGACGGGCGGCGCGAACAATTACTACTACAATCAGAACGCCCTGTCGTTATCAAAGACTGTACATATGAACGCTAGTAAAACTAATAAGCCCGAAGTGCGTAAACTAATAGTGACGTGTAGTGCGACGAGTAGGAGTGCGGACGTGCAGCAGACGTTGAGTGAGTTGTTCGGCGGGGAGGTGCGGCACAACATGAACGGCCACGTGGCGCACGGACACGCGCACGCGGAGCGCAAGCGCTCGGGCTCGCTCAAGCACTCCAAGCGGCCGCCGCCCTCGGTCCTAGGCTTCTCCCTAGACCCCCTGCTGGCCGACGAAAAGTGCTGAGCACGTTATAAGCAATCACCGGTTGTGTAGTCACATTAATTGTATATTTATTTTCTGTAAATCGAATCGGACACACTTTGTAAAATGTAAAATAATCACGAATTTTTTCCTGAGCGGATTAATGTTACGATAATGTTTAAATCTCATTTTTTTTCGTTGAGAAGCGAACTAATGTTTGTATTATTTTGTATATTATTTATAAGATTTTTTTTAAATCGTTCTCCGATGCGAACTTTGCGTCGGACGGTATGTCAATGAAGAATTAAACTAGATTATACAGATGGTTGTATTTTTTCGAAATGACATATTACTCATTGTTGATACTGAATTGATTACTGATTAAATAAATGGCCTAGGATTAATAATGGTTTAATGTGATGAAAATTTCCATGTAAAAATATAAATACTATTAAAATAAGTCTATCCGTAATAGTAAATCGCCTCCTTTTGAAAATAAAGGCAAATACCTCAATAACGAAAACAAATTGTTTTAATTTTTACATATATTTCTCTGAAAACTATACAGGATGCTATTAAAAAGTTCCGAAATTTGCAAACATATTCCAAAAATACAGGTCAAAAAATTTACTACAACCACCAGGTACAATCAATGTCATATATCAATCTATAGGTACTTTCTTTCAGCATATCTCTACAAATCTAGCTAACGACCCCACAGCTAGATTAACCCGGCACTATACAGAAGATATCCCAGACTTTAGCCTGTACGAGATTAGTCATCATCATCGTCTCAGCTGATGGACGTCCACTGCTGGACATAGCCCTCCCCCACGGATCGCCACAACGACCGGTCTTGCGCTGCCCTCATCCAACGGGTTCCCGCCGCCTTCACCAGATTAGTATGGCTCTCAAACCGCTAAAGAACAACAAGGCGCCGGGTGACGACGGGATAACGGTTGAGCTTCTAAAGGTCGGTGGAAAACCGGTCCTGAAGGCGCTTCAGAAGCTGTTCGATTCCGTCATACTCGAATGAAAAACGCTGCAGGTATAGAACAGAAGTCTGGTTGTGCTCTTCTTCAAAAAGGGCGATAATGCGCTGTTGAAGAACTTTAGACCCAACCTTCTTGGCCATGTCTACAAGCTGTTTTCGAGAGTCATTACGAACTGTCTCGCGCGCAGTTTTGACGACTTCCAGCCACCCGGCAGGGAGACGTTAGATCTCCGAAGCTATTGCACTGGAGGTGGTTTTCAAGGCTCTGGACTGGAAAGGGCTAGGCATCAACATAAGGGGCGAGTATCATGGCGGAGACCACGGAGGAGCTTAGTACAATCATAGCGTAAATACAAAAAGTGGGTGCGCTTAATTGTCGCGGCGAGTCTTTGCTCGCGCGGAGTGCGGGGTGGCTCGCGCGGTGTGCGGAGGGGTGAGGCACCGGCCGTTGAGGTACAACGCAGGTGATGAGGTACTGGGACCGCTCCCCCGCCACCCCCCTCGGAGTTTCCCTACGAGATCGAAACAGTAATGAAGAGATCCGCAGAAGATCCAGAGTAGCTGACATAGTCCAAAGAATAACTAAAATGGCAGTGGGCGGGGCACATTGCTCGCAGAACCGATATGGCCGATAAGTGGTGCCGAGTGGCGACCGACTACCGGAAAGCGCAGCGTGGGTTGGAACCCCCACAAGGTGGACCGAAGACCTGGTGAAGGCGGTCCACCCGTTGGATGACGGCAGCGCAGGACCGATCGTTATGGCGAGTCCTGGGGGAAGCCTATGACCAGCAGTGGACACGGCGTCTGTCGGCTGAGATGATGATGATGATACATATCGTAAGCTAATCTATAGGTATAATAATGATAGATAGACATCTCTAAGTTCCTAAGATATTATCTCCAATGCCCAACACGAGTTGTAAATTTTCTCGAAAGTCTCATTACTTAAAGCTTGTCATAGGTACTTTGTAGGAACTTATTGTATTTTAGAAACACTCTGTATTATTAATTTTCATACCTACTTATAGCTTTTATTATATCGTGAAGCAAGCGACGTTAAGCGCGGGAACCAGCATAATTCAATTCCCATAATAAACAGTTGAGAAAGAGGCACAGTTATGTTGTAACGCGCTTTTTTTAGTCCATTCGTTTTGTGAGCTTCACACATAAATTTAATTTTACATGATATTAAAACAGTAATGGTCTCATCGTAGTCTAAAGTAGAAATTGTCGTTTTAATAAAGTTTCTGCCTACCCCGGAGGTCCATGGTCGTGAATTTGCGTGTGTACCAGATTTTTCCCGCAACTTCCTCCGCACCAGCTCTCTTTAGTCGTAGTGGGATAAAACACATAAGAACCAGTTTTCGAGTCTAATCATAAGCTTTTAAACACAAAAAGTTTTATCATAATCGATCCAGTCGTTTTTGCGCGATGTTCGAACAAACAGACAGGCCAAAAATCATATCGCACTAGACAGCCAGCATATCGTTACCTTCGTTTTTTAAATATTTACAATTTTGTAGAATCAGTTTAGTGTAGAAGGGTGCAATAATGTTATTGTCAAAAGATATAGACCTAGTAAAAAATGTGTGTCAGAACCGCCCAAAACGTAGGTCTCTGTCTACCCTCTAGGAAAAGGCGTGAGTTTATGTATGTATGTATGGTATAGGCCACCCCAAAGATTTCCGTATCAATGTTTGACTGCTGCTAACTATCCTGGAAGAATATGTCCGTCGTCGTGAATTTATGTATGTATTTATGTATATGCTCATATTATGTACCTATATGGTATGAGTTCACCGTTTCAGTTTGCTACGGAGGGCTGTCCCCTACAACCTGTATCATATTTGTACTTATAACTTTTTTCTTTTGGATTTAGTCTTTACCCCGTCGGGGAATATAGTCGTGAGCATATACATTTTTACATTTGCCGAGAGATGTAAGTAATTATAAGGATGTCCTCCATCTTACATATCACCGTCCCAATAAGATCGTCAGCCCAATTAGCGGACATCGCATCGGGCTCCAACGAATGATAGTGGCGTGACATCTTTATTTCAACGCAATATTTTAGCGTTGAGGAACCTTGCGACACCTAAAGTTGGATCGTAGGTTTTCGAACCATGAAAACCACTTCAAAATCGGGTTTAGTTTTGGCGGGCGGGTGCTTGAACAACCTGACGAAAAAATCCAAAAAAAGACGTCCCGTACCCTATCCGAAGTATTTTTTCTGGAATTCGATATCGTTCCACCCGTAGAGATGCAGTGGAGGATTTCATCATCATCAGCTTCTATCTATCGCTATCTAATCATTATCATCTAAATTCGCAGGGTGTATTCAATTAAACAAACGATATAACTCATGAAGAATTTATTTAATTAAATATAAGTCTATTTCTTATTAATATAACACTTAAATAAAGCACTCAACAAAACACGGAGTTTTCCACATGAGTAAATACCCCACAGAGACAAAGCTTCATACAATAGGAGAGCGGACAACTATTAAAATTCCAACTCGAATAAAAAATTATACTAAACACTAACAAGTGACTTCATCAACATAGTTCATCTTGTTAATTAAAAAAAATAGTTTTCAAGGTAAAGAATAACAGAAAATGCGAGTTTAGCGTTATTTTCAATCATTTTTTTACTAAGATATATTTTATGCAGTCCACCAACATATTCCGCTACGATAGGTAGACTACTAGAGCGGCACGTCGGTGTGTGCGTAACCTTTCACCGACAAGTTCACTCACACGTCGGCCGTGGACAAAATTGCTCGGCCAGTGGAAAATCTACAGGGTGAAATTAATATCATTAGCATCCTTTTAAACTAAGAGTCTACCCATCAAACTGAACAACTTTTACTATGGGAGCAATCCAATCGGAGCAAAAAAAATCTGCTGTTGCATACATTTGGTTCCCATACACGTAGGCAGCGGCGGCGGGTGCAGTTTAGTATGGGACAGCAGATTTTTTTTTGCTCCGATCGGTTTGCTCACATAGTAAAAGGTGTCCAGTTTCAGGTAGACTCTTAGTTTAAAAGGATGCTAATTGCTAATGATATCAATATCACCCTGTATAGGCGTTGTGCGTCACGTGGACATTTTGTGTCTCCCTGAGTCGGCGCACACCTGGCGAAGCGCAGCGCAGAGCATTTATTGCCAAACCATTATAGACTTTGCTTGCGTTGAAATATAATCGCAAATCAATTGACACAACTTTCGCCTCAAGTTGCTTCGATGCTCTCGGAGACTAGTAGTTGTGTTAATTGAATTTCGATGTTATTTCACCGCAACAAAGTCTTTAATGGTTTAAGTGAAAAAAAAAAAACTGCGATGCGCTTCGCCAGGTGTGCGCCGGCCTTTCGATGTTTTGTCTGTGTGGGGATATTTACTCATGTGGTTTTTCCTGCAAATAAAGTGAACAGATTTTACAGGAAATTCTTAAAAGATAATTTAATTTTTCTTCTTTATTTTCCCGCCTTTCGTTTTTGACTTCACAATACCCTTGAACTGTTTCGTATTAACTGCCTTTTTCCTGTGAACAAGGAATAAAATTTAAGAAAAATATTCATTGTCCTGGTGTCAAAAGATTCAAATCATCCTAAGAGGCCATGGACACGGACTTGAAAGAAATACGGACCGAATATTGCACTAAAAAGATGTGAAGCATGCAAGGTAATACAATCTCGTTTGTTCTACAAGGGACCTACACTCACACAGATGCACTAGCTATAGGCGCAGGTGCTACAACCCGTCACCTTATGTAGCGCGTGACAGCACGCACACAAAAGAAATGGGTGCTTCACTCATGATTAGACGAGATTACGTCTGGTTCTTAAGTAAAGTAAAGTAAAGTAATCTTTATTTGCTATTAATCAGGGTACACAAAAATTACAGGTGGTCAGTACAGTAGAGGATCTCCTAAATCAGCCATTAACAATGGCACGCAAATATTTATACATTAATACATTCTTCTTTTAAGTCTGTGGCCATGGGCTGAAAAAAGTTTGCTAGAACTCCCAATACCAACTGTGATAGCAAAATAAAACTGACCTCTTATTAAGATTAGTCCTGGACAGGGGTACGTAGGCGTAGGGGTCGTGCTTGCCCTTCTTCTTGATGTCTCCCTTTGCCTTCTTCGATCTGTACTCCGTGCCGACGGTTGACGCCACTGATGCTGCCGACCCTAGGGGTCTGAAATAAAACATTATTTTAGAAAGAGGAATCAATGTTCGATGAATTCGGTATGTCAAGTTTTTTTTTGTCTTCATTTTTATATTTTTTACGGACAGAAGACATAATTTTAAGATACCTATTTCATTCTTATTGCGATTCATCGAGTTTATCAATATAAATTTAATTTTTAAATTATTTTGATCTGTAATCTCTAAGTGCAAAAATGGTGGAGAGAAAATAATTCGAACTCCATGGAGAAAAACTACATACAGCTGTATTTAAAAAAATTAAAACCTGCCTCCTCTTTCTAACTCTATGCTGGAAAAAGATACGGCAACATCAAATGTCAAATTCTGACATTGTGAAAGTATTTTTTTTTCTTAATGGCCGGTTATTTTAAGTTGATTTTATGTTTACCAAGGAGTTGACAGGTATGCCAGTGACGTCACTGCACGGACCGAAAAACGACGTTATTTTATTTAAAATATCTGTAATCCTTTCATTTTAAAATCTATGACATAGAAAATATGATTATTGAGACAATTATCTCGAAATGGTTTTCAATTCAGCCCTCCAAAAAAAAACTTGACATACCGAATTGTATAGAACTACAAAGACTCGCAGGCCTGTGAAGGTGATAAACATGAACGCTTTAGGGTCGATTCACACCAGAAGAGCATTGAAAAGCAGCAATCTGATCACTAGTAACTAAAGGTTAAATTGATTGATAAAGGATGGGTGACCATTTAGTTCATCTCGAGCGTTTCCGTGCTTCAGAAGGCACGTTAAGCAGTTGGTCTCGGATAGTTCCGTCAGATGGCACTGTAACTATTCGTTAAGCCAGGTCAGAGGCCTATTGAGGCGACTTAAAAATTCTCTGACAGCAAGTTGACCTGACCACTACCTTTCCTCCACCAACACGCACTGGGCCCGCGTGGTGGAGTATGGCCCACTCCCTCTCATCCTTATTCGTGAGAGGAGGCCTTTGCCCTGCAGTGGGATTCTATAGGCTATAACATACTTTTTGATTTGCAATTGCGTCGCCAATGCGGCAGCCCGCATCGCTCCAAATAAATTTGACCTTTATTCACTAGTGATAAGATTGCCGCTGCGAGCAAATGCTCTCCGATGCTCTTCTGCATGGCTAGCATTGCAGTGTGATATAGCGGTATCACGCCTTCGCTCTCTTCCTATTTGCGCGCGAACGAACGAAATAAACCCTCGACCCTTAAGGTCTATCCACAAGGGTGGTAAAATATTGCTGTTATAGTTTTATAAACACACACACAATGTGTACATAAATATCACACACAATGTGTCTTCATTGAGGATATTCATGTTGGTGTTCATGACTCTAAATCACAGATTTTTCAATAATCGTACTAGACCATAGTTTAATACGATTGTTTTTTATAAAATTGTCCATCTTATCGCCTTAGACTTATTCACCGCCCGTAGCATGGCATGGCACGATATAGCGCTATCGCGCCTCAGCTCTTTCTTTTTGCGCGCCTACGAACGAGATAAAAGGCGTTATACAGCCTTATTACGGCCAGTGGCCATAGACAAACGTAAAAATAAAATCGGTCAAGTGCGAATCGGGCTACTCGCGCATCGAGGGTTCCGTACCACACCACCACAGAACACAACATATTAACTTGGGAAAAAGAAATTTCTCCGGGACCTTAAACGCGAGACCGACTCACACTTGGCCATTTTTTATTATTTGTTGTTATACTCTAGAGTTTGCTCTATAATCGCACCAAATATGACGCTTGTATGTATTACCGTTTTTACGATAGAGCGAGAAGACAAAACGTTTATTAAAACTAGTTTCTTGTTAAGAACCCCCCTTAACTTTTATCTTTTTGACAATTTTATTATTTGTTATCCGCCGTAACGACGCATATTCTGTGAAAATTTCAACTATCTAGCTATTACGGTTCAAAAGATACAGCCCTAAATAGGTAGGACGGACTGACAACGTAGGCTTAGTAATAGCACAGATTAGATAATACTATACAGTACAGATGCCCAACGTCAAACAATGGAACGCGACTGCCGTAACTCGGGCAACTGTTCGGGCACATTTTCTCAGTAGCGGACAACCGTATTTACTAACGCCATCTAGTGATCCATGAAGTTCGTGTAACGTGTTCGTTTTGTCCGCACCAAGCCCACGCCTTTAGTAGTAAAGCGTTATTCCAATAGATGGCGGTAGTGTTGAGCGAGTGAATGAGAAATGGCGCGGAAATCGTGTAATATATCGGTACCGGCCGGGGCGGACTCCGGGGTGCGCCGGCACATCGCTGTCATTGCGCCAGGGCACTCTGTACATACCTACCTATGGCTAGAGTATATTGTTTCGGAAGCAAGTTGAGCTTACGTAAAAATTGTATCGATTTGCGTTGCGCCTGCAAGTATTATAATTCTTTCTTTCCACTCCTAGTCCAATCATTTTAGGGTTTGACCGTAATAATAATTTCATCTATCGCTGAAACTTTGCAGTGTGATAAAGTAAAGTAGGTACCTATACAGATTACGATTGACAAAAACGGGGACAAAGAAAAATAACCTATTTGTTGGTTATTGGTTTGTCCCCGCCTGCAATACCTACCTAATAAGTAATAACATTCAAATTGTATTAATTTGCCCAAGCAAAGTTATTATAGCTGATTTAAGGAGCTTGTTTTTATCTTTTTAGTTAATAGTTTTTTATGCAGTCGGGTTTTTTGTTTTTCTAAATAATTTAGTTTATTTCATACTTTTTAGTCTTGTGTCAAAATGGTTGCATAAAAATACTATAATATATATATAATTGGAATCTGCTCTTCACCAGCTTTCATTTGATACCCATATTGTATTTTTTTACGAAAAAAATTGGATTCTCCCCCCTCTCTTTTTTAATTCGCATACGCCATATTAAAATAATGTACCCTATGTCACTCTCACGATTTTTACGAATGTAACGACACCTCATATGTTATAATCCATCAAGCTGTTTAGGCTGTAGGGCGTGCCAAAGAAATAGACATACAAACATACATACATACATACATACATACATACATACATACATACGCTCGAAAAACATAACCCTCCTTCTGTCGCAGTCGGGTAAAAATAATCTAGGACCGAAAAAAAAACTAGGTGATTTGTCAACCGTAATCAGGAGTGCGATTTTTGAATGTCATACGTCGAACTCAGCAGTAGCAAATGTCAAAATTACTATGAAGATATGCATCTTTCTACTGCTGATTTGACTTTCAAAAATCATACTTCAGGAGTGAGATTTTTGAAACTCAAATCAGCAGTGGAAAGATGCATATCTCCATAGAAATTTTGACATTTTCAACTGCTGAATTCATCGAATGAGATTCAAAAATCGCACTCTATGGAGTGGATCTCATCAATTCTTGATTTTATTAAAAGAATGACCATTAGGTAGGTAAGTACTCATAAATAACATAAGTACAATATTTTATTCGGCGCTTACGGTGCGGTGTGAACCTGGCGTCCGCACAAAGCGGCAACGTCGCGTCGTCAAAGGCGAAGCCGTGGTCAACAAACAAATGTGATTTCGGTGTGCGTCAGAACCGCGGGTGTACTCCACCTATTACGAAGTAATCTATATAAATAAAATGTACCTGTTGTGTACCTCTGTGTACCTTTCTTAAAATTCTGTGTATCTAACCATGAAAGGAGATATGCATAAAATAAGGTACACCCGCCACCCTGTCGTCAGGATGGCGGGTGTACCGATAAACGATAAACAAACTTCAACAAACTATTTACTACCATTTGGTACCTATTATGTACCTGTAGAAAAATGCATCTGTCAGAAAAAATTGTTAACCTAACCGAGTATATTAATAAAAAAAATCGGATACTTTAATAAGGCTTAAATGACTACTTATAACGTTCTTTCGTGTTTCAAACGACGATTAATCATATTATAACATACATTCATAACATAATAATAAACCCAAAATAAAACAATACTTAAAAATCAACATTACATAAGTTTTAATTGAAAATAAAAATAAAAACTTCTTTAACTCATAACATAACATTTTATTTCTGACCATATACAATACAACGCAATGAGCGATCATTTGTCGGGCTTCGTGTTATAGTACTGTCGGTTAGTTATTATTGTATGGTGCAAAATTACTAACATAAAAACTTAAGTCTTACAGATCACAAGTCACAACACAACCCGCAGTAACGAAAAAAAAATTTTAACAAAAAATTTAAACCGACTTCTAAACTACAAAGGTAAAAATAATAATATTGTAGTCGTTGACTTTTACATTCGCATCTATAAGAACATTAATTTGTCTTATCGGCATCGGTGTGAAGCTGGTACGATTCGCGGGCTTGCAGTAATTTTTTGGCTTGGCTTGGCTTGACACCGACTCCAATAAAACAAATTAATGTTCTTATAGATGCGACTGTAAAAGTCAACGACTGCAATATTATTATTTTTACCTTTTTAGTTTTGATGTCAGTTTTAATTTTTTGTTAAAAAAATTGTATTTCAAAATTTTTTGTGTTGAAATCTAGGTGAAATACATTAGCTCTACACCTCACTCGATTTAAAAAAAATCCAATCCATCTTTCGTACAACATTTCTGTTTTTGGGTTACTGTTATCTTTATGCCATATTTCGATTCAAAAGATACAAAAATGAGCGAGTTAATGAGGCGGGCATACAGACACACAGACAGACAGAATGGACGAAAGTATAAGGGTTTCTTGTTTGACTACGGAATCCTAAAAACGACGAACATTACCGACCGCCGCTATGATCAATTAAATCTATGTGTTTCGGTACCACAGACTCTTGTGTTCGGTACCTATATCCATGAAGTTTAACTATAAAGTTATTATACGTTTAAACACAACAGTATGACCAAGAAGCAGTACAACAGTATCGCTATCTCATACGCGGTTACACTGATCTGATGTTCCGTCTACCAATATAGTAATTTAAAAAAAATCTTAGTCTATGGTGTGCGTGCTGTCGCACCGTCGCGGGGTACATAATGACGGCGGGTTGCAGGACCTGCGCCTAGAACTGGTGCATCTGTGTGAGTGTAGGCCCAGAACAAACGAAATTGTAGGACCTTGCATGCTTCACATCTTTCTAGTGTAACATTACGTCCGTCTTTTTTACATATTTGTTATTTTGTCGATTTTTTCAACAAGCGCTGAATCTATTTCGTGGGACCACCTCGGAAGTATGACCTACCAAACAAAATAAGAATCATCAAAATCAATTCACAATTGGCGGAGTAATCGCGTAACAAACATTAAAAAAAAAATCATACGGGTCGAATTGAGAAACTGATCCTCTTGTTGAAGTCGGTTAAAAATAGTAGATTACACACCGAGGACAGGAAAGTAAGGAAAGTCTCAGATTTCATGTATAGGTGTAGAGGTTAGTGTACTATTTTTCTCCTCGACGGAGGTGGAAAGCGACGACTTCGTTGAGCGCAGTGGGACGACAATTGACGCTTTCCGTCCGGAGGGGAGAAAAAAAAAATGTACAAGATTTTTAAATTTCGAGATTACAATTTTTTTCTATACTGTCATGTTTTTCAACTGAGCTCAATACCCATACGTAATAGTAAGAATGTCTAAAGTTGCCATACAAAGCTATAAGACCAGATGAAAAAGTCAACTTTGATCGGTCTTATAGCTTTGTATGGCAACTTTAGGTTAGGTAATAACTAAACGGCAATCGGTAATCTTTTAGGTAATTAAAATGTCCCGTGGCTATAGTACTATAACACTAAGCCCGACAAATGATCGCTCATTGCGTTGTATTGTATATGGTCAGAAATAAAATGTGATGTTATGAGTTAAAGAAGTTTTATTCTTATTTTCAATTAAAACTTATGTAATGTTGATTTTTAAGTATTGTTTTATTTTGGGTTTATTATTATGTTATGAATGTATGTTATAATATGATTAATTGTCATTTGAAACACGAAAGAACGTTATAAGCAGTCATTTATGCATTTTTCTACAGGTACACAATAGGTACCAAATGGTAGTAAATAGTTTGTTGAAGTTTGTTTATCGTTTATCGGTACTCCCGCCATCCTGACGTCAGGGTGGCGGGTGTACCTTATTTTATGCATAGCTTCTTTCATGGTTAGGTACATAGAATTTTAAGAAAGGTACACAGAGGTACACAGCAGGTACCTTTTATTTATATAGATTACTTCGCAATAGGTGGAGTACACCCGCGGTTCTGACGCACACGATTTGCGGCTTTCTTATTTACTGCCCGAGGTTAGTATACTATTTTTCTCCTCGACAACGCAAAGTATGTATTGATGTGGTAGTGCCATCTATCAGAACGCAGAATAAACACTACAAAGTCGTCAATCATATCAATTCACAACGATCCACGTGATACCAATTATTGCCGCCAGAGGGTAGGATGAGAACAAATTTTAATTTAATAAAAAATGTGAATTTGATGAACAAAGTCATTGCTTGATTTTCCGAGACTCATGAGATTTTTTTGTAGTCAGATCATGTATTTTTAGTATACAATTTTCACTTTTACGTAAACATTAATTACAAATCGATACCATAACGCCATCTATTGCCATTGTTTTGAACTGAAATTTCACTTGTATGGGATAGGACACCATGGTAATAGGGTCCTGTTTTCATCCTTTGGGTACGGAACCCTAAAAATATCAAAATTTAAACGTCACGATCATCTTCAATTCTGAACCTTACTTGTTGACAATAAAGCTCACCTGTGTATACCCTTCCCTCCGGCCTTGTACTTGGAGCCGACGGTAGCCATAGAAGCTCTGCTCCGGTTGGTCTAGCCACTCTTTATGCTCAGAATGTCCTCGTATTGCTCCAGTATTGAGAAGTTACGACGATCACGTTCAATTCTGAACCTTAAGCGTTGACAATAAAGCTCACCTGTGTATACCCTTCCCTCCTGCCTTGTACTTGGAGTCGACGGTGGCCGTAGAAGCTCTGCTCCGGTTAGTCTTGTACATTAAGGTATTATACCTTACAGGAATAGAGCAACTGACATGAGTTGTCAAATGAAACCGTTTTTGGATGTTTTCAGGAGACTATTCGCAGGCGAAAATTCGAATACTGTCTATAATTCAGAGTCTAACGTGAAATCGTGGATAAATTAATGAAGTAGTGTCAGTATATTACACAAAATTATCTACGATTTCACTTTAGATTCGCAATTATTCACGGAAACCGAATTGTAAAAATTTGCATTTGGAGATTAGAAAACTGTTCTATTGCCTCGCGTCACGTATCTCTTTCTATTATACAGTGGTGCCGCTAGGTACATCTAGCTCCGTCAGCTGTCAGTTCCTCTATTCCTGGTACAATACCTTTATGGTCTTCCCACTCTTTATGCTCAGAATGTCGTCGTATCGTCGTTGGCCTCCCGTCTTGAGAAGTTTTGACGATCACGTTCAATTCTAAACCTATACACCTGTTTCTCCTGTTTTCATTCTGAACCTGACAATAAAGCTCACCTGTGTATACCCTTCCCTCCGGCCTTGTACTTGGAGCCGACGGTGGCTGTAGAAGCTCTGCTCCGGTTAGTCTTGCCACTCTTTATGCTCAGAATGTCCTCGTATTGCTCCAGTATTGAGAAGTTACGACGATCACCTTCGATTCTGAACCTTAGGCGTTGACAATAAAGCTCACCTGTGTATACCCTTCCCTCCTGCCTTGTACTTGGAGCCGACAGTGGCTGTAGAAGCTCTGCTCCGGTTGGTCTTGCCACTCTTTATGCTCAAAATGTCATCGTAACGTCGTTTGGCTCCAGTTTTCAGAAGTTTTGATGGCTTACTGTCTTTTCCTTCGTCATCTATCGGTTATTAATTAAAGATTTGAATTAAGTCACATTTATAAAGCAGTTGGCTATCAGTTTCTATAAGGAAGCGATGATAGCCTACAAATAAGAATGTATAGAAGTGTAAATTAAGCTCAAAAAGTGGCACCAAAAAAAGTGTACCGTGTTCTAAATAGCAATGCCGGAAAGTGGCGTCATTTTTTTAATTATTTTTTTGAGCGTCCACCAACCACTCCTTGTTTTTATGGAAGATATTGATGTGCTGAACAAAACAAAGTATTACAATCATACCTCTACATGCAGTACCAACGGAGATATAAAGGTCTGAAATGTCAGAGCATGAGGGGCATGCTCCAGTCACAGTTCACAGTACTAGAATTCTGACATTTCAGACCTTTATATCTCCGTTGGTACTGCATGTAGAGGTATGATTGTAATACTTTGTTTTGTTTAGCACATCAATATCTTCCCTAAAAACAAGGAGTGGTTGGTGGACGCTCAAAAAAATATATACTTAAAAAAAATGACGCCACTCGCCCATACTAAATCGGCATTGCCATTTGTTCTTTAAAAACTGTACCTAGCCGCCAAAACTCATACAAAATGTAATTTTTCATTGGGTGCCAAAAATTATTTCGATTTTGTTTAGAGTTATTCTTATTCGTAGATGATAGCCCATACGGAAGAGAGCTTGCGCCTCAATAATGAGGCGGCGGTTCGATTCCTGGCCTGTACCACTAAGTTCTACGGAATTTATGTACGGTTGTATTTATCACTAGTGTTTACCCGCGACTTAATCGGGCCAAATTATATACCAGATTTTAAGTCAGATCATAAGCTACCAAACAAAAACAGTTTCATCAAAATCGGTTCAGTAGTTTTTGCGTGATGCGCGAACAAATAAACAAACAAACACAAAAACAAACAGAAAGACAAAATTTCTAATAAAAGGTTGATTTCGGGTCAGGGATACCTAAAAACCATATCGTAATCTTTTTTTTTGTAAATGTCTTCAATGTACAGACACACTTGATTTACAGTTTTATAATAGTTTAGATTTACTAGCTCGGCGGCGAAGGAAAACATCGTGAGGAAACCTGCATTCCCGAGAATGAAAAGAAAATACCACAAGTTCGGAGGTATGCGTAACATATGGGTGAGCTTGGGGCGAACACAACGGATCAGCGATTGTCTAAGTGTTACATAACGGCCCATGCTTGCAATTGCCCAACCACAAATAATAATAATAAAACATATCCGTTCTGTATTCTCTCTGCCCACTCCGATGAGCGACAAGCGTGAATATACGAATGAAATAATTAAAATGAAACCACCCATGTGCGTCCCTTTTGACTTTTGACGTCCCGGTCACCCAAAATGTTAAACTGCTCTGCGTCCCGAAGTCCGCCCGCCGGCGAAACCGGTTTGCACAAGAACAACTGATTTCAACTGCTAATAACTTTGAACTTAGACCAATCAGTGATGAGTATTCTACACCAATGGAAAGCTTATATCCTTACCTGATCACATACAAGTGAAAATAATCCCTAGGATAAAGAAATAAAGTACAGAATGGCTTAGAGTCATAGGTCGCGATGTCGCGACTTCGGGACGTAAAGGATCGAAATCAGCTGACCGGATATCGCGACTTCGGGACTTCAAAGGTTGAACGACGATGGGTAAGTGTACTACAGCGACAGCAGGATTTCGGTGGATCAGAAATTAAACCTACCGATCAATCTCGGCGAAAGCTCCACCGGTAAGAGTGCAGCAAAAAAAAAATCTGCCATCCCATACATTTGGCTCGAGTAGGTTTGCAGTTTTGTATGGAAGAGCAGATTTTTTTTTTCGCGATTTCGATGTTGGTGTCATAGAGAAAGTTGTTCAGTTTGACGGTCTGATCATCCCCTTAAAAAAGTGTCAGCATTTTCAGAAGGACCCAGTATAAAATTAAAAAAAAAATAATAATAAAAATTTATTTAAGCTATTATTATAAAACTGTAACTGAAGTGTGTCCGTACATTGAAGATATTTACAAAAAAAAGATTACGATATGGTTTTTAGGAATCCCTGACTCGAAATCAACCTTTTTTAGAAATTTTGTTTGTCTGTTTGTTTGTGTGTTTGTTTGTTTGTTTGTTCGCGCATCACGCAAAAACTACTGAACCGATTTTGATGAAACTTCTTTTGTTTGATAGCTTATGATCTGACTTAAAATCTGGTATATAATTTGTGCGGACGAAGTCGCGGGAAAACACTAGTTACTTATATTACTCTTTGGTGTGTGGGTTAATACGCAAATTAATCACTTACCAGTATCGTCAGTATCTGTATCAACGTCTCCACTCGGTTTCGGTTCATCATCATCATCACCACCGTCGTCGTCTGTGATGATCAGCCTGCCGTCCGGCGCCATCTTGAATCCGCCGTCTTTCTTCTTCTCCTTCACTTCTATTGCTTTCTTCTTTTGCGCTGGGTTTGTTCCTGTTAGGAAAGTGAGACGTTGATTTTAGGTTTGGCACAGAATAGATACTATTAATTAGTACTAGGTACAGTCAGCATCAAAAGTATCTAAACATGTCAGGCGTTCAAAAACATATGAACAATTACACGAAAATAAACCTTATTTCCTACTAGATAATATTTGTTTTCAACTTAACAAATAATAGCATGACAGATAAATTAATTTGATTTCTTTGAGAGTCGAAATAAGGTTTGCTATCGTAAAGTTGTTCAGATATATACCTAACATGCTTAGATACTTTTGGTGCTGACTGTACTACATACAGAATGGCTACTCCCTGTCCCTCTTCAGGGCACTTGTCTGCGTGAAATTATCTCGTTAGTTAGGGGAGTAATGTCATATCTTAAAATACCAATGCCCTACCATAAAAATTTATCAAGCCGCTATTACCGCCTTTACCATGTATGGGCAAGCGAAGCACAAGCTTTCAAATTGACATATTCTAGCCGCAATCACGTCGCAAGGCTGGGCATTTTGAGCTCGCTTCGTTTGCTTATTGATTTTGTTATACCGCTAAAGTTCGTCACAACCGAATCGTATCTCTACGTGAAATTTCGAGCTAACTTCGCTCACTCTGACGCAGACTTATGAAATTAAGTTGCAGTGCTAAGTTCGGGCTCGCTTCACTTGATCCAACTAGATAGGCTAATCGTACCAACATCTTTTTGAGAGTTGGTGTGTGAAATTTCAAGCTCGCTTCGAGTGGTGTTTTGGGCGTGCAAAGCTAATGGAACTCGTACAACCATCGTTTCCAGTTATGGTGTGTGAAATTTCGAGCTCACTTCGCTCGCTCAGTTTTTTCTCCTGTTCTTCCCTGGGATACAGCATTAATTTCTCCATCCTAAAAACTTGTTTTTGGCTTTCACCCTACCTTTAATTCAATTCTAGCTACGGCCCTGTGTCGTTTAAATGTCAGGGCCCCTAGACAAAGTATCTTTCGATTAGCGTTAACGACAGTAGAAAACATAAAATTGTATGGACTTGACGTATGGTGACGAAAGCAAACGTTAAAATGTTTCGATCGCCAATGTCAAATCCATACATTCTGTCATTTTCTACTAGCGTCAACGCCAATAGGTGACAGTTCGCTTAATCGGGTCGATTTTCACGAAACTGGCCCTAGTTATTCTCGTACCCTACCAACCAAATAACAATAAATACCTGTTATCTTCCTAGCAGCCGACACGTCAGCCAGGTCCACAATGTTCTCCGGGTCGTCCTGGATCCACGCCTGGGTCCTCTTCTTCTTGGCCTTGGGCCTCTGCTCCTCCTCATCCATGAACTCCATCTCTGAGTCCGAGTCTTTGAGGATATCTTCCAGAGTTTGAGAGGTGCCTTTGATCGGTGTGTCTAGTTCTGAATCTGAGTCTTGTTCCCTGGAATTGCAATGAGATTAGTAAGTGCCGATTGTGCATTTTAAGAAAGCAATTACTTTTTCTGTAGGATCCCGCTGCAGCGAAGGCCTCATGGACCATGTGCAGAACGGTGACAAAAACTCCAAGTTAGTGGTCAACTTGATGGCAGAGCATTTTCAAGGCGCCTTAGGGTCAGCAAAGACGGACGGAGTGACGGCGAAGCGAGACGCTTCAAGTATGATTTCATTTTGCTGTACTAATCTCTAATAAGATTAGGTAAAGATCATCTAATAGGCTTATTACACCTTCCTAAATTCAGATTCTAATAAGAGGGACAGAGCTATAGGTTAGAACGGGACGTTGTAAGTACTTTTTTAACTTATAGCTCTGTCCCTCTTATTAGAATCTGAATTTAGGAAGGTTTATATAGGTTAGAACGGGACGTTGTAAGTACTTTTTTAACCTATAGCTCTGTCCCTCTTATTAGAATCTGAATTTAGGAAGGTGTAATAAGCCTTTAAGCTTAGCCTTACTTGCTTCAACCTAGGTTAGCAATTAACTCCAGGTAAAATGGCTCTCAATTGTTTTTCTATACAGGGTAAATTTTATATCACTGCGGATAGCTTCAGCATGTATTCTACTCATCAAACTGAACAACTTTCACTATAGAGCCAACTTCGAAATCGCGAAAAAAATCAGCTGTCCCATACAAAACTGCAGTTCCTATTAGACTCAAATGTATGGGGGACAGCTGTTTTTTTTCGCGATTTCGATGTTGGCTTCATAGTGAGTTGTTAAGATTGATCAGTAGAATACATGCTGAAGCTATCCGCAGTGATATAAAATTTTTCCTGTATAAAAAACATGGGTTTCAAAAACAAACTAAGGGTTGAACTACACATGGCCGCACGCGATCGCATTTTTCCGTCGCTCCATCCTTTTCTGTCGCTCAGGAACGTCATTTGCTAGAGCATATAAGATAGACGGAACGGAACAGCACGCCGCGTGCGATCGCGTTCCGTCTATCTTATATGCTCTAGTAAATGACGTTCCTGAGTGACAGAAAAGGATGGAGCGACGGAAAAATGAGATCGCGTGCGGCCATGTGTAGTTCAACCCTTAACCTGATAGGCTGACACAAGTGGGGGTTAAAGAGTAGTTGAATACTATCTTCTCTTACCTCTGTCCATCCTTCATCCTCTTCTTCCTATTATCCATCTTCCTTATATTCCTCAGTCTCCTCAACATGACTTCATCTTCCTTAGGGATCAGTTTCTCCACGGTATCAGCACCGAACTTCCTTGCCATCCTGGTCAGGAAGTAGCCTATTTCGAGGCGGGAGTGACGCTTGCAATCTTCCTGCATTGACGATAAGGTCTTGAAGATGATGGGCAGGGATCCGGCTAAGACGTCTGTTGGTAGAACTTTTGTGTAGACCTGTGGAGGGAATTTTGCTTTGATGTCAGGGTTCGAAATTATCAAGATAATTATTTTCTTTCATTCATCATTGATAATTATCGGATAATTATCCAAGCCGATTCTTAATTTTGAGTAAAATTTCTAGCTAAAAGTTCTAAAATTGCTGTTTTTGTTTTAATACACTCTTATCCACACCGACCAGCTCATAGTCTTCGACATTTTCGTTTCTCATCACAATGAATAACAAATAATTGAGAAAAAACTTAGATAAAATAAAATTAATGGATAGGCCTAAAGCGCGATAAGTTGAAGCAAACTACTGGTGCACTTGGTCCATACAAACTAGCGCCATTATCTGTCAAATCTAGGGAACTTGCATACAAATTTGAAGTAAACCTTTCATTTGTTTTGCCTCATTTTTCTGGTTTGAAATGTTCGCTTAAGGCCTATCCATTGATTTTATTTTGATATAAGAGAAAAACGACAGAAAACAGTGAGAAAAATTACCTTGTGATTGTGAGCTTCTTTTTTCACGGATCATGATCAGATATACATGGCCTGACATTGCTTACTCAAGCTTTTAGTTTTTTCAATTAATTTTATAATTATCAAGATAATTATCAACGTAAAGATAATTATCAACGTATAATTATCAAGATAATTATCAACGTATAATTATCAAGATAATTATCAACGTATAATTATCAAGATAATTATCAACGTATAATTATCAAGATAATTATCAACGTATAATTATCAACGTATACTTATCAACGTATACTTATCAAGATAATTATCAACGTAATCATCAATGATAATTATCACTTCGGACCCTGTTTGAAGTTGTGAGAAAACAATGCATAACCAAGGCATATCGCTCACAGAATGAATACGGAACGGTCGAGACACGGTCGGTTAAGTCACGCCTCCTCTATTATTTGAGTGACAGTTGACAGAGTAGAGGCGTGGTCGAAGCATAAAGGCCTCCGCACATTGCAGCGATTTTATCGAGCGATAATATCGCTGCGATTTTGCGATAATTGTTCCCAGTACATTTTGTATGGGGACGCGTGAGATCCTACACACTGCCGCGATATTATCGAGCGATAATATCCCTGCGATTTTGTTCCGATGCAATCTCTTTAGACCACATTTAGTGATGGGGCGCATGCGTGACATATCGCTCGATAATATCGCTGCAATATGCGGAGGCCTTAAAGCTACTATACCTTACAGGAATAGAGGAACTGACATGAAATGAAACTGTTTTTGACAACTTATCGGCAGTGAAACGTGAAATCTTTGCGGCGAACGTCTCCAGCAGACCCTGCACTGTCTTTAGGCCCATCTCCTCCGAGAGGTTGAAAGGGCTGATGTCATTTAGACTCCAGAACTAAACATTTTTAGCGCAGTCGGTAGGATCAACATACCTTAAGGAAGCTCAATGCAGCGGCCACAATCTCCCTATTGCTGGACAGCATCTGTGCGGCGAACGTCTCCAGCAGACCCTGCACTGTCTCTAGGCCCATCTCCTCGGAGAGGTTGTAAGAGAGCTGATGTAATTTAGACTCCAGAACAAAACATTTTTGGCGCAGTCGGTAGGATCGACATACCTTAAGGAAGCTCAAGGCTGCGGCCACAATCTCCCTATTGCTGGACAGCATCTGTGTGGCGACTGTCTCCAGCAGACCCTGTACGGTCTCCAGACCCATCTCCTCGGAGAGGTTGAAGAGGGCTGACGCTACGGCGCGGAGGGTAGCGCTTACTATGCGGGGGAGGGGAGCTGACAGCCCTGATAGGAGGAGGGCGACGAACGCTTGCATGCCTGTTGAGAAATAAAATGTTATCCGTAACACAATCCATTCACATCGAGAGGTAACCTACAGTGCGACATAAAAGAGTAGAAAATAAATGAGGGCGCTGCCTCCACGCAAGAACGTCAAAATCACGCATAAGCTGGCAATACCGACCTACAATTTGTACTAAAATATTTAGTTCCTGCTGTCACCGTTTTCGCACTGTAATTAATTGATGAAACAATTACGGTGAGTAAAATGTAGTCTAAGTCAAAGTCAAAGTGTCTTTATTGCAAAACTATAGGTTGTAACAAGGTCTTACAATTATAATACAAAATATGAGCCTCTATAGCTTACCAGAAACGGTGTACAATCTTACATTAAAATATGATAAAGTTCTATAATTATGTCAACTACCTACAAAATTATTATGATTTGATACAATTTAATAAACTTTCAATTAATGATCAATTTATAATTACAGTCGTGCTTTGTCAGTAAAATTAACATATTATTAAATTTTTGTCTTATCATCTAAAAACTCTTGAACACTGTAGTATAGCTTGTATGAATAAACAAGTCCTCTGTAAAAAAGGTTACTATAAACTCGATGATTATTTGAATGACCAAAATGTCTGGTCTTGACAATGTTACACTATGTAATTCAATATTTGTACTTTGTATATTTTGTTTTGTTTAAAAGAAGTGTGTTGTAGAGTTTCTGGCCGCATCTTCTCTACAACGGAACACCTTCCGAAGCGGTGGTAGAATCAAAAATGACGTCAAAAAGTTATCTATGTGATATTATTTTGAATAAAAATTTTGACTTGACTTGACTTGACTATGTAGTGTCCGCTATCTATTAAAATAAAATAAAAAACCGGCCAAGTGTGAGTCGGACTTGTCACCGAGGGTTCGGTACCACCAGACAATATTTTAATTAGAAAAAAAAGGAATGTTCTCCTTAGCGCGAGCCCGACTCATAATTGGCCACTTTTTTATTTGTTGTCGTTATACTGTAGAGCTGGCACTATAATCACACCACGTTTGACGTTTGTATGTTTTACCGTTTTTACGATAGAGCGAGGAGAAAAAAACGTTGTAAAATCTAATTTCTTGTATTATTAATTTTTTTTTTATTATTTGTCAACAAATCCGCCATAATAACGCATATTCTGTGAAAATTTCAACCGTCTAGCTATTAAAGAATGATGTCCACTTTTTCAAATAATCTCAGTTTTTTTTCGATATTACTTTTATTCCTCACTACCAAATTAAATCAAATTACTACCAATGTAAATGGAATTAACCTTTAGTTTTTCTATATCAATATTGATTGTATAGATCAACCACATAGTACTGTAATTACTTCAACTAAATCAAAGAAAAATTGACAGGTAAACGAATGTATGGGAAGTGGTCATGATTCATTCAAAAGATACAGCATTTTAAAGATAGGACGGACGGACGGACTGACGGACATAGGCGTAGGCTTAGTAATAGGGTCCAAATAGGGTATAAATTAACAAAATCACACTAACCTCCTTCCTGTCCCTTCAGCACGTTGCCAACACTGTTAATAAGGTTGAACGCACACTGCCGGCACTTAGAGTTTATATCTCGGGTGCATATCACTGATTCAGCTATCGCACTCTTTAGTAGCTTGCTTTCCGCGTTCAGGTAGGGTGTCGTGTTGATTAGGTGCTCTATACATCTGGAAATAAGGTTGTGTTTTGAGTGATAATGATTTGATAAACATAATTTGACTAATCAAGTATACTCCGTTCAGGAATTAGAGCGACAAAATGTAAACAAAGAAACGTCACTGTCAAAGTGACATTACGTGGTTAGAAACCTTTGGTACATTTTTTAAGAATAACATTATGTCGGCAGGGCATTTAAATAAATGGCGTTGACATTAAACATTTACTGTCCATCCATAAATAATAAAAACAATTGAGACAATTTGAATGTAATTTTTAAATTATGTTTTGTAGCCCGCTACTCTGTCTGTGTGGGCTTTTTGTGCTATTCGTAGCATCCACGCATAGCGTACGGACTCAGACGACGGTATTTAACAATCAACAGGCGCGTTTACGTTATTGTATGCAATAAAAAATCGTTTTCTTTAAGCACTTTGTTAAAACGAACCAAAGGTCTAAAATATCTGATTGTTGCCAGACCACGAAATAAAATATTTACAGTCACACTTTCTTTTAATCTAAAATAAATTATAGCTTGCGTATTTTTTTAATTATTTTCCATACAAAATTAACATATCATTTGTCGTAAGCCTTTGCGAGTAAAATAATTTACTGTTATTCATTCCAGAGATAAGTTTTCTACAGTCTCGAGATGGTATTTTCTGCACCGGTATCACCGTTGTTTACATTTTGTCGCTCTAATTCCTGAATACACTGTAGAAGTGAGACTCGGAGACAAAGTTTAATGTGAGCTGAAAAAATGAGCTGTTCCATGCAATCCTACTCGACCCGAATGTATGGGACAGCAGATTTTTTTCGCGATTTCGACTTTGATCACATAGAATAAGTTGTTCACTTCGATCGTCTGATCATCACCTTAACACTTTCGCTGCTAAGCTCAAAATTATGATCCTCGCGCAGTGCTACAACTGACGCCCCTCGTAGGTCGCGCGCACAGTCGTAACGTAAAACGACCAAAGCGGCTCACCTCGTGGGTCGGCCCGCACAGGCGTAAGGTTTGGGTGACTCGCGCTGTAGGTCATGAGCACAGGCCTAACTTGACCATCCCTCGTAGGTCGCGAGCACAGTCGTAACGGTGAAACGATAAACTGACTCGTCTCGTGGGACACCCGCGCAGGCGTAAGGTTATCGATGACTCGCGCGGTAGGTCATCAGCACTTTCGAAATGCAATTGAACCGGCTCGCTACGTGGGTTTTTCAGCACTTCGGCCCATTTGTCGCTGCCCTACGATGTAGGTCGTCAGCAGTGAAAGTGTTAAAAGCCTTCAGCATATTAAGTAGGAACGTTTATACTATTTTCTATTCTGTGACTGAAGTGCGACTTTACGTTTTCTTAGATCTTATTTTGATCGTCCACGTCTCACATCATACATTTTATGGCCTTTTTTGATCCGAAACGACTGATATGTATCACATGAAGCAATAAATAAGATTTTCTCCTCTCCGGACGGAAAGCGTCAATTTTCGTCCCGCTGCGCTAAACGAAATTGCCGCTTTCCACCTCCACCGAGGAGAAAAATAGTATACTAACCTCGGGCAGTAAATAACCTCGGTCAACAATTACATGAGATCTGAGACCTATCTTACTTTCCTGCCCTCGGTGTGTAATCTACTATATTTTGACGTTTACCTCAACCTAGTAGCTTTGCTGCTATCAGCAACTTTGCTGAGCGATGTCATAAGTAACTTCTTGATCTTCTTGTGGTTGGCCGTGACGAACTGCTTGCTGGACTCCTTGTCGCTCTTGAATATCTCCTCCAGGATCCTGTACGCCTTCTTGTGCTCCATCTCAAGTAGTTTAGCTTTATCTTTGTAACGGAGCTCTGTTTTAGGTTCTGATGTGTCTGGAATAAAGAATTTTGGAAATAACAAAGAAGCAGGTTTGACAAGGTCATTTTGGGACCATTTATCATCCACCGCCAGCCCACATCTAGACCAGCACAGTAGCACTTTCGCCAAAAAAATTGCTTCTCTAGGTTTTGCTCAAGATGGTTTATCTGCTATTATACTAATACAGGGTGTAACAAACACCAGAGTAATACTCAAGGTGGTGCTACAGACCATCAAACTGAACAACTTTCTCTATGAAGCCCATGGGCGTACCCAGGGGGGGGGCAGGGGGGGGCAGCTGCCCCCCCCTGGAATCGGCCTAACCTGCCTTCTGTACGTGAGAATTCTGATCAAAGCGACGTCATGTCACTGAAAAATTTCGAGCTCGCTTCGCTCGTTCTGATTTCTGTTCATTATGGCACTGTTATGTCGGCCAAATTCTGGTCCAGTTACGTTGTATTATTCATAAATTTCGAACTCATTTCGCTCGCTCTTTTTTCTATTCTACTATAGCAGCATTGCTTGCTATAGACATGGTAGTCTGTGATGAGAAATTTTGAGATCTCTTCGCTCACTTTGCTCGCTCCAGAATTGGGTGAAAACTCGCTTCGCTCGCTCTAGGTTTTGGATCGTATATCTTTTCATAGTGTAGTTAAATCTTGAGCTTGCTTTTAGGTCGTAAAAAACTCGAGCTCGCTTCGCTCGCTCCAGGATTTAAAACTTATAATACTGATCTCACTATATTGCAGTAAAATCTCGAGCTCGCTTCGCTCGCTTTTGGCTAGACACTCCAGAATTCGTTGAATTGTCGAGCTCGCTTCGCTCGCTCCTGGCTACGATTGTAACACAAAGACCTAGATGCATTGCAGTAAAATCTCGAGCTCACTTAGCTTCGCACACTCCAGAATTCAGTGAAATTTCGAGCTCGCTTCGCTCGCTCTAGGTTTTGGTTCCTATATGTTTTATGGTGAAGTAAATTCTCGAGTTTGCTTTGCTCGTTCCAGATTTTAGGTCGTCAAAAACTGGAGCTCGCCCAGACTTGCCCCCCCCAAGACCAAAAGCTGGGTACGCCCATGATGAAGCCAACATCGAGAAAAAAAAACTGCTGTACCAACTCGACTCAAATGTATAGGACAGCAGTTTTTTTTTCGTGATTTCGATGTTGGCTCCTTAATGAAAGTTGATCAGTTTGATGTACTGAAGCACCCCCTTAAGTATTACTAGGGTGTTTTGTTACACCCTGTAAAGGTAAAGAAAAAATCTAAACATTATCTGTTGTAGGCGACGCAGCCTAACTATTGTTAAATACCTAATTATAGATACCTAGATATAACTACGGAGACGCTAAGCAATGTATCTACGCACTGATGCGGTTTAGCGGTTACTTTATTATATAATAAAGATCGATGTATGTGAGGAGTGTATGTGCGAATACCAATTTGTCAATGTGTGCAAATTTACTTTTTTCTTAGGCTTTTTCTAAAGCACCGTCAGTCCCGAGCACACTGTGCAACGGAGCGCACCCGCAGCCCTCACTGCACATTTTTATATAAACCCTTAAATAAAACCTAAGCCTTCCATACCCAGCCTAAATCTATCTATCCCCACACAAATTTAATCATCGTTCTGAAAGTTATAACATTCCTCCTGTAGAGTGCGGAAGTTGTTCAATTTGATGGTTTGAAAGTACAACGCATTTAAGTATACACCTGTATAAGTAAAGTACTAAAAGAATGTAGCCATTTTAAGATCGATTTTATTTTTGAGATTCCAAATTATTTTAAGATATGAAAATTATCGATAATTAGTCAAATCGACAAAAATGTTGTATTTTCAAACGATTTTTTCAAGATAAAATCAACTCACTGTCTTCTTCCATAGACTCTCCTTTCTTCTTCTCCTTCTGAGCCCTTCTAAACTTCCTCGGATCTTCTAGCACGGTCTCGCACAGCGGGAACACCCATTTATCGAACAGCATAGATATTTTGTCGCTCGTCTGGTACAGGACTAGCAGTCGAATGATGTCAAGAATAGCTTCCCGTTGGAACAGGTTGTCGGTTGATGATTCTAGTTGCTGGAGAGAGTTGTTGAAGAGCTCTTCCCGGAGGGTTTGGTCGCTTATTGTTAGGTATACCTGTTTGAAGAAAAGTGTGTTTTATTATCAGTTTATAACGTCTAAAATCCTGGGGCCGGCCTAACCACGTGGTGAGGTTACCCAACCCAATACGGATTCGCGTCACATATTATGAATAATTTTTCTGCGTGTGTAGGTATCATGACATTTTCATTCGCAGTTGTGTTAAAAATCATCATTTTTTCCAACAAACGTATACAGACATTACGTCTTTTTATTTCGAATATTCAGTTTTTTTTTCGTACTTTGTATTAACTGTTGTTGTTGTTGTTGGTGTTGTTGTTGTTGTTAATGAACCGACCGACCGTCGAATTTAAATCGTCGTCGATCGATCTTCCTTTCTTTTTGTGGGGGTCACATACTATGTTACAATGATATCTTTTCAAAAATGGAGTCGTAGATAGATTCAAATATTTATGTTGAAAGCTACTTAGTAATACTAGAGTTTCTGGCCGCATCTTCTCTGCAACTGAACACCTTTAGACGCGGTGGTGGAGCCAACAAAATGACGTCAAAAAGCTATCTGTGTGATATTATTTTGAATAACATTTTTTTAATGTTGAATTAGGTATTATGTTAATTAGGAAAATGCTTTAAACATCTTCCTATCATAATAAAAATGCCAAAATTAGTACATAATATGGTATTCCAAAGAAACTTAACAGTACAGTAAAATAAGCTTTATCTCTTAGCTATGAATGAATGAAATGTTGGTACTACTCGCTTATACTTAACTTAGCTTATATTTCCTCTAAGGCAATAGTTATTATCTTAACATCTCACATACCTGTATTGTCTCCAAAGCAGCTAACCTCTGTCCTTCGGCACTGCTACCCTTAGCGGGCGACATGTAAACATTCAACAATATAGGCAAGTAATTCTTAGCGAACCGACCCAATTCTTTCCTATCCTCATCATCTTCGCAACCAGAGATCAACTTCCTCAACGCCTGCATCACCGACAGACGGAACTCTGGATTATCTTTCAATATATTACCTAGAACTCTTGCTATCGCTTTAAAATTCTCTTTTATATCTTTAGGATTGTTGAAGAAACTTGGTAATAAGGCCCATAGTTGATTGCATAGCAGCTCGTAAGTATGCGATCCTGGTACGTCCTTTGCTTGGGTTAATTCTCGAGATTTCTTACGGCAGAAAGTTGCCATTTCTAAAATTTCTGTCGCGAAGTATTTTATGTTTGAATTTGTAATTTTTTCTTTTAAAACTGGTAGGAGCCAGCTTCGTTCTAGGTTTATGCTTTCGGGGCCGTCTCGCAGAGGTATGTGTTTTAGTACGAACTCGGGGCCGAGGGATTTGACGGCGCATCCTGTTGCGTATTCAACTTCTTTATCGTTGTGGAAATTGTGACTTTCTCGGCGTTCGTTCAGCTTTTTGAGGAGTGGCCCGAGAATGTTTGATACTCTTTCGTTGCCGATCTGTGTGAAAACAATGTTTTTTTTTAGTCTACTTTTGACTAAAAATCTTTGAACATAAATAAAAAATCTACTTCAAAGCTAAAATAATACGACGGATATCATTTACATATTTATAAGTACATTCATTGAGATATTATAGTTGTTTTATTGTTTTTTCTCCCCTCCAGACGGAAAGCGTCAATTGTCGTCCCGCTGCGCTAAACGAAGTTGTCGCTTTCCAGCTCCGTCGAGGAGAAAAATAGTAAGTATACTAACATCGGACAGCAAATAAGAAAGCCTCAGATCACATGTTTGTTGTTACATGAGGTCTGAGACCTTTCTTACTTTCCTGTCCTCGGTGTGTAATCTACTATTAATAATAATTTTGAAACCGGTTTATATTTCCCTGGTTAGATATAGTTTGACACTGGGTTATATAAACGCAAAAGATTATATCGTCAAAGCGTTTCATCTTTACTTCCCCAGAATATGGTGGTAATTTTTTTTTTATATTTCAATTATCAGAAAAAGGTTGCCCATAAAAGGAACGAGTGGAAGAGCAGGGGAGAGGCCTTTGCCCAGCAGTGGGATGAAATAGGCTAATAAAAAGAAATAAAAAGAAAAATAGATGACAAAACTTAGATACTATTTTTGCAGTTGCAATAAATCTGAAAATTTAACCAACAAAACCAGATAAGTTTATCAGACAAAAACTATTTTTTTAATGTCAGCAACTAAGTAAGTAGTTAGTTAGTAAGTAATATTTATTGGAAGGTTAAACAGCACTTCAACTTACCTCAAAGCAGACGGCGATGGTCATAATGACGTGTCTAAGAGCCTGATTGAAGGGGTTGTCCAGCCCCGAGCCGATCGCCCTCAGCACCGCCTCGATGTGGCCGCGATGCTTTGAAAATATATCCTCAGAGTCTATGGCCGGCTTCACACAGTCTATGAGGACCGCCTGTTGACAATATTGTTTAATTACGGCTATGTTCCGTTAGTACTTCGTACAATTGACAACATTTCATTTTTTTAACCACCTGTTTTAATGAAAAATATAAAAATAGGATAAAAAATAAGAGATACATATTTTGTCGATTTTATTTTTGATTGATATTTCTATTTTTAATTTACTTTTGAATTTTTTGAAAAACGTAGGCTTTATGGCTAAGATACCTTGGCCTCAATGACATTAAAAATAAAAACTGTCAAATACAATAGAAAAGCCAAGGAGTTTTGCGCGGGAAGGGAAACAAGACGAAACCTAAATTCGTTTTTCGTGGCTATTGTTGTGATAATGTGGTGGAATTAGTATAATAATGTGCCTTTAATGGAGAACAATATAGTAAAAGTGAGGAATAAAGTAAGGCGCGACCGTTCGATTCGGATTGATATCCCCGCGTAAAACTTCCTTAAACATTGCAATGTGTGCACCACCCTCGCATTTCAATGTGTTAGGTTTAAGGGTTTAAGTTACTATAAACGATAAACTGCTAAAGACTACGGATTCCTGTCAATATTGAAAACTTATTGAAGACATCGGAAAATAGAAACTTGATCTCGGAAATGTCACAAGGAAATGACGATAACCACAGAAATGACATAATTACGGAAAAACGAATATTAACTTGAAATATGAAGACTTGGAAAAATTCTAATTTTAACACAGATCAGGCACATAGTGCCTTTTATAATTAATTTATAAAAAAAGACAAAATCAGACTTGGCTGCATGGGCTATGTTCCCTTTGCCTTTCCGCAAGGATAAATGTAACAACAACAACAACAACAGAAAAGCCTAGCAGGCAAAGGAATAGAGATTGGCTTCCCGCCATTAAATTTGTTCGGTCAAAGTTGTATTTGATATTCGGGAAAAAATGGTTTTAGTGATATTTGTGACATAATTTCGTGCGGATTGTGTGCCAAAAAGTTGCGTAAATCGACCAACATAACAGGAATCTCAAATACATACGAAGAAAGAACAAAAGTTTTGGTGCAAGTTAAATCGTACTGGTGATTTTGGCGGCAACGCGCGTGCTTACAAAATCGACCAAAATTTCATCCTCATCGTTCATCTATCATCCCATCGTCATCAGGAGAGTTTTGCACAGGAATTGTGAAGAAACAGACGGGCTTTGTTTCTTAATTTTCTAAATTCGTTTTTCGTGGCTATTATTGTGTTAATGTGGTGGAATTAGTTTGATAATGTGCCATTAATGGAGAGCAATATAGTAAGAGTGAGAAATAAAGAAGGCGCTCCCGTTTGATTCGGATTGATTCTCGCGTGAAACTCCCCTGACCATTGGAATGTGTGTACCACCCTCGCATTTCAAGAGTTAGGTATTAAGGTTAGGTTAGGTTTAAGTACAAAGAAAAAAAGACACTAATGACCAGGCAGTAAGGGCTAGTTCCCATAGCCTATCCGAAAGGATAAACTTAAAGAAGAAAAAAAAAAGGCTAAGGAATAAAATCTCATTCGACCTCTATTATATTTTTCAGTATTTTTCAAATAACTCGAGAAATAATGGATAGAAAAATCTGATAATTTTGATATAAGCTTTGAATCACATAATCTCCAAATGGTTTACTTATTTTGGTACCTTTCCTAAAATGAAATGTTGTCAATTAAAAAAATATACATACATAAACTCACGACCGTTATCCCTTGAGGGGTGATCAGAAACATTGCTACAACTAACAACTTTGTGTTTAAGATTCATTCTTTTGTTGGTACAATGCTTACATTTAGCAATTTAGGTTTCAGGATGGAATGATGTGTCAAGTGTTACCACTTTTTGCTCACACAAAGACTGCATAAGAAACCTTTAATCTCTTAGTTGCCTCGTTCTACGGGAAGAATTTTTTGTTTGTATCACGGACCTGAAAAAAAGCACAGCATATGCTCACGACTATATTCCCCGAGGGGAAAGTCAGAGATATTCAGAAACGTCAGAACATCCAAGTTTCACCAGTAGTGCCGAAACTCTGTGTGACGTAATCTCGTCTAATCACGAGTGAAGCACCCATTTATATTTGTGTGCGTGCTGACGCACTGTCACGCGGTACAAAATGGTGGCGGGTTGTAGGACCTGCGCTTAGGGCTAGTGCATCTGTGTGAGTGTAGGTCCCTTGTAGAACAAACGAAAATGTAGGACCTTGCATGCTTCACATCTTTTTAGTGTCACATTACGTCCGTTTTTTTTTCAGGTCCGTGGTTTGTATACTCATTTTACACCTAGAATTTTACACCTTGTATAATAGAGCGTACCTTCAAAGCATTGGTGGCGGTGGAGTTGATGTCGGCGACGTCCGACTGCCACAGCTCAGACACGCAGATGTTCACGAACAGGGGCAGGTTGGGCACACACAGGTTCAAGTCCAGCCTGGGCGAGGAAACAGTTTGTTTGTATTTTAATTTTCATTAATATTATAATAGGGAGCTAATATCGTGTCTGTGGGGGCTAAAATCACACTCAAGCTTCTTTTAATTAACTCTAATGTTAAGTGGATTTTCTGAGTATCGTCACGAAAAGCATTGTTTTATAAACAACATAATATTATTTGAATTTGTACAAAATGGCGGAGCTTCGCAGCCAACCAGAAACCACATTATCAACACGACCGTCCACTAACCCACTCACCACGCGGTTCCTAGGCTTACCTTACGATTTACGGTACCTGTCTGAAATTTTCACATCATTTGCATGCCTTATAGTAGGAAAGGTCGGCAACGAGAGTTAATTAACTAACTCTGAACCTTATTCTCATAGAAATAAGATAGAAAAGGTTTACCAATTTAACACAGGATTTATAAAACAAACTTCCACAGCAAGACACCCATACCGCCCAGGCGTTTACCTACCCGGTGTTATTGGCAGGGGGCCTCACCGCCATCAGGGCCCTCGTCAGCTGCACCGACAGGGCCGTGTCAGACGAGGCCCTTCATCAATCTAACCAGTACATAGTTAAACTCACACAGCAAGACACCCATAGCCCTGTTGCAGTACGGCCGCCCATGCAACCACCTGCCCGGTGTCATTCGCGGGGGGCCTCGCCGCCATCAGGGCCCTCGTCAGCTGCACGGCCAGGGCCCCCGTTACGTTGCACGAGGCCCTCGGCGCGGAGAACAACGCGTGTAGCGTGTGCAGGCAACACGTCTTTATGTATACGTTGTTGTGAGTCATTAGTGATAGGATCGATTCACAGATCGCCTGCAAAAGAAGGATTCTGATATTACTTGAGAGTAAATACAACCAACATTGACGACCATGTATGAAGAGACTTCTGGATGTTTGAAGGAGCAAGAAATGTGTGCCAGAATCAGCATGTGGCGATTAATAGGGTGATTTTCTGACATCCAATTAAAAAGGGGAAAAAAACATCCCATACTGCTAATAAAATACGAATGAGACAGATTTTTTTATAAATAATCCGGAAAACATGAAAAGATGTAGTTTTTTTTTACTATTTTAGCAAAACCATGTTCCGAGCCATGTAACGTCAATACCATCTGTGTTGAACGTGTTTTAGTTATTAAACTACGCATGCATGCATATGCTCACGACTATATTCCCCGGGGGGATATTAAACTAGCTATAATCCGATTTTAAAATCCTCCATTGTCAGTGTAATTACAGTAATTAGGGATAATAATTTTTTGATAATTTTAAGGCCTCTTCTCTTCTACTTGCAGTTCTCTGCAACACAATACAATACTCCATAATGATTTCTTAGCTTCTAAGTTTATCATCCCTATAATGATGCAAAGCAAGTATTAATGATGATAGACAAGTCTCACCTTAATATTATCCTTGCTGAAGACGGGCAGGACATCTCTCAACAGAGTCAGTGTGTGCAGCACGGTGCGGTGGCCGGACAGCAGCGCTTCTGCCTTTATCTGTGTTATACAGTACTCGGCCACTCGGTTCGAGGCCGGGTGCAGTTTTGGAGCCTACAAATACAAAGACATAACATGTTACTTGATATTTGGATGTTCCAAATGCGTATAGACGGACGGCCGGTAGTGCAGTAGAAAAATACAGAGCGCCTAGCATGATGCGCGAGACATCCTTTTCTAGCACTTTTTTGGAGTTAGCATTTTTAGAAAATTATCCACTGAGGGTGTGAAATAACCAAAATTTACACCCCATAAACGTTTGGAATCCACTTGATCGTAGTAGCGGGCAAAAGCTAGTATTCTTATATAGGTATTTACAAAAGCTACAAATGTCTAGATACTTGATGGTCTCCTCGAGTGACGAAAACAGAGTTCCCTTGGCAGTCAGTCTCAACACGATCATTGCTGACTGGCTAATCTTTACACTACAGTATCAGTGATTGTCGTGCGATTTATCGCTGAACTATAGTTGAACTATAGTTCATGCTGTCACGAAAAAAGAGAGACTATGGTCTAGACTAGATAAGCATATGTACACGACACCGCATGTTCCCCGTACTACTTTGTATCACGACAGCATTTGTTTTATGTCCGTGAAGGTGTTTAATAATATACCTGATGTTTATAAAGCTCTTGACAATTTAAGTTTTAAGAAAGCTGTAAACAAGTGGCTCATGACAAATTTATTTTATAGTGTGAATGAGTTTTTTGACAATAATGGAAAAGTGTAGTTGCTAATAAGAATTATTGGAGCATTGCGTGCTGTAATTGACCTTATTTGTTAATGTATTCTGTTTTTGGACTTTTATAATCTGATGTACCTATAATTGATTAATTCATAGTTGACATTCATATATTAATTTTATTTTACAGGTATTAAATTAAGTATTGTACACCTTAACCGGTAAATTGTAGTGCTCTTTTGTACCTAACTTACTAGTCACCCTGTCACACCTACAGTTTTGCAATAAATGTATTTGACTTTGACTTTGACTGTATTCCCGGTTCCGACACAACGGTTGATCTGAGGGGTTGATAATGAAGAGTTATTAATCGAATAGACTTAATAATAATTAAATCGGTTATTTAAATTAGAACTAGACAATGTTTTGTAGGACAGAGTGAGGCAAATAGGAAACATGTATAAACAACAAAAATGTAAAAATACCTTAATTTTCTGGTCTTCAGTGGGTATCATAAAGCAGCTGCCTCTCAATATTGCTGTTACCGCGTGCTGCGTTGCTTTCCTCACCTACAAACAATCTAATGTAATATGATGACTTAGGTACTTATCACACTATAATGTTGTCATAAAAGTCCTATCAGAACACTTAAGGGAAGCTCATATTAAGACGAGTCACATTGAGGTCGGTGCGGGTCACATCATAGCGGAAAATGCATACTTCGCATACTTGAGCGTGCTGGTTCGCAACGCATTGACGGATTTTTAGTTTACACATAATACTGCAGATGTTGTAAAAAGTTCAGCTTCCACTCTGCTGTCGCCTGTCGGCCCCATTGCACGGATAACAATCCGCCGCGCAATAATGCACTGCAATGCATAGTAAAGCACTGGCCCGGCATAAAAAGCTGCTCGTCGTAAAAGGCGCATACCTTAAGTGAAATGCTGTATATTAGCTATTCTCAACATTACCTTAGGTTTAGAATGCAGTACAAATGCCAGCACCGAATCAAAAACCCTCATCGTAGAAGAGTCACCCCACAACGCATACTCCTGTGCCCTCAACAACACGGACAAACATCCAATAACACCTCTCAACAACGTGCCGTTCTCTGTCTGAGCGTATTTCTCTAGTATATCGGTGAACACGGTCGCTGAGTCTGAGAACTGTTTGCGTAGGACTGCTTGGGGTACAGCTTTGATGCCCATGGAGAGAAGCGAAAGCGGTGGTACAATGCTCTGTTCATCTTCTGAAGCTTTCAGGGTTTCCATCTGGAAATAAGGGGTTGATGAATAAAGATTGGGTTTTAATAAAACAAATGGAGTTAATAGTTATAGTTGAAGGAGATTTAGGGCATGTCTCACCACTTCTGAATAAGTTCTTGATAGCTTATCTGACAGGAGTACGATTTTTGAAAGTCACAGATTCAAATCAGCAGTAGAAAGTGATTCTACTATGGATATACATAGATTTCATTTATTTGAATATTTCTTTAAAATAATAAGATGATAACATTATTAAGTACAAACTAACCAAAGCAGCAAAGTACTCAGTAGTGGTTTCCTTCCCTCCCTGCTCCTTGATGACCTCAGTGACGGCCGCCAGCACGGCCAACATATCTTTGTGTACAGCATTGTTCGAGTCAAACCTGTTTAGCAATCTGCGGAACAGAATATGATTATTAATAAATGTAAATGTCTTTTCCGAAAAGGACAAGTGCGTAGCACGCTCAATCGACGGAAGTGCATGAAGAGATGTATGAATGTGAATGAGGCTAAAGAGGTGTGTCAGAGTCGTAGCGTGCGGCGGTCCGTGGTCTCTGCCTACCCCCATGGGACAATGGCGTGAGCATATGTATGTATGTATGTATAAATGTATGGGGTGCAAGGAAAGAGCCTCTCTAAATGACGAAATCTTCGGTTTGTTTGGTCCTTGGACAACTTCAATCTCTCTAGACAACCATTACTAACTAGCTAATCTTTCCAGTACATGAATGATTGTCATGCAATATAGCTGATGCTGACACGAAAGAACAATTACTGTTTCACCACTTCTGGATAAGTTCTTTGGAAATTGTCTGACATATTTTGTATGTAAGATATGACAAACAATTTATCAGATATGCTACTAGGAGCTTATTCAGACGTGGTGAAACAGGCACAAAGTGTTTTTAATAAATAGTGTCATAAGTCTAAATAAGCCTAAACAAGAGTGGCACTGGCACTCACAAATTTAGCAACTGAGACATTTGACTGAAGTGTTGTAAATGACCCAATGAAATTTAAAGTCTCAGCAAAATTCAGTAAACAATTAAAACATTACCAATGTAGTTTTGGTGCTGTGGTCTAAAGAAAACTACCTTTATCAATGCATTTTATATAAAAAAATTATTCATATTTTGGATCTTTTATTCAAAAGAAGAGAGAATATCTTAAGCATTGTCACAAAAATCATCTTTAAACAATCAAATTCCTGAATCAAGTCTAAGGGTTGAACTACACATGGCCGCACGCAATCACTCTTTTCCGTCGCTCCATCCTTTTCTGTCACTCAGGAACGTCATTTGCTAGAGCATATAAGATAGACGGAACGCGATCGCGTGAGCTAGAGCATATAAGATAGATTGAATGTGATTGGCGATCGCGTTCCGTCTATAAATGACGTTCCTGAGTGACAGAAAAGGATGGAGCGACGGAAAAGTGCGATCGCGTGCGGCCATGTGTAGTTCAACCCTAAACATAGAAAACAAAAGAAACTATCTAAAGAAGTGTACTTACCTACCTTTATTTGTTCTGTGTTAATAAACTCTGAAGAAATTATTGAAAAAGAAACCATAACTAATTCTTTTCCTAAACATCTAATTTTCATGACTTTGCATGCAGCATAGAAGGCAGTCTCTCTATAAACCAGGTCTTCAGCCCATAAACCGCTCGTCGGGGAGATCTTGGGAGGCTCTTCAAGGAGCCAGCGGTTACCAAAGGGTTAAGAATAATCATAAAAGGAAAAAGCTTACTTGCTGAAACTGATATTGGAGCATTGACTCCAATCAGAAGCAAAAGTCTGGAAAGTTTTGCAAGTTCCAGATTTCATGGACCCAGAGTATTCAGTGTCAGACCCATCGTCCCCGGTCCTCACCGACATGTTCTCAAACTCTTTAGCTATAGTCAGTTCCTTCTCAGCCTGCGATGTTTGCTTGTCTTTGTTGTGTCCGTAAGTGAGCATCGCTTCATGTTTTAACACTGCCTGCTGGGTCAAACCTGTGTTCCCTGAAATTTTAGAGAACTTAGTAGTGGTGTAGGTGTTGATTTGATGGTGAAAATTGTGGTAAAGTCATGGGTTTGGACAATAATTAGAAAAATAAGTTTTGTTTTAGTTGGAGAGGTTATGGTGTATTTTTCTTTGTAAATATGAAGTGTTATTCATATAGAGGGTAAATAAAAGTAGGATTTGTTATTATAGATCAGAGTTACATGGTAAAATTAAGTACTTACCTAAATTTTCTTGGAAAAACCGCGACTTTGCCATTTCCCTGTACTTCTGGGATTTTGGGTTGGAATTTGAAGATTGACCCTTCTGCCATCTTTTCCCCTTAGATTTACCTTTCAGTTTTGATCTAAACTTCCCCATTTTGGAATTTCATAAGATTTATTTTCACAAAATAACACCGCACGTGGTTGAAAAGTTTTTAGAAGTGAAGTTAGCTGCAAATCAATGTCAAACAAACGTCAAAAATCAGAAAGCCAACCTAACAATAAAAATGTAAATTTTGATAAATGGCAACACTTTCAAAAATTGTCTATGGAATTATTAGGCATTGGGTTCTTGCCTTTTGATCCTCGCCTTTTATTCCTTTACACGCAGTTAGCGTTCTGATTTTTAAAAATAAATCACAACTGTCAAACGAATCAACAGTCTGCAAAATGGAACGCAGCTTTTGTGAATTTTTTCTTTCATTCACCTCGTAATTGTTTCATTGACGTTTTTCTTGTTTGTAAATAATAACCGCTGGAAATAGTACGCAATGTTAATTTACACGCATTCCTCGATCGACGGCACATTACGTAAACGTTAACCAATGCGCGGTAATTAATTTACGGCCGCGGAAATTATCATAACCTATCGGCCAGTGTTTTGCTTAAATTCTCGTAGATTGGTGTACTATGTGATGTGAAAATGCCTCCGTTCAGAAGGAAAAAGGCGTCTAAATCTTTTCCAGTTAAAGTGTGTACGTTGGACGCTGAATTGGAGTTTAACCTTGAGGTAATTTCAGTCTATATCGTATAGGTACTTCGATCGTATATTGGTTGCATTCGGGATGGTGATTAGTAGGAATTAACACAATGGTGGGGTTGTGAGTCATGACCCGACCGCGGGGTCACTTCGCAACACTCGTGGGTTGCTAAATGGAATGATAATGTGCAAAGTATGTTACAAACATGATTGTAGAGTTGAGTTCTATTTTAAGATTTTATGGTATTGTTTGTTGTTGTAGATTTTGTTTGGATGAGTAAACAGGGAAGAATGAAACTATTGTTTATATATGTCCACCTAGTTCCTTATTTGAAAATTGATTTTATGTTTATTTAGTAATAATAATAATGCTCATCTTTTTATCGTGTCAACTTCAAATTTTGAACAAAGTCGCTAAATAGTACCTTGCCAGAAGTGGGCAACCGATATTCGATATTGCACATAGACACAATACAAGGTGTTACAAAAATACAAATAAACCTTTAAGGGGGTGGTGTAGACCATCAAACTGAACAACTTTCACTATGGGGCCAATATCGAAATCGCGAAAAAAAAAAAATATGTTCTATACTCTACAAATCGACTAGAGCTAAAATATGTATGGGATATGAAATTATTTTTTTCGCGATTTCGTTGTTGGTCCCATAGAGAAAGTTGTTCAGTTTGACGGTCTTAACAACCCCCTTAAGAGTTTCAAAAATTTATTCTTACTTATGAAACACCTTGTATATTGTTATGATCCTAAACATAATTTACTAGGCTCATTGACTTATAGCTTGGCAAAAAAGTCATGATCGAGGTGACAGCTGGAACTAAAAATTTGTATTGGGGTGTTGCCAGTTTATGTGTGATTTTGACGATCTTGCGAGGAGGCAGCGCCTTCATTTTTTATCAGGACTTTTTTGCCAAGCTGTACACTCTAGCGATAGACAGGCCCTTTCATAGAAGCAATATGTTCCACTTTAATGCGGTGGGCTTCTTCTAGGTGCCTCCTCAGCTTGTAACTTTATTAAAAATTGACTTTTTTTTGCAGTGGCGTGCGACGGGACGTGATCTTTTTGATCTGGTGTGCAGAACTATAGGACTGAGAGAAACATGGTTCTTTGGTCTGCAGTTCGAGGATACAAAACATTTCATAAGTTGGCTGAAGTTGGATAAAAGAGGTAACTACCTCTATTTCACAATAAAATAGATATAAACATGTGGATATTATTCTTTTAGTTATTCACAATGAATACAAACAAATACAACAACAATGGAGCATCTAAGTTCTTTACATTTAACTCACATGTACCTGCATTATTGTCAAGAAGTGTTTAAATAATATCTCATCTTCTCTATTGCTTATATTTTTATTTATTACTAATTTAGCAATTAATCAATATTTTCTCACGTAAAGGTGTATATCGTTGGCATACTGTGAAAACCTGGCAAGTACCAAAGATACTCCTTAAGTCACATTAAACTTTTAGGTAAGGAATACTCCGTAATGCTTTTTGGAATGTTAGTGAAAATCATTCCATAACTCTACTTATAAAAAAAACAATCAAATGTTAAAAGGGGCTTCATACAAAAACAAACGAGAGGTTATTGGCTTCTTCTGTATTTGGGCCCATGTACATACAATAAGGTTTTCACAGTATGCTGCCGATATTTTTAATGAGAAATAAATATTTTGAACCACATTATGCACAAGGATCAGAAAGTTGTTGTTCTGAGGGTCCAGAATATCTCAGACTACCCCCTTGGGTAATATAGTGGCGAGCATATGCTATTTTATACACAAACTGTGCATCCAATTTCCACCATTACCTCATCTTCTCTTCCAGTGCAAGACCAATGTGTCTCCCAGATGCCGGGTACACCATTCATGTTGCTCTGCAAGCTATACCCGGAGGACGTAGCCGAGGAGCTCATCCAGGAGGTCACCCAGCACCTCCTGTTCCTCCAGGTGAAGCAGGCCATACTCAGCATGGATATATACTGCCCTCCGGAGGCTTCAGTCCTGCTGGCAAGCTATGCTGTTCAGGCCAAGGTAGATAGATTTGTGGTTAGTGGCACTTGGTAATATTAATCAATTTGAATGTGTTGTACCAATTGATACTCCATTGGTTGTCCATTCTGTTGTGTATTCAATCACAAAATCGGTGTTGGGCATGCATGTTATATACCTATACCACTGTATAAGAAAAAGTACTATCCTTAAAGTATGTATAAGCAAGCTATAGAGCACGCCTAATCGAGTGCACAGATATAGACAGCAAAATAAGTAGGTTTATCGTTCACTTAGCACCAAAATAAAACACGTCCTGTAGAAAGATTAATCTCCATAGTAATTTTGAAATTTTCTACTGCTGAGTTGATCATATGATGTTAAAAAATCGGACTCCAGACTGTGTCAGCGAGAATATTCAAGAACAATATTCAACCATCTATTTTCGCATAAAACTCTGTCTAGTATGGAAATGTTGAAGAAAGTTCTAGGCTAGTGTTATTGAAACTGTAAGAAAATTAAAAAAATTTGCTCATGATCAATGTCAAAGGCCGTGACACATGCGATCGCTCTATTATACTTATACATACTCTAAGGTACAATCATATTTGTATTTGCAGTACTTACTTTTGCTTTTTAGTTTTTATAGCTTTTTAGTGATAAGACCACTTTATTTATCGATTATTTGTACTTCCTTCCTTGTTTTCCTCTCTTTGCATGTTTTGGTGTTTGGCGTATAATATGGAAGTCGCGTGGCGAGTGGGCGAATGAGCGGACAATCTTGGTCTTGGGCATTCTGGCTGGCCATGACGCTCCTTCACTAAAAGACAATTTGTTTGTCAACATTCCACAAGCTTAACATTTTGTCACATACAAAACCTGGCCACGGGTGATCGAAACAAAAAATAATATTTTGTCTTTTTTGTTTGACATAAGGTTTCATAACTGGCTATCTCACTCTCTCATTTCTCGGCTCCATCTTTCAGCGTAAGCGAAACGATTTAAATCTAAGTTTGTATACCTAATATGAATCAGAAAGTATGAGATTGGAAAAAAATAGCACTATGGTTAGAACTTGGTTCGAATTAAAACAAGTTTAATTAAATTGTTATTTCCACCTTCCTACTAATTATGACTAAAAAATGTCAAACACTTTCTAATGAAATAACATATTTCAGTATGGGGACTATGACGAAAGCGCCTATAAACCAGGCATGTTGGCGAGTGAGGACTTACTGCCCCAAAGAGTTATAGACCAGTACCAGATGACGCCGGAGATGTGGGAGGATCGCATTAAAATATGGTTTGTATACTGCCTTACAACACTATTATAAAACTTGTACAATCTGCGGGGTGCTTTACAACACTATTATAAAACTTGTACAATCTGCGGGGGATGCCTATGCCCAGCAATTAACGTCTTTCGGCTGAAATACGCGGGGGAGTCGCGTGGCTAAGGGACCCTCAAGTAGACGTATCTGTTCGGTCGGCTTGCGGTTAATTGGCCACGCGACTCCGCCATTTTGTGAACTCTTTTGTGTTTTAACCTTAAACCAATCACTTGAGACTCTAAACTACTTACATTGGCAAAACTGCCATTCTACTTAATTAATAATACTGATCATTTTCATACGTATACTCTCCACATAACGAGAGACGTTGGCTGAATTGTGATAACACATCGGATGCCATTAAACAAAAATATAATTGAATTGAGGGTAACGGGTGACGCACTCAATTGTATTATATTAATTTTTTCTTAACTGTTATACAAAATCTCGAAAAAACGATATCAATTCGAAACGATCGCGACCCAATAGGAGCCGGGGCCGGGGCCGGGGCAGACCAAGAAAGAGATGGCGCGATGACCTGGATGTCCACGAAGCAGAATGGCAAAAGATGCCATACATTTTATAACACTTAATAATTTATTTCCAGGTACGCAGATCACAAAGGAATGTCAAGGGATGAAGCCGAGATGGAATATTTAAAAATAGCACAAGACCTAGACATGTATGGAGTCAATTATTTTGCTATAAATGTAAGTATTGTAACTAAGTTAGGTACTGATTATAATTATTTGAATAGGTATATATGACACGATTGTGTAGAGACCTCCGCTTCTAAATACCTAGTAGACAAAGTTGTATTACGTTATGCAATACAACCTGCCCACCGAATAATTTCTACTCTACACGTGTTTCGCTCCACCAAGGAGCATCCTCAGGAGTTAGACCGACGAACGTTCGAAACAGAGTTGTTACTCCGCCGAGCGTCCGACAATAATAATTAATAATCCGGCGATAATCATTTCCTTATTTGGATACTACATTACAGTATTTTAGCGAAAGATGGTAAAAAACTGGCCAAATGTGTGTTGAACCACGCGTAGAATAAATTCCAGTTTAGATACGCCTCTTTTTATTAAATTTTAAGTTTCTATGAAATGTTATTCATCAGATTCTAAGATAGTTTTAAGTTAGCGTTAATTTGTTCAAACGGATATTCGTTTCATAATTTTTATATGCTGACGACTTTAAGGGGATACCAGATGATGAGACTATCTAATTAATTGAACAACTTTCACTATTACTTGACTTTTAGATCAAACTTTGATCTAAGAGAGAATGTTGATCCCAACATTGAAATTGCGTAAAAATATCAGTTGTTCCATACATTTGGGTCGGGTCGCACCATTCCGTTTTCTATGGAACATCTGTTTTTTTTTTGGTATTTCGATGTTGGTCCAATAGTGAACGTTGTTCAGTTTGATGGTCTGAAGCACCTATAAAAACGATGTACTTAGCTCATTTAAGACACCCTGTTTGCAACAAAAGCTAATATTCCTCTCAACTTTTCAGAACAAAAAAGACACAGACCTATACCTCGGCGTGACAGCCCTAGGGCTCAATATATACGAGAAGGACAACAAACTAACTCCAAAGACCACCTTCCCCTGGTCCGAGATCAAGCACATATCCTTCGACGACAAGAAGTTTGTGATCAAGTTCGTCGATAAGTCCGTCACTAACTTTATATTCTTCTCGCCTAAGGGCATCAATAAGTTGGTGAGTGTTTTTGTAAAACTTGTAATGCTACACTTCACATGGCCTATTTGACAAATATCACAAAGACGTCCGCTGCTGCTTCAGGGGCGGATCCAGGATTTCATGTTTGGGGGGGGGGGGGGCATCGGCCGATTCGGGCCAAATATAAAGATTAAAAAAAATTAAGAGAGCTCATTTCTTTACTCGGCCTCATAATTCAGAGGTTCGTAGGGGGGGCCATTGCCCCCCCGGTATCCGCTACTGTGCTGCTTCCCCCAAGGAACGCCACAACGACCGGTCCTGCGCGCTGCCCTCATCCAACGGGTACCCTCCGCCTTTACGAGTTCATCGGTCCACCTTGTGGGGAGCCTACCTAAGCTAAGCTGTTATTTCCAGTACGCGGTCTCCACTCGAGAACTCTTAGGCCCCATCGGCCAACGGTTTTGTGCTGCGAGCAATGTGCCCCGCCCATTGCCACATTAGTTAATTCTTTGAGCTATGTCGGTTACTCTGGTTCTTCTGCAAAACTCTTCATTTCTAATTCGATCTCGCAGGAAATCTCCGAGCATAGCCCTCTCCATTACATTTGATAGTAGGTAATAGGTACCAATCAATGATTTGAGATGATTATTACGGCATTCGATTATTTAATCAGTCGATAAGACACTTGCTAGAATGTCCCCTCTGTACGAGATAAAACTTAAAGCCACCTCTGACGCTATCAGACTCGCCGAATACCTGGCCACACCACAACATTATACAACCATTAACACGAAAAGAACTAAAGTGGTTTTATACAGATTTGATTATGATCGTGTTTCCAGATACTGGACCTATGTATCGGCAACCACGACCTGTACATGCGGAGACGGAAGCCCGACACCATGGAGGTGCAGCAGATGAAGACGCAAGCGAAAGAGGAGAAACAGGTAATACAACTCTATTAACCGAGATGTTATCTATCTAGTGAAGCCGTGATCGACGCATAGCACTGGAGGTCAGAAACTGATCAAAGTGTATCCAATGAAAATGATCAAAGTAGCCAGGGCGAGCCAAGGTCGGCTTAGGGTTGAACCTCATTTGCCAGCACCGAATCGCGTTTATCCGTCGCTCCATCCTTTTCTGTCGCTCAGGAACGTCATTTGCTAGGGCGAGAAAGATAGCGGGAATGCGATCGCACGCGGCAGCACCGGCAGTGCTGCGACCTCTCGCTCTAGCCAATGAAATTCCTGAGCGATAGAAAAGTATAAAGCGTGAAAAAATGCGATTCTCTGCTGCCAGATGAGGTTCAACCCTTAAAGTGACTTCAAATAAAATCAAAGTAGCCAGAGCGAGCATTTCTTCCGATTCAAAGTGCATCGGAATCCGGCTGTTTCCAGAGGCCTGTGTGTGCCCACTTTCGTGTTTTTCCGACGCATTTGCGTTTTGCTGATTTTCTAACGTTAATCCATGAATGGGCGCATCACGAACGAATTTAAACATCAGTGAAGGACAAAAACCTGCATACGCTGAAGAAGAAATTCCGATGCGTGTGTTAAGTCTACTAATCCGCATTAGCCACGTGAGGTAGACTAACGCCCATACACCTTTCCTGGGGGAAGGCATGTGCCCTGTAGTGGGACGTATATAGGCTGTGATGATGATGACTCTATTTAAACCGCTAATATCCGTAGCGTCGTCAAATCGAGCGCAACAAGCTGGCCCGAGAGAAGCAACTGCGTGAAGCTGCGGAGAGAGAGCGCTCCGCCATGGAGCAACGTCTGCTGCAGTACCAGGAGGAGATAAGGCTCGCCAATGAAGCGCTGGTGAGATCTTACACACATATCTAGCCTTAGGGGGTTTCTATTCCTTAAGACGTAATAGTAGGTGGAAATACCTCGGAGGCATCTTTTATTTTTCATTTTACGACTAGATTTATACCATTTACCGAAACCACCATTACCATACCACCATACCTTACCATTTTTTTTTTTCGTGGATGTTCTGAGGTTTCAGAATATCTCTGACTACCCCCTCGGGGAATATAGTCGTGAGCATATGCTTATGCTACCGAAACTAAAGTCATACCTCAGTATTTTTGGATATTTGATCAAGTGAAATCATCAACTGAATACACGATTGGAATTACTTCACTCGATAGAAAATCGTCACAAAGATGACGTATTTTCATGCATTTTTAAACATTTTTCTCGTTTTAGAAGAACTTAAAATAGTTTCCAATTGTTGGTATTTATACTCACATATTCACCATTAGTTTAACTGGTGCAATCATAAAAAAAATCTAGAAAAAGTACTTTGTTTAGTTGTTTTTAATCGAAAATATGGCTCACGCACACACTTTTCGGAGCGCTGGGCAATCGCGTTTCTCATAGAAAATATTCGTCGGGACCTATGGCCCCTTAAGGATAAGAAGCAATTTTAATCAACTTACTATTTTTAGCACTTATATTACGTGTAAGGTTGAACACCCTTTTTAATATGAAAAGTGGAAATTTTTAGACAAAACAAACAGGATGTAAACTTTAAACATTTTTAGGGGGGTGCTTTAGATAATGAAACTGAACAACTTTCACTATCATCAACATGGGACCGTCGGACCATGGGATCATCATTGGAATAGTAAAAATGCACTTTGCTTTGCACTGGCCTGGGATCCTATAGGCTATAACTAACTTTTACATGTGATATCTTCTAGATGTTAGTTCGTAAAGTGTGAACAAAAGGTACGGTGCGGTACGGTAAGGTACTTTACGGGCTATCATTCATTATATAAGAAAGAAAATAAAATAAACACTGGTATCGATTCGGTATTGCCACGACTTAACTTAACTAAATTTATTCCTGTCATTTTCTAACATTCGACTAAGAAAAGAGACAGAAAACCAACATCTGACTTTAGTGCTGTCAAAGTGACGCTACACGCCCAAAAACGACTTAAATAAGATGGCGTGCATTATGATGCCATCTTATTTTGGGCGTGTAGCGTCACTTTGACAGCACTAAAGTCAGTTCTTGGTTTTCTGTCTCTTTTTAGAAAATGACAGGAATAAATTTAGTTAAGTTAAGTCGTGGCAATACCGAATCGATACCACTGTCTACTGAAATGCCGAACGCGTACGTATACCGTTAAATTTGTAATTATAAATTCTAAATTAATAACGAAATTCAACAGCGTCGTTCAGAAGAAACGGCGGAGCTACTAGCGGAGAAGGGGAGAGTGGCAGAAGAAGAAGCCTCTCTTCTCGCCCAAAAAGCAGCAGATGCCGAGAGAGAGAACGCCAGGCTTCGGCTATCTGCTATCAGGACCGAGGAGGAGAAGGTCAGTTTGTGTTATTTAATAGCAGACGGAAAGAGAATGAAAGAATAAGAAATGTATCTTCTTGCCGGAACAGATAGATAGAGAGAGAAAGAGAATCGCTCACAGAAAGCAGAGTTGTGGTAGCATTGAGGCCTGTGTGCTCGAGAGTTTTAAGATCCAGTCTATGTTCTTAAAAGTGGAATGGTGTTTTTTATTTTTTATTTATTTGGTGGGTACTTTCGTCGCCAGTGTTAAGTACGCGTGAGGGAGACAAGTTAAACGACCGGCTCTCGTTAACACACTGCTTTATTAATATAAGATACGTGTGGACACAGCTGCAATCACACATGCAACTCACCTACACAACAGTTTAGAACCTAGAAAAGTATTGTATAAAATAGCTTTGAGGCTTTTGCAGTAAGTTGGAATACAGTAGTGCCAGGTTTATAAGTCTTACCGATGTACCTGCACAGTTAACAAATTTTATTGACCATCAGGATGTGCCACCTTCAATACGTTTACGCTATTGACTACTAAATGACTTCGGGTATTGTTGGGGACTCGAGCCTGCTCTGCGCAAACGAAAATTGACGAGCGCACTTATTTTCCTGGTCGTCATGTAGCAATATTTTTATTAAGTCTTTTTTGATTGCGAAATCTTTAATATTGTGATGGCGGCGCCACTGAACGGTAAAAGGAACGATACACTGAAATGGTACAAAGTAGTCCAATTAAATAAACAATTTCCATTGCAATTTCTCAGGTGCACTTAGAACGCAAGACGCGTGAGGCGGAGTTCCTAACGGCGCGACTGGTCGAGGAGTCGGAGAAACGCGCGGCGGAAGCGGACCGGCTGAAGGCCGAGCTCGTCACCGCCAAGGTCGCCGAGAAGCAGGCCAAGGAAAAGCTCCTCAACTTCCTCAGTAGGACCTCCACTGGCTCCCTTCCACCGGTGAGTTGAAGCTTTAACTCAATGGAGTTAAACCGCACTGCTCTAGGGCCTCTTCACTCTCACCCCAACTACGATGGTCCTGTGCTGCTTTGACTGTTACTTGGCAAATGTTGTCTGACTGGCTCCTGGTCTACCAACAGATCAACTGCCTCCGTGGTCTAATGGTTAAGAGCATTGGGCTCTTGACACGGAGGTCGTGGGTTCGATTCCCACGGGGGGCACCTAGTGAAATGTCACTTTGTGCGTTTTTCCCCAGTTGGTTAGGACATTGCAGGCTGAGTCACCTGATTGTCTGAAAAGAAAGATGATTCCGTGCTTCGGATGGCACGTTAAGCTGTTGGTCCCGGCTACTATCTCTGGTGGTAGTAGTCGTTACATAAAAACCACGTCAGAGGCCGTAAGGCGGTTTGAATAAACTCTGACACCAGGGCTTGCATGCAGCCCACTCGATAAGAAAAAGAACAGACTGCTCTCACGTTTCACTGCAGAGCTCAGGCCTTCCTTCAAGGATGTATGGATGTAAGTCCACCATGCCTAATGGACTTCACATCAGAATTTCTTTTTCGGGAATATACACGACTGTATTCCTCGAAGTTAGATATATTCTGAAACCTCAGAACATCCACGTTTCACTAGTAGTACCGAAACTGTCCAGTGTGACAGGGAGTGAGCCCGTCGCCACTTGTAATGGACAATAGACGCCTCGAAATTGAAGCATGCAGTTTTCACCGAAAAGTCAGTGGTGTTACAAATCGTACATTAATTCCGAAAAACTCATTGGTACGAGTCGGCCTAGACGGGGATCGAATCCTCGCCTCCTGCACGGCAGGCAAGTTTACTCGCTACTGTACCACCACGGCTAAACTATTCTTTCACAGTGTATGCAAATTGTCTCACGATCTTTTCCTTCACCGTTTGAGAGCAGTTAATAACAAAAGTTTTGTTTTTTCCAGCCATCAACGGTACCATCAAGTCTATTCCCATCGACGTGCTCGCTGCCAGCGGAACTGAACGGAGATCCGCTGCAGAACGGGACGGAGCGGAGCTCGGTGGAAGCGGAACTCAACTCGTACGAGCTGGTGTCGGACGACTCCGACCCTCACATACATCGCCTGTCCCTCGAGATAGAGAAGGAGAGGTTAGATGGTTGAATTATAAAAATCTTGGCCATGGCCCATGGCGGAGCTCGGCCTATGCAGATCTCTGCCTTCTTCGTTAATCTCAGGCTATGCAGATCTCGGCTTACGTGTATCTCAGTCTACACGGGTCTCGGCCTAGGCCCGATCTGGGCTTAAGCAGACCTCGGCGTACACAGGTCTTGGTCTACGTAGATTTTAACTTACGCAGATCTCCGCCGTCGCGGACCTCGGCTTACGCATGTTATTGTCTACGTAGATCTCGGCCTACGCGGTTTTATCCTTCAATATGAAGAATATATTTTGTATATTACGAGTAAGTGTATAATTTTTCCGGTTTGCGATACGCCAATCCACCAACCTCAACCAACCAAGGTCTTCAACCTTAAATAAACTATCCAGTCTTCTCTTTTTCCTGTAAACTGATTGTTTCGTGTTAGCTCGGCCTACGACAATGGAGTCGTAATGGAATCCTTAGATAAAAGTAAAATTTATGCTATCCATAAATTAATGGATAGGCCTAAAGCGCGTTAAGTTGAAGCACACTACTAGGGCACTTGGTCGATACAAACTAGCGCCATTATCTGTCAAATCTAGGGCAGTTGCATACAAATTTGAAGTATACCATTAATTTGTTTTGCCTCATTTTCTGGTTTGAAATGTTCTTTACTTTGATCTAAGTACCCACCATTGAAAGTACCTAGATCATTAAATTCAACATAATATTCCGACTGTATAAATCAATCTTTTTAATTTCTTTTAGAGTGGAATACCTGGCCAAGTCGAAGCACCTCCAGCAGCAGCTAGACGAGCTTCGGTGCGAGTTCTCGGTGCTGCGCGTGGACCAGTCCGCCGCCACGCTCGACCGCCTCCACGAGGCGCAGGCGCGCGCCGGCGACAACAAGTACTCCACGCTGCGCCGGCTCAAGCAGGGCTCCACCAAGACCCGGGTCGCCTTCTACGAGGAGCTATAGGTAGTTAGATAGTCGCTCAGTACCACAGAAATAAATCAAGATAGAACGGTTATAATCATTGTTTTACTTGTGTTCCGCGCATGCCTGTTTTGGACCACCCGTGTATTTTTGAATTTTTGTTTTAATTAATTTGTTTGTCACCGATGTTTATCGTAGCGCGACTAGTGCATAATGAGTAAACGTATGGAAAATTAGGTGTTGGCACGCGAGTCCCGCACACTTTACTGTTCTATCTTGATTTATTTCTGCGCTCAGTACACATAGAATAATATAATCTTCCTAGCAACATAATATTACATCATTGACCATATTCCTGCGACATTTACATTATTTATGTGTATAATATGTATTGATTGATTGCTATTGTTGCAGATATTACAAGCTTCCACATCACAGTACAGCTCACCGTACATACTCACAATATCACACTGTGTAAGTGTTTATTATTTGTACCTTCCATGTATTTTTCATATATCATTCTTTAGTTAGAGTTATTTATAATACGACAAAAATCATAATGTTTTGCTTTTTCATATTACTTTAGTGTTATTAGGGGATCTTGAACAAAGATTGACCTTCCCTTTTAACATTATAAATGTCTAATCACGTGAAAAGGTACCTTATTGCAATTATCACTTGACATATATTTAAATCTCCCTTTACTGTTCAATGGCATCTTCAAATTTAAGATATTTGAATCAAGAAAACCTAAAATAAAAAATAAGTGCAAAACCAGCTTACTACCTATGGGACAGTGGCTAGCGTGAGGTTAAGTATGTATATTTATTAAGAAATCCTAAATTACGGGCGATACTGTACGCGTAAAAGACCTCCTAACTTGCGACGAATGTATTCGTGTATTTTCCCGACGTGAATATCTTGACAGACCTACTGGCAGGCCTCCGTCACTCGGCCGTAGGAAAAGAGTTATGCACCTACACTTTGGCGCATCGGCAGCGAGGCGCTTGTTTGATTTTGGCCACACGCGCCAGACGGTAACGTCGCATGTGTCGCCCGCTGTACGAATTAAAAGGCTAAAATGCTAAATTGGAGAATAGGTCATTTTTCCAACCGTATTGAAACAGAAGGTGGGTCAGGATGACTTTTTAATGAAACTGTCTTTTAGTCTTCGTAAATATATTTGTACGTCTATACTCGCCGAGCGTCACAAAAGGTCTACCCAATAGTCTGAACAAAATATCTCAGGACCATCAAATATTATATAAAACAAAACAAAGATTACTAACAATAATACCAAAGTAATACAAATCACAAAGCTCCGCGCCGGACGCATTCTAGTATTTCAATTACGTTAATATAAACAAATGTGACCGTCCGCAAACATTAGATTCGGAGTTATTATACCCATGCCTTGCGAGGCCACTCTAATCTAAACACCACGGTTATCACATGAGCCCGATGAGGTGAAATGTTGTAACACTCGGCCATCCTGCAACCGCGCTGTGTCCCACCGCGCGGCGGGCGCTCAGAATTGTGCGTCCTTGCTGCTTTTCTCTGGTACCTGCGACAAAATAATCAAGCGCAGTATTTCACTGTTGAAATTTATAAATCCTATTAGGTACTAACTCTCTGGCACCGCATTAATAAACTGCGCTTTACAAAGTTATCTAAACATTATAATATAATCTCACACAGTGTCACACAGTTGTGAAATTATTGTCATTGAGTTGGTGTATGGGAATCACACATTTCTTTATTAATGACACAGAGTTCCATTTGAATCACACAGCTCTGCTATACTCCACACAGGAAGATTTCAGTGGAATCACACAGCTAGTGCACAAAGTTCCGTGAGAATCACACAGTTATAAATTACATCGATCGCTCACTCGGAATAGTCAAAATATCTATTTTACCCATTATATCTCACACACACACACACACACAGAACAGCACACACAGCACACAGTAAAAAACACACACACACAGCAGCACACAGCATTGTACCTGGTCCACTGTTTATTCGTAGGAATCTGAGTCGATATCACAAAGACTTCAGAGGTAGCTGTTGTGTCACACAGATTTGTGATCAGATGATTTTATAATAATATCGTTTGAATAGAACTCATTACTATATTTAACATTAATTTATTTAACAAGACACTACTTTTATAAAGAAACTTATAAGTATTATGTACAAAATAACGGACTTCGAGACTGCATCATAATTAAGATTGATACATTTAGCAGTTTATTGTTAATACTGACAGCTATTTCTACTCTCATCATCAAATAAATATTACATTTATTTAGCTTTCTAACAGATCAATGAGGTCGTCTCTATCTACTTCATGGTCGCTACCAGACGTGTCATCATCGGATACTGTTGGCTTATAAGGACGGAGGACTTCACCGGAGACTACAGCATTAAACCTTTTGTAACCTTTCATACCTTTTATGCTGGCGATCGTGTAACGGTCTAGTGAGTGGTCAGCTGAACAAACTTTATAAGGACCTGTGTATTGGTCACCGAGTTTCCTTGCGACTTTCGCGGTAGGGTCCCTAGCAATTCCGCCTTTCCACAGGACGAGCTGCCCCACTGCATATTTACTGCACCTCTTATGTTTGCTATCGAATCTGTTCTTCATCAGTGTCATATTGCGGTCAATACGAACTTTGGCAGCTGATCTGCGTACTTGTAATTCCGTTTGCTGAGCGTTATGATTATCTGGGACTGAATTAGGGTAAGCTGGTAGACGAGAATTAGCGTGTCCAAACATGAGCTTAAACGGTGAAATGCCTGTTGTGGTATTAGGAGTATTATTAATGCCCCACACGACATCAGATAGCTTCTCGTCCCACGTGCATTCGCTCTCCGACATTGTGTTGAGACCATTAAGGAGCGTTCTATTTACGCGTTCCACTTGTCCGTTCGAACGAGGGCTTGCTATAGCATTTAAAACATGCTTGAATTGCGTTTCCTCTGTGAATTGTTTAAAATATCTGCTTGTAAATGCTTTGCCCCTATCAGTAACAACTCTATGCGGATTTCCAAATAAATTGAATACGTCTTTGAGGAGCCTAATTGTTTCAATAGAGCTGCAACTCTTCGCCGATTTCGCAAACACAAATTTAGTAAATGAGTCGATAATCACAAGAATGTAAGTATTTCCTTTCCGCGTCTTGGCAAATGGACCAAGGTGGTCAGCATGTAATGTGTGCATTGGAACAGGTTCCTTGTTGATCGGGTGTAATTCTCCTTGTTGTTTACCATGGTTCCCTTTACCATACGCACATCGTAAACAAGAGCTTACGTACTTGCGTATAAAACGTGTCATGCCTGGGAACCAGAATTGTTCTTTAACGACTTGCTCACATCGATTGAAACCCGGGTGTCCTATCTGATCATGATATTTTTGGAGTAACCCAAATTTTGCTGATTTTGGAATCACGAACCGTTCTCCTGCTAGGGTTTTTCTAAATAAAATGTCATTTTTTATAATGTAATTGTTTGTGATGTCCCTATTCGTTGTGCCTCCGCGGATTTGATTCAATATGCTTTGAATATTATCGTCTTGCAATTGTAAAGTTAGTAGCCAGTCCGAATCTTCAATTAATAGTATTGTTTCTGTAACGGGATTTCTGCTCAAAGCATCCACGTGTTTCATCCGTTCGCCCGGGCGGTATTCTATCTCCAAATCAAAGTCCTGAATGGTAAGCCACCAGCGGGCTATACGAGGAATTAGATCTTTTTTGAGAAGAGTTGTGCGTAACGCCGCGCAATCCGTCACTACTTTCACATGTATCCCAGTCAAATAGATTCTGAATCTTTTCAATGATTCCACCACAGCAAGGGTTTCAAGTTCGTAACTGTGGTAAAACTGTTCTTCTTGACTTGTGACTCTACTGTAGTATGCAATTGGCCTTAAGCAACCATCAGTTCCGCGCTGGATAAGTATTCCTCCCAGTCCTATTTTGCTGGCGTCAGTATGGAGCTCAGTATCTGCATTTCTATCGTAAATTCCCAGTACAGGACGCTCTATAAGTTTTTGTTGAAGGGTTTCAAATGCAGACTGTTGTTCAGGGCCCCATCGCCATTCAGTTTCTTTTCTCGTTAGTTCCGTTAGTGGTCGTGCAATTTCGGCAAATCCACGAATGAACTTCCTAAAATATGACGTCAGACCAATGAATTGTCTTATCTCGTGTACATTTCTAGGCGCTTTGTAATTAGCTACACAATCTATTTTCACTTGGCCCGGTTGTATTGTTCCGGCGGTAATTTCGTGTCCCAAATAGTTAGCGCTTTTCTTAAGGAAAGAGCATTTCTTGAGGTTCAGTTTCAAATTTGCGTCAGTGAGCAGTTGGAGGACCCTTTCTAACAGCTCCAGTCCCGCCTCGACAGAAATAGAAGGGATCATCAGGTCATCTAAGTACAGCGCTATATCTTCGGCAACGCTTCGTAAGGTCATGCGTATTAATCGAGAAAACACTGCGGGAGCATTGGCAAGGCCAAAAGGCATTTTCAAAAATTCAAACTGTCCGGAAGGAGTTACGAACGCAGTTTTACTTATGGACTCTTCAGCCATGGGTACCTGGTAATAGCCCTGAGCAAGATCTAAAGTGGTATAAAATAATTTTCCACTAAGCCGTGTCACTTGATCTTCAATGTGAGGTAACGGAAAACGATCCTTCACAGTTCGTGCATTCAAAGCTCGATAGTCGACACACAGTCGATAGTCACCACCTTTTTTCTTTACTAATACTACAGGACTAGCATATTCTGATATAGACTCTCGGACTATACCCGCCTCAATAAGATCTTGAACTTTTGTATTCACGATTTCATTTTCTTTATATGACAGTCTGTATGGCTTAAAATACACTGGTTGATCGACAATGGTTTTTATATGCATTTCGATTAAATCGGTACATCCTAACTCTTTTGTAGTAAACGCAAAAGAATTAATAAATTTGTTTAGTAGATTCAACAGCCGGTCCTCATCCGCATGCTCAAGTTCTCCAACATCTACGTCAGTTAGTGTGATATTGGTCTTTTTAGCTTCTGAAATTTGGTTCACTGGTTGTATTTTATGGGATTTGGTTACTTGACTTTGATTTATTAATTCTGCTCTGGCTAATAATTTATTCGCTTTCCACTCAATAGAATCATCACCTACATTAATTACTTTCAAATACTGTTGCTTTGAACTTATAATGCCTGGCGGGATATAATATGATGATTCTCCTAATTGATAACACACTGCCTGTGTCAGTAGAGTAGCATCTTGTTCACTACACGGAAAATTAACATCCACCTCTACATATGCATAGCTCATAGTTGGCAGGACAGTATCGTACTTAAGATAAATTTGAAACTTTGTTTTATAGTCTAATGCGTTTAAGTGTATATCCGCGAGCATGTGTTCCAAACCACATGTAGCTACAAAAGTCACAGAGTCTGCCGTCGTAACCAAACTAACATTATCTTGATTTATCATTGTTTGCCCAATAATCAAGTCTACGTCACATAGATTATAATCTGTTATTTCGACCACACCTTTCAATTTCACATCATCTATAACCACATCAATATATGACGCACCCAGTGATTGAAGTTGAGCACCACCAAATCCTTTCATTATCACCGTGGATGGAATAATTTCTAATTTTAAGTGATTAGCCTGTGTAGCTGTAAGAATATTCAATTTACTGCCTGTATCTATATAAGCTACTAATTCGCACCCGTTAACATGTATTATTCTCTTGTACAAGTCCTGATATACATTATATGTGACAAACATTACGTTACTGACCTTAATTACTGGTTTTTGTGAAGAACCCGCTGCAAACCAGCAACTCGCAGCAGCATGCCCGACGCGCTGGCACACCCCACAGCGTTGCGGCGAAGTCGTGCAGTCCCTTGCCTCGTGTCCAGGTTTTCGGCACGCGTAGCAGATCTTCGGTAGTAACTGCTTGGATGAACTCGCTGAAGGAGGCAAACTTGTAGTTGTAGGATTATTGTAGCTTCCATATGTGCCTCTTCTCCACGTAGATTTTCGCATCATGCCAACTGTTTCATCTCGTTTATAATTTTCTAGCGACGACAAGTAGCCATAATATAAGGTTTCTGGCTTATCGCACTGGTATGCCTTAGCATTGGCTCTCAATTCCAATGGGAGGCCTCGTATAATACAGGAAATGGCTGCTTCTCCAAATATGTTGCATTTCTTGAGTAGAGATAACTTTGCGTGATAATACTTCGTCATTGTCTCAGATTCGGTCTTCGTTCTTGCTAACATTTCTTCCAGTCTATTTACATAATCGGTGGATCGGGGAAATGCGATTTGTAATTCTTCTTTCCATTCTTCCCAGGTTAAATCATAAGTCTCCAAATCATCATACCACTCGCGTGCAGAACCACGTAGGCGAATTTGCATGATAAATTGCCGATCTTTGTTGTCCCAGCCGTATACGTCACCAAGTTGGTCTATTTTATGCAACCAACCAGTCACGTTGCTTGCCTTGTCATCCGGTCGAAACTTTGGAATCACTTCCGCATCTGTGGTAGTAACACGTAGTCTCTTCGTCGGTGTGACGACAGCTTCAGGCTTCTCAGAAAAAAAAATCTCGTTTTGTTCTTCATCTTCACCAGTCGCCGATGAAGCAGAACGTCGACGCTTGCCCAAACCGTTGATATATGGGCCAGACATAGTCCTTTATCCCACTTCTGAAGTGAAACAGAAGGTGGGTCAGGATGACTTTTTAATGAAACTGTCTTTTAGTCTTCGTAAATATATTTGTACGTCTATACTAAAGATTACTAACAATAATACCAAAGTAATACAAATCACAAAGTTCCGCGCCGGACGCATTCTAGTATTTCAATTACGTTAATATAAACAAATGTGACCGTCCGCAAACATTAGATTCGGAGTTATTATACCCATGCCTTGCGAGGCCACTCTAATCTAAACACCACGGTTATCACATGAGCCCGATGAGGTGAAATGTTGTAACAGTATACATATTTGTCCGATCCGCCCCACCCATACCACAGAGGATTTATATTGTACCCATACACCCCATCGACTAGAGTGCGAAAGAGACAACTGCAGGTAGGACCGATTTTATCTACATAAAATCGACGAAAACAGCATTTCGTATTCCCCTGTTTTCTCCTCCAAAACTAAACCGATTTTAATAATTCTTTCAAGAATAATATGAGAAAGACTTTGGCTATGTCTGTACGTTTTGCTTTTTTTGTTTATATTCGTCAAATTTGTTTGCTGGATGTCTGAAAACGGGCGGTAAAATGGGTCATTGTCGAAGGTCCATAGTTCATACAGTAATTCATTTATGTAAAAAAGCAAAACATAGGGACATGGCAGAGGTGACATAGATTGTATGGTAAAAAAATATTGGCTCTAGTGTTATTATCCAGGGAGAAAACAGAGGAATACGTTTGTATGGAGAAAACTGTACTGGTCTATCCTCTTAATAACAACGCTGAGTCAAGCTGCACTAGGTACATTTTTGCGCGTACCGTCTGGCAGTAGATAATTAAAGCGTGAAAATGTATCGTTTTCTAAGGAAGTGATGTATCTGTTATGAAGTAACTAGTTATCTATGCCTGCCGTCGTAAGTGATAGAAAGCCATCAGGTACCTTTTCACAAGGATTGCTAAATATACTGTGTATCTTGATATTGTTTATAGATTTAGTATTTTGATCAAATAGTTAGAACTGTTATTATTAACAATGTTTTTTGATTGAACTGATATTTTTGTTCCTAGTATTTAATAATATGTTAACAAGTCAACGCAAAATCTGAAAATAGTTAGTCCAGAATCCAGAATCGATTTGATAAGAACAATGTTGAGTTATAAAATGAAATATACCTTGGAAACGTAATTAAATTTTCGACTTGTAATTTTTGTATTCCTTCGGTAGGTGTAATTATTTGTAAAATGTATGTACGACATTTCGATCAGTTATCGCTTCTGTAATAAAGAGTATTGTATTGTGTAAACCGAACCAGTCCGAGTATTAGAATGTAGACCACGAAACAGGCAGCGATGTGTGGGACGCCCTGCGGCCCGCTGGACGGACGACCTGAGAAAGGTAGCAGGGAGCGACTGGATGAGGAAGGCTGATGATAGAGTATTGTGGCGCCTTGGTAGAGCCTATGTTTAACAATGGATGATGATGGATGACAGATTCTGTACCAAAAGCTTTTTAGGTTTTGCGTTAATTTCTAACATGTCGTAGTTATGACTTAATTTAACATGGTGCCTTATTTAATTAACATTAATGTGACTAAATAATACATTTAAATTTATATTGTTAAAAAAAATATTATTGAATTTTTAACTTTGTCGGTCTTACTAATTTAAGTGAAAATATATTTTGTTACAGGTTGGTTACCTAAACCTGGCGCGTTCACAGACACACACAAATGCGTTTTTCTAATTACTGCGTCCATGCTTGATAGAGATAGAGACACTTTTCATTATGTGTGCAGTGAAACAAAGGCATTGCGTAAATGTGTGGCACGCGCCAGCTTTAGTTAACCGACCAGGGCCCCTAGACAAAGTGCCATTCTATTGGCGTTGACGCGTAGAAAGAGAAGGAACTAGAAGGAAGCACGTGTCTTTTCATATCACTCAGTAAGAGATACACATAGCAAATTCGCTCTAGTTAAAAAAGGAGATCGCTACTTATTGCTGTCCTTATCGACGGAGCCACATTTTTGTTCTACGACGGCTGTCTGACTCCGGAGTCATCATACAAATTGTATAGGATTTTATGACTATCGTTGTCTCATACGCGGTTACACTGATGTTCCGTCTATCAGCGTAAGCGAAAAATACTTCGCCTATGCGTTGACGCTAGTAGAAAATGACAATGTATGGATTTGACATCGGCGATCGAAACATTTTGACGTTTACTTTCATCACCATACGTCAAGTCCATACAGTTTTATGTTTTCTACTGTTTTTAACGCTAATCGAAAGATTCTTTGTCTATAAGCCCCAGTACTGTCTTCTCTAAATACATCGTCTAGGTATAGACAGAGCCAAAACATTTTATTGTTTATCTATCTAAACGTTAGTGAGACCCTTTGTTATCGATCTCTTTAGAAAAAAAAATACTCGTGATTGATACAGGGTGTACCTAAACCTAAATGCGTTACATACTTGTGACCATCAAACTGAACGTCTTTCACTATGGGACCAATTTTGAAATTGCGAGAAAATAATCGGCTTTTCCATAGACAATGTCACTCGACCAAAAAATATGAAACAAGTTATTTTTTTCGCGATTTCAAAGATTGTCGCATATTTAAAAAAAAATAGTTTGATGGTCTAAACTAAAGCGCCCCTTTTAGTAAGTAACGCATTTAAGTTTACACCTGTATAAAACTATATGTTTATGTAAAAGTATTTATAATAAAACTGAATTCGACCAAAGTTTTTAAACGATACTAAATTGGTTTTTTAATAATTTTTATACGCTTTTTATTAATCAATAACCTTACGATCTGCTGTATAATATTAGTATGAATAGTTATAAGTTATTTTTTTTATTTTTAAATGAACTGGCACTGTTTTTTCGTGCCAAATAAATAGTTCAAAACTTGTACCAGACCATTCTTTACATGTACCTTTTATATTTTATTTTTAAGTTAATTTACGTTAAGGCCTTGAGCAGAAGCGTCCGACTTTTTAGTCATTGGAAATAGACGGAATGGAACTTTATAGTAAATTAACAACGATGGAACTCTTGTTTCAAATGCATTTCAAAGAGAAATCAGAGAATTGCATCTCTTTCTAACTAGGGCGCTGGTATAATGTGTGGAAGAGACGCAACTCTTTGGTATGCTGACTAGTTCTTTAGTACGTTCGACGACGATCTTTACGTTTTATCTCTAAAGGAGCACATTCACAGTAGTCCGTCTTGCAGTCCTACAGCAATATTGGATAGTGAATGGTGTTGTAGTCCTACAAGGCGTCCGACGACCTTGAGCAAAATGTATGAGTAGTCCTACTTGCAGGATAGTGAATGGTGTTGTAGTCCTACATGTAGGGACTACTGTGAATGGGCTACTTAAGAAATATTGCATATTTTCCTATGACAATATTATGATAAGCACGTCCGTCTTCCTTTTTCTAACTTTAACTCATCCTTTTCATTTTGTCGTATTATCTTTGACACAAATCAAAGATCTGCGCTGGGCCTTGGTTATGGATTGGCGGTTCCGTAGGTTTGTTATAAGGCCTCGTTCAGGGAGACGCGGGGCGACAAGCGGGACGTCGCGCGGCGCGTTGGGCAGGCAATAAATCTATAACAATTTTACGCGTGCAAAAACGCTTCTCCGTGAACGCTCTATGCATCGCCGTATGTTTGTGTTTCCGGCAGCCCGCACCGCACACCGCGGCGCCTGACGCCCTGGGTCTCCTTGAACGACGCCCAAGACTTAAAAGGAATGCTTCCTTTTTGTTGACTAGTATTAAGCAGAGAAGAGTAGTGGAGAGAAAAGTAATAAACTACTAAACTAAAAGTGATTTTAATAGATTTTCGTTGTCGTTAAAGATTGGCAAGCCATTTTATTTTCTCGTGCTATTAAAATAAGACTTTCGGAATGACGTTAAATTAAAGAAAATGTTTATGGAAATGTGACCCGTAACATTTGACAATAGAGATTTATTCTGCTTGCTAACTTTAAATCTTTTAATGATTTTATTTGTCAACAAAAAGGTAGTGGCCGCGTCAATTCAGTTTGCGTTCTTTTACCCTGTAGTCAATTGATTGATGTAGGCTGTTAATTAATACTATTGTGTCTACGTAGAAAGTCCCCTGATATAATTGTCATTATGTTCGTGATAAGTTTTAAAAACGACTCAATTCGTCGGACTTTATGTATTCGTTTGATTTCTCAAGTAATAAATAAGTGTAACATAATATTAAAGTACAATAACTGTGTTAATATTTTTGGAAACCTATTTCGTCATTAGAAAATTGATGTAAAAATAAATGGAAACGCACAAATTAATTGTAATTTTTAGTGATAATGGTGCCAGACTCCCTTTGATTAATGTTGCAATATGCCGAGTAACATAAAATGTGAAAAGTCACAAGAATAAAGTGTTAGCGCTGAAACAAAATTAGAGTAAAAATTATGTTCAGTTCAGAAGTATTCAGGGTGAGGCAATATATGCTTTAAGGCCTCCGCTCATTGCAGCGATATTATCGATCGATATTATCGCTGCGATTTTGCGATAATTGTTCTCAGTACATTTTGTATGGGGACGCGCGCGATCCTACACACTGCCGCGATATTATCGCTGCGATTTTGCGATAATTGTTCTCCGCACATTTTGTATGGGGACGCGCTCGATCCCACACACTGCCGCGATATTATCGCAACCTGACGCAATCTCTTTCTACTACATTCAGTGAAGGGCGCATGCGTGACGCGAATCGCGGAATCGCTGCAGTGTGTAAGGTGTCGCGATATCGCTGTCGATAAATCGCTCGATAAAATCGCTCGATATTATCGCTGCAATGTGCGGAAGCCTTTAGAGCGAAACAGATGCTCGAGTTAATTTTCGAACAAGCCTGTATAAAATTCATTGTTGAAGCAAACAGGTTATTTTTATCTCGCCCGAAGGTCAACCAATCTATACGCTTATATAAATAGTCAACAAATCTGAAATGTAGTCCACTTTAGAACCTGACCACCTAGCATGATTTCTCTTCTTATGCGCGACTCGGCTTTTTTCTATACCTACTACCCGTCGCGGCCAATTATATAGAAAGCGCGGGAGGGGGTAATTTTCTTCAGCGAATGGACATGGATAGTGAAAGTGTTAATAAACGCGACAGGTGGCAATTGACAATGACAATTCAGAGTAAAGCCCGACCAGAAATATAAAAAACCTCGCCATGTTGCGGAAAATCACTGGAACTAATTTTTGTACTTGGAACACTGACATTAAAGGTTATAGTCGATTGCAGCGCCCTCAAACCAGGTTTTTCATATTTCTGGTCAGGCTTTACATTGCTGAGAATGCTAGGACACATGAAGCACTGCAAGTTTAGCGTCATTAGTAACCAGCAATTTCATCTGAATTGTCAATTGTCACTTGTCGCGTTTATTAAACAGGGCCGATTTTTAAAACTCAATCGCTGAGCTCAACCGTCGAAAATGTCAACATTACTATGGAGATATGCATCTTTCTACTACTGATTTGACTTCAAAAAATCGCACTCCTGAAGTATTATTTTTGAGAGTCAAATCAGCAGTAGAAAGATGCGTATCTCCATTGTAATTTTGACATTTCCAACTGCTGAGCTCACCGAATGAGATTCAAAAATCGCACTCCTGGTCATAATCACCTGTGAAATAAAACCACACCCTGAACACTTTATACAAACAGGCTCGCAGTAACTAGAAGAGGAAAGCACGTACGTGCGATACTGAATGAGCGCGAGTAAGAGAGGACTATACCATTGCCTACCTTCGTCTTCCACGAGGAGTGAGGTAAAAATTAGAGTAGGGGGCGGAGTTTCCGTACGGTACTGTATGCAGTATCATTCTGTGACATAAAAAACTAGAAATAGTTTGGTGTGACAAGGTTCCACGGTAACTTACATTTCAAATTTCATATTTAAATTCATGATTTTTCCTGTTTTGTTGGTTAGTTTGCGATAAGATTATTTGATTCGAACACTTTATTAAATGAATTGTACATTTCATGCTATTTGACCTTAGACCATATAAATATAACTATTTCGAGTTACGCGTGTAATTCTACTAATAATCTTTTCTGTCACTATTTGCGGGGGGACTAGGTAGCATGAAACCCGCAACTTTCGATTTTATGCCATTACTTTAGATTGTAAATTTGATTGTTAAAAACATCATCACTAGTTTGAAGCTATTGTTCTGCATAACGCATAAAATTGTAAGTAAATGCACTTGAGTTTGTCTTGTACCTTGGCAGAAGGGAATGCTAATACGAGGCTGGTCCCCAGTTAAATGGTCTAAAGTATTTGCCACATATTAGAAACGATTGTGATTGTAATAAATTTGTTAACCATGTATACGTGCCTTGTAAGAGATATTCTAGATTATATATTTTGTAAATATATTTATAGACAATTTTATGTTTTGTTTCATTGTTTTCCCAGTTATTTCGTTCACAACACTACCAGCTGACTAAATAGCAAATTTCTTCCGAAAAATCCGAATACCTCGGCCACCAAACATGTGATCTGAGGCTTTCTTATTTACTACCCAAGGCTCAGCATAAGAAAGAATATAGAATCTATTAAAAAAATGTCGTCTATGCCCAAGGTGTCTACTATTTTTCTCCTCTACGGAGGCGGAGAGCGGCAGCTTCGTTTAGCACTGCGGGGCGAAAGTTGACGCTTTCCCTACAAAGATAATGCCAATTATTTTTCACCGGAAAGTTTCCGCCCGAAGGGGTGAAGAATAATTGGCATTACCTTTGTAGAATAATAATTTACAAAAGATAAAACGTGATAACATACAACTCGCGTTTAATTTCAAAAATATACACCACATTCTTAACAACACGTCTTTATACAATACATAACATACATTTTGTATTTATGTACATTCTAACATAATAAGGTACACCCTCGCAAACTATACTATAATACAATTTGTTTTAAACTATTTAAATAATTATTAATCACAAGTGACTTTAATGTAAATGCCTTAACACAAAAAAATTTTTATGTGCGTTAACGTTTATTGTTCATAAATCAACTAGGTAATTTAAAAATTACTATGTTGCAATGTTACATGAAAATGAATATTATTTACCGTGAGGGAGATCATAAATATATAGGAATAGCCAATAATTCTAATGAACATCATTGACATTTTATTATTATTAATGAAAGGCAATGTTTTATGAATAGAAAAACTGGATTTTTATAAGTTAAAACATCAAAATGAACAAATTAATTTCCTTTGAAGATTATTGCTTTAACCCTAAAAGTCTAAATTTTCGTAAATGCCAATCAACTACGGCTCTAGTTTAGAGAAAGCTATATCAGTCAGTCAAGCAAGATTGGACACGATGGCGCTGCCATCCAAGCACTTTCATAAGGCATCAAAACCCCTTCAAGGTTTATTATACAACCTTCTATAACTGACTCCGCTATCGCAGAACTCGTTCATAATCATTCTGCACAAAAACAGATGGAAGACAACTATAAGGACTATTATAGATACCCAGAATAAAGGATTTAAGCCTCCCAAGCTGTGTCCGTGCTTATGTAAAGCGATCACATGATGTTCATGAGCCGGAGCTTCTACTACCTCTTTTACGTGAATAGCATGTCTCAAATCCTCCATATGTTGTTTATCAGCAGTGATATACAATATAGCCGTCAATGGCTCAGTCAATTTCACAGGGAAGTACCTTCTGTAAGCTCCTAATTGGACCGGCGAATCTAGGCAACCTGCATCGCAAGCGTAGTAGGTCTTATCAGAGCGGTCTAGAGCGACGAAAATGGCTGCCTTATTGTCCTCTTGAACGATTACGCTTATATTTACGTGAGTCAAGTTTCCATAGTTGATTCTACGGAATAGGAAGTCACGGTGCAGTTTTGAAGGATGTATGTTGTATTCTAAGTGTTGATTACTGAATCGTAAGCTTCCGAAGCTTAGTATCATCGCTTGGTTAACACCAGTAGCTCCTGCTTTTAACAAGTTGTGGCAACCCTGCTTTTCTAGAGTCAAAAGCCAGACACTCGCAACAGCATTTAGACTTTCCAAAGAGTGTAGCGGTTTCCATAAGTTAAAAGCGTCTAAGGTTGAATGTCCTTCGTAGCAACCCTCAGGATAAGCTAACGTTCGCGATAATTTATTCCCAGGTTTCATAGGCTCCTCGTGTTCAAAGCTTCGTACTTGCGATAGGATGGTATATATTGTAGCATTGATACGATCACCGTTTATGATACCCTCGGCTTTAGAATCGGATATGTAAAAGCCGGTTTCCCATAACCCTTGCCATACTCTTGAATGGTTTTCTTTCAGTTTCCGCACCGCTGTTCTGTCAGCAGTCAAACTGATGACTTTCTCCATTTCTTCTATAGCTTTCTTTTCTACAATATCCTTATGTTTAGCGTATTCAGCCTTCTTAATCGGTTTGCTGTACTGAACCGTAGTGAATATTAAAATGTCTAAACCATCTTTAGAATCAACTTTGATCATATTTGGCATTTTTCTGCACACAACAGCGACAGCTATTACGAATTCACTCTCAGGTATAGCGATCATACCGGTAACGACTTCGTATTCTTTAGTATCTACTCCTTGGTGTAGTTTTATCGTTTGTTTGACAGATGTCGGCCAATCTGAAACTCTGGGAGTCGACATATGTAGCATTTTAACAGAACTAGTTGGATTATTAACCCAGATTTCCTGTACAAACAACGAAGGGATAGTTCTGTGAGCATAATACTGATATGAAACGTGCAATCCTGTGCTGCTGCATTGAAACCTGTGCACTATACCCTTCCTGTACTCCGCTACGGTCATTTCCTTCATTTCCAAATCATCTATGATGTACAATGGGTGGTAGTATACGGGTAAAGATAAAGTTCTACCGTATTTAATGTTCAAATAAGAGTCATGTTCTAGAGCCAAGCCTATAAGACCGTTTCCAACGTAAGGGACATAGTTGTGGCTCAGGGAGGACAATGTGGCTGTTGTTTCATGTCTAATGTACGCATCGTACTCCAACAAATCTCCGTCGAAGGGAGATAGGAACTTCTTTTGACAAACATTTTGGTAGGTGGACGAACTGTCGGAAGTCAAGAGCCAGTTGAATATAGTTGGTCCCATGTAGAGGATCAAGAAGACGGCGACAAGGAACAGTATTACCAGTTTCTTCCGCGTCATGGGACCATCTGTGAACCTGTTAATGCGTCTGAAAACATCCCCGGCGCGACGACTCATTTCACTGAAATCGTTTCTCGTATTTTCCATCACAATAAAAAGCTTTTTTCACTTGCGATGAGGATACGATGCGTCGAAAAGTCCCCTGGTTAGGTTAGATCAGTTATTTTCATTGTAATTGCACTGAAAACTTGGATATTTAATTTATTTATTTTATCAATTCCACGACAATACAAAAAAATTTTATGACATTTGCGACATTGCGACAGGGCTGCCACCTCAAAAAATCTATTGGGCGCTAAAACTGTGAACAAAGCGCTAGATTCGGCTCATTCGAACTCATTTCTCCTAAATAGTCCTTTAAAGTTCTCTAAATAGTCTTATAAGTCTTTCCAAAACCCATCTATAAGTCAATTTAAGTCAGTCAAGTCGTAGGTCACTTGTAAAATTAATGATGGCACTTCTGATAAGCGTTCGTATTTGAATCTCCCGAACACTGCACACTCTATGGACATGTTTTGTTTTGTTTGACCACAATATGCTATCAATATTTATAATATTTCAGTTAGCGAACACAAAATACAGCATATTTGAACACGAATACTGTTGCTTTATTAAAAGTTTAAAAAGCGCTAGATTCTCCGCTAGGCGCTACATTCTCAGATCGGGCGCTAAACATACCATAAAAGCGCTAGATTTAGCGCCGAAAGCGCTAAGGTGGCAGCACTGATTTGCGATTTGTGACAAATGTCAAACGTGTTTAGTGATGTGCTTTATCGATTCGATACCGATTCAATCAATGAATTTTTATTTGTTTCTGTGCCGGCGCCAGTGTTGCCGTTCTGGCGACTTTGTCGCTAGATCTAGGGGATTTCATGACTGTTTAGCGGGGAAAATTTTCGTCTTAGCGACAAATAAATATTTAGCGACTTTTAGCGTCTTTTGAACCTCGAGCAAGGCCACTTTTTTCAGAAATAAAAATCGTGACAATCCAAACAAATGAGTAAAATTAATGTGACTAGTATGTCTAATTTTCGAGTCTGCCCATAAGATTAAACCGGAATTCCCCTATCATAAACAAAAACTGAGGAGTCGGTTCAAGTTGAACACCCAGATGACTAAACTTCTTCCTTGATTTTGAAATTTAAGTATAAGTACCTTCGATCAACAATATCCAACTAGATAACGCGTCAGCGCTCAAAACATGTCCCGGCAAATAACGCCTCACTATTGGAGTGAGGTCTTATTTTGAATTAGTTGCGTTCGAACAAAGCCAACGTAAGCACGTCTCGCAATGCCGCAGTGTTCCTTTTTTAAATTACTAGGAATTATGGTTGCTTTGAGGTCGAAATTATAATTTATTCGGACTGTTTTCTCGGTTCGTTAACAAAAAATGTTGTATATTCACGAGGACAGAATTTCTCTTTGATTTTGTATGCGACCCGTTATCTAGTTGTATATTGTTGATCGACGATAAGTACCTAGCTGATTGTCCAAATTTTTTGTAAAGTAATTACTACTACATAATTAATAAGTATTTAACTGTTTAAAGATTAAGGATTAGGTGTTTTGTTTGTAACTGAATTTTTTCAATAGACATGTTTCATTTATTTTACCTGTCCATTCTGTTCACACTTTTGTTAGATTACTATTCATTTTAGTGTAATTAAAAGGTGTTTACATGAATCAGACAAGTATAAAACTTGATTAGACTTGGACAACCACGGTTTATATAACAGATAAAATCTAGGGACATCTAGCGGATTTTCAGAATCGATTTTTTCGCATATCTAGCGGAATTTTACGGAGTATCTAGCGACTTAAAATTTTGAAGAACGGCAGCACTGGCCGGCGCTGTCTGGTTGCCGATACTAGTACCGGCGCCGGTTGCTGAGATAGCTGCCAGCGCCGGCCTAGTTGTAAACCTAAACTATAATGCCTAGGACTAGGTAAACAGTAGCAATTCGGTTCTGGCAGTCGCTCGGCTCGCGCGCAGCGCAGCAAGCGTGCCACGGCAGTTTTGCCTGATTTTTGCAGTCAAAGGCAAAGGCTGTACAAACCCCTGCCACAGACTGCCATTAAAGATGCCGGCGCCGCACGCGCCGATACAAACGGCTGCCAGCGCCGGCACCGAAAATGGCAGCCGGTGACAGGGCCTCTCACCGGTTCCCAATATAGGTAGCGTTATTTTTAGGTGCCGCCGCCGGCAGCGGAGGCACTCCCTAACATATACTACTAGTTTTTTATTAGTAACGAAACTTTAAGGTCGTTCAGACCGTGAATCTGAACAACTTTCCATAAAGAACATGGGTCGAAAAACAGGAAATTTTTTTGGAGCTCCCATAGAAAATCGATCGGCAGATTCGCACTTTTGTATGGGAGATCCAAACAAAATTTCATCGTTTTTCGACCCATGTTCTTCAGTGAAATATGTTCAGATTCACGTTCTGAATACACCGTTAAACGTTACTAATTAAAAATCAGTGGTGTATAAGCTCAGATTAATTAACAATCTACGTATTGTACAAGTATAAGCCTCCTCAGTATAATCCTGCCTCCCTCCGCATTCTACAACTCTTCTCCGTCCCGTACCAATCGCGTTCAAGTCTTTCCAGACATCCGAAGATATCTGGTGGGTGGTCACATTAACGAAATATGACGACGAATAATGTCATAACATCCCATCTGGCTGCTAGATGACCTCTCATTTCTTATCTGATCTCGGCCATCTCGTTGTCTAAACAATAATTGTTGAATGATTCTAAGTGTAATGAATGACACACCTGCGGAAAGTACGGCGCCGAACGTTCGGTTAAATTCGCGTCTACTAGGAAAAATGGCGCGTAAGGGTTGAACTACATCACGTAGCACAGCATCGCATTTTTCCGTCGCTCCATCCTTTTCTGTCACTCAGGAACGTCATTTGCTAGAGCATATAAGATAGACGGAACGCCGGTATAGGGAAAAGCGTTGCGCGTATTTAACCGAACGTTCCGCAGGTGTGTCCCTACACTAAGTAAAACACATTATGACTATAAAACTACGTTTATTTTGCTATAAATTCTAAATGCTACAGTAAAATCAACCTATACGATTCGCTATCACAAACAGTAAATAAGAATATTAAGAATAAACTTTCAAAAACATTTGTAAACATTTCAAAACAGCACCAATTTTAAATATCAGACTATAAAAGTCACAAATTATTTGTAGTTTTTATTCTTCAGGAAGACATCGCATTATTTTGGTATTTATTAAAACTTTAAATAAATATCATTAGAGATTCTCTGAATTATTTTAATAATAAATATAAATTATGAAAAACATTATCACCGCTCGAGAAAAAGTATTTTCTTTAATATCTAAAAGGTGGTATTCAAAATGGAATATCATAGTTATATTTTAAAATGCATAGAAAGGAATGTATAACACAGTTATTTCTAGTGAGGAATTTTCCGAAAGCCATTAAAAAGAAAAAAAAAGTTCTGACTTGCTCGATAGATGGTTCATATGCAAGATGGATGCCTTGCTAATAATAAATACAAATAAAATAGTAAATACGTACGTACGTAACATGTGAAGACAATCCGCCAACTGATGCGTCTAAACTCTGAACCAGTTACGTGTATTTATTTAACTTTTTTAGCCTAAATTACCATCTTCGGACTCAGGTTACGTCACGCCACCTATCGAGACATGTTGAACTACGTTTACACTAGCTGTCAGAAAATGCCCCATTTTTCGCTCTTACAAAACTAATCTCTCGTAACAACAGTTTAGCTTTTTACTTGTAAATAAATTCGTATAAAATAGCTCCCGATTCTATTTTCATTAATAGATAGATAATTAAATTAAATTACGGACAGTACTTAAATATAAATATGAAACTGTCATTCTCTTTTAAATATTAGCCAAATCACAACACACATAACCTAATACTGTCAATTTCACGGAACATAGAAGAGATTGTGAGATTTTACAATTTTACCTACACATAATATATTAACTATTTATAACAACATTATAGTTATCATTTTTAGGACGTAACAGTAAGGCACATTTGGTTTAACAAACCAAAATTTTGTACCTTTTAATAAATACAGTATCGATTTTTGACAATCACTTTTTCTATTGCTTTTAAAATCGATACCAAAAGCAACATCGCTTCGGTACCAATGTATGTTCTTCGTAAGAAGCTCCACGTCAAAACTCTTATGTCTACACAATAAAGACGAAATTGACTTGATTCAGGAGTCTTCTCGTCTTTAATAGTGTTGTACTTTTTATTCGTCAACCGGTTTCCACTCGCGGTTCGATCGGAGCAGCACTATATCTTCTTCAGAATCGGTTTCTGACGGCGGAATTTCTTCTTCGTCGAAATATGGTTTGCGAACTATTTCTGTAAAATAAAATGGAAAAGATGTGCACGGGTTAATAAGCATAACAGTTGGTATAATAAAGAACACAATGTAATCTTAATTGGGACAATAATCTCATATTTGCCAACCCAGCCGCGTTTTGGCTTTCGTTATGGAATATGCATACCTCTTTTTTTCTATCGTTTCTGCTCACTCCTATTCGTGGTTATCATAAATAAATTCTAATTAATATATCGTTTGTTTTATTTATGTTTAAAATATCTGCTTCTTCATACATTTTTGATGTAATAAAACATACAGCTACAGCTTTCATCCGATAATTATAAAATAATGCTTCTACCGGGATATAGCATTTGTTTTTGTTGGCCAGCACTTCTTCATTTGAACAAAAATTTTCGACGTATTTTAGGGTAAAACTATGTGGAGAAAATAAAGAGACCGTGGAACAAATCCTTTGTGACTGTGATGGCTTGGCGGCAAAACGCATGTGCCTCCTCGGAGGTGGATACCCAAAACCGGCGATCTTAGGTTTCCTCCCCTCAATGGTATTGCCTCCTTCATTGACCATGTATTTGAAGGGTGGAGACTGGAGGAAGCAAAAAGTATTGGGGCTAACACAAAAGATCCCACTGGGTCGAAGTGTTGTTGCATATTTATATTATTCATTATCTTAAGCACTGGTTGCGAATTAAGAAATGCTTTTCTCCAATCGCAACTATGTAAAGTCGGAAATTTCTTATTGTTAATTGCGTACCTATTGTAAGTTGCGGTTAAAGAAAAAAATTATCTTGATTCGCAACTGGTTGCGAAAACAGAATAAAAATTCTTAATTAATAACGCTCACAGGCACATACATTGTAATGATCCCAAACTAAGCACTAAAGGCTTTTATTATGGAACCATACAACAACGACACGAACATATAACATCCATGACCCAACCGGGATTCGAACCCAGGACCCTGGTTTGGCAGTCCGGCGTGGTAACCATTACACCAACCGGGTCGTCGCAACAAACTCGCAACTGGTTACGAATGCCAGCTACGAAAACGGCCGAAGGGGGCTTGCCCCACGACAAGATAAAAAAAGATAGTGTAAAACTAACCATAGTTTCCCTCGTCGTATAGAGGTCGCTTGTCGTCGGAGGGTATCTGTGTGAAGAGGTACTCGCGCCTGGACTCGCGGACCCTCTGCCGGCAGCTGAAGCACCACGCGGCCATCGTCACCAGTGCCACGCCTACAACGCCTGTGGATATTTACAATACAATACAATACAAAAGTTCTTTATTTTTCTCTCACACAGATAATAAATACAGTGATAAGGTAAGATGTACATTACCAAGCAATATGTATTACAGATTACCAGCCTCTCCGCCTCTGGACTAGGTGAAAAAAGTACCTCTTAATTAAGGTTTGAATTCTTAGATATTATCGAGCGATAATATCGCTGCGATTTTGCGATAATTGTTCTCAGTACATTTTGTATGGGGACGCGCTCGATCCCACACACTGCCGCGATATTATCGCAACCTGACGCAATCTCTTTCAACTACATTCAGTGGTGGGCGCATGCGTGACACGAATCGCGGAATCGCTGCAGTGTGTAATGGTGTCGCGATATCGCTGTCGATAATATCGCTTGATAAAATCGCTCGATAATATCGCTGCAATGAGCAGATGCCTATATGCGACGGCGCCGTCTGGAGCGAGTGGCAGAATTCATACAAGCGCATCGCTTACGATGCTCCAAATCTTGGTCCCATAGAAAAAATTGTTCAGTTTGATGGTCTGATTAACCCAGGATCAACCCCTTAAAAAAACCAGAACCCTGTTTTGAAATAGATTATGATCGTGAGGTGTTTTTAGCCTATTTATGTGTTTAATCATCAGTTTGCAATAAAAGGCTACCATAACTTTGTAACTATTTGCTCTTATGTGTCACAGAAGCTTATTGATGTTGATACAGGTGATTGTGATCAGACCAATATCTTCTCTTAATGTGTATTCATAAGGTTAGTGTACCAGATACATGCACATCCTTCAAGGTCAAACTGATACAATGTTTTGTTTATATTATTACAAGTAACATGAAAGGTAAGGTAACATGAAATCCGCAACTTTGGATTTTATTCCCCATAACTTTAGATTCTAATTTTGAATATTAAAAAATCATGAAATGTAGTCTCGTGTGAACCCCAAACGTTCTAAGTTCGAAGTTATTGTTTCGCAATAATAGGCTGTCCCGTTTAGTGATAAGGTATAAAATTGAATGTAAATACACATGATCTATTATTCTTATACCGTGGCAGAGGGGAAATGCTACCGCAAGGCTAGTCCTTACAATAAATAGTCTAAGCCTAAAAAGCATATCGTATTTTTTTTTTGTAAATATCTTCAATATACAGACAGACATATGATACAGTGTTATAACAGTTTAGATAACGTACCAGCTAGCATGACGAAGACCAATCTCGGCATGCCGAGCACGTTGTCATCCTTCTCCAGCTTGACGATCACGTTCGGAGTCAAATTGTTGTTCCCGTTCACCTGACACATAGTGTTACTATTACGTTTCAATTTATACTGGACAATTTTTTACAAGAGTTGGGCAATTTTTTATAGAGTTACAATTAACATAGAACTTACCACAACATGCTTTTGCTTATCAATATATCCTTTTAGACCAGCTGAGAGCATAACTCCGTCGCTCATTTAAGTGACAAGTAGTGACACTGCGAAGCTGCCGCTTCCTCCCCTCTTCCTTAGAGTTACAATTTATATTAAACAATTAATATACCACAACATGATTCTGCTTGTAATGTATCCTTTCAAGCCAGCCGAGACCATAACCTCGCGGCCCATGTAAGTGACAGGTAGTGACTCTGCGAAGCGGTCGCATCCGTCGCTCCGTTCCTGCTTCCTTAATTTATATTGAACTTACCACAACATGCTTCTGCTTGCGGCCTATGTAGGTGACAGGTAGTGACTCTGCGAAGCGGTCGCTTCCGTCGTTCCCTTTCTGCTTCCTTAAGAGTTACAATTCACATTGAACTTACCATAACATGTTTCTGCTTAGTAATGTACCCTTTCAAGCCAGTCGAGACAATGACCTCGCGGCCCATGTAGGTGACAGGTAGTGACACTGCGAAGCGGCCGCTTGCGTCGCTGTTGTTATGCGATAGGGCGACGACGGAGTTCAGAGGGTAGATCGTTATTCTTGTGCCGTTGAGGGGTTCACTGTTGTGGTCTAGTGCTAGGCCTGAAAAGATGCAATTTTTACTATATTTCTCCGAAGGCTGAATATTATCTAGACATGCTGAGCGCGTATACTGGAAAGGGAAGGAAATATGACAAAAATGTATAAAAATCATGCCTTTGTTTGACTTACAAGATTTAACATGCAAATTCAACATTCAACAAAAATATCGTATACGCAGAAAGGGGCAAACGACATCGATTTATAAAAATAAATCGCCTATACAAGGTGTTTCATTAGTAAAAATAAATATTTAAAACTCTTAAGGGGGCTGTTTAGACCGTCAAACTGAACAACTTTCTCTATGGGACCAACATCGAAATCGCGAAAAAAAAAATTTGATATCCCATACATATTTTAGCTCTAGTCGATTTGTAGAGTATTGAACATCAATTTTTTTTTTCGCGATTTCGATAATGGTCCTCAGAGAAAGTTGTTCCATTTGATGGTCTGATCATCCCCTTAAAATAGTTTCAGTAATTTTGTTAGATATACCTATAATCTGCCTGTCTCGTTATCGCGACTGAAAAAGTTTGACGAAGTGTTTGATGTTTGAGTTTGTAGTACTAGAATCTATTATTTTTCTATACTGGGGGCTGTAAGGTACTGACCAGTAACATGTACGATGTTGGGGTCATCGTCGACCTTCAGCTGTTCGAACTGTCCGCCGGGGAGCCGCTCCGTGGAGATCGCCTTCAGTGTTATGTCCTTCTGCTTCAGTACGCCCTCAACTACGCGCCACGTTAGCATCTGTCGGAGATATTAACTTATTAACACCAACTATTGATTTGAAGCTTGATTAGACTTCAGGTTAGACCAAAACTGCATCCGTGATCTAATTGTTAAGAGCATTAGGCTCTTGACACGGAGATTGTGGGTTCGATTCCCACGGAGGGCACCTATTGAAATGTTACTTTGTGCGTTTTTCCCAAGGTGGTTAGGACCTTGCAGGCTGAATCACCTGATTGTCTGAAAAGAAAGGAGATTACGTGCTTCGGATGGCACGTTAAGCCGTTGGTCCCGGCTACTATCTCTGGTGGTAGTAGTCGTTACATAAAAACCACGTCAGAGGACGTAAGGCGGTTAGAATAAACTCTGACACCAAGCTTGCCTACACGATAAGAAGAAGAAGAACAAAACTGTCCAAATGATTCATTCTTCAAGGGGGCGTGTTATAAATTCATTGTAAGCCGATAAGACGCCAGTTAGGCTGCGTTTCCACCAGAGATGTGCGAGGTAGCGAGGCGGTGTGCGAGGAAAAAAATCGGCCAATGAGAGTGCTTCAATTTCCCAATGAAGTGATCGAGCGAGCGCGCTATTGGCGGATTGTTTCCTCGCTCACCGCCTCGCTACCTCGCACATCTCTGGTGGAAATGCAGCCTAAAACTGGATCTAATTATGACTTCAATCAAACAGTATCATGGAGGTATTATAGTTGTGGCACCGCACTATGACTCGGTACTCGCCGCAGCACTATGCGGTAGTAAGCCATGTTGCGAGTGACGCGATATTGCCGCTCTATACTCGTGATCACGAGTATCGCGTACGTTACCTGGTCCTGATAGTTGTGGCACCGCACTATGACGCGGTACTCGCCGGGCGGTAGCACTATGCGGTAGTAAGCCATGTTGCGAGTGACGCGATATTGTCGCTCTATACTCGTGATCACGAGTATCGCGTACGTTACCTGGTCCTGATAGTTGTGGCACCGCACTATGACGCGGTACTCGCCGGGCGGTAGCACTATGCGGTAGTAAGCCATGTTGCGAGTGACGCGATATTGTCGCTCTATGCCCGTGATCGCGACTATCGCGTCGCGCATCGGCTTGCCTTCGTCGTTTTTTATGTAGCCAACAACACCTGCAATATAAGGTATTTTACGGTACATATTTCAGTCCTATTTATTTTTACGTTACGAAATTATGCTTTATTTTCAAGAGTTAAGTTATGTTATCGCATGTTGGATCAGTGGTCAGCCTACCATGAGTTTTCACTGTACGTTACTACTGTAGTTGCGGCGCCAATTTCTTATGACAGAATTAGTTCTCAACGTAACCACTAGGAGCGCTGTACGAAGTTCAATACAAAAACTGTAGTAAGCTACAGTAAAACTATTGTAGTACACTACATTGTAAATTCATGGTAAGGCCTACTAAATGTTCAGTTGCCATGGATATGGATTAAAATCAAACAATTAAGTAAGTTTCTATCGATGGGTAAGTTTGTACTACGAGATATGAAAATGAAGTAACTGAAATGTATTTTGCAAAGATTTTTTTTGCAGCGAGTACCAAAAAAAATCTTTGGTATTTTGTAAGAATATGGCAAAACTCTTTTATAAAGTAAAGGCGATAGTTACTGGCAGCTTCAACCAAACCCTACGCTTTTCTGAAAGCCCCATTTTGATCGGTTCAGTCTCCCCAAACTCCCCTTCCTCCCCTCCCTTTTTTGCGATTTCGATGTTTATCACATAGATAACGTTATTCAGTTTAATGATGATGATGATGAATGATCACACGATCATTCCCTTAAAAAGCCGCCAGCATAGAAAAAAGACTGTAATTTGTATACAGGGTGAAATTGATATCATTAGCATCCTTTTAAACTAAGAGTCTACCCATCAAACTGAACAACTTATACAATGGGAGCAAACCGATCGGAGCAAAAAAAATATCTGCTGTCCCATACTGTTGCATACATTTGAGTCGAGTAGCATTGCAGTTTAGTATGGGACAGCAGATATTTGTTTTGCTCCGATTCGTTTGCTCCCATAGTAAAAGTTGTTCAGTTTGATGGGTAGACTCTTAGTTTAAAAGGATGGTAATGATATTAATTTCACCCTGTAGACGTGGGACAGTCTTTAACTTACCAGTCTTAACCAGTTCGACGAACTGCATGATCCCCTTCAGGTTGTACCGCCAGACCCACCCGATGTCCGCCTCGGCCGGCATCTTGCAGCAACTGAGCCCCACCGATATCACCGGCGTGTTGAACCTCGCACTCAACAAATCTATCAAATTACCGTGCACCTCGTTCACATTCGACAACGGACAATCGTATTTATCATTCGGTGTACGATTATCTTGGAATTTCTGAGCGAATTTCTCGTATATGTGTTTCGATAGTTCGGGATAGACAACGTCTTCTGTACCGGATGATAGTTCTAGCACTAAATCGTACTTTTCCGATTCTATTAAATTGATAAACGATTTTTCCCTAGTATAATTTGATAGTGGATTCAAGTTTTTCTTAGCTAAATAATTGTATAGGCTGTCACCGAATTCTTCTTCTAATGCGTCTATTTCGCATCTGTCTTTCCCTTGATATTGTTTGAGGATTTTGTCGTATAACCCGTCTAAGTTAGGGATGAAGTGTAAGACTGTAGTTTTGAGTAGGCGCTGGTGTATGGGCTCTCCGATCGTGTAGGCGTTAGATACGTGCCGGGCGAAGTTGAGAAGCATTTCTTGTCCAATGGGCTGTGAGCCGTAGAAGCTGCTTGTTATTGCTATGTGGAACTTTGTTTCTTCTGGCGATCCCACCTGGAAACGTTAAAAAACAGTGGTATAAGTAATTTTGATTTTATGTAACGATATTCCCCGTTATACATTTACCAACTCTGCAACTCATTGGTGAAAAGTTGATCACCTATCTAGATGATTAAAGTCGACTCAAATTCAAAAGATTGTTTGTATCCTTATTCCTTAAATATTTTATTGAAATCGTAAGGGTGCTTCCACGTCTGTCGAATGCGCCGCGAATGCGAGTAGCAACGCACGAGCATAAAATGCACCCGCGTAGATCGCCGATCGCTGCCACCGCGAGCTGCGCATTCGCTGCGCGTTCGCCAGATGTGGACGCACCCTACGACTGACAATATGGGACATAGACATTCTTTCACGAATTTTCGGAGAAAGAGCGGGTCCTATTATGTTCACTAGCACAGACGTGCTGCTCACCTGGTCAGTAGGCTTCAGCTGGTGGAAGGTGGCGGTCTTGAGGCTGTCGCCGGAGCGGAACTCTGCGATGCCCGGGAACCTGTTCTCCAGCTCGGCCAGCATCGCCTACAGCTCCAGCGGCTTTTGGTTGCAGGTACCTATAATGTGCTCTAGTATAGACGTGCTCACCTGGTCAGTAAGCTTCAGCTGGTGAAAGGTGGCGGTCTTGAGGCTGTCGCCGGAGCGGAACTCTGCGATGCTCAGGAACCTGTTCTCCAGCTCGGCCGGCATCGCCTACAGCTCGAGCTGCTTGTGGTAGCGGGTGCCTATTATGTTCTGTAGTATAGACGTACTCACCTAGTCAGTAACCTTCAGCTGGTGGAAGGTGGCGGTCTTGAGGCTGTCGCCGGAGCGGAACTCTGCGATGCTCGGGAACCTGTTCTCCAGCTCGGCCCGCATCGCCTACAGCTCGAGCTGCTTGTGGTAGCGGGTGCCTATTATGTTTTGTAGTATAGACGTACTCACTTGGTCAGTAAGCTTCAGCTGGTGGAAGGTGGCTGTCTTGAGGCTGTCGCCGGAGCGGAACTCTGCGATGCTCGGGAACCTGTTCTCCAGCTCGGCCAGCATCGCGTACAGCTCCAGAGGCTTGTGGTAACGGGTGCCTATTATGTTCTCTAGGACTCTGCGGGATTGAGTTTTTCGAATACGGATTAATTTAGGTTGTTTCTAGTGGCTACACAGGGTGTAAGAAAACACCCAAGTTATATTTAAAGAGGAGGTTTAGAACGGTTTAGACCATTAATTGAACAACTTTGAGCCAGCATCGAGAAAATTGCCTAAAAATCAGCAGTACCTACTCTACTCGACTCAAATTTGCACGGGGCAGTTTGATGTTTTCCTTTAATTTGATGATCTTGTTCAAATTGAAAAATGATGGTCCCTTCAAATATTACTAGGATGTTTTGTTACACCCTTATACAATTTAAGTAAGTCGATGTGGCGTCAAGAATAATAAGAGATCGTATAAACTATATTTTGCATAGCACCTTTATTTCTCATCCACGCTTCAACTAAGCGATATGGCAAACGAAATACATAAAAAAACAATCGAATAATCCTAAGCTAGTGCTAACGACCATTTCACACAAACTATATTTGAGCTATTGACGGAACGATATCGCCGCTTTATCGTTGCTATATTCTAGAATCAATGAGTGTCCCTACGATTCTACGATAACACTCAGATATTCTGATATCAATCAGTATCAACGCCTGTGCATAAAAATCTCGGCGCTTCAGTTGCGACGTCTCAAAAATAGCTTGTGTTAGGCACAGACTTAAACCCTATACTTGGCGGAGTATCTACAAATGTACATTACCTTAATTAAAAATCTAGAGACGAAATAAAGCAACGTATTTGAAAATTAAAAAAATGGAATATCAAAGAAAACAAATCCTGCCAAGTAAAGGGTTAAAAGAAGAACCAGACGTAATCTCGTCTAATCATGAGTGAAGCACCCATGGTGAACCAATTAGTTAATTCTTTCACTTTGTTTTAAACTTTTTTTTGTTGTTGTTGTTTAGAAATTTTCTTTTGGCTTGTTTCAAATTATACCTAACTTAATATTCACGTTTTGTTACTGACAATATTTTCTATGAGTGCTGTCGCATGCCTGTTATTAGTATACATAAGTTAGAATATTGTCATTTTCATTTATTTATATACTGTTTTACTTATGTACCGTTGGCATGTCTAATAAATAAATAAATTTCTTTTGTGTGCGTGCTGTCACGCGGCACATAATGGTGACGGATTGTAGCACCTGCGCCTAGAGCTAGTGCATCTGTGTGAGTGTAGGTCCCTTGTAGAACAAACGAGATTGTGTTACTTTGCATGCTTCACATCTTTTTAGTGCAATATTCGGTCCGTATTTCTTTCAAGTCCGTGGTATTAGGTCTCTAATGGATAATGTTTGATGTGTAAATTCAATCAAATTATTCACATGTTAAGAAAGTAAGAAATACGATGCAATAAGTGAATGCTTGTTACTGTGACTGTTACTATGTATTTAATGTTACGTGGTGAAAAAATATTTGATTTTGAGTTGAAAAATATGCCGCTATAGTACTAATTGATACTGGATACAACTATTACAGGGTCCTACTTACTATGGTGACTTTTTTAAGAGGATGATCAGACCATCAAACTGAACAACTCTGTCTATAAAGATCAGCTGTCTGTCTCATACATTTGGGACGAGTAGAATTGCAGATTTGCATTATATTTTTATCGCGATTTCCATGTTGGTACTATAAAGTTGGTCAGTTTGATGGCCTGATCAACCCTATAAAAATCCCAAAAAATGGGGGGGTTATCTAATGGAACATATAATGTCTAAATAAAAACAGGTAAACTCTGTTCTTTATTTCTATTTGCGTTTACCAACAACTGAGACTAAAGACATTTTAAGAAAAGTCTACATAGAACTTTTCCAGTTTGTTAATACCTTTGTGTTGCAACTCGTATCGAAGTAGAGAGGCAGATAGACAATTCTAAACAAAATTTGTACCATTAATTCTATGACATATTATAAAGATGAGTATGTAGGGGATAATCTCTGGAACTAATGAACCGATAGTATTAAACTTAGCACAAGATGGTCGTAATTTTATGTGTGCTTGTAAAGGGTGTTAGGGTAAACGTTGCATTACTTTAAGGGATGATTGTACCCATGACACTGAACAACTTTCCCCAAGAAACCTATAGGAAATCTGCAAAAAAAATGTTTGGGCTCTCCATACTAAATGCAAACAGCTGATCGAACGTTTGTATGAAAAGTATAAATTATTTTTTTGCGAATTCCCCTTATATTTCTTAGGGAAAGTTGTTCAGTATCATGGGTACAACCACCCCTTAAAATAATGCAACTGTTTAACCTAACACCCTGTATATTGAAATAGCATAGCTTACACTGCATTTTTTAATGCAACATATAAACATATTAAAAGAAAAAATGTGTGTGATATTAGTAATAGCAGACAGTTAGTGCAAAACAAACGAAATACAATGCGTGCGTATATATTTATTATTATAAGTACATAAACTTTTACATAGTATAGTTAGAGTGCAAATAAATATTATGATAATGATTATCAAACCCCGTTATCATTGGAACGCATTTAAAAAATAAAAAATAACTCAAATAATTACAAAATTGTAAGATGGTTCTTAAATTTTTGTCCCAATAAGTTTTAATTTGTCAATGAATTAGTTATGGCTCCAAAAATAACAGAGTTTTATGACTATGTGCTAAACAAGAAGTTACATAAGTTAAAATTGTTAAAATGAATGAGATGACGACACAAAAAGCTTGAAAAACATACATACCTATCTAGCTAAATCAATATTTCGCACATGTACACACGGCGACACATCAAGCTACGTAAAACCAATATAAACTGGCCGTGCGACGTTATACATTTCTCTACCTACGCGCGGCCAGCTTATTTTGGTTTCGCGTAGCTTGATGTGTCGCCGTGTGATTGTGTTGTGTGCTATCGCGGACTTTCCCGCCTGATTACTTAAAAATGTTTTCGCATAATTTCGCGCTTTTATTTTTCATCATCATTTTTGCTTGCATACTAAAAAATAAAAGCGCTATCTAGCCCCGCTCTATTCTTGAATAGGCCAATTGGACCATGTATAGCGTGTCATTTATAAACAGCAACATAATGATATATCTATTTGTATATAACTTATTGTGTCAAAATAGTATATATTATTCCGCAAAATTCAGATACAAATCCAGTACTTGAACCTAACTTGAACTAAATTACTACTTAGTATGTACTATTGTGTGACAAATTTAACCTAGATTCCTATAAAATTATGTTAATTTCGTCAAGTTTGTAAAACTTTAAAGAAAATAAACAATGAGGGATTTTCCGAAAGCCACGTAAAAAGAAAAAATTGCTCCAAATTACTCGATAGATGGCGTTGATATAGCAAAAATATCAGTGAAATGATTCTTTTTGTTTAATTATTAGCCTTTTTTTCCATAAATTTCCGTCTTCGGATACAAATCACGTTAAAGCCATGTATCACAGCATGTTGAATATATATTAAAACTATATTTAACTAGCTGTCAGAAAACTCCCCATTATACAGTTAAATAGAATGCATTCTTATGTATGATATAAACATAGATTTATCATATTCTACGTTACATCGGCTACGTATTATCCAAGGCGAGACCAAAAAAATCTGAGATTTTGGAAAAAAAAACGGGATTCGTTCCGTTGACAACTGACGCTAGGGCCACACAGGCTCATAGCGTATTCGTGAATGGTCTCGTCTACCTATCTCGCTCTAACATACGTTAATGCTATGCCCTTTCTCTTTCACATTTTCGATCTAACGTAGTGTATACTAAATCTATGCATATAAAGCATATTTGTTCTAATTATAAAGCATACATAATTTAAGATGTAATAAGCGTGTATAAGCATAAATTCTAAGTACAAAGTGGTCATTCAATAAGAAAGCAAGAGTCATAAAATCACAAATCTCAAACTAGAAGATATGTAAGCGAAATAGTCTGCATAAAATAATCTCAGTTACTATAACAATGTGGTTTCAATCTGGTTTAACGGGGGAAACAATGATTAAGTAACGGTACAAAATGTATATGCCGAAGAAGTTCAAATTTATTTTATACTAGTGTTTTCCCGCGACTTCGTCCGCACAAATTATATACCAGATTTTAAGTCAGATCATAAGCTATCAAACAAAAAAGTTTCATCAAAATCGGTTCAGTAGTTTTTGCGTGATGTGCGACAAACAAATAAACAAACAATTTTGTCAATAGATGGCGCTGCACGTCATTTAAATCGCGCTATCGAGTGTTTATATGAAGTAAACCGCTACTTTTTTGTTCCTCATGATTTTACGGTTTTGTAATAGTTAAGATTTTTGCGCAGTGCGATTTTTGAAAGTCACACGTTGAAATCAGCAGTAAAAAATGGCATAAACTGTATGAAATTTGTATCTTCATTCGAAGCTTACGATTAAAAAACAACACTTCTGTTACATAAAAAGGTAAATCTGCTAAAAAGAGACAACGCTTCAACGGTTGCGCCCGTCTTTTTATAAAGTGCGCGAGTCCATTAGAAAATAGTAAGAATTGCTTATCCTAATTTTCATCATAGTTAAGGCTTTAACAAAATAATATCCTTTAGAAAAAGGCCACGAGTTACTATGATAATTTTATGAAGATTCTGTTACTTGAATTTTATGGGACTAAATGAAAATAAGGTTGAATTTGATTTGATTATTTTTTTAGTAACGATAGTTCTTGAACTAAATAGTCCTTATTCAATTCCCATTGGATCTCTTTACTGTGATTATAAATATTTGTATAACATTTCGCTCGCATATCTCCGGACAGGGTAACTGTGAGGGTAGTGTACTCACCGGAAGTCGTAGGCGGAGGACCAGTGCTGGGGATCGTCCGTCATCAGGGTGAAGTTGATGCTCACAGACCCGTTCACCGGCACGGTTACCGCTTCTGTTATACTCTCGTATCTGTTGGGAGGATGACATTATTATTAAGAGAATTTTATTCTGAGAGCGATAATGCGCGCTGCATACAAACGTACTATGGTGAATTTTCAATACTAACCAATTAAAGTCAATGAAATTTTGCAGAAACAATCTAGAAACAAATCTCTATGCTTCTATGGAGTCAGATTTTCATTAAAATATACAGTTTCAATGCTAGGATTAATTTAAGATTTGTATGGAAATCTTTGAGGCACTGTAATTTGAAAACTATACATTTCAACGAAAATCGGACTCCATATAAGCATAGAAATTTGCTTCTAGATTGTTTCTGCAAAATTTCATTGACTTTAATTGTTTAGTATTGAAAATATCACCATAGTTCGTTTGTATGGAGCGCTCTCCAAATAATATACCCTTAAGAAGTTCAAATCAGAACGATTGTTAAGTACTTCCAAATATTATTAATTAGCATGTTGTAGCCATGTTTTTGGCGGTATGTCTCATTAGACATCAAATCTCATTAGATTTGACGAAGAAGTTTACACGGTATACTTTTGCCATTCGCCCCTCAGATCAGCCGTCAAGCGTACCTGAGCTGTCTAGTGAGACTGGCCTGATATGGTACCCATTCTTCATGGCATGTCATCGACTTAAAACTGCTGTCTTTAAGGCCCTCTTATCCGAGTGCAAGCGTCTCTTTCTTGCAAGCATAAGTTTGCAATTAGCCACTCCAATTGAAAGCAGGATCGCAAAAAAACGTGTTTTTCATCAATATCTTTGCTCATGGGTGTTTCTAAGCTCCAAATTAAGCTTATTTCACTAGAAATATATAATGTATTTAGTTAAGTACAAGAATAAAAAGTTAAATATCAGCAGTTTAATCACAGTATTAAAAAAAACATAACAAAAAGGAAGGAGGAAAAGGACAACTTTGTGATTTTTTTCTATCGAGTAAACTTAATCTAATCGTGTTATTGAGAGCTATCGCCTATCCGCCAGATCTTTAAATAAGACATAGTTTCATTTCAGACTTTAAAACACTGTTTTTCATGTTTCGTTTGTGTTCAAAAAACGGCCTCGACCGGATTATAGAGTCTTAAGTAGTATAGCTGTTTAAAATATCGCAGATATAAGCCTCACCCCTGTTTACTGGCCGTCACGTTGTAAATGCCGGGCACGAGAAGCCTCCAGAAGTCTCCGTCTACTGCCGTGCGGACATTGTGGTGAACTCCACTGACGGATATGGTCGCGTTGGCGAGCGCGTGCCCGATGTGGCTGTGGACGAAGCCGTGGACTCCTGTGTGCACCTGTTGGACGTCATGGCGATGGGTTAGAGTTGATATTTGATTGAATAGTACGCTAGACGCTTGTTAGCGGGACTTCGGTATTGTAAACGATCACTGATGTTAATCAACGTCAGGTTCGGTCTTTGATCAAAGTAAAATAAATGGATAGCCCCAAAGTCCATTTAGTTGAAGCACACGAAAGTAGGTATTTCACACTTGGTCTGATATCTCGGTAAGTATGCCTGCAGTTTCGTCAAAATGCAATATTGACTAGCAATAACTTTATTTTTCTCGTTTGTAATCTAAACTAATACTAAACTGTAAAAGTGTGTCAGTACATTGAAGATATGTACAAAAAAAGATTACGATATGGTTTTAGGTGTCCCTAACTCCAAATCACAAATTTTTGGATTTTTTGCTTGTTTGTTTGTTTGTTCGAGCATCACGTAAAAACTACTGAACCGATTTTGATGAACCGTACTTATTTTAAAGCTGGTAGGTACTTTGATCGAAGAGTCCAGTCAGTCTTTGGATGGGTGATCGTTTGGTGGTATTTCCTCTCGATTGTTCCGTGCTTCGGAAGGCATGTTAAGCAGTTATTCCCGAATAGTTTAGTCCGGCGGTTTAACTATTCAGTCAGAGGCCTGCAGCCGCTTGCTAGGCATACAGGTGTAATTAAAGAATAAAAAAAACAGCGTACCTGTTCAATAAAAGTCAACAAAGCGCCCTTATTGTCTTCCCAATAAGATGGCAAATCGCTTGACGGTGGGAACTTGTAGCAACCGAGTTCTAGAGTCAATTCCATGTCGTTCGTATGAAGATAGTTCCAATCCTGCATGCCACCTGCTAGCACGTACCTGTGAGGGAAAATAAACCTTTAACAAACGACATACAGGTGATCTTGGTCATCGTGGTCATTTGCTAAGTTAATAAAATACTATCATTTTTTTTGGTTGTTATTTATATACTATCTGCAATCAGTGCTGACACTATAAGCAGATCATGAGAATGATGATTGTTATTTGTGGAATTAACCAGCTCCCAGAGGAGGGTATTCCCTTATTGTTGCCTTCTAGGAATGTCTAGATCGTGTATGTTGAGTCGCTGTAGCCTTTTTATGTCATTACTGTTGTATGTTTCTCATGGTTCACTAATGTTTAACACAAAATCAATAAGCAAAATATCACTTCTCAAGCAACGTTTAACAATGTTTCATTTCACAAACTAGTGATTTAACAAAGGTGTTAATACACATATTTACTTATCGAAAGTAGTCATTTAGCAAATGCATTGAATTATATTATGTTTATAGTTAAAACAACATTTCAACATCAGTTATGCGACAACAATCTTATTTACCAAATGAATTATTTAGCAAACAACGATAAATCATTTTTTATATAACAAAACGTTATTTGCCATTTTTCAAATTCATCTACTTAACTTGCTGCAACTTCATTTTAAACTTTAATTTCAAATATTTTAATAATGTTAGTCAGTCTGACGATCGTTCTAGGTCTGACGTGACTAGATTGATGGACCAGACTGACGCGAGAATGAGCGTGTAACACCCGTCTTTCATGGTGCTTCATGCATAAAACAAACATGCACGCTAAACCAAGCATACATATACGCAAAAATGCAGCATGACCTAACCTAGTCTAACCATATCCTACAGTTTTGAACTTTTGATGTTACCTTTCTGCCCCCTAAGCAAGCATGCACACAAGCATGCAGACACACAAGCATGCAACAAGCAAGCAAGCATGCTGTATGCAAGCAGGCACGCACATGCAAGCAAGCATGTTGATGCTCCGCTCGCTTCGCTCGCTCCGCTAAGTGTTATACATGTTCTAACCTAACCTAACCTAGAATTTGACAAGCTCCAATATGTTTTTCTCGGGCAGGGGGCTTCCGCCCCCCGCACCCCCCGAGCGGGGGGCGCAGCCCCCCTGCACCCCCTAACATGCAGACAAGCAAACAAGCATGCAAGCACACATGCAAAGATGCAAGCAAGCATGCATGCAGCAAGCAAGCAAGCAAGCATGCAACATGCAAGCAAGCATGCACATGCATGTACAGACAAGACTGCGTGGAAGAGGGTGCTCTGGTTCGGTTTTGTGAAATGAAATAATTTGATCATCGATATTTGTAAAACGTTGTTATTTTTAGTAATTTTCTGATCAAACAATAAAATATAAAACGAGTTTTTAACAAAAGATGAATGTTTAAATAACACAGTTTCGTATCGAAGTGTCTTGAGAATGAAATGTTGCAATGTGAAAATTTTACAACTGATCACAAAATTAAATAAATGGTTTGTGAAACCTATTCCTACTAAATGATGATTTGTGAAACGACTCATTTTTAGAACGTTGTGTATTTTTTTAAAAATTGCTAAACAAGTGTCGTTCAAACGGCAGTGACCCGTTTCTCATTAACATGATTGGCTAGTGCTAAGGTGTTACAAAAATACAAATAAACCTTTAAGGGGGTGGTGTAGACCATCAAACTGAACAACTTTCACTATGGGACCAATATCGAAATCGCGAAAAAAAATATTTATGTTCTATAAGTACTCTAGCGCTCGTTGGCGTAGTGGAGCTTCGGTATTGGAAACGATCACCGAAGTTAAGCAACGTCAGGTCCGGTCAGTCTTTGGATGGGTGACCGTTTAGTGGTATTTCATCTCGAGCGTTTCCGTGCTTCGGAAGGCACGTTAAGCAGTTGGTCTCGGATAGTTCCGACAGATGGTGTTGTAACTATTCGTTAAGCCAAGTCAGAGGCCTATTGGCGGCTTGAAAATTCTCTGACAGCAAGGTGACCACTAACTTGCCTCCACCAACACGCACTGGGCCCGCGTGGTGGAGTATGACCCACTCCCTCTCACCCTTATTCGTGAGAGGAGGCCTTTGCCCTGCAGTGGGATTCTACAGGCTATAACTTAACTTACTTATAAGTACTCTACAAATCGACTAGAGCTAAAATGTGTATAGAATATAAAATTATTTTTTTCGCGATTTCGATGTTAGTCCCATAGAGAAAGTTGTTCAGTTTGACGGTCTAAACAACCCCCTTAAGAGTTTTAAAAATGTATTGTTACTTATGAAACACCCTGTATAAAAATATTATCTGGATTTAATTTTTCTGTCGATTTGATGGCATGTCATTCCAATTGAATAATTTTTTGATGTCATTTACGTTTTGTTTATAATAGTAAGCACGTGAATGAGTTTAATATAGTCTGACCACAAGCAAAGTACAGTAATACCATGTTCATAACTTTTATAAGTCTTTACTTTGACTACCGCACATGATCTATTTTTTATAACTAATTGACTTCTTGTTTTCACGGGGACTCAGGTCTGCTCTGCCAAAGAATGATTGACGAGCGGAATTATTTTCCTTATCGTACTGTACCACTAATTGGTTGGGACAGAGCTCTGGATACATTTTATCTCATGTGCGTATGACGTACACAGTTCGGTGCATATAAACCGAATAGCCGCCGCGAAAGTCTACGACGGAATGGCAGGATGGAGCAAGCTTCTCTGCCCCTGCATCTCGTAGCTACCACGGGGCGGTACAGTCCTTGAAGTCAAACAATAATATCTCATTCAATAAATATTCGAATGATAAAAGCTCTTGCTTGTGGACGACACTAAAAATGGTAACAACTGGAGTGCGATTTTTTAAACTCATTTGCTAAGCTCAGCAGTTGAAAATGACAAAATTACTATGGAGATATGCATCTTTCTACTGCTAATTTGACTTTCAAAAATCATAATTCAGGAGTACGATATTTTAAAGTCAAATCAGCAGTAGAAAGATGCATGAGAACGCTTTTGTATGAGATTTAAAAACCGTTCAAGCTCACCGATGACATTAAAAAATCGCTCCCCTGATGTGAGAATGCATACCATTTAGCTCCATTTGTGATTCCTTCAGGGAACTTCTCACGGTAATCCTTCTTGCAAGGCTGGCCGAGGTGCATCTTGTGGTGGGCCTGTGAACAGGACAAGATTATTAATATTGTCTGGTCAAGCGAAAATGTACCTATCTTACGTGGTAATACAGTATAAATCTTAACTATTATAAAACTGTAACTGAAGTGTCTGTACATTGAAGATATTTACACAAAAAAAGATTACGAAATGGTTTTTAGGTATCCCTGACTCGAAATCAACCTTTTCTAGAAATTTTGTCTGTTTGTTTGTTTGTTCGCGCATCACGCACAAACTACTGAACCTATTTTGATTTTTTTTTTTGTTTGATAGCTTATGATAGCACAGTGTCTTCTATAACTATATTTAATTAATAATACACAATAACTTACGTCGGAGTATACGTGAGCGAGATGCAGGAACACTTCGTTGTCCGGCGACGGGTTGTCATGGCCGCTGACCATCTCCGCGTTGCCGTCGTGCGGGTAGTTGGCTATAGTCTTCTATGTTCAATAACTTACGTCGGAGTACACGTGAGCGAGATGCAGGAACACTTCGTTGTCCGGAGAGGGGTTGTCATGGCCGCTGACCATCTCCGCGTTGCCGTCGTGCTGGTAGTTGGCTATAGTCTTCTATGTTCAATAACTTACGTCGGAGTACACGTGAGCGAGATGCAGGAACACTTCGTTGTCCGGAGAGGGGTTGTCGTGGCCGCTGACCATCTCCGCGTTGCCGTCGTACGGGTAGTTGGCCACTAGGGCTCCGCCGTGCAAGTTGGCCGACAAAACGAACGGGATCGACAGAGACCAGTTCATTACCGCTCGCGTTTCTGGCTCCGGTATTTCGTTGTCCTGTACAAAAGAGTCTTAAATAAGGGATTTACCGAAAGTCATTAAAAAAGAAAAAGAAGTTCCAAATGGCTCGATAGATGGCGTCGACGAAACATGGACGAGCAACCTTGCAAATAATAAAATACAAATAAAATAATATGAACATATTATACTTCTAACTTAGTGACATGCACGTGACATGCCATTTTTTGCTTACTTTTAAGCCGAAATTATAAACTACTTGACATTGGAAGAATTGCCGCGCTAGACGCAAGCTACCGGCCACTAAATAAGAAGAATAGAAATAGAAGTCGAGAATGGGGGTTTTTCCTGACAGCTGATAAAGAAAACAGTTCCTAATATTTCTCAAGAGTCACGTTGCAGGGTTTGCCCCGAACACTTGTCTTTCGCGTAATGTACGCGCGGTTCGCGTTTCAGCCTGCCACGAGGCTCCGCAATCCTTCTCAGTTGTGTTCTTACTCAAAAACAATCCTCAAGATTGGATAGATTCTCCCTCAAACCACTTGACACTGGCGGAAATGCGGTGCTAACGAACAAGCAAGAAGTCCATTAATTAAAAAAGACAAATACATCTCTCAAAATAGGAAAAACATTTATAAAATAAGCAGGAGTCCATTAAAATATCTTTCACGGATGTATCAGACATCTAACATGCATTTTTTACTTTTTAAAGCCAATGCGATCTATTTAGAAATGTTGAACTATAAATGACAAACCGATTTCTTGGTCTACCACACAGTTTACTAAATCTATGGTTGGTATCAAAACTTTACCTTTGTAGGTCCGTACTGGTCAGGGAAGTTTCTGTTCAGGTCTACGTCGTTGGCATTAGCTCTTCCCTTGAGACTGCTGTAATCTCCTGCAAATTAATATTATTATTTAGCTTGTTCTATCATGCTGCTAAGCAAGCTCCTTTATTTTTGGGCCATCTTCGCCTACTTATCAACATCATAATCATTAGCAATAAGGAACATTACTTTGTTAACTTTCTCTGTCAGAAATCTCTTCACTGCTAGAAATCTCTTCAGAGATAAACACTTCCTTGTAATTTTCTCTTATTCACGACCTTTAGACACGCGACTTCGTCCGCGTCGATTACCCCTTTAGTGGTCGATTTTCGAAAAATGCTTTCTTGGTGCACCCGTAAGTCCTCTGTAGAATATACAGTGTGTAAGTGACAGCCTGGCAAATACAGAAACGGTGAATTCAGACAGTCAAACTGAACAACTATAGTAAAAGTTGTAGTTTGATGGTCAGTGTGGAGATACTTGGCCAGTAGAAGCGCGACCTACTTACCAACATGCCCCTTCTCATAGCCATCAGGGTTCAGACTGGGCAGCAGGTGCACCCTGGTGGTGTTCAGGATACGCTGCACCCTCAAATCCCCAGCCGTGTAATGCTGGCAGAGATACTTGGCCAGTAGAAGTAGAAGCTCCCGACCTACTACTTCGTTGCCGTGCATGTTCGCTACGTATTTGAACTCCGGTTTGCCTGTTGAAGGCGTTATTAGTTATGATTACACAGAACAACACGATTACATTTAGCGTATTTTCAAAGTTTTGTACTAGTTTTAGCTAGGACAAGATAATTACTTGTCGTAATTTACGACGATCCCTTTTTTACCTCCTCCTAGTTTGCTTTGTGCGTGCTAGTCTGTATGGGATCTACGTTCATCTGAAGGCCTACCATGAGTTTTTACTGTACTTTACTACTGTAGTTACGACGCCAAGTCGTATGGCAGAAATTAGTTAATTAGAAATTAGTAGGAGCGCTGTACGAGATTCAATACAAAATTGGTGAAGTAACTACAGTAGTTAGACGATACGTGTGATGGAGACATAGAGAGGAGAGTGAAAACGGGAAATAGGATTAATGGAGCGATGCACACATTCATGAAAAGTCATAATGTGTCCAAAAAGGCACGTTTGGCAGTTCACGACGGTGTGCTGGCACCAACTTTGATGTATGACAGCGAATGTTGGGTATGGCAGAAGAGGAATGAATCAAGGATAAATGCTGTCGAAATGCGTTCTTTGCGCAGTATGTGTGGTTTGACTTTGAATGATAGAATACGAAACAGTGTAATTAGAGAAAAATGTGGACTGAAAGAGGATATAGTGACAAGGATTGAGAAGGTAATGCTAAGATGGTTTGGTCATGTGGAAAGGATGAGTGATAGTAGACTGACGTATGAAATATATAAAGCAAGTGTGAATGGAAAAGTCGAAAGGGGTCGCCCTAGACGTACGTATGCAGACCAAATTGGCAGCATACTTAAGAAGGGCCAGATCAAATGTACCCGAAACCGACGAGCGTATATGAAACGACTCATGACTGTGGAAGAGGCAAAAGAGGTATGTCAGGATCGTAGCCGATGGCGATCAATTGTCTCTGCCTACCCCAATGGGACACAGGCGTGAGTATATGTATGTATGTATGTAACTACAGTAGTAAAGTACGGTGAAAACTCACGGTAGGCCGACTGTCTATTTACCTTTCTACTATAGTACTTTGTAAATTAAAATTTAAATCAATAATCTTTTATCAACATTCCTGTTCCAATGCTTGTCTATAAATATTCCAGACCCTTGAATATTAGTTAAAATACGTCCACTGCTGGGTATGCTTCGTGGCATCCTCAATTATCAATCCAATTTCACAATAATCTGTAAGAAATCGCTTTTAGTGATAAGACCGCCCTTTGTACCCTTCTCATTCTTGTTTTAAATTGTATTTCTTCTATTCTTGGTGTGCAAATAAAGAATATTTATCTTATCTTATCTTATCTGTCCTCTTAATATGCTGACAGTTTTTTTATACGAGTAGGATGATCAGACCATAAAACTGAACAACTTTTTTTGTAGAACAAACACTGAAATCGAGAAATAAAACATCAGCTCAACACAAAACTGCAGCATATTAAGAAGTAGGTACCTTGCATAGTACTTATTCCATAAAGGTATTATACCAGGAATAGAGGAACATACAGCTGAGTGAGCGAGATGTACCTAGCGGAACCACTGTATAATAGAAAGAGATACGTGACGCGAGGCAATAGAACCGTTTTCTAATCGCTTACCGAATTTTACAATTCGGTTTTCGTGAATAATTGCGAATCTAAAGTGAAATCGTTAATTTTATGAAATATACTGACACTACTTCATTAATTTATCCACAATTTCACGTTAGACTCAGAATTATAGACAACATTCGAATTTTTGCCTGTGAATAGTCTCCAAAAAACATCCAAAAAAGGTTTCATTTGGCAACTCATGTTTGTTGCTCTATTCCTGTAAGGTATAATACCTTTATGACTTATTCTGTGGAAAAGAAACACTTACCAGGAATATGCTTGCCAGGATCTTTAGTAATCTCCAACACATATAGTTCCCTCCCCTCCACAGACTTCCCTATGCTCGTCAGCCGGGTGATCTCTGGGTACTTGTCCGCCAGGTCCTGGAGGATCCTCTCCATCTTCAGGTAGTCATGGTGCTCGAAGTCCGCTGCGGAAAGACCGTCGATCTTGTGACGTGGTCTCCTGTTATGCTCTGGAGATTTGCCCGCCAGTTTTAGTATAGTTTTGTGGTGTTTTTATGGAATAGTTTTATTTTAAAGTGTTGCTCTTTTAGAGTTTATGTGTAAGACTTAACTCATATGTATCCTTGGAGATGCATTTGATTATTTATCAGCTCCAATCTAGGCTCCAATATATAGTATTTCGGTTGCTTTAGAAAATTACATCCTTTTAAATAGGTAATATAAAAATTTGAACGAATTTCGTGTATCAGTACAATTTGACTTCACAGTGTTTGAGTGCTAATACGACAATTCTCACAACTTTCAAACACAGTATTCGTTCACTCTTTTAATAAAAAGTCATTGTGTATTTTTTTGGTAGATTGTATGAAACGAGTACATTCGATATAAGCATCTGTGCATGTTTTATCGCTGTCATATTTTCTTCAATATCGATCAAATTGACTTAGTATCGGTACTGCTTGGCTGTATTAGCCTTGTGTAGTGTGTATCGTATCTTACCAAATACATTATTAAAATGTTACATCGGGTACTTCTTAACAAACTGATGGTTTTTTAAGGTGATGATCAGTCCATCAAACTGAACAACTTTCTCTATGGGAACAAAGTCGAAATCGCGGGGAAAAAATCTGCTGTTCCATATAAAACTACAATCCTATTCGACCCAAATGTCTGGTACACCAGCAGGTTCTTTTTCTTGCGATTTCGATGTTGGTCCCATACAGAAAGTTGTTCAGTTTCATAGTCTGTTCATACCATAAAGTTATTATACCTAACAGGAATAGAGGCAGTGATATGAGTTGTCAAATGAAACCGATTTTGGATGTTTTCAGGAGACTATTCGCAGGCAAAAATTCGAATACTGTCTATAATTCTGAGTCTAACGTGAAATCGTGGATAAATTAATGAAGTAGTGTTAGTATATTTCACAAAATTATCTTACTTTACTTTACTTTACTTTGATTTTACTTTAGATTCCCAATTATTCACGGAAACCGAATTGTAAAAATTTATTAGTGACTAGAAAACGGTTATATTGCCTCGCGTCACGTATTTTTCTATTATACAGTGGAGCCGCTAGGTACATTCCGCTCTCTCAGCTGTATGTTCCTCTATTCCTGGTATAATACCTCTATGGTTCATTCTCTTAAAAAGCGTCACCATATTAAGTTGGACCCTTTATGTATTTGTATATGTATAATTTTGTAAATAGTGCTTCCGCATTCCGTCAACTATATGCATGCTTTGATTGGAAATGGTGGTGTAAAGCTTACTAAAGAAACAGTGGACAAAAGAAAGAACGGAGTAAAGGAAGGGCAAATCAACAGAACAAAACAGAACATTAAAAAACCAACACCAAATATACAAGATGTTAACAATTGAATACAATAACAATAACTGAAAACCGTTGTCATTGAATCAGTAACAAGAATTCATAATTTTTGTAAATCTTACATAAACTCATTTTCTGGAAAACTTTGGAAGTCTTACATTTTATTTTTATAGTTAAAATAGTTAAGCCTCTAGAATCCCACTGCAGGGCAAAGGCCTCCTCTCACGAATAAGGGTGAGAGCGAGTGGGCCATACTCCACCACGCGGACATTTAATTTTTATTATTTTAAAACTTCTTATAAAATAATAGAAATCTATGAGGACCATTTATAAAATTTCTATATTCTATCAGGAACAATCTGAGAGTTCCAAAAAGTAACGTCGTGAAATATTAAATGTTTTTTATTCAGTAACCGATTCGGTACAAACGGTTTTAAGTTTTTGCTTTCCTTTGTAGAAAAACATAATAGTTAAATTAAAAAAAAGATAAGTTAATTGAAACTCCTGTGGTTACCATACATCTAGAAGAAACTTTATTAGATTTAACAGGATATATGTACACGTTAGGTTCTTTAGAACATATTACATCTTATTGCTATTACGAGAAAGTTGATTTTAGCTTAACATACTACTTTGGAAATTCAGCCTTAACGTTAAGAAAATAAAGTACTATTTGAGTTTTTGCTTAATTAAGCGGATTATAAATACTGTAGTTCTAAACCTTTAACAGTAAATTCAGAGGTATACAACCACTGGTATAATTTAAACCTTAATACTAAAAGGTTTATTATCTCTATCTAAATCTATGGGCGGGTAACATTGTCTTTCATGTATTAAGGAAGTATAAATTATCTCTATCTAAATATATGGGCGGGTAACATTGTCTTTAATGTATTAAGGAAGTATAAATTTGAACCAGACTCTATCTAATTAAATATTAGGCATAAATATCCTACAATTAGGCCTCAGTCTGCCTTCTAATCATGATTATCAATTTAACTTTATAAAAGCTGGGTCGGCTCAGTTACGAACGAACCATAATTCAGCTTAGTGCGATACTAGTTACGATGTTATACGTTTTTTTCCTTCCACGACAATGGTTTCGATCTAGGAAACTCATAATGAAATATTATGAGATAATACTTTATATTCTTTTTGAGTGTACTCTAAAATATCTAAAGAAATTGATAGAGAACCATTGAACCATTGATTGAAACTTAATTAATTTATCTGTAGAAACCCACTAAGAAGCAAATTCCTATGTTGATGAGCATTGAGCAATACCACGGAAGACAAAAAACATTGCTAATTTCATTATTACAAACTACACAAGTTTCACTAATCAATTCGATACTGCATGCATTTTGAATGCTGTCATACTTTTAAAACTATTTTATAATACTGATTTTTTTATATACTTTGGCTGTTAATATAAAAGATGAAATTAATCAATTCCTTACGTTTAACGCAATAACAATACATTTTCCATTGTTTGTCTATCATTTCGCAGTCAAAGCGTAGTAAATAATTTAATTCATTATTTGGCACCTATCTAGAACACATTTAAATATTATAAACTATTTAAGTCACTATTATAGCCATGTTTTGAGACTTTAAATCTTGGAAGGGACATGAACCTATAATCTGCCAATTCGTTACTTACTTTAGTTAGTCAAATAATGTTGAGCTACCCACATTTCCACCTGACCCCACTCAATTTCGCAATCTCCTTCGTTTCGTTTTAGTTACCTAACCCCAGTGTGTCACATGTGATACGCATATCACATATGTTACGTTTAAGGACTGGGTTTGCCATTTAGAGAAGATATTTCTAACTACCAACCCGCAAGTGTAATACGCGAATTCATGCGATATGTACACACGGCAATAGACCAACCAACCCACATTTGAACTCTGTGTCCATGAACATAGAGTTCAAATATTGATACCGTGCCGTCGCTGTGTGGACATGTTGCTGCCATATCTATTTTGTACATATACTTTTGATTAATTAATAGTTTCTCAACATCTAATCTATATAGTATATTGCTTATGTTATTTACGTCATAGCTTATTGCCTACGTTAGACAAACTCATCGCATCGGCACCGGCTCGTTTTGAATTGAAACATTCAAATGTGGACTTTAAATCGTGTGCCATTCAGTATATTTTATCCGTCAGGACGGTTGAGGGCTGTCCATAAGCGCGTCGTCCACACGAGTCATTGTTATTGACTTTGTGCTTTATTAAACACGATTTAAAGCTCACACTTGCAGCTTTTATTGCGGGGCTAGGCGATGCCGAGGTATATTATAGTCCAATCATTTTAGGGTTTGAACCTAACAATAATTCATCTATCGCTGAAACTTTGCAATGTGATAAAGTAAAGTATACAGATTACGGTTGACAAATAATTTAGGTTTAATTTTTTCCGGTCCTAGATTATTTGTCAACCGTAATCTGTATACTTTATCACACTGCAATGTTTCAGCGATAGATGAATTATTGTTAGGGTGTCCATACAAGGAAACTCTAAAATGACTGGACTATAAATGCGATAACCTTTAATGAGCGAATTGACTTTTATATTAAATCTAATAAATCACTGTAGCTTTGAGCGATATTACATTATTAATACTAAAGAAGACTAGAATTCATTTAAAAATACTATTTTATGGAATTTTTCTACCGATATCTTTGCTTCAATATCACTGAATTAAAAAATAAAAATACATACATATCGGCCAAAATTATAACCCACCTTTTTGTTTCGCCGTAGTCTTACGGGATTCCCTAGTACAGTGGGCACCTTTTATCTCGCTCATATGTGCGGAAAGAGAACGAGAGTTAATATGCCTTATATAGTATTGCCGCTGGAAGCGCTTACTATCTTCAATCATCGTCTTATTAAAGAGCTACTGACACTGCGACATTCAAAAATCCAATTTTCTTCCTGCAAGTGCCTAAATTTGTTGTTACGATACGATTCCCAATCTTTGCCATCACAGTAAAAAATATAGTGGGCGCCATACCCACACAAATCTGCATAAAATGTCATTGACCTGGACGTGTTTGGCCGGCGCTATACAAATCTGGATAAAATGTCATGGATCCTTCGCTCGCCGGAAATACCTCACCGCTATTTGCTAATTGTTTTCGCACCCTTTTTAGCTTGGAGCGACATAAAGAACGATTTAGTAGCACCCGATTTCGCACCCTTAGACTACCACGCATGATCGATTTTTAATTACAAAATGTCTTCGGGTTTTGACGGGGACTCGGGTCTGTTCTGCGTAAACGAAGATTTACGAGCGGAATTATTTTCCTGGTTTTTCTGTACAGGAAGGGCAATGACTTTTTATGCAAATTCTCATGGCACCCACTTCTCCCTTTCCATAAGCTACGCCTCAACGACAAGCACGAGCACCAAGTTAACGACCAGCACCCAGCAGTGAGTGAAGATGTGGACGGCCGCGTTGTCGTGGTAGCGGCCGGAGGTGATCGACTTACCGTCGGCATGACGAAATAAGTCAGTATGAAACATACTTTTAAACAATACTCGTTTCCGATCAAAAGAGAACATGGTACGGAAAGTTCAATGACTTTTCACCCCTCCGGACGGAAAGCGTCAACATTCGTCCCGCTGCGCTAAACGAAGTTGTCGCTTTCCGCCTCCGTCGAGGAGAAAAATAGAATACTAACCTCGGGCAGTAAATACGAAAGCCTCAGATCACATGTTTGTTGACCTCGGCTTACATGAGATTGAGACCTTTCTTACTTTCCTGCCCTCGGTGTGTAATCTACTATTTTATGCACATTCTCATGGCGCCCACTTCTCTCTTCATAAGCTATGCCTCAACAACAAACACCAGCACCAAGTTAACGACCAGCACCCAGCAGTGAGTGAAGAGGTGTACGGCCGCGTTGTCGTGGTAGCGGCCGGAGGTGATCGACTTACCGTCGGCGAGGCGCGGGCGCCGGCGCACCGTCATGTTCACCGTGTGAGAGTCCGTGACCGTCACCGTCGTGGGTAGGGGGCTGGTGTAACTGCGGATTTAATGATAAAAGTCATCTATAGTTTAATTAAGGTTGGCTTTAGAACCCTGCGACCGCGTGACGTGTGTTCGAATAATTAAACTAAACATAAACAACTTTCCCTAAGGAACATATTGTGTCGAAAAACGAAATTTTTTTTTCGGCTTCCCTATACAAAAGTGCGAATCAGCCACTGACATATACTCTAGTGATAGACAAGCTCGTTCAATCAAACAACATGTCACACAAAATGACATATTGCAGTCTGTCATTGCCATAGTGACCAAGTGAACTCGGGAACATCAATGCGGTGCGCCAACCACATTCAAGTGGAACATGTTGCTTCTATGAAAGGGCCTGTCTATCGCTAGAGTGTAAGTCAATGGAATCAGCCGAACTATTTTCTATGAGAGGTCAATAAATTTTTTTTCTGCTCATGGTCCTCGGGGAAAGTTGTTTACTTTCATTCTTTTTTCGCGATGTCGACGTTGGTTCCATAGATGAAGATGTTTAGTTTGATGATCTTAAAATACCGTGAGCATATTAAGTTGGACCCTGTATGTTCACTACACCGAGAAAAAAAGCAACCACGACATAAATTATGACACTGCTGTACCATTGCCCTAATGCTACTTTAAGAAAACTAGGACACAAGGGCTTCTTCAAAGGTCAACTTACCCGGATACAACAGCAGTGATATTGTACTCTCCGGGCAGTAGAAGTCTCCAGTAGTCACCGAACTCTGCAGTTTTCACCGAGTGGTTTATACCGTCCACTTTGATCTCCACATTCTGGAAACATTAAAAAAGATACATACAAAAACATTGACTTACAAACTACTGGACGGAAGGTCCGCGCTCAAAAGTGTCCGAATAAAAAGAGCACCAAAACGCAAAAAGAGAACCAATTGCGAGACAGCCTTCGTCGGCCGACTAGGCGCACGGGGCGCGGGGGTTGAGTGGGACGGAAAAGAATTTCATCATTTTCAATGTTTTTAGTTGGTTAATATTACTACACGTAGGTACTTAGGTTTATGTAGTTTAGTCTCGGTCATTTTTTTCGAGAATTTTGTACTAGACCCGGCAATACTATAGTATACGTCAATTTACAAAAACAACTTATTTCAGGATTCTAGTGCCTTTCAGCGTGGTTCACCGGTTTTCAGGGGCTCCTTGTTCATCCTGATGTACTTTGAGAGGTTGCCGTTAGCCGGCAACAGTAATAGAACGGTGTCGGACGCTCGGCGGAGTAACAACTCTGTTTCGAACGTTCGTCGGTCTAACTCCTGAGGATGCTCCTTGGTGGAGCGAAACACGCGTAGAGTAGAAATTATTGCAGCTTGTATTGCATAACGTAATACAACTTTGTCTACTAGGCATTTAGAACAGGTCTCAATACAATCTTGTTACTTATCTATTAGGAAGACTGTCTTAAAGTCAATTTTAAAAAGACACAAACCTTCACCCCTTCTCCTTTCTCGTCCACAACGAACCCCTTGATACCGGTGTGAGTTTGTTCGATGAAGGCGATCAGGGGCTCCTTGTTCATCCTCCAGTACTTGGAGAGGTTGCCGGCCAGGGGGTACTTGCAGCAGGACAGCTCGAAGGTCACCTCGAAGCAGTTCGAGTGAACGTAGTTGAAGTCTTGCATACCACCTGCGGGAAAGTTATTGTTAATTAATAAGTCTCGATGCACTATTTACATTATTCCTCATAAGGTGGACCGATGACCTGAGGCCCTGGACAAAGTGTCATTCTACTGGCGTTGACGCTAGTAAAAATGACAGAATGTATGGAGTTGACATTGGCGATCGAAACATTTTGACATTTGCTTTCGCCACCATACGTCAAGTTCATACATGTTGTCCGTTTCTACTAGCATCGACGCCAATAGAATGTCACTTTGTCTAGGGCCCCTGGTAAAGACAGGGTAAATATGTTGGACGACGGTAGCGCAGGACAGGTCTCTTTTGGTTACTATTGCAGAGAGAGATGTCCGTAGAAAACATATCAAATTAATGATCTTTTCCGAAAAGGACAAGTGCGTAGCAAGCACCTTCAATCGACGGAAGTGCATGAAAAGATGTATGAATGTGAATGAGGCAAAAGAGGTGTGTCAGAGACATAGCGTGTGGCGGTCCGTGGTCTCTGCCTACCCCAATGGGACATCGCGTGAGCTTATGTATGTATGTTTCTGTCAAAATACCTTGAAGTCAGACCCAAGGCTGACTTGGCTTCCTGAATATTGCCTTATTATCAGACTTACATTTGCGTTCCAGGGTTGCGGGTCGGACATGGATGAGCTGGGCACAGGACCGTGAGGAGTGGCGCAATAAACAGGAGGCCTATGCTCAGCAGTGGGTTCATGTGGGCTGATATAATTTGACTTGATCAGACTTACCCTCAACAGCATACCAATTGGCGCCGTTAGTGAGACCCCCCTTGAAGTTCTCCGGGGGGCAGGTGTCCCCCCGCCGCATGTCGGAGTGTCTGGACGCGTAGGTGTTGGCGAGGTGCTTGAAGAGCTCGTCGTCTGGAGACCTGCTCTCTTGGCAGCAGTCCACACCGGTGCTGGAAATGTATTGGTTCTCTTTAGGCACAGAACGGCCAGTTACAAAAAACAAAAAGAAATTATTCGACGTAGTATCACTTTTTGACTTCCGTTTTTGTGACCGCGTGGGAATGTGTTCCGATGTACAGAAGATACATACATACATACATATTCTCACGCCTGTCTCCCACTGGGGTAGGCAGAAACAACGGAACGCCACTTGCTACGATCCTGACAAACCTCCCTAGCTTCCTCCACATTCATTAGTCCTTTCATGCATGCTCGTCGGTTTCGGGTAGATCTGACCTGGCCCTTCTTAAGCACGTCGCCAATTTGGTCCGAATATGTACGTCTAGGCCGTCCCCTTCCAACATTTCCACTTACGCTTGCCTTATAGGTTGCACTCGTCAATCTGCACTCATCCATTCTTTCCATATGACCAAACCATCGCATGTACAGAAAACATCGCATGTACCAAAACATGTACAGAAGATGCGCCCTATTATTTCATAATTTTTAAAGTTACATGAAAACTACTTAACCGATTTTCATAAAACAAAGCTAAGAACACTCTCGCATAAATTAACTTTCTACTTAAAAAAACCGCATCGAAATCGGTCCACCCGTTTGGGAGCTACGAAACCACGAACGGACAGAAACATATAACACCCGTCTTATTTTGTCGCAATCTTTAAAGTTACTTCAAAACTGCTAAACCGATTTTCATGAAACAAAGCTAAGAACACTCTCGTATAAATAGGATTTCTATTAAAAAAAACCGCATCGAAATCGGTCTACCCGTTTGGGAGCTACGATGCCACAGACAGACAGAAACTTTTAGCACCCCTCTTTTCTTTTGTCGCAATTTTGAAAGTTACTTCAAAACTGCTGAACCGATTTTCATGAAACAAAGCTAAGAACACTCTCGCAAAAATTAGCTTTCTACTTGAAAAAACCGCATCAAAATCGGTCCACCCGTTTGGGAGCTACGATGCCACAGACAGACAGACCGACAGACAGACAGACAGACAGACCGACATAGGCGTCAAACTTATAACACCCCTCTTTTTGCGTCGGGGGTTAAAAATAAACAGCGACAGTAATTAAAAAAAACGTTAAAATAACTGAACAAATAAATTAAGTATGAATTGTTTCAAGTGCTGCTAAGTATAAACAAAACCACTTTCATTTCACCAGGCGACAAAGCATCAAAGTAAAAGCAAAACAAGTTTCATTCGTAATCAATTGGCTCATTCATTACGCACGCAGTGTGCCAAATCTCTCACAGTAATGCTACGCACTATGCAGCCTGAGGTGAGAATCAAATATGTTGGTTTCTCCTACACCGTCATAATCACAAGAATCGTACTACCTCTTTGGGTTGTCAGAATTCTTGCTACAGCGATATACACTATGTATTGAGCCTTTTTACAGTACATACAATGTGGCAATACTATAACAATTTGAAATTTTATTTTTTAGGTAGAACAACGTAAGCGACAAATATGATCGAAGTAGGTACAACTCAAAATTGATTGTGGAACCTAGAAAATTAATTGCCTAAACTAGAAATCTATTGACTGATCTATCAAAAATTACAGTACAGTAGGCACTTCATTGGTTCCAAATGTAGACAATTCTATAGAAACTGACTTCATGTGATCTTCATGACTCATTGTTTTTACCGAAATTATAAAGGTTGCTGGCCGGCTGAAAGTCCATAGCTACGACAACGCTCTTCGCTATTTGAGCTTGCTATACTTACAGGTTTAACTACCTAACAGAGATTGACAATTTGTGCATATTGGCTTTTTTAATCAAAATTATAAAACAAAAACATTATTGCTCGATCTTATTATGAATCCAGGAGTGCGATTTTTGAATCTCATTCGAGCTCAGCTGTTGAAAATGTCAAAATTACTATGAAGATACGCATCTTTCTACTGCTGATTTGACTCTCAAAAATCATACTCCAGGAGAGCGATTTTTGAGATTCAAATCCGCAGTAGAAAGATGCGTATCTCCATAGTAATTTTGACATTTTCAACAGCTGAACTCACCGAATGAGATTCAAAAATCGCACTCCTGATCGGATCAACCTACATCTAGAGTTCTGCCCTAAACAGTGGCGGATACAGGGGGGGGGGGGGGGCAGGGGGCCATGGCCCCCCCCCACGAACCTCTGAATTTTGAGGCCGAGTAAAGAAATGAGCTCTCTTAATTTCTTTTAATCTTAATACGTGGCCCGAGTTGGCCGATGGGCCCCCCCCAACATGAAATCCTGGATCCGCCCCTGGCCCTAAAGCGGTATTGAGTTCAATTAATAATATTCTGTTAACTATGTTACTTTCACTTCTTAAAAGCTAAATAATGCGCAACAAAAGACCATGTGACCGGCGTCTACGTAATGTTTTGATCACGTACTGTGATATCCAAGGTATGGAGGTGAACAATACTTGTACCGCTATTATTACGAGTCTTGTACGGTTCGATAATCAATTAAGTAAAGTGGTACATCTAGAAAAGTTATGTCGCCCGGTCGACATTTAATTACATTTTTGTTACTGGTGCCAAGAATTATGTTTTATGTGATATCTTTGCCAGATATGCCTTTTAAGACCGAGGATTTCATACCTAAGAAAGGAAGCTATATGAATTGCACATTTAAGACCTGCATAGCTAGCATGCCGCAGTGATACAGCGCTATCACACCTTCGTTCTCTTTCTATTTGCGTGCGAACGAACGAGATAAAAGACGTGATACAGCCGTATCACGTGTTGCATGCTACCTGCACTCGTAGTATGCTACACGTGATACGGCTGTATCACGTCTTTTATCTCGTTCGTTCGCACGCAAATAGAAAGAGAGCTAAGGTGTGATAGCGCTGTATCACTGCGGCATGCTAGCTATGCAGTGCTGCTGCGGCCGTTGCGTGTGGTAACGCGATATACAGGGTCCTTCTTAATATAACTTTTTTAAGGGGATGATCAAACCATCAAACTGAACAACTTTCTCTATGGGACTAATATCGAAATCGCGAAAAAAAAATCTGCCGTCCCATACATTTGGCTCGAGTAGGTTTGCAGTTTTGTATGGAAGAGATGATTATTTTTTCGCGATTTTGATGTTGGTCCCATAGAGAAAGTTGTTCAGTTTGACGGTCTGATCATCCTCTTAAAAAAGTGTCAGCATATTAAGTTGGACCCTATATAGGGTGTAAGGAAAAGTATCATTAGGGTTGAACTACATCACATAGCACAGCATCGCCTTTTACCGTCGCTCCATCCTTTTCTGTCACTCAGGAACGTCAGATAGACGGAACACAATCGCGCGCGGCCGTACTATAGCGCGCGATCGCGTTCCGTCTATCTTATATGCTCTAGCAAATGACGTTTCAGAGTGACAGAAAAGGATGGAGCGACGGAAAAATGCGATGCTGTGCAATGTCATGTAGTTCAACCCTAAACCTTTAAACAACATAGGTACCTACTCTACTAGTCTACCCATCAAACTGAACAACTTTTACTATGAGGTTTAAAGGTTAATGATACTTTTCCTTATCGCCCGTATCATGCTAATCAGAAATGCAAGTAGCATTTCAGATGATTGTGGGGCGGCCAACATATAATTATGTCTATGCTAATACATAGACTTAAAGCTACACGCGATGTCTATTCTACGCGCAGGTGTGCCTCCGTCACATGTTTACATTACCCGCTGTTTGTCTAAAGGCTGTCTCGTCTACAATAGAAACCACATTGAGCAGGTTTAATGTTTGTTTAGCTTCGAATATGGGTCCCCGAGACGATATTGTAGGTAGATCGCGTCAAGTCAATGTGGTAAACGATCAATATTCGCTTCAATCAAGTAGACTTTTCAAGTGCACTTGATCGTCTCGGGGACCCATTAGGCATCAATGTTGCAGACAACTGAATTCTAATACTTTTCTCGCTTTCTCGGATGCCAGGGCCAACTGGACTCGATAGTGACTCAAAGACTAGGTCTTTCAGCATACTGGTTTGTTTTATTCCGGACATAAGCCCACCACACATTCCCACCGCTGTAACTCCTGTAAACCAGGATCAACAGCGGATACCATTCACAACACTAGACAATGAAGTCCAGCGAGCCCGGGGATGACTCTAATCTGTAGCGGAACCCGCAATGAATTAATCAAAGAAGATAGGAGGAGTAGGAAAAAGAAATATCCGACTTCCCTCCATTGCAAACGGGAGACAGCAATAAGAAAAAAGCATAGCTATTAGAGAGCCAATTCCAGAGATCATTTATGGCAGAGTTGAAGACCCTACCGCAAAAACACCAAAAAATATAACATTACTGAAAAAAATACAAAGGAACATAACATTGTACTGAAACAATTACTTATTTTGCTTCCAGTAATAAGTATGGCAAAAACATCTGAACGCACGGAAGTTATCCCTAGTTGCAACAAGATCCATGTAATAAGGGATACCAGAACACAATTTTCTTGAGTCAAGCATTTGTCAGCATAGTGGTTGCGCTCGGCCGTCGCGAAAGGGCGTAAGCGGGGGCCGGGAGGAGCGTAGTACCGACTTACCTATGCGCGGTACCGACTTTGCCGGTACCCCGTACCCCGCGCGAGCATTTGCGGCGGGTCTATGCTCTCTGCAACCACTATTAAGGCCTCCGCTCATTGCAGCGATTTTATCGAGCGATCATATCGCTGCGATTTTGCGATAATTGTTTCCAGTACATTTTGTATGGGGACGCGCTCGATCCCACACACTGCCGCGATATTATCGCAACTCTTTCGACTACATTCAGTGGTGGGGCGCATGCGTGACGCGAATCGCGGAATCGCTGCAGTGTGTAAGGTGTCGCGATATCGCTGTCGATAATATCGCTCGATAATATCGCTGCAATGTGCGGAGGCCTTTACTATAATTAAGATATGCTTTCAGTGTCAAATACAATAGTTACTTACCTAGAATCGTCATAAGGGTAGCTAGCGACTATGGCGCCGCCGTGCAGATTCCCCGACAGCACGAACTGCTTGCCCATGACCCATCTCATCATCGCCACGGTCTCCGGCTGACGTTTGCCGAAGAGGTACTCGTCGTCATTGGATTTCTTACGGTCGAATTGGTCGGGGAAGTCGCGGTTAAGGTCTACTCCTTTAGCGTTGTTTCGGCCTATATAGTTCTTTAGCGATTCACATTCGCCTTCCTGGAATTATGATTATGGGTTAGATAGGGTTAGTAGAGACTAAACTGCCTCCGTGGTCTAATGGTTAGAGCATTGGGCTCTTGACACGGAGGTCGTGGGTTCGATTCCCACGGGGGGCACCTAGTGAAATGTCAATTTGTGCGTTTTTCCCCAGTTGGTTAGGACATTGCAGGCTGAGTCACCTGATTGTCTGAAAAGAAAGATGATTCCGTGCTTCGGATGGCACGTTAAGCTGTTGGTCCCGGCTACTATCACTGGTGGTAGTAGTCGTTACATAAAAACCACGTCAGAGGCCGTAAGGCGGTTTGAATAAACTCTGACACCAGGGCTTTGCATCCCACTCGATAAGAAGAAGTAGAGACTTGGAGCGTTCTTGTGCAGTGTTTGTGGGTGTGAAGCGGAGATTACGTCGACTTATCTGCTAAGCCCCACTTGTGTTAAATTTGGTTAGCAATAAACTCCAGGTTAAGTCTGTAAGCCATGATTTTTTTGTGTATAGAAAAACTTCTGAGAGAACTATTTTACCTGGAGTTAAATGCTAACCCAGAGAGAGGCGGGTGTGTGCGGGCTAAGTCCCACTCTGTGTTGAATAGCTAACTCGGGTCACAGGTTCGGCACTTCTAACAACGTTTTGGATTTGACATGATGACATTTGCACATGTGCACTTGGTGCAAATTGTCCTTGACATAATATGTGTAGGGTTGATACCACACATCGTATAAACATCATCATCATTTCATTACTTTTTATTATTCGTTCTGTTATTAAAAATAGTATTTGAGCCAAAGAATTACTGAAAATGTTAATTTTGCGTTTTTTATTCAGTGAAAAGACTAAATTTTATGTAGTCAAATCCAACGGGTGCGCGCGCCCGACTGCGCATTCCCTTGCTCGAGTTCCCTCAAGTTTCCCAGAGAGTGTGATAGTGTAGGGTATCTGAAGTCAGAGGGGGGTGGGGGGTGGCCGTTCTGTATGTAGAACTATATACTGTACCTATTCTGCACCTATTCTGTGCTCGGGTTTTTATCTATACTAAAAATAATTATGGTAACAACTACGAATAAAGAAATAAATATGGAAATATAATTCACGTCAAAAAATGACCCCACGAACTTTGGTGTACACCACGCAAGCGCGCAAGACTCAATCATTATGGCGACTCCAATTACGGCGTTTGCCGCCAAAACTCATGGTGCCAAAAATTAAGGAGATTTTGTTCGGAGTTATCGTTCCATATTTATTTCTTTATTCGTAGGGTAACAACTTATTAATTATGGTATCTGACCCAGGTTGATGCAAGTAGGGCTTTTAAATCTTATAATACTTGCTAGTTATCAATGAAAATGACTATAATGGCAGTATAGGAAAATAAGGAAATTTAATTTCATTGTGTACATTTGTTGGTCTGCTTGAAAGGGCAAGATTACAACTACAATGTAAAGGTTACTTGACCTATTGTGGTAAATAGCTAACAAGAGAAGGTCCAACAAAAATCTTAGTTTATCATCAGCCTATATGTATACGTCCTATAACAAAGCACTGGCCTATTTTCATTCAGCAATAGTTATAATATATCTCTAAGAGAAAAATGAGATTCGATTTGTAATTTTACCAGTGTCTTAAAAAATAAGATAAAAAAAATACCTAAATTGGAATTTCCAGAGAATTGAATTTAAACGATCTTGGAATTAAAGGCAAATGTAACTGATATGATCAGACAGTTAACCAGAAAAGGTGCTGCAAGATAACTAATTAGCAAGAAAATTTGACTTTCTAGTAAAATCCAATATTGGAGAAGATTCTTAGAAATTGTTATCGTGGTGCTTGACTCTTTCAGCATACTGATTTAAGGACCAGATTTTATTCATTAAAAAAATCTAGAATTATAATAGTTTGTGTTTTGGTTTTTTGTTATAATTTTATACTTAATGAAAATAAATCCAGATTAAAAAAAAAAAAAAAATTTTTTTTTTTTTTTATTATCAACTGGCTCAAATGTGTTCTTGTTTATAAAACAATCTTTGAGATTACAAAACCTACTTTATATTGGCTGAAAAGACAGTCTCAGCAAAAGGCAATTGTTGTATGATAGCTTTAACATCAATCATTTTTAGGGTTCCGTACCCAAAGGGTAAAAACGGGACCCTATTACTAAGCCTACGTTGTCCGTCCGTCCGTCCGTCCTACCCATTTAGGACTGTAACTTTTGAACTGTAATAGCTAGATAGTTGAAATTTTCACAGAATATGCGTTATTACGGCGGATTTGATAACAAATAATAAAAATTTCAAAAAGTTAAAAATTAAGGGGGGTTCTCAACAAGAAACTGGTTTTTATCGACGCTTTTTCTTCTCGTTCTACAGTAAAAACGGTAATACATACAAGCGTCAAACTTGGTGTGATTATAGAGCAAACTCTACAGAATAACAACAAATAATAACAAATAATAAAAACCGGCCAAGTGTGAGTCGGTCTCATGATTAAGGTCCCGGAAAGACAGAAAAGACAGCACTACCTACAGGCTTAGATCAAAATAAAATTAATGGATAGGCCTAAAGCGCGGTAAGTTGAAGCAAACTACTGGTGCACTTGGTCCATACAAACTAGCGCCATTATCTGTCAAATCTAGGGCACTTGCATACAAATTTGAAGTAAACCTTTCATTTATTTTGCCTTTTTTTTTATTTGAAATGTTTGTGTAAGGGCCTATCCATTCATTTTATTAGCTACAGGTAGTGATTTGAAATGTGGCTTCCCCATTTCCTAAATCACAACGGCAAGAAATTTAATGTGATAAAGCAAGAGTTTGTTAATGCCATTGTCAACACAATGCTAACAGCAAATTATTCCTAAACACAAAAGGCAATGACATCAGGTGTTGTGTCACAATGAAGTAAGTAAGTACCTCAGAGTTACAGATTCACTGTATTGTGCAGTGTACCTAATTACTTATATATTATGAACAAATTAGTCTATGGTCAGAAGCTTTCCTACAACTACAAACTATTTTCCGGAGTTGCTTTGTGGGTCTGCTATTGGGCGGTCACGTGCGCGTCGGTTGCCCCATTCCCGGCCTACAGTGGAACTCAAGTGGTGGCTCAGGATATTGTTCTTTTATAAGAACAACCCTTGAAGTCACCAAAATATCAATATAACCGTACAACGTCAAGCACTTTTGCTATAAAAACTCGACATTGGCAAAATCATCACTAACCAAAGATGGCAGCCATATTTTAAAAAATAGAATAGAATAGAACTATTTTCCAAAGCATGCTGTTGTATAAAATATCAAAGGTTTCAGGATAGAATAATATATCAAGTGGTGGTAGTAACTATTACGCGATTTGTAGTGATACACTCACACATAGCATGCCTTTGAGGACGTACAAACACGTGTGCACACTTAGCCAGATATGTGTATATAGGGTGCACCTGATCGTATGCGAGTTCGTGAGATGTGAGAGTTTGTTTTGAGTGCATTGACATTGGCCACTTGTGTAAACCTTTTGTTCTGTAGGAATAATTAATTTATTCATGTCGTTATAACTATGCAGAAAGTATAAACATGTTTTGCATTAAGTGCAGTTTCTTATCAAGTACGTACTGGAGCTCGTAGGTCAGCTAGCAACATGATAAACTATACCCTGCCCTAACTTTAGTACGTTCTAAGTGTGTTGAAGTCCCTCAAAGATATTTTATGTCTAAGTGAAGTCATTGCTATGCCGTGTGACTTAGAATGGACAATCCTTTCTAAAGGTGGTGCTAGATTAGCAATTTAGGACATTCACTACTAATGAACCGAGGACAGCCGTGGTGGTCCAGTGGCGAGTAACCTTGCCTGCCGTGCAGAAGGCGATGGTTCGATACCTGTCCAGGCCGACTCGTACCAATGAGTTTTTCGGAATTTATGTACGATTTGTAACAGTGGTGTTACAAATAGTACTCTGTGATATTATGTTGAACTTTTTGTTAGATTTGGTGGGTTTTGCCAATTCCATTTCATTTAATGAGATTTGTAAACACTTTGTTTGTTTGTTTATTGATGGCACATCTATTTAAAAAAATATAAATTGTATCCTGTTCTCACCATCTGTATCATAATAAGATAACCAACTTTCAAATACATACATACATACATATGCTCACGCCTATGTCCCACTACTGGGGTAGGCAGAGACAATAGATCGCCACATGCTACGATTCTGACACACATCTTTCGCCTCCTCAACATTCATAAGTCTCTTCATACATTCTCGTCGGTTCCGGGTACATTTTATTTGGCCCTTCTTCAGTACGCATCCTATTTGGTCAGCATACTTTCAACATCACATCACAACTTTCAAATCAACAATATAAAGTACCTAACTTATGATTATGATAAATCCAAGAAATATTTCAACAAGCAATCTTTGTATAAACCAGTTTTATATTTATTCTAACATTTTCCTTATCACATTATTAAGAGGAAAATACAACTTTGTTTTGAAATTAACAAGAAGGAAGATGTATTGTAATGCATGCATGCATGTATATGCTCACGACTATATTCTCCGAGGGGGTAGTCAGAGATATTCTGTAAACTCAGATCATCCATGTTTCAATAGTAGTATTTTTGAGTCGCGTGGCTAGAGGTCTACCGAGAGGACGTCTGCGTCGGCTCGTGATTTTTCTGGCCATGCGGCTCGGCCATTTTTTGAACTCTTTTGTGTTTTAACCTTAAAACAATCATTTGGACTCTAAACTACTTACATGGCAAAACTGCCATTCTACTTAATTAATTAATACTGATCATTTTCATACGTATACTCTCCACATAATGAGACGTTGGCTGAATTGTGATAACACATCGGATACCATTAAACAAAAATTGAATTGAATTAGTATTTGTATGCATTATTGTGTGACTTACAAAACAGATTTATAATGTTTGTGGAAGGAAATATTGGTAGAGGCAGATCTAGGAGGAAGAACCTAGATCAGATCAGGGACGTCATTAAAAATTGCCAGGTTAAAAGTAGCCAAAATCAAAAGGAATGTATGACAAGATGTATGGACCTAGAGGAAGCAAGAGAGGTATGTCAGAACCGCCCAAAATCGAGGTCCATAGTCTCTGCCTACCCGTCTGGGAAAAAGGTGTGAGTTTAAGTATGTATGTAAGTATTGTGTTAATCTACAATTTAAATGTTATACTCCCAGAACATTATAAGAGGAGTAAGAAATGCAAAGTAACGCTTTTGCTTTGGAGACGGCTGTCGCCATTTGTCTTCCCGCTCACGCTGCTACAATTACTCATGCCCTCTCGCTCGCACCACGCCGCGCGCCTTATAGTGTTATGCAAATCATTGCATAACCTGTGGCGACACCATCCACACCTACTTTGCACTTCTAACCCCTCTTATGATGTTCTGTGTTTATACTAACCTGACTGTGCTCGAATCCGTCAGGATTCAGCGACGGCATCAAATAAATATCCGTCCCATTCACAAGCTTTATCACCCTCTCATCTTTTCCGTAATTAAGCAGGAAATATTGAGCCAAGTATATAACAAGTTCGCGCCCTATAGCTTCGTCTCCGTGCATATTGGCGACGTACTTGAACGCCGGACGGCCGGGATGCACCTTCTTCACATCCTGAGTTATTTGCAGCACCAACAGATTGCGGCCTTCCACTGACTTCCCGATTGAATGCACTTTCGCCAGATCCGGGTAAGACCTCTCTAAATCACCAAATAACTTCACTAAATCATCGTATTTTTGGTATTTTGCATTAGAAAGGAACGATTCATCGTCCTCCTCTATAGATCGCGGCACGCACTTGTTAATAAATAGAGAAAATAGCACTAAAATAAACGTGTACCGATGTGAAGTCATCTTGCGAATGTTTCACTTTTTGTTAGATTTTGGCGGGTTTTACGAGTCCCGTTCAGATTATTGTGATTTGTAAACACTTCGTATGTTTGTCGATGTCAACATTGTACGGGAATAAGCCGAGAAATGATATAAAATTGATAAGAGAAACGATAATGTAATGAGTCAACGACGGACACACGACCACAGCTGCTTGACAGCTACAGCTAGACAATAAATATGTTGCCATAGCAAAAGAAGTTTTACCTTACCATATTAAAATACTGCGATTTTTGAAAGTCTCACATTCAAATTAGCAGTAGAAAATGACAAAATTACTATGGAGATTATGCGTTATTCGATCATGATTTGTAACGTGTGACTTTCAAAAATCGCACTCCTGCCCCTACTTAGGATACTAGGTACAGTCAGCATCAGAGAAACCGGACCCCTCTATCATAATCTTTATAAGCGAAAGGGGGTTAGATTTCTCTGTGACCGTACTCTATACTACCCTTAGATTTCTTTGTCTATGGAATTTATGATTGTCCCACGGTTCATTAATTCGATGGGAGTAAGTCCCAACTCCCAAAGAAGAGCCAGTGTAAACAACAAAAAAAACTTTTTTTTTTGTTTCGGTCACCGTGGCCGGTTTTTGTGTTTGGCAAGCTGTCAGTCCTATAGAATCTTTGCCAAACAAATCGTCTTTTATTATGCAAAAGTCAAACTATTGCTGTTCCATTTGCGGCCACGTCATGGCTTAATCTAGAGTGTAAATCTATGTGAACTACAGTCTGTCTTTAAAGTCTGAGGCCGAGATTCAGAGACGATTTTTTTTGGCTTAGTTCGAGCTAAGTAGGGTAGAAATGTATGGATTTTGACATACGGGAGTTCGAACTATGACTTACAAATCGTCTCTGAATCTCAGCCTTAGCATAAAATGAGGGCGCTGTCTCCACGCAAGAACGTCAAAATCAAGAATAACCTGGCAACATCACCATACTAAAATGATTAGTTCATAAAACATTCATGCCACGACTTTTTAGACAGACTATACGTTTGAGTAGCTGTCAGAAAACTCCTCATTAAAAATTTCCTTCAATATTTGCAACTTTACTAATATGGCAACACAAAAATTTTACAGTCATGTTGACGTAACCAATGTTCGGATACATGAAGCATACATTTTACAACAATGTAGAATCGACAATCGACTTAGAATGTTCGGATACATTATAAAACGCGATATAATCATAATAAACGTATGTAAAATGTGTAGGACACACCTGCGGAACGTTCCGCGCCGAATGTTCGGTTGAATACGCGCGCAACACTTTTGCCTATACTGGCGACAAACCAGTACGCGCCATTTTTCATAGTAGTCGCATATTCAACGGAACGTTTGGCGCTGAACATTCCGCAGGTGTGTCCCTACACTAAGTCAGGGGAATGCTCGAATAAAACATTTTATACTTAAGGTATATGGCATTTATTTCATTTCATTTTCAATACCCATTAATCACAACATAATACAATTTTATTGTGCATGTTCACAATATTACAGGAACTTACACAAAATTCAGCTAAATCAAATAAAATACCTACACATAATAGAAACTAGGCCCTTCCGTAACAAATTATCATACAAACTTTTACATCCAACGTAATGTCCTACGCTTAAAATTAAACTACGAACACAAATACAGCATCATATATGCTTACGACTATATTCCCCGAGGGGGACAGTCACAAATATTCTGAAACCTCAGAACATCCACGTTTCACCAGTAGTACCGAAACTCTGTTCAGTGTGACGGGGGGTGAGCCCGTCGCCTCTTATAATAGACAGTGGGTACAATACGTGCCTCGAAATTGAAGCTTGCAGGTTTCCTCACGATGTTTTCCTTCACCGAAAAGCCAGTGGTGTTACAAATCGTACATAAATTCCGAACAACTCATTGGTACGAGTCGGCCTGAACGGGGATCGAACCATCTGCATCGTCTGCTGCACGGCAAGCAAGGTTACTCGCCACTGGACCACCACGGCTTCAACGAACAGAAATACATTTATTTTATTGATTTCCCCACGAGTGCGGCGCAGCTCTTTCGTTTACAGCTTTAGGGTAAGCACACATCTGGCGGAGAACTTGCTCGAGTCCCATTGCCCAATGAAATGTCGTCGTTATTCAATTGAAATAGACGTGTAAATAAGTGTCAAGTTATAATTTTACCTAGTGAACGGCGGCGTTTGCTGGCGCACGCTATTTACAACTCTATTTCAATTGTATATGGACTACATTTCATTGAGCACTGGGAAATGCTCGAACAGTTCTCCGCTAGATATGCGCTGACCTTTATATCTAAATTACAACGCAATAGTAGGGGGAGTGTCCGTGCGTCGTTATAATGCGGATAAAGTTGGTTAGACCTGCATTTTCCGCACAGAAATGGACTTCCCCGTAACACTATCCCTTGTCGCTCAGAAACAATATTGTATTAGCTTGAGCGAGAAAGATAGCTAGTGCGTTGCCCCATATCATTCAAACGATATCTAGCCGCACTTCGGTTCGAAAGCTCCATAATATATCACAGAATCATGATCATTTATCTAAAAATGTAAATTTTAGTGTAATTTTCTAAAAGTGAAACAATAATTTTAATCTCATAAAATGTGAGGTAAATTGGTTAAGCATCCTTAAGGCTGGATTTAGGGCACGACCGAACGGTCAGCGCTGACGGCGGATTAACCAATCAAGAGACGCGGTTTAGTGCGAAGGTGACGAATTGCACGCCTCTAATTGGTTAATCCGCCGTGAGCGCTGACCGTCGGTCGTGCACTAAATCCAGCCTTAGGGTTGAGACCCATCTACCGACGGCCGGCTCATACAAAAATGTAATTTAGTGTGGGCCGGCCGACGGTAGATGTGGCTCAACCCTTAGACGGGCATTTGATCGCAGGCTTTCTGACAAGGCCAAATTCCAAATCCACATTGGCCGAGATCAGGTTTGCGATCGTGCGATTTGCCTTTACATATGACATTTGACAAGGGCGATTTGGCCTTGGGAAAAAGTCTGCAATACTTGGCACGTCTAAAATGCCCATTAGAGTATTTTGAAAAAGTACCACCGACCGTGAGGGCTTGAGGACAAAATTGATGGAGGTCTGTATGAGGTCTGTACACTTTCTTATGCTGTGACAATGCGCGTTGACCGCTAACCTAACTGTCACGCTCACACTAGCTTGAAACCATATTTCTGTCTCGAAATACAAAGGTAACCAATGAGCATTATCACATCAGTTATACTTTACATCTTTGATAAAGTAATAGTCAAGATTGACAGTCGAAGATACGAAAGCGTCGAAAAAAATTGGAACCAGTACTGGTTCCAAAACCCTATACATATACACGCACACATACATAATTTGTATGGCGCCTCACGCACACCAACCCATGAAACTTGGCCCCTTTTGTTTTATACATATACATTTATCATGTTTTGGGAACTACAGTGGCCGTAGCATGATGCGCGCGTTTAGGCTATATCGAGCTTTTTATCTCGTCCGTTCGCGCGCATATAGGAGACCTAAGGCGCGATAACTTTTCACTGTCGCTTTGAGGGCGTCGAAAAAATGTAAATACATTCAATTGTGAACATTCGCGTTATTACTAAGAGGAAATCAAAAGCTGTAAAGAGCTAATACAATCATGTAAAAAATACAAAAAAACTACAAAAAATTGTATACCGCAACACTTAGATTTTAGAGTAAGGCACAATACAGACAAGATACATTCTTAATTACGCTAAGAATTAAGTCGAAAATACTATGGCATCATTACAAGGACGGTACAGGCGGGAATAATACTTATTATAATACATTCCATGCATTTATATACCTACATAATCTTGGAGCAAAAATACGTTCAAAAATCAATAATATTTGAAATACTTACATTAAATTAAATTTTTCCTAACTTTAGCTTGTGCGTAAATTTTCTATCATCGTGCGTTTTGTTCATTCAAAATGTTCTATAGTCTGACCTCAAAGGCTGTACCGCTCTGCCAATCCCTTGTACTTTCCGTTCCACTCGGTTTATATACACCGGACTGTGTACGGTACATCATACGCACATGAGATTAAAATAGTTTGTCGCACCCGACGAGCAGTACAGCTCTTGTGGTCAGACTTTTTTTATGCCCATCATAGTTCCATTTTAGTTTTACCGACTTTTCTCCTACATCAGCTTATTTGAGTTTTAGAGCGCAGTGTTGTGTTCCAGATACGGTCTGTCCGTTTTACACCTAGTATACTGCGCTCCATAGCTCTTTAATAAACCTGCAGTTTGGACTTTTGAACCTTCGTTAATGACCTTAGATCAAAATAAAATTAATGAATAGGCCTAAAGCGCGGTAAGTTGAAGCACACTACTGGTGCACTTGGTCCATACAAACTAGCGCCATTATCTTTCAAATCTAGGGCACTTGCATAAAAATTTTAAGTATACCTTTCATTTGTTTTGCATCATTTTTCTGGTTTGAAATGTTCGCGTAAGGCCTATCCATTAATTTTATTTTGATCTAAGTTAATTACCAAGTTTGAGCACCATAAGATAGGACTACAGTAAAGCATATATTTGCCCGTAATGTATCCAATGTCGCTATTCGCTTACAACGCAAAATAAATCTTATCTCTAAGAACATAAGGTTTCTACTTTCTATATACACAGCCGCACCCATATAACAAACAAAATAAATAATTAAACAAACACTTAAACATTAGGCACTTAGGTATTCATAGTTTCCCAACATAGATCCTAAACATTTCTACTGAAGTTACGATATGAAAGCACAATAAAGAGCTTATAAAATGCGTAGACCCCTGAAAGTCCGCTGCGGACATTTTGGTCCGAGAAAAAAACTCGGGACAAAATTATGTATGACTTATAGTTAGAACCACTAAGGCCATTTCGCACCATGAGGGGCTTAGGGCACTGCACCAAAGGAAGATAGTACCCCTAAGGCATTTTTGAAAACCTGGCGATGCGCTGCGCAGAGCATTTTTCACTGCCAAACCATTATAGACTTTGCCAGCGTTGAAACAACATCGAAACGCAATTAACACAACCTCGAATCTAGGTGACTATTAGTTGTGTTAATTGATTTACGATGTTATTTCAACGCAAACAAAGTGTGTAATGGTTTGGCAGTGAAACATGCTCTGCGCTGCGTTTCACCAGGTGTGCGGCGGTCCTTTAGCGACTATCCGGATTAGGTATTGCTCGCAAAAGGTCGTCTCAAAACGTTCAATTCGCCATTGGCCTAGTCCGCAAACGGTCCAATGTTCGCAAAAGGTCGCATTTGCAAAAGATCAATTAAATTTTTCTAATAAGAGTGAGTTGTATGTTAGACCTTTTCTTGACTCGCCTTTTGTGAATTTGACTTTTAGAGAATTTGACGCTTTACTTGGACCATTTGCGCATGTGGTCTTTAGCTTATTGAATCTTTTGCGAATAAGACAATATGCCTCCATTCGTCCTTTGAAAATCTCTCTCAATTGCTAGATTAGTTCTAAAAATCAACAATAGTAAATTTTCATTATGAAAACTGTCTTGACATATTATTATGACGTCACTATCGCTGTCTCTAACACTCAGTCGATGAACACCCAACTGATATCCCCCTACCACAAAAAGTAAAGCTCCATAACAAAACAGTCTTTAACACCACTTCACAAGGTCCCTAATGCTGCAGCACAAACCGTTCGGTCCAGAAGACGTTTGCCATGATGCCGGCTAACATAAGGGAGAAGTATAAAGTTACTGCTCCCCACCATAATCGTTTCTCCCATTTCCTCTTCTCGAGGTTACGGAGAACACCAATGCCAACTAGAAGACCTGGAATGAGAAAAACAAAATCTTTTATAACCAGACCATAGATTAAAGCTGCATGTCATTAACTAACTGCAAATAGTTTTCTGTCCATTCTGCCAATCCAAGATCCAAGCAGACATAGTAGTAAGAATCTAGTAAAAAAAAAATGGGGTTTTGCGCGGGAAACAAGACGAAACGGGCGGACTTTGTTTCTTAATTTTCTAAATAAAACTATATAATCATCAAAATCATAAGTAATGTGAATAATAACAAAAATAGAGGTCAGCACAAGCGTCGTCAATTACACATATACACAAACAGATATAAATCAGCAACAAGCTTCGTCAAAACAAAAAAAAAAAAAAAAAAATTCGAATTCTAAATTAGTTTTTCGTGGCTATTGTTGTGGTAATGTGGTGGAATTAGTATAATAATGTGCCTTTAATGGAGAACAATATAGTAAAAGTGAGAAATAAAGTAAGGCGCGACCGTTCGATTCGGATTGATATCCCCGCGTAAAACTTCCTTAAACATTGCAATGTGTGAACCACCCTCGCATTTCAATGGGTTAGGTTTAAGTGGATAAAACGAAAAACTGCAGAGGAAAACAGATTCTTGACAATATTGGAAAATATGTGTTGAAGACATCGGACACTAGAAACACGATCTCGGATATAATTCAGAAAATGACAAGACCACAGAAATACGACAATTTTCTTGGACTATGAAGATAAGAAGGAAAAATTATTATAAACGTAAAACAGATCAGGCACATAGTGCCTTTTATAATTGATGATTTCTGAGAAAAGACAAAAACAGACTTGGCTGCATGGGCTATGCTCCCTTTGCCTTTCCGCAAGGATAAATGTAACAACGACAACAATAAAAAAAAATTTACGATTCATAGAGTTTATTCATCTAAGTAATTTTAAATTATTTTGATCTTTGATCTCTGCATTTGATTCTCTTTCTAACCCTACTGAAAACAGAAACGACAACCTCAAAAATGACAAATTCTGAAATTGCTATTTTTTCATAATGACCAGTTATTTAAGTGTACCATGGAGTTTACGGATCATCGAGTGGCGTTTTACTCATAACGAAAAACTGCATTAATTTATTAAAATCCTTTATTCCTTTTATTTTATAAGCGTAGAAAATATTATTAGTTTTCGATTCACTAAAAAAAACTTGACGTACTTCTTCTTCTTATCGTGTGGGCAAGCCCTGCAGTGCTAGCATGATTAGTCGCTTGACGCGCGCCTGCGGGTTTGAAAATCATACTCGCACCTGTCATTTATCCCGCGATGGTGAGCATGATTTGACAGCTCATCAGCCACTCTACCGAGAGAAAGCAGAGTCGCGGCGCGGGTTCGCTGGGATACCATACGGTTAAAACGATCAATTTGAATAGGGTATCACCGAATCGGTGATTAGAGCTGCCCCAAAATCATTCGTTCTTTTACCTATTTCGTTGCGTAAACGTAGAGCCACAAACTCTACCGAACGGTAATCATGCTCGCATTTGTAGACTAGAGTCTACGAATGACAGTTGAGAGCTCGCGTCATCGTAAGTCGCGGGCATCATGTTAGCTACTGTAGAGACAGAGGCGAAGACGCGCTGAAATAGAGACATGGTATAGAGAGACTCGAAGTCGCGGGGTATCATGCTAGCACTGCTGGTGTCAGAGTTTATTCAAACCGCCTTACGGCCTCTGACGTGGTTTTTATGTAACGACTACTACCACCAGAGATAGTAGCCGGGACCAACAGCTTAACGTGCCATCCGAAGCACGGAATCATCTTTCTTGTCAGACAATCAGGCGACTCAGCCTGCAATGTCCTAACCAACTGGGGAAAAACGCACAAAGTGACATTTCACTAGGTGCCCCCCGTGGGAATCGAACCCACGACCTCCGTGTCAAGAGCCCAAAGCTCTTAACCATTAGACCACGGAGGCACTTGACGTACTGAATTGGCAGGACTCGTCCTGTGATCACGTTTGCCATAGTTGGTCGTTTTTATCAAGTAAAATGATTAGTCCTTAAAGTAGACCCCGTAATTTCGGCAGGTATTTCATATTAACACACATCGCTCTAAGGCCTCCGCACATTGCAGCGATATTATCGAGCGATATTATCGAGCGATATTATCGACAGCGATATCGCGATTCGCGTCACGCATGCACACACCACTGAATGTAGTAGAAAGAGATTGCGTCAGGTTGCGATAATATCGCGGCAGTGTGTGGGATCGAGCGCGTCCCCATACAAAATGTACTGGAAACAATTATCGCAAAATCGCAGCGATATTATCGCTCGATAAAATCGCTGCAATGAGCGGAGGCCTTTAAAGCAATGTCTCAAGGGATGGCGAGAATTCAATCCCCGGGCGTCGCATCCCACACTATCGAATGGACAATCATCTCAACTCGCACAAGGAGAACTGAAAGAAGGGATGTCTAGGTGTTTGAAATGACCACAAACTTACCAGCGACCGCGCCAGCTAAATGCGCGACGTAGCCGATGTTCTGCTGCAGCTGTCTGAAATACCTGTCGTACACCGCCGTGCCGACGTCCACGGCAGCCAGGAGTAGGAAGACTAGCAGCTGGATTATCGCGAACTCCATCTCCTTCCAGTTCTGGAAGTTACAAGAACAAACGTTTACTTAATTGTTTTGTGGTTCCGCCTTAGAATAAGACCAGCCGATTTCTTCCTTCAGGAGATTGTTCGGGAGTAAATAGAGTACCTAACTAATAAAGATAGCGGGAAGCGACTGAATGAGGCAGGCCGAGGAAAGTCTTGTGGTTGCGCCGTGGGAGAGGCCTATGTTCAGCAGTGGACGAAGAAAGACTGATGATGATTATGATGATGAACTAGAGTCTAGATAACTAGAACCACAGAGTGGATGTGGACATTTTTCATGACTCTTTAGCTGTATTTAAAAATAAGTTAAAAAAGTACTTTTTATTAGTTATAATGCTTAATATAATGTTAATTAGTAGGTATGTACCTATAATCGGAATTGGCGTGACGACCCTCAGTGATCACGTTAATTAACCGTGGAAAAAACAAGAAGTATATGCACCTTCTTTAAATTTAAATTTGTATGCATGCTGAGTTAGCCTATAAGTATGACATGAATACACTAAGAATTATAATGTTACACTGTGAATGTAAAACTATATGTGTCATGTTGGGTTCCTAATAAACAAAAATAAACAATAAAATAAAAATAAACCACTCTTTCTTTACTGTGATCTAAGTCCGTTTGTACACTCCTATCCGAATCCGAGAAAGCATGGATCAATGAAAAAAGTATGGATTTTACAGTCTGTTCTTCTATCTCGGATCGAACTGTCAAAATTTATTAGTTTCTAGACGGGCCATGATATCTTGGATACAATGCACAAGCTTCTAAGTCTACAAAAGTGTCAGATGATTATAGAGCTTGAAAGCACTCAAGGCAGAAAATTGACTATTTTCATCTATCCACACTGAGCCCGCGAGGTGGTCTATTGCCGGCTCGCTCTAATGCTTATACATTTCATCGTATAGCTCTCGTCTTACCATAATAATAGTAGCAATATGAGCAGCTATCAACGCGTAGACTCCCCCTGAAGCACCCGCGAGGTACACCTTAGGATCAGTCAGGCTGGTGGCCAGGGAGCCGGCTGCGACCCCGGCCAGGTACACCAGGGTCACCCTCCACCAGCGGTGCACCATCTCGAGGGGCACTCCGAGGAACAGTTGGACCAGCAGGTTCACTAGCAGATGGACTACGCTGGAATTGAAAGAGGGAGCATGTTTAGGTGTTGTTAGGTTTAGTTGCTTGTGAAGTATGTGTGGTGTAACTGTGATGGAAATGGAAAAATTGTATTAGAGAATGTTGTCGTCTGGAAGAGGATGTAGTGACAAAGATAGTGAAGGATATGTTGAGAAGTTTGGTCATATGGAGAGAATGGATGAGAGCAGATTGACGAGTTCAATTAATAAGGCAAGCATAAGTGGGGACGGCTCATACGTACATACACTGACCAAATGGCGACGTGCCTAAAAAGGGTTAGGTCCTTAGACCAACTATGATCTAAGGCCAGGCCAGATCTACTCGAAACCGACACGAGCATGCATGAAAGGACTAATGAATGTGGAGGAAGCTAGAGAGATCTGTCAGGATTGTAGCGGTTCATTATTTTGTACTGCATGCATATGCTCACGACTAAATTCCCCGATGGGGTAATCAGAGATATTCTGAAACCTCAAAACAGCCACGTTTCACTAGTAGTACCGAAACTCTGTCCAGTGTGACGGGGAGTGACTCCGTCTCCACTTGTAATGGATGGACAGTGGGTACAATACATGCCTCGAAATTGAAGCATTCAGGTTTCCACACGATGTTTTCCTTCACCGAAAAGTCAGTGGTGTTACAAATCGTACATAAATTCCGAAAAACTCATTAGTATGAGTCGGCCTGGACCGAACCATCACCACATCACCAGGTCAGGTTACTCGCCACTGGACTACCACGGCTATTTATTGTGTTAATTAATTACGGCTTATTTTGTACTAATTTCTCTAAAAGTAATAAAATAAATAACAAAAGCTACTCACCCAACATGTACCAGCATATACGTAAAGAATCTCCACGCCTCCTGTCTCTTGTGGGGGTTATAGATGAAGATTTGGGCGATGGGGCCGGTGGCGTCGGTCTTGCCCTGGGCGGCGTCGTAGCAGAACAGAACGATCTCCACCAGGGAGATGAGGATCATGCAGATGGCTGGGGGCCAGCAGCTGTATTCTTCCTCGTAGGTCCCGTCTGAATATGTGAAGATAGTTTTGCTGTGTGCTGTTTTGACGTAACACAATAGGAGTGGGGAGGTGGGATCCGGTGTTGGTGGTTTGGGTTGGATGGGGTATTTAGGTATATTTAGAGGGTTTTAGTAGTTAATGGTTTTTAATTCGAATTAGTGAGTTTTTTTAGAATTTTCGGCATTTTTTCAAACATTTAATAAGGATTTTTTGTATATTTCATTGTTTTTACAAATATGAAACGATTTTTTTAGTTTTGTTGTTGTGTTATTGATATTTACAGAAATAAAACATTTCGTTAGATATTTTATCAGGACATAAACAAAGAAAACAGTTTTTTTGTAAAGGTAAAGTATTTTTAAAATGTTTAGTTGTGTTATTGATATTTATAGAACAGAAAATATTTTGTTACGTTTTATCACGACATATCAAGAGAAAAACCAAGAAAAAAATGTTTTTTAATTTTTTTTGTAAAGGTAAAGTTATTTATAGATAGAGAGACGTTTATAGATCACGCGAGAAGCGAGTGTAAGATGACAGAATAGTCGCAGGACGTATTAATCAATTAAGATGTCACAGTTGAGATGAAAAGGGCAAATTAGCGTTAAAAGGATAATCGAGGGCAATTTTTTTACGAAATCACGAGTTAAATAATAAAAAAACATTAACACATTTTTATTAGAATATTTATTTAGATCAATCAGAGAATATGTAATTGAATTTTTAATTATTTTTTTGTTTTTTATTTAATGCCAATGTTAGAATTGAGTTTTTTTTATATTTTCATGTTACATCATTTGTATAGGAAAAGGATTGAACCAAGGTGAACACAAAAAACAATAGGAGGAAACGGGAAAAAAGAGAAAAAATAAATTGTTAGTAAATTCATGCATTGTTTATTAACACTATAAATAAAGGTTAGCACAAAATAATGAAGTGGTCATGACTTAATGGAAATAATTAGAAGTTAATTAAAAATGTAATTAAAAGGTAGATTAAGCTCGAAATGAAACAGGAACTACTTACGAATAAAATGTGTTTTATGATAACTAATTATTTATTTACACTTTATTTTTATTTTTTATTAACCTGTTTTGTCCCACTGCTGGGCAAAGGTCTCCCCTAAACTCTTCCACGTCTACTCTATTTGGTGCTACATCCAGCCACTCATTGCAGTAGGCATCTAGCTCGTCTCGCCACCTTTTTTATTTACACATTCCTACATAAACTAACTATGATAATATTAGAGCGACATATGACTATGGGTGGTCTTTCCACAACTACCAAAAACTTTATTAAAGTGTATAAAACCGTTGCTACGCTTACCTACTTTCAGTACTTATTTGTAGGTCCTGTGTCCCATTGGGGTAGGCAGAGACAATTGATCGCCATCGGCATCGGCTACGATCCTAACATACCTCTTTTGCCTCTTCCAGTCATAAGTAGTTTCATACACGCTCGTCGGTTTCGGGTACATTTGATCTGGCCCTTCTTAAGTATGCTGCCAATTTGGTCTGCATACGTACGTCTAGGGCGACCCCTTTCGACTTTTCCATTCACACTTGCTTTATATTTTTCATATCAGTTTAGGTTGTAGTAATGAACAACGTATTATGTGGTGTCTTTTTCACAGCATAACTGGTAATAATAAAACTACGCAAAGAACTTGCTTGAAGCTTGACACAGGCTTTGTTTCGGAAACCAAGCATAGGAAGCCGCGGGTAAAGTTAATAATAGTAGATTACACACCGAGGACAGGAAAGTAAGAAAGGTCTCAGATCTCATGTGATCTGAGGCTTTCTTATTTACTGTCCGAGGTTAGTATACTATTTTTCTCCTCGACAGAGGTGGAAAGCGGCAACTTCGTTTAGCGCAGCGGGACGACAATTGACGCTTTCCGTCCGGAGGGGAGAAAACAAAATAATTGTAAAACACATTTTATTAGTAAGAAGTTTTTGTGGTTTTTGGTGTGATGGATTGGTGGTTAGTGGTTGGTTGTGTCTGCTTACTGGGCAGACAAAATGATGATATGGGAATCCTATATTAATATCAATACATGAACAAGATTAGTAGCAGTTAAAGTCAGGCGGGGTAGGTTCGTATACAATTTAATATCTTAGAACAGAATAAAGCTATTAATAACTTAGCTTAGCTTTTTTGGCTTTTTTTATTTTATTTTATTTCATTTTTTTTTAAATAAAAAAGGTCACAAACTGAGAATACAGGTCTTTTTTTCAGTAGAAAGTAAATTACTCCTTTCAAGAGATTCTGACACATTAAAACGTGTACGAACTTACCCCTTTGACGCACTTACCCCAGATAACCTTAAATAAAATCTATTAGTAAACATAACACAACCATAACCTTGTACAAACAAAACATGCAGTGATTGTACTATTTAAAATTCTACGAGTGATTGATGATAGCAAATGATCCTATTCTGTGTCCAAGGACGATTGGATGTCAACTTAAACAAAGATGGTTATACGTGGTACAGGCAGCCCAGGCAGGACTATACTCCAATACGCTGTTGGGTAGAGAGAAGTTTCTAGTAAACATTCTAGCGGAGTATTTGTAAGTTGCCTCTATAGGCCTTTGTATCCAGTTCCGGGACCGAGGGCTTGAAGTACTATCAGAAACAGTGCTTGAAGTATTTTCAGATACATGGAGGTGGATTTAATATCACTAAAACGGACACTTAATCGCATACCTATGTGGGCGGTATCTTTATACTGTGATATAATTATCGTTTTCGTTGATTGCCCACCAAAAATAATGTTGACACAATAACAAGATGAGTAAAAAAGGCGGCCTTATTATTAAAAATAGTTTCCTTATTTTAGAATATACCCGCTTTCAAATTACGTTTAACAGGTATTAGTAATGAACGAACATTCAACTGTAGTTAGAGTCATTAAGGTGTCAAATATGTTGTTATTCGGAATCATTGCTTTATTAAGTCAAAGTTTAACCAAAACATACCAAAATACTGTACGACCTGCTTAAAATATCCAAGCAGTCTAGAACATTTGTAAACAGCGGGTATTTCTGTCCGTTCATCCAAATTTTCATAACCGTCACTCTGTTTACAACTCCTGAGCCACATTGCACTGTTTCACTCTTAACTTCCAAAGTTTCACTGTTCAAATTGTCTCATTAACCCTTAAACAGGCATAGTACGATTTATCGACCACATAAAAGTAACTGACAATGTACCTACTAAAAACTTACAATAAGGTTCATTATTGAATTTAAATATGGTGGCCAAGGCCTGTTTAAGGGTTAAATAACATTTAATGACTAGGTGACGCGTCGAGATAATTAATTCTTTCGTCATTAGTATAAGTCACTTTAAAATAAGTACTCTGGGGTAAAAAGGTATATTTTACCCCGAAGCTGACGGTCTTTTTAGTGTTTATTTTTAATTTAAACTGTTGTTAAAACAGGTGTTAAAAATCGATAGGTAGTCCGTTAGTTAGTCAACGAACGCGTGCACCTGACTGCGTTCTGAACTGGACACTGATTAAATCCCTTCATTGAGTTCAGTTCAACTGTGCATTGAATAGATGCGTGACGAATTGTGTATTCCATTGGATTCTGACGTCAGGTAAATGTCATTTGGTCTGTTGGTCACAGAGAATTAGTCTAATGGGTAATTAGCGTAGCATAGTTAACTCACGACTATATTCCCCGAAAAGGTAACATTCTAAGTAAGAACATCAGTCAAAATTACGTGTGCATGCTTTTTTTTTAAACTAAGAAGTAAAGAAACAGGCCCATAATTTCTTAATTTCGCGCGCACTTCTCATTGTGATACTTATAGATAATTTAAAATATTTCGTTATCATTAAAAAGGATATTGGTACATGCAATGCTTTTGATATCCCTAAAGATCGTTATAACAATCTCCAAGGACATCACCAAACAATCTAGAATCAAAATATACTTAATGTCGTCATCTGACCCCAAAATTCTTTAAAATAAAAAGAAACCAAGCAATCTGAAAGTCTCATCACGACCTCTAAATTGTCCAGTTAAATTAAATGAACCTCAAATTGGTGGTCTTTGACATTGCGTCTTCTGTCAACTCCTAATTTAATGATAGTCATTATGTTTTATTGAATAATTTCGTGTATTTTTCCTTCTATGCACATCGAATCGTCTTACTGACAATCTGATAGCTCAGTTGTTAGACCTTGACTGCTAAGCCTAGGGTCACGGGTTCGATTCCCGCGGGGTTCAAATATATTTATTTGTATGGTGAATATAAATATTTGTTCCCAAGTCATGAATCTTTGCATCTATAATTCTATTTTAGTCACCACTAGATTCTGGTACTCGGATTAGGGCTAGCTAGATAATGCTGTGTTACAATGTCCAATATATTAAGGCCAGGCCACACAGAGGCGGGACTGCGGGAAAGCGGTCCGGGGGCGGACCTGCGGGAAGCGAATATCTCCGGACCAGCGCTTATTTCTCTGTTACAGGGGACATACAAACTCGGACATGACCTTTCCACCACACCATACACTATAAAACACACAAAAATCTTCGCTGGTCCGCAGATATTCGCTTCCCGCAGATCCGCCGCCGGCCCGCTTTCCCGCAGGACCGCCTCTGTGTGGCCTGAGCTTTAAAGTTAATGAATAATAAGCACCTATTATCTATGCCTTATTGCCCATATCCCATTACAGACTTTTCAGAGTGGCATTAAACAACTCTAACTGGCAATTTTAATAATCTTCTTTTTCTCCATGGACAAATCATACAAAAAATTATGAAATTATTTTTTTAAAGATGTGTGTTGTAGAGTTTCTGGCCGCATCTTCGCTACAGCGAAACAACTTCCGATCACTGAGCAAGTAATCACTACGTTTTACTTCCGATACGATGGAAGAGTAAAAAAAATTAGGTAAGTACGTCAATAAAAAGCTATCTTTTTGAATAAAACCGGAAATCAATCGAAATGATTATCATAATCACTATGAGTATGTTATTACTTAGACGAACTGGCGAGGGCTGGGTCAGAACGAAAGATGGTTGGTCCAGAACCAAGTGTGGGAATTCCGGCATGCAGCATAAGAATGGCCATCAAGGAATGGGCTGATAAAACACACAGGCTGGAGTGGTCTGGCCTTGCAGGTCTACAACACTCTAAGAAATTTATCAGCAATGTGACAACTCGCGTTTCGAAGTTCATACTGAATAACAGCAGGAGCAAGGCTCGTGCCATCGTCGTTCACCGGGCACTACGCCACAGGCACGATGATGCATAAGATGAAGCTCACCCTGGACTCTAGCTGCCGAGCGTGCGGAGAGGAGGAGGAGACCATGGACCACATCCTTTGTGACTGCGATGTCTTGGCGGCAAAACGCATGTGCCTCCTCGGAGATGGATATCCAAAACCAGGAGATCTTAGATTTCTTCCCCTTAATGGCATTGCCTCCTTCATTGACCATGTATTTGAAGGGTGAAGAAAGCAATAGTAAAGGGGCTAACACAAAAGATCCCACTGGGTCGAAGTGTTGCTGGCTTGCCAGCCCCCGCAGCAAGATAAGATAAGATGTTATTTCTTTAAATAACTTTCGGTGGCTGTTGTTTTAAACGGCCCTGACTCACAGTGAACAACATATTTATCTGTTCTCTTCTGAAGACTTAAGTAGAAGATACATATTTCTGCTAACGTCTTTTAAACAGGCGGTAACGACTCTTTATCCTATTGACAAGTCAATTTAGTGTTATACAGGGTGTAAACTTGAATGCGCTACATGCTTTAGGGTGTGCTTCAGGAGTGCGATTTTTGAATCTCATTCGGTGAGCTCAGCAGTTGTAAATGTCAAAATTACTATGGAGATACGCATCTTTCTACTGCTGATTTGACTTTCAAAAATCGCACTCCTGAAGCATGATTTTTGAGAGTTAAATCAGCAGTAGAAAGATGCATATCTCCATAGTAATTTTGACATTTACAACTGCTGAGCTCACCGAATGAGATTCAAAAATCGCACTCCAGATCATCAAACTGAACAACATTTACTATGGAACCAATCATTGAAACCGGGAATTAAATTTTTGTTGTTCCATAGAAACTGTCAAAGGCTACTAGACTTAAATGTATGGACCCCTTTACTTTAAGTATGTAACGCAATTAAAAGTGATTTAAAACCACCATACTTAGCTAATTTGGCTTATATTTTTCAATTCTTCTTCTTATCGTGTGGGCAAGCCCTGGTTTCAGAGTTTTCAGACCGTCTTACGGACTCTGACGTGGTTTTTATGTAACGACTACTAACCACCAGAGATAGTAGCCGGAACCAACGGCTTAGCGTGCCATCCGAAGCATATTATATTTTTCAATCAGATAACTTTTTCCTTCAATTATTATTACTATTTTTATAAGCTCAAGGTTTTGCCAGCCCCATCGTTACATAGATAACGTCAACAACAAATGTTGTCCTTGAGGAAACTATTGATATTTTGCGCCTATAATAAATCGTGTATATGCGCTTATAATATTTACCTTGACACTTTGACTACTTATATGTGGACTAGTTACGAGTGTAATTCTACTAATAAATGTTTCTGTCACTTTTTGCGGGGGGCGAGGTAACATGAAATCCGCAACTTTGGATATGATTCACCATAACTTTAGATTCTAATTTTGAATGTTAAAAATCATGAAAAGTAGTCTCGTGTGAACCCCAAACGTTCTAAGATAGAATTTATTGTTTCGCAATTATAGGCTGTCTCGTTTAGTGATAAGGTATTAAAATTGAATGTAGATGCAGATGATCAATTGTTCTTATACCGTGGCAGAGGGGAAATGCTACCGCTAGGCTAGTCCTTATAATAAATAGTCGAAGCCTTGACACGTCAATACATCCTGGAACATTCAAATATGCTAAAGACCATAGACATTTGAGTTTAAGTCTATGCTAAAGACGAACTTCGTCAATACAACTTCACGCTACGTTGTAGTTGTAGCAATTACGGTCGTGAGTTTGTGCATGTATTAGTTTTGAAACTACATGAACTAAATTATATTCTAAGACAACGAACAAGACAAAAAACAACATGAATAAACTGGCTACTTTATAATTCAGTAACTACTTGCATGACAAGCACGTATCCAGACTTTGGGTTCGGGAGGGATTTTCATTGGAAAACGATGAAAAATGCATAGCTGTAACCACTGTTCCATACAAATATTCGGATTTCGGGGGGGGGGGGGGGGGGGATAAATCCCACCTATCCCTGGATACGTGCTTGTTGCATGATTGATTTAGTTTTTAACTACATAGAAATAGAACGAAATACTTGTTGAAAGAAATCCATAATCTACTGCCAAACTAAAATGACTTTACCCACGTCTCAGTGAAGTTTGCGTGCCCCTTGTAATAGAAAGCTCTCTAGTTAAACAATTGTAAACTAAGAACGTGCAAGGGTGCACTCTGCCGTTCCTCTTGAAACCTATAATATGCAAAAAAAATCAATAATCAGTGAGTGCCAAGCCACACAACGCAGTATGGTGCCTGCAGCGGCACCGCTCTGTGTCGTTCTACATCATTGACATACAAAATAATGCAATGGACTCCCCTTACGGTACAAGAATGATATTTGGGGATCATATAATATGGATGCTTTGGTGATACAGGGAAAACTTTGACTTCCTCGGAAGGTCGACTCCTGACGGATGAGGTCAAAGGCCCGCGGAAACTATGACAGATGTGGGTATGAACCTCGAACAAATGTCATAGTGGACCCTAGTCGAATTTGGTTGGCGGTGAAAAAATCCAAAATTGCGAAATCCAAGATGGATGTAATGAAAATTTCAAAAGCCAAAGCATCTTTTAAAGGTTCACCGAACCGACAAAAAAATTGTATCCGGGGGTTTCAGGGGTCGCTGATTGAGAACATGAAATCATTTTGTTTTGATCTTCAACATTCATGAGCCATACAATTTTCGTAATTTCTGTGACCGTATCCAATACCAAAGCTCCACTACGCTATCGAGCTTATCATAATAATAGTAGTATGTAATAATAGTAGATTACACACCGAGGACAGGAACGCCTCGGTCAACAATTACATGAGATCTGAGGCTTTCCTATTTACTGTCCGAGGTTAGTATACAATTTTTCTCCTCGACGGAGGTGGAAAGCGACAACTTTGTTTAGCGCAGCGGGACGACAATTGACGCTTTCCGTCCGGAGGTGAGAAATAGTACTAACCCTCGTATTTAAAATAAACAACACGACTAAACGACTATAGGTTATGGAAGCGTGAATCATTAGATTACAGCTCAAGGTTCAGATAAAATGCTGGTTTATCCAATGTTTTATCTAGATACCCGTTACTCGTTATCCTTTACATAGTACTTAACTGACAATACAGTTTTATATACAAACTCTAGTGGTTTCCCGTTCCACGTTCCATCAGGTGCAGGATACTAAGAAAAGTGAATCTGTGTTTAGCGCGAACATTTATGAATTTCAAAATATCCCGTCTACAGCCGTGAAAGCCTGGTCCAGTGACCTGTCGTGCAGGAGGCGATGGTTCGACCCCCGTCCAGGCCGACTCGTACCAATGAGGTATTCGGAATTTATCGTGGAAGGAAAACATCGTGAGGAAACCTGCATGCTTCAATTTCGAGGCATGTAATTGTACCCAATGTCCATTATAAGTGGCGACGGGCTCACACCCCGTTAAAATAGACAGAGTTTCGGTACGACATGTTCAGGCAATAAAGAAAGCGTGAGCGCTTGAGAACCTATACCTAGTTTATACGGCCCTTGATTTTTTACTCCTACGGACAACATTTTCAGCCAATAAAGAAGAAGATATATTCGTCCTTTCTCTGGAAATCTAAATTGGCCTTTCCCAAAAGCTACGTAATATTTTTAACAAGCTCCTTAATTTTGTAAATGCAATTCAAGGTGAAGAAACAATCAGTTTAGTATGTCAAAAGATGCATAAAGTCACGTAATGTGAGGTAAATCACAATCGGATTAATAATACAATAACTATGATAATATCAATTTGCTCTTGTGAGTAACTATAAAATGATCCCCATTATTTTTGGAGACAGATGGTTATCCAAAACACAGAACACACAAAACACAGGTTTCTTCCCCTGAAAGGTATTGCCTCCCTCATTTACCATGTTTTTGGATGGTGAGGATAATAAATATATGTGGGTCAGCACAAATGATCTCATTTGGTCGAAGTGTTGCTGGCTTGCCAGCCCCCATGACAAGGTAAGATAAGATTTGTGAAGACGGAATTTTTTTGAAAATCACTTTGAACTTGTGTATTTTTTTGGTGTGAAAATAAAGAATATTTATGTTATGCCTACGTTAAAATTCACAAAAAGAACTATTGATGGATTGATGGAATTCCTATAGAATGAGTTAAGCGGATACAGACATAGTAGAGAAAATACCTATTAAATATCTAAAGATTTAAAGTTAGTCACATCTAACACAAAAACAAAGAAATGAATGGACAACAAGTACATTTTAAGGCAATGAACTGAAGTACTTCTAACTGAAGAACTGAAGTAATTGATTGACTTAAAAATATACCGTAAATAACTAACAAAATGACTGAATGGAAAAAACAATGAATGAACAATGAAACACAAATAAATAAAAAATAAAAAAGTACCGGCTTCGGTAGTCGACACGGAGCGGAAACCCGTCCACCTTCCTAGCAAACAAAATTAGTCTTTATTTACAGGACAATAGGTACAATATGCTGTGTTAATTAGCATGCTTGCAAAATTACAGCATACTCAGGCATGTGAGTGTTGCATAGACAGGGAAAATGTGTTGTAAATATATTACTAATACAGTCTTACAATAGTATTACTAAAATTATACTGATATAGGTAAGTAGATAAATATGATAACCATAAACATCACAACTACGTATTTCTTTCAGTTACAACAGGACAATATCATGGTACTTATATAATTCTCAACTGCTAGATTGTAAGTTTAAAATAAGTACCAGGATTATCGTCAACTTTATCAGTGCTGCAATAAGGTTCAAACTTCTAAATGTAACATAAAAATGCATGCGAAGTAATTAACGACCTAATCAGTGATCTAATAGCGGACATCTGCGCTGGATACAAGAGCTGGCGCAAGTATTGGATTATTTGAAAAGTGAATTGATTGGAACTTTATTCATCATCATCATCATCAGCCTATACAAGGTGTTTCATAAGTAAAAATAAACTGGGGGTTGTTTAGACCGTCAAACTGAACAACTTTCTCTATGGGACCAACATCGAAATCGCGAAAAAAAAACTGATATCCCATACATATTTTAGCTATGGTCTAAACCACCCCCTTAAATGTTTATTTGTAGTTTTGTAACACCTTGTATACGTCCCACTGCAGTGAACGTTATTGTAATAACATAAATAAAGCGTAATACCTAGTCAACATATGCCGAAGAATTGCTAAACTGAAATGGTAATGGGCTGGGCACATTTCTCGTAGGACAGATGGCCGATGCATGGGGCCGAAGAGTTCTCGAGTGGCGACCGCGTAATGTTAGGTGCAGCGCAGCGTGGGTAGGCCCCCCACAAGGTGGACCGACGATCTGGTGAAGGCGGTGGGAACCCGTTGGATAAGATGAGATATCGTTGTGGCGATCCTTGGGGGAGGCCTATGTCCAACAGTGGACGTCTACCCATCAAACTGAACAACTTTTATTATGGGAGCAAACCAATCGGAGAAAAAAATAAATCTGCTGTCCCATACTAAACTGCACCCGCCGCTGCTGCCTACACGACGCAAATGTATGGGACAGCAGATTTGTTTATTGCTCCGATTTGTTTGCTCCCATAGTAAAAGTTGTTCAGTTTGATGGGTAGACTCTTAGTTTAAAAGGATGCTAATGATATCAATTTCACCCTGTATAGGCTGAGATGATGAAGAACTACCTTTTTGACTTATTATCACATTTTTCTGAACCTAAGTAATTATTGTTCTAGTATTGTCGTGTGATATGAGATGGCCAACATTCACAGCAGATGTTCGCGTTAGCTTAGATCCCCAACTACTCAGTCTCATGTCAATAACATAAGCATAAACCTAAACATACCTGTAGTATCAATAGGATTCCGATGCGGTATTATAGAGTGGACATATCTGGCCACGAAATGTCCGAAGACCGCTTTTAGGTCGGGATTGGTGACCATGTCGACGAACTCGTTGAAGTCCAAGTAGCCAGAGTTGTCAGTGTCCGCTAGGTTCATTATCTTGTCGACGACGTTATCTGGCAGTTCGTGTTGGTACTCCCGAGAGTGGATAATCTCTTTGAGTTCCACATATGATATTCGGCCATCTCTGTCCCGGTCGTACTGGAATTTTGGAAAAGGGGGTTTCATATTTTAAATTTTTTCAACACTAATATACCTACTAAATTAACTCATTAGGGTTGAACTACACATGGCCGCACGCGATCGCACTTTTCCGTCGCTCCATCCTTTTCTGTCACTCAGGAACGCGATCGCACGCCGCAAGCGATCGCGTTCCGTCTATCTTATATGCTCTAGCAAATGACGTTCCTGAGTGACAGAAAAGGATGGAGCGACGGAAAAGTGCGATCGCGTGCGGCCATGTGTAGTTCAACCCTTAGACGTACAGGCTAACATCATCGTAGCGAGATATACAAGGTGTTACAGAAAATACAAATAAACATTTAAGGGTGGTTTAGACCATCAAACTGAACAACTTTCACTATGGGACCAATAACGAAATCGCGAAAAAAAAATTGATGTTCCATACTCTACAAATCGACTAGAGCTAAAATATGTATGGGATATCAGATTTTTTTTTTCGCGATTTCGATGTTGGTCCCATAGAGAAAGTTGTTCAGTTTGACGGTCTAAACAACCCCCTTTAAATATTTATTTTTACTTATGAAACACCTTGTATAGAGTCCTTCTTAACCGACAGTTCTTCTGACAGTTTTTTAAGGGGATGATCAGATTATCAAATTGGACAACTTTCTCTATGGGACCACAAAACTGCAATCATACTCAACCAAAATATATGGGACAGCAGATTATTTTTTCGTGATTTCGAAGTTGGTCCCATAATGAAAGTTGGTCAGTTTGATGTTCAGATCATCCTCTTAAAAAACTGTCAGCATATTAAGTTAAGCTTTTAAAAACAAAAGTTTCATATAAATAGTTCAGTTTTTTTTATTGTGTTTTAGGTGCATAGGGTTTACCACTCAATCAGACAAAGCCTAGAAAACAAAGAGTACTGCACTGGAGCGTTCCTGGACGTTCAGCAAGCCTTCGACAGAGTCTGGCATAAAGGCCTCCTGTTCAAGATCAAAAAATTTCTGCACCATTCTGTATTTCTCCTAATAGAATCTTACCTATCCGATAGGTCCTTCCAAGTTAAACAAGGCGATGCCGGATCTGCACTCTACAACTGTAACGCAGGGGTACCTCAGGGCTCCGTACTTGGCCCCGTGCTGTATAACATTTTCACATGTGACCTACCGCTGGTACCGAACATAACTGTTGCAACATATGCTGACGATGCTGCCTTCCTCTCGAGCAGCAAAGATCCCACTCAAGCAAGTTCTCTCCTTCAAAAACAGTTGGATGCTACCCACTCCTGGCTAACCAAGTGGCGAATCAAAGCAAGTGCTCCGAAATCCCATCACATCACTTTCACACTAAGGAAAGACAAATGTCCACCAGTCAAGCTTGGACCAGAAATCCTACCAGAAACAACGTGTGTGAAATACCTAGGCTTCCACCTGGACCAACGCTTGACATGGAAAGACCATATCAAGGCAAAGAGAGACGTGATCAACAATCGGTTCAGAAATCTCCTTTGGTTACTGGGCCGCCAATCAACCTTAAGTCTAAACAACAAACTACTGGTATATTGTTCCATCCTCAAACCAATCTGGCTCTATGGCATCCAACTGTGGTCAACTGCAAGCAAATCCAACGTCCAATGCCTGCAAAGGGTTCAGAACAACATACTCAGGACCATTTTAAATGCTCCCTGGTTCTCTCGCAACTCTGAAATCCACGAATACCTGGAAATGCCTACCGTTCTCCAAGAAATAGAGCGGCACAAACAAAAATACAAAGAGCGGTTAAGAAGTCACCCAAACAAGCTCGCCAACTCGCTGCTGACAGCCAGCAGCACTAAAAGACTAAAGAGGAGTCATGTGCTCTCGAACTAAAAGAGGGTAGGGCGCTGGCCCTGTCACTCTTAAAAGCATTCTCAAATCAACTCATCTGATTATAGTCTTTCGACTGATGGCAGATCAAAACACAGAAAAAAAAAAAAAACAAAAAAAAACAAATCGCTCGAGCAAACAAATAAACAGACATACGGAAAATTCGGGGTGGTTAGAAACGTTAGTAACTACTATAATTTTAAGAGTGCAGAGTTGTAGTGAATACCTTTGCCAGCTTCCTGGTTGTATCAAATTTCGTCTATAGCATATAGGTCAGCGACACATCAGGTTACGCACCCTATATACCCATAACTACACTACGTACAAAACACAAAATAGTGCGGTAGAGAGCCTGCATAGACGCGGCTGCCGGCGCGGGCGCAGCGTGCCGTGAGACGAAACAACAACATACCGCACCCTCTCGCACGATTCGCAGCGTTCAACTTCTAATAGTTCAAAGTCCAAACAGGGTAGCCTGAGCAGTCTCCGTGTGTATAAGGGGAAAAGATACTGGGAGATCCATTCTAAGGCGAGCCGAATGGAACCTCACAGATTAGTTAAGTTTCCTTAGGTAGGTTTCCTAAAGCTATGTACTCGAATGTTTGCTGAATCAGATTAAAATTGATAACTGAATGCATTAGACTGACATGTTTCAAAACAATAAAGATAAAACAATAGATATGAGGCACACTTCCTTTTGTTATCATAATTATAACAGTTGTGTTAGGTCACTGAACAAACTGCAGTGACCACATAACGGTCGCCAATATTTGTTGAACCATTAATGTTACTACAGGGGGACTTATTGTGTCCGATTTAATCATTAAATCAACATGGTGTTTTTTGGCAGTTCTTAGCTATTCTGCTGAAAATTATTTTCAGACCATGGTTATGATGATCACATATACCAAGATCCGACCGTAAAATTATGCACCTATTTGTTTGGTGAACGAATTGTGATTTAATTGAAAGTTTATACAGAGGTTTATACAACGCCGCCGGGTTGCCTAGCAAAATCTTGCCGCAAGTACCTTTAACTACCATGATGATTTATAAATGGTACAATTTTATCCCTATCTGTTTGGGAAGTAATTGAAGTGCCATCTGAAGGAGACCGATGTAAAGAACTGGAAAAACTAGGATTGCCGCAACTCTAGGGTTGCCAGGTGTATAGGCAAGGCAGGCTATTTTGCTAGGCAACCGGGCGGCGTTGTATGAACCACTGTATAAACTTTGGGTCCATATCGGGTCGTATAAAATTCAAAGACATAATTTAATGTCGCATAACTAAATTAGATATATTCATCATTTCGCATAACGTTAACTGGAACTAAATTGTTAGGCATAATTTCTGTTTTACTAATTTCTAAAGGTATAATTGTCAGTTCCCATAAGTCTTAAAGCAAGCAAGCAAGCATGCAGCAAGCAAGCAAGGATGCAGCAAACATGCAGCAAGCAAGCAAGCATGCAGCAAGCAAGCAAGGATGCAGCAAGCATGCAGCATACAAGCAAGCATGTTGATGCTCCGCTCGCTTTGCACGCTCTGCTAAACGTAATACATGTTCTAACCTAACCTAAACTTAAATTTAAAAAAAATATAGTTTGTTTTTCGCATTCGTTTGATTTCACTCGCTCTATAAGTGGTCACAATACCTACGTAACCTAACCTACAGTTAAGTAGTTAATTAATTGATTTAATAAAATTTATATCATTATATTTTTATTATTAATATTAATTTATACGTCTTATTATGCGATTAATAAATTAGATTTAATGTTAGTTATGAGTTTGAATAATATGACTTGACAATTTATGGTTACTTAAATTATTCTGGTTAACATTAGAGCAGATAACAGTTATGCCAATCAAAGCAGTATGCTCAGAAACAACTATGGGAAGATACGTTTATGCGTAAAAACTTTATGCTCAACATTTTATGACTTCCAAAATTAGGACTGAAGTCTTTATGCGACGCAGAGGGCACCCATAAACTTTCACCTAAATTACATTTCATTCACCAAAGAAATAGGTGCATAAATTTACGGTCGGATCTTGGGCTATCACAAAGAAACATAATTAAATACCTAAAATGTTTTTTGTACATTTACAATGTACGCACGGCGCCCCGGCGACACATCAAGCTACGCAAAACCAAAATAAGCTGGTCGCTCGTAAGTAGAGTAATGTATAACGTCGCTCGGCCTGCTTATATTGGTTTTGCGTAGCTTTATGTGTCGCCGTGAATACCTACATACAGACACACTTCTGAAGTTTTATAATAGTGTAGATTGTACAAAATTTTAATTGATAGATTCCTATGTAATTTCATTACATCATCATCATCTTCCTGCCCTTATTCCATTATTTGGGGTCGGCGCAATATGTCGTTTTCCTCCATTCATCTCTTTTAGCAGCCATTTCAGCGTTGTCTCCTTTTCTACACAAATGTCATCTTTCACACAATCCATCCATCTTTTCTTTGGTCGTCCTCTCTTTATGCAGCCATCCACATATGACACTCATCTGTTCACATGCCCATACCACGATGATCGATTATCGAGCAGTTTATTTCATAGCATCCTTTCATAATTTGTTTGAAGACATGAGTCATGAACTTGTGAAGGTAAATTGATAACAGAGAGGTAGGATATTATCTTAGTCACAATAGTAAAGTTAGACAACTGGAAAATTGCTTATAGGAAGGTTGATTGATGTGATGGATGACTCACACATGAAACATAACATTTAATGACTACTGGAAACTATGACAGTATTCAGTTTCAAGGTGTTCAGAATGATTGCTGTAATGCAGGCATGACCCTGAATTTTCATCCCGCTGCGCTAAACGAAGTTGCTGCTATCCACCTCCGTCGAAGAGAAAAATAATATAATAACCTTGGGCAGTAAATAAGAGACCTTTCTTACTTTCCTGCCCTCGGTGTTTAATCTACTATAACAACATCTTTGTAAACTACATGGGTTTACAAACATGTTCTTAAAATATTTTACAAGTTCCTGATATGAGGAGGTCAGGGCACAGCGAATAAAAATAAGTTTGTCAAGTATTGAAAGCAATAAATATTGATTTGAATTCATTAAAATTGTTCTTTTGTATAAAAGTTCGTAACAAAAGGAAACAAAGAATATAGAGTTGATTGGTAAGTCTTTATCCAGGTGGTTACATCGGTCAAGTGTGCTTACTTACTACAAGGCTCCACCATTTTTATAAGCACAAATATGTTTCTGTACTCAAAACAATTCCTTGAGATCACAATACTCAAATCCGACTTGACATTTGCTGAAATGTACAGTCACGTACAGTGCTAGATGTAATGTACTGTGATTTGGATGTTTATTCTTCGATATTGTTAAGCAATGGTTAATTATAAATTTTACGTAATTTATGTTTGAGGATATACCACTACATTATCTACACATTGTTTGTCGGGAAAATGAACAGCACTGTATTATATTAAATGGCAATAAGGGTGGTATGGTACAGTAATATTAAAATGATGAAAAGAGAAACATAATAATGCCTATAAAGGAAAAGTATTAACCTTAAAACCACATTCTCTACCCATCACACTGAACAACTTTTACCATTGGAGCAAACCGATCAGAACAAAAAAAATCTGCTGTTCCATATGTTTTAGTTTAGTAGGTGTTGCAGTTTAGTATGGAACAGCAGTTGTTTGTTCTGACTAGTTTGCTCCCATGGTAAAAGTTGTTCACTTTCTTCAGTACAGGCCTACCCTCTGGGACGGTGTATGGGTGTTAGTCTACCATAGGTGCACAATGCGTATTGGTAGACTTCACATACGCATCGGAATTTCTTCTTCAGAGCATGCTTTTCACCGTTTGAGAGCAGATACCTACCTACTTAAGTTAGAATACATGGCATGTCATCCGTGTAGATTCAAACCCAGATCTCAAGATCGAGTTTCCATAGCTTTTCGCAACGCACCACCAACGCTCTCATAGAATTAGTGCAGTTGATAAATAAGTTGGTAAAATGTGATAATGAAAGAAAACATATTGTTTGTATTTTCAATCAGTATTTACGATCCTATTGTTATGAAAACGTATAAAAGCGGCTAACGATGAATCATACTTTATTTTTTTTACACGAAGTCTTATAAAACGTTATTTTATGGACTTTGGTTATAGAGAAAATTAGGACTATGGTAACTATAGTTAAAAACACTTACCTTATCAAAAATAGTACGCCAGTGATTTCTCATCGGCGTCAGAGGCACAGAAACGGTAGATTCACGCTGTGCCGAAGACATTTTCACTTAAAATCTGTGTGGTTTATTTAAAATTTTAGTAGTAAAATATTTGCACAAATAAAACACGATAACGCGTCCGCTTCAACACTGAACACAAAAGCGTTTGTCCATTATTGATTGTAATAAGATAAGATAGTGTCTCGGTGATAATTTACGGTTTTATTTTATTGTAATCGGGGGTTTTTATTCTTGATTTCTTGAATACAAACAGGCTACTTTAGCGAGATACCGTTAGCAACTGATACTGACGTTTCAGCCAGTGCTGCCAATGTAAATTTCTTGATTTCCCGCTTAAGTTGGAATTTCTCCGATTTCCAATCCAATCATGCGTTCCCCGAGCTGTAGATGTACTACAATCGTGTTATTATGTAGCAAAATCAAAAGCTCGTTTTAGCTATTTATTTAATACTTACATGAATCGTCTCGATTTCGGCATGAGCAGCATAGCTAGCATGCTGCAGTGATACAGCGCTATCACACCTTAGCTCTCTTTCTATTTGCGTGCGAACGAACGAGATAAAAGACGTGATACTGCTACGGCTGTTCGTGATACGTCACGTGTAGCATACTACGAGTGCTGGAATCATCGAGCTATAAATGAAGCAAAATATAGACCCACCGGCCCCGGGCCTCTGGGCCTCCTAACTAGTTTTGAGTGAACTAGTGAACTAGTTTTATATAAAGCGCTTGGAAAGAAATGGCCACGTACTTTGGCAGAGGGTTACGCCCGCCGTTAACAACTCCACTGTTATATTCTCTAGGAAATTAGCATATCAACTTCTATTTCTTCTATTTTTTAATCTAAAAATCAACTCAACTCAACAGTTTAGTCAATACAATTTAAGTACCTAGGTGTTTCGGAACGTGTATTCGCTCTCAAACTCCCGCGGTTTTCATAAGATTGGACAGCTAGGACAAGACATTCTTTTCATAACCTAAGTACGATCATACAGATGTAATACTTTCATTATTCTAAATACAGTTATTACGCTAGTAAATTCGTCTTATTATTGTTACTAAGAACAACAATACACTAGGCTTATTTTATTTTATATATTTTTTTTTAAGGATAGTTCGATTCGGTTATAATTTTAACGATCCCTATTGTTTAGACATCCCATGCTTGGTATTCGTTAAAAACATTTGATTCCCCGAAAATCGCAGCTTTGAATCAATGCCCGCGCTCTTCCCACTCGTACCCCTCATTCCCCGCAAATCAGGGATATTCCCCAGAATCGGCAGCACTGACAGTGCTGCTAGATCAAAAATTGATTGGCCGCCAAAACTGTAAAAACCATTACATTGTTTATGGTAAAAACGCGCTAGATTCGGTGGTCAAAAACTGGCAGCACTGCGTGAAACAAATGGTTGCGTTCTCGTTTCTCACATCACAATCTCGAAGTAGTTTATCGAAAGGTTCAAACGAGATTGTCAACCATTTATCACTCTTCCTTCTCTCTTAACTTGAAAAGAGAGAGACCACAAAAGTTGCTTTTCATTCCCTGCTTCAGGTGTTATTACACTTGGCTAAATTTAGATACTAACAAAAGGGACAGAGCTATAGGTTAGAACGTGATGTTGTAAGTACCTCCCGTTCTAACCTATAGCTCTGTCCCTCTTGTTAGAATCTAAATTTAGCCAAGTGTAATAACACCTTTCCTCGTTACTTTGAGTAAAAAGGAGATAATAATAGAATGCTTGAATATCAATCATATTTTACAATGTAAATCCTTGATTGATAAAATTGAACGCAGTCTAGTCTAGTTGCCATGGTGATATTTACATCGGTAAAAAGTAAATAAAACAAGTTTTCTATTTTTATTCAATGAACTATTAAAAAATGAATGATTTCAATCGTTGTAACAAAGTAACAGGAGTTCACTGGCTCAACAAACCCGTGGAAAATATACAGATCAAGTAAGGCTTCATTTTTTAACGTACTGTTTATAAAATGTCGATGTTTGATGTGAGTTTCAATGCAATTCAACTATTCTCATAATCAGTGAGGTCCACCGCTGGGCAGTGGGCTTACGGGCTACCCCGAAGAACTGACTGCCTCATGTGAATATTAGTTACTGGCACTGGTACAAAAATGGATGTTGTCTGTCTAGTTTACTGGCGACTTCATATGTGTGGAATTTTTATCCCTTGCCCTATAGCCTAGGTATATGCATGCATGTATATGCTCACGACTATATTCCCCTAGAGGGTAGTCAAAGATATTCGGAATCTTCAGAACATCCATGTTTCACTAGTAGTACCGAAACTCTGTCCAGTGAGACGGGGAGTGAGCCCGTCGCCACTTATAATGGACAGTGGGTATGTATGATACATGTCTACATGCCTCAAAATGGAAGTATGCTGGTTTCTTCACGATGTTTGCCTTTATCATACAAATCGTACATAAATTCCGAAAAACTCATTGTTCTCAATTCGTTTTTTTAGCCATGCTAGTTCTCGAACCACCTGCGACTTTAGATGAAATTAATTGACGGGCCGCAGGTTCCACTATTATTTCAAACGAGAAAAATAAGTTACAAACGTCAGGTACCAAGTGTGCTACTTTTTATGGACCAAGTCTGCTATATGTGTGTTTAAAAAAAATGTGCTTTGGGCCTATCAGTTAATTTTATTTTCTCCGCTCCGGACGGAAAGCGTCAATTTTCGTCCCGCTGCGCTAAACAGAGTTGCCTCTTTCTTCCTCCGTTAAGGAGAAAAATAGTATACTAACCACTGCCCGAGGTTAGTATACTATTTTTCTCATCAACAGAGGAAATAAGAAAGCCTCAGATCACATGTTTATTTACAATTACATGAGATCTGAGACCTTTCTTACTTTCCTGCCCTAGGTGTGTAATCAACAATTTCATCCAAGAATGCGATCCCTAACCACAACAATGTGTCTTTTTGTGTTTTTCAGGGTAAAATTTAAACCACAGGATGGAATACTATGCCTGCCGAAATTCGAAGACTATACCAGCGATTCAAACAGTATCAACCTAAAACAGCTAGAAAACAAAACGGATGAATACACTTTTAAATGGCAAGAGAAAGTTTTTAGTTGCTGGGAACTACAACGTTACACAGACGTCCACAACTGTATATCAGATACAGAATTAAATTATCATGACATGATAAAAGACCTAGAATTCAGACCTTCTAAAATATTCACTCATATTCACGAAGATAATTATTTACCTGTGCCTTCAGAAAAAAATAGGGAGATTAAAAACAATAAGTTCTCAATTCAAAATTTGAATACTTGTTTGGAGAGGTTGAATTTGAACGATAGATTAGGGTTGGCGGACTCTAGTTCTAGTTCGATGGGACATTTGTTTAGGAGTGAAGATAATGTGGCCGTGGAAGAAGAGCAGTGGACGGCCATGCATATTGTTTTTGATAATTCTGAATATAATGAGTAAGTGATTTTTGACTACGTTTTTAGGGTTCCATACCCTATAAGCCTATGTTGTCCGTCCGACCCATCTTAAAAGGGCTATATCTTTTGAACCAAATTAGGTAGCCGGTTGAAATTTTCACAGAATGTTGTGTCATTCATTATATTGGATTTGATAACAAATAATAAAAAATCTAAATGTTAGAAATAGAGCCCCTCTATTTTACCCTTACAAGTTTTTTCAGCGTTTCTTGTTCTTGTGCCGTTTGAACGACAGTTGTTTAGCAATTTTTAAAAAAATACACAACGTTCTAAAAATGAGTCGTTTCACAAATCATCATATAATAGGAATAGGTTTCTCAAACCATTTATTTAATTTTGTGATCAGTTGTCAAATTGTCACATTGCAACATTTCATTCTCAAGATACTTCGATACGAAACTGTGTTATTTAAACATTAATCTTTTGTTAGAAACTCGTTTTACATTTTATTGTTTGATCAGCAAATTACTAAATATAACAACGTTTTACAAATATCGATGATCACATTATTTCATTTCACAAAACCGAACCAGAGCACCCCTCTTCCACGCAGTCTCGTCTGTACATGCATGTGCATGCTTGCTTGCTTGCTGCATACCTGTGTACATGCTTGCTTGCATCTATGCATGTGTGCTTGCTTGCTTGTTTGCTTGTCTGCATGTTAGGGGGTGCAGGGGGGCTGGGCCCCCCGCTCGGGGGGTGCGGGGGGCGGAAGCCCCCTGCCTGAGAAAAACATATTGGAGCTTGTCGAATTCTAGGTTAGGTTAGGTTAGAACATGTATAACACTTAGCGGAGCGAGCGAAGCGAGCGGAGCATCAACATGCTTGCTTGCATGTGCAAGCCTGCTTGCATGCTGCATGCTTGCTTGCTTGCTGCATGCTTGTGTGTCTGCATGCTTGTGTGCATGCTTGCATCATTGCTTGAGTGCATGCTTATTTGCTTGTTGCTTAGGGGGCAAAAAGGTAACATCAAAACTGTAGGTTATGGTTAGACTAGCCTCTGACGTCCCACCCTTTCCATTACTGAAAACTGTCAAATCCCAGGACCGCCAGTGCTCTTAAAATGCTCTGACCTACGAATGGGTCAGTGGGAGTTGACATACAAATCATGACAGCATATAGGATGATTAAAATTTCAAAGGCATAATTTCGTTGTGGATGTATTGAAAAATTTTTATGTATTTATAGGTAAAAATAATAAAAATATAGTGTTATGTATTTATTTGTAAAAATAATAAAAATAAAAATAAAAGTTGTGGTGCTGGCCAGTTCTTGAGTGGTGGGCTCATTTTCGTGGCAGCCACCAGTATTATAATCTCCACCACATTTTTGACGATTCATACATGAAAGAAAAAAAATAATACATATAAAAATAGCAAGAATATTATAATAAGTTCGTAATACATATCACAAGTAGAATAAAAAAATAAACATCCTCTACCATACAAAAATGACAAACATGGCGGCAAACTTCAATATGGCGGCTTCGTAAAACGGTCGAGTAGATTTTGCAAATTATTTTCTAGTCAATCTTCCATTATTTTTCAAAAATAATTGAGGAAATAGATTCTTTATGAAATGTACAATTAGTCAAAACTGCATTATCAGTCGGCGTGTCTTGAAAATTGTAAGAAAAATGACTAACAAAAGTACTGTTTCTAAAATCAACCTTTGACCACTTTGAAGCTCATATTTTCTTGAACCTACTTACTTATATGTTATTATTTATATGTATTTTACAAATACATATACATATAAATATAAATAATATAACAATTACTTACCAAATAATGAGAAAATCCAGTTATTCGCACAAATAAACCAACCAACCAACATATCAAGCAAGAACTTTTGAACTGACGTATTTGAATGAGGAGCGCAAAAATGAGCGAGTAAATTACACCAATAGGAAGCTAGATTTATCATTCATTCACTCATGTTTACGATACATTGCAATTTGAACCATAAGTTATTCAAATATAGTATAAAGTCGCATGCAGTATGCTGACGTACCAATGGGTCGGCGGGATGAAAAGGTACTTTTCAGCTGACCTACGAGTAGGTCGGTGGTAGGTGAGAGGCTAGGTTAGGTTAGTTAGTATGTCATGTTGCATTTTTGCGTATATGTATGCTTGGTTTAGCGTTCATGTATGTTTTATGCAAGAAGCACCATGAAAGACGGGTGTTACACGCTCATTCTCGCGTCAGTCTGGTCCATCAATCTAGTCACGTCAGACCTAGAACGATCGTCAGACTGAAGAACATTATTAAAATATTTGAAATTAAAGTTTAAAATGAAGTTGCAGCAAGTTTAGTAGATGAATTTGAAAAATGGCAAATCACGTTTTGTGATATAAAAAATTATTTACTTATCGTTGTTTGCTAAATAATTCATTTGGTAAATAAGATTGTTGTCGCATAACTGATCTTGAAATGTTGTTTTAACTATAAATATAATATAATTCAATGCATTTGCTAAATTACTTCTTTCGATAAGTAACTATGTGTATTAACACCTTTGTTAAATCACTAGTTTGTGAAATGAAACATTGTTAAAGGTTGCTTGAGAAGTGATATTTTGCTTATTGGTTTTGTGTTAAACATTAGTGAACCGTTCTTGTGCTCTATCATAAAAACGGTGCAAACTCTACAAACTGCAAACTCTATAGCAGTGGTTGCCAAGACGTCAACCGCGGTCGACCTTTATGGTAGCATAGAAATTAAAACTAAATTAAAGATGAAAAAATATTACAGTAGTATGTCCATCAAAATCATGCTATTCATATACATTCATTGCTAAACCTGTTGCGGTTGAAGGCAGACCACCAGGTATATCTAAAATTTCTATGTAGACCTCGCAATGTAAAAAGTTTGGCCACCCCTGCTCTATAGTATAACAACAAATCATAAAAACTAAAAATTACCACTACGCGTAGAAATTATTATGAATCTATGCCACTACGGCACGATTCAACCAAACACGAGTAAGTAAATTTTATTCTTAGATTAAGTCGCCGGTTACTATACTTAAACTAATTTTGCGTTTTACCAACCCTAATCTAAATGAAATGTCAATTTCACATAATTAAAAAAATTATAATAAAAAGAAACCTAACAAATTAAAACTGTATAACCTCACATTGCAATAAGTACGGATACAACTACCTCTTTCTTTAGTTATTTCTTATACATTCGTTCTTTTAGTAAGGGGTGTGTAGTGTAAAAACCAAAAGTAAAATTGTTCCTTGTATAGTTACTCTTCTATAGGGTCCTTCTTAATGGGTTATTCCCGGTATCCCCCACGGTCTCGGCCCCAGTGGGGGACAGCGGGAAAAAAATGCTCGCTGTCCCCCCGCCTCCACCACTGGGGGCCATCGGGAAAATATGTTATCATTGTCCCCCACTAAAATAAAATCAATGGATTTTTAATGAAAACACTGTAAATAGTTTTGTTATCAACTGTATTATGTTTTTGCAATAAAATAGTGTGCTTTATACATCAATAATTAACTTATAATGTTATAAATTTTGAATACAACACTTACTAATTATTTATATGTTTTCAAGAAAGATTCTGAATATGTATTTAGGTACTTTTCTAAAACCAGCGTTGTAATCAATAATTAACTACACTTTTTCTTTTTAAACAATTACACAGATCAATATTAATAAAAATGAACATTTTCTAATGTTATTACCTACGTTACGATTTGTGAAGTAAAAATATCAAAATATTTGTTTTTATTTCATTCATTTACGTTAAATGAATACGAAAATTGATTAGTATTGTGATTTAGATACCTACAACAAATATATATATAAAACAAATATTTTGATATTTTTACTTCACAAATCGTAACGTAATAACATTAGAAAATGTTCATTTTTATTAATATTGATCTGTGTGATTGTTTAAAAAGAAAAAGTGTAGTTAATTATTGATTACAATGCTGGTTTCAGAAAAGTACCTAAATACATATTCAGAATCTTTCTTGAAAACATATAAATAATTAGTATGTGTTGTATTCAAAATTTATATTATTATTATTAATGATGTATAAAGCACACTATTTTATTGCAAAAACATAATACTGTTGATAACAAAACTATTTACAGTGTTTTCATTAAAAATAATCCATTGATTTTATTTTAGTGGGGGACAATGATAACATATTTTCCCGATGGCCCCCAGTGGTGGAGGCGGGGGGACAGCGAGCATTTTTTTCCCGCTGTCCCCCACTGGGGCCGAGACCGTGGGGGATACCGGGAATAACCCCTTCTTAATATGCTGACACTTTTTTAAGGGGATGATCAGACCGTCAAACTGAACAACTTTCTCTATGGCACCAACATCGAAATCGCGAAAAAAAAATCTGCCTCTCCATACAGAATTGGAAACCTACCCGAGCCAAATGTATAGGACAGCTGATTTTTTTTCTCCATTTCGATGTTGGTCCCATAGAGAAAGTTGTTCAATTTGATGGTCTGATCATCCCCTTAAAAAAGTGTCAGCATATTAAGTTGGAGTTGTATAAATCTAAGTTTGGTCGAGTCCGGCCTTAGATTAATGTATTTTCCACAGAGACTCTCAACTCCTCCTAAAACAAGAAGCCACCCTCCTGTCAATCTACCACAACGCGCAACAGAACTTCATCATCATCAGCCCTGACGTCAACGAGCTGGATCTGAACCCCTACGTGGTGGAGACCGCGACGGCGCAGTTGGGGTACACGTATGGCGTTGAAGTCACCTTTGAGGAGAAGGGCGGAGGGGATGAGCTGGTGACATTGGTTCGTTTGTATTTGACTAAACATTTTTATTAAATCATCAAATTGTTAGTTAATCCCACAGACCTGAAAAAAAGACGGACGTAATCTCGTCTAATCACGAGTGAAGCACCCATTTCTTTTGTGTGTGTGCTGTCACGCGGTACATAATGGTGACGGATGTAGGACCTGCGCCTAGAGCTAGTGCATCTGTGTGAGTGTAGGTCCCTTGCAGAACAAACGAAAATGTTGGACCTTGCATGCTCACATCTTTTTAGTGTCACATTACGTCCGTCTTTTTTTCAGGTCCGTGGTTAATCCATAACATATTCTATCTGCGCACTAAATTTGATCCAAATTCGTTCAGCCGTTTCTGCGTGATTTAGTGACAAACATCTAAGAGCACGTTCTCTGCTGTGGTTTCCTACCATAAAGGTATTATACCTTACAGGAATAGAGCAACTAACATGAGTTGTCAAATGAAACCGTTTTTGGATGTTTTCAGGAGACTATTCGCAGGCAAAAATTCGAATACTGTCTATAATTCTGAGTCTAACGTGAAATCGTGGATAAATTAATGAAGTAGTGTCAGTATATTTCACAAACTTATCTACGATTTCACTTTAGATTCGCGATTATTCACGAAAATCGAATTGTAAAAATTGGTAAGAGATTAGAAAACGGTTCTATTGCTTCGCGTCACGTATCTCTTTCTATTATACAGCGGTGCCGCTAGGTACATCTCGCTCTCTCAGCTGTCAGTCCCTCTATTCCGTAAGGTATAGTAACTTTATGTTTCCTACAGACTATGACTTGTTATCTGGAACATTAGTGTAGGGACACACCTGCGGAACGTTCCCCGCTGAATGTTGGTTGAATACGCGCGCAACGTTTTTCCTATACCGGCGACACACCACCACACCAGGGGTGCGTTCAGAACCTACGCCCAGAGTGCACCCCGAGTGCAACTTTTCGCACTAACGCCGTTCCGAGGCTCGGTGAAAAGCGTTCTACCCATAAGAGCGAGCGAGAAAAACAACCGCAACCAAAGGATCTGAACGCAGCCCTGTACGCGCCATTACGCGCCATTTTTCCTAGTAGACGCGTAGTCAACCGAACGTTCGGCGCGGAACGTGTGTCCCTACACTTAAGAGGATAGACGAGTACAGTTTTCTCCATACAAACGTATTCCCCTGTTTTCTCCCTGGATAATAACACTAGAGCAAATATTTTTTTACCATACAATCTATGTCACCTCTGCCATGTCCCTATGTTTTGCTTTTTTGCATTAATTAATTACTGTAAAAACTAGGGACCTTCGAAAATGAGCCATTTTACCACCCGTTTTCAGACATCCAGTAAACAAATTTGACGAATATAAACAAAAAAAAGCAAAACGTACAGACATAGTCAAAGTCTTTCTCATATTATTTTTGAAAGAATTATTAAAATCGGTTTAGTTTTGGAGGAGAAAACGGGAATACGAAAGGCTGATTTCGTCGATTTTTTGTATATAAAATTGGTCCGAGCTGCAGTAGTCTCTTTCGCACCCTAGTCGGCGGGGTGTATGGGTGGGGCGAATCTGATAGATACGTATACAGTCGGAAAAGTGACCTATTCTCTAAATTAGCATTTCAGCCCGCCTATCCTCTTAATCTACCAAAATAAAATAAGCTTCAAGAAAGAAAACATATTTGCAGCTGCGCAAGCTGTACATGAAATGGGAGAAGAAACAGAAACAGCTGGTGACCTTCGCTATGCCGCCGCTCGGGCGGACTCAGTACTACGTCTTGTTCGAAATAGTGACCGCTAACGGCTTCGAAATGGACAACATTTACATCGAATTTAATATCAAGGTTTGTTTTTATGAGATAGAACCGTTAAAATGATTTAGACCCAATCATCGTCATTATCAGCCTATTATACGTCCCACTACAGCGCACAGGGACTACCCTCAGGGAAGGTGTATGGGCGTGAGTCCACCACACCACGTGATTGGTACGCATCGGAATTCGGTATGTCAAATTTTTTTTTGGGGGGCTGAATCGAAAACCATTTCGAGATAATTGTCTGAATAATCATAATTTTCTATGTCAGAGATTTTAAAATGAAAGGATTACAGATATTTTTAATAAAATAACTAGTTCAGTCAAGTTAAACATGAAAAGGGGGCCGTGCTTGCAAAAGGTCCGGTCGTTCTGAATTTTTTATATGTTGTTAGGACCTAAACCAATATTAAATTGCCAGATTTGCAATTTCCAAAGTGCTGTGCGAGCGACGGTGTAACCATAAATCCATGAAATTTTCGGACTTTTTTCAGTTTTTCGCTTTTTTCTCGAAATCTGTCAGTCGTATCGAATAGTATTGTAGGTATTCTTTTATTCTGACAAAATTTCCTACAAAACAATTGGTACGCACTTTCTTCATAGGACTTAACCTTTGAGGGCTAGAGGGACGAGAAAGTAACAGCATTTTAAAAGATATGAAATTTGTATGGCGACCCTCTTGAAAGTTGAAGATAAAAACAATTTGATTCCATATTCTTAATCAGCGACCCCGAAAACCCCCGGATACAAATTTTTAGTCGGTTCGCTGAACCTTTAAAAGCTGCTTTGGCGTTTGAAATTTCCATGGCAGCCATCTTGGATTTCGCAATTTTGGATTTTTTTTCACCGCCAGCAAAATCTGACCAGGGTTCACTATGACATTGTTCAAGGTCCATACCCCTATCTGTCATAGTGTCCGCGGGTCGTTGACCTCATCCGTCAGGATACGACCTTCTGAGGAAGTCGAAATATTACTTTTAACACCAGAGCATCCTTATGATGATCTCCAAAATAATTTTAATATACGTTGGTCGGGGGAAACCCGGCGAACAATTATCCGGGCATCTATCTACCTACTATCTATGAAAAGTGGTGGTGATCGACCAGATACCTCCAAATGATCTCCGGGTTCCCTTAAAGTACAAGGATGAAATTTAGGGATCATTATAACGATGCCCTGATGTTAAAAGGAATATGTCGACTTCCTCCGAAGGTCGAATCCTGACGGATGACGTCAACGGCCCGCGGACACTATGACAGATAGGGGTATGGACCTTGAACAATGTCATAGTGGACCCTGGTCAGATTTTGATGGCGGTAAAAAAAAACCAAAATTGCGAAATCCAAGATGGCTGCCATGGAAATTTCAAACGCCAACGCAGCTTTTACAGGTTCAGTGAACCGACTGAAAATTTGTATCCGGGGGTTTTCGGGGTCGCTGATTAATAATATGGAATCAAATTGTTTTTATCTTCAACTTTCAAGAGGGTCGCCATACAAATTTCATAACTTTTGAAATGGTGTTACTTTCTCGTCCCTCTAGTCCTCAAAGGTTAAGCCTATGAGGAAAGTACACACTACTTTTTTTGTAGGAAATTTTGTCAGAATAAAATTATACCTACAAAACGATTCGATACGAATTATAGATTCCGAGAAATAAGCGAAAAACTGAAAAAAGTCCGAAAATTTCATGGTTTTTTGGTTACACTACCGCTCGCACAGCACTTTGGAAATTGCAAATTTGGCAATTTAATATTGGTTTAGGTCCTAACAACATATAAAAAATTCAGAACGACCTGACCTTTTGCAAGCACGGATGTACATCTTGACTGAAGTAAACGTCGTTTTTCGGTCCACGAGTGACGTCACTCGCTGCCCCTGCAAACTCCTTGGTAAACATAAAATCTACTTAAAATAAAAAAAAATACATTCACAATGTCAGAATTTGACATTTGATGATGCCGTATCTGTTTCCAGCATAGAGTTAGAAAGAGGAGGCAGGTTTTCATTTTTTTTAATATAGCAGTAGGTCGTTTTTCTCCATTGAGTTCGAATTATTTTTGTCTCCGCCATTTTTGCACTTTGAGATTACAGATCAAAATAATTTAAAAATTAAATTTATATTGATAAACTCGATGAATCGCAATAAAAATGAAATAGGTGTCTTAAAATTATGTCTTCTAACCGTAAAAAATATAAAAATGAAGACCAAAAAAAACATGACATACCGAATTTCTTCTTCAGCGTATGCAGGTTTCCTCACGATGTTTTCCTTCACCGTTTGAGAGCGTCGGTATTACGTACATATGTTAGAAAAACTCATTGCTACACACGGACTCTTTTAAGTCTGTGTTGCTACATGTCATGCGGTATAAGCGGATTCGAACCCGATGAAGAAGTTTAGTTCCATTTTTTAAAACAAATGACACCTCACTCGAGGGGGTTGTCAAAAGGTTGTGTCGACCCTATTTACATTATATGGGAGGAACTGTATTTTATTATTGTTGGCTTGGCTATTACAAGCAAGGTTCGTTATGTAAAACTGCGACCATATCGCTAGTCTATTGAGTTGGCCCCAAGCTCACCCGTATTTTACACATACATTCGAACTATATTAATTTTTCATTCTCGGGTATGCAGGTTTCCTCACGATGTTTTCCTCCAACGCCGAGCTAGTGATAATGATAAATACACCGTACATAAATTCCGTAGAACTTAGCGGAACAGGCCAGGAATCGAACCGTCGCCTCATGATTCAGTTGCTAGCTCTCTTCCGTATGGACTATCATCGCTCTTTAGAGGAACTAAGGGGGGTATTACAGAATGACACTCAAGTGGAGATTTCTTCTTGAGTATAGATAGAAAAGGATGCAAATACATACAACGTATACATGCATCCTTGTCTATCTTTTCTTAAGAAGAGATCTCCACTGGAGTGCCGTTCTGTAATACACCCCTAACACTGCGACAAAGCTTATTTAATCCCAATCACGGACCTGAAAAATAGACGGACGTCTCGTCTAATCAAAAGTGAAGCACCCATTTATATTATGAGTGTGCGTGCTGTCGCCCTGTCGCGCGGTACATAATGTTGGTGCGTTGTCGGACCTGCGCCTAGAACTGGTGCGTCTGTGTGAGTGTAGGTCCCTTGTCCTAGAACAAACAATTTCGTTTGTTCTAGGACCTTGCATGCTTCACATCTTTTTAGTGTCACATTACGTCCGTCTTTTTTTCAGGTCCGTGATCCCAATATGTAAAATTTCAAAACTTGTCAGATTCCAGATGGCGTAGATTGCAGCGATGATCTTAAAGGAAGGACGCATATAAGTAAATCTGCACCGGGTGAAGCTTGGCATTTTGGACATATAGTAGAGCTTAATCTGGAAGCCGTTGCTGGGTCAGGTATGTGTTCATTGTGTTTTTGATATAATGAAACCGAACCTACTTTCCATTTTCTTCACTCCATGTCAACCAATTTCTCATTTTGACCTAGGACTTCAAAAAAAGACGGACGTAATCGCGTCTAATCACAAGTGAAGCACCCATTTATATTTGTGTGCGTGCTGACGAACTGTCACGCGGTACATAATGGTGGCGGGTTGTAGGACCTGCGTTTTAGCTAATGCATCTGTGTGAGTGTAGGTCCCTTGTAGAACAAACGAAAATGTAGGACCTTGCATGCTTCACATCTTTTTAGTGTCACATTACGTCCGTCTTTTTTTCAGGTCCGTGATTTTGATTAGCTAATTTCTAGCATGCGCGAGACCGCGGTTTAAAAAAGTCTGGCAAATTGTTTTTTGCGAGAGTTTTAGACGGCTGCAGTTAGGCGGATTGGTAGACTTCACATACGCATTACAATTTCTTCAGCGTATGCATTACCGCAGTCTCTCAAGACGAAAGTCTTTCACCACTGTGTATTACCAGTGATGACATATGGAACAGAGACGCTCACTCAAAGCCTCATAAAAAGACAAAAAGTCACGCAAAGGGCAATAGAGATGGCTATGCTCGGGGTATCCCTGCGAGATCGAATCATAAATTAAGAGATCTGCAGAAGAACCAGAGTAGTTGTCATAGCCCAAAGAATTGCTAAACGTAAGTGGCAATGGGCGGGGCACATTGCTCGCAGAACCAATGGCTGATGGGGCCGAGTTCTCGAGTAGCGACCGCGTACCGGAAAGCGCAGCGCGCGGCCCCAAGGTGTATCGACGACCTGGTGTAGGCGGCGGGAACCCGTTGGATGAGTGCAGCGCAGGACCGGTCGTTATGGCGATCCTTGGGGGAGGCCTATGTCCAGCAGTGGACGTCCATCGGCTGAGATGATGATGCAGGTTGCCTCACGATGTTTTTCTTCACCGTTTGAAAGCAGTCTGAATTACGTACCTAACTTAGAAAAACTCAATGGCACTTCGTTAGTGCGGATTCAAACCCTCATGATCGAATGACTAAGAACTTAATTTGTTTCAGAACCGCCTCCCCTCCACCTATTCTTTGAAGTTATATCCACGGACTGGTGGGGCAGACACCGAACAGAGGGGTATACCCATCTCGCCCTCGCATTAACCCCCGGCCGTTACAGCAAGAAGTTGTCCTGCTCTAGGCCGGAAGAGACAGATAGAGTGAATGCAGAGAGCAGAAGATTCTTCGTCGGTGGATGCCATTTGATCAAGGATTTGGAGGTTCTGGCTAGACCACAGATGCAGGTAAATATCAAGGTTTTGAGTCCATAATTTCAGGCGAAAGAAAAGCAAGTCTCTGCCAATTATTATACATACACACAAACTCACGACTATAATAGTTTTAGGGACAGTCAGAAACTAACCAGCCAAGCACGTATCCAGACTTTTGGTTGGGGGGGGGGGGGCATTTATGGAATATTTCATACAAATATTAGGACTTCGGGGGGGGGGGGGGGGATAGGTGGGATTTATCCCCCCCCCCCCCCCCCCCCCCAGGATACGTACCTGTAACCAACAAGGTTCACTTTAGAATTATAATATGCCGAACAGTCCGAACACATTCGCTGAGTGTCTTAAAATATGAATCTTAAGGCATATAGCATACAGAAGTCGTCAAGGTCGCCAAGGCGAGCTCGCTTCTCGACGCCGCTTATGTCCAGTCCAGCAGTTTAAATCTTTTAGTTGAGATGATGATGATGATGATATAATTTACCTCTAAAATTTACATAGACCTTTCAAATTTCCAGGATGTAAACTTCAAATACACGACAACTGGTTCAATAACCACTCGTTGGAGCTCCCTCTCGTCTTCCGGCACGCCCTCCCAGCCCTCCTCCCGGCCTAGCACCAGTTCAGCATCAGCTGTACTCCTGGCTGCCGAGGCTGTGCTCTGCAAGTATAGGAAGGCAAGCGCCAGGCTTAGAGCTGCAACTAGTCAGCTGAGTGGGCGATCAGCGGTGGAAGATTGAGTAGAAGATTATAAACGTAAGGTGGAAGATCGAGAAATGTTAGAGGTGATGCTATAAAGGTAGGATGTTTTGGAGCAAAACAAAATGGCGTTTGTGGAATCCGCCATTTTGTAATTAACGTAAAACGGTAAGATCAAAACGACCACAGCGAAATTACACGCTTCACTCCATGAAAATGACGACGCGGAACGTCCGCCATATTGGATTTATTGGTTGTGATGAGATCAAAAAATATGGCATCTATCTGCTGCTGATCTAGCTGAACATAATGGAAAGACAGTTTCATTCCTCAAGTGCCTAATCAAGGTTTGTTGAATAAAAAGACTTCAATAAATAACCCGTCCATTAAATATAAGTGTTGTAAAACATTACCAAAGAATAATTAAGTTACTTGTTATAGTCATTAAAACGAGAATATTTAAATAAATAATTTATTTGTGACACCACTCAAAACTTACTGTCTATATTACAATATTTGTGATGTTTTTGTTATTACGATTAAAACATTAAAAACTTTAATTTAAGTCTTTTGATTATAAATGAATTACTTAGTTAAACCTAAATAAGGTATATTATAGTTAACAATAATGAGGTAGATAGTCTCACGAATAAGGATGAGATTATACAATGATGTTTTAACTAATTATTATGGAGAAAAAAGGATGCTTGACTTTACTAAAAACACGACTATACAGGGTGTAACATAACACCCTATCAATACTAAGGGTTGAACTACACATGGCCGCACGCGATCGCATTTTTCCATCGCTCCATCCTTTTCTGTCACTCAGGAACGTCATTTGCTAGAGCATATAAGATAGACGGAACGGAACACGGAACAGCACGCCGCGTGCGATCGCGTTCCGTCTATCTTATATGCTCTAGCAAATGAAGTTCCTGAGTGACAGAAAAGGATGGAGCGACGGAAAAGTGCGATCGCGTGCGGCCATGTGTAGTTCAACCCTTACAGGGCCCTGTATAAAACAGTTAAAACTATGGTTAAAATAGACAAGTGACAAGTATTAATATATTAAACCAACACATACATGAATTACATCTTACGTACACAATTATCATTTTATAAAAATTTTATGACTACTAAAATCGCCATATTGCGGAAAAATTTTGAACTAAATTGTCTAATTTCCACTCGTGACACTTTTGAAGATGAGAATCTTAACTGTTCCTTATCATTTTACTCTATTTAAATGTTAATCAAGCAGGTTTATTGTGGGAGATTCATACTACGAATAGGTACGGTCTAAAATATCATACATATCACCATTATAATAACATTTGTGAAACCGAGTTTTAAGATCAGGAGTGCGATTTTTGAATCTCATTCGGTGAGCTCAGCAGTTGAAAATGATAAAATTACTATGGAGATACGCATCTTTCTACTGATTAGCCTTTCAAAAATCATACTACAGGAGAGAGATTTTTGAGCGTCGAATCCGCAGTAGAAAGATGCGTATCTCCATAGTAATTTTGACATTATCAACAGCCGAGCTCACCGAATGAGATTCAAAAATCGCACTCCTGGATGCAAACATTAATTATTCTGGATTAGCTTAATCATAAGGGCCGTAGGAAAAGCGATTTTTGAATGGCGTTGACGAAACCCTATCGTCGCGATATAGCTGCCATATCGCGGTGATATTTCTGAGATTAATCAGGGGGTCTACCCGGACATTCGTTTTCGTTTCAATGCTAACTCTATTACAATGATTGGGAATGAAATGGTCGAAATACATCGAAAATAGAAAGTCTGCGTACAGGGCCTGTGTCGGAGTTGAATCGCAGCAATATCGCGGCGATAACGCTTGGTCAAAGCCTGTGCATCAAAATCGCGGCGAGACAATCGCGAGTCGCGACGCCATTACGGTGCAGTTGTGGACATCCTATTGTTGACCACCGTACCCTTAAATATCCGCTGCCATTTTCATGATCGTTTATTGCTGGAATCTTAATTTAAACACGTCCACCCCTCACGGCGTCCCTGAGCTGTTTAGTAAAGGCGGCGACCCTGCGCGCGCGCTGCACGCGCACGCGTCGCGCACGCGCGAGCCCCTCGCTGCGCGCGTCGGTGAGCGCGGCGCTGGCCGCGTGCGCGGCGCGTCTAGCCGTCTCCATCGCCGTCACCTCTTGCCGCAGCAGCGTTGATTCCCATGAGTTGAGGGCGTTGGTTATTGCTACGCGCTGTGGGTTAAATATGTCTGGTGTTAACAGTGTTAAAGAAATGTCAAATAGATTTTCAATAAGGTAGAAACACCAGATGTTCTCAAGCGATGGAAGTGTGTCAGTATTGTATTAGATGGTTTCTGTTGTTATCTATCCAAACGCAACCCCGGTATCTAAACAAAAGTTTCTGAAAATCGGAGTGACTGAAATGTTTCGTTTTGCTTTAGTGACATTTTAATCTGCGTTTCTGGAGTGGTATTTTTGGAAGTCACACGTTCAAATCGGCAGTAGAAAATGTCAAAATTACTATGGAGAATATGCATCATTCGATCATGATTGTGAAAGTGTGAGATTAAAAAATCGCACTCCTTGCTTTCTGCGTGTCATATATTTTTTTCATATTTGGCATTTTGCGTATCGTATCTGGCATTCTGCGTGTCAAACCTACCTATCTGTTTTTTTTGCGTATTTGACACTTTTTGAACCGATCTGTATTAATTAATGCTTGCAAACCTAGGAGACATGTGGCGTGACACTATAATTATGTATATACTTAATGATCCCGCCGGACCAGAAGTAGAATCGGGAAGTACCATCAATGGTACAGTTGGCACTGTATTGTATCATTAGTACCATTACGTGATCTCGAATAGGACTGTAGGTACAGACATGAGAAGAAGTGCTTCTCCAAAAACACTGCTCAAATCATCTGCCACAGATGTTAAGGACTACGATAATGTTGATGAATGATTAGTACCTGTGAAGCATCCTTCAGCATATTGGTGCGCCGGCGCCGCGCGTCGTCCACTCTCTGCAGCCCGTCGACGAGCTCGACTCTCTTGCGCCAGTCTTCCGCCTCTCCTTGCTTCGAACGCCGGTCCGCCGCCAGTAACGACCTCACTTCCCCTCCTATCGCTTTACCTACTATTTCTGTTGCCTGCGAGGATAATTAAAATCATCAATTAAGTATAAAAGAAATAAATAAATAAATTACGCTCACAGGCACATACATTGTAATGATCCCAAACTAGCACTAAAGGCTTTTATTATGGAAACCATACAACAACGGCACGAACATATAACATCCATGACCGAACCGGGATTCGAACCCAGGACCCAGTGAATTCAATATGTTAAGGATAGTAAGGAAACCAGCTTAAGAAATTTCTAAAACTGACGAGATGGGAAACTGCCTAGTTAACGAAACTGGCAAAGATAAGCGAAACTGACTAAAACCAAAAACATTAATTTTTGTCAAGAGAGACTTTCCGAACGCCGACAGGATAAGGTCCTGATTCTGACGACATAATTACCCATAGGATAAGGAATAAGGATGTAGCCGCATCCAACCAATAATAGGTAGGGCATAAGCATAAGCATATGCTCACGACTATATTCCCCGAGGGGGTAGTCAGAGATATTCTGAAACCTCAGAACATCCACGTTTCACCAGTAGTACCGAAACTCTGTCCAGTGTGACGGGGGTTGAGCCCGTCGCCACTTGTAATGGACAGTGGGTACTCTGGGTACAATACATGCCTCGAAATTGAAGCATGCAGGTTTCCTCACGATGTTTTCCTTCACCGAAAAGCCAGTGGTGTTACAAATCGTACATAAATTCCGAAAAACTCATTGGTACGAGTCGGCTTGGACGGGGATCGAACCATCGCCTCCTGCACGGCAGGCAAGGTTACTCGCCACTGGACCACCACGGCTTATAGGTAGGGGTAGGTACTCTAAAGGCCCGGGTACCTTGATATGTGAATAAATATGCACAAAATGTACCTACGCAACTAATGGGTCTAAATTAGAGCTAGGAATATCTGTGAATGTCCTTTTCCTTTAATTTGTTTGCAATCATATTTGAGCTAAGATGGCTTAAAACAAATGTTTTGTTTTAGGTAGTTTTAAAAGATAATAATTGCAAGAAATACGATATTACAGTCTGCAAGTTGTTGCATTTTGTTTTGTAAAACCAGATTTATCATATACTTAGATATCATTTTATACGTTTGGATACCGGGAATTTCTTCGTACCTTTTGATCGCTATACCAGGCCAGTCTATCTGCGCTCTTCTTCTCCTTGTGCCTGATGTTGTCCAGCAGCACACCTCTCCTGATCTGCTGCTCGGAGGTGATCTGCATCCTCCTGTACTCCTGCCACAAGGAATCTTCCTCCCTCTTCTTATGGAGATAACGTTTATATTGGTCTGATGTTTCTGCTTGTACCTGACGAAAGATATTTAATTGTAGGTAATTAGTTACATTGTACAGCTCTGCTGAAGTGGGATTGGGCAGGACATATCTGGATGCACCCGGAGAGGTGGACCAAGATGGCCACAGAAATGGGTTCCACAAGACGGTTGCCGACGTCGAGGAAGACCCAAGACAAGAGGGAGCGACGATTTGAATACCTTCCTGAACGGTTGGCCGGTTTCGCGTTGCATAGGGAGGATTGGAGTAAAAGAGTACATACCAGGGCGTTTCGTCGTCTAGCGTGGTCTATGGTCCGCCTATAGCCCACAGTAATAAGCAATAACTGCTCCTTGAACAAAGGTGTTTTGTCAGTTCGTCGAAGAACCCATAAAACTCATAAACAGAAGACGGCAAGCACGGCATCAAATAGAATGAAATGGGCTGGTATGTACTTACAATGTCCCTGGCAATTTTCTCCTTCTGCCACATTTTCCTGAACTCGTCCGCAAGCTTCTCCCTCTCGTCGTTCTCTTCTCTCTTGCGGGCCAGTGCTGCCAGCAGTCGCCATTCTCTTTCTGGCACTGAATCCAGGACTGTGCTGCTCTCATAGTCATCGTAGTCCAGGGAACTGATCAGCTGTGATATTGAACTGGGAACTGTGAAATTATTGATTAAAGAACTGCCTTTTGATTAATACTAGATTAGACTGGATGTAAGGAAAAATATCAATAACCTTTAAACCACATAGTTACTCTTACCCATCAAACTGAACATCTTTTACTATTCGAGCAAATCTATCAGCACAATAATAAGTCTGCTGTTCCGTACTAAACTTCAATGCCCACTCGACTCAAATGTATGAAAGAGTACCTAGATTTTTTGTTCTGACAGGTTTTCTCTCATAGTAAACATTGTTCAGTTTGATGGGTAGAGTATGTGGTTTAAAGGTTTATTTTCCCTACAGCCTGTATTTGTAATCTCAGATTGAGAAAAGAGTCTGATTCTTTATTTTCTTGTCTTAGGAAAATTCACACAGTAACTATTTCTTTTTGGGATGGTCTGAAACATTTGCTACAAGAATGGATGCTCGATAAGAAGTGTCAAATGTCGCCCACATAAACACTGCAAGTTGAAACTTTATCCAATAGTCGCCTCGTAAAACACCCACAGGAATAAAACGATGCACAAAACTTCAATATTTATTAGGATACGCTCTGAATAAAGGGCCAATACGACACATATTTCGTTAGAAAGAAAGAATCTAAAAAAAGCTACAAGATTCACACTAGGACAGGGTACGTTTTATGTTTTTAGAACAAAAAGAAACAAGAGCAGAGCGCCTGGAATAATAATATTAGCAATAGCAACATCTTGCTAAAGCATTGACTCCAGGCGCTTTTATCCTTGATTCCATTAATTAATAACACAAATAACAATAAACTACCAAGAATAACTACTTATTTAATAGCTAGATACTTACGAACAGGCAGACTCCTGACTGGCGAAGATTTCCTCGGTGACACAATGCCGGACCGCCTTGGCGATTCTGTTATTAATTTATAACAAAATACCATTATTTAACTTCCTTGGTTGAGAAAGAGTTGTGGGAATGTTTTAATTGGTGACTGGTATTGTATTGTATAGGTTACGTTGCGGCTTTGGCTTTCATAAGCTAGGTTTTGACTTTAGAATGTCAGGGGTTACCGTTGGGTTATTATTTAGGTTAGTGAGACCAAGAAAATACGATCAATTAAATTTTTTAGGTGTTTCTAGGACATCCACTGCAAATAAGTAAACGTTAAATAATATTCTCCATGAAACCATTAGTTAGTAGCTTTAGTTTTAAGATCTCAGAAATATCTGTAGCGAAATTAGAACACAGTGAAGTATCTATACGACATTAGGTACCTAAATACAACGATCACAGATTGTACACTTTTGAAAACATGTTTAGACAATGAATTTAGGTTTTCACGTTTACGTGTAAGATACGGTTTAGCCAGACTACGTTTACGTGTTTCATCGATCTAACCGCAAGGCTGCGTTTTACGGTTTCAACTAGAACTTGTGAAATATTCAGCTGTTTACCCGTTACTTGGTAACGAAGTTTCATAGGTAAGGTACTTGGTTATAAGAGATAAGTACACTTTTTGCAACCATCAGCAGCAAGGCTGATTCAGTGTTTATGGGGCGTCTCTGTGATGGGGATGGACCAGGTCTGCCTGCATAACTCCAGTCGGTTTAGGAGTTACAGACGTTTAAAGGTCAGGTCAGAAAATATTACCAGACTACATTTGCGCTCTTGGAATAAACTTCTCTTAATAATGAGTTACTGCGGAAGGCCAACTAATTGGAGACGAAGGGGAGGAAGGAGAGAAATATGTAATAAGAAAGGTTATGTCTGACCCAGTACTAAGTGGTATAAATATAAAGAAGAAAATTAAATAACAATATTATTCTCCAAATTGTAAACTGTTCATGTTGTACTGTACCCCTTTTCACACTAACGATTTCCTAGAGAGGCGTGTAGATTTGCTCGAAAAAAGTCATGAAATCACCGGTGTGAAAGCATCGATATACTTTACCTATAAAATCTTTGTGTGAAAGGGCATAGTGAAATGAAAAAACGGGTTTTGAGTATACCTATCACCACCTAGTGGTCAGTGCAGTGGTAGGCCCGCATTCTGGTAGAATTTAAGACCGGAAATCCGAGGACACTGGCGAAATACGAAATGCTATAATTTAACACTACATGACATAACGCAATGAGGATCTATGAAGCTACCGGATGCGAATTATAATTAACTTCCAAATATTTAGTTTTTTAAAGTATTTCGCTAATTGTACCTAACCGTAATTTATTATTGCGTGCAGGTAATACATAGTTGTGTGAATTTATACATCGTCTGTATATGAATAATAATTTTAAATTTTGAAGACTGTTTAGCAAAAACGGTTGAATTGATATGCTTATAAGTAAACTTAAATGCGTATATACTTAAAGGGACGCTTCAGACCATCCAACTGAACAACTTATACTATATGGGACCAACTATGAAATCGTGAAAAAAATCAGATTTCCCCCTGGTATAGGTACTGACAAGGCTTCATGAATGTTTGAATAAGCCAATCATTGTTTTAACACTTGAACGTTATAACGTTGAAACGTTATCTTTCAATAGTAGATCCCTAGTACTTAATGTTACAGGTAGCATGACACCGTGATACAGCGCTATCACACCTTCGCTCTCTTTCTATTTGCGCGCGAACGAACGAGATAAAAGATGTGATACAGCCGTATCACGTGTAGCATACTACGAGTGCTGCGGGGCTAGTACGCCAACCACATTTAACACATCCATCTGTCACATTTAGTCTTCTGTCTCGTTCTGTCGCGTCGCTTGCAAATAGAAAGAGAGCGGAAGCGTGATAGCGCTATATCACGCTATCGCGGGTTGGCGTACTAGCCCCGCTGGTAAAGAAATTACAAGTCTTTAACTATAAGAACCAGTTTGACTAGACACGAACAAAATAAGAGCACCCACAATAGGTACAATGAAATTCACTGGCCTGACACTGTGTGATTGCGGCGAACCTATCTAGTCGATGGGTCATCTGTTAGATTAGAATGCGTCGGTGCCCGAATACCTGCACGAGAGAAGACTTAAATACGCCTACACCTGACGACCTACCTACATCGAATACCTTTTTTTATCCCGTGCCATCAGTTGCCATTCTGCTTCGTTGATATCCAGGTCGTCACGCCATCTCTTTCTTGGTCTGCCCCGGCCCTGGCTTCCATCGTCGATCGTTCGTTGCCCACCGCTCTGTATGCATGCGACAAACATGTCCGGTCCAGTAACACTTCAGTTTGGCGGCCTTAATACCTGCATCAGCTATGCGGGTCTTGGAGCGCAGTGTTTCTGATACAGTCGATCCTTCAGACACTTAATATTTCGAATACCTGGCCAGTAAAATATAAAAACACCACCGAAGAACAGTTGACACGAAAAGAAGAAGAAGAATACCTACAATGAAGATAACTTTCTTCATCTACATGCATGCTCGTTCATTTCTTGCTGACATGAAGTGATGGGTAAGCTGGCTTCTCGGAAAAACAATACAAAAACGCACTGTTCATAAATCACATTCAAACATAAAACAAATGGGAACGACTTTATAACACCTAAAACTCATATTTCAGAAGATGTTTATCTATGTCTTATCTACAGAGATATCAGGACAAACTAGATACGGCCAGTCGACAACTCGCCGCGGTCTGGTGATGACGTGCACCATGGAGGACAAAGATAAGAAACCTTTTGTCCGACGACCTGTCCTCAAAAAGCTAAACACCGAAAATCTACTCCTTATCGAGAGAGGTCTACTAGGTGAACTGCCTGATAGACTGAAGCCTTACACCGGCCCTGTAAGAGGACAATCGACAGATCTGGTGGTAGCAAAAACATCAAGCTTCCTCTCTTCATGCCTTCCAAACATCCCAGATTCACCAGGCTCAGAAAAACTGTCATCCGACGACGAAAAAGTATCACCTCTGAAGAAATCGTTCAGCTTTCGAGATAGATTCTCTCGTATAAGCTTCTTGAGTAAGAAGGAAAGACCTGATAAGCCGAAATGGAACACCATTGTAGAAGATGACACAAACAAAGTTGATCCGAATAACATACCTAAACGACCACAATCAGAAATATCTCCAGAACACGACAGCGTCGAGCATGATTACAAAACCAGCAAACGTTTCTGGTTCTTCAGAAACAAAGATATGATGGAGAAGAAAGACAACAACAGACCTGTTTACAAAAGGAGCAAGAGCTTCGAGTTTCTTCCAAAAGCCATTGAAGAAGAAGACGAAGGTAACGGTAAGAGACTGGTAAAGAACTTGTCTTATGTTTTTGGAAGCAACGACACTATGGGTGATGCCTGGACCTCCAACGAAAGTCTAGAATACATATCCAACGTTTACTACGACAACGATGACAGTGTTTATCTGAAGAGTATCAGAGAGTTATCCACAGAATCTTCTATAAACAACTCCAGCTTGTCGACAGCAACTTCGGCATCCAGCGGAATAACCGTCAATATCTTCAATAGGGAATCAGTTCAAAATCTTCTCGAGGAATTTGACAAAGCCGTGGATTTGTTCAGTGAAACTTACTTGAGTGATTGTGAACCCTATACCAAATCTACTAAGGAAAACATCAGAGAGAAGCGTAAAAGTTCCTCTTTCAGTACAATACCCTCTCCTAAAGTGTTGCAAGCTGCTAAAACGAGTGAAGTGAGTGCGGAGTTCAAAGAGGAGTTGTCTCAAATGTTGAGTGCTAAGCGTGCTAGTGAAGTGCAAAGTGTGAGGTCAGCCAGGAGGGGTTCTGTGACGGATTGGTTCGTGCTGGAAGACCAGGCAGCTGCTGTTGAGCAGAATAAGTACCGGAGAGCTCTGAAGAAACCTATGAATCGGGTACGAAGGATGAGCTCCACTAAATATGTGAGTAGATTACACTTTTTTATAGATTTATTTTCAGGGTGCTTGGTGAAAACTTCGTTATTTTGTACCAGGATTTTAGTATCCACACATGGTTTCTATTCTTCTATTATTTAACTTTTCTACGTTCCAAATAGCAACGAATATTTAAGGCCATTTTTAATTACAGAAACAGAGATTTGAAACAACTCTCACTTATTCTTAGAAAAGATTTAGTAACGTTCAAGATACGTCGGATAGTACATCTTTCTGATAAATAAATTATATTTACTTCTCAGAATTGGCCAGAAAGCTAATTAGGAATCGGAAAATTTCGTCGTCCTTATTTGGAATGCAGTATAGATGTCACGTTTGACGGAAACAAGTGCTGTATCGAACTAAGTCAAAACACATTGAAGAGAAGAACGAGAGAAAGAAATTGCCCTAATAACTATAACAAGAGCGTAGATCTTATTATTATTATGAGATCTATGATAAGAGACACACAGTCTAGCAATAGCTTAGCTATTGTTGTTAATATTAGTAAAAAATCTAATGTTGTGCGTGAAAATGAACCTACCTATCCACCCGTGCAAGTAGGTTCGTAGGTAGATATATTCTTATCAGCACTAACTCTAGATAACAATGAGGGCGGCGCAGTGACGATACTATTTGAGATAACTTCAAATTCCATGCAAATGTTTTCATATTGTACACACAGCGAAACATCAAGCTATACAAAACCAACATAAGCTGGCGACGTTATTACGTTACCTATTAGAAATATGCTTGTAATTTATAACAACTTTAATAATAGGAACGAGAATATTTCCAGTTTTTTTTCTGTTGTTTAATCCCCTCCGGTACAATCGGTCTACTTTCCCGAACGGTCTACTTGTCCAAACAGTCCACTTTCCCGATCGGTCTACTTGTCCAAACGGTCCACTTTCCCGATCCGTCTACTTCCCGATCAGTCTACTTGTCCAAACGGTCCACTTTCCCGATCGGTCTACTTGTCCAAACGGTCCACTTTTCCGATCGGTCTACTAGATTAGAAAGTAGGTATAATGCGGTGCGCTCACCGCATTCAAGTGGAACATGTTGCTTCTATGAAAGGGCCTGTCTGTAAGTCAATGTTGACGAAATTTGTTGTTTCTTATAGGTAGGTAGGTGTGTCATAAAACTTGATATTATTGGATTTTTAGCCCGCCTAAGGTACCTACTATGCCTAGATGGTACCGGAGGGGAATATAATGGGATATCTTCACAGTAAACTCTCTTTGATGTTCAGAGTTTCTAAGTGTTTTTATTTATTTTGGAGTTCCCGATATTACAATAATATAACAATAACATACAAAACAAACAAAACATATTACTTATAACAAAACAAAAAAAAAACAAACAAAACCTAACGTATTATATAATAACGGGAACTCCAAAATAAATTAAAACGCGGTAAGAACCCGTTATAATGATTTACTCTAGCTTAATTAATAACCGCGTAGCTATCAAAAATTGTGTGACAGCTTGTGTCAAAAATGACAGAAGATAACAATAGTGACAGGCGATGTCAAAAGTTACAGCTGATGACAAAAAATACCTTCATTAACCTTGACATTTTCTGTCACTTGTCAGCTCCTGTCACTTTTGACATCCTCTGTAATTTTTTACTCACGACGGAAAAAGAGAATGTGTATGTGTAAATAAGTGGACGGTTTGGTAAAATAGACGAATAGTGAAAGTGGACCGATTGGGGAAGTGGACCGTTAGGGAAAGTAGACCAATGGTACCGGAGGGGATGAGGCAATGTAAGTGGACGGTTTGGTAAAATAGAAGAATAGTGAAAGTGGACCGTTCGGGAAAGTGGACTGATCGGGAAGTAGACGGATGAGGAAAAATAAGTGGACGGTTTGGTAAAATAGACGAATAGTGAAAGTGGACCGTTCGGGAAAGTAGACCGATTGTACCGGAGGGGTTTAATCTTACAAAGTTCCAAGGCTTGTTCAAAGAAAGAACAAAAGAAATGGAACCACAACAACACAATCTGACACGGGCTCACGTAATATCTGAAGTTTCTTATCTGATATCACAACATCTGACAGATAAAAGAAATCTGAAGTATCTTGGCATTATCTTTAATAAACGGTCAAGTTAAACGTATCCACATTTACGGAGTGAAAACTCTCAAAAAGATCGTGGCATCAAATGAACTTTACAATCTCACTTAATCACATCATAAAGAGAACAAACACTGATGCAAATTGCCAACGTGCCAAAGATAATATAAACAACAATAATGTCGATCACAGTTGTTTATGGTAATTACTAGAGGTGTGCCCGTGTTGGTTATGGATTGGTCGACTAGAATATATCGAACTCTCTATTATCTATAGTAATCCAATCACTATCATCATTCTATTGGAAGTATTGGAACTGTATCAACCAAGAATCCACACACAAGCATTCCACATTTCTTATTTCGCGTTATCCATTTCGCGTTTTCTCCTTTTTCGTTGGTGATAGAATTTCCAGGAAAGTATGTCTTCGTCTACTGCCATAATCACCAAGACTTCATATTTCAAAGTTTGTAAGTATTCTTTATTTACAAGGCGTAGTCTTGAGCCTTAGACCATTTTCTACGTGGATTAGGCCGGTTGTTTAACTTTCCCATTGCAGGCATGGTTGACACTGCTGAACGCTTTGCTTTTCGAACTTTGTCCATTAATAACCCTAGAATTGACACAAGCAATAGATAATTATGATAACTTTATTAGGATCGCGGTTCATCACATCAGCCCCGCCCGTGTCCACCCTCTGCAGGTTTGCCCTCCCCATTTTGCCATCCTTCTCGGTCCTGCGCAAATCGCATCCAGGTCTTATGCTGGGTTTACATGCACGCCGTGCAGCCCGGCAAGCTTAGGCAATTCGCTGTACATCGACTCGTCTGTAAAGTAATAATTACTACTTAACTTTATAGAAACCTCAATTTACAGCGAATTGCCTAAGCTTGCCGGGCTGCATGGCACGCGTATGAACGCACCTTTAACGACGCTTTTGTACAGGTTGTTATAGGGTAAACAGATGCATTACTTTAAGGGGTGATTGTACCCATGATACTGAACCACTTTCCTATAGGTTTCGTAGGGAAAGTTGATCAGTATCATGGGTACAATCACCCCTTAAAGTAATTCAACTGTTTAACCTAACACCTTGTACATGACATACCTGGCTGCTAGACGACCCACTCCTCTTTTGCCTAATCTCGGCCACTCTGTGGACACTCTGTTAAAGCTTTACTCCACCTGTCATCACTTGAACGCTTACGCGGAATGCGAAACGGTTCAAACCCTTCCTCACTACAGGCCACACTCTCTCTGCCAACTTTATCCTTTTAACTTTATCTAGTGAAGGTTTGTCTAGGACGAAAATTGTTCTGAAAAACTACTGTATATCTTGCCGTGGCTGGTGCATCTCTAGTAATAACACAATACGAAAAGATTTGCCCTGGGCGTGTCCGCGGAGGCGAGAGGTGTGGAACGAAATGCCAACTCGTTTGATCCCTGACCTATGGATATTGCCGGTCCCACGGCCTGACGATCTGGATGTTTGTATGCAGAGATAATTATTGACTATTATGTGTGCTCTGGGAAAGGGAAAGGGATTTAATTCGTCAGGAAATACTTGCTTGAAATGCCTTAAGTAAACGCTGAGGAGCAATGGAATGCTGTGGAACACAGAACAAAATTTGAGAGTGAAACATGAGACTGATAGAAAAGAGCGAGAAGGCATTTGTAGAACAGAAAAAAACGTATTTCTGATCCTAAAACCTACAACAGAAAACTATCGCTGTTCGCTTCCGGGTTCGTTTCATAGGAACCTAACCTAACCATTCGAAATGTGAATTTACTCATCCGGGATTCCGTAACAGAATTCTGATTAGGAATTTGTATTTTGCCCATGTAAAATCACAACTCCGTTACGGAATTCCGGGTGTACCTTGTGGCGTATAGTGTACTCGATCCAAACGTATGGGAAATATTTTTCGCAATTTCGATTTTGGTCCCATAGAGCAAGTTGTTCAGTTTGATGGTCTGATCATCCCCTTAAAAAAAGTCTGCATATTAAGTTGGACCCTGTTAAGAGGTATAGGGCTGTACCAAAACCCTAAACAAGCGCATGTCGGGTAGTGAAAGGCGTTCGCACCGTTCCGCCCTGAATGCGACGCGTGCGCCGGACAATTTCGCTTTTGCTACTCACGAGCCGAATTCGTTTTGTGATTAATAGTTTAATTGTATCTAGTTCATATCTCTGTAGATCATTTTTGGTATCTTTTTAACTGGATTTATTGAGCGATGTTATCTTGATGGCGTGAAAAAGTTCTTGCAACTTACAACGAACTGTAGGTACTTACTTAATTTACGAAAAGTGTGGCTCGTACCTGTATGGTAATGTCCAAAGGTCTTCCACCTGGAGTGCGATTTTTGAAACTTATTTGCTGAGCTCAGACATTTTCAACTGCAGAGTTCAACGAATGAGTTGCAAACCTCGTACTTCTGGTCTTTTGTGAATAAGTCGGTATTTTGGTATCTGCTGTTATATCAATTGATTGCTGTAGTGTAGAGTATCTGGTGGCATATTCTCTACATCTATAACAGCTTACGGCCAAGAAGAATAGTGGGTATTATTTCGATGAAAACAAGATTAATTACATATAAAATTTCTCATTTTAAGTAAATACATTTTGGTCACCTACGGTTCTTAATACGTGGGACTAGGATAGTTAATTTTGAAAGTCAGTCACTGGTGTGACTTTTAAACATGTCACATTGAAAAAAAAAACATTCAAAAAGAAAATTTTTCGTCTAATAGAAAATCTTTCCTCAGACGACATTGTAACTAATAGCATCAACATACTAAACAAAGGCCTGACATGACATACTCTTGATAATTAGTAGAGAAGTGTAAATTACCAACCTACCTCGTGGGCTCGTAGTTACAGCCATAAACAGCTGGCATTTACGCGTAATTGTCATCAAGTATCCAAGCATCTAGGCTAGAAAGTACTGCCTAGGCATTACTAGAGTATTTACCGTTAAATGTACCATTTACGGATGGAAATATGAACTAATTGATTTACTGGGTGTGTTTGGAAGGTAATTTGGTGTGAAAGTGGTGGAAAAGATAATTAAAATGAGATATGTGGGGGAGAGATTGCCGAGATCTAAGCTGGTTTTAAGAGACATTGACTTTTTGTGCTTGATGGTTTTGCTTATTGGTTCTGCCTTCTGATTTGATCAATGTAGGAGGGCCACCAAACGCCACATAATTTATATTTAACTATTATGACTTCGATCCTTTTCTTTCTGGACTTTCTCCCAAAAATTAAGAAATATCGCTATCTCAGAGAAGAATCAGCCGCAGTCATGCAAGTACTGAGTAATGGATTCTTATCCTCTAAATAATGGTAATAAAATATTCCCGGTAGATGCTATACTTCCAAAGTAATAAGCGATCTTGTCATAACATATTTCGTTACATATGGTTTTTGCAGTAACCCCCAGACCGAAATGAAAGACATTTCACGTCAAAACCTAACACTAGAGTTGACAAAGACTGAAAATTTAAAGACCGACAGCTAATTTATAATTTAACCGTTACTAACGGCCGTCTAAATCATACTTTAGAACAATACTAAAATGTCGGCGGACGGAAATTGGCAGATTCGACCATTTTGACGATAAATTAGGCTTACAGCGTAGATAATTGACTTTTTAGCGAGAAGAGTTTGTTGTTTTCTTGGTTTATATTAACATTTAGCATTCGCCAAAGGTTTCACTTTGGTTAGAAGTGTGCCAGAAGACTCACGCAGACTCACGACCATAATCGCTGTCTGGGTGGTCTAAAACTTTTCTACAACTACCTTTTTAATCGTGCAGTTTTAAGGCTCTCTTTTAGTAAAAGGTTCCAAAGAATGGAATGATGTAATATGCCGAGACCATCAAACTGAACAACTTTCTCTATGGGACCAACATTACGAATTAGATGTTTCAAAACAAAACTGAAAATTTACTAGACCCAAATGTATGTGACAGCAATTATGTGACATAATGACCCAAATGTATGGGACAGCAATTTTTTCCGCGAATACGATGTTGGTCCTTTAGAGAAACTTGTTAAGTTTGATGGTGTCTGATCATCCGTTTAATAAACCGATATAAAACACTTGATAAGAAAAAATATCCCTTTGTTTTCATGTACTACAGTGATATTTTGGAAGCTAGGAAGAAGTTTAATACAACGTCCCTGACTGGAAGAAATGGGCTGGTCCACTCTAAGCCGAAACCACCAACAAAGCCATTTCAAACGACAACTTCATAACTTTGAATCGATTCATCTCAAGCCATCATCATCACAACTATAAATAAGACAACACTTTTTTTACTCTCGTTTTAGCATCATCGCAGTCGGATAAAAACATGTATCATATCATTCCAACACGACAGAATTTAAATAAATCATTCTAGGCTTAGTAACAATGATTGCTATAACAATACGAGGCGTGAAGGTGAAAGTGTTACGATATCGTTGCGCCTGCGCCGTCGGAGCAGTTGATCCGAAAGCATTGTGCATTCTTTTTAGCTAGCTCTTTTCTTTTACATGACAAGAGAAGGAATGGCGTAGTTAATGATGGTGGAATGATTATTGATGGAAAATTAAAATTCCGTGACAAATCATGAGTATAATTTTACAGTTTTTTTATCGGGTATGGGCCGGGGCCCACCACTCATTCCCACTGCTGCTGTAGGTAACAGCTGTAAACCAGGATCAACAGCGGATACCATTCACAACACTAGACAATGAAGTCCAGCGAGCCCGGGGATGACTCTAATCTGTAGCGGAACCCGTACTGAATTTAATCAAAGAAGATATGGAGAGTAGGAAAAAAAAAATATCCGACTTCCCTCAATAAAAAAAGCATGGCTATTGGTAGAGAGCCAATTCCAGAGATCATTTAAGGCAGAGTTGAAGACCCTACTGCAAAAAAAGGTTGTGGGCACGGCCACCCCAAAAATCGGCCAAGTGCGAGTCGGAATCGCTTACGATCGATACAAAGCATTCCTACAAATGAGACCTTGTACAGTGTATAGGTCCACGCGGGCAAAGCCGCGGATAGTATATTAATAAACCTGTAAAATGTTAGTCTTTTTGCTCACGAAAATGACTAAAGTAAATGTGTGTTTACACATCACAATATCACATCTAGACTAAACTACTGAACCGATTTTGATGAAACTTTTACTGAGCGAAAGCCCGCTGGGCATGCCCACAGCCCTAATTGAGGTCGATACTCAATTAGGTTTTTGGGCAATGTCCACAAAACGGTGGACCCGCGCCTGAAAGCACGAACAATTTTCACAGTTTGGGCACTACCAAATACTTACTTAACAAATTAGTAGGTGTAGATTCTGAATAGGGGAAAGGTGTACGAGATGATCCCTTGAGGTAAGATGATCCCTCTCAATTGCAGCGAAACTATAAACCCTATCTGGTTGTTTTGTTTGGTAAAACGTAGCCCCCGATACCCCCTCGCATCAGTGAATTCGTCATGGCGATGTGACAGACGAGTAAATTTTTATGGAAAAAAACATAAATTTTGTTACTTTGATCTAAGGTAGGGTTGAGTTTAAGCTTAGGTATCTTTTGATCTAGGCAGTCAATAACAAAGATTGTTGTGTAAGTGGCTTTATATAATGCCCCTATTTAGTATTTTGAATGGTATGGTAACAACAGAAAGCATAAAATTATGTTATCGAACAAAGACTAAAAAAGTTGAAATTGGGGCAAGATGATCCTGTTCTCGGGTGTATGAGATTAAGTACGGTATTTTAGAATCTTGCTAAAATTATACACTATACGATTGATTTTATTATAATAATGGTTGTTATTACTTATTTTGTGAGTATTAAGAAGGCTGGCTCAGCTTGAGACTAGTTCTTTGAGATAACATTTAATTCCACAAAAACATTTAATTTTCCTTAAAAAGGGGCATGATCATCTTGCCCATACCCTAGGGATCATCTTGGACACCGGGGTGTCCAAGATGATCCTTTCGTAGGGTTTTAGAAAAATTTAAATATAATAATGAAATATCACTAAATTCAACATTTTGAGTATGATAACAGGTAGACAGATAAACTTGCTATCATTAATCGCTTAAACTTCAGAATTAAACCGAATATTTTTTAAACTACGAGCATTTTCCCTTAAGGGGATCATCTTGTACACCTTTCCCCTAATATGGTAATATTTAGAATACCTTATTCAGACTGCTCCCATGATAAACACAGTCGTGACTTAGCCGTGAGCATAGTTAGTTACCCTTATTTATGCTAAATGTCTTTAGGTTCCAGAATTACAGCTAGGTACTAATTATTAGACTATAAGTATAAGACAAGACAGATAAGTATGTGACAGGACAAGAGAAACGCAAGGCTGCTGTTAACACACTGTCGTATATTGGATAGGGTATTACATTAATACATGCACGCACACTTGCACAATGGCAACACACATATACAACATTTCTCCCCTATTTTATACTTATATAAAATTACAACTTATTTATAATATTTCCTAAAATCAATCTTTGACATGGAACGCTTTCGTAACAACCTTCTGGGCAAAACTGGGCTTGATCCCTCTACCACTCTCTCTGTGACCGGATCCTCAACTACTGGAGCTGACTCCGCTTCATAAAACTCTGTGTCACTTGACTCCCGCACAGTTGCATCTGAGTCTGAGGTTGGTCCCATACCTTTGTCTGCCGGTCCCTTATATCTTGACCCCAATGGTGGCGGTGTGGGCCGTGACGTCTGTGACGGCGGTGACAACGGTGACGGCGGTAACGACTGTGACAGCGGTGACGGCGGCGACAGCGGTGACGACCGTGACGGCGGTGACAATGGTGACGGCGGTGTCAACGGTGAAGTCGGCGGCGACAGCGGTGGCTGTCGAATCGGCGATCTTGGTGGTGGTTGCGGTGACGGTGATGGCGGTGTCGACAGAGATGGTATGTATTCATTTTGTACGCTTTGGCCCGACTCATCTAGGTTATCTTCCTTGTCCAGTTTACCTTTATATTTAACTATCTGATTCTTGTGCTTTTTTGTACACACAGATGTTTTTAAATCCTTAACTAAATACAGTACTTTTCCAATTCTCCTATTTATAACACCCTTACACCAATTAAATTGCTTATTGTTAATATGTTTTTTATATAATACCATTTCTCCCTTCTCAAACACTTTTACATTTTCCTTTTGTCTTTCATTCTTTTGTAAACACTGTTGGTTTCCATTTTTATTTACAGCAGCAGATGGCGGGAGCGACGAAGATGTAACGGGGTTAGATAAGTCTAGCCTTGATCTAATTTTATTACCGTATACTAATTGTGATGGAGTGAACCCTGTGGTCGAGTGTACAGAGTTACGGTAGTCCATTAAATATTTTAACAATATTAACTTTCTTTGCTTTTCGTTTTGACTACTCATTATACTTGACTTAATCCCTTTTTTTATAATTTTGACAAAGCTTTCAGCTTGGCCATTGCTCGCCGGGTGGTAAGCCGGTGACGTCATGTTTTTTATGCCGTTTAATTCACAAAACCTTACAAATTCTTGTGAACAAAATGCGGTGCCATTGTCACTCACAAGCGTTTTCGGTAACCCATACCTAGAAATAAAATCGCACATTTTCTCGATTACGCCGGTTGTGGTGGTAGTGCTCATTTCATATACTTCGACCCACTTCGAGTATGCGTCTACTACCACTAAATATGATCTATTATTTAGGGGTCCTAAAAAATCGACATGAAGTCTTTCAAATTTTTTTGTAGGACGTTTCCAAATCACAGGAGGGGCGCGCGCTGGGGATGGTCGCAGTTGTATACAAATCTCACAAGAGCCTAAATATTTTTCTAAAGTTTCGTCTATTCCGGGAAACCAAAACCTTGCCCGGGCCTCTGCTTTAGTCTTTACTATACCTAGGTGGGAGGAATGTAACTCTTTTAATACCCGTTGTTGTAAGATTTCTGGAACAACCACTTTGTGACCCCTCATTACACAACCATTTTCCACTGCTAACTGAGATTTACACAAATGATATGGTCTCAGACGAATATCCGACACGGTCCTAGGCCAACCATTCAATATAAGCGTAGTCACCTTATTTAAAATAACATCTTTTTTTGTTTCAATGCATATCTCGCCCGCTGTTATCGGCATACTCCCATCGATAACAAAACAAACATAGGCCGACCGGTCGGTGAGTGCACGGTCGTCCGCCTCTCCACTTGCGCCCGCGCCTCCCTCAGGCAGACTGGCGCGAGAAAAAAAATCTGCACTGTTGTTCGCACTGCGTACGTACTCAATTACATAATTATAACCACTGAGGAATAACGCGTATCTTTGTAAGCGATTTGCGGATACTTCCGGTATACCTTTATATGGGCCGAAAATTGAGATAAGTGGTTTATGGTCCGTACGCAGTACGAACGGTTGTGATCTGCCATATAAATACTGATGGAAGCGCCGCACACCATAGATTATGGCGGTCGCTTCCTTCTGTATTTGCGCATAGCGTTTCTCGGCCGCGTTGAGCGTGCGTGACGCAAACGATATTGGCCGCTCGGCCCCGTCTGCCTCTATCTGTGACAAAATGGCCCCTAGGCCACACGGTGAGGCATCCACTGTCAGGATTAACTTTGCTTCCGGATTAAAGTGTGTTAAAACCTGATCAGACACTAATTTGCTTTTAATATCCTTATATGCCTTTTCATGTTCTTCCTCCCATCTCCACTTATTCCCCTTTTTTAATAAGTCGTATAGAGGGCTAAGAATAGTTGAAGCAGCCGGTACAAAATTTCTATAATAATTAATAAGTCCTAGAAATGACTGTAGTTGCCCGACATTTGTTGGTACGGGTGCCTGTACTATTGCTTTAATTTTTTCAGGCGACTTTTTTAACCCGTCTTTACTTATCGTATAGCCCAAGTAGCTAACCTCGCTTTTGAAAAATTCACACTTTTCACGTTGCAAAGTTAACCCTGCATCCTGGAGTCTCTGCATGACAACCTTCAATCGTGCTATGTGTTGTGCCTCATCCTTACCTGTCACTAGCACGTCGTCAAGCAGGCACAGCACTCCGTCGAGTCCAGACAGCACGCACTCCATGGCGCGCTGGAAGATGGCAGGCGCGCTTGACAACCCGAACACTAAGCGAGTGTACTTGAACAGGCCGCGGTGTGTATTGATGCACGTCAGCATTTGTGAGTCATCATCCAGGACGAACTGATTGTAGGCCATTGAAAGGTCTAGCTTTGTGAAATGTTCCCCACCATACAGCTTCGAGAATAATTCTTTTATCGTAGGAAGAGGATACTGTTCAATTATCAACTGCTTATTAATACTAACCGAATAGTCCCCACATATCCTGACAGTACCATTCTTTTTTAATACTGGCACTATTGGTGATGCATACTCTGAATGCTCCACTGGTTGGAGAACTCCGAGTTCCACTAGTCTGTCGAGTTCCTTTCCGACCGTATCACGTAAAGCAAAAGCTATTGGCCGCGCTTTAAAAAATACCGGTTTGGCGTTTTCCTTTAATGACAGGTTTACTTTATATTTTTTAAATTGTCCTAATTTGTCGGAGAACAATTCGGAATATTGTTTTTGTAATTGTTCCACGCCGATAAATGTTTCCTTACAATAATTAATCGGTATTAATTGTAGTCTAAATGCCGATATAAAATCTCTGCCTAATAAAGGTGGGCCACCATCGCGCACGACATAAAAATCAAGTACATGAGTGCACTCGAAGAATGCAACCGACAACCGAACACTACCTAAACATGTCAGTCGATCACCTGTGTAGGTCATTAACCTCTTACTTGTGGGTGACAACGGCACGTCCTTGAAATGCGTTTTGTACATGCTATGAGAAATAACCGTTACAGCGGATCCGCTATCAATTTCAAATTTTAAATTTAACCCGTTTACCTTAACCGTCTCGACCATTGGTTCACCCCTCACTGATCGAATATTATACAACTCACCGTCATCGTCGTCGCTCTCACCATCTGCTCCAGTATCCATGAAGTTTACACTTTTACACATCTTACGCAGATGGCCCTTGACATTGCACTTTTTACATGTATAATTAGCGAAACGACATTGAGACGATTTATGGTTTGTATAGCCGCATACCGAACACTTCACTTTTCCAATTTCACCACTTTTCCCCTTATGCACTATTTTAAACACCTGATCGGGCGACGGCACGACCTGTGGGCCTCCGCCGGCGGCCGTGGCTCCCGCGCGCGCACAACGAATGCTCTCGGCTAACTCCACCGCTTTACCCAATGTTAACTCTGACAGAGCTTGAGCATATAGCTTCTCTTTCTCTGCACCAGGTAACATTCCTTTTATAAAACGGTCACGAAGCACTTCTTCTACATTCGTAAAATCACAATGCGCGGTGAGACCACGCAATCGCGCGGCCCACTGAGGGTATGTCTCGCTGGCTTGTTGTTTCGCCGAGTAAAAATTGTGTCTTTCCGAAAACCCGACGCGTTTCGGGGTGAAATGCGCGTCCAGCAGTGCTATAATATCCTCGAACGGCACGGTTTGTAAATCTTTAGGTAATGCTAAATCCGCTGTGAGTGTGTACGTGGCCTCGGACAAGGCGCTTAGTAGGATTGCCCGTCTCTTTGTTCCCGTCGCGTCTGTTGTTGCACTTATATCATTTGCAATGAACCATTGCGTTAAACGACACTTGTACGTTTTCCACGACTGCGAATTATGATCGAAACTTGTTAAAAACCCGAACTGTACGTTAGCCATCGCGAACACTTTTTTACAGACTCACGAAACGAGGGTAGATCGTCGCCACTGATAAGTATGTGACAGGACAAGAGAAACGCAAGGCTGCTGTTAACACACTGTCGTATATTGGATAGGGTATTACATTAATACATGCACGCACACTTGCACAATGGCAACACACATATACAACAGTCTAATTGCCTTTTACAACAACCACGGCAAAATAATTAGTACCTACAATCCTTTGATTAGGTTAAGTTCCTCTGGATTCTTCTAGGTTCTGTACCTACTATGTTTTTGGTTTAGCCCGCGTTCATTGAGACACTTTATATAAAGTTAACACACTGCACTGTCATAAAGTCATAAGTTATAAAATAAGTATCTAAAAATATTTTTTTTATATTTAGTTTGTCTCGAAAGCTACATAAAAAACCGAAATCATGTCATATTGAATTAGATTTGATAAAATTTCATTTCTCTAATGGAAATAAAGATCTGAAAATGCATTTCACTCAAAAAGTTGCAGAAAAACTGCTCTCGTCTGCTAGCCATAATCTCAATTTTTTTGTCAAATTAATTTCGCGCTTCAGTTGAAATTATCCATCTAATCTCAACAACATGACAGATTATAAGAAATTGTATGAGCATTGCATTATTATTATTTTTGCTTATAAGTAATAACTAAATAATTTTCAAAATTTTTTGGGGTTTGTTGTAGAACTCCAAAAGACGGCGTTCTACAAGGGAATATTTTGGGTCCACTCCGAAAGACGGCGTTCTACAAGGGAATGTTTTGGATCCACTCCAAAAGACGGCGTTCTACAAGGGAATGTTTTGGGTCCACTCCAAAAGACGGCATTCTACAAGGGAATATTTTGGGTCCACTCCAAAAGACGGCGTTCTACAAGGGAATATTTTGTGTCCATCACTTTTTTACATAATTAACTACCTATGCCAATTTTCAGCTTCCTATACTCTAAACATCTCACAAAAAAAGACATGCATGAATGCATGTGACATAAGGCACCGAGGCGATTCCATAAGAATTCCGTTTTGCCAATTTTGGTACGGGACACTTAAAATGTCCACTCCTCATCACGCTTTCAGTAGCTATTGTATAGGTCCCTGACTACACCTTAGGGAATACAGTCGTGAGCATATGATTATGCTTACCTACGTACGCTATTGTAAGTATAAGTTTCCGATGATATCGTTTACAAGATCGGTAACGTATTGTGACTTTACCTACTTTGTTTCTATGACCATCATATCCATTGTCTTGTCTGAAATTAATAAAAAAGGTGAAGAAGCAGAATCTCTACCAACTGCCACAACATACCATATCGATTTGATACCAATTGAATCGGGTAGTTACATAATTAGACCCCAGGGCAGGTTTGCATTACTAAATTCATAACTTACTTAATTCCAGTAAAGCAGGGGTGGCCAAACTTTTCTAGTCGGCGGTCTACTTGAAAACTCAGATTTACCTGGCGGTCTACATAAAAAAACTGTAGCTCCAACATTATTTCTTTGATAAAATTTAAATATTGTGGTGGTGGATTATAGGTATTTGTAATGCTCGTCTGTCAATCAATACCTATGTTTCATTTCATCAAAGAAAACGCAGAGTCACATTCTACTTTTTGTAGGCATTATGGGGACCTGTCGCATTTTCCAAAATATTCACTTTCAAAAAGTATATAGTAGTATCAACGATATTTCCTCCTCAACCAGAATATTTAAAAATTGATTCATTTTCTTTTTACTTTATCGATCTCTTCGCGGGCTACCATAAATGTCGACGCGGGCGACCGGTCGACCGCGGTCGACGTCTTGGCCACCCCTGCAGTAAAGCAATGTACGAAGTTAATCGATTCTTCGCTCGGGCCTCGTAAACTGCAATAAATCTGATATTCCGTTACTAAACAGTAAACTAACGCCTGTCAGTGATAATTCTGCACGGGGTGTTACAGAAGATTAACTCAATTTTATGTCAAATCTATTGCTCTATTGCTTTGGTGCCGGTGTTGAAATAAAAAAACGTTTTTCGTCATAGACTTAAACTCTAGCGATAGACTTGCCCTTCCATAGAAGCAACATGTTCCACTTAAATGAGGTGTACGCACCTTATTGATGTTCCCGAGTTCACTTCGTCACTATGGCAATGACAGACCGCAATGTGTTGTTTTGTGTGACATGTTGTTTGTTTGAACGAGCTTGTCTATCGCTAGAGTAATATGTCTATGTTTTTCGTCACCGGTTTTCATAACTGCACTTTCATGTGAGGGGTAAGATACGTAATTTGATATCATGTTAAAACTGATGAATACCTAAGTAAAATTTGATTTTTGTAATACCTAGGTAAGTATTCTTCTTTCTTGTGTGGTGTGATGTGAAACTCTTTCAAAATGTCAAAATATTGCATAAAATTTATGGCAAAATAATTGAAATTGAGAACAGTTTTACTGTGCAAACAGAAAGTATGTACAATACAGAATAGTTAGGTATCACTTTGTAGTTTCTCTAATGGAAAATCTTATAGTTATAATAACGATCTTATTGTGGAAGGTAGGTATGGTATGATACTTTTGTACACGGTTTTTTGGACACGGGGAGTTTTACTTTCAGAATGGTCAACTGCAGCTTTAATTGGTAGCCACGACATTCGTCAAATTCTTGTTTCGTCAAATTCTTATTTCGTCAAATACTACATTCGTCAAGTCCTTATTTCGTCAAATTCGCTTTTCGTCACTTCCGCTTGAGTAAAGCTTATGGACAATCAACAGCAAAAAGGTTTTTTTTTTGGCTTGGCTTGACACCGACTCCAATAAAACAAATTATTGTTCTTATGGTGCGAATGAAAGTCATCAGCTGTTATACAGACATGTACCTATGGATGTCTAGTCAAGAGAACTGTAATCATGCTTGAATCTGCAGCCGACGAATCTGCCATAACGCGAATCTGCCGTAACGCGAATCTGCCATAACGCGAATCTGCCGTAACGCGAATCTGCCATAACGTGAATGAGCGGACTAGTACCATATGCTCTTCGGGATATCAAAAGGAATCACTGTTCTAATTTTCAAAACTAAGGTGCATTATTTCTCGAAGGTAGGTATTATATTTTTTACTTAATTTGCCCGGACTACTTTAATTATTTCCTTACATTTAATTCTAAACACAATTTCTACATCCTGTAACTATAATTACATAGGTATAGTGTCGATAAATACATCATTATGTTCTGTACTTGCTTATTAATTATATTTGCATTAAACAAAGCGCTTCGTGTGTTGGAAAATGTTAATTTTCACGCCTCCTCGCCGATGCATTCGATGCATTTAAATAACGGAATTAATCAACTTTGTAAACTGTTAGACTTCGTGGTCTTATAATTAGTATGGATTTGGTTTGTAGTAGCTTTGTAGGTAATAGTTAATGCTATAAAGCTGGGCACCCTAGCGCGCTGTATACAAAATAATTTAAATCATATTTCCAAGACTAACAAATTAGAGTCACTTAGGACATTGCAGGCCTAATCACCTGATTGTCTGAAAGAAAGATGATTCCGTGCTTCGGATTGGTCCTGGCTACTATCTCTGGTGTAGTAGCGTTACATAAAAAACCACGTCAGAGGTAGGGTTGCCAGATGGTCGGGATTCGTCGGGATTGTCCCGACATTTCGTATGATATCCAGAGTCCCGAAAAAATACAAAATGTCCCAACAAATAACTACAAAACACAAATTTCAAACGGGCCACCCCAGAATCCTTCTGGCCTACCCCAAAAATAAAATTAATCACTTACTAAAAAAAGAGATCTATAATCATAAATAAACACAACACTATTTTCTTGTTTTTTTGCTGGCTGGCATTCTGTATACCTACTTTGAGCCTGAGTTCTTGCTACGAACGAGTCGTAATCTTGATAGGTTTCTATTTTAGAACTCTATTCGTTCGCTCCGGTTTTATTATTTTATATACAAATATGCTCACCGACTCTATTTCAACTTTTCAAGATGAGCTTTACAATCTAGTTATTATGCAAAATCTCGACTTTGCTTAATTCGCTCGCTCCTATCTTTAAAACCTGCACCGATCTCATTTATATTGCTGTAAAATCTCGAGCTCTCTTCGCTCGCTCCAGAATTAAGTGAAATCTCGAGTTCGATTCACTAGTTTTGGTCGTTTTGTATCGTATATCTTTTCATAGTGTAGTTAAATGTTGAGCTTATTTTGCTCGTTCCAGATTTTAGGTCGTAAAAAACTCGAGCTCGCTACGCTCGCTCCAGGATTTAAATCTTATTACACTGATCTCAACATAATACAGTAAAATGTCGAGCTCGCTTCGCTCGCTCCTGGTTACGATTGAGTCAAATGACCTAGACACAATGCAGTAAAATTTTGAGCTCAATTAGCTTCGCTGGCTTCGGAATTCAGTGAAATCTCGAGCTCGCTTCGCTCGTCCTAAGTTTTGGATCCTATAAGTTTTCATAGTGAAGCGAAATCTCGAGTTTGCTTTGCTCGTTCCGGATTTTCGGTCGTAAAATCAGAGGCCGTAAGGCGGTTTGAATAAACTCTGGGCTTGCTTGCCCATGCGATAAGAAGAAGAAGAAGAGTCAATACAGAGAATAGTTTCTAGATCGTGTTAAAAAAAATCAAAGACTTTTATTAATTGGCTAACACTCAAAATAGGACGAAACTTCGTTTGTATGAAGCGCGCTGGATGCTGATGCTGTGCTGTGTGGTGTAGTTCAACCCTTATATCCCCTTACATTATTATGATGATGTAAAAAGACAGAAACAGGGTAGGTAAGTACCAAAAATAAATTTTGTGTAGATAATGGGCCTAATATTTTTGAAAAGAAACAATTATTATAGTATAAACTCAACTTATTTACGAGATATCTTCAGATGCTATTAGTAGGTACCAAATGCAATGTAACTTGGCTCGATTACATCGGATTTAAACACGTAATGATCGTAACACCTTTCATAATTGCGCTGTTAACAAGTCGGTATAAATTATTTAAATCTGTGCGAATTATTGGCAAACCTAACAGTGTTCGTAAAAATAGTGATTTTATCACTCTGTAAGGTTTCCTGATATTATTTACACGCGACAACAATGAGCGACAGAAATGAAATAAGCACCTAAACTATCAACTTGCCCCTGCTTCTCACGGGTGCTCAAACCTTCTTCGTGAATATGTCTATCTACTAGTGAAAACCGCATCACAATCCCTACAGTAGTTTCTGAGATACAGACAGAAATGATGACCATAGAAAAACACACTATATAATTTAAAATCGCGGCAAGGGTTTTAAATTACTATACATGGTGTAAACTTAAATGCATTAGGTACATTAGGTACTTACTTTAGGGGGTAATTCGGACCATCAAACTGAACCAATTTTAGTAAAATTAAACCGCGAACAAAAACTGCTGTTCCATAGTTAAAGTCGATAGCAACTCGATTCAAATGTATGAAACAGCAGATTTCGTATTCGTAGTGAAAGTTGTTCAGTTTGATGTCTGAAAAACACCCCTAAAATGTAAATGTAAATGACCCCTGTAAATGTTCGTACATACATACATACATATGCTCACGCCTATGTCCCACTACTGAGGTAGGCAGAGACAATAGATCGCCACATGCTACGATTCTGACACACATCTTTCGCCTCCTCAACATTCATAAGTCTCTTCATACATGCTCGTCGGTTCCGGGTACATTTTATTTGGCCCTTCTTCAGTACGCATCCTATTTGGTCAGCGTACGTGCGCCTAGGGCGACCCCTTTCAACCATTCCATTCACACTTTCCTTGTAGATTTCATACGTCAGCCTATTTGGCTCATTCTTTCCACATGGCCAAACCACCTCAACATTCCTTTTTCAATCCTTGTCACTACATCTTCTTTCAGACCACATCTTTCTCTAATCACACTATTCCGTAACCGGTCCTTTAAAGTCACACCACACATACTACGCAGGGAGCGCATTTCAACAGCATTTATTCTAGATTCATGCTTCTTCTGCCATACCCAACTCTCACTTCCATACATTAAAGTTGGTGCCAACACACCCTCGTGAACCGCCAAACGAGCCTTTTTAGAAATAGTTTGACTCTTCACGAAGGTGTGCAAGGCTCCATTAATCCTATTTCCTGCTTTCACTCTTCTCTCTATATCTTCGTCGTACTTTCCGTCTCTTGTGAACATACAACCCAAGTACACAAACTCACTGACTTGCTCTAGCCTTTCATCACCTATCATAATCTTACATTCAGTCACTGTTTCATCGCGCTCGATAACCATTACTTTCGTCTTATTTACATTAACATTCATTCCCTTCTTCTTAAATGATTCATTCATACATGTTACCATCTCCTGCAAATCATTTACCGATGACGCAAGCAGCTGTTCATGCGCAAGCAAATGTTCGTATGTAGCGAAATTAAGTTTACACCTGTTTAATTTTACAGGGATGATTGCAAATTTTTTTACTACCAATTCCAAACTGCCCCAAACTCTGTCCAATGTAAATGGTACCTAATGGACAGTGGATACGTAAATAAAGGCACCTTTGCATCACATAATAGGTAGTTACTATTAAGATAATACCCCCGTCTCAATCCCTAACTGCTTACAAGTCTGTCCACGAAATGTGATTACTGATTAGCTTCCACAATATCCCGTGACTTAGACTCACGACTCACTTTCACGTTTCCATTCGTTCATTGCGTTCGTTCATCATTCACCGGTCATTGCATGTCTTCGATGAATGATGACAATATGAGTTTCCGACGTAATTATGTTGCGATAGTTTAGGACGCTATTAATCTCTGTATTGGAGATGATTGGAGGAAATAACTATACCTAGAACATATTGTTTGAATTACTGTCTGTTAGGGTACCTACCTAACCTACTTTATGAAATACCTAGCAGGATATTAAGAGAATACATAGGTACTACTTGCTTATTTAGGGGGCGTTCATTAGGGAATGACGTGAGGTGATTTTGGCAATTTTTCGACCCAGGGGTAATTGTACCCATAGGCCATATGTATATGATATAATGATACTAAACAACTTTCCCTATTAAGAAAATTATAGTGGGAAAATCGCAAAAATGTTTTGAATTTTCCATACTTACTAAATGCAATCAGCTGATCGAACGTTTTTATGGAAAGTCGACATTAATTGTTTGCGAATTTCCTATAGATTTCTTAGGGAAAGTTGTTCAGTATCATGGGTCCAATCACCCCTTAATGTAATGCAACTGTTTACCCTAACACCCTGACTAAGGTTACCTACAGAAGAATATTGATTCTGTTTGTATTTTATGTCTAGGTACTTTTACATAATTCTACCTGACTATTGTAAATAAATCCTTTTACTTTGTGCACGTGTGTCCGGGACACACGGACGCACGTGTGCGACACGATGAAGAGGAAACGTTGAAGTGGGTGTGATAAGCGGAGCGGAGCGGAGAGCGGAGAGCGGGATACTTTGGTGCTCCACGAAGAGCACCAATTTTATAGACCACCTGAATTTGGTGGGTGTGGGCGTGGGCACCAAAAATTGGTGCTCTTCGTGGAGCACCAAAGTATCCCGCTCTCCGCTCTCCGCTCCACTCCTCTTATCACACCCACTTCAACGTTTCCTCTTCATCGTGTCACATAGCTACTTCAAGTTTAGCTCGACGTGGACGCCGTCTTAACTTTTCGTTCCTAACTTTTTGCCAGTCTGAACCATACAAAATAATGTTACATTATGGTCTAACGGAAAGGAACTTTAAACTGTAAAGGGGACCGTAGCAAAATCCCTCACATAACATAACCTTTCATAGAATGTCCCAAAATCACCCTATCACCTTTCTTCTTCCAAAAGTTCAACGTGTCGTGCGTGATGCAAGATGCAGAACTGCTTCTTTGTGATTGACTTCTTCATCAAAAGAGAACAATCATCATCATCATCATCAGCCTATCATCGTCCACTGCTGAACATAGGCCTCTCCCAAGGCGCGCCACAAAACTCTGTCCTTGGCCTTCCTCATCCAGTCGCTCCCCGCTACTTTTTTTAGGTCGTCTGTCCAGCGGGCAGCAGGGCGTCCCACACTACGCCTACCAGTTCGCGGTCTCCACTCTAGAACTCTGACACCCCATCGGTTGTCAGTTTTTCGGCAGATAAGACCAGCCCATTGCCACTTCAGCTTGCTAATTTTTTTTTTTTAAAGAGAACAATATCCTAGAACAATTAGGCCACTAAATCGCAAAGAAAGAGAGCGCTAGCTTGACCTGGAAAGCATGTGTGAAACTGGAAAATCTGGTAATTTCAAATATAAACAGGTGGGTCACATGTGATACGGGACTATGCTTAGAGATATTATTATTGCTGGTAGCTTCGTTGCGTTTAAGTTCATATTGTAAGGGGCATTCCCAAAATATTCCCTGGTTTCTAAATGTCCCTTTCCCGATGATGTAAAGTTTAGCAAAATAAAAAAAAACGTTTTTACAAAAAATAATATTTGTTCCGGGTGTGCCGTTCACTGTGTAACTATCAAAACCTCTATTACTCGCTTATTTTCAAGTAACCTAACCTCTCCCTTAGCCAGTAGGTCAATTTGTAGTAAGCCACTGTACGCGCGTGACATAAATTGAATGAGGCATCGTTCATTAAGTCTTTTTATTTTACCTTGGAGATTTATGTTTGTCATTAATAATAATAACGTTTTGCTTGACTAAAAGACGGGTTGGAAAAGTGTCTACGATAATAAAATTACTGTTAGTATGATGGATCTACAAGTATTTGATAAATTAACGCAAAACCTGAACTGACAGAAAGACTGAATAAAATTGCATTTACGAGGCTAGTAAAATTTATGAAATTCACTAAATACATAGATACCTTTATTGGCCGTATTGGAGTTCGATACCTACTGCCTACCTGCACACGTATAAACTCACAGCCATAATCCCTTTCGGGGTAGGCAGAAACTTTGTAGTTGCAACACCCAACTCGAAACGCGGCGGATTTTATGATTGTTGTACGCCTTGTTGTTTAAGTATGTTTTTGTGTAAGTCTAGGAAAAGTAAAAAAAGGGCATTTTTTTTTATTTAAATACAAGTGCGGAGTATTTAAACAAGATTTAAGTATATGTACTTGTTGTTAGTATCTGACCATTAATTTGTCTAATAAATCAAACCGTGATTAGCTGTAAGTTTTCCAAAAAGTAAATAAATCTAGTTGGATGAGGACAGAATTTTAGCAAGTTTGAAACCTATTTCATATTTGTTCGTAGTTTTAAACCTAATTTATTGTGTACTTACTTCTACTGGTAATCTATCAACTCCCTACCAAAGTTTGGGACCACCAATATATTACATGTTCAGAATATATCCTGGAAGTTATGGGCAGACCCAGACGAAGTGAAAATGTCAAAGTATTGACATTCATCATTTTGTTGTGTACCTAATGCTATAAAAGCGAATGAATCACTTTTGCTGGAAGAAGCCATAATCTAATCTGTCAATAATTATCCTATTTATAAGGTTTCGATTAGCGATGGATATAATATCGCACATGTTCACGTTAAGGTGCTAACTGGCGTGAAATCAGATACACTTTTCTTTAGATTTTTTTTTCTATTTGATCCACTAACTGGAAACGGGCTCACTACCTTTTACTTTGGTACTCTGGTTGGTGATTGGACAGAGTTTGAGGTGTGCTAGTCAAATATATAGGTATTCTGATTTTGCCAATTACTTAACTACTGTCATCCTTATTTAGAACAAGCTGTTTCCCGCGACTTCTTCAGTGTGGAATTTTTATGCCTTCCTCACGGTTAAATCAAGCTATCAAAATGTCATCAATCAATCAATCGATCAATCAATCAATATTTATTCAGCAAATATATATATATTTTTTTTTTTCTTCATTAAATTGGTTCAGCGGTTTAGCCGTGAAAACGACAGAAAACAGAGAGACTTGCATTTTATAATATTAGTATGGACATCTCTGATCAGGTCGGTAGGTAAGTTCTCCGGGAATACCTAGTCGTGAGCAGTCGTGTACCTACATTTGACATATGAAATGCACATACTTTATCATTTTGGGGTGGGATGATTTCTATTTCCTAAGCTACATTTCTTTTTCTAAATCGTATTTTCGTAAGAATATGTACAAACATTTGATATTGTCGCTGCTGTTAGCGCCTTAAGCAAGGAAGTAAAAGGTGAAGGCCGAGATTATTTTTTTAATGATTCCGTTTTTAGGTTTCTTTTGTGATTTTTACCAAATAGGGAAAAATGAAGACATTTTGTAGAATTATCAAGTGTTTCAAAAGTTTATGTCATCATCATCATCTTATTTAAGAACGCTCTTGTCGGTGGAGCGATTGTCACTCCTGTCTTTTCTCTGAAAGTGCCTTTACATGATACCAAACTATTCCAATCTTTTCTTTCATCTGTGATAAATAAATTTGTCTAGATCTTAAACTTCTTTTCTTCCCCTCAATTTTTTGTATATTTTGTCAAGGCATTAGGTGGGTGTATATTGAGCGTTTAAACGTTTATCTGGAAGAATTTTTTCTAGGAAAAAGTTATATAATTTTGTAGCGCTGTTATAAACGTTCAGGGGCAACAGGGCTTTTAAAATTGTATGCCTTTTCCTTAGAAAAAGTATATGTCTAGAATGAGCCTCACTGTTTTACCATATAAAACAAAAGGGGCCAAGTTTCATAGGTTGGTGTGCGTGAGGCGCCATACAAATTATGTATGTGTGCGTGTATATGTATAGGGTTTAGGAGCCAGTACTGGTTCCAATTTTTTTCGACGCTTTAGTATCGTACTGTCAATCTTGACATATAACTTTATCAAAGGTCTTTTCTTATAAACAAGACAAAAATGTTTGGCCAGATAAACTTGGCATTCAAACGCAAATAACTGCCTCCCGTGATCTAATGGTTAGAGCATTGGGCTCTTGACACGGAGGTCGTGGGTTCGATTCCCACGGGGGGCACCTAGTGAAATGTCACTTTGTGCGTTTTTCCCCAGTTGGTTAGGACATTGCAGGCTGAGTCACCTGATTGTCTGAAAAAGAAAGATGATTCCTTGCTTCGGATGGCACGTTAAGCTGTTGGTCCCGGCTACTATCACTGGTGGTAGTAGTCGTTACATAAAAACCACGTCAGAGGTCGTAAGGCGGTTTGAATAAACTCTGACACCAGGGCTTTGCAGCCCACTCGATAAGAAGAAGAACGCAAATATACACCCAGGTAATACAACGTGCAAGGTACTAAAAGTGCATTCAAAAACACCAGACAAACAAGGTACGCAGTGCAATGTACGATTCTCCACAGTTTTTACCGTGTACGAGCTTTTTGTAGCTCTGTATGTACCGTTACAAAACGTCGAAGTGGCAACCAATGTGTCTAGGTGCCAAAGAAACGTGACCGACTTTCATAGTTTGTTTTGTAGAAGCTCTTTGGAGATTATTTGGTACACTGACCTACTGTTTGTTTAGATGAATTTTAATCATTTCGCGCTTGGTTTAGAGATGTGACGGATCTTGGTGATGATGCGGTTTTTGGAGAGATTAGTACTACCATGGTGTCCCATCTCATACAAATGAAATTTTTGTTAAAAAATGGCAATATATGGCGTTATGGTATCGATTTGTAATTAATGTTTACGTAAAAGTGTAAATTGTTACTAAAAATACATGATCTGACTACAAAAAAATCTCGTGAGCCTCGGAAAATCAAACAATTTACTTTGCCCGAAAACTGCCCGCGTTACGGCAGTAGCGTTCCATTGTTTGACGTTGGGCATCTGTACTGTATAGTATTATATAATCTGTGGTACTACCTACTCACCTATAATTTCAAAAAAATATATAAGGTCTAATAAAATTAGGTGAAACTATTTTAAGGGGATGATCAGACCATCAAACTGAACAAGTTTCTCTATGGGACCAATATTGAAATCGCGAAAAAAAATCTGCTTTCCCATACATTCATCGTCGGTCGTGCGATCAACAATGAATAAATGAATTATGAAATTATGAATAGGTTTGTATGGAACAGCTGTTTTTTTTCGCGATTTGGATATTGGTCCTATAGAGAATCTTGTCCAGTTTGATGGTCTGAACATCTCCTTGAAATAGTTTCAGCTAATTTTATTAGACCTTAATCTTTTTTCCGCGATTTCGATAAGATTAAAAAAAAAAACAGATACTTACTTACTTAAAATTAAATAACAAACGCAAAAAGAAAATTTTAATATTTTTTCTTCCCTCCGGACGTAACGCGTCAATTCTCGTCCCGCTGCGCTAAACGAAGTTATCGCTTTCCACCTCCGTCGAGAAAAAAATAGTATACTAACCTCGGACAGTAAATAAGAAAGCCTCAGATCACATGTTTGTTGATTACATGAGATCTGAGACCTTTCTTACTTTCCTGTCCTCGGTGTGTAATCTACTTACTTACTATAGTTTCCAGTTATTGATAGAGTCAAATCAATTGCTTTACCGCAGCGCTGGCTGTGGTTAGCTCAGTTTGTCTGGCTGTCTGTTCATAGACCCTAAACGCAGTCAAGCGTGTCCTTGGACAAGTAACATGATCATCTCATTGAACACATCCGCTGCTTTGTCGTTTCTCGATCAAACAAACTTACAGAAAAAGTTTTTAAACTCGGCTGCAGTTCTTATGGTAGAGTCTTAAGGTTGATTTTAAAAGAGTGATTAGTTTTAAGGGTGGTATTTAACTTGGGAGTGATGATAAAGGTGCTCAGGAAGTTTCGAATGTCTCGACGTTTTATTGACTACGGGTTTTTACATAAGTAATCGAGCTCTTTTAAAACTGCAGACAAATAACACAACACGATGCGAAATGTCCCCCTATTTCTTCTTCTTTCGTGTCAGTATGTATGAGATAGATACGTCGCATGACAATTCATGATTCAATGACAAATTCATGCAGTAGTGCTTAGATCAAAATAAAATTAATGGATAGGCCTAAAGCGCGGTAAGTTGAAGCACACTACTGGTGCACTTGGTCCATACAAACTAGCGCCATTATCTGTCAAATCTAGGGCACTTGCATACTTTGAAGTAAACCTTTCATTTGTTTTGCCTCATTTTTCTGGTTTGAAATGTTCGCGTAAAGCCTATCCATTAGCAATGGTCGTATCGGGGCTGACTGGCCAGGGTGCCCCTGACGAACCCCCGTTTTGTCGCTTATTGGCAAGGTAGATAAAACTAGAGAAAATCAATGATACCTAATCTACATAATATTTAGATTGTATATTATACATAAGATGTACCGTGTAACAAACAAAACACCGTACTACAATTTAAATGGGGTGTTTAGAACATAAAACTTAACAACTTTAGCTATGGAGCAAACTTAGAGATCGCAAAAAAAAAAATCTGCTGTTTCATACAAAACTGCAGTAGGTACTCTACCGACTCATCTCAAATGTATGGGACACCTGATTTTATTTTATTTCTGACTTTGACGCCATAGCAATAGTTGTTCAATTTGATGGTCTTCACCACCCCTTTAAATTTTACACCTTTTTGGTACTATTTTATGTAATTTGAAATGTTTATTATAGCATAGTCTGCATACATAGCCTACAGTGGGATCTCAGTGGGATTTTTTTGCTCCGATCGGTTTGCTCCCATAGTAAAACTTGTTCAGTCTGATGGGTAGACTCTTAGTTTAAAAGGATGCTAATGATATCGATTTCACCCTGTATAACTATATTTTTATGTTGTCTCTAAAATTATCTAAATAATCAATTGACTCAACAATTTTAAACGCCAATTCGCATTCATTTAACTGTAACCTATCTAAGTTCCGTTCAAACAATACCGACTGTGCATACATTAACGTTGTGGCCGCACATTGTATGTATGATTGTATACCTATGTGTAGCTATCATTGTATGGCTGTTGACACCACTCTCACTTACAGTCATTAGATTGTAATCATAGAGAACTTGGATTTCGATTTCATTTAGTTGTGTATTTTTCTTAAAATAAAATTTATACAACATTAAAAGTTTTTCATACAGCCAAAGAGTTTACATTACGTCTAAGAAATACAGATCTGGCAGCTATCTGTCAGAAAAAAATTACGTTAAGCCAAATACTTCAATTAAAAGAAAACATGTTTTCTTCCTTTTTAGTTTTTATGGCTTTTGATATGTTGTTTCCAAGACATCATGCCAGTTCACGTAAAAAAAAAATTAAATAATAAAAAGTTTTTATTCCAAAATTCCAAATAGGTAATCCCAATAAAATCTCTTTGGTGCCTAACATTTTCCAAACTGAATTAAAATAAGTATTAAAAATTGTATGTATTTTCCAAACTTAATTAAAATAAGTACTATTAAAAAAAACAATTTTCGAGCAATTTTCCTGGATCACTGGTGTATGGTAAATTATATTTGGTGCCGTGATTTGGTGTTAACAAATATTATTTATATTACAGGAATTCTTTTACAAAAAATCTGCCTTATATGAAACAAAAAAACAAACATGACACGCAAAGATTCTTTATTTAGTGTTCTTTTTCTCGAGTTCTCGAGTTGTTGATACAATTTTTCTCGTCTCGACTAAGTCCAGATATCTCGGTAATTCCCGCTACGAGAAATCTCGAGCAGAAACTCTAGTAGATACCTACTTATCGCATCGCACTATTGCAATTTTATTATAATGTCAAAAAGCAATTTCGAAAAAAAAAAACATTCGTAAAAAAGAACAAAAAGTGGCCCATCATGATCTAGAATGAGCCTCACGAATATCCCGTATAAAAACAAAAGGTGCCAAGTTTCATAGATTGGTGTGCGTGAGGCGCCATACAAACTATGTATGTGTGGGTGTATATGTATAGGGTTTAGGAACCAGTACTGGTTCCAATTTTTTTCGACGCTTTCGTATCTTCGACTGTCAATCTTGACATATAACTTTATCAAAGAGGTACATAATGTAATTAACTAAAAAGATGTTCTATCGATGATAATAATTCTGATGTGGGTCTTTAATATGATGACGATTTTTTATGGTGATGATCAGAGACTATCAAATTGAACAAATTTCGTTATGGACTTTGGACTAACATCAAAATCGTGAAAAAATGAAGCTGTTCCATCCAATACTGCATATCAATAATGTTTGGTGTTTGGGACAGAATTGGAATTTGGGCGGAATTTTTCGAATTAAGAAAGACTGTGTGTAATTATTGCATGTTTTAAACCAATAAGTATTGCAATCTAATGTGAATCTAATATCATAAAGCAATAACAGAGCATCCTTGGCCAATCTGCCCGTATCAATGCGGATTGCAAACAACGTCATTATTGGCAACGTTTTCGATCAAATTGCACCATTTCGTTACAAGAACATTCACGTAATCATTATCCGTATTACTTTAGATCCAATATACTCTTTACATCAATTTGGAAGACAATCTGTTGGTAATATTATTGGAGTGGAGATGAATTATTGTTTGGTTCCGTAGATGTAGGTACAAATGTGAAACGCCTCCTACACGGCAGGCAAGGTTACTCGCCACTGGACCACCACGGCTGTCAAATGAAATATCTTACTACTTTAATTTACACCAAAATATAAACATCTGCTGTTCCATACAAAATTGCAATCCGACTCGACTTAAAAATTTATGGGACAGCTGATTTTCTTTCGCGATTTCGATGTTGGTCCCATAGAGAAAGATGTTCAGTTTGATTGTCTAAAAGTATCAGCATATTAAAATTTGTATTAAAATATGTGAATAAAAACACTAGGTACTTACCTCACTCTTTATAGTTACGTATGCAATACAGTAGTACAGTAGTTCTTTTTATTTTATTTATTTTTTATTTAATTAAACTATCAATTGACTCAATTTTATTTAATGTTTTTGACATTACATACCTACATTTTGTTATGCAAACCATTTTCTAGATAAACAAGTAAGAATGTTGTACCCACTGTCCATTATAAGTGGCGACGGGCTCACCCCCCCTCACACTGGACAGAGTTTCGGTACTACTGGTGAAACGTGGATGTTCTGAGGTTTCAGAATATCTCTGACTACCCCCTCGGGGAATATAGTCGTGAGCATAATTATGCTATGCTGTGCATGTTGTATGAAAATAAAGTAGGTAGAGCAATATGTGGACAATAATATTTTATTGAGGTTTTGTAACACCACTCTACGCAACCCAAAAGCACTCGATGCGTTGTTACTTTAACGAATCAGCTGATTTCTTTACATCTCCGGCCTTCGGTTCAATATTATATTCCACTCCATTAGAAATGTCTTAAGATGTAAACAAAAAACTCACCAATAATTAGATTACGATACAGCATGCTTCACGTTCCGACGCGGTGCTAGCTTAAAAAAGATTTGACGTTTAATAATTGTGCTTCAAGCTCCTTTATTGAATAAATTATTTTGACTTTGACTTCATACCATCTAATCAAGGTGAACAACTTTTATTATTACGGGGCCAACATCAAAAGCGGGGAAAATTTTTAAAAAACAATAACGGCCTACCTACACTATCCAAAAATGTATGGAACAGTTCATTTGTTTCACGATTGCAATATTGCTCCCATAGCAATTAGCATATGTACTTACATACAATTCGAAAATATCTTTAGTGCCTACAGTTTTTTCTACATTGTGTGGAAGGAAATTGTTAGATTTAATGGAATATTATTTTCTTCCTTAAAAATTTTAATGTAGGTAATATAAAGAACGGCCGCTGGACATAGGCCGTGGACGTCCATCGGCTGAGATGATGATGATGAACATAAGGAACAATTTTATTAATTCATTCATTTAGCTCTATCAAATGGAATGATTTGTTTTTTTATTTATGAGATACATAAAAAAACATTTAAAACTCACGACCATAATCCCTTTCGGAGTGGTCAGAAGCTTTGCGACAACTAGCAACATAACATTTTTAATTTATGAAGATATTAAAATTGTGAGGTTAATTTTGTGTTTACATCTTAAGTAATTATTCATGAAATTAAATATAAATAGTAAACTTTGAAAGTATACCAACGTTTTTATCTTTAATTGTGTATTGAACGCATTAATTACACGAAGATTATTAAAAGTGGAGTGCAATTATGTGCTCTAGATATTTATTTCAAGGTTCTCTTGATACCTAATGTTCTTATTTACTTACCTCTCTTTTCCATTATTATTACCTATTTTCAAATGATACCTACCCTCATATAGTACATTATGATATAATTAGTGAGCAAAGTTGGTCATTACAGCCGAGGCGGGATTGCAACACGAGCCGCAAGCGAGTGTTGTATATTCTAGCAGAGGCTGTAACGACCAATGCTCACGCGTTTCATACGACGTTTTTCAACATACTTGCGAGGAAAAAGTAATAAAATTTAGTAAAATACAACAATTTTAGACAAATATTTGTGGAAAATGGCGCTGGACTCTGTTTTTTTTAAAAGGCAATTACTTTACGACATTTTGTTGCAAACAACCAGATTATAACACAAATTAGTGTTAATATGTTAACTAAAATAAATGTGTTCCCATAAAAGTTGATCAGTTTGATGGGTACAGTATGTGGTGATACTTTTCCTTACACCCCTGTGTAGCTGTCATTATAATTATCCCATATAAATTTCTAGAAATATCAGTAGGAATATTAATAATTTTGGAAAATAAATTTGTATATTTATTTGTTTATAGTTTATTTATAAGCAACAGAAAAGATACAATTATAATTTGAGTCGTAACTTCTGACCCTGTCAAGTTCGGTTAAAGCTTGGGAAGCAAATTAAATATTTTGGTTTCTTAATCGGGAATAACAGGTTCCAAATTCCAAACATTCTTACCAGATGTCCGAGCTAAATTCGAAAGTGTCCAGATGTCCAATAAAGTTTCGATTACATGCTCAATTCCCAAGAAACCTGTGCGGCCTTGTGGAATAAAAAACCTGACAAACTGTGCGTTTTAGAATGTCCCACGGGTTCTGTATCGTGGAAAGTTGAAGTTTGCGACTTATTTTACTTTGAAAATTTTTTGAGTCTTTTTTTTAACTATATATTTTTAAAGTTCTTATTGGCTGTGGTATTCGATGTTTAAATACGATAAATCACACAGGTGACAGGATGATATATTTAAAATTTTCGTTGCAATTGCAAATAACAGCTTGTTACGTTATGATTTGTTTTTTTCGAAATAAACCTGCTAAAAATTCGTCTCTAGTATCATTCGAAGATTAGAAGATATTCAACGATTTTAAATTATGGGCACACCGTATTTAAATATTGTTTTGCTTAATCTAATCTAAAAATAAACATTTTTAAGGGGTTATTACCACGTTTTGGTGGATATCCGGATAGAGGTTAAGTACCACATTTACATTCAATAATGAACCCTATTGATATGTTTTAAGAATTATGTCGGCTACTTTTATGTGGTCGATATAAAGCCTCTGTCCAAATAAGTGTTAAATATTAAAAGGGTTCGGTTCTTTTCGAGTACGCAACCCTAGAAACAGTTCAATGCCCTTACACTTGTCGGATTTGGAAAATGTCGTGATTTGTAATAATCCTTGAAATTGAAACGGTTTTTTAAATTTTTTAAAATGTAGTAGGTATCACATCGCACGTTAAAACCAATACCGTCACTAAACAAAAAACCCGCATTTTTAGATTTTCGTGCCACGTCTCCCCCCACTCAGAGCTTTGTTCAATGCAAAAACACCTGTAACGAAATTCCATGTAATTCTTATAGATGTCAGTAGTATCGCAACGACTTTAAACAAAATTCGCCCGCCGACTAACCGCTTTACCGACACCATTTGGATAGTGACGTGAACGTCAGACATACCAGAGTACTTTCTAATCGCAAGAGTGTCATTTTTTGGATAAGAACGTTATTCCATTAAATATAACAGCCAATTGAATATACTTTGATGTGTGGAGTACCGTCATTTTTTGGTTAGTGTCATTTTCACGTTAATTTAATAGCGTAAATTCGGTACAAATAAACGCAATACTGTCCGTTTTTGCATAGAGCCATATTTGCTTTTACTTTAAGCTAAAAATCTGTTGCAGTTTCTGGGAATAGTGTATTTTTGGCGATTAAAGTCGTTCTTTTTGCTAGTTTTTGAGCGTAAAACGCATAGGGATTCAAACAAGACTGTCATTTTATGTTTTAAACCTATTTTGCCTTTACTTAAGATAAAAGATCTGTAGATAATTTCAAGAAATATTGTCATTTTATATAAATCCATACAAAAATGATATTTTTTTTTTAGAGTCAGTATTGTTTGTATCTTTTATAAGTAAACCGTGTCATGTTTCGTTTGGTGTCGATATTACCCAAAATTTATTGTAGACTGTGAATGTTAAAAATAAATTAGAACACATTTTAACTTTTTACTATTTAAGTTTTGTATTCTTTTGCCAAAACCAAGAGCTCTTTTACCTTGATTTTATAGGTATTTAACAAACTAAAAACTCAAGTGAATTGTTACTTGCAAAAAAAGTCGGGTTGACTTCGGCTTTTAGAGATTCCCAAAACTTAATCAGCCCCGTGGTATAGAATTACGTAGTACTTTTTAGCTCATAAGCCGCAAAACAAAATCTGTGACGGACAAGTGCGTAGCACCCTCAATCGACGGAAGTGCATGAAGAGATGCGTGAATGTGAATGAGGCTAAACAGGTGTGTCAGATTCGTAGCCCATGGCGGTCCGTGGTCTCTGCCTACCCCCATGGGACTATTGCGTGAGCTTATGTATGTGTGTATGTAGAATATGAGGTGTACTAGATTCTCGTAGGACAAAGTACCTAAGCCCCTCCCATTTCAGATCATGAAAACAGTATTTGATTTCAATCAAGACAACATCGTCCCCACCAGTTGTCTTGTCAAAACTTTCTACGGGAGTCAGGAAAATTGTAGTACGAACCACCATACAATTTTACGACGGCCGTTTTTCAGATCTAAATAACATTTGCAAGATTATGCCAGTATCAAACAACAATACAAACAGTACAAAACAGTCAAGAGCAAAATACCAAAGTCAATAATCAAACTATTCTTCATCAGGATCCGATTTTGTTTTGGAAGATAATGCTATTGAAAAGCCATCGTTGGTCAAGAGTTAAATACCAAAATCTAAACTAAACGAGTGTTCAAAATGAAGCCCGTCAGACCTTAAATTCAACTTTGAAAGAGGTGTCATGAAACAATGTTAGGGCTAAACCAGAATGTAGCCCGATCCAGTCCTCTAGCTCTAGCTCGTCATCAAAATCAGATTAGGTTACAGAACTCGTCTTTAAACTCTTACTATATAAAAGTGGAGTAGGACCCAAAATTACTTTGTGCCTGACACAAAGTTATTTGGGGAATTACTTTAGTGTAGTTTACTTTTACATCTACAAAGTTCCTTGTACATTTTCTTTATACCTTTGATTCTGATGAATTTACAGCGTGTTTAAGTGCTATTTATTAATGTACTTCTTCCTTTGAACACGGTGTATAAGTGTGAGTATCTAGAATAGCCCGCATGGACATAGAAGTTGTAACGATGCGTACATGGAATAGCAAGAAGTATTCATATTAATGTATTAGTCCTATTGTAACACTAATTATACCTTTTGTACCCCTCTTTTACCTCGGTGCCTAAGAACGGTCTATTGACAACTGTTTTTTAATTATTTACACCAGTTAATTGCTCATACAATGCATGTTTTTTTAAGTTTTCTTAAGTTTTACTAGAATAGTGTCAGTCAATGTACCCTATTGTCTACGACAAATTAAGTAAAAAAGTTAGAGGAATAATGACACAAAAGTAGATATTTTTTAATAACTGCATGAAAATGGAATATACCCTGTACATCATTGAACTAATAGCAAGATTATTACCCAAACTATCATTTAAATTGATAAAATCATTAAAAACCACTAACAAAAAAATATAATTAAATAATTCGTTTTGCAAAAACTTTGAACGCCATTTCCCGAAAGTTGCATTTTTTGCATAGTGACGGTAATGGTTTTAACGTGCGACATGTCATATTATTAACTGTTATTCAGGAGAGCGGGAAAACGTTAGCTATTTATATTTTGTATTTTTTTGTGGTTCTATATAATAGAATCTATAATTTCTGCAGTTGTCCAGTACTTAAACAAATGAGAATGTGAGTTTCTTTCGACTTCACGTTTCATTACCTATAGGTACAGGGTCCAACTTAATATGCTGACACTTTTTTAAGAAGATGATCAGACCATCAGACTGAACAACTTTCTCTATGGGGCCAACATCGAAATCGCGAAAAAAAAATCTGCTGTCCCATACATTTGGCTCGAGTAGGTTTGCAGGTTAAAAAAGGAGATCGCTACCTTATTGCTGTCCTTATCGGCGTAACCACTTTTTTGTACACTATGGCCACCTGACTCCAAGATGTCACTTCATATAAATTGTATGGGACGGCCACCTGACTCCAAGATGTCAGCTCATATAAATTTATGACTATCGCTATTCCCGGTTACAGTGACATTCCGTCTACCAGCGTAAGCGAAAATTGTGTCTTCTATGGGTAAAGAGGTAAGATTTTGTACCTTTTGTCTTACCACTTGCTTGACACAACACATTCAAACACAAACATCAAAAAAGTGGACAGCCTTGCAATAGGTATGGTTCCCTCTATGGCTTTAGGTATAATCTCTTTGATTGTACCTCTATGTACTTATTTAAAAATACTGTTCTCTTAATTCGTGGACAGCCTTGCAATAGGTTCCCTCTATGCTTTTAGGTATAATCTCTTTGATTGTACCTCTATGTACTTATTTAAAAATACTGTTCTCTTAATTCGTGGACAGCCTTGCAATAGGTTCCCTCTATGCTTTTAGGTATAATCTCTTTGATTGTACCTCTATGTACTTATTTAAAAATACTGTTCTCTTAATTCGTGGACAGCCTTGCAATAGGTTCCCTCTATGCTTTTAGGTATAATCTCTTTGATTGTACCTCTATGTACTTATTTAAAAATACTGTTCTCTTAATTCGTGGACAGCCTTGCAATAGGTTCCCTCTATGCTTTTAGGTATAATCTCTTTGATTGTATCTAAGTATTTAAAAATACTCTTCTCTTAATTCGAGACCATTCCAATTAAAGATGTCTATTGAGCTTGACTCTGACGTAACAATAATTATAATAAAACGGGCTCGAATCACGTTCATTTTAATTACCCGGCGCGCATGCGCAGTGAAAGCAAGCGGAAATGCATAATACTGAGTCGTAGAGAATATACAATGATAATTAAGTTCATAGTGGCGACGAAAATTTCTAGGGGTTGCGACATTGTGCCTGATTTGGCCATAGGAGTTGTGCCTATGTTGTGTAAGGTGAAGCCGAAATAATAATTATGTTTTCGAGTGTACCTACCTGGTAATGATCCTATATACTTAGAAAAGTGTTGGTATAAATGCGTTACCTGCATATTTTAGGGGGTTCTTCAGACCATCAAACTGAACAATTTCCACTGTCGAGCCACTGTATAAACCGTCAAAAAAATCCTTTCCCCCAAAACCCGAACAATTGTTAGTATATTAGAATAAAGTGTTTGTACAGCAATTTCTATTCCATTGTTTTTCTATGATTATCCCCCCAGAAAATTAATGTTAGTCAAACTGAACAACTTTCTCTGTGAGACCAACATCGAAATCGCGAAAAAGAAATCAGATGTCCCATACATTTGGCCGCCCCCCAAAAAAAATGTGTGGATACGTGCTTGACTGGCCTACTATTTATCTCATTCTGATTGGAAATATACTTTAGTACTTAATTAAAATGTAAACAAATCAAACAACCTCTTAAATTCCTTAATGAAATAAACTTAGTTAATAACTTAAATCAATCAAGTATTTGTAGGTACACTGTAGCTAATAAATAGATAACAATCAGTGTACTGTTGAATTTATTAAGAAATATAATTCAAAGTTTGTTTTTATCACACGAAATCTAAACAGTTAGCATGTAGCTAATAAATATAACGATCATACAACAGAACTATAATAGTTTACTATTGTTTTTAATTATTAAGTTGGTCGTAGTTATTAAGAACAGTTCCTGATTGTTTCGAAATGTTAAAAATACTGTTACGATGTTGTGGAATATAATCTTGTTGTTATAACAGGCTGAAAAATTTAAACCTAGTTTTGTAAAAGAAGTGCCTAACTGCCTAGTGTGAAACCATTTTAAAAACTTGATTAAATGGTCCAACTTTTGAAATAACTTGACAGGTTATACCGCTATACATTTTTTATAAGGGTGTAGACTCAAAGCTGCCACAGAAAAAGAAATTTCCGCAAAGTTTGACAAAAGATACCTAGTGTTTTCTTTAAAAAAAGTATGTCAAAATACTTTATTTCGAATTGGGACCACTAGAATTGTTATTCAGGATTGCGTAGCAAGCATTTTCATGGAAAAACCTACTAATTTGTAGTCACTGAATCTAAAAGTTCGGCGCAGAGTGGTGATTTTCACAATCTCCTGTTTTCGGCTTGACGTTGACTTTTGGGACACCCTGTATAGTCACTGGTACTAAATAGATATACACATATAGGGTCCTTCTCAATATTCAAACGGTTTTTTAACAATTTATATTCAAAACATCAATCATCACAATATCAGTGCATTTCATCTATGAGTTAATCTAAAAGCCATGTACTATACATGGCGACAGATCAACCTACCCATAGTTTTTTTTGTGATAGGTAAACATTTGACCCCAATCTCACCTGATGTTAAGTGATGATGAGGCCGAAGATGTAGCATGATTACCTAGAAAAATGCCTATTCACTCTTGCCTTGAAGAGGCCTAGGTTGTATTGCTCAGGGAACAGGTCCGCAGGCAGGCAGTTGAACTCTATGTTCATGGACATAGACTCTAGGTATGTGATAGAGTACAACTATGGTAGGTTGATATGTCGCCGTGTGTACCTAGCTCAGGTGTGTTCCGATTTGCAGGGTAGTGAATATCGTGCATAAAAGACGTCTTCTAAAACTCTCTACCTAGAGTGATGTTGAGTACGGAGGTTGTTAAAGACTATTGTTTACGTAAGAGCAAGGAAACAGACAGAGCCGCGTCACACAAAGTAAGAAATGGATCACTGTGGATGCAACAACGCCATAGATCACCGAGTTACAAGATTTGGAAGACGGGCCAATAGGTGTAGAGTAACTCTATGCCGATTGAACTTAATTTAGGCGTAGGTAATTATGCCTACAACTCACAAAAGCTTTAACATTTTTTGCAATACTTTAGCTTTAAAGACGAAAAAAATTTATATGAGGCTGTCATAGATTAGATAATAGCCACACAGGGTGACGGAAACCTTGAAAAAATGAGAAAAAATTTAACGTTCATAATTGCTGAAAAGTTTGATTGTCCTGTCATGAGGCACTTCGTTGAGATAGTCGTAAGTGATTATTAAGTACTAACTTAATTTGTAAGGTTTTATTTGTTTTGTAGTAACTCTTAAAAGAAGTAGTGAATAAATTAAGGTTTAATTTAATTGAAGTAAATTTCGTAGTTTTCCAACGTCCAATTCCAGATTTTAATTGAACAGCTACCATTTTTATGTCAGATAGTTTGAGTGGTAATCCAGTTATTCGTCTTGTTGTTTTCTTTAGAAGGAATTATTCGAAAACTATCGAATGAATTTAAAGGTCCAAACTTCCATGATATACCTATGGAGTATATCTGGAGTGACTACAGATCCATCAACCAATCAGCAATCGTATGATGATGATGATTAGAAAGGCATTGATGATGATCGTGCCTTAAATCATGGAGTCGACTCTTAGTCTGACACTCTTAATTTTTTCTTTTTTTCAGTCTGAACCATTCGTGTTCAGAAACACTGGTGGTCTGAAACATGGATCTAAACCAAACTTCTTGGTCTGAAAGATTTTCTGCGATAGTGGCCATAGGAAAGTCAAAGTTTAGGCATGGATTAGGCAGAATACCAACTGCGATACCTACTCTTTGCCCGCTCGCGTTCGCCAGCCAGTCACAACCGCACCATGCTCGCGACCGAACGTGCCGTGTCTACCGCAGTGTTTACGTGAGTGCAGTTCTGTGCTAACCGTGAAGTGAGTGCTACAATGGCTAATCTAACTCTGAGGTACCTTGACGAGCTGTCCTATGTCCTGAACAGCAGGAGGCATCTGGCCAATCAGGCGAAGGCATCTTCGGTCGGCGACCTGCTGAATGCTGAAGACGATAGGTTCACTACGGTTAGTATTTTTTAAAGACTAGAATTTTGTGATGCCGAAACGTTTTACGGACAATTTTGTTTGACAGAAGTTTTGATAGACTGTCGATTGGGGACAAGAAGATTAGAGGGTATTGTCTATACGTTTGAGGTTTAGGGGATTTGATCTTTTTGGTTGTTGTCTCTTTTGCGACTGCGAATTTACTGTTTTAGCACGTTTCAGGCTGATTGGTGATTAAATTAGAATGCGTAGGTTAGTTAGACGTACGTAAACATTTTTACAGTTTCAGCATAGGCTGTAGGTAACCAGGAAGTTGGAGTAGGCATTGTATGCTGTAACTGTAACATTAATTTGTAATAAACTAGCGACCCGCCCTGGCTTCGCGCGGATGCAATGCACATATAAACCTTCCTCTTGAATCACTCTATCTATTAAAAAAACCGCATCACAAAATCCGTTGCGTAGTTTTAAAGATCTAAGTATACAAAGGGACATAGGGACAGAGAAAGCGACTTTGTTTTATACTATGTAGTGATACAAATATACAAACTATTTCTCAGTGAAGGCCTTTTTGTAGGTTTTACTAAAACTCAGGAAATATATACTTAGGTATTTGAAATTAGGAGCTAGGAATTGAAGCGTAACAAATTGGGCATAGTCTTTGCTCTAAATCATACGTGATACAGAAGATTATTAAAAAAAAGGTAAATCTTTGATTCTGAAATAGAAAGTTCATAGCCAGTAAACATGAGCGTAGTAAAAGTGCGGTTAAAATTATTAACTTAAGTTTTATGATTTAACTTTTTAGCAATCTAACTTTTTAGACTAGTACCTAAGGTTTATAATAAAAAACTGTACACCTCCAACCTATAACACAATTAAGATTCCAACAGAGGTAGGACAAACAAATATAATCGTTTTAGATTAATTTACGAAATTAAAGTTTTGAGGTTAATTTCTGTTTACCTCTCAAGGCTGTCTTATTGAAGTAGAGTACCTACCTAAACAATTATATATGCTTGCAAACGTTACAATAGGTGAAGATTTATACAAAAGAAAAACGTCATAGTGAACATTAATGTAGTAACCATGTATAGTTATCTACCAATATTTAATTCAACAATAACAATAAACATAACATAATAACATCCATGCAATGAATAGGTACCTACACGGCCACAGATCAACCTACCTAGAGTTGAACTCTATGTTCATGGATATAGAGTTTAACTTTGGGTAGCTTGATCTGTAGTCGTGTGTACATAGGTAGGATTGATGGGAAATGATTCGGTTCAGTTCATGAATCGATACGGATCACCGATTGTGATGATTATTAGTAATCAGTCAGCAGGGCCGGATTAAGCCATGCAGAGGCCCCTAGGCAATGCAAGTCCCGGGGCCCCTATATCCATGGGCGTCGCAATGATTTTTTCCTACGGTCGCAGTAAAATAACCACTAATCATACAATATAATAAAAACACTAAAATGTGGAGCGAGCGAAGCGAGCTCGAGGTTTAACTACAATATTATGAAGTCGCGTTTCGTAATGTTATCTAAATTTTTACTGCAATAATTGCAGTGAAATCTCCAGCTCGCTTCGCTATTATGAAAAATAAGAGACGAAGTGTATTTTAGTTGTGGGTTTCATAATTCCTTTTAAGTCTGGGGTGGGCCTAAATCTTTGAGTTTTCACTTATTTTTCTTCCGAGCCGCGGGGCCCCTTGGCGGCGCTGCCCATAGGCTGGAGCCTACTTTGCCTCTATGGTTAATCCGGCACTGTCAGTCAGTTATGTATCATAAAATAATTATACAGGGTTCAGCACTCGTAGTATGCTGCACGTGATACGGCTGTATCACGTCTTTTATCTCGTTTATTCGCACGCAAATAGAAAGAGAGCTAAGGTGGGATAGCGCAGTATCACTGCGGCATGCTAGCTATGCTGCTTAATAACGCCACTTTATTTACCTTTTTAGCAGCTGGCAATGAAACTCACTCTAATAGCCAACCCTAAATAAATAAATATAGGGTTGTTGTATGCTGACAGTTTTTAAGAGCAGTTTATTCCGAGAGCGCAAATGCGCGCTGCATACAAACGTAGTCTGGTGATATTTTCAACACTATCAAATTAAAGTTAATGAAATTTTTCAGAAACAATCTAGAAACTAATCCCTATGTTCGTATGAAGTCAGATTTTCGTCAAAATATACAGTTTTAATGTTAGGATTATTTTAAAATTTGTATGGAAATATTTGAGGCACTGTAATTTTCACTTAATACGAACATAGAGATTAGTTTCTAGATTGTTTCTGAAAAATGTCATTGACTTTAATTGGATTGTATTGAAAATATCACCAGACTACGTTTGTATGGAGCGCGCCATCAGACCATCACACTGAACAACTTTCTCCATGGGACCAAATGTGTGAATTGAACTATGAATAAACATCGGATTCGCAAAAAAAATTTCAGCTCTGTCGTTATTTAATTAGTTAATTCTATTAAAGCCTTTATGCCTATGTTTCTACGCCTGTGTTCACCTAGCGGTAAAATAAAACGGATGAATCGATTTAGATGTGGTTTTTGCATTTTTTATCAGAGCTTCGAGGGCATCTCAGCAAATATTACACTACTACACCTAGATAGGTATATAGGTACTTACATCGAGTTTTGGCTCAGAGATGTTAAATAAAGCACTCCACAATTCTATTCCTCATTTCTATAGAAATAAATTACAATTGATAATTCGAGCCAGGTACCCAGTTCATATTGTTGCACGTGATGACTGTGACGTCACCGGATCGTCTCTCGATACTGCGATAAGCGATCATATGGCACAAATGTTTCAATTGACTTTCTTACAACCCAGTAAGGTACCTAGGAACCCCTATGTTCAACGGCGAATATTTACTAAGGATTCTATTTATTTATTCTTTATTGACATTTCAAATTACAACTGGACATTTATAGAAAATAATGAAATCGACATTAATAATAAATTTGCTAAATTAATAAGAATTTTGACATACTACATTGATATTCATTTTCCTATTAAAAATATGTTTGTGAAGCGAAAAAATTCAACCCCATGGTTGAGTGAAGAACTAGGGTGCTATCTAAAACAATTTGACGATTTCTGTGAAATAAGACGACAATACCCACAGAATGAAATGGTAAACAAATGCATAAGTTATTATTCTGATTTAATAAAGTCTGTTAGCCTGCGTGATCGTCGTTCATATACAGACGCACGATTAAAAACCGCTAAAAACCCATCGAAAGAAGTATGGCGAATAGTTAATGAGGAGATAGGTACAAAGAGTAAGCTGCGTAATGTATGTTTAAGCGACCAGGGTTGTGATGTGCCAGCAGCCGAGATACCTGACCGTTTTAACAACCACTTCCTTACGGTTGCATCAAAGTTTCAGCTCCAAAATGATCATGAGAAAGCGCTAAAGTATCTTAGTCAACATCTATGTGAATTACATGTCCCGGACCTTATATTACCTGTAGTGACACACGCTAGTATTAGCAAAATTCTTAAATCGATGCTAAAGACAGCTAACACACTTGATATCTACGACATAACTGTGAACATCCTCCTGTCAATCTGGCCAGTCATATCACATGTCTTAGTAACGTTAATAAATGAAATGTTTATGAAGGGGTCGTATCCAGATGTCCTTAAAAGTACACGTGTATGCCCTGTATATAAAGGGAAAGGGGACAAAACTCAAGTAGATAGCCACAGACCAATCACAATTGTCCCAAACATCTCAAAAATTGTTGAATCAATTATATCGATGAGCATAATGAATCACTTTGAGACAAATGACTTACTGACAGACAGACAATACGCTTATAGAAAAGGCAAATCCACCACAGCCGCTGCACACCAGATCACAGACACGATACTCACTTGCATCGATGACAAATACAAAACAGCTGGTATTTTTTGTGATCTGAGTAAAGCTTTTGATGTTATTGAAAACAATCTACTGTTAGCTAAATTAGATAAATATGGCATCAAAAATAATGTTCACCATCTGTTGAAATCTTTTCTATCAGACAGAAAACAAACGGTTGAAGTTACAATAGGTGGGCACAAAGTTAAGTCTGAGACAGGTGATGTAACTGTGGGTATTCCTCAAGGATCCTCGCTGGGAAATACGTTATTTCTGGCTTTCATCAATGATCTGCCACGATTTGTAACTGACGGACTCATTGTATTATTTGCTGATGATACAACTATCATAGTATGTAGCAACACTTATGAGCAATTAAATGAAAAAATTAACATCGTCTGTGATCAGCTGCTGGAGTGGTTTGCGTCAAATGGGTTAATTCTCAATTTGAGTAAGTCCAACGTCATGCTCTTCTCGGGCAGGCCAATACCAACACCTCTGTGTATAAATAGCCCTATTCCTGTAGCGGAGAAGTGCAAGTTCCTAGGCTTTACACTGGACCCAAACATGAACTGGAAACCTCATGTCAATTCACTCTGCGACAGACTCAGTGGAGCTGCATACGCATTGAGAAAACTTCGCCCTGTGGTTTCTGATCGCATACTAAAACAAACCTATTTCGCACACTTCCACTCATTGATGTCCTATGGTGCTATCCTCTGGGGTAACTCCACTGAGTGTAATAGTGTATTTGTATTACAAAAACGCGCCATAAGAATACTTGCAGGGATTAAGCCAGCGACGTCGTGTAGAACGCACTTCTCACAATACAGAATTATGACACTTTGTTCTTTGTACCTATATGAAATCATTACTTACGTAAGGCGTAACCTGTCCGAGTTCGGACGACGTACGGGAGGTCCTACACGCCAACTGCGGAACACTGGGCGACTAAAATCCGTACCGCGTCGTACCACACTAGCTGAGTGCAACCCGCGCGTTATCGGTCCCACATACTATGAACACCTACCCACTGACCTACGAAATGAAACTAACGACGAAACATTTAATCGCCGATTGAAAAACTTTTTATTGAATAACGAGTTCTATTCTGTTAAAGAATTTTTGACTAAAAGTTTTTAAATACCTAGTATTTATTATTCGTTTTATTGTACAGGTACATTTGACATTTTTAATATAAGTACTATTCTTGAAATAGACTATGTTTAACTTTTATTCTTTATATTTTAATTATTCGTTTTTATTTTTGACATTGTTAATCTCATAAATTTATAATACAATTTGACGATCATGCTATGAATGGACATTTTATGTAAAATATTTATGTAACAATGTGACATATTATAATGTGAAATAAATTAATCTAATCTAATCTAATCTAATCATAAAATTTTGCTTTTATAGCCTTGGATTAAAAAAAACGAACGGTTGGATGGCTCTCTATTATATTCATGTCGATTTGGTTCTCTCGGTAGCCATTGTTAACAATTTCGCGGACCGATTTTTCTGATCCAATTGTTCCATACAATTGGATAGATGGTAGAAAATTTTGCTGCGAAAATGACCCTTACAACATTATGTTAATAGTGCAATTCAAAATGAAAAAGCTTGGTACCATTTTGATAAACATTTTCCATTCATTTTCTCGACATAAATTAAATATCATGAACAATGTCGCACAGATCTAACTTTCGTATCTATGTCAAAATCCATTAAAAATGTACTTCAGAATCTCAACAATTATCAGTTTTTCCAATTATTTCGGAATCTACCTCTTTTGGTTTAATCTAAGGTCTTTTAATTAACTTATAAGTATCTACAAACCAGAACAAAGTTAGGGTTAATTTACACTTGCACACGCAACGCAATTTTAAATCGGTTCGTCGGTCCGTCGTCGGTCGATCGGAATCGAAAGGTGTTGTCTTTACAATTTCATCGCGGGACGTGTCATGTCTTCAGAGGCATCTCATTTGTAAATATCTACTTACTTACCTATAAATACAGGGTCTAACTTAATATGCTGACCGTTTTTTAAGAGGATGATTGGACCATCAAACTTAACAACTTTCTTTATGGGACCAATATCGAAATCGCGAAAAAAATCAGCTGTCCCATACATTTCGGTCGAGTAGGATTGCAGTTTTATATGGAACAACAGATTTTTTTCGCGATTTCAACCTTGGTCCCATAGGTAGTACTGAAACTTGTTCAGTTTGATGGTCTGAACATCCCCTTAAAAAAGTGCCAACATATTAAGAAGGACCCTGTATGTGTCTTCTATTTATACCACTGCTAAACGTGTGTGTCAGTGGGTCAGTAAAGTATTACAGTAATTCAATCACCATCATCAGCCTAGATATATCCCACTGCAGGGCACAGGCGTACCCTCAGGGAGGGTCTATGGGTGTAATCCACCAGGCGTGCCCAATGCGAATTGGTCCAAAATTCCCAACCATTCCAAAGTCGCTGCGTTTCTCCCGGCCCAATCTAAAATACCCTTTACGACCTGGTCATAAAAAGGGCAATGAATTCATTAACAGTGACAGATCACCAGCTGACGCCCAAATCTGGCCACAGACTATAAAATTAAACACAGAATGGGCTCAACTCGTCACAACGTTCGTTATTCCATCTTTTGTTTGTGTTTCCGCGGTCTTAATCACACTGTTAATATAAACAAATTGTTTATGTGCTAATGATTCGTATATCCAGTTGATAATTGCACTTTGCATTCATAATGTTTAGTTATATGCTGTAATTATTATTGTGATGATAATCGTTTAAGAGTGATTCCTATACCTACCTGCAAGCGCGCGCTGGCACGCTGTATGAAAAACGAAGTTTGGTCCTATCTTGTAAATGCAATTTTTTAAACTTGATCTAGAAACTGATCTCTGTAAAATTAATATCATTGTCTGTACCAGTGATTTTTCATATTTCCATTAAATTACACCTAATCAATTCTAGGATTAATTTAAGATTTCTATGGAAATCTTTGAAGCAACAATATTTTAACGCTAATCTGACAAAGCACAGTTTTTTGGGCGTAATTATCATATAATCATATACATAATTATATCCTGAAACCTTCAATATGCTAAATGTGAGCTATTACAATGCTTCTGACCACCCCAAAAAAGGATTAAGACCGTAAGTTATGTATGTAAATTCGGAGCGCGCTCCATACAAACGTACTATGGTGATATTTTCAATACTAACATACTAACCAATTAAAGTCAATGAAATTTTGCAGAAACAATCTAGAAACAAATTTCTATGCTTGTATGGAGTCAGATTTTCGTTAAAATGTATAGTTTTCAAGTTACAGTGCCTCAAAGATTTCCATACAAATCTTAAATTAATCCTAGCATTGAAACTGTATATTTTAACGAAAATCGGACTCTATAGAAGCATAGAGAATTGTTTCTAGATTGTTTCTGCAAAATTTCATTGACTTTAATTGGTTAGTATTGAAAATATCACCATAGAACGTTTGTATGCAGCGCGCATTTTCGCTCTCGGAATAATATTCTCTTAAATAAAGTCCAGTTTTCATCGAAGCTAAGTTTATCCTCCAGTTGCATCTAAAAACGCATTAAATGAACAACTTGCCCTACCCACCGATCTATATTTAAACAAATCCGATGTCAAACCATCAACATCCGCACACTGATTTATTTCTAACCAAATCTACGTTTTGTCAAACGAAAATATACTATAAAGCCTTTGTAATAAAGGTGTGCTGAATGGTGAAGTTAGCCAGGAAATGGGGGACGACACAGGATGACGGCAATTGGTGAGATGGATTGGATCGCCCTTGTGAAGATCATCCTGTATACCTACTTCTCTTTGTTTTGTTTTGTTTGTGGCTGAAAGACCTTAGTTCTTACCTTGATCTAGTAGGTCTACGAATAAGAGAATAAATATGGAAGAATAACTCCAAACAAAATCGAAATCATTTTTGGCACCCCATGAAAAATGACATTTTGTATGAGTTTTGGCGGCGAGTTACAATTTTTAAAGAACAAATTTAGAACGCGTTACAATTTTTTTGGTGCCACTTGAGCTTCATTTATACTTCTATACATTCTCTTATTCGTAGTAGTAGGTACATAAATAAACTCACGACCGTGTTCCCCTTGGGGTGGTCTACAACTGACAACCAATAATTTTAATGAAAAATACTACTATGACCTTAAGGCATAGTTAGTTTTGTAGATACTCTTAGGGCCTGTTTCACCACTTTTGGATAAGTTCTTGTTAGCTTATCCGAAAGCTCATAATTTGACATATTTTTTATGAAGATTATGTGAAATGATTTATGTACGATTTGTAACACCACTGGCTTTTCGGTGAAGGAAAACATCGTGAGGAAACCTGCAAGCTTTAATTTCAAGGCATGTACTGTACCCACTGTCCATTATATGTGGCGACGGGCTCACCCCCCGTCACACTGGACAGAGTTTCGGTACTACTGGTCAAACGTAGATGTTCTGAGGTTCAGAATATCTCTGACTACCCCCTCGGGGAATATAGTCGTGAGCATATGCGTATGCTTGTTAGCTTATCCGAAAGCTCATGATTTGACATATTTTGTATGAAGATTATGTGAAATGAGCTGTCGGATAAGTTAACAAGAACTTATTCGAAAGTGGTTAAACAGGCCCTTAGAGTACAAATCGCAGTCTTATCACTAAACGATATCTTCCACACAATCTTGGGATGGATAGATATTAAAAAGACAACATTCTAAAACGACGTGCATAGACAATTACCTCGGATACCTCGGATTAAATGGATATTGTATTCAGTGACGGCCCGACAGCACAGTCTGTAGTGAACCTGCCTGCTGTGTCGAGGGTCGCGGGTTCGAATCCCGTAAGGGACAAATATTTGTATGACGAATATTAATATTTGTACCCGAGTCATGGATGTTTGTATCTATATTATGTATTCTATATCGTTGTCTAGTTATCATAATACAAGTCCAGGCTAGATTCTGGAACTTTAAATATGACTAGATAATTTGTGTGACAATGTCGGGCGGCGAGCGGGATTCGAACCCACGACCTGCCTATCCGGGGCATGCTCTACTCCAACAGAGCTGTCGTCGCCCCGCAAGCCACGACGGAATTTTCAATCTATATTATCGTCTTTAAGGGACGTCAGAATCTTTAATTTGATTGAGCTAACATGGCATAAGTACATGTAAAATAATAAATTCGATAGTGTGAAAATGTAAAAAAAAAAAAAAAAAAAACGTTTTAAATGGCTACTACTTTATCAAATTATAATCTGATTGTCTGTGGACAAGAACATGGACATTAATTACACTTTGAAGCGATTTTCTTCAGTTTTTGTAAATGTAGAGTTGCATAGAGTTTAAAAACAGAGTTAGAGAGTCAATTTTGTGAGTGTGTCGTTGGTGAACATAATAAACTATAAAACTATGTTAAACTTTGACCAAACTGCCATTAATCAAATACAGGATGCAGGAGGAAAAAGTCAAACCGATATTTTAGAGCTATTTTATCAGACTTCTTGTATTATTCCACTTCGCCATATAGGGTGTAACCTTTAACTTTAGAGTCTTTAGACCATCAAACTAAACAACTTTTCAAACAAAACTGCTGTACCTACCTACTTACTCAATGTATGGAAGAGCCATGGGAGAGCAGATGTTTTTCGACTTTGTCTCCATACTGAAAAATTTTCAGTCTGATGGTCGAACTAAGTGCGTTCACACACGATGACGCACTGACCACTGACCAGAACCACACCCGGTGCGTCAATGCGTCACCGTGTGTGCTTCTACGTGCGGTTTCATACAACTCCTTGCTTCGCAAATGACGGACTGACGTTTGCTGCTCCGTCAGCGCGTCATCGTGTGTGAACGCTCTAGACCACCCCTTTAAATATTATTAGGGTTTTTGTTATACACTGTATGGCGAAATGGAATTATACAAGAAGTCGGATAAAATATATCTGTTTGACTTATTTGAGTCTTAAATTTTTGGAGCGGTGATTTTATTATCTTGGTTGTATTCTTCTTCTGAGGTTACCAATTTAAATTAGCCTAGCAGTATTATTGTAAAACAATAACTTTAGAAGTTGTGTTTGCTTCTCGCTGCGGTGTTGGATCTGCGGTCGTAATCCAGCCAGTAGGGGGGCGGCAGAAGCCACAATAATCTGATTTGCGGTCACCTGGCTCCATTTGCTTGTTATGTAATAAATAATAAGATTATACTAACATAGCGAAATGATTTGTTGAATCGCTTTTTAAAAGTATTGTCGTTATATTGTAATCGGAATGAGATATTATGAAAGAGAAATAAGTATCGACTAGTTCGCCAAATATAATGTTTCAACAGTGTTAGGGTAAACAGTTGCATTACTTTAAGGGGTGCTGGTGCTGGGGTGGGGGGGGGGGGGAGCCGTGAAGGTCCAGTGGCGAGTAACCTTGCCTGCCGTGAGGCGATGGTGGAAATGGGCGCTTCACTCATGATTAGACGAGATTACGTCTGGTTCTTCTTTTAAGTCTGTGTATTGATTATTTTAAACCAAAACCAAGAGGTCAATGCCAAAACCTAACTATGATCTAACGAAATTAAATTTAAAACTGGCCAATGCGTGCCGGATACGCCTCTGACAAGGTTCCGTAGTCATTGTATAATTAGTGCCTGTTTAGCACACACTTTGTTCAGAAGAGGTTTTTGTTTTTTTTCATCTGACATTGGTTGCGCAGCATCTTTTATAATCAAGAATATTATCCATGGTTATAATTTCCATTGAAAGTTTTTGCTAAGAAAAAGAATTAAGTACATCAATCTTCGATCAACAATATCTAACTAGATAACGCGTCAGCGCTCAAAACATGTCCCGGCAAATAACGCCTCACTATTGGAGTGAGGTCTTATTTTGAATTAGTTGCGTTCGAACAAAGCCAACGTAAGCACGTCTCGCAATGCCGCAGTGTTCCTTTTTTAAATTACTAGGAATTATGGTTGCTTTGAGGTCGAAATTATAATGTATTCGGACTGTTTTCTCGGTTCGTTAACAAAAAATGTTGTATATTGACGAGGACAGAATTTCTCTTTGATTTTGTATGCGACCCGTTATCTAGTTGTATATTGTTGATCGAAGACATCAATCCATAAAAAAAAATTATCCGATAATATCGATCGTGATTTAGATGCAATCTTTTTCTGAAAACTCAATGGACCATGAAGAATATGTACCATGAAGTTGTTATAGCAATCTGCATGTTAAGGTTACATAACTGGCCAGTAACGGCGCATTTCAAGCTTGGTCTGCGATAAAAATACTGTACACCGACTATTTCTACGCAATATTCATTAGAAGTGATGAAAATTCGATATTGATATTATCACCAAAGAAATTAAGGTTTCGAAAACATGGACTTACCATGAAACAATGATATTATACTTAACAAAAAGGTTGATTTGGAATCAGAGACCTAGAAACCATATCGTAATGTTTTTCTTCTAAATACAGAGTGAAATTGAATCCGATCGGTTTGCTCCCAAAGTTGTTCAGTTTGATGGGTAGTTTAAAAGGACGCTCATGATATCAATTTCACTCTGTATTTAGAATAAAAACATTACGATATGGTTTCTATACTCCATTTCAAATAGCAGCGAAAAATTTAGGTTATTTTTTTAATTACAGAAACAGAGATTTGAAACTTAGGGAACTTTAGTAACTTCCAAGATATGTCGGATAATACATTTTTATGATTAAAACATTATATTTACTAGTCCAGATAGCTAAATAGCAATCCGAAAATCTCGTCGTCCTTATTCGGAATGAAGTGTAGATGTCTCTGATTCCAAATCAACCTTTTTAAAAATTTTGTCGGTCTGCTTTTATAATAGTTTAGAAGAATGTGATTGTATGTATGTAATGCAGGATATATAATGTAGATACTAGTTTTGATTGTACATAAGTTGGTGACCATACTAAAGCCGGTGTCGTGTGACCGGACTGCGGAATTGAGACACAATAGCTTTTATTAACTTATTGTTATCTTTTACAATCATTTGTATGTTTTGAATAGTTGGCTTCTTACAGCGATTGCGTTTGAAACGCTTGTTGTGATTTACGTCGATGTTATATCGTACCCTTACTGCAACCTACTATCCAGTTTTTCTATAAAATCCAATCAGTTTTCTTCAATATTGGTTAAATTTTGGTGCAGATAGTATGTTTTTTCAATAAGGATACGTCGTACCCTTATTGCAGAAATCAATTATCTGCACCAAAATTGAAGAAAACTGAATAGATTTCATAGAAAAATCTGGATAGTTGGTTGCTGATAGTTGGTTTTTGCAATAAGGGTAAGATATGTCTCTAATATTTGAGAATTAAATAAGTATAACTTATTTACAGTAGTGTAATACTTACTTACTAACTGCTCTGGCGGATGGGACCCAAAGTTGCAGGCATGTATCCAGGATAAGATATATTTTTTTTAATAAAAAAATGGGTTTGCTGTTGACCTCAATCCAGTCCTGAGGACAGAGATGGGGTCGAAGATGTAGCGAGCTTACCCAGAAGAAGCCTATTCACTCTTACTTTAAAGTTATTCGGGTTGTAAGGGCTCGGAAATACTGACGCAGGCAGGGCATTCCAACTCCTTGAGTGTGAGCATTTAACTATAATTATAGTAAACAGAAACACAAAACAGGTACTTGAGCTGTAAGACTGGATCAGAATGCAGGTCCAGTTGACCTTCGTTAATTAAAATACAATCCATAAAAAGAAAATGGAAATAACAGTTACTAAACTTGTATGTACTTACAGACAAAGAGTTCTAAAAAACAGGCCAAGTCCGTGCACAAGATAAACATAAAAGAGGGTTCCGTGGTTATTGTAAAAACGAATAAGCGTAGTAAAATTCTGGGGTTTAACTAACCGATTCAATCAGTAACAAAATCAAAGCATCATGGTGTTTTTTGGCAGTTCTTAGCGATTATCTACTTCCTAAGCCTGCTTCTGCAATTTAGACGCTGTACTTATACAGGGTGTAAGGAAAAACATACTCTACCCACCAAACTGAACAACTTTGACTATGGGAGCAAACCTAGGCTGTCAGCGCAAAAAAAAGTCGCTGTTTCATATTAAACCACAATACTACCTCACCTACTTACCGACTCAAACGTATGGAGCAGCACAGATTTTTTTTGTGGAGTCTGTAGTTTAAAGGTTAACGATACTTTTCCGTACACCCTGTATTATGATGATCACAGAGTCAAAATATTATTAGATATATAATATAATCAAAATAAGTACGTATAAGGTTTATATACGTCTTTGAATTTAATTTAGGAAGGAAGAGAGAAATATGTCTAACATGGGATTGATACTCTAGATCAACATTCAAAATATCAACACCATAAGGTCAGCAAATCAAATGATCAACGGTTCAAAATCTCAACACTTCATAATATCAACAGTTCAAATGATCAACAATCAAAAAGTCAACAATAGAAAAAATGTACATTTAATTTAGCAACAATCCAAGAACTTGAGCCCGCTGCTGCGTTTAGGAGCATAATGTCAAAAGCGCAAAATGACATAAGTGGGTAGCAAAATGTCAAAAGCGCAGAATGTCAAAAGCGCACTTAGTCAAAAGCGCAAAAGGTCAAAAGTGCACAATGTCAAAAGCGCACATAGTCAAAAGCACACAAATACGGGCGAAAGAAAACATTCAAAAATTATCAGGTAAGGGTTAAGTTATTTTACCATTTGACTGTGGAACCCTAAAAACCAGTACAACTGCCAGGTAAGTATCTTTAAATATCAATTGAAATAAAATGTTACTAATTTATATAAATTACAAAAGCTGCACTTGAAGTGATGTGAATTCACTTCATTAGTGCACATACGAGTAATTGTTTGATAGTTATTATTATTCACATTTCAATGTGGTATTGAATAACATCAGTTTTATAAAATAACTACGAACCTACACTTAATTTGATAATGATAATAATAATGATAATGATAATTTATTTGCAAAAATATGGTACATAAGATTTTATGAAATACCATTTTCCAGCATATTCTAGGTACCATGAAGGCATGCAAATGTTAATTACAAGTATGATCATAACAAATCGAATAACAACAATATTTGGTAATTAGTCAAATTTAAGATGTCAGATAGATATTAGATTAATAAAATTTCATAGATTTCAAATAATCAAACATAGAGTCAATAAACACATACAAATAAGTCACTTAAGAAACTGTTGTATTGAATAGTAACACTTATCCAAAAGATATTTGTATGTTTGCTTCTTAAACTTATAAGTGTTAAGTTTTTTAAAATCATTAGGTAATGAATTATACACTTTTACAGCCATACAGTATGCATTTTTGCTGAACAGTTGTAGTTTTTGTCTATTCGGTACACATAATTCATGTTCGTAAATTTTCCTCTGTCTGCGTATGCTCAAATCACAATATTTCGGAAATAAATGAGAATGCTTGTGGACAAAAACACACATTTCATATATGTACAGGCAGGGCATCGGGAGGATATTTTCCCTTTTAAATAGAGGTTGGCAGGAATCTAGAAAGCCTGCACCACATAATGCCCTAATGCATTTTTTCTGAGATTTGAAGACTCTATCAGATTCGACCGAATTTCCCCACAAAATGATACCATATCTAATATTCGACGATACGAGACCGTGGTAAGCCATGAGAGCAGCTTGTTTAGAAGTAGTTAGTCTCAAACGATTCAAGACGTAGACATATCGGTCTAGTTTTAGGCACAGCTTCTGAATATGAGGTTTCCAGTTGCAATATTTATCCAATGTGAATCCCAAAAATACAGTATCGTTTACTGACTCAATTTTTTCATTATTGAATGTAATTTTAGGTACAATAGAGGTACTATTATAGGTTTGGAATTCCATTATTTTAGTTTTACTAACGTTTAAACTTAAGTTATTACATTTGAGCCATTCAGTAATAGACGTCAGAGTATCATTAATCTCTCTTTGGAAAGTATTTTCATCATTTGCTTTTATGATTAGAGTTGTATCGTCTGCAAATAAGATGCAGTCGTGCTTTACGGTTTGTGGCAAGTCGTTAATGTAGAGCAAAAACAGGAGGGGCGCGAGAACGCTACCTTGGGGCACACCGAATTTATTGTGACTGTAAGATGATCTATGCAAAGACTTATAATGAGTATTTCTATTCCTTTTTACAATTGCGCAGATCTCTACACATTGTTGCCTATCATTTAAGTAGCTTTGTAACCATTCGTTAGCCTTACCACGAATACCTAGATTTTGTAGCTTATTTATTAAAACACCATGAGACACAGAGTCAAAAGCTTTCTTTAAGTCAAGAAATATAGATGCAATTCGCGTCCCATCATTCAGGCTTTCGGTAACTATTTTTACAAGGGAGAAGCAGGCTAATGTTGTAGAGCTGCCTTTTCTAAAACCAAATTGTTTATTATTCAGCAGATTATGCGATTCTATAAAGGACGTTAGTCTGGAGCACATGATTTTCTCGACTATTTTACTCAGCACGGGGTTCAGAGAAATAGGCCTAAAATTATTCATGTCTTTGTTGTCACCCTTTTTAAAGAGAGGTTTTATGATCGAGTATTTAAGTCTAGCTGGATAGATCCCTTGACACAGTGATAGATTTATTATGTGACTCAGTGGTTGGCATAAGTGTTTTGAGCCTAATTTTAATATTCTTATATTTAGGTCATCATATCCTGTGCATTCTGAGTTTTTCAGTAATTTAAATATTTTTAAGATTTCGTTAGGATCCGTAGGAGAGAGATATATCGTATTGAGATTAGATTGACCTGTATAAATCGAGGATGTGGGGTGTATATTTTGTGGCTCAGTTGGTTTATTCATATTTATGTCTATAAAAAATTTATTGAAAGACTCAGCAATCTCGTTGGGACAGGAGCTTAAAGTACCCGTATCCTTCAATATTATTGATTCTATTACTGGTTCCCCATGTTTTTAATTTGTATTTAAGTTGATCAAGTTCCAAGATGCTTTGGTTATATTTTTAGAGCGTGTAAGGTACCTTGAATTAGATAACATCTGAGCCTTATGTAAACAACTTTTCAGCAGTTTTGAGTAAAGCTTGTACCTAGTTTTATTAATATTTTTGCAGGATCGTGACATCCGGTAGGTCAGGTGAAGACGTCTTTTATTAACGAAACACCTCTTTAATCCTTTAGTTAACCATTGGTTACTCTTAGGTCTGTTTACTCGTTTTACTAGAATTACCGGGAAACAGAGATTATAAAATAAGGTCAAATAGTCGTGGAAGATATTGAATGCCATATCCGTATCCGATTGACAATACACATCCCTAAAAGAGAGTGCGGACATACATTCAATGAATTTGTTTATGTTATAATCATTATAATCTCTCTTTTCTTCAAACCAGAAAGGTATAACAACCGCATTGCTGTTAAGATCAGCATCGAAAGAAATAGACTGGGCTGTCTCGTGGTCCGATAGGGCCATTAGGGCCATTAAGTAGATACCTTATAGTAGGCTTACACTTATCAGTTTACAATAATATTACCTCATAATTCATTCATTTAAATACCATGAGCCTACGACCATATTCCCTGAGGGAGTAATCATGCAGAGATATACCTTCTAAATATCCCATATTCTCGACATTTCACTAGCTCTCTGGTCACAATTTCTCTGATCCTCTCGGGGAATATAGTCGTGAACATAATGCATGCAAAAAACAAACGTTTTCGCCTCTTGTATTGAAGATTGCTATATACTCAGTCGTCTTAACGATAATTTCTTCATCACAAATTAAGATACGATATCACCCATCTATTAATTATCTATATTAATTAAACATTAATCAATCGAGACGAGGAAACGTACGTGAGAGAATCTTGTCATTCTTGTCACATTTCACTAGAGGAGAGATGGCGACATTTCTGCATAATGACAATTAGGTGCACTTTCCAATGACAGATGGAATGTTTCACGATTTGTTACAGTTATGGGTTCATGTAGCTAAGTGGACGGTTTTACATACCTAAACTCATTTCATTACGTAAAAATTGCATTGGCATATTTAAAGGAAAAAATATTAGAATTTTCACCAAATTCTGAAGGAGCACGCAACGTTTTTTTTTTATATTTGTTATTCGAATAAGATCCAACTCAATTGCTACCACCTATTGAAAAAAAAAATTGGCATGAAGGCAGATAATAATAAATCCAAAAACAAACGTGACAAACTCCCATGGCGAAAAGGCCCATCCATTCCATTCGATTCAGAAGGGCAAAGACGAGAGCCCTCTCTCAGTCTAGTGTTCAGTACGCATAGATACCTAAGGGTGTTAGGGTAAACATTTGCATTACTTTAAGGGGTAATTGCACAGAAAATTATAAGAGGGGTTAGAAATGCCAAGTAGAAACTTGTCTTCCTGCTCACGCTGCTACAACTACTCATGCCCTCTCGCTCGCACCACGCAGCGCGCCTTATGGTGTTATGCAAATCATTGCATAACCTGTGGCGACACGTTCCACGCCTACTTTGCACTTCTAACCCCTGTTATAATGTTCTGTGGATAATTATACCCATGACTAAACAACTTACCCAAAGAAACATTGGCGTAGCTAGGAATTTTGCTAAGGGGGGGGGGCAACCGGCTCATCACATCAGCCACCGTCAGTGGCAAGACTCAAAAATGACGTTGCAAGGTCGGACTGCAAATAAAATAAGATAAGGTCGTCAGCGTCACCATACAATTTAAAACCAGCATGGGTAGCATGACACCGCATACTACAGCGCTATCACACCTACGCTCTCTTTCTATTAGCGCGCGAACGAACGAGTCAAAAGACGTGATACAGCCGTATCACGTGTGGCATGCTACGAGTGAAAAAGACTTTCCATACTGAATGCAATACGAGCGAACGTTTGTATGAAAAGCCGAATTATTGTTTGCGAATTTCCAATTGGTTTCTTAGGTAAAATCATGTCCCTTCTTCACAGCTTGGTCATGGTCATCGTCCAAATATTATTCGCCTTTCATTTCACCCAATTTTCAGCTGGTTTCCAGACTTAAGGATAGGGCAGCAATGGTCCAAGATTGTCCCTAACTGTCCCTGCCTTTGACGTAGCGGGGGCTCTTGGACCAGTGGCCATACATTTTTGCCCAGTGTCCTTTGGAACCAAAGCGCAGTCACTGAAGTCGAGTTCTACTTTGAAAACTCTTACTGCAGCTGCAGTAAAGAATGAAAGCTACGCAAACAGTTTAAACTTATACAAACGATCATAATAATTAATGATGTATCGCCGTCTCTGTCTAGTTTTTCTGTCCCATTGTTCTTGATTCCCACAATAATGTAACTGTGAGATGGTGAAGTGCTTATATTTAAAATGACTATATTACTGTTTTGCTCTTTACTTATTTCTTTCTATACCTAAGTAAGTTATTTCTATTTATTTAGTTCGCAGTTCGCACTTTTCGTTACTTTTACAAGCGGCAATGGGCTGGTCATATCTGTCAAAGAACTGACAACCGATGGGGTGTCAGAGTTCTAGTGTGGAGACCACGAACTGCCAAGCATAGTGTGAGACGCCCTGCTGCCCGCTGGACCGACCATGGGTAGCGGAGAGCGAATGGATGAGGAAGGCCGAGGACAGAGTTTTGTGGCGCGCCTTGGGAGAGGCCTATGTTCAGTAGTGGCCGATGACAGGCTGATGATGATGATGAATGCATTGGTCACACGCAGCATAAGTAATCTAACTATAATGTAAGTAGGTATAAAATTTAAATTCGAATTCATAAAAACATTCTCTACTGACATATTATTTTCTAGTCCAGTAGGGGAAAAAAAGGGGATTTTTCCTTATCCTCAATTTTACTTACGATCGATGTAGGTATAAAACGACAACTTTACTGTCACCGCCTGCGGTTTCACATTATAAATAGACAACTCTAAACACAATGGGTGTCTGTAAAGTTATAGTGGTTTCTATTCCATTTCAGACGTCCAATTATTTATGTGAACCTTGAGACTTGACTAGTTTAGGAGCCAGGGCTAATTGTTAGTTTACAAGTTGTAAAATTTCAATAAAGGATTTTTTATGTTATGTTTATGTTATTGTAATTATTAATTTAACTTCTGAAATTCTAAAACGTTGGTGTTAGTCATTGTTTGGATAGGCTTATTTTGGAACTATCGATGCGGCTTGAAAATCCTCTGATAGTGAGTTATTAATATAATATTAAATGTATTAAATGTTTATCCTCAATAGTAGTAATGTACAATTACTATTTGACTACAAAGTCGAAAATCACTTTATACAGGATCAATCTATTGAGATTGATTGATTATGCTGTCGTTTTTTTAAGGAGATGACTAGACCGCACAAACTGAACAACTTTTTTTATAAGACCAAAATAAAAAACGCGAAATAAAAACCGCTATCCCATATACTTTTCAGTCAAGTAGTAGGTTTGCAGTCTTGTATGGAGAGTTTTTTTTTTCGCAAATTCGATGTTGGTCCCTTAGAGAAAGTTGTTCAGTTTGATCGGATCATCCCCTTAAAAAACTTATTTAAGAAGGATCCTGTATAAACTCCGAATCCCTTAGTCAACTCGTACGTATAACCAAAAGTAGGTAGGGTATATGCATGGGGTATGCAGTCAGCGCTAACTGTGGCAATTACTTTTACAGTTACTTTAACTTATTTTCTTGTAGCACTTTGGGCATTGTTAGTAATTCCACGTTCTTTCGTCGTACAGCTTTGGGCATTCTTTCGTCAGACAGCTGTTTTCGATAAATATCACGTTTCATCAAATAACAGGGTGGACGTCAGACATATTGTTACATTTTATGTATTTAATTAATTAATTATTGCTTATTTAAAAGTTGCAACGTCATCTGATTGGACGAATGAAGGCACAAAATATAAATATGACAGAAGGTCTACTACGCAGGTAGATAGATTATTTATTATACACAAAAACAACATTATTATGATAAATTACAATATGTCGTGAATCGTGATGGACAAAGGCGAGAGTTTTCTTTCAGCATATCGTTCCCACCGTTACCAGCAAATCAAGAGCACACAAATAAAGATCGAATTTTGAGATAGCAAATCTTAACATAAGGTAAACAAGAATTTCAAATCATGAAAACAAACTTTGAAATATCTTAATTTCTATAACACAATTTACCGTAATAACGGAAAAAGCTGTAAGAAATCAATTATTTTTAACAGCTCTTTTTTTTAAGATTAAATTACTTACTTAGTTAGTTGTAGAGGTTTAAAAATTAAAAAGGTCATCATCATAGTTCACCGCCTCTGCAAAGGTGCTTTACAAAATGATATCCTCGGTCTTCCTCATCCAAAAAGGTTAAATAAATCTAACTTGTGTTTTGAAAATGGGTAAAATAATTCCGATTCCTTTGAAATTATCTTATCTTATTATGGGGATTCGCAAGCCATCAACACTTCGACCCAATAGGATCTTTTGTGTTGCATATTTATTTTCATTTACCCCTTAAGACAAATGATGGGAGGCAATACCATTCAGAGGAAGAAACCTGTAATCTGCCGGTTTTGGATATCCATCTCCAAGGAGGCCGGCCCATGCGTTTAGTCGCTATATTTTATCGTCTGTACTGTGACATCGCAGTCACTGTTGAAATTAAGTGGACCTTCCGTACGTAGAGTATTTGTGACGAAGGCCAGTAAACTATGCCGCTGTTTACTTTCACACCGTTTAATGACTTCCACAACTTTGTTTATTTATTTACTCAGCTGCGTAAGGCTCTGTCTCCTTCAGTTGTGAGGGAATAGAGGAGGATGGTATGTTTTACTAGCGTAAGGAAGACTGAATTTAGTCACAAAGTAGACAAAACATAGAGACAAAGAAAATCTGTTTTGTGACGTATGTTTAAATAGCATAAAGGTTACTTTTCATTAGCTCCTTTTAATTTTGTCGAAGTAAAAGGGCAACTCCTCAGGTATAAAGATGTGCAAAAGCGCCATATGAAAAGGTGTGGCATAGAGCCCGCGCAGTGGGAAGATTTGACGGCCATCCGTCCAGCATGGAGAGCTCATGTAAACAGTCAAATTTATGATTTTGAAGCAAATAGGCGATCACAACTAGACGCCAAACGTGATGAATTGAAAGTCCGACCACCGGTGGCTATACAATATCACTATGAGAATGACGTGCTCACGTGCCCGCTATGTGCGAGGATCTTCTCAAAGAAGATTGGCTATGTTAGCCACATGAGGGCCCATCAACGCCAGCAACGGAGTTGAAGCAGTCACCGTGGCCGAAATCGGTCAGGAGCAATATATATATATAAAACCCATTGTATGGTGACATTATTGCATCAAAGAAGTAGGTTATAGGTACTGCATTGTATTTTAGTAATTCCAGAAATCCAGACTTAATATAATTTAGTTTTTTCCACGGATCAATGACAAAAGCATTAGTTTAGTATTTTGTCAAGTAGGTTTGAAAAAAATAATGTTTTCATAACATTCTTTTTGGATTCGAATAAAGGTCTTATTGAGAATTTAATACTGAATCCGTAGATTATCAAGATAGACAGTCAAAGCTACGAAAGCGTCGAAAAAAATAGGAACCAGTACTGGTTCCAAAACCCTATACATATACACGCACACATACATAATTAGTATGGCGCCTCACGCACACCAACCTAAGAAAGTTAGCCCCTTTTGCTTTATACGGAACAAGTGTGAGGCTCATTCTAGACATATACTTTTTCTAAGACTGAATGTTATGAGAAGAAAGAAATTTTTGAAAATTCGTTTATCTATAGTTTCATAGTTATACCTGCCTTAAATTACATTAAAACGTTAAAACACTCTTCATTTTCATAATCTCACTAACAACGCGAACAAGTAAAGTCTAAACTCAACTAGTCCCCACTCTTAACTCCTAAACCCTCGTCACAAAGACTAAAATACGTTAATTTAGGGGATATCTTAAAGAGTAGTAAACCAACGAGGCCATACATTCACTTGCACTTTATATCCAGGTCTGTTTCAACACTATTGTTTGGTATTTTATATATTTGTGTGAGTATGGCAGTTAGCTCTTTAATGCGATCTGATAAAGTGCTATCTAAATGGCGTATGTTTATAATGCAACCAATTTGTGAATCAAATTAATGGATACAGGGTGTCAAGAGGTCCAAATTCGAGAAAGAGGTCAACCGTCGAATCCAACTCGGCTGGACAGCGTTCGGGAAGCTACGTAGTATCTTCACGTTCCAAATACCGCAGTGTCTTAAGACGTAATAGTAGGTGGAAATACCTCGGAGCCATCTTTCATTTTTCATTTTACGACTAGATTTATACCATTTACCGAAACTAAAGTCATACCTCAGTATTTTTGGATAGTTCATCTAGTGATATCATCAACTGAATACACGATTGGAATTACTTCACTCGATAGAAAATCGTCACAAAGATGACGTATTTTCATGTATTTTTAAAAAAAATTCTCGGTTTAGAAGAACTTAAAATAGTTTCCGATTGTTGGTATTTATACTCACATATTCACCATTAGTTTAACTAGTGCAATCATAAATAAAATCTAGAAAAAGTGCTTTGGTTAGTTGTTTTTAATCGAAAATACGGCTCACGCACACACTTTTCGGAGCGCTCGGCAATCGCGTTTCTCATAGAAAATATTCGTCGGGACCTATGGCCCCTTAAAACGAAAGTCTTTGACCAGTCTATACTACCAGTGATGACATATGGAACAGAGACGTTGTCGCTCACTCAAGTACTCATAAAAAGGCTGAAAGTCACCCAAATGGCAACGGAAAGGGCTATGCTGGAGTTTCCCTGCGAGATGGAATCAGAAATGAAGAGATCTGCAAACAATCCAGAGTAACCGACATAGCCCAAAGGATTGCTAAACTAAAGTGCCAATGGACCGACGACCTGGGAAGGCGGCGGGAATCCGTTGGATGAGGGCAGCGCAGGACCGGTCGTTATGGCGATCCTTGGGGGAGGCCTATGTCCAGCAGTGGACATCCATCGACTGAGATAATGATGATGACTTACTAAGTTACTAGATAATTAAGTATGAGCAGTGAACACACTGTATACCGACTTCTTGCTTCTTGCCCTACTTATTCCCAATTATCGACTCCACTAATAAATGATTCACATTCATTCACAAACAGTATATTTGATCTATTTTATCGCTATGGCACCGATACCTACTGCCCGTTGCCGACCTCTTGTCTTGGACGAAACGAAATAATCGACCAAAACGCTATTACTATTGTTACTCGAAAGATTCTCACCCATTAGACAGATTACTGTATTATTACTGACGTAACAGACACTGTACTCTCCCGATTTTGTGCGCTTTTACAGCTAACCGCGACGAGCGACGAACTGAAATGAGCTTTATGTCAATGCGCGACAGCCTGTATCGTGTGCGATACGCGGCGTCGTAGGTACTTATCACAGCTGGCACTACCCCATTAACAGAGTCTCCCAGTGACACATTTCTCCAGCCGCGCCACTGACCTGTATTATTTTATTACCACTGAACGGGCTGTCCGGTCCAAATTACAGCTAATTCTTTGTGTCAATTTGAAGCGCCCGTCACAATAATATCCATTTGTATACATACAGGGTGAAATTGACCATCAAAATGAACAACTTTTTTTCTCCGCTCGGTTTGCTCTCATAGTAAAAGTTGTTCAGTTTGATTGGTAGTGTCTTAGGATGCTAACGATATCAATTTCACCCTGTATCGCGCGTATCGCGCGCCCTAAGCCGCATTGACAATCATCATCATCAACCTACATAGGTACAGTTTCTGGCCGCATCTTCTCTACAGCGACAAAACGTTCGGACGCGGTGGTAGCTTCAAAAAAAGATTTCACATTTAACAAGTGGACTTCTAGTAATGCAATTAAAGTAAAAAAAAAAAATATTTTGTTTTTTTAGTCATCCTATTGCAATAGGTAGGGTACACTAATTCATAAAAATCCGATTGTCTTCGTTGGACAAAAATCATTATAAGTAGGTCACTTCAGTCGCGCAGTATACCTAACAAGGCAAAACACAAATAATAAAAATCTTCACTTAGATCATCTCGAAAGAAACTCGCTTTACCGCATCAGAGACGAGTTCCACTAGTAGTGACGTAACTTTCTATTTCATGTCACGATCAAGAACTGATAGAATCGATTGCATTTGTTTAAGATTATGGAAATTCAATTGTTAAGTTAGCAGCTTGTCTACTTGTTTGTCGCCACGGGCACATAGGACCTGCAAGATCCTTCAAGCAAGACTCTTGCTTGAAGTCTTGATACTATCAAGCAAGACCTTATATTAGGTTCTTCGGTATCCGGTAGAGCGTGTCGGTGGCACGTTACGGGTAGGTATGTACAGGGTCCTTCTTAATATGCTGACACTTTTTTAAGGGGATGTTCAGACCATCAAACTGAACAAATTTCTCTATGGGACCAACATCGAAATCGCGAAAAAAAATCAGTTGTCCCATACATTTGGCTAGAGTAGATTTGCAGTTTTGTATAGAAGAGCAGATTTTTTTTCGCGATTTTGATGTTGGTCCCTTAGCGAAAGTTGTTCAGTTTGATGGTCTGATCATCCTCTTAAAAAAGTGTCAGCATATTAAGTTGGACCCTATATATCCGCATAGGCGGATGCGTTGGTGGTAGAGGTAATAGTACTATGACACTCAATCCCTTCACACCCTTCCTGACAACCGGTGCAAAAACTTGACTTGGGGGTCACTCCCCTCCAAAAGCGTAGCAAGAATTATGTAAACATCATCAACATACATTGTCTACTTTGAACGTATCAGAGAGGTTAAGTTAGGTTACCCATACAAGATTTTACACTAACAGGTTCAAAGTTCAAGAAGTTATTAAGTTTTACTCTTTTCTGAGTAAAATTTTTCGTCTGTTACGTGCAAATACTTGTTTCGTGTTATTGCTCTATTCCCGATGATTTGCACCTTGCGTGCGATACAAAAATATATCTAAATTATTCTGTGGTGCATCTTGGGATGTTAACTTTATAGTTATAGCTCTCGTGTGTAACGACCTTTTACGCGCTATTGCATTATCAACTGCAACACCTCATCCTTGCAATATTGCTTTACCTAAAATTGCTACTTTATTACCAAACGATACCGATTATATTAGCTTATCTACAAAACTGCATTTTAACGCGCAAATTATCTTAATTTGTTTTTAAATACAGATTATTAACTTATAATTAGATTTAAACGCTGTTCTTTAATCGATCTCGGATCAAGAATGACCGGTCGGTTATATAATTTGATTTGCAATTTAAATATACGGTCGGTTCAATGTTCTTGATCGTTGATAATTGTCCACGATTGTTACAAAACCTTGGCCCTGTTTGACAGTTCTATAATAAGTGCTTAAAGAGAAATATCGTGATTCCGATTGAGATGTAACGACAATTATTCTTGCGTGAGTCCGAGGATTGTGTAAGAAATGTCTTGGACATTGTCACGCTGATTATCTAGACCAGCGCTTCCCGAATTCTTTTGGCTACGGAACCCTTTTTGTTCACCGTTTTTAGGCGGAACGAACTCAAGTAAGAAGTTAACTAACTGTAACATTGTTTTTTTACATGAAATCACACCCATACTTAGGCTTTTTGGCTTTGTGTTCGCGTCTTGTAAGTATATAGTTTGACTTTAAAAGGATGTTTTAAGATAAAAATATCTATTATATTATTAACTTACCTAATGTCATTGAATATATTTCCGTGTATAAACTGTTAAATAAATAAATGAATGAAATCTTTCATAGTTTTTTCTTAAAATAACATAGAAGTCAGGTTTTACATGTCTGACAATTGGTTGCGGAGGTCTGTGGTGCAGCATTCAGCCTAATCCTTAACTTATTTTATGTGTAAAGAAACCTCGAAAATTTTCGCGGAAGAGCGTCTGAGAGTCTCTTACGGAACCCAGGGTCCGCGGAACACCATTCGGGAATCGCTGATCTAGTCCCAGACAGTAAGTCCCAGAATTCAGTCCAGATTTGTATTAAGTATGATGATCAGAGTCTTGTAAAGTTGTCTAGTCCACTAGACGACAATAAAGAATTACATTACAGCAGATTACAGTCATAACCCAATAGCCATCCATTTCTCGCTCGGGTCCAAATGTTTGAATTCACTCTACAAATATTTGCACCCTTATTGGGTGCAATTCGGTACGGTATGTCAAGTTTTTTTTTGTCTTCATTTTTATATTTTTTACGGACAGAAGACATAATTTTAAGATACCTATTTCATTCTTATTGCGATTCATCGAGTTTATCAATATAAATTTAATTTTTAAATTATTTTGATCTGTAATCTCTAAGTGCAAAAATGGTGGAGAGAAAATAATTCGAACTCCATGGAGAAAAACTACATACAGCTGTATTTAAAAAAATTAAAACCTGCCTCCTCTTTCTAACTCTATGCTGGAAAAAGATACGGCAACATCAAATGTCAAATTCTGACATTGTGAAAGTATTTTTTTTTTCTTAATGGCCGGTTATTTTAAGTTGATTTTATGTTTACCAAGGAGTTCACAGGTATGCCAGTGACGTCACTGCACGGACCGAAAAACGACGTTATTTTATTAAAAATATCTGTAATCTTTTCATTTTAAAATCTTTGACATAGAAAATATGATTATTGAGACAATTATCTCGAAATGGTTTTCAATTCAGCCCTCCAAAAAAAAACTTGACATACCGAATTGGGCAAAACCCTTGGCCCAAAATGGTTTTGTAAGTAAGTTACCTAGATCCTGTATGATCCCACTGCAGAGCAAAGATCTTCCCTAAAGAATAGTAGTGGGAGGGAGTGGGCCATACTCCGTTGGACGTTAAGCCGTTGCTCCCGGCTACTATCTCTGGTGGTAGTAGCGTTATATAAAAACCACGTCAGAGGCCGTAAGGCGGTCTGAAAAAACTCTGACACCAGCACTCGTAGTATGCTACACGTGATACGGCTGTATCACGTCTTTTATCTCGTTCGTTCGCACGCAAATAGAAAGAGAGCTAAGGTGTGATAGCGCTGTATCACTGCGGCATGCTAGCTATGCAGGGCTTGCTGCTCACACGATAAGAAGAAGATTGCTTGACTTGGCTATTTCTGTTACTTGACAGTAGGACCGACTGAGAATAATTCAATGCTCCATTATTTGTGAGATTTAATGACCACCATTTGATTGTGATCAGTTTATAGGTACAACAGATTTATAAGATGAGAATAAAACAGATTGATGAAAGAATCTGACCCAATAAGGGTTGAAAAGTCATGTGAGTACATATAAGGAAGTATTGGGGATACGTCCCATCCAATTTGCCTCCACTTTAGCAATAATCTGTGACCTCTGAACTTTTCACGGACGGGGGGGCGGGTCACCCTGGGTGCCCCGGGTGCCCGGGAGGGTGACATAATGATGCCTACTTAGGAAGCTGGGACTTCATTCCTAAAGCTATTATCGATAACGTCTGGATGGAATATTTCGTTCAATATTTGAATTTCGGTGTTATAATCGGTTTACAATGAATAATTCGATAGGAATACTTACTTTTGCATTTTGCGGGAAATATATTTCGTTTATTGACCTGAATTTAGAGCAATCCAGGATGGATTAAACAAAGTAGGTGATTGATCGAATATAATTATTAATAGATTATTGTTGATTCGAAAAAAAATTGAAAGTGAGTTCCAATGTTATTCCTGGGGAGTGTCTTATAATGTATCTTGGAAAAGAGGCACCGGAAGGCATATACAGAGTTACAGGTGAAAGAAAAGGTTGATGTCGTGTCGTGCGTATCAAGAAAAGAAGATACTAGCGGAAAAGAGACTGGATTGGCATTATTTTACAAGTACATGTCGCATGCCCAAACGAATAAAGGTGTAACTTTGAAAAGTCAACTTTACAGGAGAGCAAAAAAACCGAATAAAATTTATTGGTAGTTTTAACGCAACGAATAAATTTCCGGTAGAACTGACCTCTTTTAGTTTTTATAGAGATGAAAAAGGTGCAATATTGTATTATACTGTTGTTCAGCTATTTTTAATGAAAAGCATTTTAGTAACAATGTATTGTGTCCATATTCGTCAATGAAATGCCATATTCGTCAATGAAATGTAAGTAGTAATTAGATAGAATAAAGATGTCTTACCTTATAATTTAACGAATATGCACCATAGCTGCGTTGTAAAAATTCAGGACATGTATTGAAGGCCGTAGATTCCAAAAATGGCATAAAAGCAAAAAGGGTGTTATGGCATTTTACACCTTTATTCGTTCGGGCGTGCGATGTATCTTCCTCTTCTTCTTTTTTTGTCAGCATGAGTTAAGACGCTGTTATCCGGTCGAGGCCGTTTTTTGAACACGAACGAAAGTGTTTTAAAATGTGTTTTAAAGTCTGAAAACCAATTATGTCTTATTTAAGGATCTGGCTGATAGGCGACCGTTATCAATTACACGATTAGATTAAGTTTAATAGATAGAAAAAAAAAACCCAAAGTTACCCCTTTTTGTTATGTTTTTTCAATACTATGATTAAACTGCTGATATTTAACTTTTTATTCTTGTACTTAACTAAATACATTCAATATTTCTAGTGAACTCCGTAGAATTTTGAGCTTAAGAAACACCCATGAGCAAAAATATTGATGAAAAACACGTTTTTTTGCGATCCTGCTTTTAATTGGAGCGGGATGGCTAATTGCAAACTTATGCTTGCAAGAAAGAGACGCTTGCACTTGGATAACCTGGCCTTAAATAGCATGACAATCATATCACGATAGAAGAAGAAAATAGCTAGCTCTGTGTCTACAAAAATTAGCGCCCATTTAAAAATAAACCCTATTCCCTGTTAAGACGTAATAGTAGGTGGAAATACCTCGGAGGCATCTTTTTTTTTTCATTTTACGACTAGATGTATACCATTTACCGAAACTAAAGTCATACCTCAGTAATTTTGGATAGTTCATTTAGTGCAATCATCAACTTAATACACGATTGGAATTACTTCACTCGATAGAAAATCGTCACAAAGATGACGTATTTTCATGCATTTTTAAACATTTTTCTCGGTTTAGAAGAACTTAAAATAGTTTCCGATTGTTGGTATTTATACTCACATATTCACCATTAGTTTAACTCTAGAAGTTTAACTAGTGCAATCATAAATAAAATCTAGAAAAAGTACTTTGGTTACCTAGTTGTTTTTAATCAAAAATACGGCTCACGCACACACTTTTCGGAGCGCTCGGCAATCGCGTTTCTCATAGAAAATATTCGTCTGGACCTATGGCCCCTTAAAGTAAATTGCTTTGTAAAGGTAACCCTGCACATTCTTGTACTTTCCTATTCAGGGCGCAGCGCAATCCTCAGTTCACATTTGCATGCAATTTGTATCGATTTCGAAACTAGGTACCTAGTCCCGACAGAATACCGCTGTGCTACGTTAAGTAACCTTGTGTCTATTACGTTAACGTACATTTTTTAACAATTAGTTTAGTATACTTTTAAAATATTTAAAAAGTAAGTACCATTATATGAATTAACTAATTAACTAAAACTATTAATTATATTAATTTAATTATTAATAGTTAATAATTATTAATATTAAATTAATATTAAATTATATTAATATTATTAATAGTTAATAATTATTAATAGTTATTAATTAATTATTAAACTATTAATTATTAACTAAAAATAAATGATTATGTTTAGTCAAATGTGGAGCGACGGAATGACCTTCCTAGGGGTGCAAGGAATGAGCCACCCCGAGTGGCGAAACATCAGTTCGTTTGGTGCACCCTAGCCATAGTCCTAGTCAGACCATTGCTGACTGGCTGATCTTTACACTACAGCGAGTACTACTTCGCACATTTTTGTAAGCGAAGAGCTAGCTATTTTCTTCTTCTATCGTGTCGATGTGATGATTTTCTAGTCCAGTAATTTTTCCACATGGATATCGCTACCGGGGCAGCGTCCATAAGCTCGGTTTGCGTGCAGGTGTCTCGGTATGAAGGGCAGTGAGATGGGCCATAGTCTGAGGAGTAACACCATATGATACCCCACTAAGACAGGAGCTCTACCCGCGGACATTCGAACTTCGCAGTTGCGTAAACATTTTCGTTCCAATGTTAACTCTATTACAAGGAAGTTAGGACCGAAACGGTCGTGATATATCGAAGTCCGGGCACAAAGCCAAGTTCTTTTTACTCCGGCCGGCCAAGCTAGCTATCATAAACTTTATGATCATTTGACAACTCCGAAAACCTAGTTTTACCTACTTACCTTTCGGGCCTTCTCATTGACATATTGTAGGGCACTTGAAGAAGCGCCTTGACTTTATGATAATGTTTTCTTCTAATACAGTGTTTGATCTTTAATGCTGTTCGCACATTTATCAGAGGCAAACGAGCCGAAGGAGGCGGATGAATCGAATTTTAGAATTGGTTGTATGAAATTCTACGACACCTCGCACACTTATCCGCGGCGAATCGTCAGAAGAATCGGCTCCTTCGCCGCGGACAGATATGCAGACACCCTTAGACTGAACCTCTTTTCACTAAAGGACGAACATCGAAATCGCGAAAAAAAAAACTATATTTCATACATTTTGGTTTGGCTATTGACGTTTTCTATGGAACCGCAGATGTTTTTGTTCGTTGGTCAAGTAGTAAAAGTTGTTCATCTTGATGATCTGACACACTCTCTAAAACTAAAAACCTATGTAACGCATTTATGTTTACACCCTGTATAATTTTAACCGCCCTCAAAACTGCTTCAAGATAGGTAATAATAAATTTAATAAAGAATGCTTGATTCAATAATATCGTGTCCGTGGGAGTTAAAGGGTTAAAGAAATTGCTGTGCCATATCAAGGTGTCCATCCATAGACATATTACTCTAGCAATAGACAAGCTCGTTCAAACAAACAACAAGTCACACAAAACAACACAAAATGACACATTGCGGTCTGTCATTGCCATAGTGACGAAGTGAACTCGGGAACATCAATCACAGGTGCGGACACCTCATTCAAGTGGAACATGTTGCTTCTATGAAAGGGCAAGTCTATCGCTAGAGTTTAAGTCTATGTGTCCATCATTGTCCTCTTTTTCAAAATATTTCTCTTTTCTTCAACGTTACCTTCCCAAGCCTATTATAAACCTCTTATTTCTAAACAACACTATTACCACACTATGCTATTACTTTATAACTACTATTATATTATTAACGCACAGTGAAGTAATATCAGGAACTGCTCTAAGGTCATTAAGCTACTAAGGGTAATAGATTTTTCTTCCGGGTTAGCCTGCAACGTGTTTTTACTTTCTATAGCTTCTCGTGGGAACATGGTGGGATCAGATTATATCACTTGGAGGGTGATCGGGCGTGATGGATGATGGTGGATGTGGGTTGTGCAAAAACTGCATATCTTTAGCATGCTACGTATGACAAAGCGACAAAAGAAAACCATCATGCGGTTCGCTTTCACATACGCAAAGTAACGAAAACAGAGTTTAGATTTTTGTCGTTTTATCGAGTATGGCATGCTAGGCCTACTGGAAACTGTCGGCACGATACGGAGGCGTATGGACACTCAATTTCGAGGGTACAGGTTCAAATCCGCATAGGCGACATGTGCAATGTACCACAGAGTACTATGTTCATGTATGTACCAATAAGTTTTACTAACTTATTGTAATACCGACTGGAAATTATAGGACTTATACTTTTTACCACCTGCTCTCAAACGGTGAAGGAAAACATCGTGAGGAAACACTTGCATACGCTGAAGAAGAAAGTCCGATGCGTATGTGAAGTGAAGTCTAACAATCCCCAAAATTCAAAAATGTTTATTCAAAATAATAACAAACAAATACAAAATAAAAAAAGAATTAGCGCTTTCACACACGATGACGCATTGACGGAGCGGCAGACTTCAGTCCGTCATTTGTGATCAAGGAGTTGTAAGAAACCGCACGTAGAAGCACATAGTCTTAGATATTCCGTGATACGGTGACGATGACGGACTGACGTCTGACGCTCCGTCAATGCGTCATCGTGTGTGATCCTACTTAATATAGGGTCCTTCTTAATATGCTGACACTTTTTTAAGGGATGATCAGTCCGTCAAACTGAACAACAGGACCAACAACGAAATCGCCAAAAAAAATTCTTCTGTCCCATACATCTCGTAACTACAAACCTACGCGAGCAAAATGTATGGGACAGCAGATTTTTTTTCGCGATTTCGCTGTTGGTGCCATAGAGAAAGTTCTTCAGTTTGATGGTCTGATCATCCACTTAGAAAAGTGTCCGCATATTAAGTTGGACCCTGTATAGGCAATATAGGCATTGGGCATCCTCTTTGAGGGTAGGCGTATCTGTGTGTGCCCCACAATGGGTCGTATACTAAATATCATAGAAGTAGGCTGATTAGGAAAGTAAAAGAAAGAAAAGGAATATAACGTCCGTAATAGATAAAAATCTAACAATCTTTATTTCCTACGGCGCCAAATTACCAAGAAACCGAATAAAATGTACGTAAAGAACTTCTATCCCAGACTCTCTGTACCCAATCTCAAGGTCAAGGTCATGTTACGTAACCTTGGAGCGCAATGCAGCATCCCCCACCTCCAAGTGGGAGAGGGGAGTATGAATGGGCAACCTCCCGTCTCCGAAGTACCTACGGATCGGGGACTTCCCATTGCGGAATTTCGGGCTCGCGAGCTTTTCTCGAGGGTAATTTATTAGTGTGTGTTTCTGAAATTTTATCAAGAAATATAACGTAACTTTACTCAGTTTACCTGCCTCCCACAGGAGTCTATCTTTCACAAGAATTTTGTTTCTTGAGACCTACATTTTTGGAATTCTGTGCTTGTACGGACTATAAAGATATTTTAGTTGAGTTGACACATTGTCGAAGAATACGGATCAATAAACCAGGAGGTAAATTGTTTACGTTTATGTAGAGTATCATCATCATCGTCTCAGCCGCACGGATTTTAAAAGGTTTTTCTTAGTTTAGACTTTGCAAGTATTTATTACATTATTGGTGATTAGCCCAAATAGGTTCAAATGATGTCCCTGCCTATTTACCCGCTATTTAATCTCCTTGTCCACTCCTGTATAGAGCGACAAAACTAGTTTTAAATCATTCGATACATCAAGTTTATAAAAATAAGAAGAAAAGAGAAAAGAAAGAAAGAAGAAAAAAGCGTAGTTTCTGGGAATGTTTTTTTTATGTGTGATAGGACTAAACGGTAAACATTTTGACTCCATTCTCACCTGATGTTAAGTGATGATGAGGCCAAAGATGTAGCATGCTTACCTAGAAAAATACCTATTCACTCTCGCCTTGAAGAGGTTCAGGTAGTATTGCTAAGGGAACAAGTCCATTGCCCGGGTATGTCGGAGAAAAGAGGGTAAATTCTGGGATTAAATTAAGCCGATAATGTAACTAGTAGGTTTACCTACATTTTTTAAAGCACTGCTTGTAAGCTAACTGCTAAGTACAAAAATAATCACGACTGTTACAAAACCTCCAAGTACCATCATTGTTTATTACGGTCAAATTTATTCGGCAGTCGCTAACCTTTGGTATAGTTAATTTGGATCAATTTGAATACTATAACGGTGTCGAGAGATCGTCGACACTGCGCTGCGCTGTGACCTTGTTAACTCGTTTATTATGTTTGCATCCTATTTGCTGGTTTATTTATCATCATCATCAGCTTCTAACTATAGTCTACACGTGTACTCATGTACCCGATGTATTTATACAATACACCCGCTCTCGTGGTGTGGATGTGTGCTAATTTATCTAGGTATACAATGTCAAATTTTAAGGTTTTGTGAATCTAACAGATAATTTTTTTGTCTTTATTGTCTTTACCATTACCCTAAGGGTTGGATTGGATGGAATAAATCGCCTTTTTAGACGCTATGGTCCGGTCAAGGCCGTTTTTTGAACACGAACGAAAAATGAAAAACTGTGTCTAACACCCGTATTCTTATTGACATTTCCTCACTCGAGTGGAGGACGTTTTTGACACAATTTGTATGACAAAAATGTCAAAAACGTCCTCGACTCGAGTGAGGAAGCCTCAAGGAAACAACTAAGAATACGGGTGTTAAAGTCTGACGTCTTATTTGGGCCTGTCACATACATACGAAATTCCGAATTAAAACAGGTGTTCGTATGGAGGTTCCCCTCCAGATTTGCAAACGGAATTTCAAACCTATAGCTACGGAAAACCTGTTTTCATTCGGAATTCCGAATCGGGACCTAACCTAATAGTCGAAAAATTTAAAAAATTTACTTTTTCGACTTTACTAGCCGTTAAACCGTAGTATATAAAACAAAAGCCCCCTTCTAAGTTCGTATATTGTGACGGGCAACTACGGAACCCTACCCTGCACGTGGCCGAAACGCACTTGGCCGTTTTTTTTATGTAACGAAACGACTACTATCACCAGAGATAGTAGCCGGGACCAACGGCTTAACGTGCCATCCGAAGCATGGAATCATCTTTCTTTTCAGGCAATCAGGTGATTCAGCATTGTCCTAACCAACTGGGGAAAAACAAACAAAGTAACATTTCACTAGGTGCCCCCCCCCCGTGGGAATGGAACTCACGACCTCGGTGTCAGAGCCCAATGCTCTTAACAATTAGACCAAGGAGGCAGTAGCTGATATACGAAAGAAGATATTGTAGCTGGGTTTCTGCCCTTCCCGAAAACGATATTGATCGTGAGTTTAAGTATTGTACAGGGAGTAAAAAAAAAAGTCTGACAAAATTCGATATTGGTCCCATAGATAAAGTTGTTCATTTGGTGGTCTGATACTCCCCTTAAAATAGTTTCAGCTAATTTTGTTAGACCTTATACAGGTGAAATTGATATCATTAGCATCCTTTTAAACTAAGAGTCTACCCATCAAGCAGATGGGGACAGCAGATTTTTTTTTGCTCCGTTTGGTTTGCTCCCATAGTAAAAGTTGTTCAGTTTGATGAGTGGACTCTTAGTTTAAAAGGATGCTAATGATATCAGAGCCAACTTCGAAATCGCGAAACAGAAAATCAACTGTCCCATACATTTGAGTCGAGTTGGTACTCGTACAGTTTTGTAGGTATGAAACTGGCGTTTTTTTTTCGAGATTTCGATGTTGTCTCTGTAGTGAAAGTTGTTCAGTTTGGAAGCGACCCTTGAACAGGGTTTTTTATACCTTGCGTAATTAAATGTAAGCCTCGTAAGCAAACCCCCATTTACGCATCCGACCACATTTACTGCACCTTGCGTCCCTTCTTTACTACGCTACAGTAATATTATAAGAGATAAGTGTACTTTTTGCAACCATCAGCAGCAAGGCTGATTCAGTGTTTATGGGGTGTAGAGCATCTCTGTGATGGGGATGGACCAGGTCTGCCTGCATAACTTCAGTCGGTTTAGGAGTTACAGACGTTTAAAGGTCTGGAAAAAAATTACGAACAGCTGCAGGGCTGATCGTATGATATTATTGTAGTATGCACTGTAGCCATGTTAACAGTCCAAAAACTGACATGGTTCATCAGTCGGTTTCGGAGTTACTGACGTTCAAAGGTCTGACCTTTGAACGGCTGTATCTCCTAAACCGACTGGCAGTTCATGTCAGTTTTTGTACTTTTCGTATAGCTACAGTGCATACTACAATAATATCATACGATCAGCCTTGCTGTGGATCGTAATTTTTTTCCAGACCTTCAAACGTCTGTAACTCCTAAACCGACTGAAGTTATGCAGGCAGACCTGGTCCATCCCCATCACAGAGATGCTCTACACCACATAAACACTGAATCAGCCTTGCTGCTGATGGTTGCAAAAAGTACACTTATCTCTTAGTCTATAAGAACAGGTTCTGCGTCCGCGCCGCTTCCTGCGCTGTGTTAGTTTACCGTTGCGCTTGCGTCGATGCGAGGTCACTAATTCCGATAACTATGTTTATTATGTTATGTACTTAGAAAAAGTATACCTATGTCTAGAATGAGCCTCACTGTTTTACCGTATAAAACAAAAGGGGCCAGGTTTCGTAGGTTGCGTGCGTGAGGCGCCATACAAATTATGTATAAGTGCGTGTATATGTATAGGGTTTAGGAACCAGTACTGGTTCCAATTTTTTTCGACGTTTTCGTATCTTCGACTGTCAATCTTGACATATAACTTTATCTAAGGTTATGTAGTCGCTGTGCTCGCGACTTCGTTCGCGTGATCTAATAAGTATTTATTTACACAGGTTGGATTTATACATGCCGTGTGGCTTCGGCTTAGAATGTACCACCCCAATTCTTCCCGTGGGTGTCGTTCGAGGCGACTAAGGGATTCAAGATTTCTTATGCAGTATCTATGTGGGCGAAAGGCTAGCCACATCTCACCACATGACACGGCATTCCATCCCGAAACATAAATTGCTATAGGTACATTGACTTACACTCTAGCGATAGACAGGCCCTTTCATAGAAGCAACATGTTCCACTTGAATGCGGTACACGCACCTGATTGATGTTCCCGAGTTCACTAAGTCACTACGGCAATGACAGACCGCAATGTGTCATGTTGTGTTGTTTTGTGTCACATGTTGTTTGTTTGAACGAGCTTGTCTATCGCTAGAGTATATGTCAGTGTTCCTATAGGTATGTGAGCATTTTGCTACAACTACATTCTTGAACAGAATGTTGGTAGTTGTAGCAATGCTTCTGACCAGCCCGATAGGGATTACTGTCGTGAGTTTATTTATGTATGTGTATGTGTGGATCAACACATTAATAAAGTGTCTGATTTTGTATAGTAGTGATTGTTTTGAAGTATCGACAGTTTGGTACTTTGCAATGGGATACATACGCCATTCCGAAACACTTTTTATAGAAACTCGTTTCCCCGATGACGTTTAACCGATAGATTGATTTAGCGATTATTCATTTCCTTGACTATTTGTTTTGCCGATGGTCATTACACCGATGGTTCGTTTCACCGAAAGTCGTTTCCTAGATGAATGCTTTGACTGATGCATTGTTTTTCCCGATTGCGCCAGAAGGAGGGTAGTTTGGTAAGTTTGTATGTAGTATGTATGTATGTATATATTTATGTACGTATGTATGTAAGTATGTAATAGGTAGTATGTATAATACGTACCTACGTACATATGAATGTAATAAAATGTATAATACGTACGTACGTATGTATGTAATAGTATGTATAATAAGTACGTATGTATGTATGTCATTATTCAGAAAAGTGGCCGCAATTTTGAACTTTGTTGTTCTTCAACCGATTGCTTCCAAAATCTGTATCTTGCGGTTTCTGTGGTTACTGAACACGGATCCGTAGTCAGAATTTAGAAAAATGGCCGCCATCTTGAACTTTTTTGCTCTTCAACCAATTGCTTCCAAAGTCGATACCTAGGCGTTTCTGCGATCTCTTAACACGAATCTGACGTCAGAATTCAGAAAAGTACCAGCCATCTTGAACTTTTTTCTTTTTCAACCGATTGCTTCCAAAATCGATATCTGGGAGTTTCTGTGGTCACTGAATACGGAACTGAAGTCAAAATTCAGAAAAGTCGCCGCCATCTTGGATTTTTTTGTCCTTCAACCAATTGCTTTTGCGATTTTGGAAACAATCGGTTGAAAAACAAAAAAGTCCAAGATGGCGGCCACTTTTCTGAATTTTGACTTCGGATCCGTGTTCAGTGACCACAGAAACCACAGATATCGATTTTGGAAGCAATCGGTTGAAAAACAAAAAAGTACAAGATGGCGGCCACTTTTCTGAATTTCGACTTAAGATCCGTGTTCAGTGATCACAGAAACTCCCAGATATCGATTTTGGAAGCAATCGGTTGAAAAAAAAAAAGTTCAAGATGGCGGCCACTTTTCTGAATTTCGACTTAGGATCCGTGTTGTGACGATTAAAACACCCACGACCAGAAAACCCACGACCAAAACACCCACTATCAAAACAACCACGACTAACACACGACCAGACCACCCACGATCAAAACACCCACTATCAAAACACACTCGATCAAAACAACCACGATTAAAACACCCACGACCAGAAAACCCACGACCAAAACACCCACGATCAAAACACCCAACAAACTATATACCGACCAAGCCACCAATAAACCAACCTCCCAAACCCACGAACTGATGCTCGCGAAATCAATCCATCGGTTAAACGTCATCTGGGAAATGAGTTTTCGGTGAAACGAACCATCGGGGAAATGTGCTTCAAAGAAATGAATAATCGCTCAATCAATCTATCGGTTAAACGTCATCCGGGAAACGAACTTCTATAAAAAGTGTTTCGGAATGGCGTATGTATCCCCTTTGCAATAGTATCGTTAGTATTGTTTCAGATCGTTAATTTTATCGATAGATTATACGTCATGAGCAGCAATACTATGGATTAGTATAGTATTGCACTCCTTCAACAGTGATGCCATGTTCCGAGCTATCGATAGTATTAACTCTAGCAGGGCCAATTGGTTCATACCCCGGAACAGTACAACCTAAACCCAAATCGTCTAAACAACATGTTAAAAACATGATTTGTTAGAAACTTGGCGCAGGACACCCCGCTTTAGATTTCACAAAAATAAGGCGCTGGAGACACCGGCTTTAGTGATACATGTGCATACAAAGAGTTTGATAGATATTAACCTTTTTTTTTAATCCAATGAGGAAGACGCGTAGGTAAATCGTGCGTGCCATTAAATTATGTTGAAGCCTTGAATGTTTTTAACCGCCAAATACCTTCCTAGAAGCTGTAGGCTTTATTTTAACCAATAACTTAATAATATTTTAGCTTTGTCATATGGCGTGGCATGGCGAACTTTTCTATAAAATTCTTCTGAAAATCAGGCATCAACAACTTAGATCGAACATAAATATTTACCTGATAAAGAGGGAACAATAATTGTTGTAGTATAATTATTATACACTTTCTAATCAAATTGCCATTTTAGATACCTAGCTACTACCCACATATTTTCGCAACTTTCTCTTGTCCTTTTTTTAAGGAAAGGAGATTTTATGCAAAATCCGGCTTTGATTTCACATTTTGATTAATTGGAACAGTATGATAAGTTTGTTGACGACCCATAGCTCAGTTCATTTGGTAGAGAAGAGAACCTACATGCTGATCCGAGGGTCGCGGGCTCGAATCCCGTTAGAGTCCAGTAAAAGAAATTAGTGTCAGATGCGAATTTAAAAGACGCTGCAAGATGTTTATATTTTAGTACTTTTTTAGTTGGTTTTGATTTTTTGTTAAAATTTCTTCGGATAACAGTAAAAAAAAAAAGAAAAAGAAAAATAAACTTGACTCGTGAAGGATTTGAACCTCCGCCCTCCGATGATCAAATTATAAATTATATCGGCGCTCTAACCTACTGAGCTAACGAGTCTTGCTTCGTGATGGCTAAAAACACGATTGGTATCGACCGTCCTACACGGAACTTCTCACAAAACAAAACATTTTCAAACTTATTCCTATAAGATCTTTGATGGTGATATTCCGAGAGCGAAAATGCGCGCTGCATACAAACGTACTATGGTGATATTTTCAATACTAACCAATTAAAGTCAATGAAATTTTGCAGAAACAATCTAGAAACAAATCTCTATGTATGGAGTCAGATTTTCGTTAAAATATACAGTTTCAATGCTAGGATTAATTTAAGATTTGTATGGAAATCTTTGAGGCACTGTAACTTCAAAACTATACATTTTAACGAAAATCTGACTCTATACAAGCACAGAAATTTGTTTCTAAATTGATTCTGAAAAATTTCATTTAGTTTAATTGGTTAGTATTTAAAATATCACCATATTTCGTTTGTATGGAGCGCGCTCCGAATTATATCCTCTTAAGCGTCACAAATTGTAGCTGATCTGACGTCATTGCGATTCATAATATTCAATGAAGTCGCATCAGCGCATGCGCAATGCCCTCAAAATTCTAAAAATCCTTAGACTTCATGAGATTTGCAAAATCCGGCCGCAATCCTGAGAAGAGTCCAAAAGTCCTGGAATATCAGGACATATTCTGAGATATGGTAACCCTACGCTAGGGGCAAATATTTGTATGGCGAACACTAGAACGGGTGAACATGAATATTATGAATATTTTGTACCAGAGTCATACAGGGTGTAAGTGACAGCCTAGCAAATATTGAAACGGTGAACTCAGACCATAAAACTGAACAACTTTCACTATGGAGCCTAACTCAGGAAACGCGAAAAATAAACGAAATTATTTTAAAAAACAAAAAACCCGACTGCATAAAAACTATTAACTGAAAAGAAAAAAACAAGCTTCTTAAATCAGCTATAATAACTTTGTTTGAGCAAATTAATACAATTTGAATGTTATTACTTATTAGGTAGGTATTGCATTGCGATACCTACCTAATAAGTAATAACATTCAAATTGTATTAATTTTTTTTGTTTTTTAAAATAATTTCGTTTATTTCATACTTTTTAGTCTTGTGTCAAAATGGTAGCATAAAAGTACTATAATATATATATATTTGGAATCTGCTCTTCACCAGCTTTCATTTGATACCCATATTGTAATTTTTTACGATCAAAAATTATTCTTCCCCCTCTCTTTTTTAAATTGCAGACTCCATATTGAAATAAGGTACCCTATGTCACTCTCACCATTTTTACGAATCTAACGACACCTCATACGTTCAAATCCATCAAGCCGTTTAAGCTGTAGGGCGTGCCAAAGAAATAGACATACAAACATACATAGGTACATACATACATACATACATACATACTTACATACATACATACATACACACATACCTATGTACATACGCTCGAAAAACATAACCCTCCTTCTGTCGCAGTCGGGTAAAAATCAGCTGTCCCATACAAAACTGCTGTACCTAACCTACCCGACTCAAATGTATGGGACAGCTGATTTTTTTCGCGTTTCCTGAGGAAAGCCCATACTGAAAGTTGTTCTGTTTGATGGTCTGAGTTCACCGATTCAGTATTTGCTAGGCTGTCACTTACACCCTGTATGTAGTACCTATTCTAGGGGGTGTAAGGAAAAGTATCATTAACCTTTCAACCTCATGCTCTACCCATCAAACTGAACAACATTTACTAGGGAAGCAAACTTGTCAGCGTAAAAATAAATCTGCTGCTCCATACGTTTGAGTCGAGTAGGTATTGCAGTTTAGTATGGAACGCAGATTTTTATTGCGCTGACAGGTTTGCTCCCATAGTAAAAGTTGCTCAGTTTGATGGGTAGAAGTGCCGTGCAAGTCCCGCCCGAGACAAATTTTTCAATCTTTAATTTGATCAGTGGTTTTATTTAGGGTGTACGTATCAATGGTGTGTCAATCCAGTCACGGAACTTTTTTATATATATAGAATATTATTATTTTGAGCTAGGTAACTATAAAATAAACAAAGTGCACTCAAACATCGACTACACCAATAAATAAATCAATAAACCCCAATTGATGAAGCCAATGTTGACATTTAAAACGGTATTAAAGCATTATCTCGCACCCACATACACCCACATACCTACAGATTACAGACAGACAGACAGACAGCCTGGGAACTGGCACGGACGATAATGCATTCCATGCAACTGGATTTTGTATTGAATTAAAATCTTTTTGTTAGTTGGCCTTGCAGTCCGCTTGAAACGATTTGATAGTTGCAGCAAGCTGACCACCCCAAAAGGTATTATGATTTTGAGTCAGCTTCGAAAACCTTTGCTGATAATCTCTACCACCTACAAAGAAGGAGAATCTGGATTTTTGTATTATGTACAGGGTGTAACAGAATATCTAATACTTAAGGGGGTGCTTCAGACCATCAAACTGAACAACTTTCACTATGGAGCCAACTTAGAAATCGTGAAAAAAAAATCAGCTGTCCCCATTGAGTAATTTTATGTATAGAGCAGACAACGCGAACAAAATCTGTGCACCATGATCAGCAGTGTGGGGCGCGTGCTGGGAGCGTCAGGCTGCGACGAGCGCCTGGCACAGGCTATGGGTTAGAGCGCGTGCACCCTAACGCGTGTTACAAAACATTACTTCTCGGTAGCTTCTTTAGTTGACATAGTACCTCAATGGCTGTCCCATACATTTTAGTCGAGTCGGTAGAGTTTTGTATGGGACAGCTGATTTTTTTTTCGCTATTTGGAAGTTGGCTCTATAGTGAAAGTTGTTCGGTTTCATGGGCCGAAGCACCCCCTTAAGTATTACTAGGATGTTTTGTTACAACCTGTGTACCTAGATAAGTAACTAAGTATGTTTTGTTTGTAGATAATAAGAAATGAATTTAAGGATAAATATGGGGTATTTTTTAATAATAGTGACGGTTTTGTAGGAGACGATCGAAAACGCGAAAAAGAAATTTGTTGTTTCATACAAAACTGCAGATCTTACCACAGAGTTTCGACAAGGGTTAGTATTACTATACCTACTAATAACGTATTTGTATGGGGACTTGTTTCACAATCCCCTTAATTTTTTTGCGAAAATAACCTGACGATATATAAAAAAAGTTAGCAATCAATTATAATTTTAAACAAAAACCGGATGTTATTTGAAACCCTCTCCATTTTACCGTATTTCAAAATCTAAAAGCTGTCACAAACAATTTGGTTGGGCGCCAAGCCGTCTGCCCTACATACTGTGTTTATTTCTATCCTTGAGAGAAACTCTATATGTTTCCTAGACATACGATATTCAAAACACATAATTTTAAACTGCTAATAATTAGTTGCTATTTTGTTTGAAGGACAGTTTATTTTGGTAATTCTGCATTCCCTAGGATTTCTAGGGATCCTAGATTCCTTTCAGGGAAATACATTGTAACTCACTTTCTAGCTGTCGCTGTAGCTTCACTTAATAAACTTAGGTAAGTATTTCAAAGTTTAATTGAACTATGAAGCGCTCGTTGGCGCAGTGGAGCTTCGGCATTGGAAACGATCACCGAAGATAAGCAACGTCAGGTCCGGTCAGTCTTTGGATGGGTGACCGTTTAGTGGTATTCACAGAGTACTTTGTGGTGGTATTTCATCTCGAGCGTTTCCGTGCTTCAGAAGGCACGTTAAGCAGTTGGTCTCGGATAGTTCCGTCAGATGGCGTTGTAACTATTCGTTAAGCCAGGTCAGAGGCTATTGAGGCGACTTGAAAATTCTCTGACAGCAAGTTGACCACTACCTTGCCTCCACCAACACGCACTGGGCCCGCGTGGTGGAGTATGGCCCACTCCCTCTCACCCTTATTCGTGAGAGGAGGCCTTTGCCCTGCAGTGGGATTCTATAGGCTATAACTAACTAACTAACTAATTGAACTCTAATTATAATCTGTGAATATTGTGCAAGTTTCCGATTGATTATTGATTTACAAGATCGATAACGTATTATGACTATACAGGCATTTTTTAAGTTATATTTTGTATCTGAGATCATCATACATAATCATTGTCTGAAATGAAGTAATAATCAATGCCCATTAATTGATATGATTGAATGGGATGTAACAGCCTTCGATCAAAGGTTACATCTGATATTATCCATCCATCAGTTACACAGCCACACAAATTATCTGTCGACAAAATTGATATGACTAATTTTAGTTATTTATATCAATCAATGGTCAATAATAATATTCAACCCTTCTACAATTACTCTTCAGGTTCGAGGGTAGTCAGAGTTCACTTTTAGCATTTTTACTTAGGTCAATCCAAAGCAAACATAAATAACGGACTTTCGCCAAAAAGAAAATCTCGTTAGGTAGGTAGTTGATATGCCTACATCGCAGCAAGGTCTAGGTCATGTTTCTAGGTCTAGTGGTTAGGTATTACGTAAGTCTAGGGGTGTGGGGTGCCGTTTCCGGGGTCAGACTTTGTTATATTACGACATTGTTTAGAAGAGTTGTATGCTTAAACGGTGAAGGAAAACATCGTAAGGAAACCTACTGGTACTGCATGCGCTAAAGAAGAAATTCCGATGCGTAAAGAATAAATTCCGATGCGTGTAGGTATGTGAAGTATACCAATCCGCATTGGGCACGTTGGTGGACTTACGCCCATCTCCTTGACTTAATCCCTGCAATGGGAGGTATACAGGCTGATGATTAATATACTGCCGAGCGTGCGGAGAGGAGTTGAAAACCATGGCACATATCCTATGAGAATGCGATGACTTGGCGGCTAGACGCATGTGCCTCCTTGGTGATGGATATCTAAAACATGGAGATTACAGGTTTCTTCCCCTGAACGGTCCTCCCTCGTTTACCATGTTTTTGAAGAGTGAAGAAAATAAATGTCTAGGAGTCAACAAAAGATTTACGTCGAAGTGTTACTGGATTGCCAGACGCTGTTATAAGATAAGATATTAAGGACATTATGTTTAACCTTAACCACTACAATTAATTAACAAACCACAAATAACATTAACTATCAGTAATGTGCACGCATGTAGGTTGTACCCTTGGAGTATCCTTGTCTTTTTATAGCGGAGGCTATAGTGATTGTGTCGATACTGCTGACTCATGGAGAGAGATGAATATGATTTATTATCTCAATGTTCTGATGAAATTGAGCTTTTTTATTAGGGAAAATTTAGGTTAGAGCTTCTGGTACAAAGAATATAATTATTTAGAAAAACAAAAAACCCGACTGCATAAAAAACTATTAACTGAAAAGATAAAAACAAGCTCCTTAAATCAGCTATAATAAAATGTGTTTGAGCAAATTAATACAATTTGAATGTTATTACTTATTAGGTAGGTATCGCAAACGGGGACAAAGAAAAATGACCTATTTGTTGGTTATTGGTTTGTCCCCGCCTGCAATCCTTAAAAACCATGCATCAACCAACCAACCATCACGAAAGCAGTGCCTTAAAAACCATGTCCCTTTGTCGCCTCGGAGCCACAGACTTAAAAGAAGAAGCAGACGTAATCTCGTCTAATCATGAGTGAAGCACCCATTTCTTTTGTGTGCGTGCTGTCACACGGTAGTCGGTACATAAGGTGACGGGTTGTAACACCTGCGCCTCTGTGCCTGCGCCTAGAGCTAGTTCATCTGTGTGAGTGTAGGTCCCTTTTAGAACAAACGAGATTGTATTACCTTGCATGCTTCACATCTTAGTGCAATATTCGGTCCGTATTTCTTTCAGGTCCGTGCTCGGGGTGGAGTTTTTAGTTCAGTTTTATTCAATTCTTCAGCCAGTTCTAGCAAAATAGGCAATAAGCCCCTCTTTGGAGGAGGTCCATGCCATGGTCCGTGGATTTCTTTGCTTATAATACGAATGTTGATTAAAAAAATATCGCAACCACTACCTAGTTACTAACAAAAATTAAAATCCACTTACGTAACTCCATAGTCCATAGCTCACTCACTGTAATTCGACTCTTGCCCATATACCGGAACGCAACAATGAATTGTATCTTTAACTGTTGATCCTTAATCCGTTGGCATAAAGGCTATTATGGTTTGATGTATTTACTATTGTTATAAGTTCGTTTTACGAAGGCTTGTGGATTAGGGGGTATTGAAGCCTATGTGGTAAGTGTTAGGAGTTATGTTGGAGACTTGGCTAGTTGGACGAGGCTTCAGACTGCTATTGACCTAGCAAGGTCGATGATTTATCCGTGGAAAGGATACCTAATTCACAGTTTTTGAGGGCAGAGAAAGTGTGTTAATTCTGGCATTGTTTAATGACTAATAGGTTGCGATGTAGAGTTGATTTCAGATAATATGATAGAATGATTTAGTTTTCCTTTGATAGCATTATGTCCAATTCGTTAATTGTCTAGCGGGCTCAAGATGCCCAATTTGCTCAACGTCCGATTCGCAAATTGTTTTTCATTTTCGCACCGCAGATCACCATTATCGTAGGCATATTTGGTATGGCTTAATCTAAGAGCCTCTACTTTACTTCGGTAGCTACCTACCTAATTTTACCCCGCTCTAGTGTAGGTAGTTAGGTTAGGTACCTAATAGAGTCTAGTGGACCTCTAGGGGTAACATTTTTAACACCATTTGAGCCTGGACTCCCATGAAGGAAGGATAAAATAAAATATAGTGCGGCGTATTTTTCTTTCTTAGAAAAGACAAGATTTTTCAATACACAGGTCCAAAAAATGTTATTAAAGTATCTTTAAGAAGTGCGTGTCTTAAAAATCTTAAAATTGTGTGGTTCTCGTTATTTCATTACTTTGAATAGGTACCTACCTACTTGTATCGATAGAATATAAAAAAGAATAGCACCTTGCGGTACCTACTCGTCCACTAAATAACTTTCAGCCAGTTAATGAACCTTTAAGTACTTACCGGTTTTGCCAAGTTTGTAATGTTAAAATATAGCATGTCATTAGCAATTCAATAGCTTACAATGATTTAGTGTCGTTTAATTACTGTCGTAGTATTACGAGCATTGACACAGACAGGTACCTATTTTAGGGTATGACCATAACAATAATTCATCTGTCGTCGCTGAAACTTTGCAGTGTGATAAAGTAAAGTATATCTAGGTTAAATTTTTTCCGGTCCTAGATTATTTGTCAACCATAATCTTTAAGTATAATTTACTTTGTCAAACTGCAAAGTTTCAGCGATAGATGAATTATTGTTAGGGGTCCATACAAGTAAACTCTAAAATGATTGGACTATATAGGCAGAACGTGATTGTGCCGCATACAAAATAAAATGTTTATTGATACTTAATCGAAAATGATTTTTGAGAAAATAAAAATTAAGGTTTAAGTATTAGGTAGGTAGAGATCTATGTTACCTAATTTAACCATTGTATCGTAAAGTTATTAAACTGAAAAAAAAACGCCTAAATGAAAACCATCCATATTTACTTTTTGTGCAAGAAGTTAAAAAAAATCTTCCGCAAAAAATTTTATCAACCAAACAACCAAACTATTTTCACAATATTTTAGCTATTTTTAAGCCTTTTACTGACATCTATCTTCACTATTAATTAACTAAGATCCCACGTTCTTGACATGTAGCTTGTTGTAGTTTTATAAACATAAGCTAGATGGCGCAGTACGTCAGGTTGCGTGCGGGCCTAAGCTCGTACTTTGTTATGTTCTATTTCGACAGATGGCGCTCTTGTACGAAATGTAGTTACTACTTTGAGAAATTTTTCATGTTCTATTTTGGTTGCGTCTCTCTCTCTATTGCTTTTCCTGATGAGGAATCGTTCAGCCGTCAGTCTTCCTCATCATCTACAACCTGAATCCACCCACTCTCTGGGTAACTATATGAGTCTTTAATATTTTTTATGGGGACCTTTTTTAAGGGGATGATTAGACCGTCAAACTGAACAACTTTCTCTATGGGACCAACATCGAAATCGCGAAAAAAAAATCAGCTCTTCCATACATAACTGCAAACCTACTCGAGCCAAAAGTTTGGGACAGCTGATTTTTTTATGCGATTTTGATGTTGGTCCCCTAGAGAAAGTTTTTCAGTTTGACGGTCTGATCATCCCCTTAAAAAAGTGTCAGCATATTAAGAAGAACCCTGTATCAGCCCTGTATTAAGATTCTATTTGCATATGCCACCTTCATCTGTCCTGAGCATCTTGCGCCCAAGTTTCCTCGACTTTCTTTATATCTTCAACCCATCGTGCCGCCACGTCGGACGACACTTCCTTACCTTCCCTCCTCGGCCCCACTCGAACAATGCTTTGCTTCATCTGCCGTCACCTTGAGTCACCATGTGACCTGCCCATTTCCATTTGAGCTCCATGACTCTGTTACTGACATATCTGACCTTCGTACGGCGTCGGATTTCCGTATCTGTAAGGTCGAACAAAATTAGCTGAAACTATTTTAACTATTTTTAGACCATCAATCTGAACGACTTTCTCTGTGGGGCCAATATCGAAATCACCAAAAAAATACAGCTGTCCCATACAGTCGGATCTTGTTAGGTTTACAGTTTTGTATGGGACAGCTGATTTTTTTCGTGATTTCGGTATTGGTCCAATGGACAAAGTTGTTCAGTTTGATGGTCTTTAAAACAATCACGTGAAACTCTAAACTACTTACGAGTACATTGGCAAAACTGCTTTTCTACTTAATTAATTAATACTGATCATTTTCATACGTATACTCTCCACATAACGAGAGGTTGGCTGAATTGTGATAACACTTCGGATGCCATTAAACAAAAATTGAATTGAATTGAATTGATGTAATTCCAATAAAAAAGGTAGGTAGTAAGGAGGTAGACTGGGGAAATAGTACTAGATACGCAGAGGAACGATATAAAAAATTTGACCTGTTATTAGGGATAGTCGGTAGAAAGATGATGATGATGAAGTGACAATAACTTTGTGTTTAAATCTACTATACTCTATACCAGTGGTATACTGGCATATGAATACATGATAATAGTACCGTATAGAAGCGAAACTATGGTTGGCGAGTCATTGGGGATCTACACCTACCTCCTAGCGGTTCACCCCGTTCAACGGCATCACAAGCTACCTAGTTTGAACGATCTGACCGACCGACCTACCGGCTGAACGATCCCCTACAGCGGTGTGGTAGGCTCCGCAAGGAGCCGCCTGGCTCGCGACCACCCTCCTGCCGGAGTCTGGCGCCAAGTAGCTTGCTGCGTTCCGTCAGTGTACAGGAGTGCCAGTGCACTTCTGGGTAAGCTCGCTACATCTTCGACCCCATCTTTGTCCTGAGGACTAGATAGAGGTCAAGAGCTAACCCATAAATAATAAAAAAAAAATTAAAAAAAAATCGTTTCGTTTCTATACTTTTAATGTACAATTATTATCTAATTATCATTCACATGGTACAGGCTGAATTCAAAATACTTTGTTTACAATAATAATCGACCACCCATCTAGATAGGTATAACAGATATTGAATACCATCACCACATCCTTCGAAACCCCAATTATATTGGATCTCATACCAATGGGAAATAAACTATAAATTATGGTTTATTAATACTTACGTGTCTAAACGGATGAGCTATTTATATTTCTGGTGTAGGAATCTTTAGAATCTTTACACATGATCGGATATTATACGAGATAAGTGTACTTTTTGCAACCATCAGCAGCAAGGCTGATTCAGTGTTTATGTGGTGTAGAGCATCTCTGTGATGGGGATGGACCAGGTCTGCCTGCATAACTTCAGTCGGTTTAGGAGTTACAGACGTTTAAAGGTCTGGAAAAAAATTACGAACAGCTGCAGGGCTGATCGTATGATATTATTGTAGTATGCATTGTAGCCATGTGAACAGTGCAAAAACTGACATGGTTCATCAGTCGGTTTCGGAGTTACTGACGTTCAAAGGTCTGACCTTTGAAAGGCTGTGTCTCCTAAACCGACTGGCAGTTCATGTCAGTTTTTGTACTTTTCGCATAGCTACAGTGCATACTACAATAATATCATACGATCAGCCCTGCAGCTATTCGTAATTTTTTTCCAGACCTTTAAACGTCTGTAACTCCTAAACCGACTGAAGTTATGCAGGCAGACCTGGTCCATCCCCATCACACAGATGCTCTACACCACATAAACACTGAATCAGCCTTGCTGCTGATGGTTGCAAAAAGTACACTTATCTCTTAGTCTAGGAGAGAAAGTTGGTAGATCTCCATGATAAAATCTATTATAGTTTAAGACGCTGTTATCCGGTCGAGGCCGTTTTTTGAATACGAACGAAAGTGTTTTAAACTGTGTTTTAAAGTCTGAAAACCAATTACTTATGTCTTATTTAAGGATCTGGCTGATACACGTTCTCAATTACACGATTAGATTAAGTTTAATAGATAGAAAAAAATCCCTAAGTTAGGGGAAAGGTGTACAAGATGATCCCCTTAAGGGAAAATGCTCGTAGTTTAAAAAATATTCGGTTTAATTCTGAAGTTTAAGCGATTAATGATAGCAAGTTTATCTGTCTACCTGTTATCATACTCAAAATGTTGAATTTAGTGATATTTCATTATTATATTTAAATTTTTCTAAAACCCTACGAAAGGATCATCTTGGACACCCCGGTATCCAAGATGATCCCTAGGGTATGGGCAAGATGATCATGCCCCTTTTTAAGGAAAATTATATGTTTTTGTGGAATTAAATGTTATCTCAAAGAACTAGTCTCAAGCTGAGCCAGCCTTCTTAATACTCACAAAATAAGTAATAACAACCATTATTATAATAAAATCAATCGTATAGTGTATAATTTTAGCAAGATTCTAAAATACCGTACTTAATCTCATACACCCGAGAACAGGATCATCTTGCCCCAATTTCAACTTTTTTAGTCTTTGTTCGATAACATAATTTTTATGCTTTCTGTTGTTACCATACCATTCAAAATACTAAATAGGGACATTATATAAAGCCACTTACACAACAATCTTTGTTATTGACTGCCTAGATCAAAAGTTACCTAAGCTTAAAATCAACCCTACCTTAGATCAAAGTCACAAAATTTATGTTTTTTTCCATAAAAATTTACTCGTCTGTCACATCGCCATGACGAATTCACTGATGCGAGGGGGTATCGGGGGCTACGTTTTACCAAACAAAACAACCAGATAGGGTTTATAGTTTCGCTTGAGAGGGATCATCTTACCTCAAGGGATCATCTCGTACACCTTTCCCCTACCCCTTTTTGTTACCTATGTTTTTTCAATACTATGATTAAACTGCTGATATTTAACTTTTTATTCTTTTACAAATAAATACATAATATAATAATAATATTCTAAATACATTAAATATTTCTAGTGAACTCCGTAGAATGTTGAGCTTAGAAACTCCCATGAGCAAAGATATTGATGAAAAACACGTTTTTTTGCGATCCTGCTTTTAATTGGAGCGGGATGGCTAATTGCAAACTTATGCTTGCAAGAAAGAGACGCTTGCACTTGGATAACCTGGCCTTAAGCCCTATTCCTGTAGATCATTTTTCGATGTTTTATGTTTGATTAATAATTTTATCTTTCTTTTCCAGGTAAGTCCAAGTCATCCAGATACTGTCGTGTCATTTAGTAAGTATTACTTATAGGTAGTACCTACTTATTTATCAACATCTAAATAAAACTCTCTATAATCTCACGCCTTTCATTCTTAGTGGGGTAGGAAGAGACTAGAGTACCTACGCCAAACTAAAGGCATGTCCTAGCTACTTTAATAATTTAAGGGCCTAGCACGAGTATCACGACAAAGCTCTGTCGCGCCTCTTTCTCTCGCTCGCATTTGCGCAAACCATGAAGAACAAAGGACCGTAATAATACTGGCAGAATGTTGTCAACGAAAAATATAAGTAGGTAGGTATACCTAAGTAGGTAATGTTAGGTGTCGGAGCTCGGACACACCTATACTATAGTTACTCCATTCCCAATAGCAACGAAAATTTAAGGCTATTTAAAATTACAGAAACAGAGATTTGAAACACTTAGGGCCTGTTTCACACTTATGACTCAGTTCTTGTTAGCTTATCCGACTGATATTTTGACATATATTCATACAAAATACGTCAAACTTACTCAGAAGTGGTGAAACAGGCCCTTAGGTACTCTCACTTATTCTTAGAACAGCTTTATTAACGTCCAAGATATGTCGGATTCGGATAGTACATTTTTATGATAAATAAATTATATTTGCTAATCACATAGAGGTAAGTATCCATGTATACTCTAAGGCTAATCAGAATTGGCCGGAAAGCTAAACATGAATCGGAAAATCTCGTCGTCCTTATTTGGAACGAAGTTTAGAGAAGAAATAGAACGCATATTTCACCCTGAAAGAAATAGAGCACCCTGCTAGAAAGAGATATAATTCTCTTGATTTGTCTTCTCACCAAATTAAGCAGTGATGCTATTGTGATTGTGGAGGTGGAATGGAACCCCTTTGCACCAACTTTAATAAATTGTTGAAATTATAAATTACCTATACTAATGCATCATTTTGACACCATACGGGATAGGGGTGATTGGCCCCGTGATGCATGATAATTAGGGCCAATATAGGCGTATGGGTTTTATTAACTCTGTTTCTCCTGTGTATAAATCAAAAGTGTAATAAGAAATTGTGTCAATTCTTATTATGAAGCCATCAACATCTCTGGCTTTTCCACAGAAAAAGAATGTAGGTAATATAGAACTGACTTAAAATTAATACCTACTATAGTCGCGAAAACAAGCGAGTGAAAATCTATGTTGTTTGTCCCTTTCTGCCTATGCAGTATTTCAAGTACGTATCCAGAATTTTGTTTTGACATTTAAATTTCGGGGGGGGGGGGGGGATATTCATATAAAACCAATGAAAAAGTAAGTGCTGTAATCACTTTTCCATACAAATATTCGGATTTCGGGGGGAGGGATAAATCCCACCTATCCCCCCCCCCCCTCCCCCCCCTAAGGAACATCGGTCAAAAAAAGATAAATTATTTTGGACCTCCCATACGATGTAAAATGTGCTGATCGATTTTCTATGGGAGGTTGAAAAATTTTCTCGTATTTCGATCAATGTCCTCAGGGAAAGTTGTTCAGATTCTCGGTCTGGCTGAATACACCCTTAATGTTTCGTTAGGTACTAATTAAAAACTAGTGGCTCTCAAAAAAAGCCGTGGTGGTCCAGTGGCGAGTAACCTTGCCTGCCGTGCAGGAGGCGATGGTTCGATCCCCGTCCAAGCCGACTCGTACCAATGAGTTTTTCGAAATTTATGTACGATTTGTTACACCACTGGCTTTTCGGTGAAGGAAAACATCGTGAGGAAACCTGCATGCTTCAATTTCGAGGCGTGTATTGTACCCACTGTCCATTATAAGTGGCGACGGGCTCACTCCCCGTCACACTGGACAGAGTTTCGGTACTACTGGTGAAACGTGGATGTTCTGAGGTTTCAGAATATCTCTGACTACCCCCTCGGGGAATATAGTCGTGAGCATATGCTAGTGGCTCTCAAAAACTCTAGGTATTAGGTAGGTACTTCAATATAATAATATTCCATCGCGGCCATAGCGCCGTACTCCAATAGTCTTTGCACCTGGCGGGGACCATCCCCGTGTGTATCATATTGTGCGCTCGGAGATGGTATCCGCCATGTGTATCCCTTACATTTAGATTAACTTGTCTTTTGAACGGGCCTCTACATGTTGGCTTCGGCTCCATGCACGCCTTCCAAAGGTCCGGGACTTAATTGCCCGTGATTACGGATCGTAAGACACATAATAATAACACACTACGAAAATATTTCCATGCTAAAGCTGAACAGTCTCAACTACACAATTATGTTTCTCAATCGGACACCAAACTTACACCTCTCAACTTACATGACACCGATAAGCAAAAGAACGAACACATCACAGATAAGCAGCAGAAACACAACAGCTGGGCACAAAAGTCTCTGCACGGAAGACACAAGGCCGACCTGAGTCAGGCACACGTCGACATTCGAGCGTCGAACGAGTGGCTCAGAAGAGGAGAATTGTTTCCGGAGACAGAGGCTTTTATGATAGCCATACAAGACCAGGTCATAGCAACACGCAATTACAAAAAATATATCACCAAAGACCTTGATCGACAAACAGATCTCTGCAGACATTGTAATAGCGCATCAGAAACTATCCAACACATTACCGGAGCCTGTAAAACTCTGGTTCAATCAGATTATAAACACCGACATGACCAGGTTGCCGCCATTGTACACCAACATCTTGCTTATAAATACAAATTTATTGATAAAAAGACTACATATTATAAATATAAACCGATGACAGTCCTGGAAGATAATAAATACAAACTATATTGGGATAGAACAATAATCACCGACAAAACCATTCACTTCAATAGACCAGACATAACAGTATATGATAAAGGCACGAAAACAGTTTACCTGATCGATATTGCAATCCCTAACACTCACAACTTGCAGACAACAATTTCAGAAAAACTAGCAAAATACCAGGACCTTGCAATAGAGATCAGAACGCAGTGGAGAGCAAATACAGTACATATAGTCCCAATAGTGCTATCGTCTACAGGCGTAATCCCAAAGACACTAAACAATAGCCTATCATTGTTAGAAATGCCATCACACACCCTATACACCTTACAGAAAGCAGTTATCCTGAACACATGTCGCGTCACGAGAAAATTTCTTACTTCTTCTACTATCTCTTCCTCGGTCACGCTTGGCTAAGGCCCGCGTGATCGAGATTCTTACCACCCCTCTAAAAAGGGAGAAAATCAAAAAATATAATAAATAATAATAAAATATACTTTATTCTCTCCACTCTCAATGTGCGCTGCATGTATGTTTACCTTGTGAAGCGGGTGGTGGTGGTCCAGAAAAGGTTGGGAACCTCTGAGAAAGAATATCTTGTGATACAGCCAAGACATAGAGAAACTTGAGAAAACGTGTATCTACATAAATTGTCTGTACCAGTGTGATCAAACCCTATAATTATGCGTTATGCTTAATTCTATAGTGTGATGGTAATGATAGGATACCGGTTCGACTCCTGGTTAACACATACATATTGATGTGTTTACGCTTCGTTTAACGTCTTGTTCTATTTACTTCGATTCTGATTGCGTGATTTATTTTATTCTCTTTATGTTATTTCGTTCCGTACCACCATAAAATTGTGTTTTCTCCGGGATCGTTAGAACGACACACACTTGGTCAGTTTTTATTATTTGTTGTTTTAATTTAGAGTATGGACTAGAATCACACTAAGTTTGACGCTAGTATGTACTTCTTTTACGATAGAACAAATGCAAAAAACATTGAAGAAAACATATTTTTTTCCACCATAATAACGCATACTAAATGACGATCGCGATCCAGTCAAATTAACTTTAGGTGTTGATTTTAAATTATTTTGGTAAATGAACGATTATCATTAAAATCTTTATTGGAGCCGCAAGATAAAAACACTCTGCCTGTACCAATAAAATGTTTACGACGCGGATTGAATCGATTCATTAATGGACTTGTTATAAAAAGTTATAACTGACTAGCATGCATTCGTAGCCGAGATGCTGTTGCAGCCCAGTCAAACACAACAACATTAGAAACTTTGGAAAATGCTGTCAAAGCTTCAGTATTAACAATAGATGTAAATGCAATTTTTAAAATAATTATGCGATCTATACAGCGTGTAAGGAAAAGTTTCATTAAGACGCTGTTATCCGGTCGAGGCCGTTTTTTGAACACGAATGTTCTAAAGTCTGAAAACCAATTATGTCTTAATTAAGGATCTGGCTGATAGGCGACCGTTCTCAATTACACGATTACATTACATTAGATAGAAAAAAATCCCAAAGTTACTCCTTTTTGTTTTGTTTTTTCAATACTATGATTAAACTGCTGATATTTAACTTTACATTAAATACTTATTTCTAGTGAACTCCGTAGAATTTTGAGCTTAGAAACACCCATGAGCAAAGATATTGATGAAAAACACTTTTTTTTGCGATCCTGGTTTCAATTGGAGCGGGATGGCTAATTGCAAACTTATGCTTGCAAGAAAGAGACGCTTGCACTTGGATAACATGGCCTTAACCTTTAAACCACATACTCCACCCATCAAACTGAACAACTTTTACCTACTATGGGACTTAAGGGAGCAAACCTATCAGCGCAAAAAAAGCTGTTTAGTAAAATTGCAATGCCTACTCGACTCAAACGTATGGAACAGCTGATTTTTTTGTTCTCACAGGGTTGCTACCATAGTAAAAGTTGTTCAGTTTGATGGTACCTAGTACCTATGTGTTTAATGGTTAATGATACTTTTCCCTACATCCTGTAGAAACTAATCTCTATGACTGTATTTTGTTAGATTTCAGGTTTTAATTCTAAGATTAATTTAAGATTTGAATGGGAAGCTTTGAGCCACATTAACTTTTTTTTTTTTTTTTTTTTTTTATTCATAATAAAAACATAAAACACAAGAAAATACAAATTGGGAACTTATTATAATAGATTTATGCTATTTAGATGGAATTTAACCTAAGCCTAAGCATACCAATGACCAAGCTAAGCTATCTAAGTATACAGATACTTACAAAGATGCTTGTGTAAGTGGGCTGGCCATCGGTCGCTTACAGTGCTTACCTACATTCTAAAACTTCTAATTTATACATTATTAATATATTATAATTTACATGAAGTAAGCATACATTTTTATAGGTAAGGTAGGGTGTTTTTGTGAGAGTGATAAAGGGTGTGAGAGTCCAGTCTGTATGGGGGTGTTAGTAATTAGATCTTCCACATTAACTTTATATTTTAACGGAAACCTGACAAGATGCAGACAGACACATTTTAGTTTCCAGACCGAGACTAAACATGCTAGACCGTCATTTTGTCTGATTATGTTATCTATCAGAATCGATCGATTTAGACATGCGGGCAGTGATGTGACCTCTACCTACTGCGGGAGGAAAGAGGGTAATGTGTTTACCATTGGACAGTCCTTCGTAGGTATGTGTCAATCATTGCGGTGGTTTGCATTTTTCTTTGTTGTTAAAAGAAACTATAAGTGACTACCTACTTATTTATTAGTAGCAATATATAAAAATATAGCTACCTAAGTATGTTTTTATTAGTTCCATGTTTCGCTTATAATGCGTCGAAATAAATTAAAACTTCTTCACATTTAGTATGAAAAGTGTTTTTTTTTAATTTACTTTTTGCCGAAAATTTTGCGTATCGATGTTTTAGTTATTACAACTAAAACATCGATACGCAAAATTTTCGGCAAAAAGTTCTTATATTTAAAGTAAAAAAAAACACAAAACACGTTATCTAGAATTAAGAACACTAAAAAATACAAAAGTTTATCGTACAGAGATAACAGAGACAAATCTATACGTCAGGTCACAAGTGCGAGCGAATAAAACAACAAGTGACATTTAATTGAGGCACATTGGAAGCAATTAGTAATTATTAGTGACTAAATTGTCTGAATTGGTCGCGATGACTGTACGGACATCTGTTGTCTGTTGTTTATTATTTGTTGTTAAATTGCACCGTCTGGTTTTGGGGTGTTCTAAACGTTTTTTAGATATAAACAATCAACTGTAACGTACACCAGTGTACCTGCACCCTATATTTAATTACTAGAAACTAGAAATGTGTTTGAACCTCCGTTAGAGAATCCGCACTTTTGTATGGAAGGTCCAACTTTTTTCTCGTTTTACATATGGAACATTAAGGCTGACTTGCTCCAAAAAGTATAATTTAAGCTTAAACATGTTTAAATATGATGCTGTCACTGTCATTAGTATGATAAGTGTGAGAGTCAGAATTCTTGTTGGTGCAAGCCCTGGCTTGACATAGGCCCTGGCCTATACCCGGACATTCGAACTTCGCAATTGCGTGAACGTTTTCGGGCCAATGTCAACTTTATTAGAATGAAGTTCGGACCGAAACGGCCGCGATATATCGAAAATCGATAGTCAGAGTAGGTACATGGCCAGGCTAAATCGATGATCGATCTATGGTCGATTAGAATGGAATCACTACGTTTTGGTCGATCATACAGATGGAACGTTAGGACACCCCGGTGTCCAAGATGATCCTTTCGTAGGGTTTTAGAAAAAGTGAAATATTAAAATGAAAGATCAATAAATTCAACATTTTGAGTATGACAACAGGTAGACAGATAAACTTGCTATCATCAATCGCTTAAACATCAGAATTAAGACGAATGTTTTTTAAACTACGAGCATTCTCTCGTACACCTAAATAAGGTTAATTTTTGATTAGTTTCATTAACTGAATAGGTACACCATTATATTTTTTTTTACGTATCCTCTTCAATGTCCAACTGCTGGGCAAAGCCTGCTGGCCTCCCCTTTCACTCCAATCCTCTATGTTGTGTGCAACTTCTGGCCAACTCTCCAAGAAGGCATCCATGTTATCTCTACACCTTTTTATACACACCCTTATATATAAGTACTTATATATTTTTTTTAAATTTAATTGTGATGTACTACCATCTTGGGACGAGAAATTGGAAGGTAGAGTAAGTAACATATGAAATAGTTAGCTATAATAACAAAAAAGTAAACACTCATAATCACTACACGATTGTGGTAGGTACAGTAAATTATAACAAGATATTTTCTGTTGCTGCTCTTTATACCATTTTCATACATATGCGAACTTCAACCAACCGATGTACAAAGTCTCTTGAAACAACCCATTTTAAAACTTACTCAGTTAGAATAAGACTTACGATAGGAAGCTTCTCAAAAACACACTTCAAAGACAGTGTTCATTGACAACCGTCCCAATATCAAAACATCCCAAGTCGGATAAAAACTACAAGCGAAAGTAACCTTTAAAGCAACCGAACTAAAAGCTAGTTTAAAAGTTTCGAAATCGATGTTCACATTGAATGAATGACAGATCTTTGTAATTTCAGTTTGCGTTATTCATTCATTTGATGGAGTTAAAAACCGCGGGCCGCTGGCCGAGATGTTAGATGTTTGGGAAATAGGTTGCGGGAACATTGCGGAAGCGTATTGTGGATCAAGATGAAAGGAGATGTGATGCAAGGGGTTAAATTGTGCCAATTTACAAGAAATAAGCATATTAATTATAGCGAACATTGGCGTATAGGTACCACGTATCTTGATGCAACTAGGGATAACTACCGTGCGTTTAGATGTTTTTGCCATACTTATAACTGAAAGCATAATAAGTCATTGTTAGGTTCCTTTGCTTTAGTCTAAACTATTATAAAACTGTAATTGAAATGTGTCTGTACATTGAAGATAAACATAAGCATAAGCATATGCTTACGACTATATTCCCCGAGGGGGTAGTCAGAGATATTCTGAAACCTCAGAACATCCACGTTTCACCAGTAGTACCGAAACATACATACATACATAGATACATTGAAGATATTTACAAAAAAAAGATTACGGTATGGTTTTTAGGTATCCCTGACTCGAAATCAACCTTTTTCAGAAATTTCGTTTGTCTGTTTGTTCGCGCATCACGCAAAAACTACTGAGCCGATTTTGATGAAACTTTTTTTGTTTGACAGCTTATGATCTGACTTAAAATCTGGTATATAATTTGTACGGACGAAGTCGCAGGTAAACACTAGTTATGTTATATTTTTATTTTTTGCTGCTTTTGCGGTAGGGTCTTCAACTCTGCCTTAAATGATCTCTGGATTAGGCTCTCTAATAGCTATGTTTTTTCTTATTGCTGTCTCCCGTTTGCAATGGAGGGAAGTCGGATGTTTCTTTTTCCTACTCCTCATATCTTCTTTGATTAAATTCATTGCGGGTTCCGCTACAGATTAGAGTCATCCCCGGGCTCGCTGGACTTCATTGTCTAGTGTTGTGAATGGTCGCCGATGTTGATCCTGGTTTACAGGAGTTACAGCGGTGGGAATGTGTGGTGGGCCTGTGACCGAAAAAAAAACATTGGCTTAGGCACAGACTAAAAAGAAGAACCAGACGTAACGTCATCTAATCATGAGTGAAGCACCCATTTCTTTTGTGTGCGTGCTGTCACGCGGTACATAAGGTGACGGGTTGTAGCACCTGCGCCTAGAGCTAGTGCATCTGTGTGAGTGTAGGTCCCTTGTAGAACAAACGAGATTGTATTATCTTGCATGCTTCACATCTTTTTAGTGCAATACTCGGTCCGTATTTCTTTCAGGTCCGTGGGCTTAGGTACCTATAATTACTTACAATAAGGGCCAGTTTCACCACTTCTGGGTAAGTTCTTGTTAGCTTATCCGACAGATATTTTGACATAATTTCATACAAAATATGTCAAACTTTCTGTCGGATAAGCTTACAAGAACTTACCCAGAAGTGGTGAAAGAGGCCCTTAGTATCTTAAATTCAAACATAAGCATAATGCTTATGACTATATTCCCCGAGGGGGTAGGTAGGTACGTCATAAGTCAGAGACATTCTGAAAACTCAGAACTTCCACGTTTCACAAGAAGTACCGAAACTGTGTCCAGCGTGACGGGTAATGAGCCCGTCGCCACTTCAATCACGCCATTCAATTTTCATTAATCATTCAAGTACAACAAAAAAATGCCTACAAAACAATTTAGTCATAAATTCAATTCAATTCATTAGTCATTAATTAAATTATCATAATTCACGACAAAAATAAATTTAAATTAGTCGAAGATACTATAAAATTAAAAATATAGGGTCCTTCTTTATATGCTGACGGTTGTTTACGGGGATGGTCAGACCATCAAACTGAACAACTTTCTCTATGGGACCAACATCGAAATAACGAAATAAAAAAACTGTTCCATACAAAACTGCAATTCTATTCGAGGCAATTTTTCATAGAGAACATTGTTTAGGTATGATAATCTGATCAATGATCACCTGTTAAAAAACTATCAGCATATTAACAAGATCCCTATACAGGATGTAAGGAAAAGTATCATTAAGGCGTATCTGCCCTGGACCACGACTCTCCATACCTACTAATCGATGCGAACGAGCGCGTGGCTCCGGTCAGAATTTAGCAATTTTCTTTGAAAAATTTGATGATTTTTTATAAATTTCTAAAAAGTAAGAAAACCACATAATTCTAAATTGTATTGTGAACAATATTGTAAATTTTCATTTTCTTCCGATTCAAAATGTAAGAGTAAAATGGTTACAACTGGAACAAAAGGGGTGACTTTAGAGTCCCTTTTCTTCGGTTTTATTCATTAAAATCGATTTCTAGAAAAACCACATCACTTCTCATATCCTGTAGATGGTTCAGTTTATTTTTCAGCTCATACAGTGCCATAGTTAATGAATAAAATGGTTACAAAGTTACCCAAAACCGGCAGGTAGCCCCTTAACCACATACCTACTCTACCCTTAGATCAAGGTAAAATTAATGGATAGGCCTAAAGTGCGTCAAGTTGAAGCACACAACTAGGGCAGATTGGTCCATACAAACTAGCACAATTGTCTGTCACATTCACAACTAGGGCAATCGGATACAAATTTGTAGTATACCATTCATTTTGCCTCATTTTTCTGGTTTGAAATGTTCGCGTAAGGCATTGATCTAAGACTCTACCCATCAAACTGAACAACTTTTACTATTGGAGCAAACTTGTCGAACAAAAAGAATCAGCTGGCTCATACAAATTTTAGTCGAGTAGGAATTACCTACAGTTTAATTTGGAACAGCAGATTTTTTTGCGCTGACAAGTTTGCTCCTATAGTAAATGTTGTTCAGTTTGATCGGTAGAGTATGTGGTTTAAGGCGTATCAGCCGTGGACCACTCTCCTCTCACTCACACTCCATACTAATCGATGAGAAAGAGCGCGTGGCTCCGGTCAGAATTTTGCTGTTTTCTTTGAAAAATTCGATGTTTTTTTATTAATTTCGAAAAAGTAAAAAAACCACATCATTCTAAATTGTATTGTGAACAATATAGTAAATTTTCATTTTGTTCCGATTAAAAATGTAAGAGTAAAATGGTTACAACTGAAAAAAAAGGGGTACAGAATTACCCAAAACCGGCAGGTAGCGCCCCTTTGATACTTTTCTTCACACCCTGTATAAAGTGTGTGTGAGTGTGTCTGAGTTTGTGTGTGTACTGGACTTGTTATTCGCCGAACAAACTGTGTTTTGTGGTCATTTTCCTGTTACTCATTGTAGTAGCAATGTAGAGTCAAGTAAATAAGTATTACTATTGAATTTATTTGATTTTTCTCTAGGAAACTCTACTTATCTACTTACCACAAAATGTTTATACTAAGTTGCCCTAAATCATTCGTCATTAATCATTATAAGTACCTTCACAGAATTAGAAGTATTATATGTACTACTTTTATTTAATTTTTCCTATTTTGAATCATCAGATAAGTATAATAAAATCAATAAGTATTTGAGTACAGTCGGCCTATGATCTATTATACAGGCTCTTTCTTAATATGCTGACACTTTTTTAAGGGGATGATCAGACCATCAAACTGAACAACTTTCTATATGGCACCAACATCAAAATCGCGAAAAAAAATCTGCTGTTCCATACAAAACTGCAAACCTAACGGGACAGTTGAAATTTTTTTCCCGATTTCGATGTTGGTCCCATGGAGAAAGTTGTTCAGTTTGACGGTCTGATCATCTCCATAAAAAAGTGTCACCATATTAAGAAGGGCCCTGTATTTACCGTCCTATCGCTACAAGTTCAACTACACTCTTGATGGTAGTTGTAGCAACGTTTCTGTCCACCCCGAAAGATATAATGTTCGTTAGATTATTAATATGTAAGGTAAAGCAGCCCGCGTGTTGGTAACTAACGTTGGGCTCAATCTGCAAGACTGCTTGCAAATATGGTCACCATAATTCTCTATTCAGTTCCGGATTATGAAAAAAGTCAGATAAAAATCCCGATGTTTAAATTCTGTAACAAGAATTACTTAAGATGTGGAACTATAATGTTTATTCTTAAATTTTACCTAAATTTAATTTTTACCATAGTGTATTCTAGTGGTAATTCATATTGCATATTGTAAAACATATGGCCTGCCTTTATTGTAATCTCTGTATTCATTTCAGCTTTACATAAGAAATGTAAGATTGTATTTCAAATCTGTCTCACCAATACAATTAATTAATGTATAGAATAATGCATATGCATGTTTATTATGGATATAATCACATATGGGTAATCATATCACTACATAATACATGGCAACTGAGTAAAAGACCAGGGAATCCATAGTGCACGCTGTTGTTGTGCCTGTTGCATCACAGAATTCCGTTGTCAGGTACAAGTCCCGTGCAAACCTAAACAAGTGGCCACCCTCACTGCAACATAGGTAGCCATCTCATCTCAGCCGATCTGCTTCATTTATCTAATGCACATTGCATTTGCTTTTAGTTTTTAGTGCGGTTGCGCCACGCCGCGCCGCGCACCACAGAAATAACGCAGAATATCGGTCACAAACACAGACTCATGAACGCATCCAATTAATTGCCGGCCTGCCGGACTGCGCGGGCGCACCACTATCGTGGTGGACGTGGAGCGAGCGCACGCTTCCGTCCGATTTAAAAAAAAATCGGGAGAAAAGCGCGCGAACGGAACGAAACAGATCATAAAACAAAACAAACTTTTTTCTCCTATTTTCCTCTTCCTAACTTTTTTCCGGGCTGTGCTAATTTTTGTGATGTAGGCTAATGCGTTCTCAAAAATAAACTGTCGCGCTCAAAAATATGTGCTAGCAATTTAGATAAAAAATTCGAGCGAAAATATCACAAAGGTCAGGCGAGTTTAACTCTGAACGTTTTCGTAATAATTAGGAAGAAACTTTGTGATAAGCAATCGCAGTGGAGTGCAAATGTCGTCTGCTATCAATGCTATCATACGAGAGTCGCTAGCGCCAGTCGCAACCTACCCGTAGTGTATCTAAAGCGACTCTTGAATGGAGTCAAACAACGTCGTCCCTTCGCGGAAACTCGAGTGTTGAATCATACACCGGTTATCGTGCAGAATGGCGTGTCAACTTGCAAGTTGGCTCCCCGACGCGGTGGCGGACACACTGCGCGAACAACGCTCCGCAGAGCCGATAATCGCCTGGCTAAACAACTTACGCGCCTCCATCGAAGAATATGACCCTTTAATAACCGTCCGGCCACCGTCCCCTGAATCCGAGAGCGAAACGAGCACTTCTCCAGACAGCGCCTTCGATGAAATCCTATCGCAGCTCGGCAAAGAGATCTATAAGCTCGATGAGTACCAGAGAAACCTCATCCCGGCACAAGAAGAAGTTTCCCTAAGCATCCTCAACATTTTTGACAAATGTTTAGAAGGCATGACTGACGTGGAAAGTAAACAAGACATTATAAGTGAAGTGAAACTTGAGAACGGTTTAGAAGAATGCAGTGAGTGTGAATCTACAATATCGGATGTTTCTTTCGTGACAAGCACACCGAAAAGTGAAGTGAAAAGTGATATTAACGCTATATTTGACAAAGGACACGGACCTCCCGTTCCTCCAAGACGGACTAGATTAAAAACACCGTCAACATCCTCTTCAATATACGAGATGGATCTTAAAACTGAATCTACAATTATGGAAGTAGCGAAACGATTGGAATCAGAAAGCGATTCTGAAAGCACTTGCTGGAGCTACAAAGAGTGCAGTGACGTAGAAATAGAGTCGAAAGACGCTTACGCAGCCGTCTGGTCCCATTCGACGGGCTTCCACAATTCTGACGAAATTCTACGCAAAGTTCTATCGCAGCACCACGCTACTATATCGCGCATATCGTTTGATACGGCTAGCGACTTTTCACCTACACAATACCCTGTTTACTCGTTGCACGAGCACGACAGGTGTGAGGCGAGTACACCAGTCGCAGTTATGACGCCGGACAAGCCACTCGACGACGGCTACGAGCCTGTTCGAGACGCGATCACGACAGACGAGAACATTTACGAAGAGATAGAATACGGGTACAGTTATACTGACGAAGGTTGCTCCTGTGGCAGCATTGAAGTCGAAAGTTGTTCAATAAGTGCGTGTTCCGATAGAGAAAGTCCTTTTTATACTAATTTGAGGGACAATGATGCGTACGCGATACCGTCAAGTGTTATTTACTGGAAGAATTTGCTGCTGCATCCGTTTTACAACGATGATGAGGAGGATGAGGTAAGTTGGCATGTTTCAATCATTAGATCACTGTCTTGAATGTTTAATTGATTTCTTTATAAGGTCTGTCGACGCAATGATTCTTGTGACTGATTTGAAACACGTCGGGTTTCCTGTTAGAGGACGTTTAGCTTTGTTTTGTTGTATGTTATACTTTGTAAACAAATTGATTACTGCGTTGAGTGTGTCATTTAGTTCCAGTAATGAGCATTGGTCTCATTTATGTTTAAATACAAGAAAATGTACCTAGTTTAATGTTAATGATAACGTTAAATTAGTCTCTGCTCTAAATTGAGATTACCTAATGGAATATGTAGATAAGAACATTCAAAATGTAAGTATCTTCGTAGTTAAAATATATATGAGCCAATAACCTTGTTTGTAATAAAGCCTACTGTCTGTGATGCCGAAGGATCGAATTCGAATATTGTACGAACGAAGTAAATATTGGTGACTTGATAACGTATATAGGTATATAATTATTATTATGTATTCTATTTATTTTTCGAGTAACCACAATACAAGTCCAGACTTGATTGTGACTTCCATTATGTATATATAACTTTATTACCTACATATACATATATTAGATAAAATAGTAATAGATTTTTTCATAAATAACAACCTTAAATGAACTATTGGAACATTCCATTACAATAACGCGTTAAATTCGTTTCTAACAAAGCAGTTTTTTATCGAAATAAACAAGTTCAAACTAAAATCACAGTCCTCCATAAAAACATGTAAATGAACGTACAATTCTAGTTAAGTAATAACAATTTCTTATTAACTTTCAACTTAATTGGTAATAATTAAACGATACACATGATTGCTTATGTAATTATGTAATACTGTACATAATAGATGATAGACTAAGAACACTTACTGTAAAAACTAAAACTACCACTTTAGTAGTAATACGTAGTAACAACAATGTAAGTTTTGAACCTGAGATCAGGCTAATAAAATATTATCAACAAAAGAATAACAATCTAATGTGAATCTTAATTGTAAAGAAAAACAACCTAAACAAAAACGAGTACAATTACAAAACAGATAAAAATACATATATTTAAATATAAAAAGTAATTCAATAGATTCTCAATGTCAAAGGATACAAAACGGTTTCCTTTGACAATAATTCAGATAACTGAGATCCCGAAGTTGGTACGTGATTTTAATAGGTACTTTAGTCACCATGTTAATTCAAATGTGAAGTTCTCCGAGAAAAGGTACCTTATTGTTGGTTTTAGTTTCCAAGATGTCTATAGTACATTAATAAGTCCGTACCAAAAACAAGGCCCCTTTTTTCTTCCTAAAAAGAACGTCAAAAATATTCAAAATACTTTCATATGGTAAGCTGCTTTTGACGTCTTTTTTGTCTACTTACCATCCGCGTCGGAAGGTGTTACCCATGGGTGATGCGGCCAGAAACTCTACAACAACACATCTTATAAACAAAATAAAATATACAAAGTACCTACAACTACGAAATAAATATCTACAACATTGAATTAATTACCTGGTGTAACACGTTCAAGACCAGGAGTTGTTTTTAATCCAATTTTTTTTGGCTTTTAACCCTGAGGTTATTTCAGCCCCAAGACCAGGAGTTTATGATAAGCTTTTACAGAAAAGATAACTTTTAGTCAGACAAGTTTTTAGAATATCTTCCGGTATCTTATTCTAGTGGAGACTGGAGACTTTGTGACAATAACTAACTGAAGATTAAGGATTTTTTTCCATTTCTTTATGTTACTTTTTATATTATACTTTCTTTGGTGAGAAGATACTTTTGTTATGAATAATTTTCCTTTTTATTTTGCTCCGGCTAAAAATCTTCAATACCAAGTGTTTTGTTGAAAACAATATATTTTAACTATAAATTCTAGACCCATTTTCGTAACCTTGTTCCAAATATCGTAACATTGACAGGATGATCTTATAGTACTCAAAATGAGGTCATATTTTATTGGATAAGAGCCATATAAGAGCAGTTTACATCCCATTGTGTCTGTTTTGCTGATCAATAACATTATTTGCTTATGTGACTCGTTATTGAATGTAAGATTCCACTTTATCAATACACTTTATTAACCTTGGCTTTGTTGGAGATGGGGAATCCCTTCATTTCGGGAATCCCCTTTGTCAATATTGCAAACTCGAAAATGTAGTTTCTAAATACGTACTTAATAATATTGAGGATACAGAGTGCTAAAATTAACGTAAAGGATTCCCGAGATTCTGGCTTGCCGCATGCGGGGTCCATTGTATCATGTGTACTGATTTGTTCTTTTTGTTAATAAAGATATTTGTATTTGTAACAGTGTTTTTAAAAAACTCAAGGTTCGAAATAAGTTGGCAACGGCAACGTTTAAAATAGTACCCTTTTTTTTTCAAATGTAGCAGTTACTAATGGTATCACTTCGGTTTCCGTCTATCCTACAAGATTTTCTTGCATAGGCATTTAATACCGACAGATATATCATGGATTTAAATCATAAAGGATAGCACTCCTCCTTACAAGCATTGATACCAAAGAGAATATAATCATTACATTTAAGAGACGGGACTCCTTGGAGCAAAATAATCCTACAAAACGTCAACTCAAGGCTACCATCCATAGCCAACCATAGAGCAACATGTTGCCAACCTTGAAAACAAAATGACAAGTGTAGGGTAGTGATGTGCTATGAATATCTAAAGATGTCGATAGTTTCAGAAAAAAAACGGCGATTATGGTTGGCTGAATAAGTCGATATACCTATTTTTACAAATGAGAAGCGGGTATTCGTTTAAAACAATTTTATTCTTTATTTAACACAATCAATCAATCAATATTCAGAAATTAAACAGACACAGCACAAGAACCACAGACCAATGCTATTGTAAAGGTACATATACAAATGCTCATTACTAGCACGAGAGCCTGCTAATTTCGAGCAAATGCTAATTAGAAGCATGTGTGAACATACTTAGCTAAAAATTTGCATGCTAATTATCACCTTGCTCATAAATCGGTAGGCTGTTGATTTTCGAGCATGCTACCTGAGGCGCGGGTAGAAGAGGGTGATCTAAGAATAATATAAGTAGTGTGCTCTATGCTTCATAAGCACGTATTTACAGTTGAAAAGCATGCTCATTCAGAAGTATGTTACAATCTAGCATGCTTATTGCTAGCAAATGTAAACAGTTCATAGTTATATCTGTAGTCCTGCAAGACGGACTACTGTGAATGGGCCTCTTTAGATAGACATGTTAAAAATGCTAAAAATGAGGCTGCTCTGAACTGTTTACATTTGCTAGCAATAAGCATACTAAATTGCATACTCCTGAAAGAGCATGCTTTTCAACCGTATACACGTGCTTATTAATACAGCATAGAGCACACCCTCTTACACCCGCGCCTCAGGTAGCTAGCATGCTCGAAAATTAACAGCCGGTCGATTTTTGAGCAAGGTTCTAATAAGCATGCTAATTTCTAGCAAAGTATGTTTACACATACTACTAACAAGCATTAATTTTGCTCGAAATTATCATGCTCTCGTGCTAGCAATGAGCATGTGTATCTGTACCTTTATTCTTCCAAAATGCCCGCGAGACCTTGCTAAGTTGCCAATGTTGCAATGTTGCTGAGTAGACAAATGATAAAATCTAGTCATCATTATCTTTGGCGTGTAAGGTACTTTACTTTGGGGTTCATTCAATCGGTAATACGGCCTCTCCTGTAAATGCGGTGTCCTCGTTTCGCTATGTCTTCATTTCCAGTAACTTGAACCATTTTGTACATCTGAAAATAAACATATCTGTGTATAATTTTATCAGAGATGATAATTTTTTTTTTTTTTGCTTAAGATGGGTTTGCTTTTGACCTTAATCTAGTCCTCTGGACAAAGATGGGGTCGAAAATGTAGCGAGCTTACCCAGAAGTGCAGAAATATGATGGATGATTTATGTATGATGGATGTTCTGAGGTTTCAGAATATCTCTGACTACCCCCTCGGGGAACATAGTCGTGAGCATACGTATGCGTATGCATGTAGTATGTACCTATCAAAAATATCGATATCGACATTTCTTCAAATCCCTAACTTTACAAATACCGCTCCCGAAAATGAAGACACATTTCTCAAACTTAAAATGTTTGCCTAAATAAGAACCAGGGCTGATAAATAGGATAAATTTATGCTTACCGAGTTTTATCCAGCGAAAATCTTGCTATGATGTTACGTTTTTTACCATCTTTTCTTTCCGACATTTCACTGCATATCTCGCATTTCCTGTTCTTCATTTTAAGCTTTTATGGTGCAATATCACGTAATACGCTGTATTTAATTGTGTTTTCAGTTTTATATTCAGGTTTATTCACCCAATAAACATTTTAAATAATTTCCAAAAGTTATCACACCACGGGCAGACATCTTAACAGAGACCGTTTCGAAACAGACTCATTACGTCAGGTGACATTTCATGAAAGAGACCGTCATGAAAAGAGACGAATATAGACGCCCATCAAAGTTCTCCTCCGTCTCATATATTTTCTCGCATGTATGCAGTTGCGATAGACTGATTGATACAAGAAAATTGGCCATGACTGTCGGTAATATTCAACCTTCTTTCGTACGACTCCGTCGTCGATATTTCCAATTTTAGGTGTGTCCCTTTCTAACGGAACCAAAATTAAATAAAAACTCTTTTTTTTATTTTTAACGTTGGATTAAAAAGGGACAAAGCTGGGACAAAGTTAACGTCACTAAAAACAACTACGGAGAAGAACGATCATTACCGACCACCAAGGAGTATTATCATGTTTCACGTCTTGTTAGGCAGTCTGTGCTCCACTAAAGAGCATTCGAATCTTCTTGTTTATGATGTACCTACCTACATTTTTGTGAATCTACCACCACTTCGGAAGGCGTTTCTCTGTGTAAAGAAGATGCGAAAAGAAACTCTATGACTGTGTTTTTCCATAAGAATAGTATAGAAGTTATTAACTATTCTTATGGTTTTTCCCGAGCAATAATATTTGCATAAAACAAAGGTGCATTCTTTAAAAACAAGCGCATCTTTTGTTTTACATTGTGAAATTAACACGTGTATTCGTATAAATACTTCTCGGAATCCAAATCCGGAGTTCAACTCTTATTTGAGTTAAAATTCTTGGTATCGGATTAACCAGAAAGTTTAGTCAAACTAAAGTATACACTGACATCCTTTAAAATACGAAACTAAACTTTTTGCTGTTTAAATGTGTGTAAAAGCAATTTCCCTTTTATATAGAGTCCTTCTAGACGTTTTTATAAGGAGATGATAATGATAAGGCAATGAAACTGAACAACTATCTCTATAGGTCTAAGATCAAAACCGCGAAAAAAAAACTGTTCCATAAAACTGAAAAAAAAAAAATTTGACCAAAATATAAATGGGACTAATTATTTTTTTTCGCTGTGTCGACACTATAAACCATAATAAATATACAATAATAAGCCGGATTTTAGTTATTAAATCGAACACTAAACCTACCACCGATTTTTCACGCTATATTTTCGACAGTAGTCGTCTGAAAAAACGACAGAATTTGCTAAACCGTGGTTCAAACATGCAATACTGTATTGCGATAAATAATCGGTCGGTTAGTCAATTTGGAATATGATAATTGCCACCTAAATGCGCTGTTTCGACACTATAACCCAGATTAAAGTTGTTGTTATTGCAACTTGTCTTTAACAACTAAAATTAACTGACAGATTACACGCTACGCCATATTGTGCAGTGAATTAATGTTTAACTTTTTAATAGGTATAACCTTAATAACAGAGGTAGATAGGGTATGCACCTGCGTATAGTAAAATTGTTTTTATAATTTTTTTTCACTTTTTGTAAAATCATTAATACGTGGTGTAAGGGCAGCCAGGCAAATACTGTAACGGTAAATTCAGACCAACAAACTGAACAACATCCACTATGAAACTCTCTGAAAAGGCGTAAATATTTTGTTTATTTCAAAATGTTATTTACATAATAAGTTAAATGTTGTTCAGTTATCAAGATCGTTCATCATTTATTTGTTTTTTGAATGTAAGTAATGAGATTTTTTCTTATTAAAAGTTGTCATTCTAATTCTAAGAATGACAAAGCAACAATGTTAAAAAGTCTTATTTGTACTTTCATTAGGCCCACTTGCGCCAACCACGGCTTAGCAATTAACTCAGGATAAAATGGCTCTTTCAGTTGTTTTCCTATACAAAAAATCATGGGTTACCAACTTAACCCGGAGTTTATTGCTAACCCAGGTTGGCGCAAGTGGGGCTTAGTGTATTAATTTACGACCAATCTTATCTTCACGTCTAACATAAAAAAAAGAACGAATTTCTTTACAACTTATGATAATAAATCATTAACAATTATCAGTAGCCCATCAATGTCATTACAAATCATCACAAAAGCCCATTATAAGGCCACGGACCATTTTGAACTCATTTAAAATTAAGATTAGAAGAAAACAATGTTAAAACACTTCGCTGAACATTGTTAGCAAAAACGTTGCTAAAAAAACAGCACGCAATGATTTAGTTTGGCATACAATCGATTCCGCGTGTGAAAACGTCAACAACTTTAAAAAAAATGTTTTAATTAATTATTTACCCGTGTCTATTATTATAAAATACTTGCTTTACAAATATGAAACACGTGTACCTTTTAGCATGATTGTAGTAACAGTAATTTATAAATATTAGTAATTTCCCTAATTTTACCTCTTTGGATTTAAAAAAGAAATTAAAAGAGTTTATGTGTTACTTATGGTCTTCAATAGTCTGGCCGAATAGTGACAAAACAATTGTTGGTGGCCATAAAATACAAAAAGAATAAACAAAATTTTTTTAATATGTTTTGAAGGCATTCCGTAAATTTTTTTCACAAATTCCAGCCAGATTTTTTTTTCTTTTTGACATACAATCTTTTTGAGTAGGTAGGTTAGCTATTATTATAATTTTGTTTTTATTTATGATTATCGGATATTCAATCTCTTTTGAACGTTTGTTTCTCTTGTCCACGTTCTATGTCGCAGCACAGGTAGGTAGGTACGTAGAGCTGGAAGTCCATGGATAGGCTCTTTTTCCAATGTGAAGTGGTTTCAATTCAATTCAGTAATGTTTTGTGTCATAACCATAACATAATATCCATAGTTAGATGAGTAACAATGACTTCAAAATAAGTTTTGCATTCGTGTCTCTATTATATCTATTTATTGACACACAAAGGCGGTCGTATTTGATAGTGGGAAAATCAATTTAGTAACACGAAAATTTTATCGAAGATTAAATTATTCTGCCTATTTTGTGCGATTTAAAACTTTGTTTGGATTAGGCTATTATTATAGGCTAAATTGGTATTTTGGGCACAGATCTTTGCGTGTCTAAACTCTAGGCTGGCAAACATCTATTCGATTAGAATATTATTTCATACTTTCGACTGGAAAGTAAATAAATATCGATTGACAGTTCTATTGGTTTATGTTAGAACATTATGATATTTTAATAAACATAAAAATAAATCAATAACTATGAAACAGATCTAGATGAATAGTAACATGGCACCACATACACCCCTCAGACCAGATGGCTCTCGCGACGACCTAATTGCGATAACCGATGTCAATGTTCTATAGGTACTTATTCTATTTACTGATCGTTCCACCGGCATTAATGTAACAGCTACTTATTAACCGTAACTAGTAAAATACTTCCGGTATTGAATGGCGAATGATGCGCGAAAAAAAACATGCAACTTTGTCTTAGTTTGGTCAAAGTTTGGTCATCTTCGACGACATGCCATCGACTTATTTTTTTATTTTTTTATTTATTGGAGGCATCAGCCTAAATATTTTACAACTTAAAACATAAACTATAGAAGAAGAGTTTGGTCATAGATAAAATAATAAGTACTGTATATTACCAAGAAGTTTAAAATACCTCCAGAGATGGAGATTGCATTACAAACATCTTTTTGAAGCCAGAATCTATGACCTTTACGTCACTGATGTTTCCCATCTCATTTCCTCAGATGACATGACTTTAGAACGTAGAAAGAGAAGGAACTAGAAGAAAGCACGTGTCTTGTCATATCACTCAGTAAGAGATGCACATAGCAAATTCGCTCTAGTTAAAAAAGGAGATCGCTACTTATTGCTGTCCTTATCGACGTAGCCACTTTTTTGTTCTACGACGGCTGTCTGACTCCGGAGTCAGACATCTATTTTCATACAAATTGTATAGGATTTTATGACTATCGCTGTCTCATACGCGGTTACACTGATGTTACGTCTATCAGCGTAAGCGAAATACTTGGCCTATGCTTTAGAATGACCTTAAGAATGACAACTCCATGTAAAGAGGAAATGAGATGGGAAACATCAGTGACGTCATAAAGGTACTTAATAGATTCTGGCTTCAAAAAGATGTTTGTAATGCAATCTCCATCTCTGTAGGTATTTTAAACTTCTTGGGGTAAACAGTTGCATTACTTTAAGGGGGTTGCAGAGGGCAAGACACTAAACTAGATGGCGCTCGGGAGCATTATTCCTGATTTTATCACTTTTTATTTTATGTCGTAGGTCGTAATGGTGATGATATCGAATCAAAATTTTCAATTACGCGCGCACTTGTGTTTATGTTGCACTGATCTAGTAATTTTATTGTTCATACGCATTTGTTCTACATTTTAAGATTGATCAATTTCATACAAAACTTTGACGTAGAACATTCGTAGACGGTATTAACAAAAGTAATATTTTATATGTGGAAAAATAGTATAGAGAATCTAGATTGCGCATCTCAAATAACATTTGCAATTTATAACATAATTACGAAGATATAAAATAAAATGTGACAAAATCATGAATAGTGCTCCCGAGCGCCATCTAGTTGCCTGTGAACGTCTTCTGCAACCCCCTTAAGGGGTGGTTGTACCCATGTTACTGAACAGCTGATCAACCTCATCAAATAATCGATGAATTAATAATAATTGATAACCATGCCAACAATGGCGTGACGCTTTTTTATCTAAACATATTTCATTACATTTTATCTAACAGCATTCACGTGTTATTTGAAATAGACCACGCATTAGTTCGCAAACAAATACAATGACTAATATAATGATATGGAAGTAGGTACAATAACTGATAATCAATATTCATTACTAATTTATTATCGAAAAATTGGCTAAAACTTTGACCCGCTAAGGAATTCTATAATATCAACACATTTAAATCTGCATTGTTTCTGTATCTTTTGGGATCTACATACAATATTTTGATTTGATTGAATCGTTTGTAAATCCTTCAATTAATTCTCAATAATATTATAAAGCCAGTAGGTCCGTTTTTACATGAAATTCATAAAAGTTGCCTGTAAAACTACGTGAAAAAATACACCATACCTACACCGTCCGTGGGATTAGCTGTGGGACGTATAGATGATGATATTCTAATATTATAGTTAGGAAATTACATGTTACGTTATGTACCTAATTAATAAACCTAATGTTGTATTTATTTTGTAGTTGGACTCAAATTAAAACATTAAAAATGTTTTTTTTCACACTAATATAACAAAGATAATCTCTGACGTTATTTTTGACTCTACCACCGCGTCGGAAGGTGTTCCGTTGTAGAATAGATGCGGCCAGAAACTCTACAACACGCATCTTTTTAACAAAAGACTTTGTATATTTTCATATCATGTATATTTTCATTTTCAAGATGTGTGTTGTAGAGTTTCTGATCGCATTTTCCCTATAACGGAACACCTTCCGAAACGGTGTTATTCAGGTAGAGACAAAAAGAGACACCAAAAAGCTATCTATCCATGTGATATTTTGACGTTTTCGTCAACAGTTTTTTAGATCTGCCCTGCATTCAAATTTAAATTAAAAGTAAATTGTGGTAAAGCCCGACCAGAAATATAAAAAACCTCGCCATGTTGCGGAAAATCATTGGAACTAATTTGTGTACTTTGAACACTAACATTAAAGGTGACAGTCGATTGCAGCGCCCCCAAACCAGGTTTTTTATATTCCTGTTCAGGCTTTATATTAGTACCAACATAAACGTATGAGAAACAGATTTCTGACAGCACTTTTTCAAATCATTTTCATTCATTCATTCATTCATTATCATCATCATCATCAGTCTTTATAGGTCCCACTGCAGGGAACAGGCATTCCCTCAAGGGGTGTATGGGCGTTAGTCCACTACGCGTACCCAATTTGGATTGATAGAGGTCATAGGCACGCATCAGAATTTCTTCAGCGTATATGCAACTATTCTCGCGATGTTTTTCTTCACCGTTTGAGTGCAGTCTGTATTACGTAGGTACACACAGCGACACATCAAGCTATACAAAACCAAAATAAGCTGGCCGCGCGTAGTTAGAGTAATGGATAACGTCGCGCGGCCAGCTTATGTTGGTTTTGTGTAGCTTGATGTGTCGCCGTGTGTACGTCATTTAGAAAGTCTCATTGTTAAGTGGGCATTTGTGGTTTAGCTAAGTGTTATCCAGAAAGCGAAAATATTGCTGCAGGGGTCATGCCAAGAGCACAAGCTTAGTTCCCACAAAACATAATGTTTGACACATTAGATATAGGTACCTACAATACAAACAATAGTTATTACGAATTGATGAGTTATTCAATAACAATATTAGCTAGGCCTAATTACAAACAATGCTTCCACGTCATTTTGTAGTGAATGACACATGGCGTTTGATTTAGTTTTACGTACTAACCTATTGTTTTTCGTTACTTGATGTGCCTTTTCAAGCAAACTAATAATCGACCGAGAGATTAGAGCTTAGAAAAAGTAAATTATGTCTAGAATGAGCCTCACACTTCTACCGTATAAAACAGAAGGGGCCAACTTTCTTAGGTTGGTGTATGACGCCACCATACAAATTATGTCTGTGTGCGTGTATACGGATAGAGTTTAGAGGCCAGTGCTGGTTGCAATTTTTTTCGACGCTTTCGTAGCTTCCACTGTCTATCTTGACACACAGGGTGTTAGGAAAATTATCATTAACCTGCTCATCAAACTGAACAACTTTTACTATGGGAGCAAAACGATCAGAGCAAAAAAAAAGTCAGCTGTCCCATACTTACTAAACTTTTTTTTACTCTTATCGTTTTGCTCACATAGTAAAAGTTGTTCAATTTGATGGATAGAGTCTGTGGTTTAAAGGTTAATGATACTTTTCCTTACACCCTGTATAATAATAACTTATCCAAGAGGTAATTATTAAAACTCAAAAGTTATGGAAATCATTAATAACTTTTAAACAAGGAAAATACAAATTATGCGCAGTACTAACCATGAATGACAAAAAATAAAATAAGTACCTACATTTCGCAGAAAGGAAGTCACATTTGAAAATAAAATAATTTAACTGAAATCATGTTCTTGAAATCTGCAATCAGATGATCTTGGGATGCATGTGTTCAGCAAATGTTAACAGTAAGAGCAACTAATAAAGAACATTAAAATTACTATACTTGCTAACACAAATTATATCTTACCTACCTATTGTATGATATACAAGGTCTAACAAAAGTAGCTGAAACTATTTTAAGGGGATGATCAGACCATCAAACTTAACAACTTTTTTTATGGGACCATTTGAAGTTGACGTAAGATTTTTTTCGTGATTTCTATGTCCTATAAAAACAAGGACCAGTATGCAGGGTCCAACTTCATTTGCTGACAATTTTAAGAGGATAATCAGACCAATGTCGAAATAGCAAAAAAAAATCTGATGTTCCATATAAACTACAAATCTACTCGAGCTAAATGTATGGGATTACGGATTTTTTTTTCGCGTTTTCGATGTTGGTCCCATACTGGAAGTTGTTCAGTTCGATGGTCTAAACAACCCACTTAGAAGTTTTAAATGTTTATTTTTACTTTTGTAACACAGGGTGTTATCACAAGTTTTTTATTGGATTTAGCGGGAGAATGGACAAGATTAGGAATGAGTATTTTAGAGAAAGTTTGAAATTAGCTCCTGTGAATGAAAAACTGCGCGGTAATCGATTATCGTGGTATGGGCATGTGGTGAGAAGAGATGAGTGTCATATTACAAGATGTGGATGGTTGCATGAAAAGAGGACAACCAAACAAAAGATGGATGGATTGTGTGAAAGATGAGATGTCATGGGATAAGGGCAGGAAGATGATGATGATGATGTCAGCGCATGTAGCGTTAGGTAATACCACAGTAATATGTAGGTACTTTCGTGTTTAGGGGGTGTTTCAGAACATAAAAATGAACAACTGAACACTATGGGAATAGATATTAAAATCGCGAAAAAAGAACCATAATTTTTTGCATTATTACCTAATTAATAACATCTCGGTACAGGATATTTTTAAGTATTAATAAGTGTCTTAGGGAGACAGTTACATTACCTACTTTAATTACTGATTGTGCGCATGATCATGATTGAACTACTTTCTCAAAAGAACATTTGGAAAATTCGCAAAAAATTTATTCGACTTTTCATACAAATAAAAAGTGCGCTCAGCTCAGTACGCATTTAGGCATTTAAATGCAATAGAAAGCCCAAAATTATTTTTGCTAATTTCCTAGGTGTGTTTCTAAAAGAAAGTTGTTCAGTATCATGGAATGGGTACAGGCACCCTTTAAAGTAATTCAACTGTTTACCCCAACACTAGCGTTTTTATATATTATGTAACTGTGGTTATGATTATGAGTGTTCCTAAACCAAACGTAGATATAATATAAAAATGACCACTAAAAAACTCAAACGTTCTAAAGATCACGTAGGCAATCAAAACAGACAGACAGACGCTAGCAAACACTTACGGTACTATAAAATACCCAATAACCTACCACTACCTCAGAACCTTAACCCTTTGTTTTAAAGTTTAATTTAGAACTAACTTCGACCTTACGCCGTCAATGTGGCCAACATCTTTGTACCTATTCAAGTTCTTTTAAAGGTAGCGTTTGAATTGAAACCTAGGTAATACGTGTATGGATTTGTAATAAGTGTGTTTGAATACTGTTTTGTTTTCATCATGCACCTGTTATTATAATTCTGCGTGTGTAATGCTTCCTTCATTACGCGGTGGGTAGGTACCTACCTAGGGTTATGCAAGCTTTATTTTTACTCTTTTTTTTTGTAAGTAGGGTTGTGCAAGTTTCTTTTTGGTGCTTTATCTTTCATGGGTATCTCTTTGTTTTTGTTGCTTCAAGTCCAAACATAAAAAATAGTTTAAAACGGAAATTAAGAGAATAGAAATTACAAAAAATGTACACTCGTGAAAACGAGACAGGCTTAGGTATTAGGTACGTTAATTACATAGAGTGAGAGAGAGGAAATACTTTTTTTTCCCTTTCTGAGTATGTGATATTTTTGTTGGACATTGCTCGCATATCAACGCCAAAGGCACTAAATTTTTATCATATCTCCATCCCCTTCAAATATACGCGCTCAACTTTAGATAATTACTATTAGTCCATGTTTGAGAATAATTGTAAGATTTATTATACCTTACAGGAATAGAGCAACAAACATGAGTTGTCAAATGAAACAGTTTTTTTTTAATGTTTTTTGGAGACTATTCGCAGGCAAAAATTCGAATACTGTCTATAATTCTGAGTCTAACGTGAAATTGTGGATAAATTAATGAAGTAGTGTCAGTATATTTCATAAAATTATCTACGATTTCACTTTAGATTCGCAATTATAGACGAAAACCGAATTGTAAAAATTTATAAGTCACGTAGGTATCTCTTTCTATTATACAGTGGTGCCACTAGGTACATCTCGCTCACTCAGCTGTCAGTTCCTCTATTCCTGGTATAATACCTTTATGGTTTTACCCCTCCTTTATTTTTTACATTATTATGAAAAATCAAAAACAATCAACTAACTTTATTTAGGTATAAGTTTCGATACCAAACGCTTTTTCCTCTTCCGCATTTTCAGTCTATTGTTTATCTACAGGGTGATTGGTAATTCGACCTATTCCTTAAAAGAGGTCATACTAGACCTCATTTGGTCATACTAGACACATTGAGCCCAGTTAACTGGTGGTCGAACCATCATAACTCAGTAACACTCATTTTCGACCAACAGTTAACTGGATCTAGATCAAATGTACTTACCCGAAACCGACGAGCGTGTATGAAACGACTTATGACTGTGGAAGAGGCAAAAGAGGTATGTCAGGATCGTAGCCGATGGCGATCAATTGTCTCTGCCTACCCCAATGGGACACAGGCGTGAGTATATGTATGTATGTATGTAGTTAACTGGACTTAATTTGTTGCAAATTAGGTCTAGTATGACCTCTTTCAAGGAATAGGTCGAATTACCAATCACCCTGTAATATAAACAATAGAGACTTGACTTGGTCACAATACGTAATTATTGTGACCTGTGTGACCTTGTGACCTAGTGTAGCCGGGATTTGAGAGGATAAATTAGAAAATTCCTCTTGGTCATGTTGCGTTTCTTGGCAGTTAAAAATGGTTTTCCTCACGTTCATTGCTATTGTAATTTGTTACCCTACCTAATTTTAATGGGGTTTCCCGAACCGCAAATTCATTAAAAACGTGTGTGATTAGTAAGGATTGGTTACAAGGAAGTTAAGGGGGTTGCAGAGACGTTCACAGGCAACTAGATGGCGCTCGGGAGCATTATTCATGATTTTGTCACATTTTATTTTATATCTTCGTAATTATGTTATAAATTGCAAATGTTATTTGAGAAGCGCAATCTAGATTTTCTAAACTATTTTTCCATATATAAAATATTACTTTTGTTAATACCGTCTACGAATGTTCAACGTCAAAGTTTTGTATGAAATTGGTCAAAATTAAAATGTGTAAGTATATCAAATTCGTATGAACAATAAAATTACTTTAACTTGTAGCTAGATCAGTAAAACATAAACACAATAGTGCGCGCTTAATTGAAAATTTTGATTGAAATCATCACAATTACGAGATATAAAATAAAATGTGATAAAATCATGAATAATGCTCCCGAGCGCCATCTAGTTTAGTGTCTTGCCCTCTGCAACCCCCTTAAGAGGATATTTTTTACTGCGCGCTCCATACAAACGAAGTCTGGTTGTTACGAGTACTATATTCAATACTAATCAATGACATTTTTTAGTCACGTACTAGAAACCAATATCCATTACATTCACAGATATAATATTACAGAATACTTTTTTATACCTAACTAGTAACACTATACAATACCAACACAAACCAATAGTAAAACAGAACGAACTAAGGAGGAAACCAACTAAAAATAAAGTAGTCGTTAAAACATCGTTAAACCGAGGAAGCTGGTAGTGTATAAACCTAGTTTTAAATCATTTATACTGATAGTGTGGAAGATTTATTGACCTGCACTTCATTGGACATCTTTATACACTCACCATTTCTTCCTGTGGGTCGAACGAGGTGACTAAGGGGTTAGATTTCTTATTCAAAAAGCATCTTAAAAACATCTTTACAATTAGTTTTTTTCGACATAGAAAGCTTCATCGTCTCTTACTGAAAAGGTAAAAATGACGTACAAACACTACCCTTCTAAAAAAAGAATAATTATGTTTCAGACGTCATACAGAGTTAGGGTTTCAGGGTTTTTTTGGTTAATTATGTAACACGTTGTATTTGTAGGATTTTGTTTTTTTTGGGTTCCGTAGTCAAACTTATACTTAATAACCTTATACTTCTGGTACGCGGTCGCCACTAGATAACTCTTCGGGCCCATTGGGCATCGGTACTTCGAGCAATGTCCCAATTGCTACTTTAGCAATGCTTTGGGCTTTGTCGGCTACTCTGGTTCTTCTGCGAATCTCTTCATTTTTGATTTGACCTCGCAGGGAAACTCCGAGCATAGGCCTCTACATTGCCCTTTGGGTGACTTTCAGCCTTTTCATGAGGCCTTGAGACCACGTCTCAGTTCCTTATGTCGTCACTGGCAATTATACTAGTCAAAGACTGTCGTTTTGAGGCACTGCGGTATTTGGGGCGAGAAGACTACGTTATACTATCCTATCCCTATACCTACATATACAAATATTGGTATAGGTGTAGCATGGTATTTTAATTGGGCATTGGTCTTGCTGTTGTTGTAATAATTATAAGTATGGTATTTTTATGATTTAACTAACATTTGCATTTTTATAGTTTTTGCTGTATGTTCAGAAACAATAGTAAACGATAGGACAACGAACAATAAACGTGTGACAGACACAGAGACTTAACAATAGATGAGAAAAAGTGCTAAACTCTCTATTTCATTTGTGTTGTACGAGTATATTCGATTTGATTTCTTTTAATCTAAACTATTATAAAACTGTAACTGAAGTGTGTCTGTACATTGAAGATATTTACAAAAAAAAAAGATTACAATATGGTTTTTTGGTATACCTTTTTTAGAAATTTTGTCTGTCTGTTTGTCTGTTTGTTTGTGTGTTTGTTTGTTTGTTTGTTCGCGCATCACGCAAAAACTACTAAACCGATTTTGATGAAACTTTTTTTGTTTGATAGCTTATGATCTGACTTAAAATCTGGTATATAATTTGTGCGGACGAAGTCGCGGGAAAACACTAGTTGTTAATAATTGTGATAATGTGCCATACCATGATGAACTAACTTGAAGAACGATTTTATGTCTTGTATTTCATTTTTTTCATCATACCTAGTTGCGTTCACACACGATGACGCATTGACGGAGCGGCAGACGTCAGCGTCAGTCCGTCATTTGTGAAGCAAGGAGTTGTAAGAAACAGCGCGTAGAAGCACACACGGTGACGGATTCGTGCGGTTTTTACAACTCCTTGCTTCACAAATGACGGACTGACATCTGTATCGTGTTTAATTCCACTTAGGTATAAGTGCGTTCACACACGATGACGCACTGCCGGAGCGGCAGATGTCAGTCCATAGAACCACACCCGGTGCGTCAATGCGTCACCGTGTGTGCTTCTACGTGCGGTTTCATACAACTCCTTGCTTCACAAATGACGGACTGACGTTTGCTGCTCCGTCAGTGCGTCATCGTGTGTGAACGCACTAACTATGCATAGGAAATATGTTTATTATAAGCCAACGCGTAACATAGAAGTCGGAGCGGGATTTTGGCGGATGCAAAGTGAGGGTGATTTTTGAGCGTAGGCTGCATAGGTTAGGTAGCCAACTAGCCACAGTTCGCTATAAAGGTCACCCCGACCCCCGCGCTCCTCTAACGTCGCGGGCGTCGTGGTCGTTAACTGGTCGGCCTACAAAGGCCCACCTTGATGGAAGACAGGCGTGGCCTTACGTATGAGACTGGTGGTATGTAACAAATTATCTACACAACGCACGTGAACCCGTTCTGTCTATAAAAACACCAGTTCCAGCATTGTAAGTCTTTTGGTACCATTGCAACTCGAAATTAGGTCCAACTCTATCGAGAAAGTCACGTGTTTTAAATTTAAATGTAGGTATGTAAGTTTACATAAACAAATTGACATTCTGTTTTTTAATTTGGAAAAATCTTCTAAGCTATAATAAGATTTTCAGTTTTTTCGTTCATGCTAAACAAATATTCATATTCATTTATTCATGCAGAATCATATGGTACAATGTAGGTCTTAAGTAGTAACATCATGGTAAACCAGCACATGATACCCATTGTGGGTATAGCACATTAAAGGTAATTATCCAAATAATTATGGCAAAAGCTAATTTTCAATTTCATTCAAATAAAAGACAATTAAAAAAGATCATTAATTATACAGTAATAAAAGGTACCTACAAATCTAGTTTCTTTTCAATAATGTACATAACAAGACTCGAATAGATTTTCAAAGAAGTTTGTTTATTGATTGTGATTTATAGAAGTACCTTTAATGGCTTCAGTGCTTTTGAATCTAGTTTTGTACATTAAAATAATTCTCTCGAGCTCTCATGAATTGATTGGTATGATTAGTTAGTTCGTAGTTTTAAAAACTTTAAACAAATACATTTGCTACACAAGTAGGTATCATTTACATAATTAAAGAAAATAAAAAAAAACTAGAAAGCCTCGTCGAGCAACAAAATGAAAACCACTTTTACCAGTCTCGCTAGCCTACTGAAAAATTACTAACCTTTTAAACTATTTATTTGCCGACACAAAGTGTCTGTAGAATCAGTTTATTCACGCAGTTTTCACTACACCAAACTAAAAATTGGCTTCGTTCCAAACACGACCAATTAGGATCGAGTTACAATAGTAGTGGCAAAGGTCAGTTATTTAGGTTATTGCTCTTAAAGGTGCACTCTCTGTGTAAGTAAACAAAACTTTGTAGTTTATGAATCATTCTATTGTTGGTGAAGTGTTAATGAGAACCGTTAGATGTTAGATAACTGTTGAGTTTAGAATATTAAAGTTCTATTATCACTTCTTGCGAAATAAGAACACGATATCGCTATGCTTTGGTTGGGTTTCCTTACCAAAGGTTTTGGATTCTACCACAGGGTAGAATCCAAAACCTTTGGTAACTGTGTTAAGAGGATATAATTCGGTGTGCGCTCCAAACAAAGTCTGATTTAATAACCAATTAAAATCAGTTAAATTTTTCAGAAACAATCTTGAAACTAATCTCTATGCTTGTGTGTTGTCAGATTTTCATTAAAATATACAGTTTTAATGCTAGAATTAATTTAATATTTGTATGGAAATCTTTGAGGCACTGTAACTTTAAAACCATACATTTTAACGAAAATCTGGCAAAATACAAGCATAGAGAGTAGTTTCTAGATTTTTTATGAAACATCTTACTGACTTTTATAGGTTAGTATTGAAAATATAACTTCGTTTGTAAGGAGCGCGCGTGCTCCGAATTATATCCACGTTGGTTGGGTTACAGCGGACTGCCAATTTTTCCATGAAAGTGGTTCAATTTGATAGTATGAAGCACCCTCTGAAATATATAACGCATTTAAGTTAACACCTTGTATAGTTTTAAGCCGCGTGTACACTTTCCAATTAATTTTCGTATTGTGGAGACTGGCGAATCTGGCGATAGCTGAGCAAAAAACTATTTTTATTCGAATCTCTCTCTGCCTTTAGACTTTGAAACATAACAACAGAAATACGACATAGTTTGTTATTATTACACAGAATGAATTGCTAACAGCTGGGCTCTATTTAATAAACGTGACAATTGACAATGACAATACGAATGTATGTACAAATGTATACGTTGTTATAATAAAATCCCCGAGACCATTTTGAATCTTTCCGAAAACATGTTTAAAACTAAGATCAAAAATGTTATCTGTAAGAAAGCGTATTATAAACTGGATGATTATTTAAATGATCAAAATGCTTGGGTCTGAGGCTAGACTAGGTCTGAGGTCACTAACTTATAGTTTATTTACATTACTGTATAGTATCAATTATTTTATTAGATAGACTATGTATTATTGTATACATAACCGTAGCTTAAGAATTTATATTGTAATAGTTTTAAGTCGTGTTATGTTGTAGAGTTTCTGGCTGCATCTTCTCTACAGCGACAACACGTTCCGACGCGGTGGTAGCTTTAAAAGATTTGACGTTTAATAAGTGTGCTTCAAGCTCCTATATTGCATAAATTATATTGACTTGACTTGACCTTGACTTGACAATTCAGAGTAGGTACATTGCTGGCTACTTAATGACGCTAAACTTGCAGTAGGTACCATTCTCCTAGCATTCACAGCAATGTAGGTACTCTGAATTGTAATTGTCAAATGTCACGATTATTAAATAGAACCCTGGCTGATGATTGATTGTCGATAAATCGAGATAAGGCACGCACGATTAAAGTTATTGGGGTGAACAATTAGAACGATAGTTAAGGATAATTACACTTACTTTAGTCTACCTAATAAACATTTTAAATTAGGAGAATTAAGTATGTTTTTAACGAATTCAGGAAGCTTTATCTATTTTATGTTTTTAGGAACAGCTAGGTAGGTATCTCAGAGGACTCAGGTTAGGACATTGTAAGCTATACCTATTAGGCAATCTTTGATTGGATCACATAATAATATATTTAGTTAAAAAAATTTGACTCTACCACCGCTTCGCCAAGTTGTTCCGTTGTAGAGAAGATGAGGCCAGAAACTCTACAACACACATCTTTCTTTCCATTATGTGTACCGGACGGAGAGAAATATATTATCTAGACGATTTTATTATAATTTTGTAATGCGAATATTTGTTACATGGCTAGCATGTAACAAAATATTCATTTTAGTACCTAAAACTAGTTAACATTTTTAATTGTTAACCAAGTTAAATTGTTACCTATTTTATCCGCGTATGTAGTAGGCTAGGGCACCCAAGTCCATATTTTCTTCCTTACCGATTATGCGTTAATGGGAAACCGCTACGAACAGAGATGGAGTTAGTGACTCTACCAATCTAACTGGTCTGCAGCCACATAATAGAAAGATAACATTTAATATAATTTGTCACAGTAGCGTCATCATAGTCACCCTAAAAGATAAGGCAATGATTCAATATATTTGCAAGGAAGCCTGTGTGTGCAGAAGTCAACAAATCAGGTGATTCACTCAGGAATTCGTAACATGGGTGTATTTATCTATTAAGTATATTTAATAGGCGCTTAGATCATGAATGGCGCCTTCAGTTCAATATTATAGGGCGTGGCTTTGAGTCATTCTGGTTTTCTTACAATTATTCCAGCCTCAAAATTTTGTCTAACATTTATAAGACTCAAAACTTGAATGTCTTCGTAATTTTTTACCCTTCATAAGACGGCCGCTTTTTGTCGGTATATTTGTATGAAAGGTAAAAATATATCTTCTATAAAATGTATGAATACTTATTCTATAAAATCATTCACCATTAATTCCTTCTCTCGAATGAAATATTGTATTGTATGCTCATGGGCAGATCACAGCTAGAGCTCTAAAAGTCTAAACCACTGTTGAACCTGTAATTTATCTGTGTTTCGCAATAAAGTTTTTAGTATTTGAAAAGATACATACCTTACAGTATTAAGTACTTGCTTACTTAGTAATTTATAACATTCGTAAACCAGACCTAAATGTACAGTCAACAACGTAGATCATACGATACTCTTTAAGACTCCACGAGTAGAATTAATTAACGTCACACACTTGCGTTGCTATCTGTAAATCCTTAATTTATAACATCCAGTGGAACTTATTTGACCTTAGAGTCAACTTCAATGGACCCATTCATGCATTCGTCTCATTCTCACTTGCACAATTTTATGGTTTAATGAATGAGACAGAGTCAATGAGCGTGGAAATTGGTCTCCGCGTCATTCATTGTAAATGTTTTATTTAAAATTGAGGAGTGTCTCTTGATAGTATAAGAGATAGACGTCCTTTTTGTTATCAACAGCTGCAAAGCGTCAGTCGGTATCAGTCGGTTTAGGTGATACAGCCGTTCACAGGTCCGACCTTTGAACGGCTAGTAATACTTAGATAATCTTTCTTATACTATGAAACGGCTATATCTCCTTAACCGATTGACAGACTAACAGTCAGGTGCAGAAACGCTCATAATTATAAATCCTCCATTAAATCTCTTGCTGTCACTTTTTGTATTGTTGACGTAATAAAAACTAGTAAGAGATTTAATGGAGGATTAACTTTAATGAGCGCAACTGAGTGTATGTCAGTTTTTGCCCTTTTGAGCGAAGTACCTAAAATGCACGATTCGCATAGCTATAGTAAGACAGTGCATATTACAATAATTATCCTATGATCAGCCTTACAGCTGATCGTTAATTTTTTACTGATCTTTAAACGGCTGTAACTCCTAAACCGACTGGAGTTATGCAGGCAGACCTGGTCCATCTCCATCACAGAGATGCTGTACAATCTATTAATACTGAATCAGCTTGGCAGCTGATGATAACAAAAAGTATGTCTATCTCTTAAACTATGATACGTCATATCCTTTACAGTTTCGATCGAAATTAAAGATTCATCTCAGTATCATCCATTCTAATTAGTATTCCTTTCTTCGATCATAAATAAAAGAACTAAATACCACCATTTTTGTCCGAATTGATAAAGTGTTTATTCTCAGCGAGATGAATAAATTCAAAGACAAAAGCACGGACCTGAAAAAAAGACGGACGTAATCTCGTCTAATCACGAGTGAAGCACCCATTTCTTTTGTGTGCGTGCTGTCACGCGGTACATAATGGTGACGGGTGTCGGACCTGCGCCTAGAGCTAGTGCATCTGTGTGAGTGTAGGTCCCTTGTAGAACAAACGAAAATGTAGGACCATGCATGCTTCACATCTTTTTAGTGTCACATTACGTCCGTCTTTTTTTCAGGTCCGTGGGCAAAAGTAACTACACACATACATAAGCTCACGCCATTGTACCATGGGGTGGTAGGCAGAGACCACGGACCGCCACACGCTACGATTCTGACACACCTCTTTAGCCTCATTCATAAATCTCTTCATGCACTTCCGTCGATTGAGGGTGCTACGCACTTGTCCTTTTTAGAAAGACGTAATCACCTCATTTGTGACAATTAATTTTATCCTCGGAAGGCCTCTTCCAACACTTCTGCTAACCTTCGCTTCATATTTTCGTTCGCAAGTTTTCTTTCATTTTTTCTCTCCGCGTGACAAACCATCTTAGCCAGAATTATCTTCAGATAATTTAGGTCGTTGATTGTGGGCCTGTCTAGTTTTTTATTAGACATCGAAGGTTCTATTCTATCGTCACCATCATCTCCGATGAAAGTCATCCAGAGCTGGACATAGGCCTCCCCCAAGGATCGCGCAACGACCGGTCCTGCGCTGCCCTCATCCAATGGGTGCCCGCCGCCTTCACCATCACCAGGTCGTCGGTCTACCTTGTACCCACGCTTTGCTTTCCGATACGCGGTCGCCACTCGACAACTCTTCGGGCCCATCGGCCATCTACGAGTATTCTACGAGCAATGTACCCTGCCCATTGCCACTTGAGTTAAGCAATTATTCGTGCTATGTCGGGCTACCTTGGTTCTTCTGCGATATTTGATTCGATCTCGCAGTTAATCTCTCTCCATCTCCCTTTGGACAACTTTCATCCTTCCATAAGGTTCCATAGTTAGTTAAAAAGTTATAATCTTTGTTAACCTAAGTACATACAGCATTAAGTAATACTTCAGAATGCATAATGTGCTATTGAGACGTTTTCTATTCAGTTTGAAAAACGCATTCTTTGCTAAAAGTGCGCTATTATTTCCACCAGTTTAGAGAGGAATGTTCGTGAGTGGGTAATCGTTTTACGTTTTGTCTCGATATTACTGCTAATGTAAAGAAATAAACATATGCACTTACATACAATACAATACTAGTATTGGTAGGTACATAGGTACCTATACAAGGTGTTACAAAAATACAAATAAACATTTAAGGGGGTGGTTTAGACCATCAAACTGAACAACATTCAGTATGGGACCAATATCGAAATCGCGAAAAAAATAATTGATGTTCTATACTCTACAAATCGACTAGAGCTAAAATATGTATGGGATATCAGATTTTTATTTCGCGATTTCGATGTTGGTCCCATAGAGAAAGTTGTTCAGTTTGACGGTCTTAACAACCCCCTTATGAGTTTTAAAAATTTATTCTTACTTATGAAACACCTTGTATTAGTCTTTGTCCGCATAGAATTCTATCGAAAAACAAATTATAGGTATTTCTGCTATGTTTATACCGTACAATTTTTAATATTGTTTAGTGTTATATGCGCTTCAGAGTAATAAACGTCATAAAGTTGCATTCGAAACTATTATGAAAATTATTTCCCCGTAGGCATTATTAAGCTAGACATTTTCTGCCATGCAAATTACAAATGCTGTTTTTTTTTTTACTTTTAAATAAATTTTTACTAACAAGAAATAAGATGATGATGAACCTACCCTTAACCTAAATAAAAAACAAATACCTACAGGTAAGTATAGAAAACGAAATACTTATTATGTTTATGTGCGTGATGTTTTTTTAAACTTGAATTCGCAATAGTTTCATTATATTCCCTTTTAAAATTTGGTAACCCCGATTACGGCGTCTCCGTAATCGGGTAAATTTGCTAGAGTCTTAGTTGGGTCTAAAACGTTATGGATTTTGACATAGAGTTCGATATCCAACTCAAAAAAACGTACCTATCTGAAAATATAAAACAATTTGACAAAATCGCGCTCCATACAAACGTACTATGGTGATATTATCAATACTAACCAATTAAAGTGAATGAAATTTTGCAGAAACAATCTAGAAACAAATTTCTATGCTTGTATGGAGTCAGATTTTCGTTAAAATGTATAGTTTTCAAGTTACAGTGCCTCAAAAATTTCCATACAAATCTTAAATTAACGAAAATCTGACTCTATAGAAGCATAGAAATTTGTTTCTAGATTGTTTCTGCAAAATTTCATTGACTTTAATTGGTTAGTATTGAAAATATCACCATATAGTACGTTTGTATGCAGCGCGCATTTTCGCTCTCGGAATAATATTCTCTTAAATCTTTAAATCTATCTTATTAGGCGTAGAGTGGTAGTCATTCAGCCAATGTCCTCCGTTCCTAAATTGGTACGTTAAAGTATAACACTTGAACACAAGTCGGACATGAGTGAGGCACTTAAAAGTAAACTAGAACAAATAAACAAGTGCCGGGTATGTCATAACAACGTGTCCGACGTCGGATATGGAATATTTTGGTTGTTCATCCCTTCCCTTCTGTAATGAATAAACGGTATGGTTCGGAAGGAAGTGTCTTTTGTCTGTTGATTACAATTTTTAATTTCGTGTGTAAAGAAATTAGATTACAAATAAAAAACTAGATAGGTACCTGTAACTACCTACACATACTTACACACAATCAACACTGCAAAAGTATTAGAACTGGGACAAAGCATATTCAAACGAAAGTTTTATAGATATTCGATATTGCGTCTTCTCGATGACCGTAAACATGTCAATTCGGACAAAAACAAGAGTTACTAGAATGAACACCTCGCTTCAAGACACTGTCCCATGGAATTGTGGCTATAGCTATCGCAAAAACAGACACTTGATTCTTCTTATCGTGTCGACTTCAAATTTTGAACAAAGTCGCTAAATATTACCTTGCCAGAAGTGGGCAACCGATACTGCACCGTCGCTAGCGGTCATGAGAAACTTGACACTTGATAAGAAACGACAAAATACAAATCCTTTAAACCAAGGGAAGGGAAGAGAGGCACAGGAAGACCCAGACAGAGTTATCTAGCCCAAGTGAAGGAAAGGTCGATGCCGTGTCGTATCAAGAACTCTTTCGAAAGACACTTGCGGAAGAGAGACAGTATTGGCCAAGACTCGAATCCACCGACAAGATTGAAGAGTGATCTATTTCACCCGCACGCACTCGTCCTCCTGTCACGTGGTGCATGACGTTTGTTCGTCGTTTGTCGTGCTTAGCTCTTATACGTAGTACACATTCAATGAATTTTACAGGAGATTGTGCATCCAAACATTTTCTCTGGAATTAGGGGTAATCCATTGGGGTAATCAGATGCTTAGTACAAAATTTTGTACTTATACTTAATAACATACAAATACTTACCCAGGGATTTGGGGGGCGTCCATTAATAATAACGTGAGGTGTTTAGCGGGTCGCCGAATCTCTATGGATCCAACGAAATCAAGATCAGGCTATCGCATTTATCTCACGACATCTCACCATGGGTCGAAAAATCACCAAAATCACCTCACGTAATTAATGGACTCCTCTTTGCCTATACCTAGTGATAAAATTATGAAAAGAAGAATGTTCGGACCGTGCATTATACCTACTAGTCTATTTAAAGAACACCACGATCACATTTCTGTCAATCCGTCCTCCACAGTGGGAAATATCAAAAGGACATTAAAGGACACATTTATATTAAAATCGCCGGATGTCCTACTAGTATATGAAGACATTCATATGACATTGATGTTTAATCGCGTGAAGCATCCTATGAGATCATCAGATATGTATTTTTATTACACTGATCCACTGGGATAAAGCAGTGCCGATCCGGTTTATTCATTTACAACATGTTTGAATGAATCTGAAGAAAACAGCAATAATACATTTGATACTGAATTCAATACGCTACTTATAAAAAATAAGAAAAAAAAAAGTTATAGCCTATGGAATCCCACTGCAGGGCAAAGGCCTCCTCTCACGAATAAGGGTGAGAGGGAGTGGGCCATACTCCACCACGCCGGCCCAGTGCGTGTTGGTGGAGGCAAGGTAGTGGTCAACTTACTGTCAGAGAATTTTCAAGCCGCCTCAATAGGCCTGGCTTAACGAATAGTTACGCTACTTATAAAATTACTAAATAATTCACCATCAAACTGAACAACTAAAGGGACCAAAACAGCCAAAACGCAAAAAAATACGTTGTTCCAAACAACTGCGATCCTACTCGACCAAAATGTATCTACAGCAGATTTTTTTCGCGATTTCAATGTTGGTCGATAAAGTTGTTCACAATCATCGTATTCAAGAACCGTCAGCATATTTAGACTCTGTAGACACTGCCGGTAGTGGTAGGGGTACATCAGTGTGGCCAAAGTCATGAAAAATACAGAATGATAGGCCATAATCAACTCTACAGAAGAGTTTTTCCTGAAATACAAGTCAATATTTTCCAAAACACCATAAATTGTGTCTCGTTGACAATTATCTTGTTGTGTGTAAACATTAGCATGTAGTACAACAAACTTGGCTATCTTATCTCAACGTGATTATAGAGTACGTTTCATTCAATTTATCTTTCTAAGTAGTTCACGCAGTTCATTGTGCAAGACATTGATAAATATTCATACTACACCTATGAAATACTATATAATAAAGTTAACTATATACTTACTTATAAGTTGATAATGTAGAAGTATAGCACCCTGAAACCAACGTGGTCAAAGTTAGCCTTGCTACATTAAACACGCTTTAAAAGAGATAGTTTGTCTTTTGGTCACCGGTAATGGAATTATGATCATGAGTTTATGAAAGTGCAGAAATAACAAAATCAGTCGATGGAATAGTACTAGAGACGTCTAACAGGAGTCGGACCGCCTAAAATGATGATAAAATTAATGTCATTGCCTGAAAAATGTATCAGACATAGACAAATTGTATCAGACGATTAAGTTCGTTCACACACGATGACGCACTGACGGAGCAGCAAACGTCAGTCCGTCATTTGTGAAGCTAGGAGTTGTATGAAACCGCAATGGACTGACGTCTGCCACTCCGTCAATGCGTCATCGTGTGTGATAAACCAGAGGCAAGTTATAGGCTATATAATTTAGAATTGAGCGTTGAAAAATACGCCGAATCTTTTTGAGAAAAGGTTCGGCAGTGCCCTGCTCGTTTGGCTCGTCTTGGCGGAATGGGGCACTAAAGAGTGCCCCCAGTTACCTACCTACATCCTTTCACAACTCGACTGTTGCTCTTTTTACCCGACTGCGACAGAAGGAGGGTTATGTTTTTAGCATAACTTATGTTCACTGTGTTCACGACTATATTTTATTTTTATTTTAATGATTTCACTAGATTTAAACTAATGGTGAATATGTGAGTATAAATACCAACAATCGGAAACTATTTTAAGTTCTTCTAAAACGAGAAAAATGTATAAAAATGCATGAAAATACGTCATATTTGTGACGATTTTCTATCGAGTGAAGTAATTCCAATCGTATATTCAGTTTATGATTCCACTAGATAAACTATCCGTGCTTCGGATGGTACGTTAAGCTGTTGGTCCCGGTTACTATCACTGGTAGTAGTAGTCGTTACATAAAAACCACGTCAGAGGCCGTAAGGCGGTTTGAATAAACTCTGACACCAGGGCTTTGCAGCCCACTCGATAAGAAGAAGACACTATATTCCTCGAAGGGAATATTCTCAGATACATTCCGCGAGAAATTGTAAAGATTATAATGCTTCTTTCAGCAGTGAAATCAAAGTCGGCACAAAACCGGATCTAGCCTAAAAGCACCTAAAAGTAAAAGTCAAAAACACCAAAACATTCGCTTTGTTGAATGATTCATTAAAACTTATAACAAACGTCATCAGATACTTTATGAATGAGATGGTGGGCTTGAACAACCGGTTGTCTACGGTCTCTGACGCTGCCTTGATCTCAAATAGATTGTTTATGACTAATTTGAAAAGGATGATGGATTATTGATGAAACAAAGGTATGGGAAAATGGTAATCACACGATTAGGTGGGTTAAGGCCAGGTTATCCCAGTGCAAGCGTCTCTTTCTTGCAAGCATAAGTTTGCAATTAGCCATCCCGCTCCAATTGAAAGCAGGATCGCAAAAAAACGTGTTTTTCATCAATATCTTTGCTCATGGGTGTTTCTAAGCTCAAAATTCTACGGAGTTCACTAGAAATATTTAATGTTATTATTTAAGTACAAGAATAAAAAGTTAAATATCAGCAGTTTAATCGTAGTATTGAAAAAACATAACAAAAAGGGTAACTTTGGGATTTTTTTCTATCTATTAATCTTAATCTAATCGTGTAATTGAGAACGGTCGCCTATCAGCCAGATCCTTAAAAAAGACATAATTGGTTTTAAGACTTTAAAACACAGTTAAAAACACTTTCGTTCGTGTTCAAAAAACGGCCTCGACCGGATAACAGCGTCTTAACTAAGTGCGTTCACACACGATGACGCACTGACGGAGCGGCAGACGTCAGTCTATAGACCCACACCCGCTGCGTCAATGCGTCACCGTGTGTGTAAACACTTATTCAAAAACTCCGGTCATATCTTAATTAGGAGGTACTTAAACGATATCCACCTGGTCCAGAGCTGGCGAGCTGGAGGCTGATAATCTGTCATATTGCTTGGTACGGCCACCAGTCTCTCACAAAGATAAAACGAATAATGTAATGTACATCTTGTAAGATCTTGTCACCGTATTTACTGTCTGTTTGAGAGAACAAAATAAAGTATTGTGTAATTGAGCTTAGAGGTGGTCGGTTACTCTTTTTTTACGTATCAAAGGTGATTGAACTTTCATCATATCAGACGATGGATGTCCACTGCTGGACAGGATGTCCCCCAAGCAAGCACGAATGGGAAGAAAACACCTCTTACCTTCCTTCCTTCTCTCTTCGTTCATCAAAGTACAATGTTACGTCGGAATCGGCCCCAAATAAGATATTTTCGGTTCAAAGGTCGTAATTATTTAACACTGCAATCAAAACCTACTCAGCGCTGAACATTACAAGCGAAAATGTTAACGCGATAACCATTAGTGTAAACATCTGACATTTTCAATCAGACAATCAGCGAGGCTTAAAGAATGGCCAGGAAATGGCAGAGCCACGTTGCGTAACAACCTTTGAAATATTAAACTTACAAAGTCATCGCAGTAGCTAGACAAAAAGTGATTTGGTGAAATAATTTTAGGAAGGAAGCTTATAGGAAGTCATTGAACATAATGGTCGCCGCCATAATCTTTTTTGACTCTTTACCAAGGTTTTTACGCAGTATGATATAAGAATAGAATAGAATAGAATGGTTTATTTGCATTGAGACAGGTACATTAAAAAGATCTTAATATTACACAAGTTTCTTCTGCTCAGTTGTATATCTAAACAACAAGCAAATGTATTTGACAGTATAAAGTTAGCTCTATGTGGCTACAGACATGTTCCTTAACATTAGGACACTAAACTTTTTATAATTTTACATTTTAAAGACTTAATTACATTTACATTTTTATTTATTATATATTATTTTTATTTCGACATTACAAATCCTGGTCCAGAAATTCTTTAACGGTATAGAACATGCGTTCAAGAAGCCACTTATGTAACACACTCTTAAATCTATTAAATGGTAGATCTCTAATAGATTTTGGTATTTTGTTAAATATTTGCTGACCCATAAAATAACAATTTTTTTGATACCTTGTTGTTTTCGCGATTTCATCAAGCATTAGTCTGTCCGGGTATCGTGTATTCATTTGAACAACATCTCGTGCTTGATTATAAAAATTAAGCTGATATTTTTTTACAAATTTTCCCATTTCTAATAAGTACAGGCAAGGAAGCGGGAGTATATTGAGTGTTTGAAATAACGGTCTACAGGACACATCCTGAGCAACACCAAAAATGGCCCGTATGCATTTTTTTTGAGACAGAAATACTCGTCCCATGTCTACGCTATTGCCCCAAAATATAAGTCCATACCTTAGGACCGATTCAATGTAAGCATGGTATGCCATGATTGCTGTTTGACGTGAGGCTACCGATTTCAATTTAAATAGGGGAAAAGTAAATCTATTTATTTTATTACGTGTTTTTTCTATTTGCTCCTTCCAGTCAAGACTCTTATCAATAATTATTCCAAGGAATGTCGAACTATCAACACCATGAAATTTTTTACCTTTGTAATTGATGTTTAAGGAGCTACTCATTTTATTAAAATTTAGGTATTTTGATTTGTCAAAATTAATATTTAGATTATTATAATTTAGCCATTCAATTACAGAACTTAATACATCATTTATGTCAGTTTCATGAATATCTAATGTCAATTTTTTTTCAGTTGTAACTACAACTGATATATCGTCCGCGAATAATATACTTTTGTGTTTCGTTACTAAGGGTAAGTCGTTAATGTAAATTAAAAATAAAAGAGGGCCAAGTATACTACCTTGAGGGACGCCAAAACAGTTTAATCTGTACTCTGATAAATAAGAACGCGTTATATGATTGTTAACAAGCCTAGACACCTGGACGCATTGCTCTCTATTTTTTAAATATGTCTTTAACCAGGTAAGTGCTGGTCCTCTGATTCCCATGTGTTCTAATTTGGACAATAGTTGATCGTGTGCAACAAAGTCAAAGGCTTTTGACATATCAAATAGGAGGACTGTTGTAAATGATTTCGAATTTGTGCTACGCAGGATCTCTCTTACAAGATTAAAAGTGGCGAGTGCCGTAGATTTTTGTTTTTGGAAGCCGTATTGATTATGATTAATAATATCAAACTTAGTAAAAAACGACATAAGCTTAGCATGCAAGACCTTCTCGAATATTTTTGAAAAAACTGGAATAAGTGTAATCGGACGGTAGTTGTTCATTACATCGGTTTTTCCTTTTTTGTAGAGCGGTTTTACGATTGAGAGTTTCAGTTTGTCAGGAAAAGTTCCAGTTTCCATTGATAGGTTAACCAGATATGCTATTATATTATTTATTTGGTCTTTACAAGACTTCACAATCCTTGTACTGACACTGTCGTATCCTTCTGCATTTGTGTTATTTAAGGACGTTATTATTTTACTTATATAGTTCCCATCAATTGGAGTAAGGTAAATAGAATTTGGCTGTCTACTTATTGAATATGTGTTTCCAATATTGTCACTTATCTTATTATTATTTGTTAAATTAATGAAGTGGTTATTAAAAACGTTTGCGACTTTAACTGGGTCGTAAATAGTATTTCCATCGTTGTCTTTAATGGCATTTATATATTTGTGTTTGTCTGAACTAGTAGATTCACCTTTGATTACCTCCCATGTAGCTTTGACAGTGTTTTTACTGTTATATACATATTTAGTATTTTTAATTTTTTTAGCTAGGTAAATACATTTTTTTAGTAGTTTAGTGTAGCTTAGGTATGAGGTTTTGTTGTGATTTGTTTTGTTTGTATAGTACTTGTATCTAAGTGTTCTTCTCGTATTGCAACTTTTTTTTAAGCCTTTGGATATCCAGTTTGAGAAAGGCTTTGTGTTAATTTTGATTTTATTTACTGGGAAACAAAGGTAGTAAAATAAACAAAACACCTCGAAAAATTTGTTAAATGCTGTGTTGAGATTTGACTCAGAGTATACCTCAGAGAAGGAGAGACTATTTAGGCATTCTTTAAATTTTTTAATATTTTCGAGAGAGTAACATCTTTTAAAAGAAAATATTGTCTTGGGCATAATTTTCTTTGTTGCAACTGCAATTTTTAAAACTTGTGCAGTATTATGATCAGACAACCATAGGGGAAGAACCGATGCAGTGGCTTCCTTCACATTACTCAATATATGGTCAATACATGAACTGCCTCTAGTGGGTTCGGTTATATGTTGAATCAGATTGTATCTTTTAATTATATCCATTAGGCGAATAGTCGCACTATTATTCACTAATGTGTTTATGTTTATGTCACCAGCTAAGATAATCTTCTTTCTAGGGAATTTGAAATAACATTTATCTAGTAATAGTTCCAATTTATTAAGAAAGCAATCGAAGTGAGCTTTTTTCTTCATTGCTGAACTCCGATATAAACCAACAATTAGAATATTATAATCTGGAATGAGTATAGAGCAACACTCAAAATGAAAATAGCACGCAAGCTGGTCGAAGTAATCTATCTTTTCAAAAGATAACCCATTCCTAACCAAAATGCATGTACCTCCCTTTTTTTTGTTCCGTGAATAGCTAGATGCCAGAGTGTACTTTTTAATATTAATGTTGTTCTCCTCCCCAGATTTTATAAATGTTTCTGAAAAACATAACACATCAGGATACATGCTACAATGGAGATCGGACAAAGTAATTTCTATCAGTTCTTTCTTACTAAGTAATCCCTGAATATTTTGGTGAAGTATAATAATGCTATTTTCTGGATTATTATCCACGAAAAAGCTCGTTATTCTCGCTGTTTTTTGGTTCCGGTGTCTTTGGCGTGATCGAGTTTGCTACCCGGAAATAGAACGGTATTGTACCTTTTTTGAAGGTTTTTAGGTTTTTAGGTTCCGGTGTCTTTGGCGTGATCGAGTTTGCTACCCGGAAATAGAACGGTATTGTACCTTTTCTGAAGGTTAATTCACTTTTACTGGTTTCTCCGGTAACACGCTTATTGAACTGGTTAGTCAAAGTAGCTTGCCCATTTTGGCCAGCAAGAAGAGAAGAGGTTTCAAGAGTTGTTTTCAGATTTAGTTCTTTAATTTTTTTTGCGAGATTCTTAAAGGTTAAGAATTGAACTTTATATTCGGCACTGTCAATGAGAATGTTCAATTTATTAATAATATACTGTTGAAAGTTCATTTGATATAAATCATGATGTGTAGGATTTTTTATAAAAATGCAATCGTCATTTTGTTTGGTCAATAGATTTAATAGTTTGTTTAATTTGAATTCATTCAAGTATGGGTTTTTTTTTATTGGTACAATGTATACTGTGGTCTTCTTGAACACATCCAATAAGAGACGTACATTATAATAGAAAATTTCAGGATTTTTATCATGGCTTCCCACGCTTAAGACTACAATATCATTAGTTGTTAAATTCTCTCTTATACTAAGACAATAGTTCAAAATTTCCGTGCTAGATGCATTATTCATAATAGATCCATGTGGCGTTAAGCAGTCATTCCATTTTCCAGAACGAGACTGAGTTAAAGCTGCTGAAAGACCCAATAGTTGTTCGTCACCTATTACTCTAATTGACCGATCTTTGTTTATGACACTACTAGCGCCCTCTATCGGGGTGGCCGAAGTAGCTTCTCTTATGATTTCCTTCTCGTCCGCGAGATCAATAACATCTCCTTTGTTATTTTTGTTTATGACACTACTAGCGCCCTCTATCGGGGTGGCCGAAGTAGCTTCTCTTATGATTTCCTTCTCGTCCGCGAGATCAATAACATCTCTTTTGCTTGTGGTTGGAGTGGACACCATCTGGATATTTTCCTGAGGTATTTGGTTTTGGATTTGTATAGCAGCGGGATCTTCAATTTTAGAAAAATCCAAACGTGCCGGTTTCGCTATCGACGACCTTCTCTTCCGAATGTTGGAATTTTTGGCGGTTGAGATGCTCATATTACAACTTTTGGTAGAAGTGCAGATGCGTGTAAGCTGTTTTATTTGAAGTTCGTATTTTGAAATATGTTTCTTCAACGTAAAGTTTTCAGTTAACATATTTTCTATCTCATTTTCAGCAATTTGTAATTTTTGTTCTAAGTTAATAATTTTTTCCGCCATTTCTTCAAGTAACTCATTATTATTTCTGCCTAATTGTGGACAGCTTCGGTTTAGGTCACACGAGTTTTCTAGTAATGAAGTTGATAAGAATTCCGGATCTTCGTCGTCGTCCGACAAATTTAAAAATGAATTGTTAACAGGTGTGTTTATCTTTGATTTTTTCCTGTGTGTGACGTATGAGGGTGTACCTTGGATGTTCGTCGTTGGTGAGTCTTTATTCCGTTCGTGATCATAACATTCGTCACATTTCCAAGCGTGTTTTTTCTCTTTAGCCATCAAATAAAAACGTTTAGATGAAACATTTGTGCAGTCGAGATGGTATGTCTTTTGGCAGTGTATACAATGCAAAAATTCCCTGTCACAAATAAGATTAGTGCATTTATCGCAGTTCAGCACCATCTTACAGACAACTCACTCAACTTCCAACTTGCCAAATGAAAACAAACAAATTGTATTATTTTTGTTTTATCGCCGGATTCGAACTCGGTGTCACAGATCGCCGCCAATATGCAAAACGAAGCGCCTCTACCGCTGAGCTACGGTTCCAGTTATAAAGGTGATGAAAATAGGCAATCCAATCGTCATATGCAGCTACAGAATGCAGTTTCTGGAGGTCAATGGACTAAGGATGAGTCATGTCTCGTGTCACTGCACTGCACACAAAAACTTAACGTTTCAAATTGAGTTTAATTTTAAGATTATAGCCTGATCGTTGTATTGATTAATCAAATATTTATATATTTAGGTAGCACTCAACTTCCCCAATCGAATAGTATAAAATTCACAGATATGCACAATCTTTTTTCACACTTTTTCGATTTGTTTATGCGGACAACGAAAAAATACGTCTCGTCTAAGACAACGGCCGCGCGGCTCCCGCGGTTATAATGTAACTAACAGAAAATCTGCACAAACTTTTGTACCTTTCTGAAGGGTTGGCTTGGGTTTGCTTACTAGGAAGGGAAAATCCAACGCCATACTAAGGTCCAAGATGTCGGTAAGAGAGTCATAGAGCTCTAATGGCAATGGGTAAGACACATGGCAAGGCGAGGTGACGGCAGATCTAGAACGATTTAATCGTTCTAGCGGAAGATGGATCATAGCATTGTCCGAGTGGAGGCCGAGGGAAGGGACGCGAAGTGTCGTCCAGCGGCACGATGGGTTGACAAATACAGGCTGAAATTTATACCATTAGCATCCTTTCTACCCATCAAACTGAACAACTTTTACTATGGGAGCAAACCGATCGAATCAAAATAAAAATCTGCTGTCCCATACTAAACTGCACCCGCCGCCGCTGCCTACATGACTCAAATGGGACAGTCGATCTTTTTTTGCTCCGATTTGTTTGCTCCCATAATAAAAGTTGTTCAGTTTGATGGGTAGACTCTTAGTTTGAAAGGATGCTAATGATATCAATTTCACCCTGTATAAAGAAAGTCGCGGGAGCTACGTGGATGCGAGATGCTGACGACAGAGGAAGGTGGCATAAAAAAATGTAGGCCTATACCCAGCAGTGAGTGGATTCAGGCTGTGGATGATGATGATGAGTAAGGGGAAACCTAAGTCAATTTCTTCCTTACAAAAGGTAAAGGTGCTCAACGAACATTGGGAAAAAACTTAAAAAAGACTCGTAACAATTTGAAGAATGGATCAAAACCTTGTAATAATACCAATCTTTGACTCTAAACTAAGTTCCTTTTTTGCAAACTCCTCTCAGCATATGCAAAATATTATGAAGGTGATTAAGCGAGTTCTTTGTGAGAGGAATGTAAATAAATAACAGTTCGCGTCGATCATTAGAGGCAATGAGTCGAGGGATTTCACTTACGGGGTTTTACTTGCATTTACATTTACGTGCATTTACTATAACTTTAGATACTTTGCTGACGCTTATGTTTTACCAAGAAGATTGGAATGCTCTATAGTGGAGCACAGACTGCCTAACAAGACGTGAAACATGACAATACTCCTTTGTGGTCGGTAATGATCGTTCTTTTCCGTAGTTGTTTTTAGTGACGTTAACTTTGTCCCTTTCTAATGTATGTCTAGGCATGACGTCACTCAATTGTCGTTCATGTAATTGTGACGTCATTGGAATAGAAAGGGACGCACGTAAAATTGGAATTATCGACGACGGAGACGAACGTCAAATTTTCTTGTATCAATGCTTGTAAGGAGGAGTGCTATCCTTTATGATTTAGATCCATGTGTTTTACCAATTATAAGCTTGGTCCTATTTGTGTTAGGTACATCTTTTTTGTTTCATTTTCAAATATCGAAATGGAACAAACAAACAATACATTTAGCGATTGATAGCATAATGTTCGCGTCGATCATTAGAGGCAATGAGTCGAGTGATTTCACTTATATACGGGGTTTTACTTGAATTTATCATTTGCGATAACTTTAGATAGGTATTTTGCTGACGTTTATATTTTACCTATTATAAGCTTTGTAGGCGAGGTCCTATTTGTGTTAGGTTGTTCGAATATCTCTGACTGCCTCTCGGAGAATATAGTCGTGAGCATGTGTACTTACCTTTATCGTCAGAGGAGAGAATCTTTACCTATATCATATCATAAGAATAAATTTAATACCCTACTATTATTATAAATTGTCGCGAATTCGCGAACTAAACATAGATGTACCTAATGATAAGAACAGAAGCTAAAAGACTTTAAAATGCAGTTGTCTCTAAAACAGATCGTTACTCGTTACTATGCAGACATTGTCTGTGCAATTAAATTATGCATCCGGAAGGTGTCAATGTCAATCTCATATGTATGAGTGGAAGTGGAAGTAAGCGGTGCTGACTTTAAATGCCATTCCGATTAGCTAAGCGTGAACACATAGATATATTACTTATATCACAATACAACTGTCTTAAGTTGTAAAAAAATACATAAATTAACATTTAATTCACTCAAGATCAACCCTGGAGATTCTGGCCCCTCGTCTCTAAAACCTTCCGACGCGGTGGAAGTGTCAATAAACACACAGGTAATATAAAGGTGGTGAACAGTATTTTAGATAGAACTCTGTGATCTGCCCATGAGATAACGATACAATCAAAATGTCTCGACGTAGAAATGACATAGTGGATAAATCGCGCAAGGTAAATACCTCCTTTGCCAGGCGCCAGATCGCAGCACAGGTATTCGTTGGATACTTACCAGAAGAACCCAATCACTGATTATGTTTATGTAACAAAGTTTAGGAAATATACATTTTTCATTTTCATTTTTTCATTTTTCATGAGAATGCAATAATTAATTTGAGAGAGGGATTTAATAACTCTACATATTTACATAAGGGTCAAATTGCAGCGTGCTTTAAATTGAAATATATAAATTTGCGCATTGATGCAAATGCACTTCCTCCAGATCAAGTTTCAGCAGAGATATATTGAATGAGACAGTCGTTGTTCTGCTTCCGGCGCTAATTGGCGCCTATGTGCAGGATCGAATGAACTTCTCGATGTTGCATTTAAAATATACCTAACTCTGTCTGAGCTTATTTTATATAGGATCCTTCTTAATATGTCGACGGTTTTGTAAGAGAATGATCAGACCATAAAACTGAACAACTTTCTCTATGGGACCAACATTGAAATCACGAAAAAAAAACGTTTGTCCCATATACAAGGTGTTACAAAAATACAAATAAACATTTAAGGGGGTGGTGTAGACCATCAAACTGAACAACTTTCACTATGGGACCAATATCGAAATAGCGAAAAAAAAAATGATGTTCTATATAGGTACTCTACAAATCGACTAGAGCTAAAATATGTATGGGATATAAAATTATTTTTTTCGCGATTTCGATGTTGGTCCCATAGACAAAGTTGTTCAGTTTGACGGTCTAAACAACCCCCTTAAGAGTTTTAAAAATTTATTGTTACTTATGAAACACCCTGTATTTACGTCTCGAGTAGGTAGGTTTCAATTTTTTTATGGAACAGCTAATTTTTTTTTCTCATTTTCTTTGCTGGTGCCATCGGGAAAGTTGTTCAGTTTGACGGTCTGATCATCCCCTTAAAAAGTGTCAGCATATTATATGTTAATAAGAGAACATCATGAAAATAAGAGTTATAATTAAAATTCTTGTTTTTTTGCCTTATATGATGTAAGTGAGGTATGAGTTTGAGATTTTCCTTTTGAACTAGGTACCTATTCAAATAAATGCAAAACCTAAAAGCTATTTCTTCAGAATTATTACCTTGGAAGCCCCAAAAATAAAGAATAGGTAAGTAATATTAAAAAAAACACAATCCCGGAAAGATTAACATGAGTTGTGACCTGTTCTATGAAACGCAATAAAGCATTGAGTATTATTGATTATCCAATTTCGGCCGTATTTTGTCGACAAGAATAACATAACATAACCTCTTTCAGAAGAGGTAATAGTATTTATCATATAGATAATTTATTAATCTAGGTGCTACTTCTAGAGATTCAAGACTGAAAGAAACTTCTACACTCGAACAGCATCCCTAACCTCCAATATCTTTTGTTGCAGTGGATAACACCAGAAGAATGTGCGGTGTACAGTCGAGAGCAGCGCCCTCCTTTGGTCATACCCCGCATCACGCAGTACCGCACACCGAGGCGGGAACCCCGTGTACAACATGTCTCACACTCTTACCAAGAGGTCAGTACTTGTCGTGTGACTAACTTAGAATACCAACAACGCAGACGACGGCGGACGACGGATCAAGGCATCCTCAAGAGCTAATGCTCTCAACCTGTTTCCTAACCATTGTTATATCCCGTTATATTATGTTCCTAACATAAAAAACACGTTCGAGTATCAGGTCTTTAAGAATCTTAAGGTATCGGCAATGTTTCCAATCTCTGATCGTAGCGATCTCCCGTTCGAGAATCTGCCATAACGCGAATCTGCCGTAACGCGAATCTGCCATAACGCGAATCTGCCTTAACGCGAATGAGCGGATTAGTAGGCCTACCATGAGTTTACGCTGTTGTAAACTACAGTAAAGCTACTGTAGTAAACTACAGTTTTTGTATTGAATTTCGTACAGCGCCCCTAGTGGTTACGTTGAAAACTAATTCTGTCATACTAAACTGGCGCCGCAACTACAGTAGTAACGTACAGTGAAAACTCATGGTAGGCCTACTGATGGAGTGTAAGGAGAGAGTGCATGTATTTTGTCTGACTGCTTTGTAACTTAGCAGAGTCGAAATCTGTTGAGGTTCTTAAATGGACGGGCTTTTAAAATCATGACTCTCCTTCTTTATCATTCTTTGGCTACGAATAAGAGAATGTATAGAAGTATAAATGAAGCTCAAAAAGTGGCACCAAAAAAATTGTAACGCGTTCTAAATTTGTTCTTTAAAAATTGTAACTCGCCGCCAAAACTCATACAAAATGTCATTTTTCATGGGGTGCCAAAAATGATTTCGATTTTGTTTGGAGTTATTCTTCCATATTTATTCTCTTATTCGTAGTTCTTTGGTGAGAAACTAGCGAAGTTCTAGTGTCAAGGTGTTTCTAATGTAGCGGTCACACGTCTCCGAATTTCTTCTTCAGCAGATTCTGGTTACGATCATTACTTTAACTTTTGGATAATTATCCATGTCGTGTGTGTGAATTAAAACCCGGACCCTCATGGTCGAGTTTGAGAGTCCGCATCTCTCGCCACTCACCATTGACGCTATTGCCTTGAATGAACGTCATAATTTGGCAGCGCCTGACCACCTAAAATCACAGGCCTCTCCCTAAAAAGGTTCGCCATTCAACAAAGCAATCAATAACAATGAGGACACAATGAATCATCAGTATTTATTACACTATTAAATTGTTCTTATTCGAATGCTGCGTCAATAGAAACCGCATCTTTATTAGGAAATCAAAGGAGTTCCGCAAGGGACTATGTTGGGTATAGCTCTTCTCCTACTTTATATTTCTATATTTCGTTTGTAATTCCAGGAAATAATGCCGATAAATGTCAAGTAAGAGGCCGATCAAGAGCTCGTTTTACACTTTGTATTATAGGCTGATAGGTCATTAATACATTTTAACTTATTAATTGAAACTAGCGTTGTCGAACTGTCGATAATCTGGCCATCGATAGTTCAAAACAAGTTGTATCAAAGATCTATCAATTACTTACTTACCTAATTGTTTCTTCGTAGTCTTTTTAATTGTTTATATTTACATACCTAATAAAACCTATAATTCCTTGACTGTTAAACGGCAACAATTTTATTTAAATTAAATATTATCTTTATTTATTATTTACCTCTGAAACGCTGTAACAAAGAAGGTATTAACTTATTAATAAATGTTGTTCTCCATTATACATATTTTTCCTTAACGCTCATTAAATTTATCTATAATGATAAAATTAATTAAAATTTTACAGTAAGTGTTAGTATAATTCTTTTTGCACAGTGAAATAACAAACTACGTAAAATTATACAAAAATAACAAAACTAATCAAATGTTATATGTAGTTAAAGTTCCTTTTAGGGGTAGTCAGAAGCTGAGACTTTTGTTTGTGGCAATATTCACTTTCATTATTGTACAGTTAAAAAAACCCAAAATCATTATAACTACGCAAAGAAAAAATACAATGACTCAATTCTCCGGATGGCACAGCCATAGTGTTGTGCTAATTTGTAAGATTACTGCATGTCATCCATTTAATTATGCGCGCGCGCATACAAAGTGGTTGTTCACCCGATACAATATGGCGTCGTTTCGCGGGCCAATAGCGTACATCCGGCGCGCCTTGCTTTCCCATTCGTCAGTCTGTGCCTGTGTTTTTCAAAGTGTTAGTCGCGCGATCCCCCTGCGGTAGGTGGGTCGTGTAGGAGGGTAGTGTTGTCAAGAAGTTCACAGCAAAGGGGGCAAACATCAAAGCAAAATAAAGTTTCACCAGCAAAGGGGGCAACATCTTGAGCATGGCTTTGACTGCGCAGAACAAAATTTTTAGGCGAAAATGCTACGGCATTTATCAAGTTGCTTGATAGGTACTGTAGCTAACCTATACGCAGGATAATTAGCTGGTATCTGAGTCCATGATTAAATGTGTGCGGTACACAGAGATGTACTCTCTCTCGTCCTTAATATGATGGAACGAGAAACTGTAGCAGATAGAGAAAGGGCTGGATGCACTTTCTCTAACCAGATAATACACGGATTGGACATCAGTTATTTTGATGATACTCATGCCAAATGGATGGCATGGATGGATGGATTTATCACCTTTTAGGACACCTAAAGAAGACCCAACGGGTTTGTTATGAGAATAGGACGTTTATCAAAAAACCGCACACTTATCACTTCGGGGTTTGTGTTAGTTTTTAGCTAATGGGGTCACAGAAAAAATAAGATTGAGAAACACTGGTCTGTATTGATTGATAACAAGGTGTGGTTGCATCATAGTTACTGCAAAGTTGCAAATAAAGCACGTTTTGTTTAGTTCTCGAGTGGAGACGACAAATTGGTAAATTTAGGAAGCCATTGGATCCCTTCGTCCCACTGGACATGACCCTACAATGTAGGTCCTACATCATCCATTGGACTTGGTCCGTTGTCCAGCGAGCTGACCGTTATTTCGTAGTTCGATTATCTTATTATCATCATCAGCTTTTGTTCACCCGCTATTTGGTTTGTGTGTTATAAGTTTGTTATAAAGCTAAACAGGCTGGGGCTAACCCAGTTTCGCTGTACATGCAGTGCATGGACATGTAATTTGTAGTATTCCGAAAGGCTAAACATGAAGGACTTTGTAAAACCTGACATCTACTGTAATGTATACTCATGTTTCGCAAATAAATGATTCTTATTCTTAAGAATATCTTATTCTTAATCTTCATTATGCCACTCTTTCCTACTTATGCCAGTTGCATCCTGCCTCTTCAATATCAGCCCACCTGACTTATGGACGACCTATCTCTCTTATCTTGCCTGATCTTGGAGACAACTCGGTCAAAGCTTTGCCCCATCTGCAGTCTGTTCATCAGCCAATAAACGTCCCACTGCAGGGCATATGCCTACCCTCAGGGAGGGTGTATGGGCGATAGTTACGCGTGTCTATTAGACTTCACATATCAGAATTTTTTCTTCGACTTATGCAGGATTCCTCACGATGTTTTCCTTCACCTTTTTTGTACGTAATCGTATAGGTACGTTGATTTAAATCATTGACTTATATGACAACCCATAGATTTTCTGCCTTGTCGGTATAGCGAATTCCTAGCATGAATCTTCACGATGTTTTTTATAGTCACTGTGGTATCACTTCATTTCTGATGCGGTCTCGCCTCGTATTAGAGCGTGCTTGAGTAATAAATCATTTTGTGTTTATTTATTTTTTCTCTGCATCGTCCAATGACTTAATGTTTGCTGTAATAGAAAAGCCTATTGTAAACTCATTCAGCATGATTAGAGATGCAGTTTCCGCAACGATTTGTAATTCAAAACAGAAGAGAAAGGTAGAACAAAAACTTTAATTTTCATTGTACATTTAGCAGGGAAGGGAAAATATTTGATTCCAACTACGTACATAATACGAATAATAAGTAGTTATATGAAAAAAAATGTAAAATAATATGGCATTTCGTAAACTACAGAGTTTATTTGACCTAGACACTAATTAGGCTCTATTACAGAAACTAATAATAGTTATGCTGTGGCTCTATTTAGGAACTATTTATTGGTGCTGTGTACGCTAGTTATACGGACTCAGATCATAATATTATTGTGAAAGTGCCTGCCTTTTTTAAAGGCCAAGGGATTAAGCCCATACATCCATGTCAGACGTAAACAGTTCAGAACTTAGTGCCATCTATCGATCCCCTAGAAAACTACAGGAAAAACGCTCATTTAATCCTTGTTACAATATTGAGTAGGATGACCATTTTCGAAAATAAATGTATCACCAATCAAGTGCGAAATGTTTTAAGGTAAAATGTAATACATATAATAATGTTTTACAGTGCTATTTGGGAAGGCTGGGCAGTTAGATGTGTCTCTGAGTGTATTTCGTGTAATATCTCTACGCAATTTTGAGCTTCGATTTACGCACGTTTTTTCTTTATCTTATAATAAGATCATAATCAGCTTTTAATCTATAAACACGTGTGATACTATATATGCCTAATCAACGATTTCCTGATTGAATATTAGGTATACTTGAGACATTCCAAAATGAACTGAGAGTACCTTCTCATCATGGGCCTTATTTCATCTAAGTTAATGTTATGGTAAGACAACGACGTTCGTGGATGTATCCAGCCAAGTCGGGAGCGACAAGGTCTTCGAAATTTTCAGCACTTTCAAAGCCTCCGCACATTGCATCGAGATTTTATCAAGCGATAATATCGCTGCGATTTTGCGATATTTATTTCCAGTACATTTTGTATGGGGTCGCGCGCGATCCTACACACTGCCGCGATATTATCGCGACCTAACGCAATCTCTTTAGACTACATTCAGTGGTGGGGCGCATGCGTGACGCGAATCGCGGAATCGCTGCAGTGTGTAAGGTGTCGCGATATCGCTGTCGATAATATCGCTCGATAATATCGCTGCAATGTGCGGAGGCCTTCATTGTGTGTTGGTTGGTGCAGGAGCCTGTTCGTCCCCGTGTCTTTTGGCTCGCCTTACGGCCAGAGATTCGAACCAGACTTCATCGTAGGTTGTTCGACTGTCGGCTAAAACCTACCTCCACTCATCCCTATCACTTGCAAGGCATTCCCACTTCGAGTAATACATTTTTTCGAGTTTTGACGGGGACTCGGGTCTGATCTGCGCAAACGAAGATTGACAAGCGGAATTTACTATTTCTTGGTAGCGGAATTGTGCTGTAACCACGGACCTGAAAAAAAGACGGACGTAATCTCGTCTAATCGCGAGTGAAGCACCCATTTCTTTTGTGTGCGTGCTGTCACGCGGTACATAATGGTGACGGGTGTCGGGCCTGCGCCTAAAGCTAGTGCATCTGTGTGAGTGTAGGTCCCTTGTAGAACAAACGAAAATGTAGGACCTTGCATGCTTCACATCTTTTCAGTGTCACATTACGTCCGTCTTTTTTTCAGGTCCGTGGCTGTAACGTGGTTTTTCCGACATTTCTCCGAATCTCTCTGGGGAAAACGATTTGCGTTCATATGGTGCTCATGCCCCAGCCAATGCGATGTGTAAATATGGAACTAGAATTGCAAAGATAAGTGACGATGCTATGCAAAGTGACTATTTGTAAAGAGTTGATTGAATTACATTCGAATGCACAACAATCAGAGTGTATGCGTAATAATGGGGCAGATAAGTTCCTAACGTTCGTTGAATCGACGACCGACGTTTGATAAGGGCGTAGGGGGGACATAGGTGGTTTCATTGTCGATACTTTGTTTTTAGGCAAACAACTGAATTTAGCTCTTTGTCAGGATTTCTTGTCATTATAATTCGACGTAAAAATACAGTGCTGCAATACATATTTTGTGTTATTTATTTTACAAAAGTTACATACTTTTACAGTTACTTACAACTATAATCAGTTAGAAGAGATTCCTTTCAGCACACAAATAATTCGAATCCCTAAATATTTTAAGACTTTAACTTTATTTTGTCAAGTCCACAGAATACCTACGGATTAGTTGACAAATAATAAAAATGTCAAAAAGTAAAAAATTAAGGGGGGTTCTCAACAAAAAACTAGTTTTTATCTACGTTTTTTCTTCTCGCTCTATAGTAAAAACGGTAATGCATAAAACGTCAAACTTGGTGTGATTATAGAGCTAACTCTACAGTATAACTACAAATAATAAAAACCGGCCAAGTGCGAGTCGGTCTCACGCTTAAGGGGCCATAGGTCCAGACGAATATTTTCTATGAGAAACGCGATTGCGAAAAGTGTGTGCGTGAGCCGTATTTTCGATTAAAAACAACTAACCAAAGTACTTTTTCTAGATTTTATTTATGATTGCACTAGTTAAACTAATGGTGAATATGTGAGTATAAATACCAACAATCGGAAACTATTTTAAGTTCTTCTAAACCGAGAAAAATGTTTAAAAATGCATGAAAATACATCATATTTGTGACGATTTTCTATCGAGTGAAGTAATTCCAATCGTGTATTCAGTTGATGATTGCACTAGATGAAATATCCAAAAATACTGAGGTATGACTTTAGTTTCGGTAAATGGTATAAATCTAGTCGTAAAATGAAAAATAAAAGCTGCCTCCGAGGTATTTCCACCTACTATTACGTCTTAAGGTCCCGAAGAAAAGTTTTTTTTTTTCAAGTTAATATGTTGTGTTCTGTGGTGGTGTGGTACGGAACCCTCGATGCGCGAGTAGCCCGACTTGCACTTGACCGATTTTGTTTAATATTAGGTATTTAAAATAATCATGAATCTCATATTGGAAAGGACAGGTCAAATTTGAGTTAAGTTATTTGCATACCTAAAGTGGTAAACTCTTGGGCAAAGGGTACAAATAAGTAAAGTACTAGGTAACATAAAACTGTTTAGACATATTTTCATTTGGCACACAATAACGAGCTGAGATATCCTAGCACGCATCGAAGTTTACGTTTCATGTGAATATATTTATATTCACGAATGTAAGGGATATTTAAGCAAGCAGTGCAGTTTTAATAAGTTAAATACTTGAATGTTAGGTCTAACATTACAAAAGACAAAAGTGTGTTTCCATAACATTTTTAATAATTGAAACTGTTGTCCAAAATTGTGACCTACCTTTATCAAGGCATTGTCTAATCTTAGCCAGAAACTCAGGCAGTCTTCCTTCGCCTTTGAACCCTGGAAGCCTGAATTAAATTAAGAGTTCTATTTTTTTTATCGATACCCAGTTTATCGACAATACCCAACCACTAGTTCCAGTATCATAACGCTATATTTCAGTCTGTGTCTGTGTGTCATTGTGCATTAGTGTAATAGTCGATTTTCCTTTAATAATTACCTTATTTGTTATGTTACCAGTCAAGTCGATCATAATGTGTTATAATGAAGTGTTCTAAAGAATGGCCGTGCGTTATAAATTTATAGCAGTTTGTGTAAAAAGTGAGAATGTTTAAGTTGAAGCGAGGAAAGACGTGGTTTCGAGAGGTAATCTAATTTTATAAGTACACGACCATCCGCTTTTGGGGTCGTCAGAAATTTAGCTATACGATTTCTTTTTCATACAAAATTAGGTAATACTAGTAGGAAATATTAATTGAATATCATAGTATCCTGAAACCTTGGTGAACTTGGCTAGAACTGAGCATAAAGTTATACAGGATGTTTAATTTAACACGTTATTGGTGGGTGCTTCAGACCATCAAACTGAACAACTTTCACTAAGGAGCCAATAACGGAATCGCGAAAAATTCAATGTTGGTCGCATTTGTCGGTTTGATGGACACCCTGTATAGTTTGTATCAAAGATTCTAGCCACCCGAAGCAGGCATAGCACCTTGATGTATTTGATAATAACTGACGTGTTTAGCTCTCCATCTTTCTTCGAATGTATGTTGTATAAGGCGATTAAGGGATAGTCTGGGATAAGTAGAGTAAATACGTCGTTTGTGGACGGACAAAAGTTTGTAATAAAATTAAAGTAAAATGGCTTAAAAGAAACAAGAAATGTTTAGTTCGTAATTATTATTTTTGTCGACATTTTCTATTGCTAGGGAGTGGTCAGTGATGTTATTTACTATTAATAATCCGTAGGTATATTTGAAAGAATGAACAAAACGATTTAGAAAAAGACAGAAGATATTTTAGTGTTGCCACTTTGTTAATAATAAGTGTTTCCGCTGATTACCAACAACTTTATTTTGCACTCAATGTTTTGCACGCGCTTTTGCTCGCGGCTTCGTCCGCACTGCCGATTTCCGTTATCGTAGCGAGATAAAAATACATAAGTACCTGTTTTTAAATCAAATTATAAGCTTTTAAACGCAAAATGTTTCATCCAAATTGGTCCAGTAGTTGCGTGATGCTCGAAAAAACAAACGAACAGACGGTCAAAATTGGAGTCAGATACACAAAACACCATTATCGTAATTTTTTTTAAATATCTTCTTATGTAACATTTTTATAATGTAAGTATATGAATAAGTAGGTATTTTGGTCACGATTTCAGACAAAGTGCAAAGCAACAAAAGCCAATGAGAATCGAACTGATAATGTAACATTAAAATAAAATAAATTGTTTTTGTGCCGGATGGAAGGATTCTGATGCAATGGCGTTTTTCCTTATTTTATTAGCCTTTTCATGACAACATATTGCAAATTATTATAACTTCGGATACGGTTTGAATGTTTTGAAATTTAGCCCGCAAAAAACTGCAAAAAATTCCCTTACCGAATCGCTTCGTGTACGAAACTTCGTGCCCCTAAAAACTTTTCAACAACAGCAACTTTCAAATAATTCTTTCAAAGTTTGGCTCTATAATGAAGTTGTTCAGTTTGATGGTCTGTATTCCCCGTTTTAGTATTTGCTCTGTATAATCGTAACATACGAATATAATAATAAATACAGCAACAGCGATGGGAATGATTCCTACACGCGCTTTCTAACACAATTTTCTCATACATTTACAGGACAACCACCATGATCTCCCGACGGCCAAGTCCACGGCCCGGCAGTATGAGCGTCTCCAGGACTGGAGTCCGACCTCCGAGAGGACCAGGGCTGAGCTGGAAAGGAGCTTCAGCAAAGCCAACTCGGACAGTCCACCGTTCATCCGGCTTAATAAGAGATTTGGTAAGGATTTTACATATAATAGTGGCTAGTAGGTAAACGTGGCACACAGTTTGCGGAGCGTAGTGGGAAACCGATCGACATATGCGGCCACGAAAATGCAATATGCGCTGCAAAAGCGTAGCAACCGCAGCAGCATCCTGAAGGCGTTATTACATTGAGTGCGCTTGGCACCGTTTGCGGAGCGTGGTGGGAAACCTATCTACATGAGCGTCCACGAATGCCAGATGCGCTGCAAAAGTTGACAGCCCTAGCAGCATCCTGAAGGCGTTATTACATTGAGTGCGTAGGGCACCGTTTGTGGAACGTAGTGGGGAAACCCATCGACATAAGCGGCCACGAACATGCCAGAAGCGCTGCAAAAACGCGACAGCCCCAGCAGCATCCTAAACGCTCTACTACATTGATTGCGCAGGGCCCTTATAGATCCCTGACGATATGCAGTCCACTGTCTACAGGTGTACAGAAATATGCAGTACCTGTTCTAAACAGTGTTATTTTTCATGAGCTGAGCAATGCCCTCCATCCCTTTCTATATCTGCATCATCCTGCAGATCCTCGCTGTCACTATTTATCTTGATTACTTAGGTACAACGTGTTCTTTTTAAAGGACTTAAAGGAGTTCCATTCGAATTTATTTCTGAAGGACACTTTATACAAGCCTTAAGTAGCAATAAATTCACTTTTAGTTGTATTACACTCCAGGCCATGTCTAGATACACCTCATAAACTCTCAAAGTACCCTTTTTACTCAAAAGCCTATTCGTCATCAGTTTCTATCATTCTTTTCCATGGGACACAGCACAGGCCCAACCTCAGACAAGGTGTATGGTTTTCTATTCCTGTCGGTTCAGGGCTGCCAGTAGATTTTTAATAATTATTCAGCCTGGTTCCCAAAATTATACAAAATTGACTCGCAGGATACATACAGGTGTAAAAACCTCCGAAACGAATAAAATAATGTTTTTTCTGATTATTCATCACGTACCTAATTTGAACTCAGATCGATATTTTCATTCCCAACAGGTATTTTTTATCAACTTTACAGCATTTTTTGGGCCTCGGTTGAATCGAGAGAGACAACATTTTACAAAACTTGAACGAAACATGATGTTTTTGCTCGAATGAATTGTAACGTGACTGATTATAGTGGCTTTTATCTTTCTCTTCTGCTATTTACCGACCTAAGCAGAGCTTTTCAGTTGAAAATATTTATGATGTATCCAATTATACATGAGGGCCCAGGATACATAGAGGATACAAACAGCTACCCAATTATACAGTTTTTGTATCCAATTATACAATCTGGCAGCCCTGGTCGGTTTTTCGTTCGTGATAGTGACGTGCTAGCCCCACAGGACAAATCGATGCTTTTAATCGAAATGTTATTAATTTTCTACGGATTTTATGTTTCATGCGTGGCGTGCGGCGTGGCATAGTCGTCATCTTTAATATTTGTGGTGATATTAAGGAAATGTTCCTTTCGTCCTTAGATATATACGTCAATTACAAGAATGCTGCTTATAATTTACGTCGATGACGTTACGATGTTTGTGGCTATATACTTACCTACTGGTTACACCGAAAAACTGACTTTTGGATGGTTTTGGGGAATAGATTGATGCGAGCATATCATATACAAGGTGTTTCATAAGTAACAATAAATATTTGAAACTCTTAAGGGGGTTGTTTAGACCGTCAAACTGAAAATCTTTCTCTATGGGACCAACAGCGAAATCTCAAAAAAAAAAATTTCATATCCCATACATATTTTAGCTCTCGTCAATTTGTAGAGTATAGAACATCAATTTTTTTTTCGCGATTTCGATGTTGGTCCTATAGTGAAAGTTGTTCAGTTTGATGGTCTATACCACCCCCTTAAAGGTTTATTTGTATTTTTGTAACACCTTGTATAGATCTTATCTCTATATAAAATTTTATTAAAATCGGTTCAGTGATTTAGCGATGAAAACGTAACATACATACCTTTTGGAATTGCTTGCAGCAGCATCTGTGCAGCCTAAAACCAGTGTAAAAGCAGCAATAAAAGTGGCGACTTTATTAAGCCACGTACTTTTATTAAGTGGCGACAGGTAGTGAACTCATCACCACGTTTAATTGAAAACGGCCACAAAACACGATAGATATACCATATCAAACAGACCAAAAAATATTTTTTTCTAAATTCCAGGTGGATCCACCGAAAATCTTCTCTTAGCCAACGTACGAAGACCTACTCACCTGCAGCTCCCAGCTTCATCCTCAGGAGACAGCCTGGACGTGGAGGTCCGGGATACGAAGCCAGGGTACGCAAGGAACAGGAAGTCCAGGTCGATGGTGGCTCCCAAACAAAGAATGAGGTCGCCGGTGCCTGCACCGAGGATGTTGCTGCCTCAGGCTGCAGAGGTAAGGGTTTTTATGGAAGTTTAGTTGAATGTCTGAAGTCTTGTTTAATTAAAGATCTTCCTAGACATATTCCCAAATGGGTTTGCAAATAATGAGCTAGAGTAGAGTTCTATTTATATATACGAGTACCTAGGAGGAAAGACATAATGAACATCTTAGCAAAAATCCTTAACTGTACTCAGATCAAATTATCATTGGTATTTAGGTACACATTATAATACATGGGGCTTTGGCCTTTAGATACACACATACTCACGCTTTGATTAGAGTGGAACAGGCAGAAACAGCCGTTTTTCAGAATCCAGTCCCATATTTTTTGTCTCTTCAACACTGATAAATTCGCGTCACACATGCTGTATTATTATTACGACAACTTACCCAATGGCCTCTCGTTATACGTATGACAATGGAAAGGTCCAAATTCCACTACGAAGGATGAGCTCAGATTAGTGGAGGCAGCCGACTAAAAATTATATAGCAAATAGCTGTGTAGCAAGAAAGATTTTTTGTTTTGATAACCTGGTTCTTCTACGAGAGCCGCAAAAGGTTGTGAAATAAGAATAGAAAATCTTCTTCGGTTGTGTAGCTCGAAAGATTTTTTCTTTGCTAGTTGTGAAGCTCTGTTGCAAATATCTTCTATAGACAGCATACGCAACTATTAACGTAGGTTTTCCGAACCTTATCCAAATATTATCCTGATTCCAGGCTAATGTAATCCTAGAGGGTCCAGTGAAAAGGACCAAGTTCTCTGAAAGCGGGAAGAAGAGTCGCAAGAACTGGATGGACTGCTACATGATCCTCACACCAACTGCCCTCATCTTCTACAAAGATCAGAAGACTTACTATGCTACTGTAAGTATTTGCTTCTTGAAAAAACATGACTGACATAGAAGTGCCTTTGAAATTTCCGGGCAAGTGGAATTGCAAGAATGTACTTTATTGTCCACTCTCAAATATTGAATTTTAATAGAACCAGTATTGTACTGCACATCTAGGAAATATAGTCTAAGGACTCTAAGGGGATGAAACCATCAAAT